>CM062377.1:53192881-54521214 GCA_031216125.1 Dalbergia cochinchinensis
CCAAGCTCAGGGAGCTTGTTTGAGACCATAAAATGCCTTTGTCAGCTTGAAGATATGGTAAAGAAGGTTTTCATTCTCAAAATCAGGAGGTTGCATCACATATACTTCCTCAAAGAGGAATCTATTTAGAAATGGAGACTTGACATCCATCTGGTAATGAGGGAATCCCTTGTAGCCATTAAAAGCAAGTAGCATTCTTATGGCTTCAAATCGGGCTACCGATGCAAAGGTTTCATCATAATCAATTTCTCTCTTGTTGATTATAACCTTGTGCAACCAATCTTGCTTTGTTCCAAATGACTTTGCTAGCTTTTTCTAGCTTATTTCTAAACACCTATTTTGTTTCAATGATGGTCTTTCCCTTAGGTTTCTCCACGAGTGTCTAGACTTTGCTTTTGTCAAATTGGTCAAGTTCTTCTAGCATAGCATCCATCTAACTTTGATCATTCAAAGCTTCTTTAATGAATCCTGCTCAATGGTGGATATGAAAGCACAGTTTGGCATATTTCTAAAGGAAGATCTTCTCACACCCTTAGAAATGTCTCCTAGAACCTTGTTCAAAGAAACTATCTTTAGATCAAATATTCCCTTATAGTTTCTATAGCCTTGATGCTCTTTAGCTTCATTTTCATCTTCAGATTACTCATCTTTATGCTTAGAAAAGTCACTTTTTGAGGGCTTTGGAGTGCAAAGCAGGCCATCTAAAAGGTCCATGTTCTAGAGCTTATTTTCTAAAGGTTGAGCTGTCATCTTCTTGCTATTAGAAGAATCCTTGAGGTTTAGTTTCTCAAGATTCTCTTCTAGTTCTTCAAGATCATCAACAAAATCCTTCTTGAGCTCTTTGAACTTGATGTAAATAATCTTCTCAACGTATAACGTTCTTTTGTTGTAAACTCTGTAACCTTTAGAGACTGAGGAATATCCTTCATTGGCAAACTTTATTGATCCAAATTTTCTTGGCTTCAAGTTTCTGAATCATCTTCTAGATCTAGACATGTGTCTAGAGTAGCCACTGTCCATGTACCACTTATTGTTTGGTTCAATGTGTGTTCTAAGATACACCTGCAACAAACACAATTTTTAATTTAGGTACCCATACTTTATTAGGTCCTTTTGGGTTAGTCTTTCGAGGAAGAGGTTCCTAACTTTTCTAACAAACTTCATCCTCATAAAGCACTTGTCAGGTAGGTGTCCCTTCTTATGATAATAAGTACAAGAACTTTTGTTCTTTACTTTCTTTGGATGTGTTGCTTTTCCCTTTTCATCCATCTTATCCCTGTCATATCCCAACCTAGCTTTTGGAAAATATGACCTCTAATCTCCAAGCATTAGGTCAAGATTTTTTGAACTATTTACCATTTTTTCAAGATTAGATTTGAGAAGCTTTGAAGTCTTCTAGAGTTTAGAGATAACTCTTTGAGATTTTTCATTTTTCTTAAAGGCTTCAGCTTCTAAAGCCTTGAGTTTAACATTTTAAACTTTGTTTTCTCCTTTTACTTCTTCTTTCTCAAGACTTATACTCTTAGCTTATGACTTGTATAACACCCTAACTTGTAACACAATATGCCTAGGACGCATAATGGTTAGTCGTTAGTTGTTACTCTTTCATCTTTAGAATTTTTTTCTTAATTTTAAACTTTGAAAATAGTTTATGGAAAATACGACCCATTTTTTTATGAAAGACTAAACTATGAGTCGTTTGTGTGTAAGTTATAGCGTATAATTATTCATTACATAGCATACATGCAAATCACAACAGAGTGTAATATAAATTAAGAACATCATCACATCATAATATTGACTTTAAATACCATATCAAATAGTAATAATAATAATGTGGAAATGTCCCACAATTATAGTACCACATCAAAATATATTGAGCCTACCCATAGAGGCTGAGCATACAATAATACAAAAGCTAAACATGACTAAAATGTAACTAAACCCCTCCTGGGTGCACGTCTATGAGCCAAGTTACGAGCATATGCGAAGACAAGACCACTTCTAAGTGTTGAAGGAAGGAAGGCCTATGTCTCCACTTTCGATATGCCACTCTGATTTAGACCACGATACAACTCCTATGCTAGTATCTCAGGATAGTCCACAGATATTGCCATCAATCTTGTCTGAAGACGAAGATGGAAGAAAAGAGAGGGAGTGAGAAACTT
The DNA here is from genome assembly GCA_031216125.1 of Dalbergia cochinchinensis. NCBI lineage: Eukaryota > Viridiplantae > Streptophyta > Magnoliopsida > Fabales > Fabaceae > Dalbergia > Dalbergia cochinchinensis. The sequence goes on from CM062377.1 coordinate 53,195,050, forward strand.
ATAAAAGAATCTTAGTAGGAAATTCCGTCTCTACACACGTGTCATCATCATCATCCCTAAGAACCTCAAGTTTTATTATGAAAGTGGTGGATATTAATAAGGTTCATTTATTAAGTTACAAATACCATTAGCCGAGGCCCATGTCTTTTAGCACGCATCTTAATCTTATGAATGCAGCATACTAAGTCATGAATGCATGTCAATACCTTATGCAACATTCCAAGTACATAATGACATAAAGTAGAAGCATAAGGAACACATTCATTATGTATACAATCTTTTCTCTTTTTCTTTCTTAGGTGACTTAGCAGTCAAATTATGCAATTGAATGGCGGTAAAAGAATACAAACATGAGGAACCATATAACTTCTAGCATGCATGGGAAGCAAGAGAGCCCATGATAGTTTACTTTCTCATAATTAAAATCTCTCAAATTCCTTTCTTAGTAACCACCCTCTTATGTGCATATTTAAAAACAACCATCACACTTTCCTTGGCAATTTTAAATGCAGCATCAAAACTCCACAACACCAATTGTCTAGGATGAGCTCAACCTAACTAGCCTCTACTAGATTCAATATGGGGTAATAAAGGGGGAAACATATTACTTTCTTGTTATGAGCATTCAACTTTCTTAGATCACTTTCTTAGATCACCTTTAATTCAGGGAGTCTAGAGAATCATTTCCATATATCGTATGTTGCCCTTAATTCTTAGCGTGTACTCTAGAAATGCAACCATGAAACATATAATCATCAGTTATTGTTTAATATTTCATTCTCATGGCATAAGATCATCTTATTGGATCACTTCTCATAGCCTTTAAGTCAGGGAATCTAGAGGGCCCGTATTGACTCACCTCTCATAACCTTTAATCAGAGGAGTCCAGAGGGCCATTGTTGGCTCGCCTCTCATAACCTTTAATTAGAGGAGCCCAGAGGGTCAGTATTGGCCTACCTCTTTTAGGGATGCAATGCAATCATAACTCATCATTCAACATATCATGCTCATATCCTTATAAATCATGCATCTCAACTAGTTAAGTATAATCACATCATGTCACAACTCATCATGTAATTGAATCACATAATTATGCATCACATTCTTTGCATGTATCCATAAGTATGTCATCAATTAATATTTCATTGAAAAGTAAACATGCTCCTAATTAGTGTGCCGGAATTTAAGGATTGGGCTTAGCTAATACATATGCTATGCTCAACAGGATATATGTATCTAGTCATGATAAAGATCATCATTCATATAACTTAAGATCAAGCATGCAAAGTCATCAATCCATGTTATTTCAAGTGAAAACACACTTATTTTCACATATCAGGTTCTGGTAATTAATTACATGAGTTGTTAATCGATTACACAATTTCAATTTTCAAAACAGACATGTTTGAGCTTCTGGTAATCGATTACAGGGGCTATGTAATCGATTAACAGTATTGAAAATACTTTTCAGGCACTCAAGAACATCTTGGTAATCAATCATTCAAGACACTCTGGTAATCGATTACAACATGCTGGTAATTGATTACTAGGATCCCCAAAAGTTGAAAAACTTTAGTTTTGACATCCCTCAAGCTATCCATTCATTCTAAAATCATTTTAAACATCATTCCAACCCTTCCCTTAAAATCTATTCACATTATTCCCAACCACATCAAAATTTCCAATAAACCAAAGATCCCAAATAAAGGTTTCATCAATCAAAACATCCATTTTAGATGAAAGAGGCAAGTCTTGAGCTTTAGAATTTAGGTGATAACTTGAAAATAAATATGATATGCAAGACTTGAAATTTCAATATGGAAATGCAAGTCCTCTTTTCTTATCTTCAAGATTTAAGGTGATAACTTGAAAATAAACATGATATGCAAGGCTTGGAATTTAAACATGAAAATGCAAGAGCTTGAAATATAAATATGAGAATGCACACCTATTTTTAGTCTTTGAGTTTTAGGTGATGGCTAGAAATATAACATGCTAGACTTAAAATTTAAACATGAAATGCAAGTTCCTTTTCTTATCTTCAAGTTTTAAAGTGATGACTTGAAAATAAACATGATATGCAAGGCATTGAAACATAAACATGAGATGCAAGAGCTTGGAATATAAACATGAATGCATCTTTTTTTATTTCTTTAAGCTCCAAACTCAAGACTTTTAGAGAAATAACTCCTCAACCTTAATCAACCTCACAAAATGGAAATGAGCTTTAGAGTCCCTCAACACCATGGTTCCAAGAACCTCATTCCCTTGGACTCATCATCAAGCTCAAAGAAACATCTCAAGAACAACAGAAAATAATCTTTTCTTATTTTTCTCTTGAAACCAAAAATCAAACCTTGAGCTCTAGAGGTCAAAAAAATAATAGTATTACAACCAATATCAAAGATCCTTGTCATCAAGCCATGGTTTTTAAGCATTTCACAACAACCAAACCAAAAGAATAAAGAGAGGAAAATGGAAAGCTAAAACTAAAAATGAATTGCAAGGAGAGAGAAAAACTCAAAACAAAAATCCCTACCAACGATATTTTTTTGTTTGCAAGGGAAGAGCTTGATCTTGTATAAGAGAATGAGAAGAGAAAATATTCTCTTGGAACAATAATGATTTCGGCCAAGGAGGAAGAAAAGGAAGAATGGTTTCTCTTGAGTTCTTGTGTTTAAGGATGGAAAGATTGTGTTTCTTGGGGTGGCCTTTTGTGGTAGTGTGGTGGTTTAAGGTTGAAAGGTGGTGGAGGATGGTGGTTCTTGTGGTAGAGGAAGAAGAAGAAATGAAATCTTGAGATGAGAAAGAAGAGAGGATTTTTGGCTAACTTTGGAAACAATACTCAACAAAAAAGTGGATGGTGAAAAGTGAGGGTTTCCTTGTGTTAGAAAGATTAAAAATAAGAGTGAAAAAGGAGGAAAGGCTGATGTCTTCTTTGGCTCATTGGGGGAAAAATATCTTTATTTCATGTGGGGTTAAGACTTGGGTTAGAGATAGATTTGATTAGGCAAAGGGTTAGGGATTGATAATTAGGTGATTGGAGTTGTAATAGGGTGGTTAAGGCTTCTAAGACATGTTTAGGGAGTGGTCTTGCATCATTAATTCAATCAAACTTGATTTAATTTGAAATTCAAACTCCAACATAATTTTTTAATTTAGGGAATTGGAGAGAGAAAATATTATTGCACTTGACATGACATAAAGTCTTAGATTAAGGAAGGTATTTTGAACTTCTCTAAGCAACTTGGGCCCTAATTAACCTCAATTAATTATTTTGACTCAAGATTAATAATTAAAATTTATTAATCTTTAATTAGAGCCTAATATTGCCTTTGTTTCATTAATTACACAATTAAGCTCATTAAGCACTTAATCAGGGGCAAAATGGTCACTTAACATAAAACTCTCCGAGACCACCCGAGCTTCCTTAGATATCATACATCCTTAAAATCAACATTTCAAATTCTCGAATAATGTCTGGCTCTAGTCGGCAAATACTCCTGCGTTTAATTGCCACAAAGGTACTTTAGTAATTTCATGTACGGGAAAAACTAGGAATTGAGGTTTTCACCTCTAACATCATTCATAACATATCTAATCCCCTTTAAATATCAAACTAATCCCTTGAGGATAGCCTGGACTGGCTGTCCTCGATTCCCAAGTGAAAGTAACTTCAGGGACATTTTGGTCATTTTGCACAGCAAAAAATATCAGGGTGTTATAACTTGGCCATTTCAATTTCTAAATGGGTTGAATAGTGAGAGGAAAAGGTTTGAGAGTTTTCAAGCAACTCATCATATAAAGCTAATAGTTGATAATAGGAAAGATTAGGGTCAAAGTTATTTAACTCAGGTTCACCTTCTGAAGTATAATCTGCCATGAAGCATAGGTTGGTGACATCTTCTAGCTCATTATGGCTTTCTAATCTTTCCTTATTTTTCTTCAGAATGGCTTTAGGTAGCTAGCATATCTTTCTTCTTGGAAGCTAACTTCTTGTATGGACCCTTGAACTTGGGATATTTAGGTTTGAAGTGTCCCTTCTCACCACAGTTGTAGCAAGTGACACTTTCTAGCTTTCCTTTGCCTTTATTTTCCTTCTTGAAGTGAATGTCTTTTTTTCTTTTTGATCTGCCTCTCTAGGCTTTGGACATCCTCCTCACTAGCATGGAGATCTCATCTCCATCCTTATCTTTTGTTTCCACGTCAGATTCTTCCTCTTCTTTAGAGGTCTCAACAACTTTCATTGTTTTGCTTTTACTCTGCTTCTGATGATGACTTCAAGGCCATAAACTTTCTCTTCCTCATGAATTCACCATGCATTTCAGAGAGCACAACCTTATAAGTTTTGAGTAACCTAAGGAATGCGTCCAAGCCATGAGTTTGAAGGTCTTTGGCTTCAGTAATGGCTGTGACCTTAAGTAGCCATTTAATAAGGAAGCTTCTCAAAATTTTTCTAACTATTTCAAAGTTAGAACACCTTTTACCTAGGCCCTTCAGTTGGTTTATTAGAACACTTTTGGCCCAATCCCTTCAGTTGGCTTATGATGTGCATGAACCTTGTTGTTATGTCATCAATACTTTCTTATTCATTCATCTTGAACATTTTGTATTGATGGACTAATATGTTGATCTTTGTTTCTTTAACTTGATCAGTTCTTTCATGTAGCATGTGTAGTCTGTCTCAGATCTCCTTTGCATGTCACAAGCAATGATTTTGTCATATTCAATTTTGCTTAGTGCACATATGAATAGGTACTCAACTTGTGAATTTAATTGAACTCTCGCTTTATATTGCTCCGTTCACCTATTCCGAGGGACTTCTCTTGATGTTGAAGGTGCATCATCTGTTCCAGAAACCTCTTTAGTTGGACTTTCCTATATGATTTCTTACAAGTCAATACTTGTACTTTATGTACAACTCCATGCGATCTTTCCAGTATGTATAATCCCTACCATTAAATAATCGCGGTCTGTTAATGGAATGTCCCTCTGTGATATGGATATTCTGTGCCATTTTCTCTAAGGATCTTGGTCCTTTGCAGTCATTAGAGTGCTCAATCCTTTAGAAGCCTGAGCTCTGATACCACTTGTAGGTAAAAAAGCACACGGAAAGGAGGATTGAATCGTGCTTCGCTTTTTCTTTCCTTCTTGCTTTAAGAAAAACTTAAATAGAGTACTATTAAGCGGTAAACTTGAAGTGCAGCAAAAACAACAATAATTACTTCAGAAAGCTATTTTCTGAACTACAGTAGATATTATAAAGCACATATAAGTGATTTTAAGGAAACACAAATAATAGGCACAAGACAGTAAATATAAAGGAGTTAAAGGAGTCAAGATGATTCGAAAGATATTGCAAATCTATGCTTCATGGTAGACTATTTCTAAGGAAGAAACTGCGGTAAAAGAAGTTTCTGAACATGAGATTTTTTATGATTAGCTATTAAAATAATACACTGAGTTACTGGAAAATTCTTAAACTCTAACATCTAATTATCTTTCTCTTAAGAAAAACCATCAATAACTTCAAAACAGATTGTGAGAATTTAAAGCTTGAGAAAGAGGATTTGAGAGCTAAAAACATGGTTTTAAATTCAAAAGTAAAAGCTTTAGAAACTGAAGTTTTTGAAAAAGATTAGAAAGTCCAAAAGGAAGTTTTTACACTTGAAAGAAGCTCAAAACTTGTCAAATCTAATTTTTAGAAAAAGGTAAATTGTTTTGAGTTTCTAGACATGATGCTTGGTTTTCAAAGACCATTTTTTCAAAAAATTGGTATTGGATATGAGAAAATGATGGATAAGAAAGTTATATCAAGCTTATCTTGGAAAGTGAAAGTCAATTCTATTTTTATTTTCTATTATATGCTAGATAAGATAAAGAAACAGGTCAGAAACAACCTTGTTAGAGTTACTAACACAAAATGACCCAAAAAGATATGGGTATCTAACGTAAAAGCCACTCATGATACAGGTGTGTCTTAGGACACATGTAGAGAAAGATGACAAGTGGTACATGGACAGTGGCTGCTCAAGATACATGTGTGACAAGAGAAAATGATTCAAAAAGTTAAAACCAAAGAACTTAGGCTTGGTAAAATTTGTTGATAGAGGTAGAGTAAGAGTTATAGTAATTGGTAATATTGGTAAAGATGATTCTCACCAAATTTCTGATATTCTTTGGTTGATGGTTTGACTCATAACCTTCTAAGCATTAGTTGGTTTTGTGACTAAGGCTTTGATGTTTGTGTAGGTAGAAAAATGCATGAGAAGGGGGTTGAATCATGTTTCGCCTTTCTTTTCTTTTCTTTTTTCTGAAACAACTTAAACAAAAACTATCAAGTATAAAAATTGAAGTGCAGTGGAAACAATGTTAGCAATATCAGAAAGTAACTTTCTAAAATATGACACAAATAATAAAAACACTTCTAAGTTGATTTTCAAACATCACAATATAATTAGCACAAAGCAATAAAATTAAAGAGAGATAATGGAGAAGAAGATACTGCACAAGAGTTTTTATACTGGTTCGGCCAACTTACCTATATCTAGTCCTCAACCACTGTTGAGTTCCACTAAAAACCTTTCTCAAACCAGAGAAAGTTGGATAGTCTTTTAAGTAGTTTTCACAAGCTCTTTCCAGTGACCAGTAGTTTACTCCTACTATCATAACCTGACTAGTCTTTGATCAGCCTTGCCTACGTGTTTAAATAATGAAGATGATACTTGTGATATTTTGTCTTCATCTCGAAATCATACCTTGAACGTTGTTATCTAAATAGAGTTTCTGAAACATAATGCAAATTTTGTGCATTCAAAACATGATACATATAGATTTTGCACACAAATGAAGTTTCTAAAGCTCATAAACAAATTGATCACTGTTATGGCAAAGTATAAGTATAAGAGCTTATGAGATATATAAGAAGACTTCATATTTGTGTACCAAAGCATATATGTTTTTATCAGAATAACTCCAAGATCGTATAATAGAAAATACATATCAAGGCACTGATAAAATTATGAACGGAGCTACATATATATTGTAGGTAAGAAAGTACACGAGAATGGGGTTGAATCATGCTTCACCTTTTCTTTACTTTCCTCTTTTCTAAAGTGCAACAGAATAAATAAAATATGAATAAACAAGTTTTTCAGTAACCATAGTATAATGAACCCAAGTAGTAGAGAATAAAAAAATAAAGGAGAAGAAGATACTGCACAAGCATTTTTATATTGGTTCGGCCAATTTGCCTATATCTAGTTCTTAATAACTATTGATTTCCACTAAATCTTTCTCAAACTAGAGAAAGTTAGGTAGTCTTTACAGTAGCCTTTGCAAGCTCTTACCAATGACCAGTAGTTCACTCCTACTATCACAACCTAAGTATTCTTTGACCAGCCTCTCCAAGCTAAACCTGTGATCAATAGCACACTTTACTGTCATGTCCTGAGTATTCTTTGACTAGTCTCTCCAAGCTAACCCCATGACCAGTAGATCACTCTTCTGTCACGTTACAAGTAGTCTTTAACTAGCCTCTTTAAGTTAACTCACAACAATTACTATTGGATCAAGGTTACAAAGTTTTGTGTTTGGGTTTGACACTCAAACTAACCTAAGTTTTTGTAAGATATACAATGATAGACCTGGAAAACCTGAATGAATTCTTTCTATGATTTTTCCTAAGAAGAATGTATCATCTACTAAGAATGTAGAAAGAAAATTTTTACAAGTATGAAACTGATTACGAACAATAATGTCTTTACAAATAAGATAAAGAGGAATTTTTTTAGTGTTTGAACATTATCTTCAAAAAAATTTGGTTATCATTGTAAGCACAACATCTCTATTTCATTTATGACTATTTTGTTTGATCTGTTGTGCAAGAGACATGTGTTGATCTTTTTTTTGTGTCTTGGAAATATAATCTAGAGGAGTAGCTTGGTGTTGTCAGAGCTGTTATAGAAGCCATTGTGTGATATGAGTTTCTGAGGTCACCTTCAGAAACTACTTTTACTTTCTGAACCTTTCCTTCTAGAAGCTAAGACAATTGACCAAGTTGGCAAAAGGGATGACATGTCAGTCTATTTCTAGGCTTGACTTTAACTTTAAATTTTAAATTTCCCTCATTTTCCTCTAAAAGTGCACCGTTTCACTGTAAAATGTGCTTTCCTTCTATCTTCTTTTCTTTTAATCAGAGCTTGTTTTGACTTTTATGATTGCAAGTATGATGATTGAAGATTGTAGTACACATTTGCTTTAGAGTTGGGTTGAAATCTTCACTTGAGATGTACTTTATGAAGTCGCTACTACTTTTTGAAGATTTGGACCTTGGTTTCTTGTTTTTAAGAATGTTCTTCCATACATTAAGAATATGTACATTCTTTTCATGATATATATTTTCACTTTAATTAAATCCCAATCTTTTCAGATGAAATTAATCATGTTTGCACATATCATGTGAAAATATTCTCGTTTTGGTGAACTAAGTTATGCTAACATAAGGACCTGTTTAATGCTTCAAGAAACTCAAAGAAAACATTACTCCTTCTTCAATGTATTTTCTCAAAATTGCTTGTGTTATTATTCAAAACATATAGCATTGAAGTTTTCTGAAAAGTTTTGGAGCTAATAATCTCCCCCTTTTTGATGGTGACAAACTGATTCTTAGAAAATCATTGAAGAGATTTTGAAAGAAATATAGCAGGATATAGAGCTTGATAAATCAAATTTCTTTCAACAACCATATGAATTGATTTTCAGAGAGTCTTTTTCTTAAGGCATGATATATATAAACTCAAAAGTGCTTCATTTCCTTAAGTGACTTAAATCAGAGTTAATTTTATAAATGAGGTTTTTGAAATTGATCAAAAAGCTCTATGAGATGTATCAGAGTAAATTTGAGAAAAGATATAAGCATTTTAGCTTTCTGAATAAACATGGCTTGATTTTCAATCATTTTGACTTTTCTAAAAATAAACAAGTTTGAATAGAGTGAGTAGTGGTTGTGACTATAAGCTTGATCTTGAATCCATACTCAGCATATCTTTATTCAAACAAAGTTTTGAAATATGAAGCAACTTTTGTGCATAAAACGTTGCAACATACAGACTTTGTTCACAAGAAGTTTCTAAAGCTCAAAAAGAAACTGATTACAGTTGAAATCAGAGCTTGTGAAAGAAGTTTCAAGAGCCTAAAAAGAACAGTTCACAGTTGTATCAAAACTTGTTTTTCAGAGCTTGATATTCAAAAGAAAACTTCACATTTATATGGTAGAGCATATATATATATATATATATATATATATTAGGAAAAACATTAAGATTGTGTAGCATGGCATACATATCAGAACGCAAATGAATAGATATGTATATTGTAACATCCTTCCAAGTACAACATCATCCTTAAGTCATGACATCAGACTCAAGATCTGTTACTTCTAAATTATCGGACCTTTCTTAAATAACTATAGCAAATATGATAGGATCGTGTAATAACTAGCGTAATTTGATTAACATATATAACAAAGATACAAGTCAATGACATAAGGAAGCTCTACTGTGAGCTTGAATACATATACAATCTCTATTACATTCACCTACACATATACCTACAACTCTATATCGCATAAGAAAAGCATCAACTACTAAAATACTGCAAATCCCGAGTTTCTTGCATGTAGCAACCGCATTGTGCTATGAATCAACCTAGAGACGACATGGGAACACACAAAATAGGGGTGAGAATTATATAATTCTCAGTTGGGCAACTCCCCATAAACTCACTCATAATGTCATTGTTATCGCCCCAGTCACTTTAGTTTATTAGAAAAAGAGTGATCATACACTTCATACCAATGGTTCATTTTTAAAGTTTCAAATCGTACTTCCGAAGTGGATAGTTTTTAATAATCAATCACTTAATGCATATGTATTATAATGTCAAGCATCTAGTAAATCATCCTAAGCAGACATTCAAAAATAACAACTAAAACATAACTAGAAATAATAATAAATTATGCATTTCTTTTCATGGCCAAGGAACTTAATTTAGTGCATTTTTCTCTTTTCATTGACATAGGAAAGACTTAGCTTATATCATGCTATAAAACTCAATTCAGTGCAACTTTCGCTCTTGATTGACATAGGAAAGACTTAGTTTATACCCAACGGGTATCTGCAGTGGACAACTCCACAATAGATAGTTTATACCAAATGGTATTTATAATGGATTACACCACACAAGGGGAAATAAACTGCTTATCAGGACTGAGCTTATTCCTATACGTGATCATCGAACTTCATTTTTTTCCATTTCCGAATTACACACAGTTCTATTCCTAGCCAATATGTCTATCGACTCATAATATGTCAGGGGAAGTTCCTCTTTTTCCCTTCACCTTAATTCAATCTAAGTCTTGTTTCTGTTTTCTCCATATGTCAGAACATGCACGATTAAAGTTCATATATTCTCTTTTGCCACATACAAATATCATTCACTGTTCTTTTCCAAATGCATGCATAAGGCACATACACGCATTCATTCATAATATGGTTTCAATCAGGCCTCAAACCATTCCTTAAAGTCACTAGCATGCATTCATATATTTCATACTTGAACCCAATGTCATTATTTCATTAACCCAAAGCATCAATTCATTTTCAGCACAATGACAGATTTCACATATCCATAACACAAATTATTGTGCATTTCAAACCATCAAATCCAAGGCTATAAAAATTCTCAAGGACACTTCAATATGTCCCCAAGGTTCTCTGAAAATTTAGGAGTAAACAGAGTTCTATAAATATGATAACAAAATTCAAAAATTTTAGTGGTCAGAGACCACTTATTCTCAGCTTAGAACCAGAAATGGAGAGATTTACCATAGCAAATAAACCCAGAAAATTTGAAATAAAAATCCTAGTAAAACCTCAAGGTGTATCTAATATCCTGTAAACATTTCAAAGGATAATTCAATCATTTTCTATGATTAAAAAATTAGAAAAATTCACTGCTTCAGTTCTAAGAGTTCGGGCAGCATAGGTACCAGTTCAGTCCCAGATTTTTTTGAGGCAGTATAAGTCGAAATTAAATCTCAAGAAAATTCATAGAACTAGATTAACATGTTAGCTTCAATATATAATTTTTATAGCTCATAAAAATACCCACAATTTACCTAGAAAATTCGTGATTATCTTCTGCCTAGAACAGAACCGAAAATCCAGCATGCATATTTCAGCTTCTCTTTAGCAAAAATGATTTTTCCACAACAACATACCAATCCACCAAAGAAAATACATCTATATATATGTGTAATCAAAGAATAGAACCAGAAAACATCAATTTTAAACCATCAAAATCTGCAAGAAATAGAATTTTATTAAACAAGACAACAAACCCTACTTTAAAGACTTTAAAGCTTTATACTTCAAAGGTGTTCCAATTGATTTCTCTTCACTTCAAGGCCACCAATTCCAGCCCCAAATCTTCCTTAGGCAGTGAGGAAGTGATATGTCAAGGTGAGGATTGATGGGGAATTGAGATTTTAATCGGTTAGAATTGTAGGTTTTGATGTGTAGAACGAGTTTTGTGATTTTAGGAACTTTGGGAAAGTGTTTTGGTGATTTGAAATTAAAACTTGAGCTTATGAAGAAGATAACAATGGTGGCTGTTTGCTCTTTGAAATGGTCGGGAATTGCAAGCTTCAAAGGTAAGTTTTATGGCTTTTAATGATATTAAATTAGGTTGTAAGAATTGTTTAATATAAAGTCTATATTCTTTGACCAAGAAAATAAGATTAATGGCTAGGATTTGACCTTGTAATTCAAGATTAAATCCTAGCCTTACACCTGGCTCCAAAGGATAAAAATTATCCTTTTACAAAGATAAAACTATCTTTCGGTGTTAGAAATCGCACACCGAAATTTTACCGAACAGGTTAAATACTGTACCCGGGTAATTAGATATTACCCAAAATTTAATTCTAAGTATAAAACTTCATTTCTAACCTTAATCCTCTATTTTCTCAGTTTTGGGCATCTCCTGGTCCCAAATCTGAGGTTTCGGCTATCCCGACAGGCCCGTAGGGCCCACAAAATTACTATTTATATTTTTTTTTACATATCCCTTGGACCATCCTCATCATTACTAAAACTGTCAGATTTTTGAAATTACGACTAGTAAAGCCCAAATTAATTTTTAAATAATTTTTAGGGTGTTACATATATCAAAACAGTGTATATAATATCGCCTAACAGATATGTACTAGAGCTAATCATACAGATAAGATACCGACGCAGCTAAGATCAGAGCGTGCAAATAACTTGAGCAAATCTAAATGAACACTTTAAGGCTTATAATGCATACATCACAAAGAGATATGAGATTAGCAGAGCAAGATATATTAAAGCTTTAATATGTGCCAAATACTAAAGATCATTGTATCAAAGCAAATCATAGTGTCAGAGCAATTGTAGAAATGGATCTATTTCTTATCGTATCATCAAATTAAAATAGAAACTAATTGTTCCGAAAAACATGATGTAAATGCTGAAATATATAAAAACGATTCCAGATCTCCCCTTTAGCATGATGCTCCCTTTGCATAACACCCTGGAGTTAATCAGAAATTAATTAAAGCCTTATTCATAAGAGTTTCAATATTTTGACAAATGTAGTGGTGATGAGGATAACCCAATGGACGGATAGAAAAAAAAATGTGAATAGTTCTTTGTGGGCCTCATGGATCCGTCAGGATAGCCAAAACCCTATATCCGCAGGACCAAGAGATACTGAAAATTGAGAAAACATAGGTTAAGGTTAGAAATAGAAAGAACTGAAGTTTTATACTTAGAATTTAAATTCGGGCAATACCTGATTACCCAAGTACAATATTTCACCATTTAGTAAGATTTCGGTGTATAATTTTTAACTTCGAAAGATAGTTTAATCCTTATAAATGAATCATGTATATCCATTCAAGTCAAGTGTAAGGCTAAGATTTAATCTTGAATTACAAAATTAAATCCTAACAATCCATCTTACTTTTCTTTTTAAGAATTAACCATTTATATCAAATAATACCTAAAGTCTAACTTAGGATAAAATCAAGACACCAAACCTTATCCCTTCACAAAATACATTTTGGCCAAGGCAAAAGAAAAAAAAAACCACCATTGTTGTCTTCTCCAAGAGTTCTAGTTTTAATTTCAAATCATCAAAACCCTTGTCCAAAGTTGATAAAACCACAAACTTTCTTCACTAAACTTACTCCTCTCATCAAGATCTACTAACCTAACCGATTGAAATTTCTAATCCTTACCATTTTTCACCTTGAAACCTCATACCCTACTACCTAAAGAAAGGATTGGTGTTGGTTTGGAGGCCTTGAAGTAAAAGGACTCATTCTTGGAGCATCCTTGGAGCCAAGATCCATTAGTTTCCAAAAGTAGGGTTTTATGTTGTGTTTGATGCAAATTTTGCTTCCTTGTAAATTTTCAATGATCAAAGTTGATATTCATAGTGCTAATGTATAGGTGTATTTATATTGGTAGAGTATATTAGTGTTGTGGAAAAATCATTTTTGTTAAAAGAAGTGTTGAACCACGTTGCTGAATTTTTGGTTTTGGTAATAGGCAGAGTATTGTCAAGATTTTCTGATGTATTTGTAGGTATTTTTGTGAGCTATAAAAATTATATGTTGAAAATAACATCTAAGGTAACTCCATGATTTTTCGTAGGTCATGTTAAAGACTTCTACTGCTTTAAAAAAACCAAGAATCAAACTATACCTGTGCTTCTTGAATTGTTGGAACTAAATTGCAGACTTTGCTAATTTTGTATTTTCCTTTGAAATTTATACAGGGTGTTGTGCACATCTTGAAGTCCAACCCTGAATTTTGGTATGATTTGATACATTCATTTTGTAACACCTAAATATTTAACCTAACATGCCTAGGACGTATTCAAGTTAATTATTAGTCGTTACTCTTTTGTTCCAGTTCTTAATTCTAACTTTTAGAAAATACTTGGTAAAAATATTCGTAAGTTTTTTTTTTGAAATAAGAGATGAAAACGTGAGCCGCACATATTGTATTCGTTTGATTCGTGAACAAGAATAAGAAGCCATACATGATATGAATATAATCACAAGATCATACATAACAGCCATCATACCATATATATGTCATAAAGGTTCTGCCATACACCAAGTAGAATAGTAACATAAGTACAGTCATACAAACGGAATACATAGAAAACACAAAATACATAGACTAGAAAACTTTGTGCACTAGAGTGCATCGAAAGTAAATAACCTCAAAAGCAAAAGAAGGCTATCATGTGCCGACTATAACCAAGACTGCTGCCAGCTCCTACTGTTACCCGTGCTAAGGGGGAGGAATATATCTAACCCATTGAGCCAGTTCGGCCAAGGTAGCCAATCGGTGCACAGGTCAGGCATGGGCTCCACGACGGGGTATCATCCTCACTCATCCTCCGCGGATCGGCTGCGTCACGATGGCCTCACTGCCTTCACCAACTCCATGGGTACGGTGGGGGAAGAACCATCGGATGGCACGTAGGTAGCTGAGTCCTCAGATGGATCCGTTTCTAAATAAGCCATGGGAGAATGGGGCATGTACTCCGGGAAGTCACGGATGGCAGAAGCGGCCGGCTGGGTGTAGTGAGTCTACTCCTCATGAGGACATGTATGCTTGAAAGTGAGGTTGTCGCCAAAGGGGGAAGCAGGAGAGAACTGAAAGCTAGAAACTGGGTGTGCAAAGGGGCGGTCCATGTATACAAAAAGATGAATGACACAACGACCCATGAATTGATATGATCGATAGGCGGTGTCGTAGTGCATCTCCTACGTGGGTGCATAAATGTAAATCATGAACGTCACCATCAACCTCTGAAGACGCGATGGAAAGAAAAGATAGAGGGAGTGAGAAACTTGATAAAGAATCTCAGTAAGGTATCCTTCTATCCTAGTGCCATCATCTACGTCCTCAAGAACCTTGGGTTTCATTACAAAATAGTGAGCATACATAAGGTTCAATTATTAAGTTTCTAAAATGCCATTTACTGAGGCCTATTCATTTGAATATGCGTCTTGGATGTCATGAATGCATCATGCCTCATCATGAAATGCATGTCAATGCAAGGTGCAACATACTAAATACAAACATAAGTGGTGCTCATCGATCATAGTAATTATAACATGATTTTCTTTAGTTTATCTTTTAGGTGACTTAGATCATTTCTTTCTCTCATTTGGGGCCACCTATTACTCTCGCCTTTTGAGAGTTCTAGGTTATGAGCTCATACCTCACTAGTTGTCACTAGCATATTCTTGTCCTTAAGATAAGTTAATACCCGACTTTTAAGTATAGGATAGAGGGCTAGGATCACCTTTCATAACCTTTAATTTGGGGAGTCCAAAGGATCACTTCCTTATTGGATCACCTCTCGTAACCTTTAATTCGGGGAGTCTAGAGGATCATTTTCATATGTTTTATGTCACCTTAACATTAGCATGTTATATCTAAGATGCAAGAACACAACATATCATATAATGTCACACGTTTTTATGTTACTTTAACATATGCATCTTAGTCATTCCAAATGTAATCATGGTATGCCACAACAATTCTCATGACTAGTAACCAAATATGCAAACATAATCATCACAAAATCATTAAGTATATTAAATCACATCATCTCATAGAATAAGCACTTTCGTTATCTCTTAATCAATTAAACCCCTAAATCGGGTAAACCTAACTTTTGCATTTTTTCTTTACTGCATCTAAGGGATCAATTACAATGTTTTCATTAATTACTAACCGCAAGAGCATCATTAAATAATGCTGGACAGAATTGGGCAGAAAAGAAAATGAGCAATTTTAGTGTTCTAGAAGTTACATTTTTTACTCTTTCTCATTACCGACCTTTCCTATGATATTAAAATTAATTCCTAAACCATTTATGAATGATTCCTATACATTTACTAAGTGGTAAGCATCCCTTTTATTTAATTAATACTTGCTGGACAGAAATCATGTTTTCATTTTAAAGAGTCCTAGAGTTCACATTTTTTGTTCTTTCTAATTACTAGTCCTTCCTTAATTACTAAAAATAATTACCACATTTATTAATAACAATTTTCACATGTTAAATACATTTCATACAGCATACATCAAATCTGGAAAATCTTGAATAGAAACTAAAATTTAATTTCCTAAGAGTATGCAAAAATACAAAATAGGCACTTCTAGTAACTAGTTCTTTCTTAGAATTAATTCTAGATCAAGAAAGACACTTATAATTAAATTTACCCTTATAGAAACACACATAATGACCTTAATTCAATAGCAAAGGTAGACAGCTTAAATAATTTTTGGTTATGTGGACTATGCTTTAACACTTTAATAATAAGCATATATTTCAAGGAAAAGTTGTAAGACACAAACTACATTTTCTCAAGGCAACAATATATGATTTATTAGGACCTCATTTCCTTGAAGAACCAAATCACATTTATAAAGATAGATGTTCCATGGACCAAAATCCCCATGCAAGTTGAAAGGGGTAAGTGTTGAGCACTAGATTATTTAGGTGATAGCATAAGCTTAAATATGCAAATGCAAGCCTCATTTTGATCTTGGCATAATAAGGTGATGGCAATGGAAATATAAATATGATATGCAAGGTTTGAATATAAATATAAGAATGCAAGTTCATTTTTTGATCTTTAAGTTTAGATGATGGCTTGAAACATAAACATGCTAGACAAGAAATATAAACATGGAATGCAAGTTCATTTCTTATCTTCAAGCTTTAGGTGACAACTTGGAAATAAATATGAGGTGCAAAGGTTGAATGTAAATATGAAATGCAAAGACTTGAAATATAAATATGAATGCATTTCCATTTATTATTCCTTTAGGTTTTAGGCTCAAGACTCCTATTTAGAGTGATAACTCTAAAATACTGATCAACTTCAAGGTTTGTAAAGTGAATGAATGTCCAATTATTCTTTTTTAGTTTTTGCTCAAGACTCCTATCTAGAGTAATCGCTCTAGAACACCAATCAACTTTAAGGTTGACAGGGGTAAGTCTTGAACTTAAGTTAATTAAATGATAACATAAACATGTTATTTTATTTTTGCTCAAGTAAAACTCATTAAAGAAACCCAAGTGACAATTTCATTTGCCAAAGCTTTTAGAAATGAAACCTTCAAGCTTTAGAGGTCAAGCAAATGATGGTTTTACAACCAACATCCATGATCCTCATCATCAAGCCATGGTTTTTCAAGAACAAGGCCATCAAGGCCGAAAAAAGAAAAGAATGAAAAGGAAACCTTTAGGCCGAAAAAGAAAGGAAGAAAAGGAATGAACCAACACTTCAATATTCCAACCAAAATGATTCCAAAGAAAAGAATGAAAACTTTAAAACAACTCCTTACCAAAGGTATTTTTCTTGAATAATGAAAGAGAGCTTGATCTTGATTCCCTTGGGCAAGGAAATGATTTCGGCCACTAGAGGAAAAGAAAGGAAGAAAGGTTTGTCTTGGGTTTTGGTTTAAGAAGTGGAAAGGTTAAGTGTTTTAGGGGTGGTTGATGGTGGTTGTGTGGTGGTTTAGGATTGAGATATAGTGGTTGAGGGTGGTGCTCTTGGAGGAATGAAGAAGAAGAAGAAGAGAACTCTTGAGGACTAGAAAGAAAACTTGAGAATTCTTGAACTTGAGATTTGCAAGAAAATGAGCAAATGGCCTTTTGAGAGCTTCCTTGTATTTATAGAAAAACTCAACATGAGGGGATGAGGGGGAAGATGAGTGGCCGGCTATTTGGAGGGAAAAGGAAGAGAAAAATATCTCTTTGTGTGCATTATGTCATGGTATGGCTAGGTATGGGTTTAGGCATGGCTAAGCATGGCTTCAAGCATGGTTTTTTGAGTGTACATTTTAATTAAATTTCAACATGTGATAAAGTAAATGGGGGAGGAGTGGCTGGCAGCTTCTTGGAGGATTTGGGGAGGAAAATTCGTCATTTCATTTGGGTTATGACATAGTTTAGGGAATAGGTTTGATTGGGTACTTGATTAGGAGTTGTAATTAGGTGTTTAGGTGAGAAAGTGAATAATTAAGGCTACTCAAGACAAGATTAAAGAGTGTTCTTGCACAATTAGTGCAAATCTACCTTTATTAACAAGGAATCTCATCACATGACCATTTCCATGATTTAAGGAATTGAATAGAGAAAATACTATTTCAAATTGACATGACACTAATTCTTGAATTAAGAAAAGGGTTGAGTTTCTTTAAGCAGTCTTAGACCCTAATTAACCTCAATTAATAATTAATCTTTAATTAGAGCCTAATATTGCTTAGGTTTTATTAATTATGTAATTAAGCTCGTTATGCCCTTAATTAGGGGCAAAATGATAATTTTTCATAAAAACTTTCCGAGATCACCCGAGCTTAGACAGACGTTAGACATCCCTTAAAAATGACATTTCAAATTCCTAGGCAAGGTCCAGGTCCAGTTGGGAGTTAATTCTGTTACTAATTAGTCACAGGGGTATTTTGGTAATTTTGCATGCAGAAATTCAAAAATGAGATTCTTCTGCTCTATTAACACACATAACACATGCAATCACACATAATCCCTATTCAATATTGAAACAGCCCTTTGAGGATTGTCGGGGCCGGTTATCCTCATTCTCCCGGTAAAAATGGTCTCAGGGGCATTTTGGTCATTTATGTACGAGAAAAATCGGGGTGTTACACATTTGATAGGGTAATAAAATTGAGAACTGTGGTTGTTGGCTATAATCAGGGGGTGTCTGACCTCCAAATTTATCTAATTTTGTTAACAAATTAGAGAATGTTTCTTGCTGTGAAATTTTTGTAAAAGCTTGAGGATACATTGGGGTGTCATGGAGAATTTTTATAGCATTTGAATTCATTATTTGATATGAAAATAAATTTTACAACTTGAGTGAAAAAATCTGCCAAGGTTCTGGAAAATGCACAAAAGTATTGAATTGACGAGATAATGTCCTTTAATTCAAAAATATGATGAGTATAAATATATGCTATACACTTTAAAGATTTGTGAGACTCACTTGTGATTGAATGCCTACATGTTGTTTATGCATACATTAGAGAAAAGAAAAGTACTTGATGCATCTATGTGATAAAAGAGCATCTAGGAACTTTAATTGTGCATGTTCTAATATATGGGTTAAATAGAGACAAGACTTATGTTGGGTAAAAAAGAAAGCAAAAAGAGAGACTTCCCTAGAGATATTATGAGTTGGTAAATGTATCGGCTAGGGATAGAACTGTGTGAGATTTGTAAAAAGGAAAAAATGAAGTCTGATGATCACGTATAAGAATGAGCTCATATCCTGATAAATAGTTTATTACCCACTATGGAGTTGTCCACTGTGGATACCATTAGGTATAAATTGCCCATTGTGGAGTCATCCATTGCAGATGTCACTTGGTATAGAACTAAGTTTTCCCTATGTTGATGAAAAGAGAAAAATGCACTAAATCGGGTTCCATGGTTATAAGAGGATGTTAGCTCCAGAACCCTTGCACTCATGTGTTATGAATGATAACAAAACCAATTCAAAGAAAATACTTTGAAGAACGACTGATGTCTCAATTGAGTTTCTTGTAAGATTATAACAGGTATCTATCGTTTAGCAAAAGCAAGGCTTACTCAAAGGAGTATATTTATTTCACTATGCATGTGTGAACATGTTACAAGATTTGTTATAATAAAGAAGTGAAATTATATCCTTATCCAAGCTTTCGATAGCTAACGATCAGAAGTAGGCTGCAACCCTACAAGAAACCAAGAAAAGAGACTTTAGAAAGTAGTACGGGATATTAGAAAGTACTCTCAAGATGAAGATATCAGAATATCAGAATATGTCCATATGAAATATGTTACTTAATCTTCAATCATCATAAACACAAAGAAATCATTGTAAAAAAGATTTGATTGAAGATTAGAAAGTGAAACAACTTTTCAATGACTGATTATGTACATCAGAAAGCTCACCTGTAAGTGGAGCAAAGAATGCTACAAGAAAGGGAGAGATATTTGAAATTTGAATTTCAAATTATCAAGTCTAACCCAATTTTAAACTGGTACGTCATCTCCTCTTCCTCTTTGATCAACAACCCTAGCTTCATGAAGAAGGAGTTCAGAAAGCTTGCTTAGAAAGTAGAAAATTTGTTTCTGATAGAAAATCAGAAAGCTCATATTTCAAACTGTTTCTGCAACTGATGTGACAGTTCTGTCAGCCTCTCTTCTACCTATTTCTTTCAAGACACAAATGATGATCAACACGTGTCACTTGAAGAACTGATATGTGGCAACGGTCACAAAGAAAGACCATTATATAAAGAGATGCTAAGCTTGAAGAACATTGAGAGATTTGAAGGTTCAAGAGAGGAAACTCAGCAAAAATCTGTTCCCACTTTTTGGAATATTCAATCTTCATGTAATCAATTTTATCCTTGGAGTGTAAAGAAAATCTTCCTTTTATATTCTTAATTAGATTTATGTTCTTCTTATGGAAGAAGTAGAAAGTCATTCAAGTTTTTCTAGGATCTTTTTAAATGTATCATCTTTAAGAAAACTTGAGTGTAGGTTAGTTTGAGTGATAACCCAAACACTTAACCTTTGTAACCTTGATCTATTAGTGATCAGTGTGAGACATAGCTTGGAGAGGCTATGGTAAAACTACTTGCAACATGATAGTAAGATGTTCTTGCTAATCACGATTTAGCTTGGAAAGGCTAGTCAAAGACTACTTGCAGCTTGGAGAGACTGGGGAAAGACTACTTGTAATGTGCCGAAAGAGTTGCTTGTCAGTTTTGGAGAGGCCTGTGTCAAGACTACTTGTAGCTTGGAAAGGCTAGGAAAAGACTACTAGAAACATGCTGAAGAAGTTACATGTCATTCTTGGGTTGGCTTGGAGAGGCCAGAGTCAAGACTACTCGTGTTAGCTTGGATAGGCTAGTACAATACTACTCATGTTAGCTTGGAGAAGCTAGCACAGAACTACCCAAAATCCTTGGCTATAGGTGATTTCTGAAATCCTTTGATGATAGCTTGAGAAGGCTAATGTAAAGGTTATCCATCCTTACTTTCTCAGACTGAGAAAGTTGTTGTTATAGTGGAACCTCAACAGTTATTGAGTACTGAAAGAAGGTAGATTGGTCTAACTAGCATAAAATCCTTTGTGTCCTTCTCTCTCTGATCTGTTTTATTTATCCCTGTTGCATCATCTTCTTACTCTTGATCATATATATATGTCTCTTCTGATCTCTATTATTTTATGTATGAATGAGCGCTTAAATTAATAAGGTTCAGAAAGCTACTTTCTTCTGCACTTCAAGTTTTATACTTGATGGTAATCTTTTCAGAAGCTTCAGAAAATGGAAAAAGGATCAGTGCATGATTTAACCCCCCCTCTCGTGCTCATCTTCACTTACAAGTGGTATCAGAGCCTGGTTTCTGAGGGGTTGAGCAATCCAATAGTTACAGAAGAAAAGATCCAAAGGGCAGAATAGCATACATCATATACACAAGATCATCCTTCACTAGCAAGACTTTGGTTATGGTACAGTTCACTCATCTGAAGAAAAAGATTCAAAAGAGGCATGTTGACAAGGATCTCTACCAAGGTGAAAGTTCAGCATTTCAATCAAGCCAAGTCTTTGTTGTCTTAAGCATCAAGCGTAAACCATATATGTTGCCTATGTATGGGACATTACATAAGAAAGGCTACATGAGACAATCAATACATGATGTGGAAGGATCTCAACTTGTATCAAGATATCTTTGATCCTATTTGTAACATGTTAGATGTCTTATAATGTTAAAGCAATGAAAATTGCTTAAACTTCTCTAAGAAGTAGAAAAATTTGATATTATTATCTGAGATTGGTTTTAAAGAAAAATTCTCTATCAGTATTTTATGAGTAAAGTCTGTAATAACTATATCAAAAGGACATCAATCTCATGAATGACAAATCAGGACAAAGATCATCTTGAGAAAGAACATCTGCTTATAACAGCAATGTCACACATCACGTATCTGTTCAGCTCTCAATCAACATATCCATATGCTAAAAGGAAGAATGTGCCATACCTCTAGTAAGTCTTAGGCAGAAGGACTTGTTGTGCTAAAACTTACTATCACTCTATGCTTCATAGCTGAAAAACATCATAAGTAACTCATGAAGTAAAAGTTCTTGTATCCTATCTTTGTTAATTTTTTATGAGTTGCTAGAATGTTTTCATGCCTACTCATCTATATATCTTAATCTGTCAAAGATCTCATAGAGTTGGCATGAACACTTGAGAAGGTCTAGTCTCAAAGCTAGAAAGTTGAAAGAGAGAAATACTCCAACAGAGTTCACTCTTCTCAAGTTATATGCTTCAGAAGCCTCCAAGTAGCTGTATGAACATGTCAGAAATTTCTTCTGAATCCTTGAGAGGAATTCATGGCATCATAAGATTTGACCTATTTTATTTGATGTAACGCCCCAATTTTTACTGTAATTTTTACTGTCATTAGAAATTACCGAATTACCGTAGGTAATTATTACATAAGATTTGAGGCCAAACAATCCTCAATAAAGGAATATAACATTAGAAGAGAGGTTAGGAACGATTCATGCGAGAGTCACAAATCCCGAATTTCTGCACGTATAAAATGACCAAAATGCCCCTGAAGTTATTTTACTCAGAAAATGAGGATCGTGGGCCCCCCTATTCTCAAGGGGATGTTTTGAGGATAATAAGGGATTGTTTGTGTTATATGTGTTAATAGAGCAGAAGGATCTCAATTTTGAGTTCCGACGCGCGAAATGACCAAAAACGCCCTGCTGTTTTAACTCCGATGTGTGTGCCGACTGAGCCCGAACCTCACTAAAATGTTTTAAAATGTGTTTTTAAGCCATGATTAACCATTGGTTAAGCTCGGGTGGCCTCAGGCAATTTTTAAGTGAAAGTACGATTTTGCCCCTGTTTTTGGACAGTTTTGCGAATTTCTGGATTTTTGATTCGTATACTGAAACCTAAGCAATATTAGGCTCAAATTAAAGCTTATTAAATTCTAAATATTAATCTAGAGTCAAAATTATGTATTTAGATTGATTAGAACCCAAAATTGCTCAAAAACACCCAAATTGCTTACTAATTCACTTAAGCCCTTAACCGTAAATTCTCTAAATTACATGAATACCTTGCCTACACCTAAATAATGCATGGAACACACAAATTTCACTTATTTGGGCTGTAATGGACGAAATTATTGATGCCATTATGCAGCTGAATTATTGCCAAAAGTTGCACTAAAACAAAATGCCAAAATGTCACCATAAGAGACATAATTCCTTAATTTCATACAACTTTATCTAAAATGATTTTTCCTCCCTTATTTCTCCTGCAAAATTCCGTCCACTACCTTATCATTTTGTCCAATTAGAAGCCTCAAAATCTTCTATAAATAGGCTTGCTTGAGTGGTCTTGGAATGCTTGGTTCATAACTAGTTTTTAGGAGCACCAAAAACTTTCTTTCTTCCTCCTCTTTGGCTGAATTCTTTCTTCAATTTTTCAAGGATATGTGTTGGGTTGAATTTATAATTCTTTTAAAGTCTTGAAGGAGCTCTAGTAAAGAAACAAAATGAATTTGCATCCATGATTAAGTTTATGCTTTGCATAACCATGTTTACCTTCTATGTCATCACTAAATTTTCAAGAATGAATAAATAAACTTGCATTTCTCATGTTTAAATTCCAAGCTTGTATTTCATGTTTATGTTTTAAGTCATCACTTAATCTTTCAAGATAATAAAGAGGTTGCATCTCATATTTAATTTATGCTCTCACTATATTTTATAATGGCTAAAAGAATCAACGCATGGCATGTTTATTTTATGCCATCACCTAAAGATCCTAGAGCTCAAAGACTTGCCCATGTATCACAACCAAAGAAATATGATTATTGGAGTTAAAGAATTTATTCTTTAAAAAGTCTTGAGATTGGAGCTTAAAAAGATGTAATAATAATTCTCTTCTCCCTCTATCGGTCTGTGCGGACTACAGCTCCAGTTTCTTGTATCATGTTATATTTCAAGTTCTTGCATCATGTTTAATTTTCAAGTCATCACCTTAAATCTTAAAGATAAAGAAATGGAATTGCATATCATGTTTATAATTCCAAGCTATCACCTTATAAAGATAAGATTAAAATAAGGTTGCATAGCATGTTTATAATTCTAAGATGTCACCTAAATCTCTAAAGCTCAAGACTTACTCCTTTTATCTTAAGTGAGAATTTTAATTGTGAAGATCCTCCCAAATTTGACAGAAGAACTGGTTTCTAAATGAGTTTTAAGGCTTTGCAAGGATTTTATGGGGAACTAGTATTTTATATGCACTTAAAATATGATTCTATATAATTGCATGAGGTTCATGATTCGGCCACTGATCTGAGTTTAGTATCAATGTGTGATAATGATTTGATATGTTTGAAGTTGTGATAATTATGGTTTATTGTTAGGAGAATGATTCATAATTGGTTTAGTAACTAATTAGTTCTATAATTGATAATTCTATGTAAGGATTGGATGCTTATTAAGTACTTGATATCATTGAATGATTTCCTGGCTTGCATGTTATAGTTGCTGTTGCAAATAATGAGAATGCTTATACATGAAATGTTCTTTATTATGTAAAATTTAAATTTGTTGCTAGAAGAAAATGTATCATTGTAAAAGTGTAATTTGGAAAGGTTCTGGCTAAGGAAAGACTTGGTATTTAAGCATGTCCATTGTGACCCACCTCTCTTTCCTGGGAATCTCCCATATGCATGATTACAGTTGATATATATTATTCTAGCTTAAGACTATAAATGAGAAAATGTTATGATGTTTATGAATTGTATTGTGATATAACATGCAAAGATTTAATGGTGACTTAAACTTATAAGAAAATGATCCTTTGGAACCATCAGACTATAGGTGGTGAAAAGGTGATTTTAGCCCCCTAACCCGTTCTCTCAAAAGGGTAGAGTCGGGACTTTAGCTTATCAAAAGGGATAAGTATATGCTAGTAACGACTAGTAAAGTATGAGCTCATAACCTAAATTACTCCCAAAAGGTTGGAGTATAGGGTGGCCTAAGGAAAATAATGATGACGATAAGATTTTATTAAGTCACCTAAGGCACTAAAGAAATCAAATATGTGCACTATGTCCACGTGTAGCTAATATTATATGACGTTCTTTTATGCATGTTATTTGATAATGATGATGAGGAAAATGATGTAATGATAAAGGAAAAGTTCATTGTAAATATGACATGTTAAGATTATGATGCATTATAAGACGCATGATTAAAAATTGACGAACCTCGGTTAAGTATTTGTCCGAACTTAAAATGAATCTTTGCATGCTCACTATTTTAGAATAATCCCGAGGTTCCTGGGGACTTTGATGATGACACTGTAGAAGAAGGTACCTTACTGAGAATTCTTTAGCAAGATTCTCACTCCCTTTTCTTTATTTCCGTCATTGTCTCCAGATTCAGATGGCAACATTCGTCCTGTTCGTTGATACCCCTACTTGGGAATTTCACTATGATCCGGTGCATCGCTAGTATCATTTTGAAGGGAGGTCTTGCGATTCATGTTTTTATTTCCATAGGTCGCCCATTTGCACATCCCGTCCCTAGTTATCGATTTTCTCCTACTTCTCCCTATGGCGATGAAATGGTTTTCGAACATGCACGTCCACTTGATGAAAGGATGTTACGTTCTTATCCCGCTTCATCTGCTGTCCATGGATTTCCAGAGTATATTCCCGAGACGAGATATTTTGAAACTGATCCTTCAGAGGACACTCCTACTCATGTATATTCTGAGAGCTCTGCTCCTACTCCAACACGTGTAAGAGAAGGTAGTGAGGAAACAGTTGTTCAGCCGAGGTTAGCAAGAAGGCCGTCCATGCGACCCCAGCCTGGTGCATCTCGTGTGTCCCCTCCCGAGGGAGCTCATCAGTGGATCGGATTTATTCCCCCATTTCCAGGACAGTGGCCATAGAGGGTTCTTAGTAGATTTATGTGTGATCATGCACCCTAATTTTAGGATAATCTTCCCGGCTTATGGAGTTATCTAGTTTAGGGGCATGTATTTCCTTAAGTATATTTTCTTTTATGGGTTTGATAAGATAATGATGTATGAACATAACCCACCCTTTGAGTGAGGTTATTGTATGTAAATATATGCTATAATGTGCTTATGGATGTTATATGATGGAGCCTAAGTGATATGATGTGATATATTCTTAAATGTCTTATTATACTCCGCTTACTCGTTCACGTTGTACTCGGCTCACGTTTTCAATTATGTGTTTAAAAAAAAAATGGCTCGTAATTTCACTAAGTATTTTCAAATTATGAAGAAAGAACCAAAGCAAGGAGTAAAGTCTAGTCATTAATCAGATTCAACCTAGGTGTATCTGGTTAATTACTAGGGTGTTACACTGAGTTTGAAAAAGGTGAGAGATTTTGAAGATTCAAAGAGAGGAAACTCTGCAAAAAGCTTCTCCCACTTCCTGTAATATTCAATCTTTATCATGCAGTCAATTTTATCCTTGAGGTGTAAAGAAAATCTTCCTACTATATTCTTAGTTAGATTTATATTCTTCTTATGGAAGAAGTAGAAGAAGGAAGTCATTCAAGTTCTCCCAGGATCTTTTAAAATGTATCATCTTTAAGAAACTTGAGTATAGGTTAGTTTGAGTGGCAACCCAAATATTTAACCTTTGTATCCTTGATCTATTAGTGATTAGAGTGAGACGTAACTTGGAGAAGCTAAAGTAAAACTACTTGCAACACGATAGTAAGATGATTTTTGCTTATCACAGTTTAGCTTAAAAAGGCTAGTCAAAGACTACTTACAGCTTAGAGAGGCTGAGGAAAGACTACTTATGGCTCGGAGAGGTTGGTAATAGACAACTTGCAACGTGCTGAAGGAGTTTCCTGTCAGTCATGATTAGGCTTGGAGAGGCCAGTGTCAACATTACTCAGTTGGGCTTGGAGAGGCCAGTGTCAAGTTGCTTACAGCTTGGAGAGACTGGGCAAAGACTACCAACAAAGTGTTGAAGGAGTTGTCTATCAGTCACAGTTTGGCTTGGAGAGGCCAGAGTCGAGACTGCACATGTTAGCTTGGAGAGACTAGTACAGAACTACTCTAAATCCTTGATTACAGGTGATCTCTAAAATCCTTGGATGATAGCTTGGGAAGGCTAATGAAAATACTATCCATCTTTACTTTCTCAAGTTGAGAAAGTTGTTGTTATAGTGGAACCTCAATAGTTGTTGAGTACTGGATATAGGCATATTGGCCGAACCAGTATAAAATCATTTGTGTTCTTTTTCTCTTACCTTAATCTCTTTTATTTTCCTTTATTGGTTATTTATCTCATCAATCGGTTTTATTTCTATCATATATCTTTTACACTATATCTTTTACTACTGAGCGTTTTAATTAATAAGGATCAGAAAGTAACTTTCTGAAGCCACTAACTTTGTTTATGCTACACTTCAAGTTTTATACTTGATAGTAATACGTTTCAGAAGCTTCAGAAAATGAAAAAGGATCAATGCATGATTTAACCCCCACTTTTCGTGCACATCTCCACTTATAGTGAAGAGAGACCACCCAAAGAGTTGTATGCTAGAATGCTTATGCATATGTGCAAACTTAAAAAACTTTCGAAAATAAGGAAACAACCAAGAAATCCTCAGTTATAGATATTGTGAATACATCTTGATACGAGATCTTCAGTAGACATATCTATTTATTAAGCATTCTTGTTTTATAAGCAAATAAAAAATTTTCACAAACAAGCTTCGATAGGCTGATCGGATACTTGTAAGGATAAATAGCATAAGTTTCAGGTGATAGGAAAGCAGCTTACCTCATAAGATGATCTTGTAACTGATTCCTTATTCGCAACATCTAAGTTAAAGTATCTTAGTATGCATGTGCTTTTTCTACTTGGTCTTTTTCTTTTGTATGGATATGCTAGCTTTGATAATATCAGATTCAACCAAATGATTCTAGAGCTTCCTCTTAAGAGTAGATGATGATGTCTTGGACATGATGAGTAGACTTTGCCTTTCTTTTGAGCTTAGATAGCATATTCAGCATAACATCCACCAAACTTTGACAGCTTAAAGCTTTCTCAACAAATATAGATATCATGGTGGTGATGAAAGCATGGTTGATAAATATCCAAGGAATGGCTTGGTTTTCATATCCTTGGGAATACTCTCAGAACTTTGACAATAGAAGATTATTTATAAAGCAAAACATTCATGAAGTTACTATTCAAACAGGTCTTCTGGCTTCTATGTCATTTTCAAACTGCTCATGTTGTATGTTAGAAAGGTTACTTTATGATCATGATGAATGGTTCGAGCAAACTTTTTGAAAGACTGAGGTTCTAGAGCTCATTTTTTGAAGCTTTTGGCTTTCACCTGCTAGCTTTCTAGAGATGCCTTGAGATAGAAAATATCATGACTTTCTTCAGCATAAACAAGATTATTAGCAAGCAAAGTCTTCCTTAAGCTTTTTCTTCATCATCATCATCATAAGAGATTCTTCAAAAAATTATCTTTTAGGAACTATGATAACACTCAGAATTAGAGCCTGATATTTGGATGGATCATCATCAGAGAGCTACCTTTTGAAGTTTTAGGCAGAGAGATATGCCAGAAATACTTGCATGAAATAAGTATGACTTTTGGTACCTAAACTTCCATGGGTCCTTATCAGCTAGTTTCAGATAAAGAGATTTTTCCAACCTTTTTAAATAAAATCCTTTTCAGGATTCATTTGTCATAAAGGTATCTCTTTAAACATATTGAAAAATAGAAATAAAAGAAAATACATATAAATAAGATGAAGTTGCATAGATCTTTTTCTTTTAGTCTCACCTATATATCTCAGTCTAGTTTCCAGAAACAAGAGATGCTGACCATTTTTCACAAAAACATAGTTTTTGAATTGTGTCAAATGTAACACCCTAGTAATTAACCAGATACACCTAGGTTGAATCTAATTAATGACTAGACTTTACTCCTTGCTTTGGTTCTTTCTTCATAATTTGAAAATACATAGTGAAATTACGAGCCATTTTTTTTTAACACATAATTGAAAACGTGAGCCGAGTACAACGTGAACGAGTAAGCGGAGTATAATAAGACGTTTAAGAATATATCACATCATATTACTTTGGCTCCATCATATAACATCCATAAGCACATTATAGCATATATTTACATACAATAACCTCACTCAAAGGGTGGGTTATGTTCATACATCATTGTCTTATGCAAACCCATAAAAGAAAATATACATAAGGAAATACATGCCCCTAAACTAGATAATTCCATAAGCCAGGAAGGTTATCCTAAAACTAGGGTGCATGATCACACATAAATCTACTAAGAACCCTCTATGGCCACTGTCCTGGAAAGGGGGATTAAATCGATCCATCGATGAGCTCCCTCGGGAGGGACACACGAGATGCACCAGTCGGGTCGCATGGACGGCCTTCTTGCTAACCTCAATGAACAACTGTTTCCTCACTACCCTCTCTTACATGTGTGGGAGTAGGAGCAGAGCTCTCAGAATATACATGAGTAGGAGTGTCCTCTGAAGGATCAGTTGCAGAATATCTCATCTCGGGAACATACTCTGGAAATCCATGGACAGCAGATGAAGCGGGATAAGAACGTAACATCCTTTCATCAAGTGGTCGTGCATGTTCGAAAACCATTTCATCGCCATAGCGAGGAGTAGGAGAAAATCGATAACTAGGGACAGGATGTGCAAATGGACGACCTATGTAAATAAAAACATGAATCAAGACCTGCCTTCAAAATGATACGAGCGATGCACCGGATCATAGTGAAATTCCCAAGTAGGGGTATCAACGAACAGGACGAATGTCGCCATCTGAATCTGGAGACAATGACGGAAATAAAGAAAAGGGAGTGAGAATCTTGCTAAACAATTCTCAGTAGGGTACCTCCTTCTACAGTGTCATCATCAAAGTCCCCAGGAACCTCGGGATTATTCTAAAATAGTGAGCATGCAAAGATTCATTTTAAGTTCAGACAAATACTTAACCGAGGTTCGTCAATTTTTAATCATGCGTCTTATAATGCATCATAATCTTAACATGTCATATTTACAATGAACTTTTCCTTTATCATTACATCATATTCCTCATCATCATTATCAAATAACATGCATAAAAGAACGTCATATAATATTAGCTACACGTGGACACAAAGGTACATTTTTCATTTCTTTAGTGCCTTAGGTGACTTAAAATCTTATCATCATCATTATTTTCCTTGGGCCACCTTATACTCCACCCTTTTGGGAGT
The DNA here is from genome assembly GCA_031216125.1 of Dalbergia cochinchinensis. Taxonomy (NCBI): domain Eukaryota; kingdom Viridiplantae; phylum Streptophyta; class Magnoliopsida; order Fabales; family Fabaceae; genus Dalbergia; species Dalbergia cochinchinensis. Next base: position 53,225,553 of record CM062377.1, read on the forward strand.
AATTTAGGTTATGAGCTCATACTTTACTAGTCGTCACTAGCATATACTTATCCCTTTTGATAAGCTAAAGTCCCGACTCTACCCTTTTGAGAGAACGGGTTAGGGCTAAAATCACCTTTTCACCACCTATAGTCTGATGGTTTCAAAGGATCATTTTCTTATAAGTTTAAGTCACCATTAAATCTTTGCATGTTATATCACAATACAATTCATAAACATCATAACATTTTCTCATTTATAGTCTTAAGCTAGAATAATATATATCAACTGTAATCATGCATATGGGAGATTCCCAGGAAAGAGAGGTGGGGCACAATGGACACGCTTAAATACCAAGTCTTTCCTTAGCCAGAACATTTCCAAATTACACTTTTACAATGATACACTTTCTTCTAGCAACAAAGGTAAATTTTACATAATAAAGAACATTTCATGTATAAGCATTCTCATTATTTGCAACAAAGAACTATAACATGCAAGCCAGGAAATCATTCAATGATATCAAATACTTAATAAGCATCCAATCCTTACATAGAATTATCAATTATAGAACTAATTAGTTACTAAACCAATTATGAATCATTCTCCTAACAATAAACCATAATTATTACAACTTCAAACATATCAAATCATTATCACACATTGATACTAAACTCAGATCAGTGGCCGAATCATGAACCTCATGCAATTACATAGAATCATATTTTAAGTGCATATAAAATACTAGTTCCCCGTAAAATCCTTGCAAAGCCTTAAAACTCATTTAGAAACCAGTTCTTTTGTCAAATTTGGGAGGATCTTCACAATTAAAATTCTCACTTAAGATAAAAGGAGTAAGTCTTGAGCTTTAAAGATTTAGGTGACATCTTAGAATTATAAACGTGCTATGCAACCTTATTTTAATCTTATCTTTATAAGGTGATAGCTTGGAATTATAAACATGATATGCAATTCCATTTCTTTATCTTTAAGATTTAAGGTGATGACTTGAAAATTAAACATGATGCAAGAACTTGAAATATAACATGATACAAGAAACTGGAGCGGCGGTAGTCTGCACAGAGGACGATGAGAGGAGAAGAGAATATTAAGAAACCGGAGCGGCGGTAGTCCGCACAGGACCAGTAGAGAGAGAAGAGAATTATTATTACATCTTTTTAAGCTCCAATCTCAAGACTTTTTAAAGAATAAATTCTTTAACTCCAATAATCATATTTCTTTGCTTGTGATACATGGGCAAGTCTTTGAGCTCTAGGATCTTTAGGTGATGGCATAAAATAAACATGCCATGTGTTGATTCTTTTAGCCATTATAAAATATAGTGAGAGCATAAATTAAATATGAGATGCAACCTCTTTATTATCTTGAAAGATTAAGTGATGACTTGAAACGTAAACATGAAATACAAGCTTGGAATTTAAACATGAGAAATGCAAGTTCATTTATTCATTCTTGAAAATTTAGTGATGACATAGAAGGTAAACATGGTTATGCAAAGCATAAACTTAATCATGGATGCAAATTCATTTTGTTTCTTTACTAGAGCTCCTTCAAGACTTTAAAAGAATTATAAATTCAACCCAACACATATCTTAACAAGAATTAAAACATAAGAGGAAAATACATCTTTCAAGTTCTAAACTAAAAATCTTTGTTTTAGCATCAGAAAGCATTATTCTTTAAAGTTTTGCATCAGGTGAAATTTTCAAGCTTTAGAGGCCTAACTTGTGATGGATTTACAACCCACCCTCAAGGTCCTCATCATCAAGTCATCATCTTAGTTCCACCTAGGCCATATGGCTTAATTGGTTAAAGAAAAATTGAAGAGGAAAACCGAAATGAAAAGCTAAGGTAAGTTCATAATTTTATCATTTTGAGCTAAAAACACAACTCCTCAAAGCATAGAAATAAATTTAGAAACTACTCCCTACCTAATCTGAGTTGAAGAAGAGGAAGAGAACTTGATTTCTTGAAGTGAAATGAAACAAAATCTCCTTGAAAATTTGAAGAAAGAATTCAGCCAAAGAGGAGGAAGAAAGAAAGTTTTTGGTGCTCCTAAAAACTAGTTATGAACCAAGCATTCCAAGACCACTCAAGCAAGCCTATTTATAGAAGATTTTGAGGCTTCTAATTGGCCAAAATGATGAGGTAGTGGACGGAATTTTGCAGGAGAAATAAGGGAGGAAAAATCATTTTAGACAAAGTTGTATGAAATTAAGGAATTATGTCTCTTATGGTGACATTTTGGCATTTTGTTTTAGTGCAACTTTTGGCAATAATTCAGCTGCATAATGGCATCAATAATTTCGTCCATTACAGCCCAAAGAAGTGAAATTTGTGTGTTCCATGCATTATTTAGGTGTAGGCAAGGTATTCATGTAATTTAGAGAATTTACGGTTAAGGGTTTAAGTGAATTAGCAAGCAATTTGGGTGTTTTTGAGCAATTTTGGGTTCTAATCAATCTAAATACATAATTTTGACTCTAGATTAATATTTAAAATTTAATAAGCTTTAATTTGAGCCTAATATTGCTTAGGTTTCAGATATCTGAATCAAAAATCCCAAATTAAACTCGCCTAAAAATAGGGGCAAAATCGTACTTTCACTTTCACTTAAAACTGCCCGAGGCCACCCGAGCTTAACCAATGGTTAATCATGGCTTAAAAAAAAATTTTAAAACATTTTAGTGAGGTTCGGCTCGGCACGCACATCGAGTTAAAACAACAAGGGGCATTTTGGTCATTTCGCGTCGAACTCAAAATTGAGATCCTTCTGCTCTATTAACACACATAACACAAACAATCCCTTATTATCCTCAAAACATCCCCTTGAGAATAGGGGGGCCCACGATCCTCATTTTCTGAGTAAAATAACTTCAGGGGCATTTTGGTCATTTTATACATACAGAAATTCGGGATTTGCGACTCTCGCATGAATCGCTCCTAACCTCTCTTCTAATGTTATATTCCTTTATTGAGGATTGTTTGACCTCAAATCTTATGTAATAATTACCTACGGTAATTCGGTAATTTCTAATGGCGAGAAAATTACAAAGAAAATTGGGGCGTTACATTACTCCTCCTTAAAAAGAATTTCGCCTGAAATTCGTTACTGAGAACAACTCGAGGTATTGTGCTTTCATGTTTGATTCCGCCTCCCATGTAAGTTCTTCACTTTCACCCTGTCCCTATGCTACTTTGACCAGGGGTACAGCCTTGTTCCTTAACTGCTTAACTCCTCGGTCGACGATTCTCGTGGGTAGTAAGTTAAATGTCAGGTTATCTCTTAATTGTACATGTTCTGGCTCTAGTACATGACTCGGGTCAGATTGATACTTTCTTAACTGAGAGACATGGAAAACATCATGGAGGTTGGATAGACTCGGGGGTAGGGCTATACGGTAGGCTACAGGTCCTACTTTGGTAAGGATTTCAAACGGACCAAGAAATATGGGGCTCAATTTCTTTACTTTTATTGCTCGGCCTATGCCTGTGGTGGGGGTGATCCTTAGGAACACGTGGTCCCCTTCTTGAAAATCTAGCGGTTTTCGCTGCTTGTCCGCATAGTTTTTCTGTCAACTTTGAGCAGTAAGAATTTTATCTCTAATCTTCTTGATTTGTTCCGTTGTTTCCCTCACAATATCAGGTCTGAGTAAACTTTGCTCTCCGGGTTCATACCAACATAAGGGAGATTGACATTTCCGTCCATAGAGGGCCTCATACGGTGCCATACCGATACTTGCATGATAACTGTTGTTATATGCAAATTCAATCAAGCAAGGTGTACTTATCCCAACTTCCCCTTTGATCTAAAACACATGCCCTTAACATATCCTCCAAGGTTTGGATAGTTCTTTCAAATTGACCATCTGTTTGGGGGTGATAGGCCGTGCTTAGACATACCTTTGAACCAAACGCCTTTTGAAAGGCTCCCCAAAATCGTGACGTAAACCGCGGATCCCGGTCCGAGATTATCGTCGACGGCACCCCATATAACCTCACTATCTCCTGAATATATAATTGTGCTAACCTATACAAGGAATAAGTCACCTTAATAGGTAAAAAGTGGGCTGACTTCGTCAATCGATCCACGATTACCCATATGGTATCATGATTCATTTGGGTCCTTGGTAATTCAGTCACAAAATCCATGGAGATACTATCCCACTTCCACTCAGGGATCGACAGAGGTTGCAGCATTCCAGAGGGTTTTTGGTGTTCAATCTTCACCTTTTGACACACCAAGCACTTACTCACCCATGTGCACATATCTTTCTTCATTCCAGGCCACCAGAACATCTTCTTCAAATCTTGATACATCTTGGTGGCACCAGGATGAAGGGTAAAATGGCTCTTATGGGCTTCCTCCAAAATATCTTTTCGGAGGCCACCACTAGCAGGTACACATATTCGACCTTTAGACCTCCATAAATCGTCCATTCCTTGTGTAACACCCCGATTTTTCTGTCCGAGGGAAATGACCAAAATGCCCCTAAGGTCATTTCCTGACCCGAGCTCGAGGGTAACCAACTCGGTCATCCTCGAATGGTCAACTCAATGTTTGAAGGGGATTGAATGGCCTTTGAATGCTTTCGGAAGCGAAAATCTCATTTTCCGCAGTTTCGGGTCAAAATGACCAAAATACCCCTATAGCGTTTTTACGCGGGTAAAGGTGCCGTTTGAGCCTGGAACTTTCCCCAGAGGTTTAAAAACATGTTTTCATGTGTCTAGAGGTCTCTATTCAAGTCCCGGTGGTCCCGGGCAGTTTTAGTGCAAAATTACGATTTTGCCCCTAGAATAGTGTTTTTGAGCTTAATGACGTAATTAAGCAAACCTAAGCAATATTAGGCTCTAAACGAAAATTAATTTATTTCCCTAATTAATCTAGAGTCAAAATAATTTATTAAGGTTAATTAGAACCTAAAATTGCTTAGATTAAACTTAAATCCCATTTTAGAACTCAAGATTCCTAGTCTTGGAATCTTGAATAGTGTTTTCTCTCTCCAATTCCTTAAATCAAGGAAATGTGTCTAGAGTTGTTTAGACTCTAAATGGAGGATTTAACTCTCTAATGGTGCAAGACCACTCCTTAATTATGTCTAGACCACCTTAATTACCCATTTACCTTACCTAAACACTTTCTTACAAATTTCTAATCTTAAGCATAATCAAAGATACACCTAAACACAACTCTAAACCACAATTAAAATGCAAAGAAACCTCCCCCATGGGCTGATGCATATTCGGCCATCACTCTCTAATTACCACACATATTAAATTGTTTTCTCACTCAAAGAGCCATGCTTGAGCCATACCTCACCATGCTTTGAACCATACCTCACCATACCTCAAGAACACATTATCTCACCTCATGGAACTCATGGAAAGCCTCCAATCTGCACCCTCATGGCCGAAACCTCTTCCTCCATGAGCTCCCTCCATTTGTTTCATTTCTCTATAAATAGAATGCCTTGAGGAGCTTGCACCACTTTTAGATCATTTGCTAAGTTTAGGAGCACTCAAAGCTTTTCTTTTTCTCTCAAAGTTTTTGTGTTCTTCAAGTTCTTGGAGTTCTTCAAGTTCTTCATCATCTTCATCTTCTTCTTCCATCTTCAAGTTCATCACACCAAGTAGGGATTTTCTTTCATGTATTCTTTTCTTTAAAGTTCTTGTTTCAAGCTTGATGTTCATAGTTTCTCTTGTTTCTCTTTAGAACTTCATTTCCACTCCTTTTTCCTTTTCATTTTCGGCCATAGGCCTTGGAGAACAAAGGAATGAGAGCTTGATGATGAGAGTTTCATGATGATGTTCATCACTTGGAACAAACTCTAGAGCTTGACCTTTGTTCTTGAGCAAAAATGTTTTTAGTTTTTCTTTTCTTGAACTCTTAAGAACTTTAGCTTTGATAATGTTTTAAAATGATTCTATGAACTCAATGATGAGGGCTCATGGTGTTGGTGTTAATATATCACCAAGATCATGGACTTTAGAGTTTCAAACATTTCTTTTCTTGCCTAGATGTTTCGGCCATTTCCTTTTCTTTTATATGCCTTATGGTTTGATTTTCTAAAGATGTTGTTTTGAGTTCTAAGAACTCTAGACTTTACTTTACCTTGGTTGGATGAGTTTGGGTTAAGGTTTAAATTCCTTTAAAGTCTTGTTAAGAGCTCTAGAAAGATAAAATGAACTTGCATAATTTATTTTATGCTTGCATTCATATTTACATTCTTGTTATGCACTTTTACTTTCAAGCTAACACCTAAGAACATAAAGATTAAAATGGAACTTGTATCATCACTTAATTTAATTCTCGAAGCCTTTCTATTTCGGCCTTAAAGTCGATTGTTGTTGGGCCTAGAGCACTAAAATAAAGAATTGAACTTGCATTATCACCTAATTAATTTCTCGAATGCCTATCTATTTCGGCCTTAAAGTCGATTGTTGTTGGGCCAAGAGCACTAAAATAAAGAATTGAACCATGTATATTACCTTCAAGCTTGCACGTTTAAGTTTATGCCTCGCATATTTACCTTCAAGCTTGCACGTTTAAGTTTATGCCTTGCATATTTAAATTCAAGTCATCACTTTACTTTGTAAGCAAGACTAAAAATGAAAAGCATGAACACGTTTAGTTTATGTCGTAACTTAAGAACCTAGAGCTCAAAGACTTGCCCATTTCATTTCAAGTTAAAGTTATATGTGAATACATTCCTTGAATGCATAATTTCAGCCAAGTAGTGATGATGGACTTGTAATGAGTTTTCATCTAGCTACTAGGACCAATAGTCTACGTTTTGAGTTTTCCTTAAAGCCTTACAAATCTTTATAAGGTTATGTTATCACAAGTTGTGATTTTATCCTCTTTTAGGAGATGAAATATATTTTGGTCTTTGACCTAAGGCTTCACTTAGCCTCTTGATGAATTAAAATGTTTTGCAAAGAGTTTTAGAAGTTCTAGAATGATTCCAAGAGAAACTAGTCAACTTATGTACCTAGAAATGTCAATTTAACTCTCTCATTTAAGTTAAATGTTTTCGGTTCTGATGTGATGAGTGTGATGCTGTATGATGATGTTTTGATGTGTTGGAATGTGTGAAAATATCATATGATGATGTAGAAGCGATCCTATGCATGATAGGTAAGAAACTAGCTAACTAGAAATACCGTAAAGCTAGAATTTAACATAGTTTTGACCCATTTGTTTATGGAACTTTTCCAAACTGTTTTAATGGGGACATAATCAGATTTAGATTGTTTAGACATGAAAAACTTGGTATCATTTGAGTTAGAATTGAATTCTAGCATCTATGGGGAAACTAGTAACTAGAAAACCGTAAAAAATGCAAATGTAGAACTCTTAGAACATTTAATTTTCTGGATTCTGTCCAGCACCCTTACAACATGGTAAACATGATTAATAATTAGTCCTTAAGCGTAGGAATGCCTCATAATTGATTTAGATTTGATATATAGCGCCTTAAAAGCGGAACCAAGAAAGGGTCTAAAACGTAAGTTCTAGAACCCCGTATTCACATGTTAGGATTTCCACCCTATGCTATTCAGATTTAAAAGTAAAATGAGAGGATTATGAATGGTGTTTAATTATGAGCCTTAGGTGCTTAAAATATGAACGACGGATGTAGAGAACTATATTTCAAGATTAAGACCCGTAAGGGTCAAAGCATAAGCTACCGTAAGGGTAAGCGTTTGGATGTTTTATGATGATGCATGAAGTATGCTAATGATGATGATGTTATTCATATGAGGAATTTATGAGGTTATATGTTTATGTGGCATAAAGCAAATTTGGAAGGAAATTCGGTGTAATGACCGTTGGGCCGCCGAATTTCCGACAAATTTGGGGACTTAAAGAAATTTTGAAAATTTAGATACTAAGATGGGTTCTAGGATGACACCGGTTCGGCCGAGCACCTCCATAGAACTCATGTGACATTGGTACCATTTTATACTCTTAGGTGACACCGGTTCGGCCGAGCACCCTTAAGAGTTTTGCCCCCTAACCCATACTCAGATAGTCGGGATTTATGATTTATGATACGCTTATCGTTAAGTGGTAAGTAAGAACTAGTGACGACTAGTTAAGGTATGAGCTCATAACCTAGATGTATGACACGTTCTGGGTGACACCGGTTCGGCCGAGCACCCCCAGTTCGATTGTCTTTTAGGGTGGCCCATGAGGAAGAGAAGTTTCGTGATTATGATTATGTCACTAAGTTTTGTCCCATATGAATGTTACTATTGCCACTTTATGCCACCAAGATTGATGATGCTTGATGTTATATTTTATGTATATGCATTAGGTAGTGCCATGCATACATTTTCTAATATGTTGCATCCATGACATTAAGATCATCCTAAAATGAATGGACCTTGGCTAAAATATCTTTTAAAGTTTAAAATGAACCTAATACATGCTCAGTCACTTTGAATAAATAAACCCAAGGTTCCTGAGGACGTAGGTGATGACACCTAGGTAGTAGGAGGCCCTACTGAGATTCTTTAGCAAGATTCTCACTCCCTCTACCTCTTTCTTTCCGTCACGTCTTCAGATGGCGACGTTCGTAGTGTTCGTGGACACCCCGACATGGGAGGTGCACTATGACCCGGCTCACGGGTCATACCATTTTGAGGGGCAGTGCACGGTGCGGGTTTTCATGTACGTACGACGCCCCTTCGCTCATCCCGTGCACACCCATCGCTTCTCCCTAACTGCACCCTATGGCGACGACGAGCGGGTTTTTGAGCATGCGCGTACGCATGACGAGAGAGTGCTCCGCATGCACACCGCCTCCTTAGCCATGCGAGACTATCCCGATTACGTGCCCCGGACCTACTTCTCGGAGACCGACCCGTCCGAGGACCCGCCTACTCATCCGTATAGCGAGAGCTCTGCCCCCTCTCCACCATTGATGAGGGAGGGTAGTGAGGATACCGTGACTCAGCCCCGACTTGCACGACGACCGGAGATGCGGCCACACCGCGGGGGTCACTCTCGATCCCCGTTCCGCCTCTTTACGCCCGAGGAGCTCGCACAGTTTCCCGGATACTTGCCTCGTTCACGAGACGGACGTCAGTAGGAGGTGACGATCGACCGATGGGGTACCCAGTTAGAGCACACACCACTTAGATGGGGATAAACCTTCTTTTGTTTAGAGGTTATCCTATTAGGTGCACTTGGGTAGGGGAGTAGATTATGTTCATGTTTTATGTTGTATTTTCTTTTATGCATTTCCCCTGTATTAAAACTAAGTCCTGCACTTATAAGTGGGCAAATTATATATATGAGATGATCTTCAGTGTTACTCTTGGTGTGCCTTATGTTATGATGTTGTGAGACATTTGTTTTACTATACACGGTTTACCGCTTATCGCGTCACGCGGCTCTCACTTTCATTTCAAAAAAAAATTACCCGTATTTTCCGCTAAGTAATTCAAAGTTAAATAAGAACTATGAAGTAACAGACTAATGATTAACCTAAATATGTTCTAGAGTATTGGGTTAAAAATTAGGATGTTACACCTTGGGTAAAACCTATCAACTTTCCTGCCTTCGCTGCTCCTAAAGTCTCTTGAAACTCAGCATCGTCCCCTTGAGCTTGAACAATCCTTTCTTTGAACTCACTTGTCACTCTAAGATGACAAGCTCTGATGCCCTTAACGGTCAAAGTCATTCCTAGGTTTAAGTCCCTAAATTGCTCAATCAATTCAACCTCCTTCACCATCAAACGGGACACTTGTAAGGACTTCCTACTCAAAGCATCAGCTACTACATTAGCTTTACCAGGATGGTAGTTCAATCCAAAATCATAATCTTTCAAGAACTCCATCCATTGCCTTTGCCTCATGTTTAGCTCTTTTTTATCAAAGAGATATTTCAAACTCTTGTGATCCGAAAACACCTCAAACTTAACTCCATATAAATGGTGTCTCCAAATCTTTAGAGCAAACACGACGGCAGCTAACTCAAGGTCATGGGTAGGGTAGTTTGCCTCATGTGGCTTGAGTTGTCTTGATGCATAGGCCACCACTTGCCTATCTTGCATCAATACACAACCTAAACCCTTTTTTGAAGCATCACAATACACCTCGAAAGGCACATTGGGGTCGGGTAACACTAAAACAGGGGTCGAGGTTAGCTTGTGTTTCAACTCGTGAAAGCTCTTTTCACACTCCGGGGTCCATGAAAAAAGGGTGTTCTTCCTAGTCAGCTTGGTCAAAGGTAGGGAAATATGGGAAAATCCCTTGATAAATCGACGGTAATAACCGGCTAAACCCAAAAAGCTCCTTACTTCAGTTACCGTGGTTGGTCTTTCCCAGTTTACTACCGCTTCTACCTTACTAGGATCTACAGCAATTCCTTTCTTGGATACTACATGCCCTAAAAATTGCACCTTATCCAACCAAAACTCACACTTGGAAATCTTGGCATATAGTTTTTTTTCCTTCAAGATCTCCAGTACTATGGTCAGGTGGCATTCATGCTCTTCATGGGTCTTAGAATATATGAGAATGTCATCTATAAAGACAACCACAAACTGATCCAAATAGGGTCGAAAGATCCTATTCATGTAATCCATAAAAATAGATAGAGCATTGGTTAACCCAAAGGACATTACTGCAAACTCAAAATGGCCGTATCGAGTGCGAAAGGCCGTTTTAGGTATGTCTTCATCTCTCACTCTAATTTGATGGTAGCCTGACCTCAAATCTATCTTAGAAAACACTACTGCACCTTTCAGTTGGTCCATCAAATCATCGATCCTAGGCAGAGGATACTTGTTTTTCACCGTTACTTTATTCAACTGCCTATAATCTACACACATCCTCATACTCCCATCCTTTTTCTTTACAAACAACACAGGGGCTCCCCAAGGTGATGCACTAGGCCTAACAAACTTTTTCTCCAATAAATCTTCCAATTGAGTTTTTAACTCAGTCAATTCTAATGGGGACATCCTGTATGGGGCTATGGATATAGGTCCCGCACCCGGAAGCAATTCTATGGAAAACTCTATCTCTCTCTTGGGGGAAACTCTGGTATCTCATCTGGAAATACTTCGAGATAATTTCTTACTATTGGTATCTCATCGATACTTTGCTCAAAGTCTACATCACTAGCGGCTAAGAAAATGTAACCTTTACTCTTACCCTTACCACAGTCCATTTCCATAGCAGTTATGTAAAGACTTATGGGTTTCTTAGGTTCAATAGGAATAGGAAGAAAAGTGATGGTTTTCTCATAACAGTTTAACAGTACACGGTTGGCCTCAAGCCAATCTATGCCAAGAATCACATCTAAACCTCGCATGGGTAAGCAAATAAGATCTAAAACAAAGGATCTATTATCTATAATAAAACTACAATCTAAACAACATTTACAAGTCCTAACAGGTTTTCCAGTCGGGGTAGAAATAATAAGGTCAAAAGGAAGCTCAGCCATAGGTAAATTAAGGCTTTTAACACATGAATGGGAGATAAAAGAATGAGAAGTGCCAGAATCATATAGTACAATTAAGTCTTTACCATGCATATTACCCTTACCTTCCACGAGATTTCGTGACTTCGTTGTTTCTTCAGCATTAACAGTAAATACCCTTCCCTGGTATTGCGGCTTGGGATTGGGGGTTGGCGGGTTCCTTTCCGTGCATTCTCGGGAGTAATGACCTGGTTTTCCACACCGATAGCACATGTTTGTTCCGGCTTGACATGGCATGCTCCCATGATTCTTACCGCACTTGGGACATTCCATGGATGGCGCAGGCCGTGGAGGTACTACTGGACCTCTTTGTGGTGCTTTCCCTTTATTGTTGTTATTGTTGTTGTTGCGATTATTCTTTGGGGTTATTGTTGTAGCGGTTGTTATTATAGCGGTTGTTGTTGTTTGGCCTTCCTTGTTGAAAATTTCTTTGTGTCCCTTGTGGTCTTGATTGAGGGGGAAATGGAGGTCGATTCTGTCTCTTGAACTGCTGACCTTGAGGTGTCAACTTTTTAGTAATATTATCTGACTTTGGGGTGTTTAGTTTTCTCTGACCTTCTTCAATAATCCGACATTTGTTAACTAGGGTAGCGAAATCCCTAATCTCCAAATGTGCAACTGCCACATTAAGTTCTGCCTTCAACCCGGACTCGTATTTAATGCATTTCCAGTACTCATCAGGATTTCCTTGGTACATTCTTGAGAACTTAATGAGTTCTTCAAATCTGGTAGTGTACTGGGCCACATTCATATTCCCCTGGACCAGTAGCATGAATTCAATGTCCTTGGCATTTCTAACTGACTCTGGAAAGTACTTCTCATAAAAATGGACCTTGAATAGTTCCCAATCAATGTCCACGTCGGTCGTCTCCAGGAGTCTTCGAACACCTGTCCACCAGAAACTGGCATCACCTTCAAGCATATGAGTAGCGAAGGTGACCTTTTGCTCCTCCGAGCATGGGAATACAGCAAAGACCTTCTCAATATTCCGAATCCATTCATCTGCAATATTTGGATTCAAGGTCCCCTTGAAAACTGGTGGGTTCGCCTTATGAAACTCCCCGAAACAGGCATGTTCAGGAATCTCATGTCCTTGATTCATATTAGCTTGACGATCCTGATTCATTCATTCCATCATCATTCTCATGGTTCTTGCTACGTCGCGGAGTGCTTCGGCTGTCTCGTTGTCTTGATTATTCTGTGCTGCGCTCCTAGTATGTTGTCAACGTGCCATTGGTCCCTATACACACAAAACAGCAACACTGAGGTGATCAGGCCCAATATTCCATGCAAAGTGAGCAAGTTACCATGGCACTTTCAACATACAGTAGTCATGTATTTCTAATCCTCAAGCTCATCCTAGTGATAAACATCTACACATCATGTCACTAACGTATTATGCTTTAGAAGCATAGCCAGTCCAATCCTCAGGATCCATAAGAATCAAACTGCTCTGATACCAAAATGTAACACCCTAGTAATTAACCAGATACACCTAGGTTGAATCTGATTAATGACTAGACTTTACTCCTTGCTTTGGTTCTTTCTTCATAATTTGAAAATACTTAGTGAAATTACGAGCCATTTTTTTTTAACACATAATTGAAAACGTGAGCCGAGTACAACGTGAACGAGTAAGCGGAGTATAATAAGACGTTTAAGAATATATCACATCATATTACTTTGGCTCTATCATATAACATCCATAAGCACATTATAGCATATATTTACATACAATAACCTCACTCAAAGGGTGGGTTATGTTCATACATCATTGTCTTATTCAAACCCATAAAAGAAAATATACATAAGGAAATACATGCCCCTAAACTAGATAACTCCATAAGCCAGGAAGGTTATCCTAAAACTAGGGTGCATGATCACACATAAATCTACTAAGAACCCTCTATGGCCACTGTCCTGGAAATGGGGGAATAAATCCGATCCACTGATAAGCTCCCTCGGGAGGGGACATACGAGATGCACCAGGCTGGGGTCGCATGGACGGCCTTCTTGCTAACCTCGGCTAAACAACTATTTCCTCACTACCCTCTCTTACACGTGTGGGAGTAGGAGCAGAGCTCTCAGAATATACATGAGTAGGAGTGTCCTCTGAAGGATCAGTTTCAGAATATCTCATCTCGGGAACATACTTTGGAAATCCATGGACAGCAGATGAAGCGGGATAAGAACGTAACATCCTTTCATCAAGTGGTCGTGCATGTTCGAAAACCATTTCATCGCCATAGAGAGAAGTAGGAGAAAATCGATAACTAGGGACAGGATGTGCAAATGGACGACCTATGTAAATAAAAACACGAATCAAGCACCTCCCTTCAAAATGATACGAGCGATGCACCGGATCATAGTGAAATTCCCAAGTAGGGGTATCAACGAACAGGACGAATGTCGCCATCTGAATCTGGAGACAATGACGGAAATAAAGAAAAGGGAGTGAGAATCTTGCTAAACAATTCTCAGTAGGGCACCTCCTTCTATAGTGTCATCATCAAAGTCCCCAGGAACCTCGGGATTATTCTAAAATAGTGAGCATGCAAAGATTCATTTTAAGTTCGGACAAATACTTAACCGAGGTTCGTCAATTTTTAATCATGCGTCTTATAATGCATCATAATCTTAACATGTCATATTTACAATGAACTTTTCCTTTATCATTACATCATATTCCTCATCATCATTATCAAATAACATGCATAAAAGAACGTCATATAATATTAGCTACACGTGGACACAGTGCACATTTTTCATTTCTTTAGTGCCTTAGGTGACTTAAAATCTTATCATCATCATTATTTTCCTTGGGCCACCTTATACTCCACCCTTTTGGGAGTAATTTAGGTTATGAGCTCATACTTTACTAGTCGTCACTAGCATATACTTATCCCTTTTGATAAGCTAAAGTCCCGACTCTACGCTTTTGAGAGAACGGGTTAGGGGGCTAAAATCACCTTTTCACCACCTATAGTCTGATGGTTCCAAAGGATCATTTTCTTATAAGTTTAAGTCACCATTAAATCTTTGCATGTTATATCACAATACAATTCATAAATATCATAACATTTTCTCATTTATAGTCTTAAGGTAGAATAATATATATCAACTGTAATCATGCATATGGGAGATTCCCAGGAAAGAGAGGTGGGTGACAATGGACACGCTTAAATACCAAGTCTTTCCTTAGCGTAACCTTTCCAAATTACACTTTTACAATGATACACTTTCTTCTAGCAACAAAGGTAAATTTTACATAATAAAGAACATTTCATGTATAAGCATTCTCATTATTTGCAACAACAACTATAACATGCAAGCCAGGAAATCATTCAATGATATCAAGTACTTAATAAGCATCCAATCCTTACATAGAATTATCAATTATAGAACTAATTAGTTACTAAACCAATTATGAATCATTCTCTTAACAATAAACCATAATTATCACAACTTCAATCATATCAAATCATTATCACACATTGATACTAAACTCGGATCAGTGGCCAATCATGAACCTCATGCAATTACATAGAATCATAATTTAAGTGCATATAAAATACTAGTTCCCGTAAAATCCTTGCAAAGCCTTAAAACTCATTTAGAAACTAGTTCTTTTGTCAAATTTGGGAGGATCTTCACAATTAAAATTCTCACTTAAGATAAAAGGAGTAAGTCTTGAGCTTTAGAGATTTAGGTGACATCTTAGAATTATAAACATGCTATGCAACCTTATTTTAATCTTATCTTTATAAGGTGATAGCTTGGAATTATAAACATGATATGCAATTCCATTTCTTTATCTTTAAGATTTAAGGTGATGACTTGAAAATTAAACATGATGCAAGAACTTGAAATATAAACATGATACAAGAAAGCTGAGCGCGGTAATCCACAGGACGATAGAGGAGAAGAGAATATTAAGAAACCTGAGCGGCGGTAGTCCGCACAGACCAAGAGAGGGAGAAGAGAATTATTATAACATCATTAAAAGCTCCAATCTCAAGACTTTTTAAAGAATAAATTCTTTAACTTCAATAATCATATTTCTTTGCTTGTGATACATGGGCAAGTCTTTGAGCTCTAGGATCTTTAGGTGATGGCATAAAATAAACATGTCATGCGTTGATTCTTTTAGCCATTATAAAATATAGTGAGAGCATAAATTAAATATGAGATGCAACCTCTTTATTATCTTGAAAGATTAAGTGATGACTTGAAACATAAACATGAAATACAAGCTTGGAATTTAAACATGAGAAATGCAAGTTCATTTATTCATTCTTGAAAATTTAGTGATGACATAGAAGGTAAACATGGTTATGCAAAGCATAAACTTAATCATGGATGCAAATTCATTTTGTTTCTTTACTAGAGCTCCTTCAAGACTTTAAAAGAATTATAAATTCAACCCAATACATATCTTAACAAGAAATAAAACATAAAAGGAAAATACATCTTTCAAGTTCTAAACTAAAAATCTTTGTTTTAGCATCAGAAAGCATTATTCTTTAAAGTTTTGCATCAAATGGAATTTTCAAGCTTTAGAGGCCTAACTTGTGATGGATTTACAATCCACCCTCAAGGTCCTCATCATCAAGCCATCATCTTAGTTCCACCTAGGCCATATGGTTGAATTGGTTAAAGAAAAATTGAAGAGGAAAACCAAAATGAAAAGCTAAGGTAAGTTCATAATGTCATCATTTTGAGCTAAAAACACAACTCCTCAAAGCATAGAAATAAATTTAGAAACTACTCCCTACCTAATCTGAGTTGAAGAAGAGGAAGAGAACTTGGTTTCTTGAAGTGAAATGAAACAAAATCTCTTTGAAAAAATTGAAGAAAGAATTCAGCCAAAGAGGAGGAAGAAAGAAAGTTTTTGGTGCTCCTAAAAACTAATTATGAACCAAGCATTCCAAGACCACTCAAGCAAGCCTATTTATAGAAGATTTTGAGGCTTCTAATTGGCCAAAATGATGAGGTAGTGGACGGAATTTTGCAGGAGAAATAAGGGAGGAAAAATCATTTTAGACAAAGTTGTATGAAATTAAGGAATTATGTCTCTTGTGGTGACATTTTGGCATTTTGTTTTAGGGCAACTTTTGGCAACAATTCAGCTGCATAATGGCATCAATAATTTCGTCCATTACAGCCCAAAGAAGTGAAATTTGTGTGTTCCATGCATTATTTAGGTGTAGGCAAGGTATTCATGTAATTTAGAGAATTTACGGTTAAGGGTTTAAGTGAATTAGTAAGCAATTTGGGTGTTTTTGAGCAATTTTGGGTTCTAATCAATCTAAATACATAATTTTGACTCTAGATTAATATTTAGAATTTAATAAGCTTTAATTTGAGCCTAATAAGCTTTAATTTAGAATCAAAAATCCCGAAATTCGCAAAACTGCCCAAAAACAGGGGCAAAATCGTACTTTCACTTAAAAACTGCCCGAGGCCACTCGAGCTTAACCAATGGTTAATCATGGCTTAAAAACACATTTTAAAACATTTTAGTGAGGTTTGGGCTCAGTCGGCACGCACATCGGAGTTAAAGCGACCACAGGCGTTTTGGTCATTTCGCGCGTCGGAACTCAAAATTGAGATCCTTCTGCTCTATTAACACACATAACACAAACAATCCCTTATTATCCTCAAAATATCCCCTTGAGAATAGGTGGGGCCCACGATCCTCATTTTCTGAGTAAAATAACTTCAGGGGCATTTTGGTCATTTTATACGTCTGAAATTGATTTGCGACTCTCGCATGAATCGTTCCTAACCTCTCTTCTAATGTTATATTCCTTTATTGAGGATTGTTCGGCCTCAAATCTTATGTAATAATTACCTACGGTAATTCGGTAATTGAGTAATTTCTAATGACAGTAAAAATTACAGTAAAAATTGGGGCGTTACACTCAGCATCTCTTTATATAATGGTCTTTCTTTATGACCATTGCCATAGATCAGTTCTTCAAGTGACACATGTTGATCATTAATTATGTCTTGAAAGAAGCAATTAGAAGAGAGGTTGACAGAACTATCACTTCAATTGCAGAAGCCGTTATAAATGTGAACTTTCTGATCTCCTATCAGAAATCACTTTTCTACTTTCTAAGCGAGCTTTTTGAACTCCTCCTTCATGAGGCTAAGGTCGTTAATCAAAAAGGCAGAAGAGATGACGTACTAGTTTAAAACTGGGTTTGACTTAATAATTTGAAATTTAAATTTCAAATTTCCCTCCCTTTCTTGTAGCATTCTTTGCTCTACTCACAGGTGAGCTTTCTGATGCACATAATCAGCCCTTAAAGAGTTATTTTGCTTTCAGATCTTCAATCAAATCTTCTTGACGATGATTTCTTTGTGATTGTGATGATTAAGACTAAGTAACACGTTGCATATGGACATATTCTGATATCTTTATATTGAGAGTACTTTCTAATATCCCGTGCTACTTTCTAAAGTCTATTTCCTTGGTTTCTTGGCTTTTAACTTGATTTCCTCCAGTTCTTAAGCATTTAAACGTTCTTTGCACGAGATAATGATCAGTTCGTTTTAAGCTTAATCTCTTCACTCAAGATAAAACATACTTGTACATGTGTAGTGTAATTATTCTCGATTCAAGTCTGTTTCTATGCTTGATTCCATAAGTATGTATATATGCTTTGCTTGAAATAATATTCACTTTCTATTTGGCTCAATCTCTTCCCATAAGATAAATCATGTTTGCACATGTAAAGTGAAACATTATTCTTGCTATAAGTTTGTAACATACTAACTGGATTTGACCAGTTATACTTTGTCAAGAAACTCAAAGGAGACATCAATCGTTCTTCAAAGTATTTTCTTTGAATTGGTTTTGTTATCATTCAAAACTCATGAATGCAAGGGTTCTAGAGCTAACAATCTCCCCCCTTTTGATAATGACAAACCAATTTGAAGAAAATCTTTTGAAGAAATAATTGAAAGAAATATTACAGAAATGTAAACAAGATAAGCGTATTCTTTCAATCAAACAGAATGAGAAATATTCAGGAAGTTCCTTTTCTTAAGGCATGATGTAAGTC
This sequence comes from Dalbergia cochinchinensis, assembly GCA_031216125.1. Taxonomy (NCBI): domain Eukaryota; kingdom Viridiplantae; phylum Streptophyta; class Magnoliopsida; order Fabales; family Fabaceae; genus Dalbergia; species Dalbergia cochinchinensis. The sequence continues at coordinate 53,244,123 of CM062377.1, forward strand.
ATAAAAACATTTTTAGCGTTAAGTGACACTTAATCAATACTGATGTTGTTTCATTTTAAGCATACAACAGTCTTAAGTGTACTCTCTGATCATGGTGAGAACAAATTTTAAGGAGAAAGACGGTTAAGCTATGGATAAACAAACAGCTTGATCATTTGTCAAAATAAATGAACTTTCTAAAGATCCTTATGCTTGAAAAGCTTTAAGAAGTAAAACATACAATATTTTATCTTTGCAAGATCAGTTTTCAACAAGTCTTATACCAAGAAAAAACTTTGAAGAGAATTCTCAGAGATATATAAGAAAACGAAGCAAAGCATTCATAATTTTGATAGCAAACTGAAGCTTTTGTAGTTTCTGATACTCAGAAAAACCATAAGAGAGATAAGATCAATACATATCTATTCAGGTTTTGAAAGCTCGTATAGGGATTAGTTCCTAAATTGTCAAGAAGGAGCTTTTGAGTTATGAAACTTTTCTCATAAGAAATGGATTATGAAGAACATTATTTTTTGAAAACAAAAAATGCATGATCCTTTTTTAGGCATGTTTTGTGAAAAACAAGGAACATATAACTCTATGAGAGATTTCTAAAGCTTGCTCACTAATCTTGGTCTTTTTAACACATTTAAGCACAGGTTTCTGAAGACAAGTCAGAAACCATATTCATCCAGACTTAGATTGAGGTAAGCACAAAGCTTTAGAAAAAAAATCTCTAAAGAAAGTAAAACAAGAAACAAATAAGCTCTTTATATGTATCAGTACTCAGCTTATAAAACAGTATCAGAGCAACAACCACTTTGTGCTCTTTAAAATACATGGCCAAGACTAACCAGACTAGAAAACATAAACCAATATCCGGCGTATATGATCAATCATGACAAAGCATACACATTCAAGATAAGAGGCAGACATATGTCAGAGATATATGCGATTAGTTGAGCTTAGGTAAAGTATGATATGGATCAGAGCTTAAGATAAAAGCATAACATGAAGCATGATAAAAAAAAGCATAAGAACATATGAGATGAGAAGAATATAAACAAGACACATTATAACTAAAATAGATCAAGATTAAAAATTCATAAACATGAAGCATGTTCAAAGATATAGAAAAAATGCTAAAAGAGAAAAAAAAATGCTAAACAAAAAGTCTCTAGGCTTCCTCTCAGCATGACTCCCCCTGAATCCTTGAGCCATAGATTTTCTTCAATTTCTCCCTCTTTTGGCACCATCAAAAAGGAGGTGTACCAGGAAATGCATGCTATATCCATTGAAACATCTGGTATGGAAGATCTTCCATTTACCTCAATTGAGCACCATGAGCAGCCAAAGCAGCTTCAAAACTATCTTGTCTAGAGGAAATTTCTCTTAGATTCCTCAAGAGGACCTGATAGTGCGAAGATGCCTTTGAGGGTGGAGGTAGTAGATGGATAGGAACAGGAGCAACCCTTGGTGATGGCTTTGAAGGAGGTATAGGAATGTCAAGTGGTACCATCTCCCCTAATTGAGGCAATTCAATCCTAAAATCACCTCTTTTAGTAGGTGGAGGGGATGAAGGTCATTCAAGAGCTTCGATAGGAGTAGTAGTACCAAAAACTGAAACAGGAGGAGTAGGACAAGGCTTGGCAACAATAGCAATTAGCATTTGGTTCAAAGAAGGAGTAGATACAGCAGTATCCTCCCTTAAAGAAGTTGCAGGAGTTCTAGCAGTTTCTTCTTCCATTTGAGTGATGCAGATGCAAGGAGGAGGTTGAGGCATAATAAGAACAATTTCCATCTGAGGTTCAAATGCTTCTTCTTTATGTTCTTCCACAGTTGGTTCCATATTGGAAAATACCTTATTGACAAAGAAGTGTAGTCCATCCATCTCCTTTTCTTTTGATTTTTGCTTTGGTTGCTCAGACTTCAACATGATTTCCAAAACTTGGCTGATAGTCATGAACTCCTCAAAGACATCAAAAGCAGACTTTTCTAAAGCTATAGGAGCAGGACCAGAGGTATACCCATATTGTTGACCCATGGGTTGAGAGGGTAGCTCTTTGATAACCACAAAGGGTTCAGGAATAGAAATTGCCTTTCTACTACTTGAGTCTTGAATTCCTTCAGCCTCCTACCTTTTTCTTGATTCCTCAAGCTTTTTTTTCTATTGCATAATCCTTTACTCCTTAAGAAAAATGTCAGCCTCTTCATCATCATCATAAGATTTTGTTTCCCCGATTGCTACAGCAGCATGTTTTGCTTTGCTCATATCTTTTAGAATATTAGCAGCTCCTTGAACAGCTTTAGGAAGAAACTGTGTCTTCTTTACTTGATTTTTCTTTCGAATAGGGAGCTTATGTAGTCTATCCTGAGGAAGCTCACTTTCTAAGGCTTCTCCCTCTTTGTTATGCTGCTATTGTGTTCTTAAAGGCATTTGCTTCTTGGTTGATTTGCTCCTCCCTTTTTGAAGAAGATTTGATATAGTCAGACTCTCTTTCAAAGGATGTTTCTTCTTCTTTATCTGATTTCTTTAGGCTGCTTTTAGAGAGAATGATGACTCTCTTAGTTTTCTTTTCTTCTGACTTTGTTCTGCCTTCTTTCTCTTGGTAGTTTTCTTTTCTAGTCTTATTTTCTCAACCAGAATGAACCGATTACACACCTAAATGAGAGGGGTCCTAAAGACTATGTAGGTACGGGACTATACAGTTAAAGAGTGCTTATATGAATTGATTTGTACTACCTATGCCAACAAGATGCATCTTCTTTTCTGTAGCCCATCACTAAAGAACTCCACAGTTAAGCATGCTTGGAGCAGGTTTGGGATGGGTGACCTCTTGGGAAGTTTTCTTAGGAAGTGTGTGAGTGAAGACAAAACACGCTGAAAAGACTCGTGTTGGTTTGTGGGAATAGTTGTCAATCTATAAAGCAGCAGGGGATGTTACAAATGGTATCAAAGCCTGCACCTCTCCCGGTACAGTGTGGTTTGGGGACGAACCAAGCGGAAGTTGGTAGGCATGTAACGCCCGGGGATGAAGTCGGAGAGTGATCACCGGTGCAAGAAAGCACAGACAAGGAGCGGCTCCTGGTAGACTTCCAAGCAGAGGGGTGCATGAATGAACTAATTACACAGCCAAATGAAAGAGATCCTAAAGACTATGTAGGTATAGGACTATACAGTTAAGGAGGGCTTATATGAATTGATTTGTACTACCTATGCTAACAAGATGCATCTTCTTTTCTGTAGCCCATCACTAAAAAACTCCACAGTTAAGCGTGCTTGACTTGAAGCAATTTTGGGATGGGTGACCTCTTGGAAAGTTTTCTTAGGAAGTATGTGAGTGAGAACAAAATACGCTAAAAAGACCTGTGTTGGTTTGTAGGAATAGTCGACAATCCATAAAACAGCAGGAGATGTTACATTCCAGGTAGCTAGCACATTCTTTTTCTTGAGGTTGGGACATTTTTGTGGTGCTCTAAGCTTAGAACTCTTAACTCAAGATGTTCCTTCTTACTACAGTTATCAGATCGATCTTCCAATATTTTCTTTGCCTTTTTTGTCTTTCCTGAGATTGGTGTCTCTTCCTTTCTTTGTTTAGCCTTCTTCGACTTTTGACATTTTTCACAAACATAGAGATCTCATATCCATTTGCAATCTCAGATTCTACATCAAATCTTTCCTTTTCCTTTGAGGTTTCAGCAACTTTTATTGCTTTAGCTTTGCACTGCTTCTGACATGATAACTTTAGGGCCAAAGACTTTTAAGAAGGTTTAAGATCTTCAAACAACATGCATAGTGTGATGTCTGCCTTTGGAGATCAACTGAACTCTGGCTTTGCCATACTAGTCCACCAACTTCTTTGGACTCCTTTCAATATTGAAAGGGCTTTATCAGGTCCTAGATATACATCAAGCAAGATGATCAGTTGATAGGACACTTTTTTACTATGTGGATTCATGCCATTCTTCCCTTCAAATCTTTGTCCTCTACAATCGTTAGATTGCTCAAACCTTTAGAGGCCTTACTCTAATACCATTTGTAGGTATAAAAGTACACAAGAAGGGGGGGCTAAATCATGCTTTTGCTTCATTTTGCTCATCTAAAACATTTAACAAAATTACTATTAAGCGTTAACCTTGAAGTACAGTGGACATGTGATTAGTTGTTTTAGAAAGTAGATTTTTGAAGCATAAATAACAAAAAGGTTTAAATGTTATATCAGGATATATTGAACTATAAAGCATAATAGAAAAAATAAAAGATATAGGGAAAATAAGATTAGACATAAGAGATTTTACACTGGTTTGGCCAAACCTACCTACATCCAATACTCAACACATGTTGAGGTTCCACTAAACATCTTTCTCAACCTAAGGAAGAAAAACTAGATAGTCTTTACATTAGCCTTCCCAAACTCTCATTTGTGACCAACAAATAACCTCTACTATCACAAACAGAGTAGTTATTCACCAGCCTTTTTAACCTGAACCTTGAGTAGTCTTGTACTAGCCCCTCCAATCTAACACCTGTGATCAGCAGACAACCCCTACTGTCATAATCCTGAGTAGTTATTCACCAATCTCTGCAAGGTAAACCAATAATTATTCACTAGCCTCTTCAAACTGAACCAAGTAGTTATTCACCAGCTTCTCCAAGTTGAACCCGTGACAAGTAAACCAACTGTTACTATCCCTTTGAAAGTAGTCTTTAACTAGTCTTTCTAAGCTAAACCGTGACAAGTAAATCAATTGTTACTATCTTGTTGCAAGTAGTCTTTAACTAGTCTCTCCAAGTTATCTTACACCAATCACTACTGGATCGAGGATACAAAGGTTTTGTGTTTGGGTTGCCACTCAAACTAACCTACACTCAAGTTTTCTTAAAATATATATGAATAACTTGGGATAACTTGAATGACTCTTTTATATCATTTCTTCCTATGAAGAACATATATCTATTCAAGAATGTAGAAAGAAGATTTTTACAAGTAAGGAATCTGATTACATGATAATATGAACCTTATTGTGAGGAGAAATGTTTACAGAATGTCCTTTTCTTATGCAGAGTCTCTCACTCATTTGTTTGAGCACATCATCTCTATTTATAGATGGTCTTTCTTGTAACATTGCCCTTGATTAGATCTCTAAGTGACACATGTTGATCATCCATTTGTGTCTTCGAGAAGCAGTCTAAAAGAGTAGGTTGATAGTTTGTCAGATCTATTGTAGAAGCCGTTGTGGTGTTGAGGTTCTGATGTCTCTTCAAAAACTACTCTTACTTTTTGAACGTGGTTTCTGAACTCTTTCTTCTAGAAGCTGGCGTAGTTGATCTAGTTGGTAGAAGAGATGACACGTTAGTTTTGACACTGGGTTCGACTCTAAATTTGAATTTCAAAAATTCAAATTTCCCTCCTTTTCCAGTAAAGTTCAGTGCTCCATGTTGAAGTGAGCTTTTTGACTTGCGGTATCAGCTCCTTGATAATTCTTTGATCTTTTGGTCCTCAATCCAAGCTTTATGATGATGAAAGAATTGCAATCATGATAATCGAAGATAGTGTAACATGTTGTTCTTAGGATTTACTTGATATCTTCATTGCAAGCATACTTTCTGATGTCCAGTACTACTTTCTGAAGACTCATGCCTTGGTTTCTTGTTCCTGATATGATATCATTTAATCCCTAGGCAAGTATACGTACTTTGCACGATATAATATTCACTTTTATTTATTTCGGTCACTTTATATGAGATAAATCATTTTAATACATACTAAGCGAAATTATTCTCGCTTTAAGTGCATGTTATGCAATTTGAAGATACCTATATGTTATGTCAAGAAACTCAAGCAAGACATTGGTCGTTCTTCAAATTGTTTTCTTTAAATTTGTTTTGATGTCATTCAAAACATATTACATTTAAGCGTTCTAAAGAGTTCTGGAGTTAAACACTACTCACCCCTTGCATCTTTCATATCCAATGTGGAAAAGTGGGTGTCACAATGGACACCCAATTTTTAAATGTTAAAATAACACTACTTTATAGGTATTTCTAACTTGATGGTCTTCAAGATACTAAACTATTTAAATTTATTTTGAAAGTAGGTGTAGTAAATTCTTTAAGTCATAACACTTTATATTGCTGTCCAATGTAAAAGATGTTTTTGACAGTGATAGTCTTTAGCCTAAAATTAGTTCAGAGTGTCGTATATATTTGTTTTTCTTTATTTTTTTTTTTTAATAATTGAAACGGAAAGATTTAACCCGAAGGGAAGCAAGAGAGGTCCAAATGGGTCCAGTAGAACACCAGAATAAACAAAGCTCTCCAATACAAGGCATGACCAAAGAAACTAATCAACACCATAGGTAATGAATCAAAGACCATTCATGACACCAAAAATCAATAGACCACCATAATGGAAGTAATGTACGACAATGTGCTACTACCAAGTCATGTATATAGACCACACTAACTTATGCTACCACATTAGATAAGTGTAATGCAATAACAATAGAAGCATACGATCCCAAAACTGCACAAGACCAAGGCCATGACTGATTGCCCATTTCCAAGACCCCGCAAGTAAAGAAAGTTAAAAGGAAGTCCATGACAATAAGTAGTCCACGACAAAAGCAGCATAACACAAAGAGGTAGTAAGCCATTTGAAAACTAACAACTAACGACAGCCTTGTAGAGTTGGTTGCTGTTAGGATATATTTGTTTTTTTTATTTAATTTGAATTTGATATTTGTTGTTTTTAATCACCGTTAGCTTCTTCATGATTTTTTTTTCACGTAAAAAACATTAGTTTGATATTTTTTAAGCGTCGTTATTTTTATTCAATTTGAATTTGATATTTGTTTTTCACATGAAAAACATTACTTTGATCGAAGATACAGTGAAATGAAAATTACCTCAGATGAAATAAACTTACAAGGTACTTATTTGCCTTACTAAGAAAAGAAAATTTAATGTTAGAAACTCAATTATATTCAACCCATAAGGAGCCAAAGAGGAAAGGGCAAAATAATAGAAAAGAGTTTACAACTAAAATTAAACATACAAATAGCTTATGTTGATAATTGATGGCTGATAATTAAACGTCTTAACATGGAACAACCCGTTGAGCCATAAATATCTTGGCTGGCACAAAAGCTGGAAAAAAGGCAAATATGTATAAAGAAACCACTGACCACTGATTGTTAATAGGTAACAAATCTAATTATTCTCGCACAACGTCATGCTAGGTAACATTGCAAAGAAATAAATAGTTGACAACATAGCAATAGCATGTTCTCCAACCTTGACGATGGGCATTATCTATGGTGGTGGAAAAACTTTTTTCAATATCACCCTGTTTCTTATGTTAATTGTCCCCTTAACGCACGCTTCATTTTGGGCTGAATTGATTCATCCAAAGCTCCAAGTCACGATAACATCCAAAATACCAGATGCCATTGTGCAGGTTAAATGCATATCAAGCGAGGACGACATTAAGGAAGGACAATTGGATTCCTTCGACGCAAATCTATTCACATTTGATGTTGAACTCAAGTTTTTGAAAACGATAAGATATAATTGTTTATTGACACAAGATGGCCAAGAAATTGGGCAGTTTTTGGGGTTTCGGAGTGGTTCCTACTGTGAAAAGGGTTGTACCTGGGAAGTTTACCCTCGTTATGCACTACGAAGATCTTCTCGCAATGGTTTTGTCAATCAAACGTACAAAGCTATAGGAAGTCCTGATGACCATAGCTATGACTTTTCCTAGGTTAGAAATGTGCCTTGTACCAATATATTACGGAAAAGGGGAAGGGTTCTAAGACAGAGACCATATGTTAGATACATAGCGATTATTATATGTATATGAATCTTAAGTTTTGTTTTTTCTTTGACATTATAAAAACTGACAAAATGTGAGTTTCAACTGAAATTTTACAGCCAACATTGCAAACTGGAGTAAGTAGATTTTGATTGTAGCCTCTTTATGCTACTGTTCGAACAAAAAATCATAAGCACTAATAAAGAATGAAATGTAGGTACTTGTAGTATCTAAGTATTATGCATAAATTTTTTGGACAAAAAAATATAAAATCGATACAACTAAAAATTTCGATGTTAGCTAGCTTCTCCAACCTTCCACCGAAATAGTGATGATTGAGTGTGTGTTTGATTTTGTATGTTTTTTTCAAAATTGATTCTCAATGATGAGACTTTAGTAAACTTGATTTTAGTTAAAAGTAATTTTGACGTAAAGTAGTTTATGCTTAATATTGTGGTTTGCAAAGTAATTTTAGAATACTAATTTAACGAAAAAGCAAGAACCTTTTGCTTGTGGAAAAACCTTAATTTGTGATCAAATCAGTTTAAAGTGATCCAAAGGAAGTAAAACCAAAATAAAGAGAAAAATTAATTTTGTAGGTAGTTTTCCAAGGATTCTATACTTAAGAAAATCTTTGAACACTTTTGGTCAGCTCGTATACACTAGTGTATTAACCATATGTCACATAGGTCAATTAAATAAGTTGAATACAAGACAAATCATTATGGTACATATATTGAAACAATTTAACATTATTTTGCAATTATAAAACATTTGAAACATCTTTAAAAATTGCACATCATTTGTTGCTTTGAATTATTAAATTAATAAAAAATAATTAATAACAATTTAAATTGTCTAGATTTTACTGTGTTAAAAAATTAGTTAATTGATGGTAATTACTGTAGTTAACTATAGATAAATGTTATTTAATAAATTAATGAACTAAATATAAAATCAATAAAAGTTTATTAAATTTGTGGAGAACTTTTGCTCCTAATTCTTTGTCTATAGAAATTATGTAATATTTCTACTCCCTCTTTCCTCTCCATATTCATGTCGAACACAAACTATTTAACCTTCTCCCATATCGTCTCTATTTTATCCAAACAAATTAAATTACATAATTAACCTTTTGCTTCGTATCCTTGGGACCCAATTTTTTTTTTTTTTGGTCACCAATCTCGGTCTCAAGGAATTCAAAGGATTTGAAATTATGAACATGGTGAATAAAAAAACGTAAACAAAACATTATGAATTCTATTGTCCTACATGTAAAAAGAGGATAAATTTTTTAAATTATGTAAGAACATCATCTTAGTCTCTTTTTTCTTGACATGAACATTATTATTTCAACCATGACTGTAATCATTGGATTATTACATTGTGACTTCCAAACAAAAATACAAATAGATATATCCATTGCCATAATATTTTTTGGGATTCTAACCTATACCCTAGCGCTTAGGCACTATTAAAGGTTTTAAAATAGTAAACTTCTCTTGAAAATGTGTGATCTTTAAGATTTAAGGTAAAGGGCCATTAAAAAATTTATAGATTTACTTTGATCGAAAACCATAACACTTGTTAGATAAATTCATATTTTAATCATATATTTTTAATAAAATAAACCAAAGATAAGTTCAAATGTTTCAAAAAAAAAATAGTAAAATGGACATTATCCTTTATTAGCAATATATTGTCACAATATACATTGTGATTTTGTTCACTTTTACAACAATAAAATGAAAAAAAAAGTATATTAGATTTCCATCTTTAGTTTGTATACCTCAAATTGTCTACTTAACTAGCTACAAAACAAGAGTCTTCATCAGTCTCATTCAAAATTTGATCATAAGGAACAAAATTGAACCTATTTAGTGGGATTAATGAATCCTCAATAAGACTAACATTGGCATCTACCTTGAAGAAATATTTGAACTATGTATGGTGGGTATAGTAGCTATCGTAATTCCTCCTACTATACCATCTCCGTTACACCTAGGTGTTTGAAGTCCATCTACAACGATGTTTTAACTTTCTTCCACTTTTGGAATAGATGCTTCACCCTACTCAATAAGTAAGTTTTGGAGCTATATATTTATAAATTTATAAATAACATTAGAAATTATGATACACTACATTATGAAAAAAAAGTAACAACATTAAAAATTATGACACATTGCATGAAACAAAAAAAAAGGTAATGAGAAGATTAAGAACATGGCCAGTTACATGAGCAAATGAAAGAAAATCAAAGATCTGTACAATAAAAAAAAAAAAAAAAAACAAAGCGATGGAACCAAAACCATGAATTTAAACACACTACCAGAGCAGCCATGGAAGTCACGTTTTGAGAGTTGAGACACTAACTATCCACTGACTGATATAGATTCGCATCACACTTCTATCAAGACATGACCAATATAGATGCGCACCACCAAAAATGATAGGAGTTAAACAAAATATCAGTAATGTAATGAACATTTCATTTATTAGTAATTGGATAGAAAATTTCCTTTTCTCAGTAGATGGAAAAAAAAGCAATAAATTGAAGTGGTAGTAACAAACCCAAATAAATATTAGTAAATTGAAAATAAAATTCAAATGTAATAATCAAAAAATTGGTGGGAGCACTGAAAGAAGAAATCAAGAAGAAGAAAAAAAAAATTGGATCAAACTGGGATTGAAGAGAAATATGCGGAAAGTACCTTTACCTTGATCATAGAAACCCTTGGAATAATGTGAACAGAAATAACGTATAAGTACAAAACTCAGCAATTCAGTACATTACCGAAGAAAAAAACAGAAGTGAAGAAGGATGAAGCAAGACAAATTTGCAGAAGGAAGAATAGTCACTCAACAATCCAAGAAGAAGGAAGAAAAAGATGCAAAAAGATACCTTTACTTTGAATGTAACCTTTGGAATAATCTGGACAAAAAAAAATGTTAAAAAATAAAAATTAAATGCATTTTAATACTGTAATTTAGACCCTAATTTTTTAAATAATATATCGTGACACTCTATTCTTTGTAATCAGTGTAAAAAACCCTTTTCTTAACTTAGATATCTATTTCCATAGCTAAATGAACATGTGATATATTGTTTGGACAAAAATACCTTTCATTTTAAAAAAAATTTACTCACGTTGAACCCTCCCCTCCCCTCCCCCACCTTTTCTGTTCCAAAATCCATTGGCCACATCATCATAACAACCCAACCTCCATTGCCACCACCATCATAACCAAACTTAAAAAAGAGACAACAAGGAATGAAGCAAGGAGACACAATATACTTGATGCAAGGGAGATTGGAGCGATGAAGTTTTCAGAAAATGTTTATGTTATTGCAATTTTTTTTTTCATTTTTTCTTAATCCATGCCTCCGATGAAGATCCAGCCAATTGACATAGATCTCAAGAGCTGAAAGAACCAACCTATAGAAATGACACTGCAAAGTTGATGTTGAAGTCACGACTGAGGAGGTGTTTCATCTTCAACCGGCTGTTCCCAGCGTGCTGAGGACTTCCTCCTTGTCGGAGAAACAGTCACCACCGTCACCGGCGAAGCTCCTCAGTCCACAAAAGACGTGGCCGCCGAAGTAGTGGCGTTGGAGTTCGAGCTTAGCTCCATTTTCTTAGCAAAAATGCATCAGAGTTTCATCGAATATAGCACTGAGAAGTAGCCGCCGGCAGCAAAATGTGGTAGCAACCGCTGCAAATGCTTCAATGAAAATTGTTATCTTCTGTGAAATAAATACCCTCTTTCATGCTTGGCTCTATCTCATGATATGTGCTCGAACCCAAACCCGTCGTACCTACTTGCAGCCCGACCCGTTCACGGTTCAGTGCTGGTGACCCACTGACCCATACTTCTTCTTTTTGGCACCTCGATCCAGATCCAACTTCCCCACGAGATCCAAGTTATCCCTCAATTATAGTCGAATGGAAGCGCTCCATCTAATGGGTCGCAGCTGCAGAAGAGGTGACTGTTAACAGCAATGAATATGTAAATGGTAAACATTCCAAATTGAGATTTTATTTATTTTATTGTTATTTTGATTGGGGTGGTGGTGGCAATGGAGGCTGTGTTGTGGTGATGATGGTAGCTGATGGTTTTTGGATCAAAAAGGGTGCGAAAATAGAGTGTACGGTTGGGAAATTTTTGTTGTGATGAAGGGGATTTTTATCCAAAAATTGTCACCTAAAATGCACGTGATCATTTAATAATGAACACGAATGCTAAGTCAGTGAAAGGGGTCATTTGCACTATTTATAAAATCTAGGATATTGCAAAGTTTAATTTAAAATGTAAAGATATAATCGCATATAATTTAAAATATCATGAATTAAAATGTATTTAACCAAAAAAATAATGAAATTTCAAAAAAAAATTGTAAACATAGTGAAAGAAAGAAAGTTGAAGAATTGGAGCCAAATAAACATGGTCAAAGAAATATCATTCCAAAAACTCTAATGAGATGTGGGATACATATTGTAGGAGAAGGCATATGAAGCTATGCCCTTGGAAAAGTAGACTGTGAAAATAGTGCTTCTTTAATTTTTTTTTTAGAGAAAATTATACCAACTTTCCTCGAAGTTCATTAATATTATACTTGTTTCTTTCCAAATTTTAAATTTACACATAACTCCCTAATTTATTTAATCCTATTACAATAACCTCCATTCACCTTAAATTCTAAATTTTTAAAAGTTGAAAATATATACAAAATGACCTGTTTACCCTTACTCATTTGGTCTATTTCTATTTAATACCATTTGTCTCCACCAGCCACATGACCACATCCAATGCTCTGAACCCCTATCAGAACCCATACCATATTCTCATCTTCTTTTAACTCCACCAACACTTAAAAGCCCTAACGAAAGCCCTAAACACTCCAACCAAATCAAAAATGCACAACAAATAAAAAATGAAAACCTACTATCTCTATTGAACAACATCAATGGAAGGCTGGGAATTTGCAAAGGAGAGAGAAACTCATAGATAGATAAAGCCAAGCGAGGAGGATAAATGGAACATGAAGCCTTGGGAATTGATAAAGTGATAATGTTTTTTAGGCCATTCTTTCCTTTGATAATGGGAGACATCTTTGTACTTATAGACCATAGTTAACATGATTTGTTCCCTGAATTTGTGTAATGTTTTATCACCAACAGATAGAGCAAAGAAAAAGTTGTGAATAAACATGGTGGTCTTGTCTTAAACAAAAAAGCAAACTAGCTTCTGATGTATCTATGCAATGAGTTGGTATATGTAGCTTGGGACAAAAGAAAGGGAAAGAATATTGGCACACACTTTCTAAAGGTTGATTTTATTCAACTTTGATCTTTACTAATTGTTTGCCAAGAAGGGTATCAAATGTGTGATCATATGAACTATATAAACTGTACAGAAACATTTTCATGGAGTGGATTAGAACATTTTATTTTTTCCTGGTGTGTTTTCTTTTTTTAGGTATGTTTGGTTCACGATATAATTATGGTGCAAATCTTTATGGAAAAGTTTTACATGTTAAACTATACATAAAGTTCATCGATAAAAAATTTTATCACAATTTTATCCCAGCCAAATACACCCTAAATTTTTATTCATGTGGTCCCTAAAAGGCAAGAATTGCTCTTGCAACTTGCTAGGGAGGGCTAGGGTACTCAATATTACTATACTACATGCCACTTGCAGACAACAATTAATATTTGTTGTTAGCTACTGATAACACAAATATAGAAGGCCTCAACCTCAAGATCAGCATCATCATTAAAGGGGTATGCTTATTTCAAGAGCTAAAACTTTTATTCTAAAATAATAAATTTGCGTGTTCGTGCCATAAAAATTGAGAAATAATTACCACTATAAGAAACGTGCGGTATTCCTATGACTTTACCGACGGATTTTTTGATGGTCGCCAATTTTACCAACGGCCTTACCGACGGTACGGGGCCATCGGTGACGAGGGCGTCGATGAATATTACCGATGGTATTGGAAAACCCGTCAGTTATTATCGACTCCTTTACCGGCAGACGTATGGATTAATAGCCATCGATATAATTAAATAAAAGGCGTCAGCACATCCGTCAGAGACATAATTTTACCGACGGTTATTATTTTATTTAATTTGATTTTTTTGTTTTCATTGATGGGTTTACCGACGATTTTTATTTTTCTGCAACTGTATTATAAATAAATAATCCATATTATTGACGGCTATACCCCTTAGTGATAAATAATTTTTAAAAAAATAATTTTCCTTTTACCAATTTATTAATTATATATTTATTTATATATAATTACCTAATTATCAATTAACATGATATTAAATAAGAAAATAATAAATTGATAAAAATAATAAATTAAACTAATTAAATAAAATATCACATTATGATAATAAAATATACACAAATCATAATAAATGTAAAAAAATCCAAAATGGAAGAAAAATGAAGATAAATAAAAACTAGCTAAAGTCCTGGGCATCGGCATCGGTGGCATCATCATCATTCACCCTGCCCGACTGTGACTGGCCCTCATCAATGGATAGGAGTGGGATATAGGGGGAATGGGGTCTGGGGGAGCGTCTTACCGGAGCTGGAGGATCCCGAAGCCTACATGCCCTAGAAGAAGCTCATCACATGTGCAATGACCTGCTGCTGCATCTTCCGAAGCTAAGCCCTTTCCTTCTTCGCTATTCATGTTGCTAGCGCTCCAAGGAGGGCTTAAGCTCTCGGATCTCTCTCAACTCCTACTCCAAAGCTGTCTGACCTGCCTGCTGCTCCTGGAGCTGCTAAAGGAACTGTGCCTGCTGCTCCTGTTGCTACTGGATGAGCTGTGCTTGCTGTTGCTGCGCTTGGTTGAGGCATGCACATGCTCCCTCAGGGCATCATCCCCAGTAGCTGACCCAGTGGCGGAGGATGGGGATATACTCTCAAGGTAATACCCCATCCCATATATGCGGTCCTTGTAAAAGCCACCAACTACTTGGGCCCAGACATCCTCCTTGGTTGAAGGAGGAGGAATGTCAGCATCGGGCCCAGCCTCAGCCACCTGGGTCTAGTACTAGGTCTGTGCCTGTTCCTAAAGATCAGAAAACTCGCGCTGCAAGGGAAAAAAAATAAAACACATTGTAAGTAATAATTATGACATAAATGGAAATAATAATAAAAGTTAAGTAAAGTTATATACAAATTCAAACTTACATAGGTCGTCTTGGAGCGAGCATTTACCCAGACCTCTCCAAGCTCATCATCATCCCTCTGCACACCCTTTCGGGTGTGGGTCCCCTGAAATAGTTTGCCCTGTGTTGGAGGGCGGCTCAACCCCCTCGCCTGCACAAGTAAGCACAATAAAGTCATATCCATATAGTATTTGCCACAGTTCAAATATGGTAAATGTTACTATAAAATTTATAAAGGTTAAAAAATTACCAAACGCTTACGGGTTCCCTCTTGGGTGCTTGACCCATAGGTGTGCATCGACCCGCCTTTTTGTGAGGCTTGGTTTGTCTTTCCCTTAGTCAACCTATCGATAAAGGTCAGGTCATTGGCCTAGTGGTGCTGCAGCTCACTAAGCGTGGCATCCCCTAGCCACGAGTTACTCATCTGCCCCTTCCGGATATCATGAAACATATCCCACAGTCACTTGGAGGACCTAATCTTTCAAGCCCTCTTCACTACGAGCTCATGCTTGTGGTCAATGTAAAAGGATTTATGCGTACAAAATTCACAGCATACAATTAAATAATATAAACATACATTTTAATAAAAGCAAATAAATCATAGAATTACCTTTCAGTCGTGCCAAAATGACTCCCTGGTGGTCTGTCACTCCATGTGGGCCATTGATGGTTATACCGACTCTGTATAGCCTCCGTGATCTTGTGGCGAGATGGCGTATACGGCTCAAAACTATTACATAGATAAAATAAATCACAAAATAATCAAAATGATTTAATTGTTATAAGCAATGTAAAACTATAATATAATAAAAAAAATAAATTCAACTTACCTGTCTTTACCGTTCGGCCTGATCTGGAGGAGTAGTCTACCATTAGCCCCAAGTGGCCTACTATCAGGGCCGAGGAGCCTCCTATACGCATCTTGTGCCCATGACCTAGCAGAGGAAGGAAGAGTCTGATCAGATACAAGGTTGGGAGTACGACCAGTGGTAGGGCTAGGGGCAGTGGAAGGGCTAAGGGCAGTAGGAGGGCTAGGGGCAGTGGTAAGGCTAAGGGAGGGATCACTTATACGAGTAGGCTGTGAGTGTGAAAATGAGGGAGGTTGGGCCCTGGCATGCTCAGGAGTGGGCATCATCCTAAAGCCTAGGGTGCTAATGGTAGGGATTGAGGTAGAGGTAGTGGAAAGGGAGGTGGTGGGAGGGGTGGTGGTGGGTAAACCGACCTTTCGAGGTCGGCCTCTGGTTCTACTAGCCATACTGAAACAGCTAAAAAGTAGTCAATAAATTTCTTTTATTAAATCAAAAAATTATTATAATTTCATAATAATATTGCATATAATATTAAACACCTTAGTTAATCTAAAAGTGCAGGGCTATTTTCATTATCACTCTGTTATTGATCACTAGGTGAATCATTAACACTACTAGCACTTATTTCATCTTCATGATTTCTGATTGGATGGTTACTTGTGCATTCAATTATGTCAACTTCCTCAGTAGTCAATGGAAGAGGGTTTTCAGGATTGTCTGCATCGATTACTAGCACTGAAGTGGGTGGATCATCCATTTGATAAGCATCTGTATCTTCCTCCATTTCAATCCTACCTCTTGATGTTATCTTGTTCACAATCCCCCACTGTGACCTACTTTTTCTAGGATAAGACATATAATATACTTGTCTAGCATTTTGGGCTATAATGAATGGATCATAACTTTTATATCTTCTGGTGTGATTGATTTCAATGAATTTGTAACTGTTGTGTTGTCGTGTCCCAGTAAGTGGAGTAGGATCATGCCATTCACATTTGAATAGGACACATTTATTTGCAAGGTCGCCAACATACTCAAACTCAAAGATTTCTTGAATGACACTATACCAATCACATTCTCTGTCCCCAATATCACTTTTAATACAAACACCAGTATTGTCAGTTTTTTCCCTGCACCCCAATCAACTACGTGAAACTTGTACCTATTAACATAGTACATGGGCCAACTTACTACTTTATTTGGCCCCCAAGCTAAATTAAACAAATGGGGACATGTTACACCATTATTTTTATCATGAACCTACGTATATAAAGTTCGAAGTGTCAATTAGAATTATATCAAATAAAATTAACATATAATCAAAATTAACATATAAGATTATATTGGGTTACATAATCTTAAACAAGTGGACTTAAATGTAATCTAAACCAATCTGGAAATTGTTGAAGAGCATCTTGACTGTGCAGTTGCTTAAAGTATCTATTGTTAAAAGTATATTTTACGTTATTATAAAGATGCATAACATTAAACTTTCACTAAAAAAGGAATTGTTGACTTACAGTCTGAATGGTTGCACCTCATCACAATTTATCAAAATATGTAAGTGTGCAGAATTCCATTCCTGGGAAGTCAGCCATCGAGCCATGCTCTTTCCAGTTATTCGATCAGGTTGATTGAATATAGACAAAGTTGGTGGAATAGAACACTCCCTTCCATCATCGTTACGACCAACCCGAGTTCTCCTAGATTGAACATGTGGTTGAAAGTAAAATGAGCAAAAATTTGAAGTCTCCTACATTTTCACTTATTACATGGACACCGAACTTTTGCCTCACTAATGAACTGTTGCATTTGACATGCTTTCCGCATAAATTCTTCAGCACCACTATAAAACTCTGACTTAATCCCCCCTCTATTGGGATGCAATCTATCGTACATCTATGACCGGTTTGAAGTAACATTGCGCTTGTGATAAACCAAAGACCCTACAATTTTTTAAGGATGTCAAATTACTACTATCAAATACAATTTTAATATATTATTTCCACATAAAAATTAACACAATTTTGACAGCACCTCCCCTATAATTAGGAGCATCCATCGTCAGATATTTATTGTATTTGGTTTTTACAACATATTCAATTGGTCTTTAAATTTTATTTAACAAACTCAATTGCATTTTAAGTTTTTAAGTTTTTCTTAATATAGTTACTTTTTTTAATCTATTATTTCCACACAAAAATTAACAAAATTTCGACAGCACCTCCCCTATAATTAGGAGCTCCCATGGTTAGATATATCAGTCAATTCAACAATTATAGATATTATTATAAAAATCAACAATAGAATAGGAACAATGAAACAGTTGCATGTTAATAATTACATACAATTCACATAATCCTAAAAATCATTCTATTGCGCATCCCCTTATAACTCCACAAGCATTCTGTAATCTCTGCAAACACAAAGAATTCCATAGCAAACAAATCAAACAAGTTGGGGAAGGACCTCTATGCCCTTCCTCCCAGTCATGTAATCCCCATTTTCTACAACTATATCCTAGAAAATATAAATCTTTATATATCATACATATATAATAAAACATTAAATGGTATAAACAACAAGGATTCAACAACTAACCTTTATAGCGGTAAAAAAAAAAACTAAAATTGTAGGGAAGCTCTCCGTATTTAATCAAATCCAATCCTAAAAATTGAACATTATAAATTTCAATAACTAGAATTATATACATACAAAACATAGACTAATATAAAGAAAAAGAATAGCAAACCGATTCCAAAGTCAATAGTCACTATGACCTTTAACCAAAACTCCTACATTAACAAATTAATAATAACAATTAATCACCAATGCAACAAACATACAACAATATGGGCACCCATAAATAAAAGGAAAAAGTTAATCAAATCAAAAAACTAAACCGATTAAAATGCTCACCAAAGCACAGGCATCATAGAGGTGGCCTCTGTTTCTCAAACGGAGCTTTTGTGGTGGCGAATGGAAGGTAAAATCATGGCGATGGCATGCAGCTAGAGAGAGGGTGTGAGTTTAGAGAGAATGAGGTTTCCGAGTGAAGAGGAAGAAAGGTCTCGGGGGGGGGGGGGTTATAATTATAATTTCATGGATTATTAATGGGCTTACCGACGGGTACGTGTTTAATGAAACGCAACATTTCATTAAAAGTACTTACCGACGGGTTTACCAACAGGCTAATGGAAATACGAAGGATTTACGCGGCAATAACAAAAATTTCAAAAACCCATCAGTGAGCATTTTTAATGAAATGTTGGTTTTTGACCACCCATCGGTAGACCGGTCGGTAAAGCAATTAATAATAATAGCTATTTAATATAATATTTTACCCGTCAGTAATTTAATTCATATAATAAACACATTACATCACCGTCGGTAGATCCATCAGTAAGTTATTTACTAAATAATTAATATTGAATATAGTAATTACCCATCGGTAAAATCATCGGTACACCCATCGGTTGTTTTGCACGCCAACTGGTGCATAATGTGCCAGCATTTACCGATGGGTGCTTAGAAGTATCATAATTATTTTTAATAACGCATCAAATCGTCATAAAGGCCATTGGTTATTACCGACGAGTAAGAACCCATCGATAACCACGTCGGTTTCTCGCGTGTTTCTAGTAGTGTACTTAGATAGGCTTAACACACTTAAATCGATATATAATAATTATGTACAAATAAGTATAAACTTTAATTGAGTTTGATTTTGATACAATGTAAACCTTTTTTTTTAATGCATTAAGGGACTAATGCCCAGTGTAAAACTATTTTATATTACCATCTGATCACATATTATTACATTAATAAACAACTTTAATGAATACCTAACTATTTCAAAAGTCATATATATGAGAATATTTGATTAAATGACAATGTAAATGCATTAAAATTAAATTCATTTTAATTATCTAAACATTAAACATAATGTTAAGTAATAATGGATGTAAACATTAGTGAAGACAATATCTCGATTCGATACTAAGCAACTAAATTTCACACTCATTTAAATAGTAACTGTCATGTGTGTATGTGTATAATGGTTTCACTGTACTTTGTAAAATCAATAAGGTGTAGATTCGATTGAGAAGGGCTCAGATTCCTAAAGGATGGGATGATGGACTAATTTCTTAAGGGATAGCTCAGAATAAAAAGTAATATGTAAAAATTATAGAAGTGATGAAGAAAAATAAAATTCATTTATCTTTAGTCATTATCTAGGATGAATTAAGAACGATTAAGAAAAACAACATTTATGTATCACATTCTATCTTTTTTTCTAATAACAACTACATATATGGGAAGTCAGAGTAGCAGTGTGACACTATTAAGCACTGCCAAGCATATAAATGTTAGCTCTAAAACCCTGTCAAAATATGCTAATTAGTTTTGAATGACAACAAAGCCAATTTAAAGAAAATGCTTTGAAGAATGACTGATGTTTGTCTTGTGTTTCTTGTGAGAATATAACAGGATTCTATCATTTAGCAAGAGCAAAGCTTACTCAAACGAGGATAAAATTCACTCTGTTTGTGTAAACATGTTTGTCTTATATTAAGAGATCTGAATTGAAATGGAAGTGAAACTATATCCTTATTCAAGCAATTGATAGCTAATGATTTGAAGAAGATATCAATGCTATAAGAAACCAAGTCTTGAAACTTCAGAAAATAGCATTGGACATCAAAAGTACACTTACAATGAAGATATCAAGTAATCTCTGAAGACCAGATGTTACACTATCTTCAATAAGCACAATCACAGATCAGTCATCATTATAAGGGTTGGATTGAAGATCATAAAGTAAAAAAATTATCAAGGATCTATTACTACATGTCAGAAAGCTTTCTTCACTACAGAGCGCTAAGCGTTACTGAAAATGGAGAGAAATTTGAATTTAAATTTCAAAGAGTCAAATCCCAGTGTCAAAACTGGTCAATCATCTCTTTTTCCTTTGAAGTTAACTATCCCATGTTTTAGAAGAAAAAGTCCATAAACCATGGTTCAGAAAGTAAGAGAAATTTCTAAAGGATATCAGAAACTTCTATTCCACAATGGCTTCTGCAAACTAATCTACCAGATAGGCTTCTAGACTATATTTCCAAGACATAAATGGATGATCAACACATGTCCCTAGAAGAACAAATCATAGGCAATGGTCACAAGGAAGACCTTCTCTATATAGAGATGCTGTGCTCTAATGTTTAAGTGAGAGACTCTGCATTTAAAAAGGAAATTCTCTAAAAATCTCTCCTAATCTCCAGTGAGGTTCTTATCATAATATAATCAAATTCCTTACTTGTGAAAATCTTCCTTCTATGTTCTTAAATAGATTTATATTCTTCCTAGGAAGAAATGATATAAGGAAGCCATTCAAGTTTTCTCAGAATCTTTTCATGTATATGTTAAGGAAACTTGAGTGTAGGTTAGTTTTGAGTGGCTACCTTAACACTAAACTTTTGTATCCTCAATCCGGTAGTGATTATTGTGAGATAGCTTAGAGAGGCTAATGTAAAACTGTAACACCCTGAATTTTTGTGGTTGTACAAAATGACCAAAATGCCCCTGAGCTAATTTAATGTAGGAGCCAAGTAACGATCAGACCCGGTCATCACCCGAAAGCATCAGTATGGCACTGTATGAAGCTTTATATAGAAGAAAGTGTCAATCCCTTCAATGTTGGCATGAACTCGCAAAACAAAGCTTGATAGGGCCTGAAGTTTTGAGGGAAACGATGAAACAGATTAAGAAGATTAAGGATAGGATTCTTACTACTCAGAGTCGACAGAAGAACTATGTGGATAAACGACGAAAACCATTAGAATTTCAAGAGGGAGAACATGTGTTCCTTAGGATCACTCCTACGACAGGCATAGGACGAGCCGTGAGAGTCAAAAAGTTGAGCCTCAGATTTTTTAGTCTTTTCGAAATTCTTAACAGAGTCGGGTTAATAGCTTACCAAATAGCCTTACCACCCAACTTGTCCAACCTTCACAATGTCTTTCATGTTTCCTAATTAAGAAAGTACCAGTTTGACCCTAACCATGTGTTAGAGCCAGAACAAGTACAATTAAGGGAGGACCTGACCTTTAACTTACCACCTACGAGGATTGTGGACAAAGGAGTGAATCAATTGTGGTATAAGACCATATCTTTGGTTAGAGTAGCGTGGGGATGAGGAAAAGCAAAAGATTTCATGTGGGAGCTAGAAGTAGATATGAGGACGAAATACCCCGAGCTATTCTCAGGTAATAAATTTCGAGGGTGAAATTCTTTTTAAGGAGGGGAGTAATATAATGTCCCAATTTTTCCTTGTATGCAAACGACCAAAATACCCCTGAGGTTATTTTTGTCTCGGAATCGAGGACAGTCAGTCCCGGCTAACCTTAAGAGGTTAGTTTTATGATTGAAGAGGATTAATTGTGTTGTGCATGATGTTGATGTGAAAATCTTAATTTTTTGGTTTTCTGAACGAAATTACCAAAATACCCATGCGGCTAATTAATACAGAATTAATTACTATTTGGGCCGGACTTCACTTGGAAGTTTGAAATATTATTTTTAAGGAATATATGATGTCGGTGTAGATCCGGGTGGCCCCGGGAAGTTTTTATGGAAAATTACCATTTTGCCGCCGAATTAAGCACTTAAGGAGCTTAATTGTGTGATTAAAGAAACATAGGCAATATTAGGCTCTAATTAAAGATTAATTAACTTTAATTATTAATCTTGAACTAAAATAATTAATTAAGGTTGATTAGAGCTTAAGATTGCTTAGAGAAAGCTAAATCTTTTTCTAAAATCAAAGTGGTCTTAAGATATCAAAAAGTCAAAAAGGTGAATAGTGTCCAATTCTCTAATTTAACAAAATGTGTTGGCTTTTTAAATTCAAATTAATTGAGTTTGATTCAAACTAAATGAACTTAACTACTCTAAATATTTATTACCACTCTTTAATCATGATCTTGAAATACCTAAATTCATGATTATCCACCTAAACACCTAATTACCCATTCCCAACCTTTTTGCTAATTCAATCTATCTCTAATACATATCCTAACCTACATTAAAATGAAAATTGCCCTTCAAGTTCTTCCTAGGAGGCGGTGGCACTCTCCCTCCATTTTCATCCTCACATGTGAAAATTTCTCTATAAATACAACCTCAAGGCAAGCCACAAACACCATTTGTTCATTTCTTGCAATCTTGGTTCAGGAATCCTCAAAGTTTCTCTCCAGATTCTCAAAGAGCTCTTCTTCCTTTTCTTCTTCGTTTCTTCCAAGAACCACCACTCACCATCATCTCTCAACCTCAAATCACCATACAACCACCATAAATCTTCCATCAAAACACTTAGCCTTTCACTTCCAAGATCAATCGCAAGACATATCTTCATCCTTCTTTTTCTTCTCTTGGCCGAAACCACTTCCTTGCTTCAAGGAGGAATTGTTCTTCTCATCTGATTTCAAGACCAAGCTCTCTCTCTTTTCTTTGGTAGGGATTTTTGTTTTGTTGTTCTTTCTCTTGTTTCTTGTATCATTTTTAGGCCTTGTTGTTGTTGGTTTGATGAATAAGTTCTTCCTCTTTTATCATATTTTCATTTTTGGTTTTAATTTTCCTTTTTCATTCTAGTTTTGGTTTTGGTTGCCAATAAAATGTTGGAACTATGGCTTGATGATGATGGATCTTGGTGATGGTTGTAAAACTATCATGTGATAGACCATTGAGAGCCCAAAGTTTTGGGTTGCATTTTGTTTTTAAAAGGTTGAGCTAAAATGGAGTAATCTGTTTATGTCATCACTTAATTAACTTAAGTTCAAGGCTTATCCCTTTCAACCTTAAAGTTGATCAGAGATTTAGAGTGGTTACTCTAAATAGGAGCCTTGAGCACTAAAACAAAGAAATGGAAATGTATTGATATTTATTTTCCAAAATTAAAGTTCAAGACTTACCCCTTTCAACCTTAAAGTTGATCGGTGTTTTAGAGTAAATACTCTAAATAGGAGTCTTAGGCATTAAAACTAGAGAAATAGAAATGCATTCATATTTATTTTTTCAAGATGTCAACTAAGTCCTAAAGGTTATATTTCCATCTTCCGAAAGGAATAAAATTTGGTTCTAAGAATGTTCTTTACTAGGAATTAATTTTAGAAAGACTAGTCATTAGAAATGCCTTACATTATAACTTTGCATGCTTTTGGAACATTAAATTTTGGGTTTCTGCCATAGCATTTCCAGATTTGTTTAAAATTGTTTGGAGTGGCTTAAATGTGGGAAAATTACTATCAATCATGGTGGAAATCATCGTTGGCATCTTAGGTGAAAACTAGTAACTAGAAACCCGTAAAATTGTAACTTTAGAAGCTTTTAACAAAACCATTTTCGGACACTGCCCAAACTGTTTCAATATGTTATGGTGCTGTTTGGGATTGTTTAAGTGGGAAAAATTTGTTAATAATTAGTGTAATAATTATTTTTAGTATTAGAGAAAGACTAGCAACTAGAAAGGACCATGTATGTGATTTCTAGGACCCTTAAGAATGGATTCTGTTTTAACAAGTAATAATCCTGTAAAAAGATATTTATCACTTAGTAAATATGTAGGAATTACCCATGATTGGTATAGGAATTAATTCTAGCATCTTAGGAAAAGCTGGTAACGAAAAAGGGTCAAAGACATAACTTCTAGAACACTGAAATTGCTCAAAGTTTTAATTTCTGTCCTGAACCGTCCAGCATTGTTTAATGATGTTCTTAAGGTTAATAATTAATGAGAATCATTGGAATTGATCCCTTAGATGCATAAAGGAATAATTTCAAAAGTTGAGGTTACCTGATTTTGAGGTTTTATCATTTAAGTAAAGTGTTTATTTTATACGATGATGAATTTATGATGTATCAAAAACTATGAGGTGTTATGTTTGCATATTCATTCACCAAATACAAAGATTCATGGCATGTTATGATTGCTCTTAGAATGATTAAAGATGCATGTGTTATAAGTATATGAGAGCATGTGACATTGTATGATATGTTTGTACTCCTACATCTCAATATAACATGCTAAGCTTAAGGTGACATAAAACACTCGGAGATAATCCTTCCATAACGAGCTGGGCTCGACGTAAAGATGATCCAGGAGGGTGACCTTTTTGTGATGGGCCAGGCCCATCAAAAAGTGATCCTATACCCCCTATCCTGTACTCTGGGAGTCGGGAATTTGCTTATCGAGAAGATAAGTGTTGGCTACTGACGACTAGTGAGGTATGAGCTCATAACCTAGAACTCTCGGGAAGAGAGAATAATAGAGTGGCCCCTAAGAAAAACAGATAAGAACCTTAAGTCACTTGAAAGAAATATTGGGGAAAGATCATGCTAGAAGAATTTGCATTCTTTATTATATGTTGTTTAATTATGGCATTAGTTATGTGTCATGGTATGTCACGTTACATTCTTGCATTAAGACACATTCTAAAATGGACGAGCCTCGGATAATAATTTTTGGAACTTAATAATTGAACCATATGCATGCTCACCCCTTTATAAGAAAACCCGAAGATCCTGAGGATGTAGATGATGACATTTGTTAGGAGGTGAACTCCCTACTGTGTTTCTTTTATAAGATTCTCATCCCCTCTTTCTTTCTTCCATCATGTCTTCAGAGGACAATGATTTCGTTCATGAGCAGTAGTAGGAAGCGACCGTGGATCTCATCAAAGGCCTGCGCTTGGTCACATGGACAATAGCCCCTTGCTTCTAGGGTTTATCTGTTTAAGTGTAGAGGGTGTCGAGACCCTAACTAGTTGTATCTATTATTTCCTTTTATGCCTTTAGATGATTGTACTATCCCAACCATTATTGGTGGGCATAACTCTATTATGATAAGAGCTTATGTAATATGAACCTCTGATGTTATATATGAATGTCTTCATGATAATGTGTTATGTTTTGAGATTTACTTTAATTCATGTATGTTTATGATGAGTCTAGTTCCTTATCGGCTTTCGGGTGTATCATATGACGTAGTTCTTTCAAGTTACGCAGCTTACGTTTTCGTTTTGAAATTTCAAAAAAAAAAAAAATTAACCAGTATTTTCTCTAAGTATTTTAACTATTTAAAAGGAAGAGCTGGAATAAAGGAGTAATAACTAATAATTAACTTCAATGCGTCCTAGGTTGGGTTAAATATTAGGGTGTTACAGCCTACATCTAGTACTAAACAACTGTTGAGGTTCCTTTAAAAATATCTTTCTCAACATGAGAAAGAACCATTGGATATTCTTTACTTTAGCCTTCTCAAGCTTTCATCTGTGACCTTCAAAAATCACCTACTGCCACAGATTGAGTAGTTCTTTACTAGCCTCTCCAAGCTGAACCGAGTAATATTGACACTAGCCTCTCCAAGCCTAATCGAGTAGTATTGACATTGGCTCCAAGCCTAACCAAGTAGTATTGACATTAGCTTCTCCAAGCCTAACCGAGTAGTATTGACACTATCCTCTCCATGCCTAACCGAGTTATATTGACACTGGCTTCTCCAAGTGTAACCCATGATCAAAAACAATCTCTACTATCATATTGAAAGTAGTCTTGCACTAGCCTCTCCAAGCTATAAGTAGTCTTTCCCCAGCCTCTCCAAGCTGCAAGTAGTCTTTGACTAGCCTCTCCAAGCTAAACCGTGATCAGTAAGAATAACTTACTGTCACATTGCAAGTAGTTTTGTAGTAGCTGCTCCAAGCTATCTTACAGCGATAACTACTGGATCGAGGATTCAAAGGTTAAGTGTTTGGGTTGCCATTCAAACTAACCTACACTCAAGTTTCCTTAAAAATCATACATTAAAAACAGACCTAGGAAACAAGAGAGACTTCTTTCCACATTTCTTCCTAAGAAGAGCATTTAACATTACAAGGATAGGAAAGAAGATTTTTTACATATAAGGAATCTGATTACAAAATGATAATGAGCACTACAGGATGAGGAGAGATTTAAGCAGTGTTTCCTCTCTTTTAAGCACAGTATCTCTCTTTATATTTTAGAGCACAACATCTCTCTATATATAGCAGTCTTCCTCATGATCATTGCCTTTGATCAGATCTCCAAGTGACACGTGTTAATCATTAGTTGTGTCTTGGAAGAATAAGCTAGAATAGAGTTTGACAGATCTATCATATTGGTTGCAGAAGCCGTTGTAATATTGAGTTTTCTTATCTCTCTTTAGAAACTACTTTTTTTACTTTCTAAGCATGTTTTCTGAACTCCTTTTTTGTGAAGCTAGGGTGGTTGATCGTTTAGGCAAAAGAGATGATGTACTAATTTGACAATTGGACTAGACTTAGATTCAAATTTGAATTTCAAAATTCAAATTTCCCTCTTTTTCTTGTAGCGTTCAAATGCTCCACTCACAGGTCAGATTTCTGACATCGTAATCAGTCCCTTGAAGATTCTTCAATCTTTTGGTCTTTAGTCCAATCTTTTTTGCTAATTATTAGCATCATATCTTGAGAATGTTCTCGGTAATCCCAACACAAAGTCCATCGAGACATTTTCCCACTTCCACTCAGGAGTATCTAGAGGTTGAAGTGCTCTTATAGGTTTTTGATGTTCTATCTTGACCTTTTGACAAGTTAAGCATTTCTTGACAAAATTAGTTATGTCTGACTTCATCTTTGGCCACCAAAACATTCTTTTAAGGTCTGCATACATTTCACTTGTTTCGGGGTGTATAGTGAAGTCACTTTCATGAGCTTCTTCCAAAATTCTCTTCTTGAGATCATCATTTGTAGGTACACATATTCTACCCTTATATCTCCATGTTCCTTATTCATTCTGGCTAAATCCTATCAACTTTCCTGTGTGAAACAAGTTCAAAGTCTCTTGAAATCCTAGGTCATCATGTTGTAGCATTGAAATCAGGTCTTTAAAATTACTTATTACCTTTATCAGACTTAAGGAAATGCTTTGGGGAGTTATAGAAATTTCTAGATTGAGATTTCTAAATTTCTGCACAAGTTCTTCCTCTTTAATCATCATCCGTGCCACACTTAGGGATTTCCTACTTAGCACATCAACTACAACATTAACTTTGCCAAGGTGACAGCTCAAATCAAAGTCATAATCCTTAAGGAACTCTATCCACCTTCTTCGTCCCATATTCAGTTCTTTCTGATCAAAAAGGTATTTCAAACTCTTATGATAAAAAAAAACTTCAAATCTTACTCTATAGAGGTAATGTCGCCAAACTTTTAAGGCAAATACTACAGCTACAAGTTCTAGGTCATGAGTTGGGTAGTTTACTTCATGGGGTTTTAACTGTCAAGAAGCATAAGCAACCACATTCCAGTTCTGCATTAGTATATATTTTAATCCTTTGCTAGAAGCATCACAATATACTTCAAATGGTTCTTGAGGATCAAGTAGTACCAACACCAGTGCTGTGGTTAACCTCTGTTTCAACTTTTGCAAACTCCTTTCACATTTAGGTGTCCACTTGTAGTAAGATGCATTTTTCCTGGTCAGTTTTGTTAAAGATAAGGCTATCTGAGAAAATCCCTTGATAAACTGCCTATAATACCCAGCTAACCCTAGGAAGCTTCGAATTTCAGTAACCGTCGTTGGCCTTTCCCAACGAAGTAATGCCTCAACTTTACTTAAGTCCACTGATATTCCCCCTCGTGACACTACATATCCTAGGAATTTAACTTCTTCCATCCAAAATTTACACTTGGATAGTTTGGAATAGAGCTTTCATTCCCTTAAAATTTGAAGTGCTATTCTAAGGTGTTTGACATGCTCCTCTTCAGCCTTTGAATAGATGAGTATATCATCTATAAAAACAACTATAAATTGATCTAAGTAAGGTCGAAAGATTCGGTCATATAATCCATGAAAATAACTGGAGCATTAGTTAGCCCAAATGACATTACCGCATATTTGTAATGTCCATAACGAGTTCTAAAAGCTGTCTTAGGAATATCTTCATCTCAAACTCTAATCTGATCATACTCAGACCTTAAATCAATCTTTGAGAACACTGTTGCCCCTCGTAGTTGATCCATAGGATCAACAATTCTCGGCAAAGGATACTTATTCTTTATCGTACCTTATTCAATTGCTTATAATCAACATATAACCTCATGCATCCATCCTTTTTCTTAACTAAAAGGACAAGGATCCCCATTGTGAAGCACTTAGTCTAATAAATTGTTTCTTTAAAGGTTCTTGTACAACACCCTCCTAATTATCATATTTTACTCTAGTGTTAACACAATAATTAGAAAAGTATTACTTACATTCACAATCTATACTAATCGAATAAAAAAATACAATAATGTACATATAGTTGCACAGCCAATATATATATATATGGACATCGTTGTTAAGTTTACAATAGGTATATCATACTGGGAAACAAACTTTCCTAAACTAGTCACGGACTCAATTCACAAGAACACCTTTACTATCTAGTTTGACCTACTCAATATAACACCCAAAAAATTACTTAAAAATTAATTTGGGCTTTACTAGTCTTAATTTCAAAAATTTGATAGTTTTAGCAATGATGAGGACAGTCCAACAGATTTGTACCACGGGCCTGTCGGGACAGCCGAAATCCTAGAATTAGAACCTGGAGATACCTAAAACTGAGAAAATATAGGGTTAAGGTTAGAAATAAAGTTTTATACCTAGAATTAATTTCTGGGCAATGTTTGATTACCCAGGTATGGTGTTTTACCTATTCGGTAAAATTTCGGTGTGCGATTTTTAACACTGAAAACTAATTTAAACTTCACAAAAGGAAATAGCTTATCCATTTATATTAAATGAATGGCTAAGATTCAATCTTAAATTATAAGATTTAATCCTAGCTATCCATTTTTCATTCTTAAATTAAGAGTTATCTAATTATAATATATTATATTCATGCACTTACTATAAAGATAAACACAAACTTATTCCTTCTCAAACAAGCCAAGACACCTCAAATTGCAATTCCTAGCTTGAAACACTCAAGTTACAATACCAAGACACCATGATCAAAGCACAAACTTAAGACTAGTTCTTGATATCCTTACATTAAACACCAAGAGAGAATTATCACCTCACTTCATCATCAATAATTTCTGTTGTGTTGGCTGTCTAAGAAGAGGATTTGAGAGAGTTGGATCAATAGTTGGGTAGAGAACTCTTGAAAGGAGCTAAGAACAAGGATTAGAGTTTCCAAGGACCAAGTAGGGCTTTATCTATTCTCTTACTTTGCAATTTTTCTCTGAATGTTTCTGATTGAATTGGCTAGGATATTCTAGATGTATTGATTGATAATAGATAGATATTGATGCATTTAATTTGGTGGAGTGTTTGGATGATGATAGAAATCATTTTTGTTAAAAGAGATTTTGAACCATGTTGTTGGAATGTCGGTTTCTGTACAGGCAGTATTTATTCACGAGTTTTCTGGTATAGTTGTGGATATGTTTATGATCTATAAAAATTATATGTTGAAGTTAACATCCTAAGGAAACTCCATGATTTTTCTTGGGTCATGTTAAAGATTTTTCTACTTGAAAAAAATTCATGTTGCTTGAACATTGTTGCTGAAAAATCCTGGTCTGAAGCAAGTAGGGAATTTGGTTGAATTTTTCTGACCTACTTATGGATCTTGGATTCAGCTAAAAATTTTATGGGATGTATTTAACATGTAAGGTGTCTTCAGTAAAATTTTAGAATCATTCTGGGCAATTTTTCTATGTTTGAAAAATCAGAAACCGAAATGTTCTATGTGCTACTTGAAATGTTGGAATAGAAGCTGTAAATTTTACTAATTTTGTTACCATACCAAATGATTGAATTGTCACTTGAAATTTTTATAGGGTGTTGGGGACATATTTATGTCTAACCTTGAATTTTTTCATGGTTTTACATGATCATTTGGTATAGTAATAAAATTGGGAACTATGGTTGTTGGCTGTGAACAGGGGGTGTCTGACCTTTGAAATTGTAGAATTTTGTTAACATAGTTAGAGAACTCTTTTTATTCTAAACTTTTTATGGAACCTTTTAGACACATTGAAATGTCTTGGATAATTTTTATAGACTCTAAATTGAATATTTGATATGCAAATAAATTGGTGCTATAATGGCATAAAATCTGTCGAGGTGCTGGAAAGTAAACTCAAGCATGGACTTGATGAGATAATATCCTTTAATTCAAGTATAATGTATATGAGTGCATGCTAGCAATTTAAAAGATTGGTTTATGAGATGTGATTGAAAATTATATTGTGAATGGATACTTATATGAGCTTGATGATGATGTATATGCTAAGTAGAAAAAAGGCCTCTTTTGTTTATAAAGGGCACGAAAAAGGTCCCCTTTTTATTTATAAAGGGCGCAGGAAGCTCCCCTATAGTGTGTTGTAAAGGGCACGAAAAGGTCCCCTTTTGTCTGCAAAGGGCATGAAAAAGTCCCCTTCGATGTACCGAGGGCATGAAAGGTTGAGAATGAGCTTCTATGATGTTAGGTAGTATGACAAGTGCATGTTAAGTGATTGAAAATGTTAAGTAGTATGACATATGTACATTGAGTGATTGAGTAATTAAAATAAACTCACTTCGGAAGAATGGTTTTTGAACTTTAAAATGAACCTTCGATATATGTTGCATGCTCACAATTTTAATAATAAACCAAAGTGGTTGGGATGATAACGATGACATGAGTTTCATTATATGTTTTGGGGATGCCCTACTGAGAATTTTAGAATTCTCACCCCTATATGTTTGTTTCCATGTCATCTCCAGGTTAATTCTAGAGATCAGTGGCGCCCCTATAAGAAAGACTAATTTGGAACTTCTGTAGTTTAGTAGTGGAGACTCGTATCTATTGTACTTAGTTATATACATGTGTCTGTAAATATAGTAAAGAACAGATGTGTACTAAAGCTCATAGAAGAGCTTTCTCTTGTACTTGACTTGTACTAAATAAATACTTTGTTTCCTTACTATATATTTTGATAGAACCACGAGTTAGTTACTATGTGATTTGTAACATCCTTAAATTCATAAATAACATAAATATCGATTAATGCTAATTAGAAATTAGATAAAATATAGCAAAAACCAAGAGAACCTGGACCAGTTTTATGAAACATAACAAATATTATTAGAATATTCTTGTGTTTCTAGAGAAAAATACAAAGAATTACAAAAATGCCATCATTTAATAGAAATAACGAAAATACCCTTGCTATGTAAAGGAAATTACCAAACTACCCTTGCTTTATTAGTAAATGACAAAGATACCCTTACTCTGTAAATAGAATTACAAGAATACCATTGTCATTGTATAATTACAAAAGTATCCTTGTCTTAGTTAAAGAAATTACTACAATGACAATTACAACAATGCCATTGCACAAATCCCTAGATTTGTCTTTAGGCAAGAATGAATCTAAGCCATTGGATTAAGATGACAATACAATAATTCAACCACATACATCATACACATTCTTAATCACATACATGCACATAGATAATCTCATGCTAGAATAATTAAAAACACTTATTAAAGCATAAGAACACATGATATAAATCTATGATGCATACATTAAAGGTTAGAAAATTTCCACTAACATTTTTGCATAAAACATGGAACATGATTTCATAAAACTAGGCCAACATGTTTCCATAAAACATGGAGTGTTTTCATCCAAAGTTTGGCCAACATGTTTCCATAAATCATGCTCCAAGAATTAATTCTCTAAATGTTTCTTGTCTTGATCCTTCCACTATAAATACTCTTCAAACTCTTTTCCATTCCTTACATTTCCAAAACACAAAGAGGCCTTACATGCTTTGCAAGAGATACATTCTCTAGCTCTTGTAAAATACATACACTTTTACTAGTTTCCATGCCTTAGAAACTCCCTAAGTGCTCTTTCTTTCTTATATTTTTCTCTACTATTCTTCTTATGTTCTCCTCTTCAAAGATGTCTCTTAACCCTCTAAACCTTATTTTAAACACTTAAATTCTAAACTCAAACCTTCACTAGCTCTCATAAGAGTTACAATCTTTAACTCTGGTGAGAAATATTTTCTTAAGCACTCAAGTTCTAGAGCCAAGATTCAAGGAGGGTCATTTACTCCAAGGACTCTTGCTTAAGCCCAAGAAAGAAGAGAAGGACTATTTTTAGACCCTACATAAGAGGTAGGAGTTTCTTCTTTATTTGTTCAAGCATTATTGGCTTCTAACCATGGATAGAATGCCTCAACCTTGAGTTATTGTCAAAAGTTTTGAATGATTATTTGTAAAATATATTTTTAGATAGCACAATATATTCCATTATGTTCTTAGCACTTCTATGATGCTATCATACTCAAATATAACATAAAATGATAGTATGTGAAACTTGATTTTTAATAAAAATTACTAAAGACATAAAAATGGTAGGTGCTGGAATTTCTGGTTGATTCTGGCAGCAGGCACTTCGAAATATAATGATCATAAAATATGAAGTATCCCGAAATAAAAATATTTTTATCATAAACTAGACTCATTATAGAAGACTCTCCAAAAAGAATCACCCAAAACGGAGTTCTCTAGCTCAAGATATAAATTTTCAAAGCTAAGCCAAAAACTGAAACTCTACATATGACCTTGCAGTAGTAAAATAAGTGTAACTCACTATATAAAAATCCAAATGGACTGATTTCAACTCCTTAGGAAAGCTAACACATAGAGAAACACATCTATGTATGTTATACATAATGCTTTGCACCACGTAAATATAGGATGAGAAATAAATTTTCAGGACACTGTCCTGTGAGAGTGTAGTTTGGAACGGTTCTGGCTAAGGAAAGACTTGGTATTTAAGCGTGTCCATTGTGACCCACCTCTCTTTCCTGGGAACCCTCCTGTGCACAGATTGGAATCTAAAACTACCTTTTCTAGGCTGAGATAACAAGTATATAGAGAGCTACAAACTTTTTCTTCTAAAAGATGTTAGAAACTGAAATAAAAGATTCAAGTCTTGCAAGAAAACTTAAATATTTAAGTAGTAATAATTGTCGAGAGGAAATATATATATATATATATATATATATATATATATAAAGTCATAGGGGAGCTTTAAAATATGTAAAGAACATTTAATAATATTTTAAAGTGCATTAATGTATTACTAAAAATTAAGTGTACAAAGAAGACTAAGAGAATCTATATGAGATCTTATATAAGTCTATCCACTAAATACCTGCTTAACATGAATACTATTTTTATTTACCATGAGACTTAGTATGAAATGTCTACTACTTGATATAAGATTGTGTATGAAATGTTTCTATGATATCCAAGCTGATATATAGTATTATGAATATATATTGATGAGTTATGAAATGATAAGAATGGATGATTGATTGTACCATGATCTATTTATGATTGCATGATTATTATTCTTACTCAATGAGAATAAAGTAAAGCCTGAAAAAGTAGCAATGATAGTCTGGAAAAGTGGACTTGAGCTAAGCTCACGGCTTAACCCCCTAAAACCGTTGAGATCACGGCAACGGAAAGAAAACCAAAAGGTTGTGGCGACGGCCACGGTATGAGCTCATTACCCTTTTAGGGTGGTCTAAGGCATTGATGTATTCATCCCGTGAGTAATTATGAGACATGTCAATAAAAGAGAATAAAGTGTCATGCATGAATACTACTAGTAGAAATGCTTGTATGATTACAAAAAGAAAGAGATGCATGAAATCATTAAGTAATGTGTTGACTTGTAATTGATGAGTTAAGTTAGATATGTATGACTCTGCTAATAAGAATAGTTTAAAAGTAACTCTACCTCGGCTAATCACGTTTGCGAAAATCTTGATAAATGAACCTTTACCTGTCCATCACTTTGTAAATAAACCCGAGGTGGCTGGAGTGACAATGATGACACGATCGATACCAAGTTGAAATTCGTACTGAGAAATCCAAAGATTTCTCACTCCTATGTATGTTCCGTTGTCACCACCAGACATCTTGATGGATCCCAACTATTCGAGAAGGGGAAGTCTCGCTTCCTGAGTCAAGATGCACTGAGTCCGGGGAGCTAGGCAGAATGACCACTACTAGCCTAGCCTCATATTAGACATCTGATAGGCTAAGAACCACTGCCACCACCTCTGTAGTTATCTATGCTAGAGATTTTCACTTCTCCACTGTTGCTATTCGTATGCTATACTTTCTTCTATGTACTATTTATTAGAAGTACAAAAAGCCAGTACTGTATTTACCCATGTAGGTGCTACTCTGTAAACTCATGTTGGTAACAATGTATAATTATTCCATGTTATGTTAAATATTCTAAATTTCTACAATGATATTACTGCTCAGTAAACTTCAATTTTAGAAATTATATTATATCGGAACTATGGCGCACATACCATTCACATTACAGGCTTAGTTTTTAAAAGTAGATTCGTATATAAAAAAAAAATTACCCTTATCTTCTTATCATTAATTTAAAAATAAAATTGATTAAAGAATATAGGTAACAGCTAATAGAGTCCGGGTCTATTAGGGTGTTACATGATTCGACCCATTCTTGCTATAGATAATTAAGAAAGGTCCACAAATTTATAAGTAACAACTCTCGAGTACGATACCATGGCTTAAGGATGAGGTTGTGCTTGGGAGGATATTACACTCAAAGTCGGGATCCAGTAAAATTTTATACAAATGGAAAATGAATCTCATTAACATCTAATGGGTCAAACTGCAGTATGGTGGGTTCTACCACTAAACTACCACTATACATACATCAAGAGTCCCTGAGTTGTCCCATACTTTCCTATATAAAACCATTCACCATTGGTGCAATGGCATTGCCCCAGTAGGGTCATCAGGGTCAGTAGATGGATTGGAGTCCAAGGACGAGGATAAGGACGGATCATCTCCAGGAGGAGACATAGGTGGTGCCGATGGAACTACAAACATAGTAGGGTGTGCCATGTATAGAGGCACACCGTCATAAGGGAAGCCAGGGTCAAACTCATGTGCAAAAACAGAAGTGCTGAATGAACTACTAAAAAACATGTAAACTCGAATCCAGGAATATACTATCACATATAATGAATCTAGGTCCGAGTTGTAGTGCCATTGCCATTGGGGTGAATCAAGAAAGAAAATCACTGACGGCATTTGTGTAGTCTGAGCACAATACAACATATAGATACACAGGGATGAGAATATTATATAATTCTCAGTAGAGTACTCCCTCAAACTTAAACAAACCTAATTAACAATTCCATTCATATAAATAATATCATGCAAGATCATGTCCAGAAAAATAGCTATAGAGTTAACAATGATAATCATACATTTTCTCTCAAAACAATGAATTCAATTAAGTGCCACATTCTCTTTTCCATTAACATAGGGAAGGCTTAATTTTACATCAAGTAGTATTTGTAGTAGACCATTCCATAAGAACTATAGACTACTAGAACATGAGCTCATTCCTATATGTCAATATGTCTACTAACCCATCAAATCTCCAGGAAAGTTCTTATTTTTGTCTTCCCCTTTTAACCACTTAAGCCTTGTCTCTGTTTTCCCTATATGTTAGAATACGCACAATTGAACTCCACACATTCTCTTTTACATTTTTATTTTTCCATGCTTACTTGACATGCAGGCATTTAATTACATTGGAATCTCATTCATGACTTACAAACACATCTTTAAAATAGCTAGCATGTATTCATATAACATATACTTGGACTAAATGTCATTTTATCATTAGTCCAAGACATTCTCACCATTTCAGCACCTTAGCAGATTTACCATTCCAATGACAACATTTAATTTGTCTATCAAATGAGCAATTTTAGGGCCACAAAAATTCCCCATGACACATCAAGGTGTCTGTGAGACCCTATAAAATTTTCATGATAAACGGAATCCTTTAACCATGTTAATTAAATTGTACAAGTTTGGTGGCCAGAGACCACTTATTCACATCTCATAGCAGAATTCTTGTAATTTTTAACTCAACCAATTGATAGAATTAGTTCAAAAGAAAATTCATGGTTATATGTGAAAATGTTCTTAACTCACTATACAAATTTTAAAGGAGAAATCTATCATTTACTGTGATAATAAAATTAAACAATTTATTGATACTGTTTCAAAAACCCAGATAGCATGAGTACCATTTCAGTATCCTTTAAAACTAAGGCTCAAGAAAATTTATGTAGTTATTATGAGATGTTAGGTTTAACATATAATTTTTGAAGATCATGACCATGACCACAAGTATGTCTAAAAATTCATGAAAGTTCCCTATCTGCACCCAAACTAAAAATCCAGCAACCCAACTAAAACTTCTTTTGATGAAATGAGGTCTCTAACCTATCCAAACCTTCCACCAAAATTCATACATCAACAACCATATATCATTAACCAAGACAATCAAAAATTTTGGACCAAAGACAATTGAATTGTTCAGCATAAAATTGGAAAGAAAAGACCAAAGAAAACCCTACTTTGGGAGCTTTTGAGCTCTTTGCTCCAAAGGATGTTTTACTTGACCTGTCTTCACCTTGAAAACTCCTAATCACACACCAAACCTCTTGTGGACAGTGCGAGAGTAAGGAACCAAGGTGAAAATTGATGGAGAATTAAAATTTTGATCAGTTAGAATTATAGGGTTTGAAGTGTAGAACAATTTTGATGAAGGAAAGTTTTGATTTCAATGACTCTAGGTTAGTGTATATAGGATTTGAAACCAAGATAAAGCTCTTGGATATAGAAATTAAGTTTCTACTGTCTCCCTGACAAGGGGTTATCGCCTACCTCCTCAAATTAGAAATTTATTTTAATGCTAAGTTGCACCAAAAATGTAATAAAGGGCACAACCTAAGTCGTCTCTCAAGGAGGTTTCAATACTTAATTGGAAAATTAGGGATTTGGAAGAATGAAAATTAAAACAATTAAAATTAAAAGTTAATAACAATGAGATAATAGCAACAGCGAAGAAAGCACTAGTGCAAAGTATTCTTAGGATTGAAAATCAATTATCATTGACTAAATATTAAAGACATTGATGGCTATTAGTAATAAATTACTGGTAATTCTACTAGTGATCAATCGACCTCTAGAATTTGACCAATGCAAATAACTAATAAACGATGATCACCAGTTTATTTAGAAATCACATTAATTTAATGAACCAATTGCTATAGCCTAACTGCCGATCGGAAAGTTAATTCTAAGGTTCACCCTCAAACATAAACCAATAGATCTATCAATTTATGCCCAAAGGGTTTCCCTAAACAATGATCACCAACTTAGTTATTCCAATAAAGATTATAGCAATCACCAGAATAATTAAAGGAATATAAACCGCAGAACATTAAGAAAACTAATGCATTTAATATAAACAAAGGGTCTCAAATGTCATCCCAATCTATCCAGAAATCCCTACACTAGTAAAGAAATCTGCTCTTCCATCTCTAGAGGATTATAACAATGAAGATAAAAGAACCTAAAAATAATAACAATGATTTTTGCCACAATCTACAAGACAAAGCACCTTTACCAATGGAACCTTAGAGAGAGAAGAATAGAGAAGGAGAAGAAAGAGATGTAGAGAGAGAATAATAGCAACTGAAAGTGGTGGCTTAAAACTGAGTAAAAAGCTAGGGTAAAAGTTTATAACAATCCTATAAATACTGCTCTCTAAAATAGTCTACACTGGGCCCAAAAAAGGTTAAATGAGTTGTTCTGCGTCATCACAGGAGTGCGCAGCGCTAATTAGCGCTGCAGCGCTCAACAGTGAGCTTTGCTGATGAATGCCATTTTGCAAGTATTTGTTGAGCACTGCAGCACTGGAAAGAATTGAATCTAGCCTCAGAACTAGAAACACAAATTGTAACCCTTTGAATAAGATTTCCAATGCCACCAAAATCACCTTAGTTGGACATCTGTAGCTCCAGATATTGCAAAAATACTAACTGGAGGTCAAGTTGGACAGCATCAGAACATTAGCAACCTTTAATCTTGCAACTTGATTTTCACCAAGATACTCTTAGAACTGGGTTTTGAGCTGAACATGAAAGTTGTAGAGGACTTCTTAAGCTTTCTAAAACATCTTTATTTGTCTTAATTCGATCCCTTGTTCTTGACAACCGCATTTGATCTAAAGCTCCTGTGTAACACCCCGATTTTTCTGTCCGAGGGAAACGACCAAAATGCCCCTGAGGTCATTTCCTGACCCGAGTTCGAGGGTAACCAACTCGGTCATTCTCGAAGGGTCAACTCAATGCTTGAAGGGGATTGAATGGCCTTTGAATGCTTTCGGAAGCAAAAATTTCATTTTCCACAGTTTCGGGTCAAAATGACCAAAATACCCCTATAGCGTTTTTACGCGGGTAAAAGTGCCGTTTGAGGCCGGAACTTTCCCCAGAGGTTTAAAAACATGTTTTCATGTGTCTAGAGGTCTCTGTTCAAGTCCTGGTGGTCCCGGGCAGTTTTAGTGCAAAATTACGATTTTGCCCCTAGAATAGTGTTTTTGAGCTTAATGACGTAATTAAGCAAACCTAAGCAATATTAGGCTCTAAACGAAGATTAATTTATTTCCCTAATTAATCTAGAGTCAAAATAATTTATTAAAGTTAATTAGAACCTAAAATTGCTTAGATTAAACTTAAATCCCTTTTTAGAACTCAAGACTCCTAGTCTTGGAATCTTGAATAGTGTTTTCTCTCTCCAATTCCTTAAATCAAGGAAATGTGTCTAGAGTTGTTTAGACTCTAAATGGAGGATTTAACTCACTAATGGTGCAAGACCACTCCTTAATTATGTCTAAACCACCTTAATTACCCATCTTCCTTACCTAAACACTTTCTTACAAATTCCTAATCTTAAGCATAATCAAAGATACACCTAAACACAACTCTAAACCACAATTAAAATGCAAAGAAACCTCCCCCATGGGCTGATGCATTTCGGCCACATCCTCCCCCTTTGACCACATATTAAATTGTTTTCTCACTCAAAGAACCATGCTTGAAGCCATATCTTGAACCATACCTCACCATACCTTAAGCCATACCTCACCATACCTCAAGAACACATTATCTCACCTCATGGAACTCATGGAATGCCTCCAATCTGCACCTCATGGCCGAAGCTCTTCATCACCATGAGCTCCCTCCATTTGTTTCATTTCTCTATAAATAGAATGCCTTGAGGAGCTTGCACCACTTTTAGATCATTTGCTAAGTTTAGGAACTCTCAAAGCTTTTCTTTTTCTCTCAAAGTTTTTGTGTTCTTCAAGTTCTTGGAGTTCCTCAAGTTCTTCATCTTCTTCATCTTCTTCTTCCATCTTCAAGTTCATCACATCAAGTAGGGATTTTCTTTCATGTATTCTTTTCTTTAAAGTTCTTGTTTTAAGCTTGATGTTCATAGTTTCTCTTGATTCCTTTTAGAACTTCTTTTCTTCTCCTTCTCCCTCTTTATGTTTCACCATAGGCCTTGGAGAACAAAGGAATGAGAGCTTGATGATGAGAGTTTCATGATGATGTTCATCACTTGAAACAAACTCTAGAGCTTGATCTTTGTTCTTGAGCAAAAATGTTTTTAGTTTTTCCCTTCTTGAACTCTTGAGAACTTTAGCTTTAATGATGTTTTAAAATGGCTCTATGAACTCAATGATGAGGACTCATGATGTTGGTGTTAATATATCATCAAGATCATGAACTCTAGAGTTTTAAAATGTTCCTTTTTCTTCTTGAAGATTTCGGCCATTACCTTAAATTTTCTAAGCTTCATGGTTTGATTTCCTAAAAATATTATGTTGAGTTTCAAGAACTCTAAGCTTGACTTTACCTTGTTGGATGAGTTTGGGTTATGGTTTAGGTTCCTTTAAAGTCTTGTTAAGAGCTCTAGAGAGATAAAATGAACTTGCATAATTTATCTTATGCTTGCACTCATGTTTACATTCTTGTTATGCACCTTTACTTTCTAGCTATCACTTAAGAACATAAAGATTAAAATGGAACTTGTATCATCACATAATTTAATTCTCGAAGCCTTTCTATTTCGGCCTTAAAGTCGATTGTTGTTGGGCCTAGAGCACTAAAATAAAGAATTGAACTTGCATTATCACATAATTAATTTCTCGAATGCCTATCTATTTCAGCCTTAAAGTCGATTGTTGTTGGGCCAAGAGCACTAAAATAAAGAATTGAACCATGCATATTTACCTTCAAGCTTGCACGTCTAAGTTTATGCCTCGCATATTTACTTTCAAGCTTGCACGTTTAAGTTTATGCCTTGCATATTTAAATTTAAGTCATCACTTTACTTTGTAAGCAAGATTTAAAATGAAAAGCATGAGCACGTTTAGTTTATGTCGTAACTGAAGAACCTAGAGCTCAAAGACTTGCCCATTTCATTCCAAGATAAAGTTAAATGTGAATGTATTCCTTGAATGCATAATTTCGGCCAAGTAGTGATGATGGACTTGCAATGAGTTTTCATTTAGCTACTAGGACCAATAGTCTATGTTTTAAGTTTTCCCTAAAGCTTTACAAATCTTTATAAGGTTATGTCATCACA
Source organism: Dalbergia cochinchinensis (assembly GCA_031216125.1). Taxonomy (NCBI): domain Eukaryota; kingdom Viridiplantae; phylum Streptophyta; class Magnoliopsida; order Fabales; family Fabaceae; genus Dalbergia; species Dalbergia cochinchinensis. The sequence goes on from CM062377.1 coordinate 53,285,548, forward strand.
AGTTGTGATTTTATTATCTTTTAGGGGATGGAATATGTTTTGGTCAGTGACCTAAGGCTTCACTTAGCCTCTTGATGAATTAAAATGTTTTGCAAAGAGTTTCAGAAGTTCTAGATCGATTCCGAGAGAAACTAGTTAACTTATGTAGGTGAGTGTGATGCTGTATGATGATGTTTTGATGTGTTGGAATGTGTGAAAATATCATGTGATGATGTAGAAGCGAACCTATGCATGATAGGTAAGAAAGTAGCTAACTAGAAATACCGTAAAGCTAGAATTTAACATAGTTTTGACCCATTTGTTTATGGAACTAATCCAAACTGTTTTAATGGGAACATAATCAGATTTAGATTGTTTAGACATGAAAAAATTGGTATCATTTGAATTAGAATTGAATTCTAACACCTATGGGGAATCTAGTAACTAGAAAACGGTAAAAATGCAAATGTAGAACCCTTAGAACATTTAATTTTCTGGATTCTGTCCAGCACCCTTACATCATGATAAATGTGATTAATAATTAGTCCTTAAGCATAGGAATGCCTCATAATTGATTTAGATTTAATATATAGCGCCTTCGGCGAAAACGGAACCGAGAAAAGGTCTAAAACGTAAGTTCTAGAACCCCGTAAATACAAGTTAGAGACTCTGCCCTATGCTTTTCAGATTTAAGTATGAACATGGGGATTAGGAATGATGATTAAATATGAGCCCTTAGGTGCATAAAGATATGAGCGACGGATGTAGAGAACTATATCTCAAGATTAAGACCCGTAAGGGTCAAAGCATAAGCTACCGTAAGGGTAAGCGTTTGGATGTTTTATGATGATGCATGAAGTATGCTAATGATGATGATGTTATTCATATGAGGAATTTATGAGACTATATGTTTATGTGGCATAAAGCAAATTTGGAAGGAAATTCGGTGTAATAACCGCTGTGCCGCCGAATTTCCGACAAGTTTGGGGACTTAAAGAGATTTTGAAAATTAAGGTACTAAGATGGGTTCTAGGATGACACCGGTTCGGCCGAGTACCTTCATAGAACTCATGTGACATCGGTACCATTTTACACTTTTAGGTGACACCGGTTCGGCCGAGCACCCCTAAGAGAATTGCCCCCTAACCCGTACTCAGATAGTCGGGATTTATGATTTATGATACGCTTATCGTTAAGTGGTAAGTAAGAACTAGTGACGACTAGTTAAGGTATGAGCTCATAACCTAGATGTATGACACGTTCTGGGTGACACCGGTTCGGCCGAGCACCCCCAGTTCGATTGTCTTTTAGGGTGGCCCATGAGGAAGAGAAGTTTCATGATTATGATTATGTCACTAAGTTTCGTCCCATATGAATGTTACTATTGCCACTTTATGCCACCAAGAATGATGATGCTTGATGCTATGTTTTATGTATGTGCATTAGGTAGTGCCATGCATACATTTTCTATTATGTTGCATTCATGACATTAAGATCATCCTAAAATGAATGGACCTTGGCTAAAATATATTTTAAAGTTTAAAATGAACCTAATACATGCTCAGTCATTTTGTATAAATAAACCCAAGGTTCCTGAGGACGTAGATGATGACACCTAGGTAGTAGGAGGCCCTACTGAGATTCTTTAGCAAGATTCTCACTCCCTCTATCTCTTTCTTTCCGTCACGTCTTCAGATGGCGACATTCGTAGTGTTCGTGGACACCCCGACATGGGAGGTACACTATGACCCGACTCACGGGTCATACCATTTTGAGGGACAGTGCACGGTGCGGCTTTTCATGTTCGAAGGACGCTCCTTCGCTCATCCCGTGCACACCCATCGCTTCTCCCCGACTGCACTCTATGGCGACGACGAGCGGGTTTTTGAGCGTGCGCGTACGCATGACGAAAGAGTGCTCCGCATGCACACCGCCGCCTTAGCCATGCGAGACTATCTCGATTACGTGCCCCGGACCTACTTCTTGGAGATTGACCCGTCCGAGGACCCGCCTACCCATCCGTATAGTGAGAGCTCTGCCCCCTCTCCACCATTGATGAGGGAGGGCAGTGAGGATACCGTGACTCAGCCCCGGCTTGCACGACGACCGGAGATGCGGCCACACCGCCGGGGTCACTCTCGATCCCCGTTCCGCCTCTTTAAGCCCGAGGAGCTCGCACAGTTTCCCGGATACTTGCCTCGTTCACGAGACGGACGTCAGTAGGAGGTGATGATCGACCGATGGAGTACCCGGTTAGAGCACACACCACTAAGATGAGGATAAACCTTCTTTTGTTTAGAGGTTATCCCATTAGGTGCACTCAGGTAGAGGAGTAGATCATGTTTATGTTTATGTTGTATTTCCTTTCCTGTACTTTTCTTGTACTAAACTAAGTCCCACACTTATAAGTGGGCAAATTATATATATATGAGATGATCTTCAGTGTTACTCATGGTGTGCCTTATGTTATGATGTTGTGAGATGTTTACCATACATGGTTTACCGCTTATCGCATCACGAGGCTCTTACTTTATTTTTCAAAAAGAAATTACCCGTATTTTCCGCTAAGTAATTCAAGGATAAATGAGAGCTATGAAGTAACAGACTAATGATTAACCTAAATATGTTCTAGAGTATTGGGTTAAAAATTAGGATGTTACATTATGGTATCAGAGCAGTTCGATTCTCATAGAGCCTGAGGATTGGACTGACTATGCTTTCTAAAGCGTAGTGCGATAGCTATGTCATGCGTAGAGCTTAGCTAGAGATAAGCTATAGGGTAGGAGTGCATGGCCCTTGTCTACTTGCGTATGCCATGGTAACTAGCTCATTTTACATAGAATATTGAGCCTGATCACCTCAGTGTTTATTGTCTCGTGTGTTTAGGAACCAATGGCACCAAGGAGACAACCTAGGACCCCGACCGATGGGGACCAAAGCGATGCCACTGCTGCTGCTGTTCGTGACATGGCAAGAGCCATGGAACGAATGTTCGAGAGGATGAACCAACAAGGGGACACCGGACGTGCTCCCCCTACTACTGAGATGGTCGAGCAAGCGTGGTTTGGTGAGTTTCACAAGGCGAACCCGCCAACCTTCCGAGGAGCCATGGACCCCGACCAAGCTGATGAGTAGATCAAAAACATGGAGAAGATCTACTCTGTGGTGGCTTGCTCGGAGGAGCAGAAGGTCACCTTTGCGGCCTATATGATGGAATCGGATGCCGAGTTTTGGTGGACCGCACCCAAGAAGCGCTAGAAGCTTCGCATCGCTAACATCAGTCGAGCTGTTCAAGACCTACTTCTATGAGAAGTACTTTCCGGAATCGGTGAGGAATGCGAAGGACATCGAGTTCATGCAACTGACCCAAGGAGGGTCTACTGTCGCCCAGTACATGGCGAAATTCGAGGAGCTGATCAAGTTCTCTAGGGTGTTTCAAGGGAACCCCGACGAGGTGTGGAAGTGCGTCAAATATGAGGCCGGACTAACGGTAGAGCTCAACTATGCTGTGGCGCACATGGAGATTAGGGACTTCCCAACCCTAGTCAACAAGTGCCGGATCATGGAAGAGGGACAGAAAAAAATCAATGCTGCAAGGGCAAGATTTTAACAAGGGCTAGCACCTCAAGCCCCAAAATTCAAGCCCCAATATCCAAACCAATCCCGAAATCACTATAATCCCTACCAAACCAACCAGTTCAAACCACAACAACAACAAAGAACCCCCTTCCACCAACAACCCAAGCAACCATACCGACCACAATTCCAGAACAACAACAACCACAACCGACAAGGAGGGTCGGGCGGCCCCCGAAACAACCAAGGAGGATCAAGTGGGACCAAGAACAAGACGCCCCAAGGAGCCCCCGCCACCTTTGCTAGGCCTACACCGGCAATACTATGCCCCCAGTGCAGGAAAGATCATGGCAACCGTCCCTGCCTAGCTGGACAAAACGTGTGCTTCAAGTGTGGGAAGCCCGGCCACTACGCCAATAGATGCAACAACGGAGGGCCAGCAAATCAGAACCCCAGGCCGCAACACCAAGGGAGGGTCTTCACCCTCAATGTAGACGAGGCGGACACATCCAACGGTCTCATAGAAGGTAAGTGCGAAATAGATGGTAGGACCTTAACTGTACTTTATGACTCTGGTGCAACACATTCTTTTATTTCTTATGCTAGTGTCGAGGCTCTAAATTTGAAAACTTCCAAACTTCCTTTTGATCTTATTGTCTCTACCCCCACAAATCATCCTGTGAATACTTGTTATTGTTGTCTAAATTGTCACCTCACCACAGAAAATAGATCATATGTTGTGGATTTAATTTGTTTACCCATGAAAGGTATAGGAGTAGTTCTTGGCATGGATTGGCTTCACGCCAACCGTGTATTGTTAGACTGTGACACCAAAACAGTTGTCTTTCCTTCTCCCCCTAGTGAAACAAGCCAACCTTTGAGACTTTATCTCAATACCATAGAGGTCCACTGTAGTGGGAAAAAGACTAAGGGATATGTTCTCCTAGCTGCTAGGGAAGTACACTTTGAGCAGAATTTAGAGAATATACCTATAGTGAGAGACTATCCCGAGCTATTTCCGGAAGATATACCCGAGTTCCCTCCCGAGCGAGAAGTGGAGTTCTCCATTGAGTTGGTTCCTGGAGCGGGACCAATCTCCATTGCCCCCTATAGAATGTCACCCCTAGAACTAGCCGAGCTTAAAACCCAACATGAGGAGCTTTTAGAGAAAAGCTTTATAAGACCTAGTGCTTCACCATGGGGAGCCCCGATCTTGTTTGTGAAAAAGAAGGACGGGAGTATGAGGTTGTGCATAGATTATAGGCAATTAAATCGTGTGACAGTGAAAAAAAAATACCCTTTGCCTAGGATTGATGATCTCATGGACCAATTGAGAGGAGCGGTAGTGTTTTCCAAGATCGACCTAAGGTCAGGATACCACCAAATTAGAGTGAGAGATCAAGATATACCAAAGACCGCCTTTAGAACTCGGTATGGACACTTTGAGTTCGCCGTGATGTCTTTCGGGTTGACAAATGCTCTGCAGTATTTATGGATTACATGAATAGGATCTTTAGACCCTATTTAGATCAGTTCGTGGTCGTTTTCATAGATGATATACTCATCTATTCGAAGACCCACGAGGAGCATGAGCGTCATTTGAGGATAGTTTTGGAGATTTTGAGGGAGAAAAAGCTGTATGCAAAACTCTCTAAGTGTGAATTTTGGTTGGAAGAGGTCAAGTTTTTAGGGCACGTTGTGTCAAAAGGAGGCATAGCCGTTGATCCTAGTAAGGTAGAAGCCGTCATGAATTGGGATAGACCGACCACCGTAACGGAAATACGGAGCTTTTTGGGCTTAGCAGGCTACTACCGTAGGTTTATCAAAGGATTTTCCCAATTAGCCCTACCCTTGACCAAGCTCACTAGGAAGAATGCCCCGCTTGAGTGGAGCCCGAATGTGAGAAGAGTTTTCAAGAGCTTAAGGAAAGGTTAACCACGACCCCAGTCTTAGTCTTACCTAGCCCCAATGTACCCTTCGAGGTATATTGTGATGCTTCGGGCAAAGGACTAGGGTGTGTGTTGATGCAAAATAGGCAAGTGGTAGCTTATGCATCACGACAACTCAAGCCTCACGAGGCTAACTACCCCACCCATGACCTAGAATTAGCCGCCGTAGTGTTTGCCTTAAAGATGTGGAGACACCATACAGATGGTGTAAGGTTTGAAGTTTTCTCCGATCATAAGAGTCTCAAGTACCTCTTTGATCAAAAGGAGTTAAACATGAGGCAAAGAAGGTGGATGGAATTCCTCAAAGACTACGATTTCGGTTTAAGTTACCACCCCGGCAAGGCTAATGTAGTCGCCGACGCCTTGAGCCGAAAGTCGTTACACCTGTCCCACATGATGATCAAAGAAGTTGAGTTGATAGAGAAGTTTAGGGATATGAATTTAGGGATGTCAGCAACCGATAGAGGGATAAAGATGTGCTATCTTAGTGTAACAAGTGGATTTAAGCAAAGAATCATGTTAGCACAACGAGAGAATGAGGAGTTCGAAGAGATCATAGATGCTGCTAAGGCGGGAAAGTTGAAAGGTTTCGAAAGAGGCGAGGATTGGATATAGAGATTTGAGGGAAGGATCTGCGTACCCCAAGATGGTGACCTCCGAGAAAAGATCTTGGAGGAGGCTCACAAAAGCTATTTCACCATTCATCCCGGTGTCACCAAGATGTACCAAGACTTGAAGAAGATGTTTTGGTGGCCCGGAATGAAGAAGGATGTAGTCGCCTGGGTTAGTAAGTGCTTGGTATGTCAGAAAGTGAAAATCGAGCACCAAAAACCTTCAGGTTTGTTGCAACCCCTGTCAATCCCCGAGTGGAAGTGGGAATGCATATCTATGGATTTCGTGACGGGATTGCCTAAGACCCAAGCTGGCCATGATGCTATTTGGGTGATAGTGGATCGACTAACCAAGTCGGCACACTTTCTACCTATTAGAGTGACATACTCCTTAGATAAATTGGCTCAGTTATACATCCAAGAGATCGTAAGATTGCATGGAGTACTGTCGACGATAATCTCGGATAGAGATCCGCGGTTTACGTCACGTTTTTCGGGAGCCTTTCAAAAGGCGTTTGGTTCAAAGCTATGCTTAAGCACTGCTTACCACCCACAAACAGACGGACAATCCGAAAGGACGATCCAAACCCTAGAGGATATGCTAAGAGCCTGTGTGTTAGACCAAATCCTTTGATCGAGTTTGCATATAACAACAGTTATCACGCGAGCATCGGTATGGCACCGTACGAGGCATTGTATGGGAGGAAGTGCCAATCACCTTTATGTTGGTATGAGTCCGGAGAACAAACCATAATAGGACCTGATGTAGTGAGGGAGACGACGAAACAAATCAAGAGGATCCGGGATAGCATGCTCACTGCTCAAAGTAGACAAAAGAGCTATGCGGATAAGCGGCGCAAGCCCTTGGAGTTCGAAGAGGGAGAACATGTGTTCCTTAGGATTACCCCCACTACAGGCATAGGGAGAGCCATGAAAGTCAAAAAGTTGAGCCCCCGATTCCTTGGTCCTTTCCAAATTCTTCAAAGGATAGGAACAGTTGCCTACAAAATAGCCTTACCCCCTAATCTTTCAAATCTTCATGACGTCTTTCACGTCTCTCAGTTAAGGAAGTATGAGTCCGACCCTAGCCACGTTTTAGAGCCAGAGCATGTTCAGTTAAGGGACGACCTAACTTTCAATCTTCCCCCTACGAGAATCGTGGACCGCGGAGTCAAGCAGCTGAGGAACAAGTATGTTCCATTGGTAAAGGTAGCATGGGGACGCGACAAATCCGAAGAGTTTACATGGGAGCTAGAGTCAGAAATGCGAGACAAGTATCCCGAGCTTTTCCAAGGTAATGAATTTCGAGGGCGAAATTCTTTTTAAGGAGGGGAGTAATATAACACCCCGATTTTTCTGTCCGAGGGAAACGACCAAAATGCCCCTGAGGTCATTTCCTGACCCGAGTTCAAGGGTAACCAACTCGGTCATTCTCGAAGGGTCAACTCAATGCTTGAAGGGGATTGAATGGCCTTTGAATGCTTTCGGAAGCAAAAATTTCATTTTCCGCAGTTTCGGGTCAAAATGACCAAAATACCCCTATAGCATTTTTACGCGGGTAAAAGTGCCGTTTGAGCCCGGAACTTTCCCCAGAGGTTTAAAAACATGTTTTCATGTGTCTAGAGGTCTCTGTTCAAGTCCTGGTGGTCCCGGGCAGTTTTAGTGCAAAATTACGATTTTGCCCCTAGAATAGTGTTTTTGAGCTTAATGACGTAATTAAGCAAACCTAAGCAATATTAGGCTCTAAATGAAGATTAATTTATTTCCCTAATTAATCTAGAGTCAAAATAATTTATTAAAGTTAATTAGAACCTAAAATTGCTTAGATTAAACTTAAATCCCTTTTTAGAACTCAAGACTCCTAGTCTTGGAATCTTGAATAGTGTTTTCTCTCTCCAATTCCTTAAATCAAGGAAATGTGTCTAGAGTTGTTTAGACTCTAAATGGAGGATTTAACTCACTAATGGTGCAAGACCACTCCTTAATTATGTCTAGACCACCTTAATTACCCATCTTCCTTACCTAAACACTTTCTTACAAATTCCTAATCTTAAGCATAATCAAAGATACACCTAAACACAACTCTAAACCACAATTAAAATGCAAAGAAACCTCCCCCATGGGCTGATGCATTTCGGCCACATCCTCCCCCTTTGACCACATATTAAATTGTTTTCTCACTCAAAGAACCATGCTTGAAGCCATACCTTGAACCATACCTCACCATACCTTAAGCCATACCTCACCATACCTCAAGAACACATTATCTCACCTCATGGAACTCATGGAATGCCTCCAATCTGCACCTCATGGCCGAAGCTCTTCATCACCATGAGCTCCCTCCATTTGTTTCATTTCTCTATAAATAGAATGCCTTGAGGAGCTTGCACCACTTTTAGATCATTTGCTAAGTTTAGGAACTCTCAAAGCTTTTCTTTTTCTCTCAAAGTTTTTGTGTTCTTCAAGTTCTTGGAGTTCCTCAAGTTCTTCATCTTCTTCTTCCATCTTCAAGTTCATCACATCAAGTAGGGATTTTCTTTCATGTATTCTTTTCTTTAAAGTTCTTGTTTTAAGCTTGATGTTCATAGTTTCTCTTGATTCCTTTTAGAACTTCTTTTCTTCTCCTTCTCCCTCTTTATGTTTCGGCCATAGGCCTTGGAGAACAAAGGAATGAGAGCTTGATGATGAGAGTTTCATGATGATGTTCATCACTTGAAACAAACTCTAGAGCTTGATCTTTGTTCTTGAGCAAAAATGTTTTTAGTTTTTCCCTTCTTGAACTCTTGAGAACTTTAGCTTTAATGATGTTTTAAAATGGCTCTATGAACTCAATGATGAGGACTCATGATGTTGGTGTTAATATATCATGAAGATCATGAACTCTAGAGTTTTAAAATGTTCTTTTTTCTTCTTGAAGATTTCGGCCATTACCTTAAATTTTCTAAGCTTCATGGTTTGATTTCCTAAAAATATTATGTTGAGTTTCAAGAACTCTAAGCTTGACTTTACCTTGTTGGATGAGTTTGGGTTATGGTTTAGGTTCCTTTAAAGTCTTGTTAAGAGCTCTAGAGAGATAAAATGAACTTGCATAATTTATCTTATGCTTGCACTCATGTTTACATTCTTGTTATGCACCTTTACTTTCTAGCTATCACTTAAGAACATAAAGATTAAAATGGAACTTGTATCATCACATAATTTAATTCTCGAAGCCTTTCTATTTCGGCCTTAAAGTCGATTGTTGTTGGGCCTAGAGCACTAAAATAAAGAATTGAACTTGCATTATCACCTAATTAATTTCTCGAATGCCTATCTATTTCGGCCTTAAAGTCGATTATTGTTGGACCAAGAGCACTAAAATAAAGAATTGAACCATGCATATTTACCTTCAAGCTTGCACGTCTAAGTTTATGCCTCGCATATTTACTTTCAAGCTTGCACGTTTAAGTTTATGCCTTGCATATTTAAATTTAAGTCATCACTTTACTTTGTAAGCAAGATTTAAAATGAAAAGCATGAGCACGTTTAGTTTATGTCGTAACTGAAGAACCTAGAGCTCAAAGACTTGCCCATTTCATTCCAAGATAAAGTTAAATGTGAATGTATTCCTTGAACGCATAATTTCGGCCAAGTAGTGATGATGGACTTGCAATGAGTTTTCATCTAGCTACTAGGACCAATAGTCTATGTTTTAAGTTTTCCCTAAAGCTTTACAAATCTTTATAAGGTTATGTCATCACAAGTTGTGATTTTATTATCTTTTAGGGGATGGAATATGTTTTGGTCAGTGACCTAAGGCTTCACTTAGCCTCTTGATAAATTAAAATGTTTTGCAAAGAGTTTCAGAAGTTCTAGATCGATTCCGAGAGAAACTAGTTAACTTATGTACCTAGAAATGTCAATTTAACTCTCTCATTTAAGTTAAATGTTTTCGGTTCTGATGTGATGAGTGTGATGCTGTATGATGATGTTTTGATGTGTTGGAATGTGTGAAAATATCATGTGATGATGTAGAAGCGAACCTATGCATGATAGGTAAGAAACTAGCTAACTAGAAATACCGTAAAGCTAGAATTTAACATAGTTTTGACCCATTTGTTTATGGAACTAATCCAAACTGTTTTAATGGGAACATAATCAGATTTAGATTGTTTAGACATGAAAAACTTGATATCATTTGAATTAGAATTGAATTCTAGCACCTATGGGGAATCTAGTAACTAGAAAACCGTAAAAATGCAAATGTAGAACCCTTAGAACATTTAATTTTCTGGATTCTGTCCAGCACCCTTACATCATGATAAATGTGATTAATAATTAGTCCTTAAGCATAGGAATGCCTCATAATTGATTTAGATTTAATATATAGCGCCTTCGGCGAAAATGGAACCGAGAAAAGGTCTAAAACGTAAGTTCTAGAACCCCGTAAATACAAGTTAGAGACTCTGCCCTATGCTTTTCAGATTTAAGTATGAACATGAGGATTAGGAATGATGATTAAATATGAGCCCTTAGGTGCATAAAGATATGAGCGACGGATGTAGAGAACTATATCTCAAGATTAAGACCCGTAAGGGTCAAAGCATAAGCTACCGTAAGGGTAAGCGTTTGGATGTTTTATGATGATGCATGAAGTATGCTAATGATGATGATGTTATTCATATGAGGAATTTATGAGACTATATGTTTATGTGGCATAAAGCAAATTTGGAAGGAAATTCGGTGTAATGACCGTTGTGCCGTCGAATTTCTGACAAATTTGGGGACTTAAAGAGATTTTGAAAATTAAGGTACTAAGATGGGTTCTAGGATGACACCAGTTCGGCCGAGCACCTCCATAGAACTCATGTGACATCGGTACCATTTTACACTCTTAGGTGACACCGGTTCGGCCGAGCACCCCTAAGAGAATTGCCCCTAACCCGTACTCAGATAGTCGGGATTTATGATTTATGATACGCTTATCGTTAAGTGGTAAGTAAGAACTAGTGACGACTAGTTAAGGTATGAGCTCATAACCTAGATGTATGACACGTTCTGGGTGACACCGGTTCGGCCGAGCACCCCCAGTTCGATTGTCTTTTAGGGTGGCCCATGAGGAAGAGAAGTTTCATGATTATGATTATGTCACTAAGTTTCGTCCCATATGAATGTTACTATTGCCACTTTATGCCACCAAGAATGATGATGCTTGATGCTATGTTTTATGTATGTGCATTAGGTAGTGCCATGCATACATTTTCTATTATGTTGCATTCATGACATTAAGATCATCCTAAAATGAATGGACCTTGGCTAAAATATATTTTAAAGTTTAAAATGAACCTAATACATGCTCAGTCATTTTGTATAAATAAACCCAAGGTTCCTGAGGACGTAGATGATGACACCTAGGTAGTAGGAGGCCCTACTGAGATTCTTTAGCAAGATTCTCACTCCCTCTATCTCTTTCTTTCCGTCACGTCTTCAGATGGCGACGTTCGTAGTGTTCGTGGACACCCCGACATGAGAGGTGCACTATGACCCGACTCACGGGTCATACCATTTTGAGGGACAGTGCACGGTGCGGGTTTTCATGTTCGTAGGACGCCCCTTCGCTCATCCCGTGCACACCCATCGCTTCTCCCCGACTGCACCCTATGGCGACGACGAGCGGGTTTTTAAGCGTGCGCATACGCATGACGAAAGAGTGCTCCGCATGCACACTGCCGCCTTAGCCATGCGAGACTATCCCGACATGCTCCCGGACCTACTTCTGAGACCGACCCGTCCGAGGACCCGCCTACCCATCCAGTATAGCGAGAGCTCGCCCTCTCCACCATTGATGAGGGAGGGCAGTGAGGATACCGTGACTCAGCCCCGGCTTGCACGACGACCGGAGATGCGGCCACACCGCGGGGTTCACTCTCGATCCCCGTTCCGCCTCTTTACGCCCGAGGAGCTCGCACGCTTCCGGATACTTGCCTCGTTCACGAGACGGACGTCAGTAGGAGGTGATGATCGACCGATGGAGTACCCGGTTAGAGCACATACCACTAAGATGGGGATAAACCTTCTTTTGTTTAGAGGTTATCCCATTAGGTGCACTCGGGTAGGGGAGTAGATCATGTTTATGTTTATGTTGTATTTCCTTTCCTGTACTTTCCTTGTACTAAACTAAGTCCCACACTTATAAGTGGGCAAATTATATATATATGAGATGATCTTCAGTGTTACTCATGGTGTGCCTTATGTTATGATGTTGTGAGACATTTGTTTACCATACATGGTTTACCGCTTATCGCATCACGCGGCTCTTACTTTGTTTTTCAAAAAAAAATTACCCGTATTTTCCGCTAAGTAATTCAAGGATAAATGAGAGCTATGAAGTAACAGACTAATGATTAACCTAAATATGTTCTAGAGTATTGGGTTAAAAATTAGGATGTTACATCTTGTACTCAAGACCATACTCAAAGAGACAAGTCAAACGCAATAGGATGTAATTACATATTATCCCATAATGAATGCAAAAGTCATCAATTCTATCAAAATTACACAATGAGAAATAAATCAAAATCCTTATTAATTATTTCAACAACACATTAAAACTCATGTAAAAAGTTAACGTTTAAAAGTAAGATAAATGGCACAAATGCCCCTTATCAAACTCCCCTACATTTAAGCCTTCAAATGTCTTCATGTGAAACTAAGATCAAACTAAGGCATGGAGAAGAAGGAGAAAACAAGGACTATAGTAGACTCCTAGCCTCAAATGTATGATGCATGAAATTAAATGATAATACACCAATCCAATGAACCTAGAGGCACAACAGTAAGCTTTCACGCCAACAATTAAGAGAATTACAACAAGGAAGGCATGATCAATAACAAAGCACACAAGATAAAATCCATGTATGATATTTGAATCAAATACAAATATCTCCCAATTTCAGTGTTTAACCCTCATTCACTCAAGTGTTTTGGGTTATGATGCACACTCAATCACTTCAAATGAAATGCATTACCATAAGCTTGCTACACGTCTCATTCTCCATTTTGTCGCACACATATGCATACTGAATCAAGAAAAATTACCTTTGGTTGTAATGGGGCTTGGGTGAAGGTGGATAAAAATATAGGCCAATGGGGTTAAACCTTAAGTCAAAAAGGAGCAAATGCATACACCAAGAGCACAAGTCCCAAAGGGTACACTTTGTCTAACTCAAAACAATTACAGGCCGTTCTTTTGCAATGTGGCACACTTTCAACTAAACTCTTTTTTTTTTTAGAATTTTCTTTTTTCTTTTTTTTTCTTCTTGGTGTGCCACTTGCTGAATATATTTTTGTACACATTCTTCCTCCCCCACACTTAATTGGCGCATGTCCTCATGCTCTCCCCCACACTTATGCTTAAGCACATAAGAGAAATGCACAAATGCTTTCCTAACCCTAAAAGGTTAAGAATATTCATGGTTTTTCACTTTTGCCTAAGGATGTGCTAAAACAAGAAAATCGGCAATAAGGCTCAAAAGGGCTAAATAATAGTAACATGCAAGGGATAGCTATATGGATAAGTGGCTATAAACAAGAAAAAAAAGCCTCAATCATATTCAAGCATGTACATGGAAACATATTTTCAAGCAAGACCCTAGGCAAGTTCTAGAATAGAAATCCAAATAGGGAAACACACATGAACAAATAAGGATGACATATTATAATTTAATCAAAAAGGCTCAAAATCTCACAGGTAAAAGTACATGTATTTAATCCAATCATCACAATAAATCCACCAAGCATGCAACACAAGATAAAGTCAATGCCAAGCAAGTCCATAAGGTGCATGTGGTGTGAGCCTAGGCATGTAACCTCTAAGGTGCCAAAGGAATGGTGTAAAATGCAAATGAAAATAAATATGATGCAAGAATTAAACTAAAAATGACAAAAAATAAAATGCAGAAAAATAAAAGGAAAAGGTAAAGAAAAACCTTATGATGGGTTGTCTCCCACCTAGCACTTTGCTTTAACATCCCTAAGTTGGACGGTCAGGACCGTCATGAAAGGTGAGCAGCTTCAACCCACAGATAGGCTGTCTAGGCCCTTAGATCTATGAGAGTCTCATGAAGGTGCATCAGTCGGTGCCCTTCAATTTTACACCGAGTTATCCTAGAAAATTCCAACTCAAATGCACCATCAGGGTGCACACAGGTGACCAAGACTGGTCCCTTCCATCTAGACCTTGGCTTCCCAGCCATCAGTTTTTCCCTAGGCTCATGTAGCAAGATCCCTTACCCCTCACAAGGCTTCTTACCTAATATGGGCTGGTCATGGAGCACCTGGCAAACTAATGATTGCTGCCTGGGTAGTGTATCTGTATCTGAAAACCTGGAACACTCTAAAACAACAGGTGCATCATATCCCATGGAAGAAGAAAAAATGGGGAAAGGGGGATCTAGTTCCATATAAGCATCATCAACTAAAGAGTCGATGATATCAATGCCAAACACGGAGTGTTCCTCATGGGGATGTTTCATAGAATCATATAAGTTAAATTGAACTTTCATGTCTCTACACTCCATGGATAATGTGCTAGCATGAACATCAATCAAGGTTTTAGCAGTTTTCAAAAAGGGTCTTCCCAATATCAATGTATGCTGGCTGGCATTGGTGCTATTTTCCATTTAAAGCATATAAAATTCAGTAGGGAATATTAAATCATTTTCCTGGACAAGAACATTTTCTAATACTCCCTATGGTCTTGTGATGCTACGATTGGCTAGCTGAATTTGCAACTCGGTTGGCTTGAGCTCTCCAAAGTGCAAGGACTAGTAAAGTGATTTAGGCATAACATTAATGCCTGCTCCAAGGTCAGCCAGGGCTCTAGCGATGTGCAAGTTCCCAATGGTACAAGGAACATTGAATGTGCCTGGGTCCTTGCACTTAGTTGGCAGGTTGCTTGGCTTGATAATGGAGGAAGCATTGACCCTCATAGTCACCTTGTCCTCCCCACTGCCTTTTGTCCTCCTCCTATTGGTGCATAGATCTTTCAAGAATTTTACATATTTAGGAATTTGCTTGATTGCATCTAATAGAGGTATATTTTCTTGCACCTTTTTAAATGTTTCCCAAGTTTCAGAATCCAATTCTAATACAGCAGACTTTTTGGGTTGGATCCTTTGTGGGAATGGCAATGGGGGAAGGAGTTCTAGAGCTTTTTCAGATTTTGTGGAGCGCTGCAGCGCTCACCCGAATGCTCTTCAGGCTTGTCTCTAGCTTGCTCCTTTTCCTAGATAGGCCTAGTCACTTTTGGAATTTTCATTCCAGACCTCAGAGTGATTGCATAGACATTTCCTCTTGGATTAGGCACTGGTTGAGATGGTAGCTGGGCAACTGGGGCTTGCTGGCTTTGACTATTTTTCATCTAAGTCACTTCTTCTCTTAGCTGGGCATTTTCTCTTCTAATTTCCTGCATTTGTTCCATCATCATCTTCATCATCTCAGTCATGGTAGGATCTGAAGTTGGAGGTGCAAGAAGGGCCTATTGCCTTTTGATGAGGTGCCAAATACTTATGCTGTGAGAGTTGGCCCTGTGGTTAAGCATTATTTCCCCACTTCAAATTGGGGTGATTCTTCCAACTAAAGTTATAAGTATTCCCAAATAGGAATTGCCTTGCCTGATTCTGAAGTTGACTCTGAAAGGGGTATGTTGCTGCTACCCTAGTGATTGAGTCATCTTGCAGGGCTGGGCACATATCTGTGTGATGTTCCGTGGAAGTGCAAATGCCACAAACCATAGGGACCACTGGAGTTGTTGCCTGGCTTACCATAAATTGCTTTATAAGGCCAGAAAGCTGTTTTAAATTCTAGGTCAACAATGGGTTCTCTGTCTGGTTCATTTCGTGAAGGCCTCTAGTAATTGTGGCCGCCTTGGGACCAAATTGCTGAAAATTGGTAGCCATATTCTCAATCAATGCTCGGGCTTCTTCCAGTATCTTATCTAAGAGTACCCCTCTACTAGCAGTATCTACCATAATCTATCAGTAGGTATCAACCCCTCATAAAATTACTGAAGGAGGAGTTGTTCTGGAATCTAATGATTGGGGCAGCTTGAACAGAGGAGCTCGAAACGCTCCCAATACTTATGAAGAGTTTCATCTGACTGACAAATTCCAAAGATCTACTTTCTAACAAAAGCTACTCTAGAGGCAGGAAAATACCACTCCAAGAAAAGCCTCTTCATCCCTATCCAGTTAGTTACAATCCCATCTAGCAAATTAAAGAACAAGTTTTCTACAGCATCCTTTAGGGAAATGAGGAATGCTCTCAATTTAACATCATCCACCTCTACCCCATTAGGCCTCATGCTAGAACACACCATGTATAGCTTCTTCAAGTGCTAGTGGGGTCTTCTCCAGACAGCCCATGGAACTTGGATAGAGCATGTACCATGTACCGTTTAAACTCAAAATTGTAACACCCCGATTTTCTGTCTGAGAGAAAATGACCAAAATGCCTCTGAGGTCATTTTCTACCCGAAATTCAAGGATAGCCGGCCCGGCAGTCCTCGAAGGGTCAACTCAATGCTTGAGGGGATTAGATGGTCCTTGAGTGATTTCGGAAACGAAAATCTTGGTTTCTGCAGTTTCGGGTCAAAATGACCAAAATACCCTTATAGCGTTTTTATGCGGGTAAAAGTGCCATTTGAGCCCGAAACTTTCCCTGAAGGTTTAAAATGATGTTTTCATGTGTTTAAAAGTATCAGTTTAAGTCACGGTGGTCCTGGATTTTTGTGCAAAATTACAATTTTGCCCTTAGGATAATGCCGTTTGAGCTTAATGACGTAATTAAGCAAACCTAAGCAATATTAGGCTCTAATCGAAGATTAATTTATTTCCATAATTAATCTAGAATCAAAATAAGTTATTAAAATTAATTAGAACCTAAGATTACTTAGATTAAACCTAAATCTCTTTTTAAAACCCAAGATTCCTAGTCTTAGAATCTTGAATAGTATTTTCTCTCTCCAATTTCCCTAAATCAAGGAATTGTGTTGGCATTGGATTCCTAGTTAATGGAGTTTGACTCTATTAATGTAGTAAGACCATCTCCTAAATCTAGTCTTACAAGTCTCTAATTAATCATTACCTCACCTAAACACTTACTTACAAATTCCTAATCCTAAGCCTAATCAAAGCTACACCTAAACATAACTTTAAACCACAATTAAAATGTGCAAATCCTCCCCCCTTGGCTGATGCAATTCGGCCACTCCCTCCCCAATCCCATTACATGTTTCAAAATTTAAACACTCATAGAACCATGCCTTGAGCCATACCTTGAACCATACCTCACCATGCTTCAAGATCACAACATCTCACCTTATGGAACACATGGTCTTGGCCAAAACCTCCTCCTCCATTTACATATTTCATTTGCTTTATTCCTCTATAAATAGCATGCTTGGATGAACTTGAATCACTTTTAGTTCATTTGCTAAGTTTAAGTCTTCTAGAGCACCTTAAAACTTTTCTTTTTCTCTCAAGTTCAAGAGTTCCTCTTCTTCAACCTTTTCATCTTCTTCACTCATCTCAACTTCAAATCACTTGGTAGGGATTTTATTTTAAGTGTTTCATCCATTAAGGTTCTTATTTAGCAATGCGTTTTATGGTTTCTCTTGAATCTTTTTAGAACTTCTTTTCCTCCTCTTTATTTTCGGCCAAGAGCCTTTGAGGACTTGGAAATGTTGGCTTGATGATGATGGTCAAGAGAACATCACTTGTGTAACCTCTAAAGCTTGAAACTTAGTTTTGATCTTAACATATTTTGGTGTTTCCTTTCCTTTTCTTCAACATTGGTTTCGGTTTTCCTTTCTTTTTCTTTCCTCTTGGCTTCGGCCTTATTTCCTTTTCTTTGATGTTCAAAGGTTTTGTTTAAATATAGTTGTTGGATGATTTGATTTCTTTAAGTCCATTACCTTGAGCTTGATGATGAAGTTCACTCCATATGGTTTCTTTGAAAACCTTGGTACAAGAACTCTAAAGCTTGTTTTATCTTCCTTTAAAGTCTTGCAAGAGCTCTAGATGAAGAATATAAAATGAACTTGCATTCATATTTACTTTCCTTGCCTAGCATATTTATTTTTAGCCATCACCTAAAACGTAAAGATTTAAACAAGAGTTATATTCTCATATCACCTAATAAATAATCTTGAAGCTCGCCTATTTCGGCCTTAAAGTCGATTGTTGTGGAGTCTAGAGCACTAAAATAAAGAATTAGACTTGCATTCATGTTTACGTTTCCTTGTCTAGCATATTTATATTTTAAGTCATCACTTAAATCCTAAAAGATAAAATGAACTTGCATATTTACTTTTAAGTCTTGCATATTTATTTTCAAGTCTTGTATATTTATTTTCAAGTCTTACATATTTATATTTCTAGTAACTCATATTTAAATTTCAAGTTCTTGTATCTCATATTTATTTTGAAGTTCTCACTTTACTTTATAATGAAGACTAAAATGGAATGCATAGCACGTTTACTTTTCGTTATCACTTAAAGACCCTAGAGCTCAAAAACTTTCCTTTTTATCTCAAGTTAAAGTTGGTTATGGAAATATCCTCATGGATGCATATTTCGCCCATGTGATGATGATGAAATTGATGTGAATTTCATCTAGTCACAAGGGCCAATAATCTATGTTCTAAGATTTTCTTTAGGCCCCCAAGAGTTTTATAAAGTTAGTAAGAATAAGATTTATGAATTAAACTTGTTCTAAGAATGTTTTAAATCAGCCATTGCCCTATAGTTAGTTTTAGTCCCTTCTTGTGAAATGAAATGGTTTTCAAAGAGTTTTAGAAGTCCTAAAATGATTCCAAGGGAAACTAGTAATTTATATGTCTTGAAAATGTAAGATTATATGTTCTTTGGAACCTATGCTTTTCAATTCTGCCATGGTATATTTACTGCTGTATGATGATGTTGTGACATGTTAGAGTGTGTAACAATTATATATGTTAAGGTAGGAACCTTTCTATGCATGTTAGGAAAGAAACTAGTCTTATAGAAAAATCGTAAAGTTGAGTTTTAGCATACTTTGACCCATTAATTCTTAGCCACTGCCAAAACTATTTTAATATGTTAACATTCAGTTTAGGATTGTTTAATTATGAAAAACTTGGTGACATTTGATGTAGGATTGATTTTTAGCACTTATGGAGAAACTAGTAACTAGAAAACTGTAACAGTGCGATTCTAGAACACTTAGATTAATTAATTTTCTGTTTCTGTCTAGCAACTTTGTAAAGCAGTAAGCATGGTTTATAATTAGTTCATAGGCATAGGAATGCCCCATAATTGGTTTAGGTTTGATTCATAGCACTTTAGGCGAAGACGGAACGTAAAAAGGGTCTAAAACGTAGTTTCTAGAACCCCGTAATTACAAGATTTAGAACTTGACAAATCTGTATGGAGTTGTTTGGTGTTACTCCTAAGCATAGGTGATTAAAAGGTTAATAACGAATGTTAGAATAAGTATATCTCAAGTTTAAGCCCTGTAAGAGTCAAGGCATAAGACATTATAGGTTTAAGAGCATAACGAGCTTTAATGTTTCATGTGAATGCATGTTTTATCATGAGAATTTATCATGCATATGATGATTATGATACTTACAACACATGTGATCATGAATGACCATGTGTATATATATATGAATGTGGCATAAAATAAATTTGGAAGAAATTTGGTGCGCTATTGTTATGCTGTCGAATTTTAGACAAATTTGAGGACTTAGAAAGTTTTCAAAAAGATGAGTTTTTGAATGTGACATGGTACTGTAAGAACACGTTTTGGGGACGGCAATACGTAACGCTCCAAAGAGGACAATATTCATTGTGTATTTGATACCGGTGCAACGCATTTTGTTATGATTATTATTATTGTGATTACGCTTATTAGAGGATAAGGAAGAACTAGTGACGACTAGTTAAGGTATGAGCTCATAACCTAGAGATGATTTTAGGGTGATCCCTATATTGCAGTATGATGCTTTGAATGTCACACGGTTACAGAAAGAGAAATGCTTTTACATGAGAAGAATATGCCACTTTATGCCACCTGTATGATGTTGATATCTCTATGAATGTTCACTTGATTTTTGCCTGTTGTATCCATAACATTAAGATTCATCCTAAAAGAAACAAACCTTGGATAATTAAGTTTAAAACCTAATAAATGAAGTATATGCATGCTCACCGTTTTACAAAGAAACCCAAGGTTCCTAAGGACGTAGATGATATCACTTAGATAGGAGGTTGCGCTACTGAGATTCTTTAGTAAGATTTTCACTCCCTCTATCTTTTTTTCTCTTCACGTCTTCAGATGGCGAGGAGGTGCACTATGATCCAGAGCATGGATCATATCATTTTGAGAGTCGATGTGTTGTTCACGTCTTCATGTTTGTCGGACGACCCTTCGCTCATCCTGTACATACCCACTGTTTCTCCTCTGCCTCACTATTTGGTGATGAGCTTGTGTTCGAGCACGCACACCCTTGTGAGGAGCGAATATCACCGTACTCCACCGATCGCATTCGCTATTCGGGATTTCCCATAGTACGTGCCTCGCTCCCCATCATCATTCTCGAAGACAGACCCTTCTGAGGACTTCGCCACCCAGGTACCTTCTGAGGGCTCTTCTCCCACCATGTCGATGGACTTTGGAGAGGGCAATGAGGCCACCGTCAGACAGTTGATGTACGGGGGGCGAGTGAGGATGATTCCCCGCCGAGGAGCCCTTGCTCGGCCGATGCAGCGCATAGCCACCCCAACTAAGATAGCTCAGTGGATTGGATATGTTCCTTCTTTCCAGGGAGGCCCGCAGTAGGAGACTGCATCTGTATTTTTGGTGGTCGAGCTTCTGACCAGATCAGGATAGCCTACTTTTGTTTTAGAGGTTATCTAGTGTAGGTGCACCTTTTTGAGATTTGGGGAGTTTTCTTTTCGCTTTCTGTTATATTTTCCTTTCTGTTGTACTTTCATTTCAGTTGTATTTGTTCCATGTTGTACCCAACTAAGTCCCATTTTTCTTGAGTGGGCACATTATATATATATGCAGTTAGTCTTATTATGATGTGTGATTTCATGCTTTGTAATTCGATGTTCATGAGATGCTTATTTGATCTTGTGTTTTATTTTGATATGTGCCTCATCGTTCGTCGTGTTGCGCGGCTTTCACTTTGCTTTTACAATTCAAAAAAAAATTTACCTGTATTTTCCGCTAAGTATTTTAAAGTAAAGAGGAAACTATGACATAATATACTAATGATTAACCTAAATATATTCTAGAGTATTGGGTTAAAAATTAGGATGTTACAAAAATCATTGCCTA
Organism: Dalbergia cochinchinensis; assembly: GCA_031216125.1. Lineage (NCBI taxonomy): Eukaryota > Viridiplantae > Streptophyta > Magnoliopsida > Fabales > Fabaceae > Dalbergia > Dalbergia cochinchinensis. Next base: position 53,307,029 of record CM062377.1, read on the forward strand.
GCCTGGGGTATGTAATGGCCAAGGGCTGCTGGGTGAAATCAGGAGCAGTGAGCTCCCTAAGCGTCCTATTCCTATCTCCCATGTCACCTATATTTCTTGAAACACTAAACAGAGGATCATAATGTGTAGATGGTTCCGCTTGTTGACGATTTGCCTGCCTGATTTTTCTCAAAGCTTTCTCAATTTCAGAATCAAGAAGTATCAAATTTCCAACAAACAGGGAACGCCTCATACAAGGGAACAAAATTTTTTTTTCCTTTGCACAGCAAGATAATTGCAGAAAATAAAAAGTAGTATATAAATTAATAAAAATAAAATAAAAATTTGAAAAAATAAAAAAATGTACAACTAAGTTTTAATGCCTCCCTAGCAACGGCGCTAAAATTTGATAAGGGATTGTCACCTACCTCCTCAAATTACAAATTTATTTTAATGCTAAGTTGCACAAAAATGTAATAAAGGGCACAGCCTAGGTCATCTCTCAAGGAGGCTTCAACACTTAGTTGGAAAATTGGGGATTTGGAAGAATGAAAATTAAAACAATTAAAATTAAAAGTTAATAACAATGAGATAATAGCAACAGTGAAGAAAGCACTAGTGCAAGGTATTCCTAGGATTGGAAATCAATTATCATTGACCAAATATTAAACACATTGATGACTATTAGTAATAAATTACAGGTAATTCTACTAGTGATCAATCGACTTCTAGAATTTGACCAATACAAATAACTAATAAACAACGATCGCCAATTTATTTAGAAATCACATTGATTTAATGAACCAATTGCTATAGCCTAACTGCCAATCGGAAAGTTAATTCTAATGTTCTCCCTCAAACATAAACTAATAGATCTATCAATTTATGCCCAAAGGGTTTCCCTAAAAGACGGTCGCTAACTTAGTTATTCCAATAAAGATTATAACAATCACCACAATAATTAAAGGAATAGAAATTGCAAAACATTAAGAAAACCAATCCATTCAATATAAACAAAGGGCCTTAAATGTCATCCCAATCCATCCGGAAATCCCTACACTAGTAAAGAAATCTACTCCTCCATCTCCGGAGGATTACAACAATGAAGATAAAAGAACCTGAAAATAATAGCAATGACCATTGCCACAACCTCCAAGACAAAGCACCTTCATCAATGAAACCCTTAGAAAGAGAAGAATAGAGAAGGAGAATAGAGAGATGTAGAGAGAGAGTATATAACAATCTTGTAAATACTACTCTCAAAAATAGTCCAAACTAGGCCCAAAAACAGGTTAAATGAGTCGTTCTGCGTCATCGCACGAGTGCTGCAATGCTAATCAGTGCTGCGATGCTTAACAGTGAGCTTTGCTGATGAACGCCATTTTGCAGGTTGCTGTTGAGCGCTAGAAATAGAAATTGTAGCCCTTTGAATAAGCTTTCCAATGCCACAAAAATTACCTCAATTGGACATTTGTAGCTCTAGATATTGCAAAAATACTAACTGGAGGTCAAGTTGGACAGCATTAGAACATTAACAACCTTTAATCTTGCAACTCAATTTTCACCAAAATACTCTTAGAACTGGTTTTGAGCTGAACATGAAAGTTGTAAAGAACTTCTTAAGCTTTCCAAAACATCTTTATTTGTCTTAATTTGATCCCTTGTTCTTGACAATTGCATTTGATCTAAAGATCCTGTACTCAAGACCATACTCAAAGAGACAAGTCAAACGCAACAGGATGTAATTATGAATTATCCCATAATGAATGCAAAAGTCATCAATTCTATAAAAATTGCACAATGAAAAATAAATCAAAATCCTTATTAATTGTGTTAACAACATATTAAAAATCATGTAAAAAGCTAATGTTTAAAAGTAAGATAAGTGGTACAAATGCCCCTTATCACTCCCCTTAATGGCCGAAGGTTTCTTGCCTTATTGGAGAAGATTTGAATTCATATATATCTTGTAACAATGACTTAATATTATATAATATACTTAGATAAATCCTAATCTAAAAAGGTGAAATAGATGGCTATGATTTAATCTTTTGAATCTTAGCTATTCACTTGATTTAAAGACTAAGCTCATTTATTTTGTAGAGATCAAATTAATTTTTGGTGTTAGAAATCACACACTGAAATTTTACCGAACGGGTGAAACACTGTGCCCAAGAAATCAAATATTACTCAACATTTAATTCTAAGTATAAAATTTTTATTTCTAACTATTTCTAACCTCATTTCCATGTTTTCCCAATTTCGGCACCTTCGGGTCCCGAATCAGGGGTTTCGGCTGTCCCGACGGGCCTATGCGGCCCACAAAATAATATTCATGTTTTTTTTGCCTTGTTCTCATCCCAAGCCACTTTTACAAGTTGCACAGATTTATTTCTAAGTTGTCTGACTTTTCTATCAACAATTTGAATAGGAGGGGCTTGAAATGTCAAGTCATCCCTTAACTGTATAGATTCAAGCTCAATAATATGGTGTGGGTCTAGATGATATGTTTGGAGTTGAGATACATGGAAGACATTATGAAGGTTAAAGAAATGTGGAGGTAAGGCTATCTGGTAGGCAGCTGACTCAATTCGTCGGAGAATTTGAAAAAGACCTATGAACTTGGGTGATAACTTTTTAACTCTAAGGGCTTTACCTACCCCAGTAGTGGGCATGACCTTCAGGAATACATGTTCTCCCTCTTGAAACTCTAAAGGTTTCCTTTGAGTATCAACATAGCTCTTTTGATGACTTTGTACGGTGGGGATTTTACTTCTGATTTTCTGGATCTGCTCTGTCATTTGGTTAACAAGGTTGGGTCCCAACAATCCTGCCTCCCTTAAGTCATACCAACATAATGGAGATTGGCATTTTCTTCCATATAGTGCTTCATATGGGGCCATGCCAATACTAACGTAATAACTATTATTATAAGCAAATTCAACCAATGGAAGTAAATTATCCCAACTTCCTTTCTACTTAATCATGCATGCCCCTAACATGTCTTCCAAGGTTTATATAGTGCATTCCGTTTGTCCGTCAGTCTGGGGGTGGTAGGCAATACTTAAACAAAGTTTGGTTCTAAAGGCTTTTTGAAAAGCTCCCCAAAATCTTGAAGTAAACCTAGGGTCTCTGTTAAAAATTATTGAAGAAGGAACACTGTGTAGTCTCACTATTTCTTGGATGTACAAAGAAGCTAACTTATCCAAAGGATAATTAGCTTTAATGGGTAAGAAATGAGCAAACTTGGTCAATCTATCTACTATAACCCGTATAGCATCATGACCTGACGATGTCCTTGGTAAGCCCATTACAAAGTCCATAGAGATACTCTCCCACTTCCATTCTAGGATTTTTAAAGGTTTGCAGGGTCACAACTGGTTTTTGGTGTTCTATTTTAACTTTTTGACATGTGAGACACTTTTTGACAAATCTACCATGTCTCTCTTCATTCCTAGCCACCAAAAAATTTTCTTGAGATCCGCATACATTTTACTAGTCCCTGGGTGTATGGTGAATTCACTCTTATGAGCTTCCTCTAAGATTTCTTTTGAGATTGCCATTAGCAGGTACATATACGCTATCCTTGTATCTCCATATACCTTGTTGGTCTTGAGTAAATCCTAGTAGCTTCTTTGTATGAATTGATTTTAATATCTCTTAGGACTCTAGATTTTCACGTTGTGCGGCCAAAATCTGTCCTTTGAACGCACTTGTTACTTGTATCTAGCCTAATACAACACCTTGAGGGGTTACAGACATATATAAACTAAGCTTCTTAAAGTTTTCAACTAACTCTGTCTCTTTAATCATCAAACATGCTACATTTAAGGATTTCTTGCTCAGTGCATCGGCAATAACATTTGCCTTGCCCAGATCATAATTTAGGTTGAAATCATAATCCTTGAGGAACTCCATCCATCTTCGTTGTCTCATATTCAACTCCTTATAGTCAAAGGGATATTTTAACCTTTTGTGGTCTGAGAAAACATTGAATTGCACGCCATACAGAAGATGTCGCCAGATCTTTAGAGAAAAAGCCACAGCTGCAAGTTCAAGGTCATAGAGTTAGGTAGTTGACTTCGTGAGGTTTCAACTATTGAGAAGTATAGGTGACCATTTTTCGATTTTGCATCAACACACATCCTAAACCCTTACTAGAAGCATCACAATAAACCTCAAAGGGTTCATGAGGGTCGAGTAATACTAATACTGGAGCCATGGTCAACTTTTACTTTAATTCCTGGAAACTATTTTCATACTCTGGTGTCCACTTGAATGGAGCATTCTTTCGGGTTAACTTAGTCAAAGGTAAGGCTATTTGAGAAAAACTCATGACAAAATGCCTATAGTATCTAGCTAACCCTAGGAAACTCCGAATCTCAGTCATCGTTGTTGGTTATTCCCAATGAAGTACCGATTCCACCTTATTGGGATCTACTGAAATTCCCCCTTGTGATACCATATAACCTAGGAATCTAACCACTTCTATCCAGAATTCACATTTTGACAACTTAGCATATAACTTCCTTTCCCTTAAGATCTATAACACAATCCTAAGATGCTCCGCATGTTCTTCCTTAGTCCTTGAATAGATAAGTATATCATCTATACAGACAACTACAAATTTATCCAAGTAAGTGCAGAAGATTCGATTCATGTAATCCATAAATATAGCCGGAGCATGGTTAGTCCAAAAGACATCACCCTTTACTCATAATGCCCATATTGAGTTCTAAAAGCAGCTTTGGGAATATCCTTATCTCGAATGCGAATTGATGGTAGCCTGATCTAAGATCAATCTTTGAAAATACGATTGCCCTTTTCAACTAATCCATGAGATCATCAATCCTTGGCAAAGGGTATTTGTTCTTAATCATCACCTTATTCAACTGCCTATAGTCCACACAAAGTCTCATACCCCTATCCTTTTTCTTCACCAGAAGAACAAGGGCTCCCCATGGAGAAGCACTGGGTCTAATGAAGTGCTTCCCTAGTAACTCTTCAATTTGTGACTTTAACTTCTTCAACTCTAAAGGAGACATCCTATAAGGAGCAATTGAAATAGGACCAGTTCCTGGAACCAACTTAATGGAGAATTCAATCTCTTGTTCAGGAGGAAACTCATGAATGTCCTCTGGAAAGACATCTGGATATTCTGTCACCACTGGAGTCTTAATTAACTCGTGGTCACTTTTAGTTTCACTGGCCGAGAGGAGAACATATTCCTGATGGTCTATTTTATTTGGGTTGGGTGTTACTAAGTTTGAATAAAAAGAAAAAGGAACCACAGGAATAGAAGGTAATATAGAAAGAAATATAGGAGTTTTGTCTAGACAGTGTAGAAGAACATAGTTAGGTACTAGCCAATCCATGCCTAAAATTACCTCTAAACCAGATAAAGGAAGACAAACTAAATTAGCAGTAAACTCTCTAGTACATATTTGAAGAGGAAGGTTCATGCATGCATAACAAGTTCTAATAGGACTAGTAGGAGTGGACACAAGGAGATCATAAGGTAATTCAAACACAGATAATTGTAATTTCTGTACATAGTCATGGGATATAAAAGAAGGAGTAGCACTTGTATCATACAGTACATTCAAGGCGTTAACATTTATTTTACACTTGCCTCGAATTAGATCGGCAGACTGAGAAGCTTCTTTGGCACTTATAGTAAAAACATGTCCATGTTATTGTGGCCTGGAGGTGGGCTGTTGGCCTCTCTTGTCGAGGCTTTCAAATATTTTATATCCCGGCTTCGCACATCCAAAGCAAACAATTTGTGTTGCCCAGCAAGGCCTACTCCCATGGTTTTTCCCACCTTTAGGGCAATCTTTCCCTACCTCAAGTCTTGAAGATTGAAGTTGTTTCCCTTTGTTGTTATTGTTGTTGGGTGGAAATCTCCTCCAGGACTACTTAACACGCTTGAACTGAGAGCCTTAAGGTGCTAATCCCCTCCTAGCATTGTTTTGGGCATACTTGAAACTTGCCAGCTTCTTGTTCAACTTTTCCACACGTCGACATTTATTTACCAAATTAGGATAGTCGCTGATCTCCAAGAGACTTACAGCTGCTTCTATATCTTCTTGTAAACCCCCTTAATATTTCATGCATTTCCAAGCTTCATCTAGGTCACGCTGGTAAATCATAGAAAACTTGCAGAGCTCTTCAAATTTGGCGGTATACTCTGCTACACTCATAGGTCCTTGTTTAAGAGTCATGAACTCCAACTTTTTTGCATTTCTCATAGAAGTAGGGAAGTACTTACGATAAAAAGCCTCCTTAAAGATATTCCAGGTAATTGTAATCTGGAAGCTTCAAATAATCTCCTAGTACTAACCCACCAGAATTCCACATTTGCTTCCAGTATATAGGTAGCAAAAGCCACCTTTTGGGTCTCTGTGCAAAGAAGGACTGAGAAGATTTTCTCCATGGCCTTAACCTATTCCTCTACTTTACTTAGGTTGAAAGCTCCTTGAAATGGAAGGGGATTTGCTTTTCTGAACTCAACAAATCTCTGATACTCTACATCCACTTCGTTCCCTCCAGGATTATCGGCTAGGTTTCGCCTTTTATTGCAATTCAGTCTCTCCATCATTCGGGTAGTAGGTGTAGCTTGTTCTCTCATGGTAGCCACCATCTCACAAAAAGTATTCATCATGTCGGCATCATTTCCAGCCCCACTCCTAGTTTTCCGATTTGAAGTCATTGATTCCTATCACACCAAACAAAATACTGAGTTGATTAGGCTCAATACCAAGCTAAGTGCAGTAGTAACCATGGCAATTACTAAGAAAGCATAGCCGGTCCAATCCTTAGGCTTATAGGATAGTCTGGTTCTGATACCATAATGTAACACCCTCATAATTACCATATTTTGCTCGAGTGTTAACATAGTAATTAGAAAAGTATTACTTACATTCACAATCTATACTAATCAAAGTAAAAGAAATAAAATAATGTAGATGTATATGTTGCACAGCCAATATATACATATATGGACATTGTTGTTAAGTTTACAATAGGTATATCATACTGGGAAACAAACTTTCCAAAACTAGTCAGGGACTCAATTCACAAAAGAACACCTTTACTATCTAGTTTGGCCTACTCAAAGTCGAGATCCAACAAAATTTTATACAAACGAAAAATGAATCTCATCAACATCTAATAGGGTCAAACTGCAGTATTGTGGGTTCTACCACTAAATTACCACTAAACATACATCAAGAGTCCCTGAGTTGTCCTATTCTCTCCTATGTAAAATCATTTGCCATTTGTGCAATGGCATTGCCCCCAGCAGGGGCATCAGGGTCAGTAGGTGGATCAGAGTTTGAGGAAAAGGATGAGGATGGATCATCTCCAGGAGGGGACATAGGTGGTGCAGGTAGAACTACGAACACAGCAGGGTGTGCCATGTGTAGAGGCACACTGTCATAAGGCAAGCCTAGGTCAAACTCAGGTGCAAAAACAGAAGCGTTGAATGAACTACTGAAAAACACGTAAACTCGAATCTGGGAATATGCTACCACGTATAATGGATCTAGGTCCAGGTTGTAGGGCCATTGCCATTGGGGTGAATCAAGAAAGAAAATCACCCATGACATCTGTGGAGTCTGAGTAGAATACAACATATATACACATAGAGATGGGAATATTATATAATTCTCAGTAGAGTACTCCCTCACACTTAAGCAAACATAATTAACAATTCTATTCATATAAATAATGTCATGCAAGATCATACCTAGAAAAATAGCTAGAGTTAACAATGATAATCATACATTTTCTCTCAAAACAATGAATTCAATTAAGTGCCACATTCTCTTTTCCATTAACATAGGGAAGGCTTAATTTCACATCAAGTAATATTTGTAGTAGACCACTCTACAAGAATTATAGACTGCTAGGACATGAGCTCATTCTTATATGTCGATACGTCTATTGACCCATCAAATCTCCAGGGAAGTTCTTATTTGTGTCTTCCCCCTTTAACCACATAAGCCTTGTCTCTATTTTCCCCATATGTTAGAATACGCACAATTGAACTCCACACATTCTCTTTTACATTTTTATTTTTCCATGCTTACTTCACATGTAGGCATTCAATTGCATTGGAATCTCATTCATGACTTACAAACATATCATTAAAATAGCTAGCATGAATTTAACATATACTTGGACTAAATTTCATTTTACCATTAGTCCAAGACATTCTCACCATTTCAGCACCTTGGTAAATTTGCCATTCCAATGACAACATTTAATTTGTCTATCAAATGACCATTTCGAGGGTCACAAAAATTCCCCATGACACATCAAGGTGTCTATGAGATCCTGTAAAATTTTCTTGATAAATAGAATCCTTTAACCATGTTAATTAAATTGTACAAGTTTGGTGGCTAGAGACCACTTATTCACAACTCATAGTAGAATTCCCATAATTTTTAACTCATCCAATTGATAGAATCACTTCAAAAGAAAATTCATGGTTATATGTCAAGATGTTATTAAAAGGAGAAATCTATCTTGACTATGATAATAAAATTAAACAATTTTACTACTTTTGTTTCAAAAACCTAGATAGCATGAGTACCATTTCAATCTTTTGATCTTTTTTACGGCAGTATCCTTTAAAACCAAGGCTCAAGAAAATTTATGTAGTTATTTTGAGATGTTACGTTCAACATATAATTTTCCCACATCATGACCATGACATAAATATGTCTAAAAATTTATGAATCTGCAGCCAAACCGAAAATCTAGCAACCCAACTAAAACTTCTTTTGATGAAATGAGGTCTCTAACCTGATCCAAACCCTCCCCTAAAATTCATACATCAACAACCATATATCATTAACAAAGACAATAAAAAATTTTGGACCTAAAGCAATAGAATTGTTCAGCATAAAATTGGAAAGAAAAGACCAAAAGAAAACCCTACTTTGAGAGCTTTTGAGCTCTTTGCTCCAAAGGATGTTTTATTTGACTTCTCTTCACCTTGAGAACTCCTAATCACACACCAAACCTCCCATAGGAAGTGAGAGAGTGAGGAACCAAGGTGAAAATTGATGGAGAATTAAAATTTTGATCAGTTAGAATTGTAGGGTTTGAGGTGTAGAACAACTTTGATGAAGGAAAATTTTGATTTCAATGACTCTAGGCTAGTGTATATAGGATTTGAAACCAAGATGAAGCTCTTGGATATGGAAAATGAGCTTGCTGATGTCTTCCCTTAATAGCCAAAGGTTTCTTGGTTATTGGAGAAGATTTGAATTCATATATATCTTGTAATAATGACTTAATATTATATAATATACTTAGATATATCCTCATCTAAAATGGTGAAATGGATGGCTATGATTCAATCTTGTAATCCAAGATTGAATCTTAGCCATTCACTTGATTTAAAGAGATAAGCTCATTTATTTTGTAGAGATCAAATTAGTTTTTGGTATTAGAACTCACACACCGAAATTTTACCGAACAGGTGAAACACCACACCGTGAAATCAAATATTACTCAACATTTAATTCTAAGCATAAAATTTTTATTTCTAACTATTTCTAACCTTATTTCCATGTTTTCCCAATTTTGGGCACCTTTGGGTCCCGAATTAGGGGTTTCAGCTGTTCACATTTTTTATTTCTAACCTTAATTCACATTTTTATTTCTAACTATTTCTAACCTTAATTCACATTTTTTTTGCATTGTTCTAATCATTTCTATGTCTATTAGAATTTTGCATTGTTCTCATCACATCTTCTATCTATGCCTTTAACTCTGTTAATTCAAGGGGAGACATTCTACGTGGGGAAATAGAGATAGGACCAGTTCTTGGTACCAATTCGATTGAAAACTCAATCTCCCTTTTTGGAGGGAAATCCGAAATATCTTCTAGGAAGATGTTAGGGTATTCTCTAACTACAGGAATTTTTCTAGCGTCTTCTCATTTTCAACCTCACTTGCCAAGAAGAGAACATATCCTTGACTCTCAGCTTTCTTAGAGTTTGACTCTATGGAATTTAAATAAAAACACACAGGAATCACAGGCTTAGTAGGGAAGATTAAGCAAAAGGAAATAGTTTTATCCGCACAATGTAAAGACACTCGATTGGTTGTAAGCCAATTTATTCCTAAAATTACATCTAAACCAAATAAAGGAAGGCATATTAAATCAAATATAATTTTTCTATCTCCTATTCGAAAAGGAAGATCTATATGTACTTGACTACTCCTAACAGACTTATTGGTAGAAGTGGAGACTGTCAAATCATAAGGTAATATAGATATAGGTAGTTGTAATTTGTGTACGCTACTATGAGATATAAGTGAATGAGTAGCACTTGAATCATACAGCACATCTAAGATATTACCATCAATTTCACATTAACCTTGCATCAGATCCTTGGATTGAGAAACTCCCTCGGCATTTAGGGTAAAAACACTCCCTTGGTGTTGTAGCCGAGAACTAGGCAGCTAATTTCAAGTAGGACATTCAAACATCATGTCCTGGCTTGCCACAATTATAACAAACATTCTCCCCTGTGAGGAATGGCTTGTTGTAACATCTTCCTAAGTACAATGTCATCCTTAAGCCATGGCATCATACTCGAGAATTGTTACTTATAAATTTGTGGACCTTTCTTAATTATCTATAGCAAGAATTAGTCAAATCGTGTATTAACTAACTCGTGGCTTTATCAAAGTATACATCAAGAAACACCATATTTATTTAATACAAGTACAAAAGAAAGGTCTTCGATGAGCTTTAGTTCACATATGTTCTTTACTATATTTATAGATATATATATATATATATATATATATATATATATATATATATATATATATATATAACTATGTACAATAGATACGAGTTTCCATAGCTAAACTATAGAGATTACAATTTATTCTTTCTTGTAGCTGCTTCACTATTCTCTGGAATCAACTTGGAGATAATACGAAAATAAACACAGAGGTGAGAATTCTAAAATTCTTAGTAAAGTATCCACAAAACATATAATGAAACTCATGTTATTGTTATCATCCCAGCCACTTTAGTTTATTATTAACATTGTGCGCATGCAACATATATCAAAGGTTCATTTTAAAGTTCAAAAACCATTCTTTCGAAGCGGGTTTATTTTAATTACTCAATCACTCAATGTACATATGTCATAGTGGTCAACGTTTTCAATCACTTAACATGCACTTGTCATATTACTTAACATCATAGAAGCTCATTCTCAACCTTTCATGCCCTCGGTACATCGAAGAGGACCTTTTCATGTCCTTTGTACACAAAAGGGACCTTCCCATGCTCTTTACACACTACAAGGACCTTCCCGTGCCCTTTACACATTACAGAGGACCTTTCTGTGCCCTTTATAAACAAAAGAGGACTTTTCATCTACTTAGCATATATATCATCATCAAGCTCATACAAGCATCCGCTCAAAATATAATTTTCAATCACATCTTATAAACTAATCTTTTAAGTTGCTAGCATGCAGTCACATACATTATACTTGAATTAAAGGATATTATCTCATCAATCCCACGCATTAGTTTACTTTCCAGCACCATGGCAAAGTTTATGCCATTATAGCACAAATTTATTTGCATATCAAACATTCAATTTAAAGTCTATAAAAATTATCCAAGACACTTCAATATGTCCACAAAGTTTCATAAAAATTTCAAAGTAAAAAGAGTTCTCTAATGATGTTAATAAAATTCTACAAATTTGGAGGTCAGAAAGACCCTGTTCACAACCAACAGCCATAGTTCCCACTTTCATTACCCCATCAAATGATCATATCAAATCATACAAAAATTCAAAGTTAGACTTCATTATGTCTTCAACACTCTATAATAATTTCAAGTGATAACTTAATCATTTGCTATGGTAACAAAATTAGTAAAATTCAGTGTTCCAGAATTGGCTGTCCAGACAACTCAACAACAACCTTAGTTTCTGATTTTTAGAAAATAGTAAAAGCCATTTTTAAGATCCCAGAAAAATCATGGAGTTATCTAGGCTATTAGCTTCAACATATAATTTTTATAGCTCATAAAAACATCTACAAATACATCACAAAATTCATGAATCATAACCTGTCAATACAAATTTGAGAATTCCAGCAACATGACTCAAAACTTGTTTTGCCAAAATGGGTTTTCTAGCATCGTCTAAACATTCCACCAAAATTAATACGTCAATATCCATATATTATCACCCAATACAACTAAAAATATTCAGCCACATCAGTAAGAAAATCATAAGAATAGATTTGAAGTAAAAGAGGTTTAAAATGTCCTACTTGTGAAGCTTTAAGGCTTCTAACCCCAAAGGATTTTTCAAAAATGATTTTTCCTCACTTCAAGTCTTCCAAACAGCACCTAACCGTTTCTTAAATATTAGAGGATGATAGCTCAAGGTGGAGCTTGGAGATTATTTAAAATTCTAATCAGCTAGTTTGGTAGATATTGAGGAGTAAAACAAGTTTTGTGAAGAGAGTTTGTGATTGTATCAAGTCTAGGCTAGGAAAATAGAGATCTGAATCAAGTTTTCCATGGTTTTGGTGAAGCAACAATGGAGTTGGCTGTGCTCTCTATGCTGGTCGAGAATGAGAAGAAAAAATAATGAAGTTAGGTGACTTGTATTTATCTTATACTAAGTTAAATCATTCTTTAATATAAAATCTAATTTCTTTATAAAAAGAAACTAATATGGATGGCTAAGATTGGATCTTGTTATTCAAGATTGAATCTTAGCTATTCATTTGACTTGAATGGATAAACATTCTCTTTTTGTAAGGGTCAAACTAGCTTTCAGTATTAAAAATTACAAACTGATAATTTACCGAATGGGTAAAACACCATACGCAGGTATCAAACATTGCTCGAAAATTAATTTTAGGTATAAAATCTTTATTCCTACCCATTTCTAACCTTAATCTTGTAATTCCTCAATTTCGGGCATCTCCAGGCCCTAATTCTAGGGTTTCGGCTGTCCTAGTGGGCCTATGGGGCCTACAAAATACTATTCATATTTTTTTTTTACAAATTTATTAGATTGTCCTCATCATTGTTAAAACTGTCAGATTTTTGAAATTATGACTAATAAAGCTCAAATTAATTTTTAAATAATTTTTGGGGTGGTTACACTTATTCCCATGGTTCTTCCTGCACTTCGAGCATGGCCTAACCCGCTATAGTTGTTTCCCTCTAGCATTATTTGGTGGAAGACTTCCTTTTTACTAATGGTTGGGCTTGAATCATTGGCCTTGTGGTGCCTATCTTCTCGTAGAGTCCTCTCTAGTGGACTTAGAGGTTGCTAATTTCTGATTGTATCCTTTGACCAACCGACATTTGTCCACTAATTCCACATAATCCCTAATTTCTAAAAGTCCCACTGCAACTTCAATGTCTTCCCGTAATCCACCCTAGTACTTAATACACTTCCAAGCTTCATCTGGATCCCATTGATAGATGGTAGAAAACTTGCACAACTCTTCAAACTTTGCAGTATACTCTGCTACACTCATATCCTTATTTAAGCATCATAAATTCCAGCTCTTTTGCATTCCTTACTGAAGCGGGAAAACACTTTTGATAAAAGGCCTCTTTAAAAATGTTTCAAGTGATTTCAGGTTAAAAAGCCTCAAGTAACCTCCTAGCTCTATTCCACCAAAATTCAGCATCAGCCTCCAATGTAACACCCTAATATTCAACCCAATACTATTAGTCTGTACTGAGGCTAAATATTAGCCATTACTTCTTGTCTCAGCTCTATTACTTTGAAAATTACTTACTGAAAATACGAGCCAATTTTTTTTCGATTAAAACTCTTGGTAAAATATGAGCCGCATATAATGTAATTGAATGATATCGCAAAGTGCAAAAAGGTAAACATATAAAAGGCTCCATACACAGCATCATGAACACATATACTGAAATACCTCATATATTAATGTATAAAATGCCCACCAATAATAGTAAGACTATTCAATACATAGCACCCAATACAACTGAAAAGCAAAAATACATGGACACATAAAAGATACATGCAAGAAGACACCCATACCCAAGTGCATCTGAAATGGATAACCTCAACACAAAAGAAGGTTTATCCTAACTACGTGTCATGTGTGCGCTCAGGACTACCCTCTAACCCATACAGCTAAGGTCACGGGTAAGGTGGGACATAGCCGATCTATGGACGAAGCTCAGTAGGAGTAGGAACTTGAACAAGTCCTCCGCGTCGAGGTCGCGACTCGGGCATGCGAGCCCTCCAGGGCTGGGTAACCATCTCCTCGTTGCCTGCTGGCATACGTGGGGGAGTAGGGGCAGAGTCCTCTCCATACATGTGGGCGGGTGGCTCTTCCAAAGGGTCCTTGTCTGAATGCTGCAAGCAGGGTACGTACTCAGGTACGGCGCCCGAGCCTACAGTGTAGGTCCAGAGAATCCTTTCGTTGCGTGTGCGAGCATGCTTAAAAACCATGTCATCACCATAAGGTGACATGGGTGAGAAAAGAAAGCTATCCACAGGGTGAGCGAACGGCCGTCCGAGGAACATGAATACATGAACTGTGCAGCGGCCCTCAAAATGGTATGATCCGTGCTCCGGATCATGGTGGAACTCCCATGTAAGTGTCTCAACATAGAGCACAAATGTCGCCATCCGAATCTAGAGACGTGACGGAAAGAAAGAGATAGAGGGAGTGAAATTTCTTACTAAAGAAACTCAGTAGGGTTTTTCCTCATATCTAAGTGTCATTATCTATGCCTCCAGGAACCTCGGTTTCTTAGTAAAATCATAGGCATATAATGGTTCAATTATGAAGTTCACAAATGTTAACCTTCGAGGTCCATTCCTTTTAATTCTAAAACTTCTTGGTTACGTAGTCTATACCTTATAGAACTTGAATCATAAGTCATGGTATGTAAAATCATAAATCATGGTTCCTGATATCATAGATTATGGAACATAATTTCATAGTTCATGGTGCATAAAATCATAGATCATGGTTCCTAGTATCATGGATCATGGAACATAAATTCATAGTTCATGGTGCATAAAATCATAGGTCATGGTGCATAGAAACATAGTTCTTGGAACATGGTACATGGTACTTTATCTTGGTTACTTTAGGTGACATTAAAACCCCATCATTTTCTTCCTGGGGCCACCCTAACTGATCTCCCTTTGGAGAAACTTCTAGGTTATGAGCTCATACCATGCTAGTCGTCACTAGCACGTGGACTTATTCCTTTTGATAAGTTAAAGGTCCCGACATAAAGTACGGGTTTAGGGGGCTAGAATCACCTCATCCCCACCCTTAGTTTGGTGGTTCAAGGATCACTTTCTCATAGTTTAAGTCACCTTAAGTCTTAGCATGTTTATTGAGATGCCACTTAGTTAATACTTGTCACATATCTATTATTACAACACAGGCATCTCTAAGTTCTTGAAGAACAATCGCATGCAATAAATAAAACTATCATTTAAGCATAATAGTTCATATAGCATCATACAAATCATGAGGTAAACACCAAATCATCATATTCATAATCCGAGAATAGGCATACGAGATCATCAAGTCATATTCACATAGAGGAAGGAACACTCATTTACACATTTTAGATACTGGTAATCAATTACATGAGTCTTGTAATTGATTACTTGGCTCAACTTTCTAAAATAGGGAAGTTTGAAGTTCTGGTAATCGATTACATGAGCCTTGTAATTGATTACCTCGGTTGCAAATGCATTCTGGGCCTCACGAACACCTGGATAATCAATTACATAGAGTGGCAATCGATTACTAGGGTCCAGAAACATGTTCTGGGTCTCCCAGAACATTGTGTAATCGATTACATATTCTTGTAATCAATTACACAGGCCCAAAACTCATATCCGGATGCCCAAGGCATTCTAGTAATCGATTACATAAGCCCTGTAATCGATTACCAGTAACCTAAAATAGAACTTAAGGGGCTGGCACTGTTAAGGAAAATCCAAAAACAATAATAGTCATCAAATCATGTATAAAACTTCTTTTTCAATGCACATAGGTAGCTAGTTTCTTTGGAACCTTTTTGGGCTTCAAACCTTCATGGAAGCAAAGTTTATCTTTTCTCAAGATGAAATTGGCAAGTCTTTGAGCTCTAGTAATTTTAGGTGATGGCATAAAAGTAAATGTGCTATGCATTCCGTTTTTATAGTTCATTAGAAAGTAAAGTGATAGCGTAAAGTAGATATGAAATGCACATTCATTTTTAGCCTTTGAATTTAGTAATGACTTGGAATATAACATGTAATGCAAAGCTTGGAATTTAAACATGCATTATGCAAGTTCATTCTTTATCTTGGGGTTTAGTGATAGCATAGAAAGTAAACATGCTATGCAAAGCATAAAATAAACATGAATGCAAGTTACTTTTATATCTTGTCTAGAGCTCTTGCAAGACTTTAAAAAGAACATAGTTCCAACCCAAACCTCATCCTCACAAGAAAAGAAAACTATTAGTACTAAGATACTCAACATAAATCATAACCTCAAAGGTCTTGAAAGTGGCCGAATCTTCATCAAGAAGAATGAACCAGTTTTAAACTCTAGGGACCAAGATCTTGATGATCTATGACATCAACATCCTAAGTTCTCATCATTGAGTACAAGGCTTCCCTCAAAACTAAAATTTAAACAAAGTTCATGCTAAAGAAGAAAGCAAAACCGAAACCATGCTTGGTTTAAGGTCAAAGTTTCAAGCTTTAGAGTTTGTTCATGTGACAAACATTGACATGAAACCCTCATCATCAAGCTTTCATTTTTCTAAATGTCAAAGGCCTTCATGGCCGAAAAACATGAGGACGGAAAGAAAGAAGATCCAAAATGTTCAAGAGAAACATAAACTCATCCTTAACTAAACTTGTAAAAGATGAAGCTTTTCTTTAAGAAAAACTCAAGTTTTAGAGGTCTCGTAAGAGATATGTAACATCCTAATTTTTAACCCAATACTCTAGAACATATTTAGGTTAATCATTAGTCTATTACTCTTTTAGTCTCATTCTTTAAAACCTTTCATTAAAATACTTAGCGGAAGATATGAATAAATTTTTCTTTTTTGAAACTTGAAAAAATAAAACGTGAGCCACGCGCTAACCTAACGTTCGTCATAACCACATCATGCAAGAAAAGTAATCATACCATTCATAATCATGAAATATAGTATCATACATAACATTCATAATATCATCACTCCTTCATAAATACATAAATTACTAGCATCATTGTACCATTATTTACATCAAAACATACCTATATATATGAAGTGATCCTTATCCACCTATGGGGTTGGATGAGTATCAATCCAAAAGCTAAACTATCTATGCTTCCTCGGCGACCCTCTACTCCATTTGCTAGCGTGACCCTTAAGCACGAGCCTTAGAAAAAGTCACGAACCTCGTTGTAATCCTCGTCTAGAGACGACACGGAAGAAAAGAGAGGGATGAGAAACTCATTCAAGATTCTCAGTAGGGATTCTCGACTCTAACACGAGTGCCATCGTCGTCGTCCCCAGCCACCTCGGTTTTAATTATGAAAAAGGTGTACATGCATAAGGTTCAGTTTTAAGCTTTCCAAATCCATTTATCCGAAGTGGGTGTCTTTTAGTATGATTCTTAATGGCATGAATGCAACAGATATTTGTTGAATGCATGACAATACCATATGCATATTAACATGAAAATCATTGCTCTTGCGCTCAACATAAAGAAACATAAATCATATACATGACATAAAAGGCACAGTACTTTTCATGTGACATATTTCTCATAAGTCGAACTCTTAAGTTCTTTTTCTTAAAGACCACCCTCTTAACATATCCACCAAAAATCCAACCGACTTACCAGCCCGGCGATAATCTAGTCACCAAACTACATCTCACCTATCGCCTAGGAATGAGCTCAATCCTCACTAGTCGTCACTAGATTTGATATGGGCTAATAGAGGGGGTATACATAACTTTCTTGGATCACCTATCTTAGGATCATTTCCTTCTTTGAAACGCTCTACTGGTATCTAGTACACAGCGAATTGTCCGCTTTGGCAAGCTCAATGTCAATACCCTCACGGATTTGTCTCCTCCCCATCGTAGCGGAAGGAATGTGTCTCAGTGTTATATCACATCTGTTCTAGGGGTGCTCGGCCGAACCGGTGTCACCTAGAACCTTTCCTAGGGGTGTTCGGCTGAACCGGTGTCACCCAGGAGTTTTCGCAAACTTTTCTCAAATCCTCAAGTTTGATGGGAAATTTGGCAACAGAATAAAGATACAATCAATTTCCTTCAAACTTGCTTTATGCCATGAGACATATAGAGCATGCATAGCCATTCAACATCACCATAAGACATCAAGTCATATAGTCAAACTCATCAGAGCATATACATCATCACATCATTGCTTTAACATTTTTAAAAGATAGCATGCTCCTAACCAGTTTGCTGAAATCAAGGACCGAGATCAGCTATTGCATGTGCCATGCTCAAGTCATTCTCATAATTAAACATACATCTACTTGAAGTCAAAAGGCTCATTATGTCTTGGGACCTATAGTGTCTTATGCTTTGATCCTTATGAGTCTTAATCTTGAAAACCAATTATGCTAACATCCGTTTTTATTCTTTTATACACCTACAGGTTCATAACTAATTATTCTCAATAATTTTTATGCTTAGGAACTAATCCAAATAGCACTATGTAGATTTGGACAGTTTTAAGCTCATGTGATTATGGGGTTCTAGAATCTACGTTTTAGACCTTTTCTAAGTTCTGTCTTCGCCTAAGGCGCTATTAATTAAATCTAAACCAATTATGAGGTATGTAACGCCCCAATTTTTACTGCTATGTAAAAATTACCAAAATGCCCCTAGGTAATTTTTACACGTAATTCGAGGTCAAATAATCCTTAATAAAGGAATATGACATTAGAGAAATATCATAGGAGACTTGATTAGCGATTCGTGTGAAAGTCGCAAACCCTGATTTTTCTGTACGTGTAAAATGACCAAAATGCCCCTGAGGTCATTTTTACCTAGAAATCAAGGATAACCAATCTAAATTATCTTTGAGGGGTTAATTTTATGCCTAATGGGGATTATATGTGCCTTAGAGGTAAAAATCTCAATTCTCAATTTTTATTGTAAGTAAAATTACCGTTTTACCCCTGCAGTAATTTTTCATGAAATTATATAATCTTTGAATTTGGTTTCCACCCAAAGGTTCAAAATGACTATTTTAAGTATAATTTGAGATTGTCCAATATTTACAGGGAGTTTTTACGTGAAATTACCTTTTTCACCCTAGTTATACCAAATAAGTTTACTTACGTAATTAAGGTAATGTTAAAGCTCCAATTGAACTCGAATTGATTATATTCATTAACCTTGGGTTAAAAATAATTACTTGAGGTTAAAAATAATTACCTAAGGTTAAAAATAATTACTAGAGGTAATTAGAGCCTAAGGATTGTTTAGAAAAATTTAATTTCCTTTCTTAATTACAAAGAACTCATGAAACCTATAATGTTAAAGATTAGGGTAAATGTAATGCATTTACTTTCTTTACCTTGAGATTAAAATTTAAATTACTAATTGATTTTCAACCCAGTTGAGATTAACTCTATTGTTAAAATAAAGATTATCTTTTTACCTAGTCTTGAGTTATCTTACACACCTAGTTTTACCTTTTAAACAAAATTACCAATTTCTAAATCTACCACCTAATTAAATAAGCTATCCTTGTGTCCTACCATGAATAATAAATGAAATTTTGTCCCCCAAATTCCTTGAATCAGCCGTGACATTCCATGCCTTATATGATGCTTATATTTTAAAATTTCATTCAAGGAATAATGCACTACATCATGCACCTCAAAGACATGTCCTACCATGAATGAAAAAAATAAAACTTGTCCCCTATGATAGCCTTGCAAACTCACGGATTCTTCCTCCTCTATCACCTTGATATTTTAATTTTCTTTAACAAATAAAACACACACAACACTCATTGCATTACCACTTTATTTGAGTTGTCTTGCACTTTGTTTGATCAAAAAAATTCTGATCACATTACATCATGCTTGGCCACAGTTTTAGACTTCTTTCCACCTCCACAATTTAATTTTTTTTAAAGCCTATGCACCCTAAAATATATCATAACAATAACATGTGCTCTTTGACTTGTCTTGCAACTTTTTGAGCAAAAAA
This sequence comes from Dalbergia cochinchinensis, assembly GCA_031216125.1. Taxonomy (NCBI): domain Eukaryota; kingdom Viridiplantae; phylum Streptophyta; class Magnoliopsida; order Fabales; family Fabaceae; genus Dalbergia; species Dalbergia cochinchinensis. The sequence goes on from CM062377.1 coordinate 53,327,285, forward strand.
TTCTGATGGCTATATGACCCATATGCCACGGCCTAATACACCTCCATGATGCCACCATTTTATTTTATTTCAAAAGAATTAAGCACTCAAACAACCTCATGGCAATACCATGTGATCTTTGAGTTGTTTTGCATTGTTTTTGAGCAAAAATTCTGACCATCTAACAAGCTATATGCAACGGCCATAATGCTCTTCATCTCACCATATTTTAATTCTTTCTTCCAACAAAAATGCACATGCTACATCATTATACCACTTGCTTTCTTTTCCTTTCTTTTACATTGTTTTTAGTAAAAAAATTCTAGCCTTGCAATCAGCCAAAGAACCATGAGAATAGAGCTTCCATTTCATCATATTTTAGTATATTCCATCCATAATGCATGACCAACATCATGACTACACCATATGTATTCTTTTTCTAAGTTTTCTTTAATTAAAAGAATGAACAAACTCCTCTATTTCCAGCCTTATACCACACGGCCAAACCTTTTCAAAATGGCTATAAATAGATGTTCTTCCCTTGCCAAAATGCACACACAAATATTCCTAGCCTTAGCATTTTCTTACTTGATAGTTTTCTTACTCAAAGTTCTCTAATTCTCTTAATACTTCAAGCTTTCTCCTTCTTCCTCATTCACATCCAAGAGACTCCATTCCCAACCTCTAATCAAGTTCTAAACCTCAAGCATACACATTTCAACCATAAATCAACTCCTAAACACATAACCTTTCAATTATCAAACACAAAAACACAAGAAAAATCCTCCCTCCATTTACTCTAATCTTGGCCGAATTTCAAGGACATATCAAGGACATATTTTCTTCTTCTAACTTCTCTAAAGATCAAGCATTACCTTTTGATAACAAGAAACAACTTGGTAGGGATTTTATTTCATGTTCTTTCTTTCGTTCTTCCTTTATATTTCAATTTTTATGAATTGATATTGACCATGGCTTGATGATGAGGAATCATGGTGGTGGTTGTGAATCCATCATTTAAATGACCTCTAAAGCTCAAGGTTTAATTCTTGATGTTAAAAGATTAACAAAGGAATTACTAAGTTTTGAGTTTTAAGCTTAACAAGATATAAAAATGAACTAGCATCCATATTTATATTTCAAGTTCTTGCACATCATATTTATATTTCAAGCTTTGCATAATCATATTTATATTCCAAGTTATCACTTTAATTCTTGAAGATAATAATATGAACTTGCATATTCATATTTACATTTCAAGTTATCACCTAAATCATAAAGATCTAAGAATGAATTTGCATCTTTATATTCATATTTCAAGCCTTACATTTCATATTTATATTTCCAAGTTATGGCCTTATAATGATAATAATAAGGTTACAAGACAAGTTTATGATTCTAGTCATCACCTAAATCCTAAAGTTCAAGATTTACTTCTTTTATCTTAAATGGCAATTTCGACCATGGACACTTCTCATCTATTTATTTTTGGCCCTTATATAATTCTGATTTAAAGCTTGATATATTTTATTTTTAGGTATGACCTTGTCTTTAAAGTTGTACAAAGAAATTTTGAAAGTCCTAGAAATCGTAAAAGATTAAAAATAGGGTTTTTCTCATGATTTTAAATGCTAAAGTTTTATTATTCTAATCTAATCTTTTAGAACTAGAATGGTTACTGATTTAGGATGTTTAGATGAGTTTAAATCACTAAATGTTATTGTAAAAATTGTTTTTAGTGTCTTAGGAAAAACTAGTAACTAAAAAGGATCAAAATTGTGTTTTTATGAAACTTTTAGAATGATAAATTTTCTGATTTCTGTTCAGAACTATTCATCATTGTTCACCACTGTTCACTAGTGTTTATAGCTGTTCACACACTTAATGATCACTAATAATTGTCATAAAAATTATTTTTAGCATTTTAGGAAAGTTTAGTAACTAGAAAGGATTAAAATTGTGTTTTTTTTTAAGCTTTAAGGAGACTAATTTTCTGATTCTGTTCAAGGGTTGTTCAAGGCTGTTCATATTATTCACACACTTAAGAATTACTTATATTTGTTGTAAACATTATTTTTAGTACCATAGATGCATAAAAGGGTAATTACAAGTGTTAGTTTGGGCCGTTTTGCAAAATTCAAAAAGTTGTGTTTAAACTATCAACTATGTTATTTCAGCCAAATGATTTTATTTAGAGCTACTAATGATGTTGAATGTGTCCATGAGTCCAAAATACCATTTATAAAGTTTAGATAAAGTTTCAGAAATTTTGGTTATTGTTAAATATTAAAAACAAGCGATTCTGCACTTTGACCCCTAAAGTATGTTAAAATTTGGTCTATAGCCCTAAAAGGATTTTATGATGAGTTTTATATGGTTCTAGTAGTTATATGTCTTTTGAAAGTATTGGTTAATGTTAAAGATCTCTAGTTTGTGAGAATGTGTTAAAAAGAGGTATTTATATTTTGACCCGAAATCTTTGAGAAATTGCGATTTGACCCCTTTGGGGTTTAAGCGTAAATACTGATAAAATTGATGAGATGAATGTGATTGATATCTCGTGAAGGCTATGTTCATGTGTTGAAATTTATATGGCTTATGGATATATGCAATGAAATATGATGCATGTTTATATGATTTAAATTACGGCATGTTATGGTTATGTTTGATTCATTGAGATGCATAAGTTCGTGAAGTTTATGAGCATGTAATGTTGAAATAATGAAGTTATTCATGTTTGCATCTCATATATCATGCCAAGATTAAAGGTGACATAAGACACATGGAAATGATCCTCTAGACTCCCCGAATTAAAGGTTATGAGAGGTGATCCAAATAGGAAGTGATCCTTTGGACTCCCCGAATTAAAGGTTATGAAAGGTGATCCTAATGGCCCCTATCCCGTACCTTAAGAGTCGGGAATTTAACTTATCAAAAGGGATAAGATTATGCTAGTGACGACTAGTGAGGTATGAGCTCATAACCTAGAACTCTCGAGAAAAGAGAGAATTATAGGGCGGTCCCCAAGGAAAAGAAAATAAAGAAGTTTAAGTCACCTGTGAGAATGATGATCATGATGTTCTTTATATCATATGCATTATTTTATGGATTTTATGATATTATGTATATGATATTGACATGCATCCATGACTAATATGTTGCATTCATGACATTAAGATTCATGCTAAAAGATACGGGCCTCGGCTAATGATATTTAGAACTTAATAATGAACCTTATATATATGTTCACCATTTTCAAAATTAAACCCGAGGTTCCTGGGGATGATGACGATGACACCTTTGTTATAGTCGGGAAGCCCTACTGAGATTCTTGTATAAGTTTCTCATCCCTTTTCTTTTCCATGTCGTCTTCAGACATGAATGATGGCGTAGTTTGTGATTTGTCTTGAGACTGGACGAGGAGCTACAGAGATAACTTCCTTTTGGATATTTGCCTTTAGAGTGATCGTATCTCAGTTATCAGTTTGTATTCTATTGATGGATATATATTGATGTCCTTAAGTTTACAAGACATCACTATTATGATACAGTTATTGATATGTTATTATGATTTGGGTTATGTTATGTCATGGTTGTATTATGTATTTACCTATTATTCATTTCTAACATCTCTCTTACGCAGGCAAGACAATGACGTTAGATATTTAATATGTGCGGCTCACGATTTGGTATTTAAGTTCAAAAAAAAAAAAAATTTACCCATATTTTCACTAAAGTATTTTAAAGAAGTTTTGAGTTAAAAACTGGAACAAAAGAGTAATGACTAATAATTAACTTAAATGCATCCTAGGCGTGTTGAGTTAAATATTAGGGTGTTACAAGGTATTCCTAAGCCATTGAACTAATTATGAATCATGTTTACTACGTTATAAGGGTGCTGTACAGAATCAGAAAATTAAATGTTCTAAGAGTTCTAGAATTGCATTTGTTACGGTTTTCTAGTTACTAGTTTTTCTATAGGTGCTAAAATTCAATCCTACTTCAAATGTAACCAAATTTTTCATGATTAATCAACCCTAAACTGAATATTATCTCATTAAAATAGTTTTGGCAGTGACTAAAAATAAATGGGTCAAAACTATGCTAAAACTCAACTTTTCGGTTTATCGGTAAGACTAGTTTCTTTCCTATTATGCATAGAAAGGCTCCTACCTCAACATACATAATTTTTACACATTTTAACATGTCAAAACATCATCATATAGCAGCAAGCACATGAGGGCATAATCAAAATATTAAAGCTCAAGCATCATTCAAAAATTGTGTCCTTAACACATGTAAGTTACTAGTTTCTCTTGAAATCATTTTAGGACTTATAAAACTCTTTGAAAACCAACTTATTTCCTTAAAATCCTCATAAACCAAACAAGGGCAGCAACCATTTGAGTTGGCCCAAGATTGGAGTTCTAAAACATAAAATCATACTTGAAATATTCTGAGTTCTCCTATGCTTAAGAAAAATCCTAAGACATAGATTATGGGCACTTGTGACTAGATGAACTCACACCAAGCTCATCATCATCACTTGGCCGAATTGTGCATTCAAGGGAATGCTTCCATAACCAAACTTTAGCTTGAGATAAAAGGGTAAGTCTTTGAGCTCTAGGATCTTTAAGTGATGACAAAAAGTAAACGTGCTATGCATTCCATTTTATTCTTCATCAGAAAGTAAAGTGAGAGCTTCAAAGTAAATATGAAATGCAAGAACTTGAAATTAAATATGCAAGGCTTGAAAGTAAATATGCAAGGCTCAAAGTAAATATGCAAAACTTGAAAGTAAATATGCAAGTTCAATTCTTTATTTTAGTGCTCTAGACCCAACAACAATCGATTTTAAGGCCGAAATAGAAAGGCTTTGAGATCATTTTAGGTGATATGCAAGCTCTAGTTTTAAATCTTTAAGTTCTTAAGTGATGACTTGAAATATAAACATGAAATGCAAAGCTTGAAACTTAAACATGATAATGCAAGTTCTTTTCTTTAATCTTTAGAATTTAGTGATGACATAGAAAAGTAAATATGATATGCAAGAACTTGGAATATAAATATGAGGAGCTAGAAATATAAATATGCAAGTTCATTTTTATTTCTTTACTAGAGCTCTTACAAGGCTTTAAAGGAACTTAAACCTCAACCCAAACTTATCATAGCAAGATAAAGTGAACTTTAGAGTTCTTTATACTAAGGTGTCAAAGAAACCTTATGGTTTGAACATCATCATCAAGTTCAAGGAAATGGATCAAGAGATCAAAACAACTAACAACCTTTCTTTGAGAAACAAAAGCAAAGCAATGGAAAAAGGAACCGAAATCCTTGCAAAGGAAAGGAAAAGAAACTAAAAATCAAAGGGGAAGATAGAAAAGGAATCGAAACTTGTTCCAAGAAAAAGAAAAGGAATAACCAAAATGTGTTAAGATCAAAACCAAGTTTCAAGCTTTAGAGGTTTTTCAAGGGTAATCATGAGTCCATTATCTTGAAACCTCATCATCAAGCCAATATTTCCTTTAGAGAAAAAGGCTCCAAGGCTAAAAATCAAAGAGAGAAAAAGAAGTTCTAAAAGCCAAGAGAAACTAACAAAACTCATTTTTAGCAAAGCTTTAAAAGACAAAACTTTAAAAAACAAAATCCCTACCAAGTGGTGAAGAGGAAAGCTTGGTTCTTGAAGTGAAGTGAGAAGAAAAACTTCCTTCCAAGTGAGCTAGGAGATTCGGCCAAAGGAGGAAGAAAAGGAAGGTGAGGTGTTTGCCTTGAGCTTTTGTGTTTAAAGGATGTTGTATGGTTGAGAGGTGGTGGTATGAGGTTGAGGTGTGGTGGCTCTATGTAAGCTTGAAGAAGATGAAGAAGATGAGGAAGAAAAAGAGTTCTTGAGCTTGAAAGAATAAGAAAAGCTTTAAGGTGCTCTAAACTTAGCAAATGAACTAAAGGTGTTTCAAGTTCACTCAAGTGTGCTATTTATAGAAAAACAAACCAAGGGTGATAGAATGGAGGGAGTGGCCGAAATGTTAAGGGGGAAAAGGAGGGAAAATGTCTCTTGGTTGTGTCATTTCAAGGTAAGGTTGTAGGCATGGGTTTAGGCATAGGTTTAGGCATAGTTCCTTGAGTGTGAGTGAACAAACTTGTGAGGTATAGGGTATGAGGTGGCACCATATTTAGGGGAATCCAAGGGGAGGAAATTTTTTTATTAATTGTGGGTTAGTGATGTGTTTAGGTGTATTTTTGGATTAGACCTAAGATTAGGAGTTTATAGTGAAATGTGTGAGTGAAGGGATAGGTAATTAAGGCTATGTAGGGTATGATTAGTGGGTATTCTAGCCTTTTAGGGGAGTCCATCTCTACTCATCTTAGGCTTTCAATTACATCCTAGGCTTCCTTTTTGAGGTGTAGAGGGTGAATAGTGAAAATACTATTCAAGATTCTATGTTCTAGAAACTTGAATTTTTAAAAGAAAAAGAGATTTTGAGTTTAATCTAAGCAATCTTAGGCTCTAATTAATTTTAATGACTTATGTTGACTCTAGATTAATTACGAAAATTAATTAATCTTCGATTAGAGCCTAATATTGCTTAGGTTTGTTTAATTGCATCATTAAGCTCAAATGGCACCATGTCAGGGGCAAAATCGTAATTTTGCATAAAAAACTGTCTGGGATCACCGGGACTTAAACAGATACTTTTAAATACATGAAAACGTCATTTTAAACTTTTGAGGGAAGTTTCGGGCTCAAATGGCACCTTTACTCGCATAAAACACTATAGGGGTATTTTGGTCATTTTGACCCGAAACTGCAGAAAACACGATTTTTGGTTCCGAAACAATTCAAGGATCATCTAATCCCCTTCAATCATTGAGTTGACCCTTCGAGGATTGCCAGTCCGACTGTCCTCGAATTCTGGGCAGAAAATGACCTTAGGGCCATTTTGGTCATTTTCTCTCAGAGAGAAAAATCGGGGTGTTACAAAATGGACTCATGGTCACATCTAGAGGACACTCATCATCAAGCCATCATATTCAAGGCCTTGAGGCCGAAAACTAAAGGAAAGGAAAGGAAGATATTGAAAAAGAAAATAACATGGAGGTTCAACCATTCATCATTTCCTAACAAGATTCAATATAAAAATCAAAGACATATTTAGAAAGGTCCCCTACCTTGTGTTTCTTGAAAATGAGAGGAAGACTTGAGCTTGAAGAACACTTGAGAGCTTGGAAGAAGAAGGAAGTAAGAAAGTTTGAGACTTTTAGAGAGTTGCAAGAAGTGAGCAAAAGAATAGGAATGTGTAGTGTGGTATATTTATAGGACAAATGAATCATGAAAGAGTGGAGGGGGAGGGGTATGGCTGAAATTTTGGGCAAGGGGGAAGGAAGAAAAATCTTCTTGAGTTGTCATTCATGGTGTGATTGAAAGCATGGTAGGTATGGTTCATAGGGTGGCTTGAAAGACAACTTGATTGACTATATAAAAATACATTTCTTTTGAATTTTAGGGGGAGTGGCCGAAAATCATAAGGCCAAGGGAAGGAAGAGATTTCATTCAATTTAATCATGTACTAGTGAGGTGTTTAGAAGCAAACAAGGTTAGGTCACTAATTAAGGTTGTGTAACCAAGTGTTTAAGTAAGCTAATTAGGTGATTAGGGCCACGAATACCTTGGATTAAGAGTGATCTTATAGGATTAATGGGGTCAAACTCCTATAACTATTGATTGAAGTGTGACAACTTTTTCTTGGGAATGGAAGTGTTCTTGGGAATAGAAGTGTGAATAGTGAAAATACTATTCATAGTTGCTTTTTCTTTAAAAAAAGAAAAGAATTAGAAATGAGTTTGAAATTTTCTTAAGCAATTTTAGGCTCTAAGCAACCTCAAATAATTATTTTAGCTCTAGATTAATAAAGGAAATTAATTAACCTTTCATTAGAACCTAATATTGCTCAGGTTTGAGTTAAGTAACTCGTTAGACTTAAAATGCACTAAGCAGGGGTAAAATCATAATTTTTGTCAAAAGTTGCCCGGGGCCTCCGAGACTTAAACCAACATAGTTCATGCCTTAAAACATCATTTTTGATCTCCGGGACAAGTCCGAGTAAGAGTCACAACTTAAACTGCTTAAATTGGGAGGGGTATTTTGGTCATTTATGCACAGAAATCTCAGAAATGAGATTTGTTTGCTTTGTTAAACATTCATATACATATAATCCCCTTTATATATCATAAAAGTCTTGTGAGGATGGCCGAGGCCAGTCGTCCTCGTGTTTCAGGTAAAAATGACCTCAGGGACATTTTGGTCATTTAAAAGTTTAGAGAAAAACAAGGCGTTACATCCAACATATAGATAGCAAAGGCCACCTTCTGATTTTCAGTACAAGCCACAACCGAGAACATCTTTTCCATTACCTTGATCCATTCTTCTGCCTTGCTTGGGTTAAAACTTCCTCTAAAAGGTATCAAATTAGCCTTCTTAAATCTGTGAACTTCTGGTACTCTATATCCATTTCGATACCCCTAGGGTTCCTAACGGGGTTCCCTTCCATATTTTGATCCAACCTTTCCATCATCCTATTGGCTACCGTAGCTTGCTCTCTCATCGCAGTAGCCATTTCACAAAAAGTATCCATGGTTCCTGCTTCTAGTTCACCTGTATTATCCCTATAGTTCTTATTTTTCCTGTTGAAAGCCATTTGTCCCTGTCACACTAAACAAAATTATTGAGTTGATCAGGTTCAGTATTAAGCTAAGTTGGGCAGTAACCTATAATATTCATAACCAGTAGTCAAGCTTACTAAAATTTAAAATCTAAGTTAAACAATTGAAATCTAGATTACATGACATTCACTAAGATATTCAGAGTATGCTGAAGCATAATCAGTCCATTCCGCAGGCTGTATTAGGATGAGCCGCTCTGATACCAAATTGTAACATCCTCTTAATTTCAGTGTTCCACCTAGGCTATGACACCTTAACTCAGAGTATGCTACTACATTCTATATTCATGTGTCGTGAAATAACATTATAGTTATTAATTGTAAGATCGTATCCAAATTAATATTTGGTATTCACCTCGTAGTAATATGTGTAACATCCTAATTTTTAACCCAATACTCTAGAACATAATTAGGTTAATCATTAGTCTGTTACGTCATAGCTTCCTTATTACTTTAAAATACTTAGCGAAAATACTGGTAAACTTTTTTTTGAAATATAAAAGCAAAGTGAGAGCCGCGCGACACATTAATTGATAATGCACGAAAGGTAACAAAGCACGCATCTCATAGCAACATGGCATAAGCAAGTAAAGGCACATCATAGTATCATTGAACTACATATTTATATAATATATGATATGCCCACTTGTGTAGAGTGGGGCTTAGTTTGATACATCATGAGCAATACAACTAAAAAGGAAATACAAGAGAAAGTGCAACGGAAACTATAAAAGCAACTCCCCTACCCAAGTGCAACTAATGGGATGACCTCTAAAACAAAAGAAGGTTCATCCCCATCTAAGTGGTGTGTGCTCTACCTGGGTACTCCGTCGGTCGTACGTCTCCTCCTACTGACGTCCGTCTCGCGAGCGAGGCACATATCCGGGAAACTGGCAAGCTCTTCGGGCGTAAAGAGGCGGAACGGGGATCGAGAGTGACCCCCGCGATGTGGCCGCATCTCCAGTCGTTGTGCAAGCCGTGGCTGAGTCACGGTATCCTCATTGCCCTCCCTCATCAGTGGTGGAGTGGGGGCAGAGCTCTCGCTATATGGATGGGTAAGCGGGTCCTCGGACGGGTCGGTCTCCGAGAAGTAGGTCCGGGGCACGTAATTGGGATAGTCACGCATGGCTGAGGCGGCGGTGTGCATGCGGAGTACTCTCTCGTTATGCGTACGCGCGCGATCAAAAACCCACTCGTTGTCGCCGTAGGGTGCTGTCGGGGAGAAGCGATGGGTATGCACGGGGTGAGCGAAGGGACGTCCTACGAACATGAAAACTCGCACCGTGCACTGTCCCTCAAAATGGTATGACCCGTGATCAGGGTCATAGTGCACCTCCTACGTCGGGGTGTCCACGAAAACCACGAACGTCGCCATCTGAAGACGTGACGGAAAGAAAGAGATAGAGGGAGTGAGAATCTTGCTAAAGAATCTCAGTAGGGCCTCTTACTACCTAGGTGTCATCATCTACGTCCTCAGGAACCTTGGGTTTAGTAAACAAAATAAGTGAGCATGCATTAAGTCCATTTTTAGGTTCTAAAACATAATTTAGCCAAAGTCCGTTCGTTTTAGCATGACTCTTAATGACATGGATGCAAACATATTAAAGGATGTATGCATGGCTCTACTTAATACAAGAATAATCATCATATCTTTAAGAACATCATAATAGTGGCATAAAGTGGCAATTAAATTCTCTTTGTGACATAATCATCATAACTTCCTCATAGGCCACCCTAAAAGATAATCGCTCTGGGGGTGGTCGGCCGAACCGGTGTCACCCAGAATGTGTCACATCTCTAGGTTATGAGATCATAACTTAACTAGTCGTCACTAGTTCTTACTTATCAATCTCGATAAGCGTAACATAATCATAAACATAATCCCGACTTATCCAGTACGGGCTAGGGGGCATTTCTTGGGGGTGCTCGGCGGAACCGGTGTCACCCAAGAATTAATCTTAGTACCGATGTCACATGAGTTCTCTGGAGGTACTCGTCCAAACCGGTGTCATCCGAGAACCCATCTTAGTACCTCATAAAAATTTCATAGGTTTTCAAAAATTTTCTGAGTCCTGAATTTGTCAAAAATTCGGCGGCATAACTGCGGCATGCCAAATTTCTTCCGAATTCTTCTTTATGCCACATGAGTCAATCAAACATGCATCCTTCATCATAATTTCATGCATTCACATAATCATCCTCATACTTTCACAAGCAATATTAAAAGTTCGTTATGCACTTGGTCCTACGGTATTTTATGCTCTGACCCTTACGGACCTTAAACTCGTGATGTAGTTAATCTAACATCTTCTATCAAACTTTTATGCACCTAAGGGTTCTCTTCTAACAAATCATATTATTCATTTGTTCTCTCTTTTAAATCTGAATAACATCATTCCTTAGGGGCAGCGTTATAAACTTATGATTACGGGGTTCTAGAACTTGCGTTTTAGACCCTTTCTTGGTTCTGTCTTCGCCTAAGGCGCTATAAGTTAAACCTAAACCAATTATGAGTCATTCCTATATGAAGGGACTAATTTTAAACCATTTTCTCTACATTATAATGTTGCTGGACAGATTCTAAGAATTAAATGTTCTAAGAGTTCTAGAATTGCGGTTTTACGGTTTACTAGTTACTAGTTTCTCTATAGGTGCTAAAATTCAATCCTACTTCAAATGTAACCAAATTTTTCATGATTAAACAATCCTAATCTGATTATATTCCCATTGAAACAGTTTGGGCAGTGTCCATAAATAAATGGGATAAAACTATGCTAAATCTTGACTTTACGGCTTTTCTAGAAAGCTAGTTTCTTTCCTAATTTGCATAGAAATGTTCCTACTTCATCATACATAATTTTTACTCATTCAAACACATCAAAACATCATCACATGGCAGCAAACACATCATGGAAGAACCGAAACATTAAGTCCTAAAAAGAATACATAACTTGATATCTTAAAACACATAAGTTGCTAGTTTCTCTTGGAATCATTTTCAAGACTTCTAAAACTCTTTTGCAAACCATTTTATTTCGTGAAAGGGACTAAAAACATTCTTAGGTCAGTGACCACTTAATCCCTCCTTCAAAAAAGTTAAATTCTTAGAACCTTGTTGGTCTTGAACTCAAACAAATTCATGAGATTTAAAAGGATTCTTAAAACTTGGCTTATTGGTCCTTGAAGCTAGATGAAACTCATCCCAAGTTCATCATCACCACAAGGCCAAAATCATGCATTCAAAGAATGCTCCCTCATTAAACTTTAACTTGAGATAAAATGGGTAAGTCTTTGAGCTCTAAGATATTTTAAGTGATGACATAATTTAAACGTGCTATGCACTTCATTTTTATTCTTCATTACAAAATAAAGTGAGAGCTTAAAGTAAACGTGCAAGACTTGAATATAAAAATTCAAGACTTAAAATAAATATGCAAGACTTGGAATATAAATATGCAAGGCTTGTAATATAAATATGCAAGTTTATTTCTTTATTTTAGTGCTCTAGGCCCAGCAACAATCGACTTTAAGGCCGAAATAGAAAGGCTTTGAGATTTAGTTAGGTGATAGTGCAAGTTCTCATTTTAAATCCTTACGTTCCTTAGTGATAAAAGTAAATATGCTAAGCAAGGATGTAAATATGAGATGCACTCCATTCTTTATCCTTTAACTTTAAGTGATGGCTTGGAAATTAAATATGAATGCAAAGCTCAAAATAAACAAGCAATGCATAAGCTTGAATTTAAATATAAATGCTAGTTCATTTTATTTCTTATTAGAGCTCATACAAGACTTTAAAGGAACTCAAACCTCAACCCAAACTTATCATGACAAGATAAAGTAAAACAAGAGTGAACCTCAAGGGTTCTTTGAAACACAATGTTTCTTTTCTTGGAGTGTAAACATAAATAACATTTTTATTAAAACTCAAGCTCTAGAGGCCTCATTGTGATGAACACATAGTCATAATCTAGAAGCTCTCATCATCAAGCCATTGTGAACTTCCTTGGCCAATATGGCCAAAACCTTAAAGAAAGAAAAGGAAGAAGAATCGAAATTGTTGGAGAAGAAAAGAAACATTTGGAACTCTAGAGACTATGAACTTGATAATGCATTAACACCAACATCATGAGCTCTCATCATTAAGTTCATGTTAACCATTTTAAAACATCATCAAAGTGAAAGGTTTCAAAAATTCAAGAAGAAAACTAAAAACATCTTTAACTCAAGAACAAAGATCAAGCTTTAGAGATTGTTCAAGTGATGAACATCACCATGAAACTCTCATCATCAAGTTCTCATTCCTTTGATTCTCAAGCCTCATGGCCGAAAAATAAAGAGGAGTGGAAGAAGAAAAGAAGTTCTAAAAAGGATTCAAGAGAAACTATGAACACTTAAAGAAATTAAGAACTTTAAATGTAAGAACTCTTGAAAGAAAATCCCTATCTAGTGATTAGGAGGTTGGACTGAGAGAAGAGGATGAAGAACTTGAAGAACTTGAAGACTTGAACTTGAGAGAAAAAGGAAACTTTGAAGTGCTCTTTGAAAACTTACACTTTGCAAATGAACCCAAAATGATACAAGTTCACCCAAGCAAGCTATTTATAGAGAAATGAAACAAATGAAGGGTGTAAATGAAGAGGAAGGTTCGGCCATTACAGCCCATGGGCAGCCCCCATGAGTTCCATGAGGTGAGATACTGTGGTCTTGAGGCATGGTGAGGTATGGTTCAAAGTATGGTGAGGTATGGTTCAAGGTATGGCTTCAAGCATGGTTCTTTGAGTGAGAAACAATTCAATATGTATGGTAATTGAGAGAGAGAGGGCCGAAATGCATCAGCCATGGGGGGAGGGTTTCTTGCATTTTAATTGTGGTTTAGAGTTGTGTTTAGGTGTATCTTTGATTAGGATTAAGATTAGGAATTTGTAAGAAACTGTTTAGGTGAGAAAATGGGTAATCAAGGTTGTCAAGACATAATTAAAGAGTGTTCTTGCATCATTAGTAAGTTATAAATTCATTTTAGTGTATAAACAATTCTAGACACAATTCCTTGATTTAAGGAATTGGAGAGAGAAAACACTATTTAAGATTCCAAGAGTGAAATCTTGAGTTTTAGAAAAGAGATTTAAATCCAATCTAAGCAATCTTAGGTTCTAATTAATTTTAATAATTTATTTTGACTCTAGATTAATTATGAAAATTAATTAATCTTCGTTTAGAGCCTAATATTGCTTAGGTTTGCTTAATCACATCGTTTAGCTCAAAAACACTATTCTAGGGGCAAAATCATAATTTTGCACTAAAACTGCCCGGAACCACCGGGACTCAAACAAATGTTTTGAAACATGTAAAAACATGGTTTTAAACCTCTGGGGAAAGTTTCGGGCTCAAACGGCACCTTTACCCGCGTAAAACGCTATAGGGGTATTTTGGTCATTTTGACCCGAAACTACGGAAAATAAGACTTTCGCCTCCGGAACCACTCAAGGGTCATTCAATCCCCTTCAAACATTGAGTTGGCCCTTCGAAGACTGCCGGGTCGGCCATCCTCGAATTCCAGGCCGAAAATGACCTCAGGGGTATTTTGGTCATTTTCCACTCAGACAGAAAATCGGGGCGTTACAATATGGAGCACTAGTACATTGAAATATAAGGCAGAAAGTAATATAAAACAAAGTATCATATGATTTTCTGTGATTACTATAAACGTCAGTAATTTTATTTATGAACATAAGGGCTCACAGCATTTCAGTACATATATATAGCATATAGCCAGCTAGGATACAGTACATAAAAGCATCAAGCCCTCACAGGGACCGCCAACATACATCAAAATATAAGACATACTCCTGCTTTAAAGTAAACCCATCAAAAATTCATATACATAGGTTTTCTTCTGAATCACGTCTAACAAATAGCAAGCATCTATCAACTACTAAAACAGAACATGAACATCGAGTGGTTCTTGTAAGTCTTAGTAGCACACTAGAGAAATCCATTTGCCATCGGGATGATGGCATCACCTCTTGGAAGGGAGTTAGGGTCAGAAGCTGAGCTATCATCAGGGGTGGACTGAGGTGCTAGCACGGGAGTAGGGTCAGCAAAAGCAGGGGCCATATCTACATCAGGAACAAGTGAAGCAGGTGGTGGCTGGATGATGACTGGATGTGCCATGTGCAAATGCACTCCATCAAACAGGAAGTCAGGATCAAAAAGTGAACTAATAATTGAACCAGCAAATGAATGACGAAAAAAGATATATACACATAACTGGGCATGAGCTAGCGCGAAAAAAGAGTCCATGATAGGTTCAAATGCATTTTAGGTGTGGCGACTCAATGAAGAACACCATTGACGCCATTCTCTGGATCTGTGGTAAACATGGAATACAAATAGGGATGAGAATTCTAAAATCCTCAGTAGGGTACTCCCATATATACATAAATGTCATCATTATCTACCCAGCTGCTTCAGTTTATTTAGGAAATTTTTAAACAAAAATTAAGAGTAATTATCTAGATTAACAAGATCTTTGTCCGAAGTAGATTCATTTTATGTGATCATCATCCTTGGAGTAAAAAATAGCAATTAAACACATAAACATTTTGATATCAATCAAACATTGAAGCATTATTCATATAGCATATAAGGTAAAAATAACTTAAACAAATTGCTACATTGACTATCTAGGCCCTTGATTACGCTGGCTTAGGCCATTCTAAGGTAATAGACTGCTTTTTAGGATTGAGCTCATTCCTATACACAATCCTTGGATTTTCTCTCCAATTTACACACAGACCAATTTCTAGTTAGGTTCGCTTCCTGACTCAGTTCAAGGGTAGTTAGGTTCACTCCTTAGTTAACCAGATTTGCTCTCCGACCCAATAATACATAGTCTTATGCTTGTCTTGCATATATGTGAGCAATTAGAATAAGTAATCACTGTTATATGTGCCTAACATCATCAACAAGTTCACATGTCATAATGAGATCAAGTCATAAACATTTTGGCATTTTTTCAAGCAACCATGCTTGCTGCCAGAATTTCAATTCTAAGAGAAATTATGGTTAACTTATCAAAAATCATTAGGACATAGCAAAATTATTTTTCAGATGTAATTCAATGTGTTAATGAGGTCATGGAAAAATTTTAAAGCATAAAAAGATCTCCAGCTAAATTTAAAAAATCTCACATTTTTGGAGGCAAGAAACTACAGAGTTTCAGCCAACAGTCAAATGTCTCAATTTTTCTACTCTATCAAGTGAACCTAAACTTTCTTGGAAAACTTAGAGTTTGAGCTCAATATGTCCTCAATATCCTATAAAATTTTAGCTAATAATTTGATCATTTACTTAGGTAACAAAATTAGAAAAGTTCAGTACTACAAACTGAACTGTGCAGGCAAAAACCCTGACCTGTTTGGTTTTCTATTTTTTTAAACTAGCAAAAGTGCTTAAGATGAGCAAAGAAAATTTCTGAAAACACTTATATATGTTCAATTCAACATATAAACATTTCAGTTCATAATCATGTCTCTAAATCAATCATAAAAATCATGCAATTTGAGCTGCTTGCTGGAAATCCGAAATTCAACAACTTAGTTTACAACATGTTTTGAGAAAAATGATTCTCTAACATCATCAAAACTCTACCAAAATTCATACATCAATATTCATATGTTATCAACCAATAAAATAAACAATATCAAGCCCAATCAAATCAGAATTTTCCAGAATAAATTTGAAAGAAAAATGGATGAATAAAGCCCTACTTCGCTCTTGCAAACTCTATCTCTTCTTCTTGTTTCCTTCAAGAGCTCCTACACCCAATTTTCACTTAAATCAGCTAATCCTCCTCTAAGATGGTAATATAACAGCTGCCTCTTGATGGTGTGATGGAAGAAGAAGCCTTGGAAGAAGGTTAATTCAAAAATTTCAAGTGCTAGTCTTGTGTTTGTGCTAAATCTATGGATACTTGATGTTATAGCTTAAGGTTTTGGTAAGTTTATGATGGTTTTGAGGAAGAAAGGAATAGAGAAATGGCTGTAGGAGTTTTGGCCGAGAACTTCCAAGAGAAATGTGTTGAATGCTGTCTTTTATAATGTGATGAAATTTTAGAGTAATAAATGAAATTAGAAAAATGGTTTTTCTTCAAGATAATTGCATGAAATTTTGGTGGCTTCTCATAGGTTCCTAGAAAACACAATGGTGTGGCTTTTTCTCTGCCACACACTTGTCTTGCTAGATGTCCATCTCACATTGTAATTTCCTTATGGTGTGAGAAACTAAACATTGTAATTTAACCGAACGGGTAAAACACCGTACCCATAAAACTTATAGTACCTGAAATTTTATTCCGAGTCTAGCCTTTTCATTTTTAATCCTTTCCAACCTACATCTCACATTTTCTCAATCCTGGACATCTCTGAGCCCAAATCCAAGATCTGGTGGTCTTAGCGGACCTAGCTATTCACGTTTCTTTTTTTTATGGCATCCTTTTCAAGTCATTCATATCTTGACCAGCCCGATTAGAATTGAAAAATTTTGATTAATAAAATCTAAATAAAATTTCTAAAATAACCTCAGGTGTTACAAAAAAGGATGCTTGAGGAGTAGAGAAGGAGCATCTTAGTGTTAGCTCTAGAACCCTTTAAAAAACTATATAGATTGAGTTTTGAGTGACAACAAAACAAATTTCGTTAAAATATTTTGAAAAATGGACTAATAGTTTACTTGAGTTTGTGTAGTATTTAACAGGAGCATTATTGTAAAATATTGGTTCAAACAACGAGTTTTTTTTTCATAATGTCATATTTTAACATGATTATAATCTCATTCAAAGAAATTTAAAACCTTACTGATATGAGAAATGGTTCTGAAAATGAACTTATGTATGTTGGATACATAAGAAAGGAATTTCGAGATCAAAAACCAAGTCCAAATCTTCAGAAAACAAGTTCACACATTTAGAAAACAATGCTCAATAAAGAAATCTACCTTTGCTTGATGCAAGTCATGATTATAGTCTTCAATCTTGATGAGAAGATTCCTATCAAGCTTAGATTGAAGAAATGAAGATCAACAAGATTAGAAACTAAAAAAAAGCTCATCAGAAAGCATGCGTATTCAGAAACCATGCACGCTTTGCAGCAAAAGGAAGAAAAATTCAAATTTCAAATTAAGTTAACACCCAAAAAAGGCTGACAGTGACATGTTACTTTTTCACTTGCTTAACTGTCCTAACTTATAGGAAAAAAAAAGGTTTAGAAACCACGACCAGAAATAAAAAGTACTTACTAAAGCTTCACTCAGAAACCATATTTGACAATAGGCTCTACGCCTACAAAAGTAGCTCTGACACAGCCAAGTGGAAGCTAAATCAAGGGGCAACAGTCTGATTTGCAAATCAAGTATAAAAGGATGTCATGTGAATGGAACTCAAGGTTATTTTTTTTAAGACCTTTTGGAAGACTTTTGACAAATTGCCAAAAATTATAAAATGCGAATCCCTCTTCTTCTGTAAAGCATATTACATCTTGTAATCAGTTTCAGTTTCTATAAAAATCATCTTTCTAAGTTCTTATTAGATAACATCTTCTTCTTAGGAAGAATTGTTAAAAAGAAGTGATTCAAGTTTTCAAGTCATACACAGTTTTATTCTTAGAAAAACTTGAGTGTTCATTTGTTGGAAAGAATGAACCTTAAACCAAATCATTGCACCCTAATCCATTAGTGATCATTGTGAAGTTAGGTGGGAGAGGCTAGTAAAAAGACTAATTTGAAGTTATACTGAATTGGAACTACTAGTCGTAGGAATAGCTTGAGAAGGCTATACAAAGACCATTGTTTTTTCTTTGGGTTGAGAAAGGTTTTAATGAAACTTAATAGGTTGTTGAGAACTGGATGTAGATAGGGTTGGCAGAACTAGTATAAAAATTACTATACAGTATCTCTTTATCTCTTCTCATGTCTTTTATATTCTACTTTTGAGATTTACTGTTATATATATTTTGGAAACAAAAAATTTAAGCAGTTTTTAAGTTTTTCACTTAATTCAGAAAGTAACTTTTGGAACCTTATTAACAAAGTTTTCTGCCACCTTCAAGTGCAAACTTGATAGACTTTGTTTAAGTTTTTCAAAAAAAGAAAAGAAGTTAAAGCATGATTCAACGCCTCTTATCATGCTATTTTCAACCTACACTTAGTTCTTATTTACAAAAACAAGAGGGATATATAAAACTATGCAAATTATAGAGGGATAAAACTTGTGAGTCATACTATAAAGTTGTGGGAGAGAGTAATAGAGTTGAGATTAAGACGAGAGACTAGTATCACAGAGAACTAATTTGGTTTTATGACTAGAAAGTCTACCATGGAAGCGATCTACTTATTATAAAGATTGATAGAAAGATATCAAACAAATCAAAAGGAATTACATATGGCCTTCATTGATTTGGAAAAAACATATGATAAGGTGCTAAAAGATTCTATGGAAAGCCTTGGAAAGAGAAGGAGCTCAAATAGCCTATATCCAAGCAATCCATGATATGTATAATTAGGTCATAACTACCATAAGGACTCAAGATGGAGTAACAGAGGATTTTCCTACATAGATTGGACTATACCAAGGGTTAACCTTGAGTCCATATCTTTTCACTCTAGTCTTGGATATGCTTACTGTAATGCCCCGATTTTTTTCTGTCTGAGTGGAAAATGACCGAAATGCCCCTGAGGTCATTTTCGGCCCGGAATTCGAGGATGGTCGACTCGGCAGTCCTCGAAGGGCCAACTCAATGTTTGAAAGGGATTGAATGACCCTTGAGTGGTTCCGGAGACGGAAGTCTCATTTTCCGCAGTTTTGGGTCAAAATGACCAAAATACCCCTATAGCGTTTTACGCGGGTAAAGGTGCCGTTTGAGTCCGAAACTTTCCCCAGAGGTTTAAAACCATGTTATTACATATTTCAAAACATCTGTTTGAGTCCTGGTACTCCCGGGCAGTTTTAGTGCAAAATTACGATTTTGCCCCTAGAATAGTGTTTTTGAGCTTAATGATGTAATTAAGCAAACCTAAGCAATATTAGGCTCTAAATGAAGATTAATTAATTTCCATAATTAATCTAGAGTCAAAATAAATTATTAAAATTAATTAGAACCTAAGATTGCTTAGATTAGATTTAAATCTCTTTTCTAAAACTCAAGATTTCACTCTTGGAATCTTGAATAGTGTTTTCTCTCTCCAATTCCTTAAATCAAGAAATTGTGTCTAGAATTGTTTATGCACTAAAATGAATTTATAACTCACTAATGATGCAAGAACACTCCTTAATTATGTCTTGACAACCTTGATTACCTATTTTTTCACCTAAACACTTTCTTACAAATTCCTAATCTTAATCCTAATCAAAGATACACCTAAACACAACTCTAAACCACAATTAAGATGCAAACACAACCCCACATGGGCTGATGCATTTCGGCCACCTCCTCCCCCATTTGACCACATGTTGATTTGTTTTCTCACTCAAAGAACCATGCTTGAGCCATACCTTGAACCATACCTCACCATACTTTGAAACATACCTCACCATGCCTCAAGACCACATTATCTCACCTCATGGAACTCATGGGTTCCCTCCAATCTGATGGCCGAACACCCTCCCCCTCCATGCACCTTCCATTTGCTTCATTTCTCTATAAATAGAATGCCTTGAGGAGCTTGCACCACTTTTAGATCATTTGCAAAGTTTAGTTCTCTCCAAAGCTTTTCTTTTTCTCTCAAAGTTCTAGTGTTCTTCAAGCTCTTCAAAGTTCTTCAAGTTCTTCATCTTCTTCATCTTCTTCTTCCATCTTCAAGATCATCACACCAAGTATGGATTTTCTTTCATGTATTCTCTTCTTTAAAGTTCTTGTTTCAAGTTTGATGTTCATAGTTTCTCTTGTTTCTTTTTAGAACTTCTCTTCTACTCCTTTTTCCTTTTCATTTTCGGCCATAGGCCTTGGAGTTCAAAGAAATAAGAGCTTGATGATGAGAGTTTCATGATGATGTTTATCACTTGAAACAAACTCTAGAGCTTGATCTTTGTTCTTGAGCAAAAATGTTTCTAGTTCTTCCTTTCTTGAACTTTTGAGAACTCTATCTTTGGTGATGTTTCAAAATGGTTTTAAGGACTCAATGATGAGGTCTCATCATGTTGGTGTTAATATATCATCAAGATCATGGACTCTAGAGTTTTAAAATGTTCCTTTTCCTTCTTGAAGTTTCGGCCACTTCCTTTTCTTCTACAAGCTAAATGTTTTGATTTTCTAAAAATGTTATGTTGAGTTCTAAGGACTCTAGACTTTACTTGATCTTGGTTTGATGAGTTTGGGTTAAGGTTTGAGTTCCTTTAAAGTCTTGTTAAGAGCTCTAGAAAGATAAAATGAACTTGCATAATTTATTTTATGCTTGCATTTATATTTACATTCTTGCTATGCACCTTTACTTTCAAGCTATCACCTAAGAACATAAAGATTAAAATGGAACTTGCATCATCACTTAATTTAATTCTCAAAGCCTTTCTATTTCGGCCTTAAAGTCGATTGTTGTTGGGCCAAGAGCACTAAAATAAAGAATTGAACCCTGCATATTTACTTTCAAGCTTGCACGTTTAAGTTTATGCCTTGCATATTTATTTTAAGTCATCACTTTATTTCGTAAGCAAGATTAATAATGAATAGCATGAGCACGTTTATTTTATGTCATAACTTAAGAACCTAGAGCTCAAAGACTTGCCCATTTCATTTCAAGTTAAAGTTTAATGTGAATGCATTCTTTGAATGCATGTTTTCGGCCAAGTAGTGATGATGGACTTGCAATGAGTTTTCATCTAGCTACAAGGACTAGTAGTCTATGTTCTAAGTTTTTCTTAAAGCTTTACAAATCTTTACAAGGTTATGTTATCATGAGATATGACTTTATTTCCTTTTAGAAGATGAAATATATTTTGGTCACTGACCTAAGGCTTCTCTTAGCCTCTTGATGAATTAAAATGATTTGCAAAGAGTTTTAGAAATTCTAATTTGATTCCAAGAGAAACTAGTTAACTTATGTACCTAGAGATGTCAATTTAGTTCTCTTATTGAAGTTAGATGTTTTCGGTACTATCAAGATGAGCTCGTGGCTGTATGATGATGTTTTGATGAGTTAAAATGTGTAGAAATATCACATGATGATGTAGAAACGATTCTATGCATGATAGGCAAGAAACTAGCTAACTAGAAATACCGTAAAGCTAGAATTTAACATAGTTTAGACCCATTTATTTTTGGAACTTATCCAAACTGTTTTAATGGGAACATAATCAGATTAGGATTGTTTAGACATGAAAAACTTGGTAACATTTGGATTAGAATTGAATTTTAGCACCTATAGGGAAACTAGTAACTAGAAAACCGTAAAAACGCAAATGTAGAACCCTTAGAACATTTAGTTTTCTGGATTCTATCGAGCAACGTTATAACATGATAAATGTGATTTATAATTAGTTCTTAAGCATAGGAATGTCTCATAATTGATTTAGATTTAATTTATAGCGCCTTAGGCGAAGACGGAACCAAGAAAGGGTCTAAAACGTAAGTTCTAGAACCCTCGTAATCACAAGATGTAATTTCTGCCCTTAAAGTGTAAGGCTGTCCAGATTCGTTGACGAACATAAAAATTAGTAAGAATCATTAGTTGTGAGCCTATAGGTGTATAAAAGGATAAAAACGGATGATAGCGTAATCAGTTTTCAAGATTTAGACCCGTAAGGGTCAAAGCATAAGACACCATAGGCTTAAGAGCATAATGAGCTTTAATGTTTCATGCAAGTGTATGTTTCAATTATGAGAACAACTTGAGCATGTGATCTCTTATGAGAGTATATAGTGTTGATGTGTTGATGCTCACGCCATGATGCGTTATGCAAAATTATGATATTATGATGCTTATGATGCATACGATGATTATGATGCCTTATGTTGATATTGAATGGCTATGCATGCTCTATATGTTTGGTGGCATAAAGCAAGTTTGATGGAAATCCGATTGTGCGCCCGTTCTGTTGCCGAATTTCCCATCAAACTTGAGTACTTGAGAAAAAGCTTGCGAAAACCCCTGGGTGACGCTGGTTCGGCCGAGCACCCCCAGAACAGATGTGACGTAACACTGAGACGCATTTCTCCCGCTACGGTGGGGAGGAAACAAATTCGTGAAGGTATTGACATTGAGCTTGCCAAAGCGGACAATTCGTTGTGTACTAGATACCAGTAGAGCATTTCAAAGAAGGAAATGATCCTAAGATAGGTGATCCAAGAAAGTTGTGTATACCCCCTCTATTAGCCCATATTAAATCTAGTGACGACTAGTTAGGATTGAGCTCATTCCTAGACGATAGGTGAGATGTAGTTTGGTGACCAGATTATCGCCGGGCCAGTGAATCGGTTGGACTTTTGGTGGATATGTTAAAAGGGTGGTCTTTAAGAAAAAGAACTTAAGAGTTTTATTTATAAGAAAGATATCACATGAAAATTTCTATGCCTCTTTATGCCACATATATGATTCTTGTTCCCTTATGATGTGCCCAAGTATTACGACTTTCGTGTTAATGTGCATATGGTATTGTCATGCATTCATCAAATATCTGTTGCATTCATGTCATTAAGACACATACTGAAAGACACCCACTTCGGATAAGTAGATTTGAAAAGCCTAAAACCAATCCTTATGCATGTACACCTTTTTCATAATTAAAACCGAGGTGGCTGGGGACGACGACGATGACACTTGTGTTAGAGTCGGGAATTCCTACTAAGAATCTTGAATAAGTTTCTCATCCTTTCCTCTTCTACCGTGTCGTCTCTAGACGAGGATTACAACGAGGTTCGTGACTTCTGCTAAGGCTCGTGCTTAGGGATCACACTAGAAGACAGGGCGGAGGGTCGCTGCGGGAGCATAGATAGCTTAGCTTTTTGGGTTGACACTTATCCAACCTCATAGGTGGATAAGGATGACTTCACATATATGGGCGTGTTTTGATGTAAATGATGGTACAATGATGTTAGTAGTCTATGTATCTATGAAGATGTGATGATATTATGATTGTTATGTATAATACTATGTATAATACTATGTTTCATGATTATCAATGGTGTGGTTACTTTTTCTTGCATGTTATGGTTTTGACGAACGTTAGGTTAGTGCACGGCTCGCATTTTGCTTTCAAGTTTCAAAAAGAAAAATTTATTCGTATTTTCCGCTAAATATTTTAATAAAAGGTTGTAAGGAATGAGACTAAAAGAGTAATAGACTAATGATTAACCTAAATATGTTCTAGAGTATTGGGTTAAAAATTAGGATGTTACACTTACTATAACAGCCTAAAAATTATTTAAAAATTAATTTGAGCTTTATTAGTCATAATTTCAAAAATCTGACAGTTTCAATAATGATGAGGACGGTCCAATGGATTTGTAAAAAGAAAAAATGAATAGTATTTTGCGGGCCCCACAGGCCCATCAGGACAGCCGAAACACCAGATTCGGGACCTGTAGGTGCCCAAAATTGGGAAAACATGAGAATAATGTTAGAAATAGTTAGAAATAAAGATTTTATACCTAGAATTAATTTTCGAGTAATGTTTGATTACCTGGGTACGATGTTTTACCCGTTCGGTAAAATTTCAGCATGCGATTTTTAACACTGAAAACTAATTTCATCTTTACAAAAGGAAAGATCTTATCCACTTATATCAAATGAATGGCTAAGATTTAATCTTGAATTACAAGATTCAATCCTAGCCATCCATTTTGTTTTCTTAGATTATGAATTATCCAACCATATATTATAATGTTCATACAAATACAAAATAAACACAAACTTATTTCCTTCTCAAACAAGCCAAGACATTCTTGCCATTCTTCTCCTTGTAGCCATCTTCATTCTTTCTTCTTCAAACTCCAATTCCAAGCTTGAAACACTCATGTTACAACACCAAGACACCATGATCAAAGCACAAACTTAAGACTAGTTCTTGATATCCTTACATTAAACACCAAGAGAGAATCATCACCTCACTTCATCATCAATAATTTTTGTTGTGTTGGCTGTCTAAGAAGAGGATTTGAGAGGGTTGGATCAATAATTGGGTAGAGAACTCTTGAAGGGAGCTAAGAACAAGGATTAAATTTTCCAAGAACCAAGTAGGGCTTTATATATTCTCTTGCTTTTCAATTTTTCTCTGAATGTTTCTGATTGAATTAGCTAGGGTATTCTAGATGTATTGATTGATGATAGATAGATATTCATGTGTTTAATTTGGTGGAGTGTTTGGATGATGTTAGAAATCATTTTTGTTTAAAGAGATTTTGAACCATGTTGCTGGAATTTCGATTTTTATACAGGCAGTATTTGTTCACGAATTTTCTAGGATAGTTGTGGGTATTTTATGATCTAGAAAAATTATATGTTGAAGTTAACATCCTAAGACAACTCCATGATTTTTCTTGGGTCATGTTAACGAATTTTTCTGCTTGAAAAAAATTCATGTTGCTTGAACATTGTTACTGGAAAATCTTAGTCTGAAGCAAGCAGGGAATTTGGTCGAATTTTCTGACCCATTTAGGAGTCTTGGATTCAGCTGAAAATTTTATGAGACGTAGCTAACATGTCAAGGTATCTCTAGTAAAATATTGGAGTCATTCTGGGCACTTTTTCTATGTTTGAAAAATTAGAAACCGAAGTGTTCTATGTGCTACCTGAAATGTTGGAATAGAAGCTGTAAATTTTGCTAATTATGTTACCATAACAAATGATTGAATTATCACTTGAAATTTTTACAGGGTGTTAAGGACATATTGAAGTCCAACCTTGATATGATCATTTGATAGGGTAATAAAATTGTGAACTATGGCTGTTGGCTGTGAACTATAACATCCCCTACTACTTTATGGATTAACGACTGTCCCCACAAACCAACACGGGTCTTTTCAGTGCACTTTGTCCCCACTCACATGCTTCCTGAGAAAACTTCCCAAGAGGTTACTCATCCCAAAATTGGTCCAAGTCAAGCATGCTTAACTGTGGAGTTCTTTAGTAATGGGATATGAAAAGAATATGCATCTTATTGGTATAGATAGTACCAATCAGTTCATATAAGCCCTCCTTAACTATATAGTCCCATACCTATACAGTCTCAGGATCCCTCTCATTCGGGTGTGTAATCGATTCATTCATGTACCCCTCTACTTGGAAGTCTGCCAGGAGCCGTTCCTTGTCCGTGCCTTCTATATTTGTAACATCCTCTGCTACTTTATGGATTGACGTCTGTCCCTACAAACTGACGCGGGTCTTTTAAGTGTGCTTTGTCCTACTCACACGCTTAACTATGGAGTTCTTTAGTGATGGGCTACTGAAAAGAAGATGCAATTTTGGGATGGGTCACCTCCTGGGAAGTTTTCTTAGGAAGCATGTAAGTGAGGACAAAGCATACTGAAAAGACACTGTGTTGGTTAGTAGGGACAATCGTCAATCCATAAAGTAGTGGGGGATGTTACATGAATATGGGGTGTCTGACCTCCAAATTTGTAGAATTTTGTTAACATGGTTAGAGAACTCTTTTTGTTCTAAAATTTTTATGGAACCTTGTAGACACATTGAAGTGTCTTGGATAATTTTTATAGACTCTAAATTGAATGTTTGATGTGCAAATAAATTTGTGCTATAATGGTATAAAATCTACCAAGGTGCTGGAAAGTAAACTCAAGCATAGAATTGATGAGATAATATCTATTAATTCAAGTATAATATATGTGAGTGCATGCTAGCAACTTAAAAGATTGGTTTATGAGACGTGACTGAAAATTATATTGTGAATGGATGCTTATATGAGCTTGATGATGATATGTATGCTAAGTAGAAAAAAGGTCACTTTTTGTTTATAAAGGGTATGGAAAGATCCCCTATAATGTGTAAAGGGCAAAAAAAGGCCCTCTATAATGTGTAAAGGGCACGGGAAGGTCCCTTATAGTGTGTAAAGGACACGAAAAGGTCTCCTTTTGTTTGTAAAAGGCATAAAAAGGTCCCCTTCGATGTACCAAGGGCATAAAAGGTTGAGAATGAGCGTCTGTGATGTTAAGTAGTATAACAGGTGCATGTTTGAAAATGTTGAGCAATATGACATATATACATTGAGTGACTGAGTAATTAAAATAAACTCACTTCAGAAGAATGACTTTTGAACTTTAAAATAAACCTTTAATATATGTTGCATGCTCGTAATTTTAATAATAAATCGAAGTAGCTGGGATGATAACGATGACATGAGTTTCATTATATGTTTTGGGGATACCCTACTGAGAATTTTAGAATTCTCACCCCTATATGTTTATTTCTATGTCATCTCTAGGTTGATTCTAAAAATCAGTGGAGCCCCTACAAGAAAGACTGAATTGAAATTTTTGTAGTTTAGCAGTGGAGACACGTATCTGTTGTACTTAGTTATATACATGTATCTGTAAACATAGTAAAGAACAGATGGGTACTAAAGCTCATAGAAGAGCTTCCTCTTGTACTTGACTTGTACTAAATAAATACTTTGTTTCCTTACTATATATTTTGATAGAACCATGAGTTAGTTACAATATAATGCAACCTATTCTTGCTATAGATAATTAAGAAAGGTTTGCAAATTTATAAGTAACAACTCTCGAGTATGATGCCATGACTTAAGGATGAGGTTGTGCTTGGGAGGATGTTGCGTTATAGTATCAGAGCAGTTCATCCTTATAGGACCTTGAGAAATGGACTGGCTATGCTTCCTTAGTAAATGTCATGCATTATAATTTTATATATGTGTGTGACTGCTGGTTGAAATGTTGTGGATTGCTATCACACTTAGCTTGGTATTGAGCCTGATCAACTCAATAATTCTTATTTGGTGTGATAGGAATCAATGACATTAAATCGGCATACTAAGAGCAGAGCTGGAAATGAAACCGATATGACGGATACATTCTATGAGATGGCCGCGGCAATAAGAGAACAAGCTGCAGTTGCTAACCGAATTATGGAGAGGTTGAACTGCTATGAAGACCGAAACCTAGCTGATAACCCTAGAAGGAACGAAGTGGATGTGGAATATCAAAAATTTACTAAGTTCAGAAAGGCAAATCCCCTACCGTTTCGAGGAGCCTTCAATCCAAGGAAAGCAGAAGAATGGATTAAGGCCATAGAGAAGATATTCTCAGTTCTTCCTTCCGCCGAGATCCAAAAAGTGGCTTTTGCTACCTATATGTTAAAAGCAGATGCAGAATTCTGGTGGGGTTGGCACCAATGGATTATTTAAAGCTTCCCAGACTGAAGTCACCTGGGATGTTTTTAAGGAAGCTTTTTATCACAAATACTTCCCTACCTCTATGAGAAATACAAAGGAGTTGGAGTTCATGGCACTCAAGCAAGGGTCCATGAGTGTAGTAGAGTACACAGCAAAGTTTGAAGAGTTTTGCAAATTTTCTACCATCTATCAGTGTAACCCTGATGAAGTTTGGAAGTGCATGAAGTACGAAGCAGATTTGCATGAGGACATTGAAGCTGCTGTGGGACTCTTAGAGATATGGGATTATGCAACCTTGGTAAACAAGTGCCGTCATGCAGAGGACTCTAATAAGAAGTTAGCAACCATTCAATCGGCTAAAGAAACTTCTAATAAAAGACTAGCCCTTGAAGACCAAGACTATGAGGATGACCCGCCTTTGAAGAAACAATTTCAATTAAGTCCGCATAAGGACAAACAACAATGGTTGACCACGAGCCAAGATTATCCAAAATATGGGAAGAACCATGGCAACAGACCTTGCTTGGCTAGGCAGAATGTATGCTATTGCTGTGGAAAGCCAGGACACATAATGAGAGAGTGTCCAAATAGAAATTCAAAACCAACTACCAAAGTCACAACACCAGAGTAAGGTTTTCACCATAAGTACTGAGGGGATGTCAACACCTAAAAATTCGATCTAAGGTAAGAATGTTTAGGATTTGATTGAATTGTTTGAACTATATGTCAGTTCCTTGTTTGAGGGCAAAATTCTTTTTAAGGTGGGTGGTAATATAACACCCTAAAAATTATTCAAAAATTAATTCAAGCTTTATTAGTTGTAATTTCAAAAATCTGGCAGTTTTAATAATGATGAGGATGGTTCACCAGATTTGTAAAAAAAAAAAAGTGAATAGTGTTTTACGGGCTCTGTAGGCCCACCGGGACAGCTGAAACCCCAGATTCAGGACCTATAGGTAGCCGAAATTGGGAAAACATGAGAATAAAGTTAGAAATAGTTAGAAATAAAGATTTTATACCTAGAATTAATTTTCGAGCTATAACGCCTCGATTTTTCTCATGCATAAATGACCAAAATGCCCCTGAGGTCATTTTTACCGGGAAAATGAGGATAGCTAACCCCGACCATCCTCAAAGGGTTGTTTTAATATTGAATAGGGACTATGCATTTTATGTGTGTTAATAGAGCAGAAGAATCTCATTTTTGAGTTCTTGTACGCAAAATTACCAGAATACCTCTGTGACTAATTGGCACAGAATTAATTCCTGACTGGACCCGAACTTTGCCCAGGACTTTGAAATTTCATTTTTAAGGGATGTCTAACGTCTATCTAAGCCCAAGTGATCCCAAGAAGTTTTTGTAAAAATTACCGTTTTGCCCCCTAATTAAAGGCATAACGAACTTAATCACATAATTAACGAAAGCCAAACAATATTAGACTCTAATCAAAGATTAATTAATTTTAATAATTAATCTAAAGTTGAAATAATTAATTGAAGTTAATTAGGGCGTAAGATTGCTTAAAGGAACTCAAAACCCTTTTCTCAATTCAAGACTTTATGTCACATTTTCATGAATAGTATTTTCTCTCTCCAATTTCTTAAATTAAGGAATCAAAGATGTAATGGTAATTCTTGATTGAATGAGGTTTGACCCTACTAATTGAGCAAGAGCACTCCTTAACCATGTTTTGTGCAACCTTAATTACTCATTTTCTCACCTAAACACCAAATTACAACTCCCAATCAACTATCTAATCAAACCTATTCCTTAAACCAAGTCATAACACAAGTGAAATGAGATATTTTCCTCCCCCCATGGCCTTGAAGTACACGGCCACTCCTCCTCCATTTCATCACATGTTGAATTTTTTTTTTATTAAGATATACACTTAAAGAATCATGCCTAAACCCATACCTAGTCATACCCAAACCCATACCTAGTCATTCCATGACATGATGCACTTGAATGAGATATTTTTCTGTCCTTTTTCCTCGTGCATTGCTGCAGTCTTCCCCTCCCATTCTCATCCTCTCACGTTTCATTTCTCTATAAATACATCCTCAAGAAAGCTTACAAGAACCTTTACTTATTCTTACACTTGAGTTTTCTCCCTTTACTCTCAAGAGTTCTTTTACTTCTTCATTCTTCAAAGAAACCACCACTCCTCAACCTCAAACCACCACACAACCACCATAAATCTTCCATTAAAACACTTAATCTTTCCACCTCCAAGACCAAAACCCAAGACAAACTTGTCTTCCTTTCTTTTCCTTTAGTGGCCGAAATCATTTCCTTGCCCAAAGGAAAGATTGTTCTTCTCATTTCTTCTCAAGATCAAGCTTTCTTTCATTCTTTAAGAAAAATACCATTGTCAGGGAGTTGTTTTAAAGTTTTCATTCTTTTCTTTTGAATCATTTTGGTTGGAATGTTGAAATGTTGGTTCATTCCTTTTCTTCCTTTCTTTTTTGGCCTAAAGGCTTCCTTTTCTTTCTTTCCTTTTTTAGCCTTGATGGCCTTGTCCTTGAGAAACCATAGCTTGATGATGAGGATCCTGGATGTTGGTTGCAAAATCATCATTTACTTGACCTCTAAAGCTCGAAGGTTTCACTTCTAAGAGTTTCTGCAAATAAAGGTGCCACTTGGTTTTCTTTGATAAGTTTTGCTTGAGCAAAAAATAAAATGATATGGTTATGTTATCACTTAATTAACTTAAGTTCAAGACTTACCCCTTTCAACCTTAAAGTTGATCGGTGTTCTAGAGTGAATACTCTAGATAGGAGTCTTGAGCATAAAACTAAAAAAGAATAATTGGACATTCATTCACTTTACAAACTTTGGAGTTGATCGGTGTTTTAGAGATGCTATTCTAAATAAGAGTTTTGAGCCTAGAACCTAAAGAAATAATAAATGGAAATGTATTCATGTTTATACTTCAAGCCTTTGCATTTCATATTTACATTCGAGCCTTGCACCTTATATTTATTTCCAAGTTATCACCTAAAGCTTGAAGATAAGAAATGAACTTGCAGTCTATGTTTATATTTCTTGTCTAGCATATTTATATTTCAAGCCATCACCTAAACTTAAAGATTAAAAAATGAACTTGCATTCTCATATTTAATTGCAAGCCTTGCATATCATATTTATATTTCCATTGCCATCACCTTATTATACCAAGATTAAAATGAGGCTTGCATTTGCATATTTAAGTTATGCCATCACCAAAATAATCTAATGCTCAAGACTTACCCCTTTCAACTTACATGAGGATTTTGGTCCATGGAACACCTTTTCTTTTAAATGTGATTTGGTTCTTCAAATAAGGTCGTAATAAATGATATATTGTTGTCTGGAGAAAATGAAGTTTGTGTCTTATAACCTTTTCTTGAAATATATGCTTGTTCTTAAAGTGTTAAAGCATGGTTCACATAACAAAAAATTATTTGAGCTCTTGGCCTTTGCTACTAAACTAAGGGTATTATTTGCATTTCTATAAGGTGAAGTTAATTATAAGGGTATCTCTTAATTTAGAATTAATTTCAAGAATGACTAGTTACTAGAAATGCCTACTTTGTATCTTTGCATGCTCTTAAGAAATTAAATTTTAGTTTCTATTCAAACTTTCCAGAAATTAAATTTTTGTTCAATTATCAATTCTGCCCAAATCTGTCCAGCATTGTGTAATGATGTTCTTGAGGTCATTAATTAGTGGAATTCATTGGAATTAATCTCTTAGATGTATAAAAGAATAAATACAAAAGTTAGGTTTATCCGATTTAGAGGTTTAACCGTCTAAGGGATAATGAAAGTGCTTATTTTATGAGATGATGGATTTATGATATGAATGACAATTTATGTCATGATGATGTTGCATTTTTGGCTATCAATTTATATGATTTATTGTGGCATATTATGACTACACTTGGAATATTTGAGGTGCACATTATTGTGGCATATTATGACTACACTTTTGCTATATTTGAAAAATCAAAAACCAAAGTCTTGTATGTGTTGCTTGAAATGTTGGAATAGAAGGTATAAATTTTGCTAATTATGTTACTATATCAAATGACTGAATTATCACTTGAAATTTTTATAGGGTGTTGAGGACATATTGAAGTCCAACCATGATATGATTATTTGATAGGGTAATAAAATTGAGAACTATGGCTATTGGCTGTGAACAGGGGGTGTCTGACCTCCGAATTTGTAGAATTTTGTTAACATAGTTAGAGAACTCTGTTTGTTCTAAACTTTTTATGGAATCTTTTAGATACATTGAAGTGTCTTGGAGAATTTTTATAGACTCTGAATTGAATGTTTGATGTGCAAATAAATTTGTGCTATAATGGCATAAAATCTGCCAAGGTACTGGAAAGTAAACTTAAGCATGGAATTGATCAGATAATATCCTTTAATTCAAGTATAATGTATGTGAGTGCATGCTAGCAACTTAAAGGATTAGTTTATGAGACGTGATTGAAAATTATATTGTGAACAGATGCTTATATGAGCTTGATGGTGATATATATGGTAAGTAGAAAAAAGGTCCCCTTTTGTTTATACAGGGCAGGGGAAGGTCCCCTTTTATTTATAAAGGGAACAGGAAGGTCCTCTGTAGTGTGTAAAGGGCACGGAAAGGTCCCCTTTTGTCTATAAAAGGCATGAAAAGGTCCCCTTCGATGTACCGAGGTCATGAAAGGTTGAGAATGAGCTTCTATGATGTTAAGTAGTATGACAGGTGCATGTGAAGTGATTGAAAACATTGAGCAGTATGACACATGTACATTGAGTGATTGAGTAATTAAAATAAACCCACTTCGGAAGAATGACTTTTGAACTTTAAAATGAACCTTTAATATATGTTGCATGCTCACAATTTTAATAATAAACCGAAGTGGTTGTGATGATAACGATGACATGAGTTTCATTATATGTTTTGGGGATACCCTATTGAGAATTTTAGAATTCTCACCCCTATATGTTTATTTTCGTGTCGTCTCTAAGTTGATTCCAGATATCAATGGAGCCCCTACAAGAAAGACTGAGTTAGAATTTTTGTTGTTTGGCAGTGGAGACTCGTATCTGTTGTACTTAGTTATATACATATGTCTGTAAACATAGTAAAGGATAGATGTGTACTAAAGCTCGTAGAAGAGCTTTCTCTTGTACTTGACTTGTACTAAATAAATACTTTATTTCGATAGAACCACGAGTTAGTTGCTATATGATTCAACCCATTCTTACTACAGATAATTAAGAAAGATCCACAAATTTATAAGTAACAACTCTCGAGTATAATGCCATGACTTAAGGATGAGATTGTGCTTGGGAGGAAGTTACACTTACAGAGCATATTTAGGACCTGGTGTCTTGTTGTATGTTGTTTGCAGATAATATAGTCCTAACAATAGAATCGAGAGAAGAAGTAAACAAAATGTTAGAATTATGGAGGGAAGCTTTGAAGGTATGTAGGTTTCGTATAAGTAGAAGTAAGATGTAGTCTATGGAGTGCAAGTTTCCCAAGAGACATACACATTCTAACTTTGAAGTGAAACTTAGGGATGATACCCTACCGCAAGTCACAAAATTTAGGTATTTGGGTTCTATCATTCAAAGTGATAAAGAGATAGAGGGAGATGTTAACCATAAGATTCAAATAGGATGATCAAAGTGGAGAGGCGCTTTGGGTCTTATTTGTGACAAAAAAGTACAACTAAAGCTTACGGGTAAATTTTATTGTACATCAATAAGACCAACTTTATCATATAAGGCTAAATGTTATGTAGTGAAAGATCAACATGAAAGTAAGCTACATGTGGTGGAGATGAGGATGTTGTGATGGATGAAAGGTGTAATGAACAGAGGTTGTGGCCTACCTCCTCAAATTAGAAATTTATTTTAATGCCAAGTTGCACCAAAAACAACCTAGGTTGTCTCTCAAGGAGACTTCAATACTTAGTTGTGAAAATCAAGGGTTTTGAAGAATGAAAATTATAGCAATGGAAATTAAAAGATAATAGCAACAGTGAGGAAAGCACTAGTGTAAGGTATTCCTACAATTGGAAATCAATTATCATTGACTAATTATTAAACCCATTGGTGGCTATTAGTAATAGATTACTGGCAATTCTACTAATGATCTATCTATCTCTAGAATTTGACCAATGTAGATAACTAATAAATGAGATCTCAATTTATTTAGAAATCACATTGATTTAATGAACTAATTGCTATAGCCTAACTGTCAATTAGAAAGTTAATTCTAATGTTCCCCCTCAAATATAAACCAATAGATCTACCAATTTGTACCCAAAAGGTTTCCCTAAACGACAATCGCCAATTTAGTTATTCCAATAAAGATTATAGCAATCATCACAATAATTTAAGGAATAGAGACTGCAGATCATTAAGAAAACTAATGCATTCAATATAAACAAAGGGTCTCAAATGTCATCTCAATCCATCCGAAAATCCCTACACTAATAAAGAAATCTATTCCTCCATCACTGAAGGATTACAATAATGAAGATAAAAAAACCTTAAAATAATAGCAATAATTCTTGCCACAATCTCCAAGATGAAGCACTTTCACTAATGGAATCCTTAGAGAGAAAAGAATAAAGAAGAAGAAGAAGATGTAGAGAGAGAATAATAACACTGAAAGTGGCGGCTTAAAATTGAGTAAAAAGCTAGGGTAAAAGTTTATGATAATTCTTTAAATACTGCTCTCTAAAATAGTTCAAACTAGGGTCTAAAAATAGGTTAAATGAGCTGTTCTGTGTCATCGCATGAACACTACAGCACTTGTTGAGTGCTGCAGTGCTCAGCAATGAGTTATGCTGATGAATGTCATTTTTCAGGTACTGTTGAGCGTTGTAGCAATGGACAGGCCTCGGCACTAGAAATAGCAATTGTAGCCTTTTGAATAAGCTTTCTAACGAAACCAAAATCACCCCAATCGGCATCTGTAGCTCTAGATATTGCGAAAATACTGACTGGAGGTCAAGTTAGACAACATCAAAACATTTAGGAACTTTAATCTTGCAACTCGATTTTCAGCAAGATACTCTTAGAATTGGGTTTTGGGCTGAACATGAAAGTTTTAAAGGGCTTCTTGAGCTTTCCAAAACATCTTTATTTGTTTTAATCTGATTCCTTATTCTTGACATTTGCACTCAATTCAAAGCTCCTGTATATAAAATCCATACTCAAAGAGGTAGGTTAAACACAACAGGCTCTAATTTAATAATTATCCCAAAATCAATGCAAAAGTCATCAATTCTATCAAAATCACACAATAAGGAATAAATCAAAATCCTTATTAGTTGCGTCAACAACACAGTAAAACTCATGCAAAAAGCTAAGGTTTAGAAGTAAGATAAGTGATACAAATACCCCTTATCAAACTTACCCACACTTAAACTTTCACATGTCCTCATATGAATCTAAGATTAAACCAAAGCATGGATAAGAAGCAATAAACAAGGACTATACTAGACTCCTAACCTAAAATGCATGATGCATGAAATTAAATGACAATACACCAATCCAATGAACCTAGAGGCATAATAATAAGCTTTCACACCAACAATCAAAAGAATTACAATGAGCAAGGCATGAACAAGTACATAGCACACAAAGTATAATTCGCATATAATGTATGGATCAAGTACAAAAGTCCTCCCAAGGTCAGTGTTTGCCCCTCATTCACTTAAGTGTTTTAGGTTAAGATATACACTCAATCACCTCAAATGAAAATACATTACCATAAGCTTGCTATGGGCCTCATTGTCCATTTTGTTACACACATATGCATATTGAATCAAGAGGACTTACCTTTGGTTGTAATGGGGCTTGGGTGAAGGTGGATAAAAATATAGGCCAATGGGGTTAAACATCAAGTCAAAGGAAAACAATTGCGTACACCAAGAGCACAAGTGCCTAAGGGTACACTTTGTCCAACTTAATACAATTATAGGCCTTTCTTTTATAGTGTGACACACACCTTCAATCAAATTTTTTTTAGAATTTTTTTTTATCAGCCTTGTATTTTTTTCCTTTTTTTATTTTGGGTGTTCCACTTGTTGAATTTTGGGTACCCATTGTTCCTCCCCCACACATAAATTGAAGCATGCCTTTATGCTCTCCCCTACACTTATGCTCAAGCACATATAAGAAATGCACAAATGCTCTCCTAAGCTCAAAAGATTGGGAATTTTCATGGTTTTCACTTTTGGTTAAGGATGCGCTAAAACAAAAGAGTGGGCAATAAGGCTCAAAAGGACTAAACAATGGTAACATGTAAAGGTTGGCTATATGAGCGAATGACTAAAAATAAGAAAAATGCCTCGATCATATTCAAGCATGCACATAGAAACATATTTTCAAGCAAGATCCTAAGTAAGTTCTAGAATACAAATCCAAAGAGGAAAACACACATGAACAAATAAGCAAGGCACATGATAGTCCAATCAAAGAGGCCCAAAATCTCACAGGGTGAAAGTGCATGTACTCATTCCAAATAACACAATGCATCTACCAAGCATGCAACACAATAAATTCAATGCTAAGCAAGTCAATAAGGTGCATGTGGTGTGAGCCTATGCTTGTAACCTCTAAGGTGCCAAAGGGATGGTGTAAAATGCAAATAAAAACAAATATGATGCAAGACTCATAACTAAAATGAAAATAAATGAAATGCAGAAAAATAAAAGAGAAGAGTAAAGAAAAACCCTATAGTGGGTTGTCTCCTACCCAGCACTTTGCTTTAACATCCTTAAGTTGGATGATCAGGTTATGGAGGGTGAGCAGCTTCAACCCACAGATAAGCTGCCCAAGCCCTTAGATCTATGGGGTTCTCATGGAGGTGCATTAGCCAGTGCCCCTCAATATCACATCGAATCATGCTGGAGTTTTCCAACTTAATTGCACCATCAGGGTGTACATGGGTGACCAAAAGTGGTCCCTTCCATCTAGGCTTTGGCTTCCTCGCTATCAGTTTTCCCCGAGGCTCATGTAGCAAGATCCATTGCCCCTCACAGGACTTCTTATCCAACATGGGCTGGTCATAGAACACCTGGAAAACTGATGACTACTACCTGGGTGGTATACTTGTATCCAAAAACTTGGGACATTCTAAAACAACAGGTGTATCATATCCAATGGAAGAAGAAAAAGTGGAGAAGAGGGGGTTTGGATCCTCACAAGGCAAATTTGTAACATCCTAATTTTTTAACCTAATACTCTAGAACATATTTAGGTTAATCATTAGTCTGTTACTTCATAGTTCTCATTTAACTTTGAATTACTTAGCGGAAAATACGGGTAATTTTTTTTTGAAAAACAAAGTGAGAGCCGCGTGATGCGATAAGCGGTACACCATGTAAAGTGAAACAATTATCTCACAACATCATAACATGAGGCACAACATGAACATCATTGAATATCATCTCATATATATACAACTTGCCCACTTATAAGTGTGGGTCTTAATTTAGTAAAAGCGAAATGCATAAAAGAAAGTACAACATAAGCATAAACATAATCTACTCCCCTACCCGAGTGCATCTAATGGGAAACCTTTAAACAAAAGAAGGTTTATCCCTATCTAAGTGGTGTGTGTTCTAACTCGGGCCATCCACGGCCTCCTACTGGCGACTATCTCGTGATCGAGGCAGATATCCGGGAAACTGGGCGAGCTCCTCGGGCGTGAAGAGGCGGAGTGGGGATCGAGTGTGAGCCCCGGGGTATGGCCGCATCTCCGGTCGTCGTGCACGCCTCGGCTGAGTCACGGTGGGCTCGCTATCCTCTCCAAGGTCCATAGGTATGGAGGGGGAAGATCCCTCGGAGGGTGCCTGGGTTGCCGAATCCTCGGAAGGATCCGTCTCCGAAAAAGATGACGGGCAACGGGGCACATACTAGGGGTAGTCTCGAGTGGCGGACGTGGATGATGGGGTACGGCGAAGCCTCTCCTCTAGGGGACGTGTGCGCTCGAACACCAAGTCATCGCCAAAAGGTGAGACGGGGGAGAAACGATGGGAATGTACAGGGGGAGTGAAAGGTCGACCCATAAACATGAATACTCTAACCGTGCATCGACCCACAAAATGGAATGACCCGTGGTCCGGGTCATGGTGCACCTCCCATGTCGGCGTGTCCACGAACACCACGAACGTCGCCATCTGAAGACGTGACGGAAAGAAAGAGGTAGAGGGAGTGAGAATCTTGCTAAAGAATCTCGAGGGCCTCCTACTACCTAGGTGTCATCATCTACGTCCTCAGGAACCTTGGGTTTATTTATACAAAGTGACTGAGCATGTATTAGGTTCATTTTTAAACTTTAAAATATATTTTAGCCAAGGTCCATTCATTTTAGGATGATCTTAATGTCATGGATGCAACATAATAAAAAATGTATGCATGGCACTACCTAATGCACATACATAAAACATAACATCAAGCATCATCATTCTTGGTGGCATAAAGTGGCAATAGTAACATTCATATGGGACAAAACTTAGTGACATAATCATAATCATGAAACTTCTCTTCCTCATGGGCCACCCTAAAAGACAATCGAACTGGGAGTGCTCGGCGAACCGGTGTCACCCGAGCGTGTCATACATCTAGGTTATGAGCTCATACCTTAACTAGTCGTCACTAGTTCTTACTTACCACTTAACGATAAGCGTATCATAAATCATAAATCCCGACTATCTGAGTACGGGTTGGGGGCAAACCTCTTAGGGTGCTCGGCCGAACGGTGTCACCTAAGAGTATAAAATGGTACCGATGTCACATGAGTTCTATGGAGGTGCTCGGCCGAACCGGTGTCATCCTAGAACCCATCTTAGTACCTTAATTTTCAAAATCTCTTTAAGTCCCCAAATTTGTCGAAAATTCGGCGGCACAACGGTCATTACACTGAATTTCCTTCCAAATTTGCTTTATGCCACATAAACATATAGTCTCATAAATTCCTCATATGAATAACATCATCATCATTAGCATACTTCATGCATCATCATAAAACATCCAAGCGCTTACCCTTACGGTAGCTTATGCTTTGACCCTTACGGGTCTTAATCTTGAGATATAGTTCTCTACATCCGTCGTTCATATTTTAAGCACCTAAGGCTCATAATTAAACATCATTCATAATCCTCTCATTTTACTTTTAAATCTGAATGGCATAGGGTGGAAATCCTAACATGTGAATACGGGGTTCTAGAACTTACGTTTTAGACCCTTTCTTGGTTCCGTTTTACTTGAAAGCTATGGATTAAATCTAAATCAATTATGAGGCATTCCTATGCTTAAGGACCAATTATTAATCATGTTTACCATGATGTAAGGGTGCTGGACAGAATCCAGAAAATTAAATGTTCTAAGAGTTCTACATTTGCATTTTTACGGTTTTCTAGTTACTAGTTTCCCCATAGGTGCTAGAATTCAATTCTAACTCAAATGATACCAAGTTTTTCATGTCTAAACAATCTAAATCTGATTATGTCCCCATTAAAATAGTTTGGAAAAGTTCCATAAACAAATGGGTCAAAACTATGTTAAATTCTAGCTTTATGGTATTTCTAGTTAGCTAGTTTCTTACCTATCATGCATATGATTGCTTCTACATCATCATATGATATTTTCACACATTCCAACCCATCAAAACATCATCATACAGCATCACATTCATCACATTAGAACCGAAAACATTTAACTTAAATGAGAGAGTTAAATTGACATTTCTGGGTACATAAGTTAACTAGTTTCTCTTGGAATCAATCTAGAACTTCTAAAACTCTTTGCAAAACATTTTAATTCATCAAGAGGCTAAGTGAAGCCTTAGGTCACTGACCAAAACATATTCCATCCCCTAAAAGATAATAAAATCACAACTTGTGATGACATAACCTTATAAAGATTGTAAAGCTTTAGGGAAAACTTAAAACATAGACTATCGGTCCTAGTAGCTAGATGAAAACCCATTGCAAGCCCATCATCACTACTTGGCCGAAATTATACATTCAAGGAATACATTCGCATTTAACTTTAACTTGGAATGAAATGGGCAAGTCTTTGAGCTCTAGGTTCTTAAGTTATGACATAAACTAAACGTGCTCATGCTTTTCGTTTTTAATCTTGCTTACAAAGTAAAGTGATGACTTAAAATTAAATATGCAAGGCATAACTTAGACGTGCAAGCTTGAATGTAAATATCTGAGGCATAAACTTAAACGTGCAAGCTTGTAGGTAAATATGCATGGTTCAATTCTTTATTTTAGTGCTCTTGGCCCAACAACAATCGACTTTAAGGCCGAAATAGATAGGCATTCGAGAAATTAATTATGTGATAATGCAAGTTCAATTCTTTATTTTAGTGCTCTAGGCCCAACAACAATCGACTTTAAGGCCGAAATAGAAAGGCTTCGAGAATTAAATTAAGTGATGATACAAGTTCCATTTTAATCTTTATGTTCTTAGGTGATAGCTAGAAAGCAAAGATGCATAGCAAGAATGTAAATATGGATGTAAGCATAAAATAAATTATGCAAGTTCCTTTTATCTTTCTAGAGCTCTTCACAAGACTTTAAAGGAATTTAAACCATAACCCAAACTCATCCAAACAAGGTAAAGTCAAGCTTAGAGTTCTTTAAAACTTAACATAATATTTTTAGGAAATCAAACCATGAAGCTTAGAAAAATTTAAGGAAATGGCCGAAATCTTCAAGAAGAAAAAGGAACATTTTAAAACTCTAGAGCTCATGATCTTGGTGATATATTAACACCAACATCATGAGTCCTCATCATTGAGTTCATAGAGCCATTTAAAACCATCATCAAAGCTAAAGTTCTTAAGAGTTCAAGAAAAGAAAAACTAAAAATATTTTTGCTCAAGAACAAAGATCAAGCTCTAGAGTTTGTTTCAAGTGATGAACATCATCATGAAACTCTCATCATCAAGCTCTCATTCCTTTGTTCTCCAAGGCCTATGGCCGAAAATGAAAAGGAAAAAGGAGTGGAAATGAAGTTCTAAAGAGAAACAAGAGAAACTATGAGCATCAAGCTTGAAACAAGAACTTTAAAGAAAAGAATACATGAAAGAAAATCCCTACTTGATGTGATGAACTTGAAGATGGAAGAAGAAGATGAAGAAGATGAAGAACTTGAGGAACTCCAAGAACTTGAAGAACACAAAAACTTTGAGAGAAAAAGAAAAGCTTTGAGAGTTCCTAAACTTAGCAAATGATCTAAAAGTGGTGCAAGCTCCTCAAGGCATTCTATTTATAGAGAAATAAAACAAATGGAGGGTGTGAATGGGTGAAGAGGTTTCGGCCATGAGGGTGCAGATTGGAGGCTTTCCATGAGTTCCATGAGGTGAGATAATGTGTTCTTGAGGTATGGTGAGGTATGGTTCAAGGCATGGTGAGGTATGGCTCAAGGTATGGCTCAAGCATGGTTCTTTGAGTGAGAAAACAATTTAATATGTGTGGTAATTGGAGAGAGATGGCCGAATATGCATCAGCCCATGGGGGAGGTTTCTTTGCATTTTAATTGTGATTTAAAGTTGTGTTTAGGTGTATCTTTGATTATGCTTAAGATTAGGAATTGGTAAGAAAGTGTTTAGGTAAGGTAAATGGGTAATTAAGGTGGTCTAGACATAATTAAGGAGTGGTCTTGCACCATTAGTGAGTTAAATCCTCAATTTAGAGTCTAAACAACTCTAGACACATTTCCTTGATTTAAGGAGTTGGAAAGAGAAAACACTATTCAAGATTCCAAGACTAGGAGTATTGAGTTCTAAAAAGGGATTTAATGTTTAATCTAAGCAATTTTAGGTTCTAATTAACTTTAATAAATTATTTTGACTCTAGATTAATTAGGGAAATAAATTAATCTTCGTTTAGAGCCTAATATTGCTTAGGTTTGCTTAATTACGTCGTTAAGCTCAAAAGCATTATTCTAGGGGCAAAATCGTAATTTTGCACTAAAACTGCCCGGGACCACCGGGACTTGAACAGAGACCTCTAGACACATGAAAACATGTTCTTAAACCTCTGGGGAAAGTTCCGGGCTCAAACGGCACCTTTACCCGCGTAAAAACGCTATAGGGGTATTTTGGTCATTTTGACCCGAAACTGCGGAAAACAAAATTTTCGTTTCCGAAAGCATTCAAGGGCCATTTAATCCCCTTCAAACATTGAGTTGACCCTTCGAGGACGACCGAGTTGGTTACCCTCGAGTTCGGGTCAGGAAATGACCTCAGGGGCATTTTGGTCATTTCCCTCGGACAGAAAAATCGGGGTGTTACAAAATTACCACAAGCATCATTAACTAAAAAGTCAATGACATCAATGCCAAACATAGAGTGTTCCTCATGGGGATGTTTCATAGCATTAGATAAGTTAAATTGAACTTTCATGTCCCTACATTCCATGGATAATGTGCCAACATAAACATCAATCATGATTTTAGCAGTTTTCAAAAATAGTCTACCCAAGATCATGTATGCTGGCTGGCATTAGTGTCATTCTCCATCTCAAGCACATAAAAATTAGCTGGGAAAATTAAATCATTTACCTGGACAAGAACATCTTCCAATACTCCTTCTGGTTTTGTGATGCTGCGATTGGCTAGATGAATTTACAACTTGGTTGGCTTGAGCTCTCCAAAGTATAAGGACTGGTAAAGTGATTTAGGCATAACATTAATGCCAGCTCCAAGGTCAACCAAGGCCTTTGTGATGTACAGGCCCTTAATAGTGCAAAGAACATAAAATATACCTGGGTCCTTGTACTTGGCTAGCAGGTTGCTTGGCTTGATAATGGAGAAAGCATTTGCCCCCATGGTTACTTTGTCCTCCCCACTGACCTTGATCTTCTTCTTATTGGTGGAAAGATCTTTCAAGAATTTTGCATATTTAGGAATTTTCTTGATTGCATCCAATAAAGGAATATTCACTTACACTTTTTGGAAGGTTTCTAGTGTGTCCGGATCCAATTCTACTGTAGTGACTTTTCTAGGTTGCATCCTTTGTGGGAATGGCAGTGGAGGAGTAAAGTTTGGAACTCTTATAGCTTCTGTTAAGCGCTGCAGTGTTGGTTGAGCACTACAGTATTGGTTGAGCACTACGGCACTCACCCAAGGGGTGCTCTGGTGCCAATCTTTTATCTGATGGTTCTGTGGAGCACTGCAATTATATCCAGATTGCTCTTTAGGCTCTTCTTCAACTTGCTCCTTTTCCTGTTTACACTTCTGGAATTTTCGTCCCAGACCTCAGAGTGATAGCACAAACATTTCCCTTGGATTGGGCACAATCTGAGAAGGTAATTGGGCAGCTAAGGCCTACTGGCTCTGACTATTTTTTA
This sequence comes from Dalbergia cochinchinensis, assembly GCA_031216125.1. Taxonomy (NCBI): domain Eukaryota; kingdom Viridiplantae; phylum Streptophyta; class Magnoliopsida; order Fabales; family Fabaceae; genus Dalbergia; species Dalbergia cochinchinensis. Next base: position 53,370,710 of record CM062377.1, read on the forward strand.
TTTGAGTCACCTATCCTCTTAACTAGGAATTTTCTTTTCTAATTTCCTCTATTTGCTCTATCATCATCTTCATTATCTCAGTCATAGTAGGATCTGAAGATGCAGGTGTAAGGAGGGTTGGTTGCCTCTGATGAAGTGGCAAGTATTTCTGTTATGAAGGTTGGTCCTGTGGTTGAGAGTTATTTCCCCACTTCAAATTGGGGTGATTCTTCCAGTTGGAGTTATATGTGTTCCCAAATAGGAACTGGCTTGCCTAATTCTGAGGTTAACTCTAGAAAGGGTTTGTTGCTGCTACCCCAATGGTTGAGTCATCTTGTAAAGTTGGGCACATATCAATGTGATGGTTATTGAAAGTACATATGCCACAGACCTTAGAGACCATTGGAGTTGTTACCTGGCTGGCCATCAATTGCTGTATAAGGCCACAAAGTTACTGTAAAGTCTAGGTCAACATTGGATTCTCTGGCTGGCTCACTCCATGCAAGCCTCTAGCAGTTGTGGCTGCCCTAAAACCAAATTGTTGAAAATTGGCAGCCATATTCTCAATTAGAGCACGAGCCTCTCCACTAGCAGCATCTATCATGCATCTATCAGCGTGTACTAACCCCTCATAAAAGTACTGAAGGAAGCATTGCTCCGAAATCTGATGATTAAGGCAGCTTGCACAAAGGAGTTTGAAGCATTCCCAATATTCATATAAAGTCTCATCAGTCTATCTCCTTTCTGATAGAAGCCACTCTAAAGGCAGGAAAATATCTTTCCAAAAATAGTCTCTTCATCCCCATCCAGCTATTTACAATCACATCTGGCAAATTAAAGAACCAATTTTCTGCAACACGCTCTAGGGAGAATGGGAATGCTCTGAGTTTAACATCATCCACCTTCACCTCACTGGGTTTCATGCCAGAACACACCATGTGTAGCTTTTTCAAGTGCTAGTGGGGATCTTATCTAGACAGCCCATGGAACTTGGGTAGAGCATAAACCATGTACCCCTTTAGCTCAAAATCATTGTCTAGCCTGGGTAAGTAATGGCCAAAGGCTGCTGGGTAAAATTAAGAGCAGTGAGCTCCCTAAGTGTCCTGTTCTTGTCTCCCATGTCACCTGTATTACCTGAAACACTAAACAGAGGATCAAAATGCTCAAATTGTTCTGCTTGTTAATGCTTTGCCTATCTGATTTTTCTCAAAGTTCTCTCAATCTCATAATCAAGAGGTATCAAATTTCCAATAGACAGAGAACGCCTCATGCAAGGGAACAAAAAAATTTTCCATTTTTTTTTTGGCAGAAAAGATTAAAAATAGAAAATTAATAGTGAATGAATGAAATAAAAATAAAGAAAAATAAACAACTATGCTTTAATGCCTCCCCAACAACGGCGCCAAAATCACCCTAATCGGATATCTGTAGCTCCAGATATTGCGAAAATACTGACTGAAGGTCAGGTTGGATAGCATCAAAACATTCAGCAACCTTTAGTCTTGCAATTCAATTTTCACCAAGATACTCTTAGAACTGGATTTTGGGCTGAACATGAAAGTTGTAGAGGACTGCTTAAGCTTTCCAAAACATCTTATTTTTTTTAATCTAGTCCCTTGTTCTTGATAGTTGCACTCAATTCGAAGCTCCTATAGATAAAAACCATACTCAAAGAGACAGGCTGAACGCAATAGGCTTTAATCCAATAATTATCCCAAAATCAATGCAAAAGTCATCAATTCCGTCAAAATCATACAATGAGGAATAAATCAAAATCCTTATTAATTATATTAACAACACAGTAAAACTCATGTAAAAAGCTAAGGTTTAAAAGTAAGATAAGTGATACAAATGCCCCTTATCATGTAACACCCTAAAAATTATTTAAAAATCTATTTGAGCTTTATTAGTGAAAATTTCAAAAATTTGACAGACGTAGCAATGATAAGATTGGCCCAATGGATGAGTTGAAAAAAAATTTGAGCAGACGTGAATAGTATTTTTCGAGCTCGTGGGTGAATAGTAACCATATAACCGGGGGCAAAAGTGTCTGGGGCTAGGAGAACTAGACCCAAGGACTAAGATAGAGTATTAGGTATGGGGCCTATGTAAAGATATTTTAAGTTTATCTGATACGGTATTTTACTCGTTCGATAGAGTTTTGATGTGTGGTTTTTAACACCGTAAAGGTTACTTGGTGGCCAAGTAACCTTTGCCAACCACTTTATACTAAGTCTATGGCAAGGATTGAAAAATGAAAAGCAAATTTTAATCATGGCCTTTCATTTATTATTATTTTACCTAGGTGCCAATATCTCTTATGTTCAGTAGAATTTCAATGTGCAATTTTAACATCGAAAAAGCTACTTACTCCCCAAGTCAAAATGAGCCACTTATCTTGAGTGAAGTGGATGGCCAAGATTGTAATGCCCCGATTTTCCTGTCTGAAAGGAAAATGGCCAAAATGCCCCTGAGGTCATTTTCTGCCCGGAATTCGAGGATGGCTGGCCCGACAGTCCTCGAAGGGCCAACTCAATGTTTGAAGGGGATTGGATGATCCTTGAGTGATTTCAGAAATGAAATCTCATTTTCTGCAGTATCAGGTCAAAATGACCAAAATACCCCTATAGCGATTTTATGCGGGTAAAGGTGTCATTTGAGCCTGAAACTTTCCCAAAGGATTAAAAAGGTAATTTCAAGTGTTTAGAGGTATCTGTTTAAGTCCCGGTGACCTCGAGCAGTTTTAGTGCAAAATTATGATTTTGCCCCTGGAATAGTATTTTTGAGCTTAATGACATAATTAAGCAAACCTAAGCAATATTAGGTTCTAATCGAAGATTAATTAATTTCCATAATTAATCTAGAGTCAAAATAAGCTATTAAAATTAATTAGAACCTAAAATTGCTTAGATTAAACTTAAATCTCTTTTTAAAACTCAAGATTCCAATCTTGGAATCTTGACTAGTATTTTCTCTTTCTAATTCCTTAAATCATGGAATTGTGTCTAGAGTTGTTTATGAACTAAAATGAATTTATAACTCACTAATGATGCAAGACCACTCCTTAAACATGTCTTAACAACCTTGACTACCCATTTTCTCACCTAAACACTTTCTTACAAATTCCTAATCTTAATCCTAATCAAAGATACACCTAAACACAACTCTAAACCACAATTAAAATGCAAGAAATCCTCCCCCATGGCTAATGCATGTTTCGGCTATCCCTCCCGCAATTCCTTCACATGTTGATTTATTTCTCACTCAAAGAACCATGCTTGACCCATACTTGCACCCATGCTTGAACCCATACCTAGTCATGCTTCCCACCATGCCTTGAACCATGCCTTGGAGAAGATATTTTTCTCCTCCTTGTGGCTGTAATGGCCGAAGCCATTCCCTCCCTAAACACCCCTCATTTGTTTCATTTCTCTATAAATAGCATGCTTGGGTGAACTTACATCATTTTGGGTTCATTTGCTAAGTGTAAGTTTTCAAAGAGCACTTCAAAGTTTTCTTTTTCTCTCAAAGTTCAAGTGTCCAAGTTCTTTATCCTCTTCACTCATCTCAACCTCCAATCACTTGGTAGGGATTTTCTTTCAAGTGTTTCTTTCATTTAAGTTCTTAATCTAGTTATGTGTTTTGTGGTTTCTCTTGAATCTTTTGGAACTTCCTTTCTTCTTCTCTTCCTTTTCCATTTTCGGCCTTGAGCCCTTGAAAACAAAGGAATAAGAGCTTGATGATGAGGGTTTCATGATGATGTTCATCACTTGAACAACCTCTAAAGCTTGATCTTTGTTCTTGAGTTAAAAATATTTATAGTTCTTTCTTGAACCTTGAAATCTTTAACTTTGATGATGTTTTAAAATGGTTACATGAACTCAATGATGAGGACCCATGGTGTCAATTTTAATACATCATCAAGATCATGGTCTCTAGAGTTTCAAAATGGTTCTTTCTTGCTCTTAAGTTTCGGTTTCTTTCCTTTTCTTTTTCTCTAAAATTTTCGACCAACAATTGTTGGATGAACCCTCATGATAGCTTGATGATCAGAGTTCTAGTTGGTAACTTTATGTTCATCACAAAGAAATCTCTAAATCTTGAGTTTTCATAAAGGTGTTATAAAGTTCATTTATGGTTATATTTTAAGGAATGTTATCTTGAGTTCTAAGAACTCTAGACCTCACTTTATCTTATCATGATGAGTTTAGGTTAAGGTTTAAGTTCCTCTAAAGTCTTGAATGAGCTCTAATAAAATACAAATGAACTTGCATATTTACTTTGAGGTTGCACTCATGTTTATATTCTTGCCTTGTATCTTTATTTTCAAGTCATCACCTGAGGACTCAAAGATTAAAACAAGACTTGCATTATCACCTAATTAATTCTCAAAGCCTTTCTATTTCAGCCTTAAAGTTGATTGTTGCTAGGCCTAGAGCACTAAAATAAAGAAATGAACTTGCATTGCATATTTATTTCAAGCCTTGCATATTTACTTCAAGTCTTGGATATTTAAATTTCAAGCCTTACATATTTATTTCCAAGTTTTGCATATTTACTTTAAAGTTCTCACTTTACTTTGTAATGAAGAATAAAAATGAAGTGCATAGTATGTTTATATTTTGTCATCACTTAAAGACCTTAGAGCTCAAAGACTTGCCCATTTTATCTCAAGTTAAAGTTTAATATGGATGCATTCTTTGAATGTATAATTTTGGCCAAGTAATAATGATGAGCTTGGAATGAGTTTCATCTAGTTACAAGGGCCAACAACCTATGTTCTAGGATTTTCTTTAAGCTTGATGAGTTTTATAAAGTTATGACCAACAAGATTTATGATTTTAATCCTCTTATAAAGAAGAACTGAATTGGTTACTGACCTAAGGTTGTTTTTAGCCTCTTGATAAAATAAAATGGTTTGCAAAGATTTTTATAAATCCAAAAATGATTCCAAGGGAAACTAGCAACTTATATGCCTTAGAAATGTCAAATTATGTGTCTTTTTGGACTTGAACAGTTCGGTTTTGCCTTGATGTGTTTGTTGTTGTATGATGATGTTTTGATGTGTTAGAATGTGTGAAAATGATATATGATGAGGTAGGAACACTTCTATGCATGTTAGGAGAGAAACTAGCTTCATAGAAAAATCGTAAAGTTGGAATTTAATTTCTGGATTCTGTCCAGCAACCTCATAATATGGCAAACATGGTTTATAATTAGTTCTTAGGCATAGGAATGCCTCATAATTGGTTTAGATTTAATTTCTAGTGCCTTAGACGAAGACGGAATCGAGAAAGGGTTTAAAACGTAAGTTTTAGAATCCCGTAATCATAGATATATAACTCTGCCCTTGGAGTATGGTGCTGCCCATATTTATTAAAGAACATAAATGATAATAAGATTTGTTATAAGAGAATCCTTAGGTGCATAAGAGGTTGATAGAGAATGATAAAATAATTACATCTTAAGTTTAAGGCCTATAAGGGTCAAAGCATAAGATACCGTAGGATCAAGAGCATAATGAGTTTCAATGTTACATATGAATATATGTTCTATTCGAGAATGATTATGTCAACGTATAAATTTATGATTGAGGATACATGTTCTATTTGTTTATGTGGCATAAAGTAAATTTGGAAGAAATCAAGCGTGCTGCTGTTATGCTGTCAAATTTCTGACAAATTTGGGGACTTAGAAAGTTTTTGAAAAACCTGAGATTTTCTTTGTAAGATATGAGGTACTAAGATGAGTTCTTGGATGACACCGGTTCGGCCGAGTACCTCTAAAGAACTCATGTGACATCAGTACCAAGATGTATTCTTGAGTGACACCGGTTCGGCCGAGCACCCCCAAAAAATGCCCCCTAGCCCGTACTAGATAGTCGGGATTATGATTATGATACGTTTATCGGGATTGATAAGTAAGAACTAGTAACGACTAGTTAGGTATGAGCTCATAACCTAGAGATGTGACACGTTCTGGGTGACACCGGTTCGATCGAGCACCCCTAGAATGAATGTCTTTTAGGGTAGCCCCATGAGAAAGTAAAGTATGATGATTATGTCACAAAGTTTTCCCCACATGAGATTTCAATTGCCACTTTATGCCACCATTATGATGCTTCTTGATGTTATGATTGATGTCCTTGCATTAAGTAGTGTCATGCATACATCCTTTACTATATTGCATTCATGACATTAAGATTCATTCTAAAATGAACAGACCTTGGTTAATTATATTTTAAAGGCTTAAAAATGAACTTAACGCATGCTCACTTATTTTATACACTAAATCTAAGGTTCTTGAGGACGTAGATGATGACACCTAGGTAGTAGGAGGCCCTACTAAGATTCTTTAGCAAGATTCTCACTCCCTCTATCTTTTCTTCCCGTCACGTCTTCAGATGGCGACATTTGTGGTTTTTGTGGACACCCCGACGTGGGAGGTGCACTATGATCCAGAGCACGGATTATACCATTTTGAGGGTCAGTGCACGGTTCGTGTCTTCATGTTCATTGGACGACCCTTCACTCACCCTATACATACCCATCGCTTCTCCCCGACAGCACCCTATGGCGACGACGAGTGGGTTTTCGAGCGCACACGTACGTACAATGAGAGAGTGCTCTGCATGCACACTGCCGCTTCAGCCATGTGCGACTACCCCGGATATACTTCTCGGAGATCGATCCGTTGGAGGACCCGCCTACCCATCTGTACAGCGAGAGCTCTGCCCTCACTCCACCACTGATGAAAGAGGGCAGTAAGGACACCATGACTCGGCCTTGGCTAACATGATGACCGGAGATGCGGCCACATCGTGGGGGTCACTCCCGATTCCCGCTTCGTCTTTACACGTCAGAGGAGCTCACCCAGTTTGCCGGGTATGTGCCTCGCTCGCGGGATGGACGTCAGTAGGAGGTAGCAGATGACCAATAGAGTACTCGGGCTAGTGCACACACCACTTAGATGAGGATAAACCTTCTTTTGTTTAGAGGTTATCTCTTTAGTTGCACTTGGGTAGGGGAGTTTGCTTTTATGCTTTCTATCGCACTTTCCTTTGTATTTTCTTTTTAGAAGTATTCGTTTCATGTTGTACCAAACTAAGTCTCACTCTTCATAAGTAGGCATATCATATCATATATATATGCAGTCCAGTTTTATCATGATGTGCCTTTACCTGCTTTATGTTATGGTGTTTATGAGATGCTTGCTTTATTTCCTTACGTGCTTCATTACTTATCATGTCGTGCGGCTCTCACTTTGCTTTTAGAATTCAAAAAAAAATTTACCAGTATCTTCCGCTAAGTATTCTCAAATAAAAAAGAAACTATGACGTAATAGACTAATGATTAACCTAAATATGCTCTAGAGTATTGGGTTAAAAATTAGGATGTTACAAAGATTCATTCTTTGACCAAGAAAACAATCTTAGCCATTCATTTCATTTCTTTTTCAAAAAGAGAGAAAGAAAAGCTTGAAATAAGATAAATACTACCACAGAACTCAGGATAAACACAACATAACCAACCTTATCACTCTATAATCTTCATTTTTGGCCAAGTACAAAACATAACCCCTCCATTGTTTTTCCTCTCAAACCTTCATCAACAAGCTTCAAGCTTCAAAAACCCTAGCTCAAAGTCACTAAAACACCAAGATTCTTTCACAAACCTTGTTCTACTCTTCATAATTTATCAAACTAACCAATTAAAATTTTATCCATCACTATTTTCCCGATTTGAGCCATCATACATCACTGCCAAAGAGAGGTTTAAGGGCTGTTTAGAAGGATTTTGAATGAAGAAAAGCACTTGGGGAAGATTGTTCTAGGCAAGGAGCTATGGAGATTCAAGTAGAGTTCAAATTACCTATTTGTTCATTTCTGTTTGTCTCAATTTTGGCTGATTGGAAATTAATCTTTTCTGGTTCTATTGTATGATTACACATATATATAGATGTATTTGCTTTGGTAGAGTGGTTTGGTGTTGTGGAAAAATCATTTTTATCAAAAGAGATTTTGAATCGGGTTGTTGAATTCTCAGTTTTGTTATAGGCAGTGATTGTTCACGAATTTTTTGATATAATTGTAGGTATTTTTATGAGCTAGAAAAATTATATGTTGAAGCTAACATCCTAAGTGAAAGGCTTCTACTGCTTGAAAAAAATCATGGACCTAAATGATACCTGTCCTACCTAAATTGTTGGAATAAAAGCTGTAAATTTCGCTAATTTTGTTACCATAGATAATGATTGATTTTTCCTTTGAAATTTTTACAGAGTATTGGAAACATCTTGAAGTTCAATTGATTTTTATTCTGAATTGATTCAGTCATTTGCTAAGGTTAAAAATTATGAATTTCCAGTTTTGAGCTGAGGCTAAGTGGTCTCTGTCCACCAAATTTGTCTAATTTTGTTAACATAGTTAGAGAATGATTCTTGTTCTAAAATTTTTATAGGCCTTGTAGACACATTGAGGAGTCATGGAGAGTTTTTATAGCCTTTGAATTAGTTGTTTGATATGAAAAATAAATTGTGTTACTTGAGTGAAAAATCTACCAATGTGCTAGAATTGTGATAATGCCTTGAATTAATGATATAATGACTTTGATTCGAGTTTGATGTGTTAATACATGCTATAGACTTCAAAGATTATTTTATGAAGAACAAATGAATGATATAAATAGGTTTGAAACATTATGAAATCAGAGATTCATGTTAATGCATATAGAAATGTGATGCATGTATATGTGAGCTTGAGGATGATCTATGTGTTGACTGAAGAATAATTCTTCTATATTAACTGCACAAAAAGATCCCCTTTATTATGTCAAGGGCGCAGAAGAGTAGGAATGATATATATGAAATCCCTTTTGATGTACCGAGGGCACATATAGTTGAGAATAAAATACTATGATATTGAGTAGTATGACATGTGTATATTAAGTGATTGAATAATAAAAGCAACCCACTTTGGAAGGGTAATTTTAGAACTTTAAAATGAACTATTGCTATGTAGTGCATGATCACATTTTTCTTAATAAACTAGAGTGGCTCAAATGATGACGATGATATGGATTTATTTTACTATACCTTTTGGGGATGCCCTACTGAGAATTTTAGAATTCTTACCCCTATGTGTTTGTGTTCTCATGTCATCTCTAAGTTGATCCAGAGGATAATAAGGCTACTGCAAGAAAGATTTAGGTGGAAGTTGTAGTAGTTTAGTAGTGGAGACTTGTACATGTTATACTTAGCTGTATGTATAGGTCTGTAAATATAAAAGATAACAAACATATTGTAATGCTCTTAGAAGAGCTTCTTTTTGTATTTAACCTTGTATCAAATAAATATTTTGTTTCTTTAATATATATTTTGATAAAACCACAAATTAGTTACTACACGAATCAACCGATTCTTATTATAGATATTTAAGAAAGGTCCACATATTTATAAGTAACAACTCCTAAGTATAATGTCATGACTTAAGGATGATGTTATACTTGGGAGGATATTACAAGAGGCCACACAAGAAATGATAAAATGAGGAATGAATGCATTAGGGAGAAAATTGGGGTTGCATGTATTATAGAGAAGAAGGTAGAATTTGGCTTAAAGTGATTTGGGCCTGTTTGGAGGAGAACTGTCGAGGCCCTAGTAAGGAGAGTGGACCAAATAGAAAATAGCACTATAAAAAGAGGTAAAGGAAGATTGAGGAAAACTAGAGGGAAAATAACCAAAAGAGATTTAAGTGTTAATGATTTTAATATGACATATGATAGAACTCTGTGGCATTGCCTGATCCATATAGCTAATGTAACATCCTAATTTTTCCTGCTGTGCAAAATGACCAAAATACCCCAGAGGTCATTTTACACGAGAATTGAGGGCGGCCTATCCAGATCATCCTCAATGGGGTAATTTAATATTAGAATAAGGTTATATGAGGTTTAGATAGCAATCCGTGCAAAAATCGCAATCCCTAATTTTTTTTGTGTGTAAATAACCAAACTGCCCCTAAGGTCATTTTTACTCAGGAGTCGAGGACAACCAGTCCAGGTTATCCTCAAGGGGTTAGTTTAATATTTGAAGGGGATTATATGTGTTGTGCATGATGATGGAGGTGAAAATCTCAATTTTCAATTTTTCCCGCACGTGAAATTACTAAAATACTCATGTGGTAATTTAACACGGGATTAATTGCCGACTGGACCCGGACATTACTTGGGAGTTTGAAATATTGATTTTAAGAGATTCATGATATCTATATAAGCCTAGGTGGTCCCAGGGAGTTTTTATGCAAAATTACCATTTTATCCCTAACTAAGTGCATAATGAGCTTAATTAAATGATTATGAAAGTGCATGCAATAATAGGCTCTAATTAAAGATAAATTAATTTTAATTATTAATCTTGAGTCAAAATAATTATTTAAGGTTAATTGAGGCTTAAGATTACTTAGAAAAAGTTAAATCCCTTTTCTTAATCAAAGGAACTCATAATAAGACTTGAAATAGTCAAAGCATGAATAGTGTTTTCTCTCTCCTTTTCCCTAAAATTAGGAAATATGTTGGTGTTTGAAATTCAAACTAATCAAGCTTGGTTCAAAATAAGTTGAAAGACAACTCCTTAAATCTTGTCTTGAGAAGCCTTAATCACCACACTGCAATTCCTAACACCAAATTGCCAATTCCTAACTTTGTCCCTAATTAAATCTATCACTAATCCAAGTCCTAACACACATGAGACATGAAATTTTCCCCCCAAAACCCCTTAGGGGCTAATGGCCTTCGCTCCACATTTCACCCTCATATTAGATATTTATTAACAAAACCACGCTCTTACTCACTCATTTTTACCATACACTTTTTTTAGCCAAAACTTGCAAGACAAGTTGTGTCAAAAAAGAAGTCTTGTCTTCTCTAACCTCAAGCTTTCTTCTTTCTCTTCTCCTTCACCTCTAACAGCCACCCATTGTTGCTCCATGAACAAGCTTCCAAGACCAAACCACCACACCACCACCATAAATCAACTCCTAAACACCTAACATTTCTATTTCCATATATAAGAACACAAGAAAATCCTCCTCCTACCTCACCTCCACTTGCTCAAAACCATCATCATTCCAAAGAGAAGATTTTCTTCTCTTTTTCCTTGCAAAGATCAAGCATTTTCGTTTGGAACCAAGAAACACATTTGGTAGGGATTTTTATTTTGAGTTTTTCTTCCTTTCTTTGTTTTTTCTTTTTGGTTGAGCTCTTTTTTCTTCTCTTTATTCTTTTGGTTTTTGTTGTTGTTAAATGGTTAAAAACCATGGCTTGATTATGAAGATCCTTGATGTTGGTAGTGATACCTCCATTTATTTGACTTCTAGAGCTCAAGGTTTGATTTTGATTTATGAGAAAAGGTTGTTTTGTTCATATTCTTGAGTTGTTTTGTTGGAGCTTGATAATGAGTCCAAGGTAAATGAGGTTCTTGGAACCATGGTGTTAATGGACTCCAAAGCTCATGTCCATCTTGTAAGATTGATCGGTGTTTTAGAGTTGTTACTCTAGATAAGAGTCTTGAGCTTAAGATTTAAAGAAACCACAAAATGGAAATGTATTCATATTTATTTTCCATATCTTTGCATTTCATATCTATATTTGAACCTTGCATATCATATTTATTTTCAAGTTATCACCTAAATCTTGAAGATAAGAAAATGAACTTGCATTTCATGTTTATATTTCTTGTCTAGCATATTTATGTTTCAAGCCATCACCTAAACCTTAAAGATTAAAAATGAGCTTGCATTCTCATGTTTATATTCAAGTTTTGCATATCATATTTATATTTTCACTGCAATCGCCTTATAATATCAAGATTAAAATGAGGCTTGCATTAGCATGTTTAAGTTTATGTCATCACCTAAATATCTAAAGCTCAAGACTTATCCCTTTCAACTTACATAGGAATTTTGGTTCCATGGGCATTTGTTTTTACAAATATATTTTGATTTCAAAGGAATGAAGTTTTAAAATTTGATGTATTATTACATTGAGGTTTCAAAAGCTTGGGACTAGCAACTTTCCTTTGAGAAAAATGTTAATTTCTAAAGTGTTAAAACATGATTTATATAACCAAATCTTAATATTGAGTCCTCTGATTTTCCTACTGACCTAAGGACATTTACTTGTGTTTCTAAAGGGATAAATTAATTATAAGAGTGTTCCTTGACCTAGAATTAATAGTAAGAAAGGCTAGTTACTAGAAATGCTTATGATTGCAATTTTGCATGCTCTTGGCAAATTAAATTCTAGTTTCTGTTCCAACATTTCAAGATCTGATGTATGCTGTTTGGGTTTGTTTAAGTGGGTAAAAATTGTTAATTAGTGTGATAATTATTTTCAGCACTTAAGGAAAGACTAATAACTAGAAAGAATAAAAAATGTGATTTCTAGAACCCTTAAGGATGAAAGTTATGGATTCTGTCCACCAAGTTATAATTTGGTAAAAATATGTTCAACTCTTAGTAAATGTATAGGAATTACTCATAATTGGTATAGAAATTAATTTTAGCATCTTAGGAAAAGTCGGTAATGAGGAAAGGTCAAAAACGTAACTTCTAGAACACCGAAATTGCTCAATTTTCATTTCTGCCCAAACCTATCCAGCATTGTTTAATGATATTCTTGAGATTAATAATTAATGAAATCATTGTAATTAATCCCCTAGATGAAAGTTAGATTTACCCGATTCGTAGTTTGACCCGTTTAAGGGCTAATGAGCATGCTTATTTTATAAGATGATTGGTTCATGACATGCTTGAGGATATGTATGATGAATATGTTGCATACTTGGCTATCAATTACATAATTTATTGTGGCATGTTATGATTACACTTGGAATATTTGAGGTGGATATGATAAGTGAAATGTAAGCATGTGATATTATATGATATGCTTGTGCTTTTGCATCTCAAAACAACATGCTAAGTTTAAGGTGACATAAAATACATGGAAATGATCCTCTAGACTCCCCGAATTAAAGGTTATGAGAGGTGATCCAAATAAGTTGCATATTTATAATAAGAAAAGTAAGGAAGTGATGTGTTTCTCCCCCTCTATTACCCACGTCAAATCTAGCGATGGCTAGTTAGGTTGAGCTCATCCTAGGCAATCGGTATGTTAGTTGGTTCTAGTGTTAATTTTAAAAATCACCGGGGAAGGCGTGTAGATTGGATTTGGTGTTAACGTAAAAGGGTGGATTAATAAGAAAAGAACTCGAGAATTCATTTATGAGAAAGTAAATTATCATGGGCTCTCTTGCCTTCCCATGCATGTTAAATGGTATTGATTCATCATGTTGCCCTATCATGCATCCATTTATTTGCCACTGCTTTAGTCCTTTAGCTTATCACATGCTTATGTGCTTAGCCTTATCTTGTGTTTTGGACTTACATGTTATTGTTTTATGTTGCGAGTAGGGTTATGTTATTTGCATATGTTACTAATGCACTGAGGCATTGCCATGCATACATGAGATACTTGTTGCATTCATGCATTAAGATTCATACTACAAGATACAGATCTCGGTTAATGGTATTTGGAACATAATAAATAAATCTTATTTATTCCCACTACTTTCATAATGAAACCCGAGGTTCTTAGGGATGAGGATGATATCACGAGTGTATAAATGGAAACCCTACTGAGATTCTTGTATAATTTTCTCACTCCCTCTCTTTCTTTCCATGTTCGTCTTCAGACAAGTTTGATGGCGATGCCAGTGGACTTTCCTGAGATGCCGATGTAGGAGTTGTACTACGGTCTGGATCAGAGTGGCGTAGCGGAAGCAGAGATAGAGACTTTCATTTTCACAATACTTAGAAGTTGCCTCGTCTTCGTACAAGTTCATAACTTACTCGCAGAGGATTTCGCTACATCATAGTTATGATTAGCTTTTGAATTATTGTATGCTCAACCTCCATAGATAGGCTTAGTATTATTGTTATAGTCTGTATGTGGAATATCCCTATATTATCACTATTATTATTATTTGGCTTGATATTTGAAGTTAATATTATGATTTGACGATATTCTCAGTTTATGCTAGACTCTATTGTGATCTGTATATATGCTATGTGATGAATAATTATACACTGTAATGTATATGCGAACGGCTCATAGCTTGATTTTTCAAAAATAAAAAATAGGTCGTATTTTCCATAAACTTATTTTTGAAACGCAAAATTAAATAAAATTCTGAGACGAAAGAGTAACAACTAACAATTAACCATTATGTGTCCTAGGCGTATTGTGTTGAAAGTTAGGGTGTTACAGCTGACCCCACTTAGTGGAACAAGGCTTAGTTATTTTTTTTTCGGTATATAATGCATAGTCTATCAAAATCTGATTCTTTCTCTCATACAATCCTCATGTGTACTAATTTCTGTCTTTTCTATACTATTGCAGTGGTGATTCATTTCTGTATGTTATAGGCGAAGAGCCAAAGAAAAACAATCTTCTTTGTCTTTTTTGTTTATGTCAATAAGAGAATTTTGTTTTTCAAAAAAGGAAAACTTCAATAATAGAAAAGCCTAATGGCAAGTATAAATCAAAACAAATAAATTAAATTCAAATTGAATAAGAAACATTTCACAATCTTAACTGACCAACAGTATGTGACTCTGCTACTTGCCTGAAGATTATCGATATTTAAGTATCTATTATATCGGAGAAGTTTGAAGAATGTATCACATATCTTTTCAATGTAGATGAATATTTTATATTTGTGAGACCATAAAATGAAAAGTACTCACAAAGGATACCAAAACACCCATACAAAGCGGGGAAAAATAGTAGGCTGCAACAAAAGAACAAGGATGACTTTCCCCTTAACAATACTCACATAAACCCAAAAAAAAAAAAAAAAAAAACACGAGGAAAAAGAGGGGAAGAAAAAACAACGATTAGTGTTTTACCCTGTCATGCTACTAAGAATTAGTTTTCCTTTACTATTTTGGGTAAAGAAACTAGTTTTGTTTATTTGGTCTGAAGAGGACTAATTTTCTTTTTTTTTTTTCTGGGGTCAGAGAAGACCAATTTTCTTTTCTTTTTTTTTTATTTGGGCCAGAGAAGACCAATTTTATTTATTTATTTTTAAGGTCACTAGAGGACTAATTTTCTTTCCTTTTTTCTTCTGGTTAAAAGAGGACTAATTTTCTAAGCTCTATAAACGTCCACGTTCATTGTTGGCCGTAAATACGGAAATGGCCCAGATATCCTGTGTGTACAATCCATACTACATCGAGTTTTATGTGGTCCAGATCACTGTGACAAGATTCCTTCCCTCGAGTAACCATATATTATATTAAAAAATGGGGGTTTGATTCCACAAATGTGATAAGAGACCGCTTGCCCCTCTCCTAGCTCGTGACCAAAACAAAATCATCGTGTTTTACTGATAAGAAATAATCGTGTTTGTAAATGCTGAAGATAGATCTATGTGGCCGAGAAGACCATAAAAACACCGACCAAGGAAAATTATTGTAAAGTTTAAGCTAAGCAGTAGACAACTTCAAATATAAATTCATAGTGATCAGATTACTGATGCTTTTGCTTGTTTTACACAGCAGATAAGTTGGATTTATTTATTATGCTAAGATTGGAGTATGTAGGATTCCGATAACCGAGTCGAAGGTGGAGAATCTAAACCTCACATGGATTGCGAGCAATTCAAACTCAATCACATAAACTAAACATTCAGATTTCAAGTTTTCAACCCACGAGCCTTATGTCTAGGCTGGCTAAAATGGAAAAGGACGAACTGTAATTCTAGCTCATCTCCTCTCCCTCAACATAGCTAACAATTGTAGAAAAAAGAAGAAAAAAACACAGGAAAGTACTTAAGTCATACATACGACGAGACAATCTCAACCTATCAACCCATTTTCCAGGTCATAGCAAAGTTTTTACCTATGGGGATTTTCAAGCCTGTCAACCCTACCATGATTACCTTATTTTCTCCATATGCCTGACCTTCCAAGTGCACATGTTCTGATCTTCTAACCGTCACGTTTGAGACACCCATTAGTGGTTTTCCATCTACCTCAAGCGAAGATATTGCTCCAGTTGCATCTAATCCCAACACTGATATGGATCCAATAATCCAACCTTTTTCCAATGCAAACTTGCCCTCTTGGACTTCTGACCAAACTTTCACAGCACCTTGCTTGACTGTAGCACGGAAATCAACATAGGTTGAATAACCATTTCCAAGCTGCATCTCTGGCAGTTCATCTTCATCGAGGAAAAGGTTCCCTTTAGCTTCTCCTTCACTAGCCCCTGCTGGGAAAGTCACAGTGAGGCTGAAGGGTGTCATTCTAGCATCCTTAGAGATCATTCCACCCTGCTGCATTGGAAGAATGGCATTCTGATATAAATGCACATTTACCACATGCAAAGGCGCATCAAGGGTAACATAGGTCCCATCCTTTGAAGTAATGGTGCTTGTCAAATCAAGCAAACTGTACCAGCTTCCGGGAGGGAAGAGCGCTTTGACTTCTGTTTTTCCCTGCTCAAGCACTGGAGAAACCATGAGACTGCTTCCTAATAAGAACTGGGTGCTAAGGCCATAGCATTCAGTGTACAATGGAAATGAGAAGAAAAGAGGCCTGGCAATCGGGGCTCCACTAACATGAGCCTCATAGTTCAGGGTGTAAAGATATGGGAGCAGCTTATACCTCAGACCCAAAGCATTTCGAGCAGACTCGGCTACCGACTGCCATTGGTAAAGCTCCTGTCTAGGGGAGTAGTAGTTAGCATGATCCCGTGAGAAAGGATAGAAAGCCCCTACTTCAATCCACCTATTGCAAAGCTCTTCAGTGGGTTGTGGATAGAAACCACATATATCTGACCCCACCATTGGCACCCCAAATATACCAAAATTGAGCATTGTAGATATTGAGTACCTCAAGTTCTCCCATGTGCCCTGATTGTCACCAGTCCAATGAGCAGCATATTTTCCTGAACCAACATAAGTGGAGCGGGACAAAATAAAAGGCCTTTTTCCTTGAAGCCCTTGAAGGGCCTTGTGAGTTGCAATGGACTGAGAGAAACCATACAAACTGTGAGCATCATACTCCAAAGCACCATTATAGTGGGCAGCACTAGTGGCTATTGTTTTGTAGCCAATAGGAGCTTGTATCCCTGATGCATTTATTTTGTATGGAGGATCGTCCCATCGTGTTTTGGTAATGTTCTTGCAATCCAGGCAGCATATCCATCCAGGTCCTGTTCCAGTTGGACACTGCTTTCCCTTGGGAATTTTGCACTTTCCAGAACAGAAATTTGAAGCTTCATTCATGTCAATCCATAGGCCATCAACAGGAACAAGTTCATGAAAGCGGCGGATCTCATCACCCCACCACAAAACTGTCTTTGGATTGAGAAAATCAGGAAAGTTTACTGCCCCTGGCCAAACTTGAGCCAAGTAAGGTTCGCCTTCATACTTGATAAAAACATCATTGGCTATACCCCTTTGATACACACCATAACTGGAGTTAACTGCAATTCCGGGGTCAATAATGACAATGTATTTCATGCCAATACTGTGTATTCTGTCCAGGAAGTTTAATAGCTTTGGGCGAGGGTAGTTGGTTGGATTGAGTGTGAAGTCCTTGTGCCCATCCATGTGATCATCATCATTCCAGATCACATCAAGTGGGATTTGAGCCTTCTTATAATTCTCAACAACATCTTCTACCACAGACAGATTGTGATATCCCCATCTGCATTGGTGGAATCCTATAATACCAAACGAGTGAGAATATCAGTTAAATACTCAAAAAAATGAATTCAGGTACCATTTTCAACTAGATGTGGAAGCATAAGGATCTAATGACACTGGTCCCTATCATTTTATTAGACATGTGAAGTAGCAACATGTAAATTAAGCAAAGTCAAATTTATAGAAAAAGTATATTTCAAGAGAAAATTCTGAAGTGAAAATCTAAACTTTATAAAGAAAACAGACAGGATTTAAACTCTAAATGTAGACCCTACTGCTCCCTGCACATCATCCGTCAAACATATATTTGCACACAAAATATATGTAGCATGACTGGTTCATAAAAATTAGTCCAAACTAAAATGTATAACTCAAAGCAACCTTATTCCCTAGACACAATAGCACAAATTTTGGCCCTACTAACGGGCTGTAATACAATTCTTTAACTAGAGATCAACATCGATCAGCTAATTTCACAAGGAAGCGCATATTTAAAAGGACAGGAGGATCTTCGTCGCTTTCGGATATATTAACTACATAATCAAATACATGAGTATGATATCTCTCTAGAAAAATGGACATAGTGATAAACGTGTACGCAATTATAGTCCTAGAGAAGGACCCACGGTCGACGGATTGCTTTATTCATGCATGTTATAAAGGTCAATCTCCTTGACTCAAAAGTATAGGAAAAAAGGTTAACTTTTATATTGTAAAGCTAAGTTTCCATCTTTTATGTGTTACCTTATCTTTCCATGTGGACCTAACAGGTATTAAATAACTCAACAGCTAATACTGGACCCAAAAAATAAAAAAATTGCCAGGATCCAAATCATACAAACAGATTCAGTATTTAAAATATCTATGCACACCTAACACTGAAAAATTACCAGAAGATGCCAATCACGCAGCATCACAGATGTCCAAAAAGCCAAAAACAGCTAATTGTAAAAAGAATGACTCATTGCAATCTCAAAACGATCAAGCAACCCACGAATATGCTCTCATAATCTTTAGACAAAGCAGTTTACTGCACACACATAAATCACAGATTTGAGAATAAGAGTTTCAATCGCATTATCTAAGTCAAGAATATCTCACCTTTTAAAGTATTCACATCTGGTAAGGCCAAGTTTACATACACGACTGATAATTCTAAATTCTGACATCTATAATATTTAATATAAAAGTGTAATGCCATCCAAATTAATTGTCGATAATATGATGCACACCAAAGAGAACATAGAAACAGTAGAGCGGAAATGAATCGTACCGAAAGCCCAGTAAGGCATTGGAGCGGGTCTGCCAATGAAGGAAGTATACTGATCAACAACATTCAGTGGCGAAGGACCAGAAAAGAAGTAGAAATCGAATACACCTCCAATAACCTTGTATGTCAAAGACTTGCCTTTGTAAAAAACATCCATCCCATTACTATTCAGCAGCAGGACAGCGTGTGCAGAAGCCGAGCCACCTGAATTTCTGAGATCCATGTACACGGGGTGGGATCCGTACAGATCAGCATTGAGGTTAATCGCTGATATATCAGTGGTGTACAATGTGTAAGGGTCACTTGGGTACAACTTGATCCCGTGTGGCTGCGTGTTCTCTCCCAGACCATACAAAGAGGCCTCTTTGGGCAGTTTGGTTGAAATCTCAAGGTACTGGTCCTTGAACACCAGTGGACCAAAAGGGTCTGAAGCATCAGAGCTGGAGTTGAAGAGGGTCTCACCATTTGACTTCCTTTTGACTGCAAAGCTAAAAGGGTCTGCAGTGTAGCTGAACAGGAGCTCGGAACCAGAGTACTCAGAGACTGAAATGGGGTTCTTCCTAGACCTTCCAATGGACTGAGGCAGAGCCGGTGGCTGCTCCCTTGGCAAAAGGTTGTAGGGAACCTCCCATCTTTGCTTGTTGGCGTCGGTTATGTGAACCCTCAAACGGTTATCTGTCTCGTGCCTGCAAAAAATCAACAACAGCGGAGAAGCTTAAAATAAATTTAAGGAAAAAAAAGCTTTTTCTTCTTTAAAAAAGAAACAAATTGGAATTTTCCAAGAAAGGGAAAATGCGCATGCACAGTGATGCTAGGAAGGACTTACTTGGCATAGAACCGAAGAAGGGGAATATCAGGGCCATAGATTTTGGTCTTCTGCTTAACTTGAAGGAGGCCCACAAGGCCACCGTCAGGAGTCTCTTCAATGGAGATAAGACGGTAGCCTTGGCCAATTTTGGTGGTATTGGCAGCGGAAGAACTCACCCCAGCTACACAGAGAAACAGGGTCAAGAGAAGAGAAGGGAGACAGTGAGCAGCTACAGCATTGGCAGAAACCATAGCTCACTCTCGAGTAATGCGCTCGGGGCTAGTACTGTGATGGTAGTGATGGTGTAGTGTATAAATAACCAACCAGATTGATGGCTACACAAAGCAATTTGAGTATACTTTCACATGGCCATTTATTGTCTATCGAAGAGTAATTAAGAAGTTGAGTTTCAAACAATTAATGTGAAATGTAAAATTAAAAATTAATATCTTATTTTTATTGGAATAAATTTTTATTATACTTTCTTGGAATTAATGATTTTGATTGATTATATTTTTACTTTAAGAGAAAGTATACTATCTTAATTAAATTGATTCTAAAAAAATAAAAATGGTAATTTTTTTTAAAACTTCTTTTAAAAGAATTGATTTATGTTTTGAAAATAATATTAAAAAATAAATTTTAAAAATTATTATTTTAAAATAATTGATTTATATAGAGAAATAATATTCAAAAAATAATTTTTTAAAAAATTAACATATGAAATAAAAATTTAATATCAAATATAGCATTTCACATTAATTCTTTTAAACTCAATTTCTTAATATTATTTTCAAATATAAATCAATAATTTTAAAATCAATTCTTTAGAAATTAATTCTTTTAACTTTAATCATTTCAAAAGCAATTTATCAAAAATATAAATCAAATGGACCCAAATATACTTATATTTTTTTGACATAAGCGTATTTTGATATTCACTTATGAATAATGTTATTTATACTCACAACTCATGGGACACTGAGTCAACACAATTATATCTATTATTGAATGGAATGTAGAACTCCAATTAAGTAAGATCCTTTTTTATAGGAAAAATAACACAAAAATCAATCTAAGATGGTAAGACTTATGTGCATTTCTATTTGGACATAAGTTAATCCAAGGTGGTGTATACAAGTAGAATTGCACATAAGTCGTGTCACACTTGTACGACTTATGTATTGAAAGTGTCTAACGATGCGTGCATAAATCATACTACTCTTATGTGACTTATGTATAAATTTTAATTTGATGCACCTGATATGACTTATACACAGTAAATAGTACTTTTTTTTTAGAATAAGACATGTTTCAAGTTTCTCAATTTTTTCATTATATTCCTACAGAAAAATCCCCAGAATGAAGCCTACACAAAGCAATTTGAATATACTTTCGCATGCTCATTTATTGTCTATCGACGAGTAATTAAAAAATTGAGTTTAAAACAATTTATATAAAATATAAAATATAAAATTAAAAATTAATATTTTTATTTTTATTAGAATAAATTTTTATTATACTTTCTTATAATTAGTGATTTTGATTAACTATATTTTTACTTTAAGAGAAAGTATATCATCTTAATTAAATTGATTCTAAAAAAATAAAAATGCTAATTTTTTTAAAACTTATTTTAAGAGAATTGATTTATGTTTGGAAATAATATTAAAAATAATTTTTAAAAAATTAATATTTTAAAAGAATTAATTTATATTTGAAAATAATATTAAAAAATAAGTTTTTAAAAATTAACATATAAGATAAAAAAATTTAATACCAAAATAACATTTCACATTAATTCTTTTAAACTCAATTCTTTAATATTATTTTTAAATATAAATCAATTCTCTAGAAATTAATTCTTTTAACTTCAATCATTTCTAAAGTAATTTATCAAAATCTAAACCAAACAGACCCAACTATAGTTATTTTTTTTGACAAAAGTGTATTTTGATATTCACTTATGAGTAATATTATTTGTACTCACAACTTACGAAACACTAAGTTGGCACAATTACATCTACCATTGAATGGAATAAAGAACTCAGATTAAGTGAGATTTTTTTATAGACAAAATAACACATAAGTCAATCCAAGGTGGTTAGTCTAATGCACAAGTATAATTGAACATAAGTTCTGTCACACTTGTACGACTTATACATTACAAGTGTCTAATGATGCGTGCATAAATCGTATTACTCTTGTGTGACTTAATTGTAAATTTTAATTTGATACACCCTGATATGACTTATATACACTAAAAACAACATATTTTTTTATTTCCTTTATTAGAATAAGACATAATTCAAGTTTTTCAATTTTTTTATTTTATTCCTACAGAAAAAATCCGCAGAATGAAGCCTGCACAAAGCAATTTGAGCATACTTTCACATGCTCATTTATTGTCTATCGACGTGTAATTAGCTAATAATTCATGTTGATGTCAAGGAATTAAGGACATTAAAATTGGCAAGTGATGATATTAATGTTTTTTTATTGTTAAACGGAGAGATTAGAAGTGTGAATCCGAAAATTTAAACTTATTTTAATAGTTACTTTTTCAATAATTATTTTTAATATAATTATTTATTTAATAATTAATTTATGTTTTGATACTTTGGCTTAAAAGTGATTTTAAATTATCTGTATTATTTGAATGGCATGAGAAAAATGTTTTTATGTGATGAAATTACTTAAAAATGTATAAAATAATTGTTTATATTATATAATATTTAATATTTAGGGTCAATTTCGTCAAAATCTGTATAGACAGCTTTTCTCCTTTTTCAATTAAAATGCCCAGAAAAACAACTTTAGATACCCAAAATAGATCTTTTTCCATAAAATAACAATTTAAATTTTACATCAAATACACGCAAAAACAGATTTATCTTTCTGAACTAGCTTATTTTGACGAAAAGAAAAAAGAAAAACTGCTTACTCACCTTACCAATCATGCAATGAAATAATTGAGTTGCAGTATCATCTTTTCAAATTGCAATCCTTCAATTCTTCAGTTATTAGTGTGAAATTTTCATTACTTACCCGCAGCTCCACAATATTATAACATAAATAAAATGAGCAGGTAAAAATATCATTTTTCAAGCGATTTCGTCTAGTATATTTTATATTTTTAACGATAATAAAATTTAAACTTATAATTTCGTTTATACTGTTAAGTCTCTCATTTATGTTTTAGGAAATGAACTTCCTTTTTGGTTTTGTTTATTCCAGTTGTATTTTTCTTTCATTAAAATTTTATATCATTTTTAGATCACGGAATCAGTTCTTAAATTAAATTTCAAGTATAAATTTACACATTATTTGTAAATTATATGTGTCTATATATATATATATACATATATGTGTGTGTGTGTTTACAGTATTGTTTTTTGAAACGAATATGTTGATTTTACACTAATTAAATAGATATATTCAATAAATTACTTGTATATTTATTACCAAAAAAAATTACTTGTATATTTCAACAATTTGCCACTATACATTCTAGTCCCTACCGTTGCTACTGTTACTGTGTCTAGTTCTACTTGGAGAAGGCAAGAGTCTTCTTTTGCATGTGGCGGTGGGGAACGGTGAGGGATCAAGCCAATTTCTCATGGCCAGTGGGCCACCAGGTCCCTCAAGAGTATGGTTTGCTTGTTTCTCTTGCTCCTTGTGGGGCCACTTTGCGTTGTTTTCTTGCGGTTGCTTTCAAGAATTCAGAGTATCTTATGCAAATCATGTGTAGGGTGCAGTGGATCAATTGCATTGTATACTGCGATTAGCAGAAACCTCACGCTGTTTTGGTGTTTTGTGGACTACAAGAAACCGTGATTCTCGGCAGGATCCAATCCAAGGCTAAACTCGAGGTAGATCGTGGAGACTTCTGTAAGCATTAACGCCTCCATCAGCTTCAACTGCTGCTTTTAAGTGAAGTTAACGAGGGCCCGGACGGATGAAATTCCTCTCTATTCTTTCTAAATAAAAGTCGTGAAGTATTCTCGGAGGTTTAATTACTCCGTTTCACGTGCGAAATTGCAATTTAAAATTGCAATTGAGTGACTCAATGTCAATTTTTATATTTGTACTAACATATAGAATTTTACTTATAATTTTAAATTTCAATTTCATATGATTCAAAAACAATTAAAATAGATTCTTCTTAATTTCAAATTTATATCCTATAAATTGTCTAATCCAAAATTTATTAAATATGTCTCTTCCCGTTAGAGTATATATAATTATTTATTTTTTGTCATTTATTTTCTATCAATCATGTTACAATTAGTTTTGTAATAAATTCAAACACAGAAGTTAATATTCTAAGCCAATTATAACTCTAAAAAAATTGAAATTAAAATTAGAATTCTACATCATAATTTCAATTCCAACATTCAAATGGATTGTGAATTTGAATTGTGCTTATAACACTTTCAAAAAAAGAAAGAAAAAAGAATTGCTTATAAAACCTAAGGCATTTTAGGAGTGTCTTTGTTTATTAGTTTTTTAAATTATTTTAAAAAATAACTTTAAATTCATATTAAAAAACATCATTTACCAATTTAATCCCCAAGATAATACACACACACACACACACAATCCTTGACCTTGGATCTTGGAACTTGGGCAAAAGTACAAGGTGGTCAGTGCTCGGAGCCATCGTCACCCCTAGGACGATCCAGAGAGTGATGGCCCGAGGACAGCAACTCCGATGAAATTTCGGGAATGATATCTTGGGGAAGTAGAATCAACACAGCCTCAGAGTCAGAACGAGCACGAATTAAACACATATTAGCGCAGATCACAATACAAATTTTAGAAGATCCCACTAACGGTATTTCGTACCATTTGCATGCTACAGCTCAGCCATAAATCTTCTATTTTGGACATATTTGAGTAGTATAAATGGAAAAGGCAAAGTTAGTGATGGGTAAGCTACTCATTCCAATTATCTATCCCCCTTATTTTCACACCTTTACTAACTTGGGCATTGGAGTTCCTTTGCAGGTACCCACCCTCGGCACTCGATCCACTACGAGGTAAGAGGAATTAGCCAGAAGAACCATTGTCCATACACCAGAAAATAGCTCCTACATAACTGTTGCTGGGGAGTCTGCTTTGTTAACAACACCAACACATCACCACACCCCCAAACACCATCTTACTACCACCATCACCCAAAACACCACCTCAACCTATTCACCAAGCATGGCCAGAATCAAAACCATTGGCAAACCCATCTATGAGCGAGGTGGCACCCTGGACCTCCTAGCCTGTTCACTCCCCAGAGCACCTATCCCCCAGATGGTCTCACTGCATCTAAATTCACCTCTGCCATATGGGAGCCCAGACCCAACCCCAAAGGTAACCCCAGAGAGGATGGCCCCATAGCCCGAAGGGTCCAATTAGCTTCAACGGCCGAGGTCCCTGAAGGCTCCACCTTCTCGTACCGGGAAATGCTTCATTTGTTACAAGAACAAAATGCGAGAATGTCAAATATGGAGAGCAAGCTCAAATAAAGGAAACTCCATGAGGAGAGGCATTGAAGAAATGATGCAGAGGCTGAAAAGGCAGAAAGAGGACTGAGAAGGAGAGCCAAGACAATCCACGAACTGGAAGAAAAATTAAAGGCTACAGAGGAAACCTAAATTCAAGAAACGTAGAGAGTGGTGTGTCGAGAAGACTAAGAATGCCGTAACCACGAAGAAACTTCATATTATCTAAGAAGTTGGCAAGCTTTGACCACACACCAGACCAGTACGTCTTGACGATTGAAATCCCAGTGGGCATCCTTTACAAAGCCACAACATGAGGATTAACGAAACATAGAGCCTGAGAACTTAGGTTTCACGACTACAACATTGAGAATCGATGATGACATAGAAACCGTTTTCGATGAAGAAATATTGAGATACCCCATCATCGTTGGTTTTAAACCACCTACAGACATGAAGTAGTATGACGACACCTTTGATCCCCAAGAGCACCTTGACATCTTCTGTAACACCCCGATTTTTCTGTCCGAGGGAAATGACCAAAATGCCCCTGAGGTCATTTCCTGACCCGAGTTCGAGGGTAACCAACTCGGTCGTCCTCGAAGGGTCAACTCAATGTTTGAAGGGGATTGAATGGCCTTTGAATGCTTCCGGAAGCGAAAATCTCGTTTTCCGCAGTTTCGGGTCAAAATGACCAAAATACCCCTATAGCGTTTTTACGCGGGTAAAGGTGCCGTTTGAGCTCGGAACTTTCCCCAGAGGTTTAAAAACATGTTTTCATGTGTCTAGAGGTCTCTGTACAAGTCCCGGTGGCCCCGGACAGTTTTAGTGCAAAATTACGATTTTGCCCATAGAATAGTGTTTTTGAGCTTAATGACGTAATTAAGCAAACCTAAGCAATATTAGGCTCTAAACGAAGATTAATTAATTTCCCTAATTAATCTAGAGTCAAAATAATTTATTAAAGTTAATTAGAACCTAAAATTGCTTAGATTAAACTTAAATCCCTTTTTAGAACTCAAGACTCCTAGTCTTGGAATCTTGAATAGTGTTTTCTCTCTCCAATTCCTTAAATCAAGGAAATGTGTCTAGAGTTGTTTAGACTCTAAATTGAGGATTTAACTCACTAATGGTGCAAGACCACTCCTTAATTATGTCTAGACCACCTTAATTATCCATTTCCCTTGCCTAAACACTTTCTTACAAATTCCTAATCTTAAGCATAATCAAAGATACACCTAAACACAACTCTAAACCACAATTAAAATGCAAAGAACCCTCCCCCATGGGCTGATGCATTTCGGCCACCTCCTCTCCCATTGACCACATGTTTAATTATTTTCTCACTCAACGAACCATGCTTGAGGCCATACCTTGAACCATACCTCATCATACTTTGAGCCATACCTCACCATGCCTCAAGAACACATTATCTCACCTCATGGAACTCATGGAATGCCTCCATTCTGCACCTCATGGCCAAAGCCATCCTCCCCCATGAGCACCCTCCATTTGTTTCATTTCTCTATAAATAGAATGCCTTGAGGAGCTTGCACCACTTTTAGATCATTTGCTAAGTTTAGGAGCACTCAAAGCTTTTCTTTTTCTCTCAAAGTTTTTGTGTTCTTCAAGTTCTTGGAGTTCTTCAAGTTCTTCATCTTCTTCATCTTCTTCTTCCATCTTCAAGTTCATCACATCAAGTAGGGATTTTCTTTCATGTATTCTTTTCTTTAAAGTTCTTGTTTCAAGCTTAATGTTCATAGTTTCTCTTGATTCTTTTTAGAACTTCTTTTCTTCTCCTTGTTCCTTCCCATTTTCGGCCATAGGCCTTAGAGAACAAAGGAATGAGAGCTTGATGATGAGAGTTTCATGATGATGTTCATCACTTGAAACAAACTCTAGAGCTTGATCTTTGTTCTTGAGCAAAAATGTTTCTAGTTTTTCCTTTCTTGAACTCTTGAGAACTTTAGCTTTGATGATGTTTTAAAATGGCTCTATGAACTCAATGATGAGGACTCATGATGTTGGTGTTAATATATCATCAAGATCATGAACTCTAGAGTTTTAAAATGTTCCTTTTCTTCTTGAAGATTTCGGCCATTTCCTTAAATTTTTCTAAGCTCCATGGTTTGATTTCCTAAAAATATTATGTTAAGTTTTAAAGAACTCTAAGCTTGACTTTACCTTGTTTGGATGAGTTTGGGTTATGGTTTAAATTCCTTTAAAGTCTTGCTAAGAGCTCTAGAAAGATAAAATGAACTTGCATAATTTATTTTATGCTTGCATTCATATTTACATTCTTGCTATGCATCTTTACTTTCTAGCTATCACCTAAGAACATAAAGATTAAAATGGAACTTGTATCATCACTTAATTTAATTCTCGAAGCCTTTCTATTTCGGCCTTAAAGTCGATTGTTGTTGGGCCTAGAGCACTAAAATAAAGAATTGAACTTGCATCCTCACTTAATTAATTCCTCGAATGCCTATCTATTTCGGCTTTAAAGTCGATTGTTGTTGGGCCAAGAGCACTAAAATAAAGAATTGAACCATGCATATTTACCTTCAAGCTTGCACGTCTAAGTTTATGCCTCGCATATTTACTTTCAAGCTTGCACGTTTAAGTTTATGCCTTGCATATTTAAATTTAAGTCATCACTTTACTTTGTAAGCAAGATTTAAAATGAAAAGCATGAGCACGTTTAGTTTATGTCGTAACTTAAGAACCTAGAGCTCAAAGACTTGCCCATTTCATTCCAAGATAAAGTTAAATGTGAATGTATTCCTTGAATGCATAATTTCGGCCAAGTAGTGATGATGGACTTGCAATGAGTTTTCATCTAGCTACTAGGACCAATAGTCTATGTTTTAAGTTTTCCTTAAAGCTTTACAAATCTTTATAAGGTTATGTCATCACAAGTTGTGATTTTATTATCTTTTAGGGGATGGAATATGTTTTGGTCAGTGACCTAAGGCTTCTCTTAGCCTCTTGATGAATTAAAATGTTTTGCAAAGAGTTTTAAAAGTTCTAGATCGATTCCAAGAGAAGCTAGTTAACTTATGTACCTAGAAGTGTCAATTTAACTCTCTCATTTAAGTTAAATATTTTCGGTTCTGATGTGATGAGTGTGATGCTGTATGATGATGTTTTGATGTGTTGGAATATGTGAAAATATCATGTGATGATGTAGAAGCGATCCTATGCATGATAGGTAAGAAACTAGCTAACTAGAAATACCGTAAAGCTAGAATTTAACATAGTTTTGACCCATTTGTTTATGGAACTAATCCAAACTGTTTTAATGGGGACATAATCAGATTTAGATTGTTTAGACATGAAAAACTTGGTATCATTTGGGTTAGAATTGAATTCTAGCACCTATGGGGAAACTAGTAACTAGAAAACCGTAAAAAATGCAAATGTAGAACTCTTAGAACATTTAATTTTCTGGATTCTGTCCAGCACCCTTACAACATGATAAACATGATTAATAATTAGTCCTTAAGCATAGGAATGTCTCATAATTGATTTAGATTTAATATATAGCGCCTTCGGCGAAGACGGAACCGAGAAAGGGTCTAAAACGTAAGTTCTAGAACCCCGTAAATACAAGTTAGAGATTCTGCCCTATGCTTTTCAGATTTAAGTATGAACATGAGGATTAGGAATGATGATTAATTATGAGCCCTTAGGTGCATAAAGATATGAGCGACGAATGTAGAGAACTATATCTCAAGATTAAGACTCGTAAAGGTCAAAGCATAAGCTACCGTAAGGGTAAGCGTTTGAATGTTTTATAATGATGCATGTAGTATGTAAATGATGATGATGCTATTCATATGAGGAATTCATGAGATTATATGTTTATGTGGCATAAAGCAAATTTGGAAGGAAATTCGGTGTAATGACCGTTGTGCTTGCAATTTCCGACAAATTTGGGGACTTAAAGAGATTTTGAAAATTAAGGTACTAAGATGGGTTCTAGGATGACACCGGTTCGGCCGAGCACCTCCATAGAACTCATGTGACATCGGTACCATTTTATACTCTTAGGTGACACCGGTTCGGCCGAGCACCCCTAAGAGTTTTGCCCCCTAACCCGTACTCAGATAGTCGGGATTTATGATTTATGATACGCTTATCGTTAAGTGGTAAGTAAGAACTAGTGATGACTAGTTAAGGTATGAGCTCATAACCTAGATGTATGACACGTTCTGGGTGACACCGGTTCGGCCGAGCACCCCCAGTTCGATTGTCTTTTAGGGTGGCCCATGAGGAAGAGAAGTTTCATGATTATGATTATGTCACTAAGTTTTGTCTCATATGAATGTTACTATTGCCACTTTATGCCACCAAGAATGATGATGCTTGATGTTATGTTTTATGTATGTGCATTAGGTAGTGCCATGCATACATTTTCTATTATATTGCATCCATGACATTAAGATCATCCTAAAATGAACGGACCTTGGCTAAAATATATTTTAAAAGTTTAAAATGAACTTAATACAAGCTCAGTCATTTTGTATAAATAAACCCAAGGTTCCTGAGGACGTAGATGATGACACCTAGGTAGAAGGAGGCCCTACTGAGATTCTTTAGCAAGATTCTCACTCCCTCTATCTCTTCCTTTCCGTCACGTCTTCAGATGGCGACGTTCGTAGTGTTCATGGACACGCCGACATGGGAGGTGCACCATGACCCGGACCACGGGTCATTCCATTTTGTGGGCCGATGCACAGTTAGAGTATTCATGTTCATGGGTCGACCCTTCACTCCTCCTTGTACATTCCCATCGTTTCTCCCCCGTCTCACCTTTTGGCGATGACCTGGTGTTCGAGCGCGCACGTCCCCAAGAGGAGAGGCTACGCCGTACCCCACCGTCCGCGTCTGCCGCTCGAGACTACCCCCGATCGCGCCGCTGTTCGCCGTCTTTCTCAGAGACGGATCCTTCCGAGGATTCGGCCACCCAGGTACCCTCCGAGGGATCATCCCCCACCATACCCATGGACTTTGGAGAGGATAGCGAGCCCACCGTGACTCAGCCGAGGCGTGCACGACGACCGGAGATGCGGCCATACCGCGGGGATCCCGCTCGATCCCCGTTCCGTCTCTTCACGCCCGAGGAGCTCGCCCAGTTTCCCGGATATTTGCCTCGCTTACGAGATAGTCGCCAGTAGGAGGCCGTGGATGGCCCGGGTTAGAGCACACATCACTTAGATGGGGATAAACCTTCTTTTGTATAGAGGTTACCCCATTAGATGCACTCGGGTAGGGGAGTAGATTATGTTCATGTTTTATGTTGTATTTTCTTTTATGCATTTCCCTTGTACTAAATTAAGTCCCACACTTATAAGTGGCAAGTTATATATATATATATATATATATATATATATATATATATATATAAGATGATATTCAGTGATGTTCATGCTGTGCCTTATGTTATGATGTTGTGAGACATTTGTTTTACTATACATGGTTTATCGCTTATCGCATCACGCGGCTCTCACTTTTATTTCAAAAAAAATTTACCCCTATTTTCCGCTAAGTAATTCAAAGTTAAATGAGAACTATGAAGTAACAGACTAATGATTAACCTAAATATGTTCTAGAGTATTGGGTTAAAAATTAGGATGTTACATCTTCGATGCTTCTCGAAGCAAGAACAAACCCCCTCAGATGCAAGGCCTTTCGCCTTACACTACATAAGTAAGCCCTAACATGGTTAAACTAATTAATGCCCAAGTCCATCCATCAATTCTCTAAGCCTTATGACCTGTGTCATGCTATATGCACAGTAAATCATAAAGCTGTTCAAAATATAATTTCATCTTTCAAAAACCAGTTGCCTGTTCTAGTAGACCATATGATATATGTATATAAAACTAAAATCTCATAACTCGTCTCTAAAGTTTGAAATTATAAGTTCAATTGCTATACATAAAGCCCATTATGTTGTCAAATATATAAAGAGTCTATCATATACAAAACAATCATAATGGTGAAATCATATAACTACAGCCCAAATTAATATCATAGCATGCAAAACATAGAATATGTAATACGACTCACCAACTTAAGTCTAATGTTGTTGGGAAGAAGATCGTTTAGCTCTGAAACCCTTTTAATGTAACATCCCCTGCTGCTTTATGGACTGACAACTGTCCCCACAAACCAACACGGGTCTTTTCAGCATGCTTTGTCCTCACTCACACGCTTCCTGGAAAACTTCCCAGGAGGTCACCCATCCCAAAATTGCTCCAAGTCAAGCACGCTTAACTGTGGAGTTCTTTCAGTTTGGGCTACCGAAAAGAAGATGTATCTTGTTGGTATAGATAGTACAAATCAATTCATATAAGCCCTCTTTAACTGTATAGTCCCATACCTATACAGTCTTCAAGATCCCTCTCATTCGGGTGTGTAATCGGTTCATTCATGTACCCCTCCGCTTTCGAAGTCTGCCAGGAGCCGCTCCTTGTCCGTGCCTCCTTGCACCGGCGATCACTCCCCAACTTTGCAATCCCCGGGCGTTACATGCCCACCAGCTTCCGCCTGGTTCGTCCCCGAACCACACCGTACTGGGAGAGGTGCAGGCTCTGATACCATTTGTAACATCCCCTGCTGCTTTATGGACTGACAATTGTCCCCACAAACCAACACGGGTCTTTTCAGCATGCTTTGTCCTCACTCACACGCTTCCTGGACAACTTCCCAGGAGGTCACCCATCCCAAAATTACTCCAAGTCAAGCACGCTTAACTGTATAGTCCCATACCTATACAGTCTTCAGGATCCCTCTCATTTGGGTGTGTAATCGGTTCATTCATGTACCCCTCCGCTTTCGAAGTCTGCCAGGAGCCGCTCCTTGTCCGTGCCTCCTTGCACCGGCGATCACTCCCTGACTTCGCAATCCTCGGGCGTTACATCTAAAAGCTTTAATGCAATATGTTTTGAATGACAACAAAGCCAATTTAAGGAAAATATTTTGAAAAATTACTAATGTTTATCTTGAGTTTCTTGAGTAGCTAACCAGATTCTATCGTTAGCATAACAAGGCTTCATTAAGGAAAAATAATTTCACTTTACATGTGCAAACATGTTTTATCTCATTTTTAAGAGATATGAACTAAATAAAAGTGATAATTGTAGGTAGAAATTTGCACGAGAAGAGAGGTTGAATAATGCGTTGCTTCTTTTCGCATTTTCTAAAGCATATGAAAACAAGTACTATCAAGTGTAAAATTTGTAGTGCAGCGGAAACATAGGTAGTAGCTTCAAAATGTAGATTTCTGAAACTTGTTAAATAAAACATTCATTATTAAAAGAAACAATAGAATAGCGAGAAGGATATAACAACATATAAATGATAAAAACGCAGCAAACAAAAGATGGATGAGATTAGAGAGAGAGAGAAGACACAAAGTTTTTATACTAGTTCACCCAAAACTGCCTACATCTAGTACTCAATAATTGTTAAGGTTCCATTCAAAACAGCTTTCTCAATATGAGAAAGTAAACTGAATAGTATTTATATTAGTCTTCCAAAGGTCTCACTTATGCCAGCAGACAAACTCAAAACTGTCACAAGTTGAGTATTCCTTTTACCAGCCTCTCCAAGCTAAACCGAGTAGTATTGTACTAGCCTTTCCAAGCTAACATGAATAGTATTGTACTTGCCTCTCCAAGCTAACATGAGTAGTATTGTACTAGCCTCTCCAAGCTAACCCATGATCAGTAGTAACCTCTATAGTCATGTTGAAAGTAGTCTTGACATTGGCCTCTCCAAACCTAAACCATGACCAGTAGCAACCTCTACCGTTACGTTAAAAGTAGTCTTTGACTAGCTTCTCCAAGCTAAAATCATGAGCAGTAGCAACCACTACTGTTGTACTGCAAATAGTTTTACAGTAGTCTCTCCAAGCTATCTCATAATGATCACTACTGCAATGAGGATACAAAAGTTAAGTGTTTGGGTTGCCACTTAAACTAACCTATACTCAAATTTCCTTAACATACACATGAAAAGCTCCCCAGAAAACTTGAATGACTTCCTTATATAACTTCTTCCCTAGGAAGAGCATAAATCTAACTAAAAATGTAGAAGGAAGATTTTCTTACACTTCAAGGATAAAAACTGATTACATGACAAATACTGAATATTCTAGCATGTAGGAAAAGATTTTTGCAGAGTTTCCTCTTTGAATCTTCAAATCTCTCATCTGCCTTTAAGCATAGAATCTCCATATATAGTGGTCTTCCTTTGTAACTATTGCCATTGATTAATTCTTCAAGTGACATGTGTTGATCATCATTTATGTCTTGAAAGAAATGGCTAGAAGAAAGGTTGACAAATCTGTCACATTAGTTGCAAAAGTCATTGTAATGTTGAGTTTTCTGATCTTCCTTTAAAAACTATTTTTCTATATCTGAACATGCTTTCTAAACTCCTCCTTCATGAAACCAGGGTGGTTGATCAAACAGGCAGAAAAGATGATATACTAGTTTGAAATTGGGTTTGACTTGAACATTTGAAATTCAAAATTCAAATTTCCCTCCTTTTTCTCAGGCAGAATCCAAGCCATGCATTATTTTGAAAGTATGTATTCAATTTCAGAGTTAGAGACATCGATGTATATGTTTATGGATTTAAAAAAAAGGATTTGAAATTGTAGACTCTGAGTAGAATTTATGTAGTAAGCTATAGATGAATTTATGATTCAATTTTCAAAGTGATAACCAGATTTTTAGAGTATGATTAAAATATTTCCAGATATATAGCCATATGCTAAATCCTTCAGTTTCCTATAAGTTTAAATATTATGTTTGAAACAAAGCAATTGGTATTGAAAAAAAAATCATGTTTTAAGTATGAAATGACGATAAAATATGATTGGAGAGATACGTTACCTAGTAGGCTTACGTGTTGATAGGATTCCTCGCGTGCTGGTCATGTTACCAAGTCAGGTTGTGACATAATTAACATAGCAATTGTCCTAAGTTATTCTTTATGTTATGTACTAAGTATATGGCTTTATTGTTTTTATTGAGACTAGTATGTTTAAGTTTCAATTTGACAATATATGCTTTAAATGATAGTACTTGAATAACATGATTCTGATGATATGTTTATGCATGAGGGAGTGCCCTACTCAAAATTTTATAATATTCTCATCCTTATATTGCATGTACCTTGTGTTTTCCTCGAATTTTACGGATGGCACCTCTATGGATCTTCGTTGACTTACTATAGTAGGAGAAATGTTATGATACAGTCGCTCGTTATGTACTAATTTAGTCATCACCGTTTGACTCTGGTATTTTAGCATGAAGACAATGTTATCATCCAAATGGGCAAACGCAGTTTTTGTTTAGAGAGTTTTTAGGAGATATTGGAGATGACTGTACTTATCTGTTGACTTGTTAGGTTATAGCTACTAATGTTCCACTTATATATATATATATATATATATATATATATATATATATATATGTTGGCACCATATTTTAATAAGTGTCATATTGTCGAACTAATGTTCGACTTTGATAGTTCGAGGAATTAGTCAAATGCTTAGCACATTTAAGCATTGACAAAAGTGTGCGAAATTCACAATTTCTATAACTTGTCAAGCCACATGTTAAAGTTCAAAGAAAATTGATAGCTTGAAAACCCAATTTGGCAATTTGCTATTGGCAGTTCCTCCATTCAACGTTTGACAAGTCAAGGCCAAAGTTTTTCATTTGGGACTTACTATATTTTGAGACCAATTGGAGGCTAAGAATAACTAATCTTCATGATTCAAGGTTCGACAAGTCGAAGTATGGTGTTCGTCACTTGGAGAATTAGAAAAATCCTGAAGATATTGAAGACATTGTCATGATGACTCTAATGCAAGTATTTGTCAATTAGCAGTTACTGATGGTTACCAACGGTTATTAACAGAAGCTTGACAACGACGTGACAAAGTGGTGATCAAAGAGAAAATGACAAAGATAATAACTGTTAAAGCCACATGGACAACATCTAGAGACAGCCAAGGACAAGTGTCAAGATCCTAGAGACTTAGGTTGTCTATAAATACCAGTTCTGTACATATTGTAAAGGGTTAGAATTTTCATTCACACATTCACTCTAAAACGTCTCCAATGACTAAATAAAGTCCAGAGTTAATTGAGTATTGTTCTCAACCCTCTCTATTGCTTTCTTAGGATTAGATTTCCTCAATTTCTTTACATTTCTTTGCAATTTCTGTACTTCATTTACAATTTGTCAATCAATTTACTTTCTATATTTCTTCTTCTTCTTCTTCTTCTTCTTTTAATCTGTCAATTTAATATTTCATCCACAACACATATGAATTACAACATAAATCACACTACATTGCATTCTACATTTCATCCTCATTCATAAAAATAGTTTGACACTCGATTTCTTTGGTGGAGAACCCAAGAGGAGTAGCTTTTCGCTCCCTGAATCGAGATCTTGAAAAGCTAAGGCTATCATCCAAACTCTTGAAGTTTGTCAATTCACGCCTAGTTTAGAGCAGTTTGGCCTCTTGCATAAGGAGTTTGTCAATTATTTGTTATTAACAAGTAGGTGCTAAAATTTTCCATAAACAAATTGGCATGCCCGATGAGACACACTGTTTGAAAAGAACAAAAACGTGTCAAATAAGAAAAGATAAAGTGTGTGCACATGTGTAGTAGCACCATTATGTCAAAATGTCAAGAGC
Source organism: Dalbergia cochinchinensis (assembly GCA_031216125.1). NCBI lineage: Eukaryota > Viridiplantae > Streptophyta > Magnoliopsida > Fabales > Fabaceae > Dalbergia > Dalbergia cochinchinensis. Next base: position 53,406,769 of record CM062377.1, read on the forward strand.
ATCATCTTCATCAGAGGATGGATGAAATGAGGGAGAAAATAACCCCCTCATACATTGGAGCCTGTCTTGACTTCAGTTAATCAGACAAATGAAAGTATGCCACAAACGAATATGAGAACTTCTGTCACGACGACATGGCCTTCATATGGTCTTTCTCTAGGTTATATACCTCCAAGGTACATACCCCCACTATCAAGCATAGGGAAAACTCCAAACTTGGGGAACCAGTCAAATGTTGGTAATAGTGGTGTATATAATAATGTTTATTCACATAATCCTCTGTTTCAGAGTCACAATATGCCTTTTGTGTCAAATGTGCCTCAATTTGGCACACATTTGCCATAGTTTGGTTTCATTAGCCCTCCATTGATGGGCCCTTCTGTAGTGAGAGTTAGGAATTTGTCATCAACAAATCCAACCACTACTTGATAACCAAACATCGATCCAATTTTCCCTGACATGCCTAGAATAGGTGTGACAGGAACTCCTATAAACACGGTTGATTCAATGGCTATTTTTTCAACAACAAATTGATGAAAGTCACCATGATCTCGTCAATATGTTAACTCAACAAATGGCAACAGTATTGGTACCTTGGATTGAGACAAATAACATAAGATTCGAGGAACTTCTCAACAAATGGGACATGTGGCGCAAGCTATCACTTTGGATGAGAATCCAAACGATTCCTATGACGAAATCAATAACCTACCTCAAAATGAAAATGACAATGTTACTCGACTATCAATCTAGTCTGTCAAGGACAAGATGTTGACAATGAATTCAAAAGGTTAGGCAACAAAATGTGGGGGAGGGGGGGCATCATCATCTTCAGCATCATAATGTGCGCCAAATTCAAAATATTCAACAAAATCAAAACATCACACGCGCTGTCAAAACTATTTTGAACAGATTCAGCTCTAGCGTTGGCTTTGCCAATCAACCTCTATTTGTGTCTGTATTCCCAAACTACATTCAACATGCTAAAGTGCCTAGAGGTTGGAAGATTCCCAAGTTTTTAACAAAGTTCTCTAGCGAGAATGGGGAGTCAACTGTCGAGCATATTTCTTGATACACTATAGAAATAGGGGAAATGGCATCAAATGAACACTTGAAAATGCATTTCTTTCCTTCTTCTTTGACAAAAAATGCTTTCATATGATTTTCGAATTTGAGACCTAATTCTGTTCTGACATGGGCTCAATTAGAAAGCAGTTTTCATAATCAGTTTTTTCTAAGCGAAATGAAAGTTAGCCTGACTGATTTATTCACCATTTGATGTTTCCTGGGGAAACCGTTGATGACTATTTAGCCAGATTTAGGAATGCTTGAAACCGTTGCTTTACTGCTATACCAGAATCTGAAGTTGTCAAAATGGCAATAAATAGTCTAGACTATGACATAAGAAAGAAACTCATCAATTTACAGTTCACAGACCTAGGCCAATTGGCAAAAAAAGTGCATCAAATAGAGCAGTTAAAAAGAGAAAAAGAAAGGATGAAAAAAAAACACTTCGTCATGAAAAAGTTGCATATGTCGAAGTCGACCAATCTAATGATGAGGTTGAAGGTAGTGACGATGAAGTTAACGTGGCTGAATTAAAATTGGGACCAACCTATGTTTGTCAATCCCTAAGGCTTGCTAAAAATAAAGAAAAAATGCCTTCGTCAAAAATTTATTCCTTTGATATTACCAAGGCAGATCAAATATTCGACATACTTTTAAAAGATAAACAAATAGTCCTCTCTGGAGGGAAAAGAATTCCTTCAATATTAGAATTGAAGGGATACAAATTTTGTAAGTTTCATCAATCGACTGGACATGCTACTAACAGCTGTGTTCGTTTCAGGGATTTGATCTAGAGAATAATCGATGAAGGGTATTTGATGTTCAAAGGAAAAGAGAAAACCATGAAAGTGGACACTGATCCCTTTCAAGTCAATTCAAGTTTTGTCGAACCAGCTTTTGTCGACATCAATGTTACCGGATTAGGAATGTCAAACTATGAAGCTGAAAAGAAGTTTTGACGTAAATACAAACTTGATTTCTTCAAAGCTATTGAACAAATAATCTAACCAAAAGCAAGGGAGAATCTTTTGACGTTTCTGATTAAAGAAAAAAATAGTCAAGATGTCTCTCTTTGTCCGAGGTGTAGCGTTGTCTTTGATCTAACTGTAGCTGCGACATATGAAAAGTAGAGGATTGGAAAGATGATTACCGAAAAGGAAAAAGAAAACTTGGAACTGAAAAGAAAGGTAGCAAGTAAGTCAACATTTAATTTTGGTCTTGTTGATCCTAAGTTTCTTAAACTTGGAACAGGACATGTCAATCAGAAGATGAAAATTGTCATGATGATGGATGGCAAAGCCAATAATGTGTCGAGTCAAACTCAGGTTCCTCCAGCGAAAGTTGTTCAAAACCAATAGGTTAAGAACGTCCACCATATTGATGAAGCTTCATCTTCTAGGAAAAAAAGAATGCCCGAGAGAAGGTATAACTAAGGGCAAAGGATGAATTCGAATCCTTATGTTTGGAAAAGAATCGACAAAAGGAAAAATGAAAGTCAAGCCAACTCTCAAGTGAGCAAGCCAAAGTCTCCTAATGACAAAGGTTCTATTCCCCTGAAAGATGTTATACAAGTTCAAAAGTTTAAACTATCAAGTCTTGATGGCCAAGTGTCCAAAGCAACTGAGAAGTACCTGACACAGGAAGTGCCGACTGCACACTTAGAGACTGGTCAAAATGATAAGACAGTCCCAAAATACCACTCACTACCAAAAGTCAATCAAGGTGACAGAGTGGTGCTAGCGTAGCACCCACTTACTGAAGAAGACTTGTTGACAAATAACTTTGAAACTGGTTTTGATGGTGATTTACATACCATTTTTAATGCAAATTTGGTCAAAATAGTTTCTGTTTTGCCTACAGAAAATGCTGTTGAGGGAGCCTATGTCAAAATGGAAGATGACTGTGAAGACATTATCATTGGAGACAAATGTGTTTTTGTCTGCGAGGATTTTTGTAGTGATAGAACCTTTGAAAAGCCTGACGAAGTATTCAAGGTACACATGAGGCCATTGCATATAAAAGCAACAATCGAAGGCAATATGGTCAATAGGGTGTTGATCGATGGTAGAGCAGCCATCAGCCTAATGCCAGAAAGTATGCTGACAAAATTCGGCAAGAGTGTTAAGGACTAGTAAAAACTAATGTTGTTGTGACTGATTATAATGGCAAGTCCTTTGCTGCCAAAGGTATGCTAGTCCTGAATGTCAAGGTTGGCAGTGTCAGTCAAAAAACCATGTTTGTCATGGTCTCATCTAGAGCAAGTTATAATATTCTTCTGGGGCGTGACTGGATTCATGGAGTTGGAGCAGTACCTTCGACATTGCATCAAAAGCTCATACTCTAGAACCAAGAAGGAAGGATTGAAGAGGTAGAAGCTTATGACAGTTTTTGCTATGTCGAGCAACTCCATGTAGATTTCAAAATTTACAACAAAAAGATCAAGCCCCTGGAGGTCGAAGGTGAATTCGATCAAGAGAAGATTGGCAAATGTGTCATCGACAACGAAGGCTTGAAATTGATACCCAGGACTAGGGTTGAAACAGTCCCAAATTTAGATTAATTATGGATTTGTGAGCCAGTTAACTCATTTGTCAGCCTATATGGTTGAACAATTTACATGCACCACTGATAGTGCATTGGACTGTATTTATGATTCCCAACCTCTAGGATTTGAAAACACTTTTGTTTTATCTGAAAATATTAGAAGTAGAAATAAAATTTGTGAAGTGCAGGACCTGCTTAAAGAAATCAATTTAGGTGAAAATGGTGAAGCTAGACCAACTTACATAAGCCAGTTGCTACCAAAGGATTTCAAGGAAAAGTTAGTCGAACTACTTAAAGAATTCAGGGATTGTTTGCATGGGAATATGATGAAATGCTTGGACTTAGTCGTCGACTAGTCAAGCATAGATTACCCCTGAAACCTAACAGTCGACCCATCAAGCAAACGCCACCAGAGGTGATGACTAAGATCAAGGAAGAAATTGAGAGGCTGCTCAAAGTAAAATTTATTTGAACAGCCAAGTATGTCAATTGGGTTTCTAATATTGTTCCTGTTATGAAAAAGAATGGCAAGTTAAGGGTATGCATACATTTTAGAGATCTTAATAATACGACCCCAAAAGATGAGTATCACATGCCTGTGGCAGATATGCTAATCGATGTTGTAGCAAGCAATGAAATACTTAGTTTTATGGATGGTTATTCTGGTTATAACCAAATTTTTATTGCTAAGAAAGATGTATCAAAAATAGCATTTAGATGCCTTGGTGCCTTGGGTACTTATGAATGGGTAGTCATGCCTTTTGGGCTTAAGAATGCTAGAGCAACATATCAAAGAGCCATGAATACCATTTTTCATGAATTCATTGGCAACTTCATGGAGGTTTATATAGATGATGTGGCCGTCAAATCTGACAAACAAAAAACATATCTTGAGCACTTAAGAAAGGCCTTCGACAAAATGAGAAGGAATAGTTTGAAAATGAACCCTTTGAAATGTGCTTTTGGTTTGACTGCAAGAAACTTCATAGGTTTTCTAGTCCAGAAGAGAGGAATTGCCATCGACTAGAATAAAGCCAAAGCAATAATGGAAGCTTCACCTGTGAGGAATAAGAAACAATTGCAATCCTTTTTAGGGAAGGTGAATTTCATGCGACGCTTCATTGCTAATTTGTTTGGCAAAACAAGGATCTTCGCACCTCTAGTCAAACTCAAGAAAAAGCAAGACTTTGTCTAGACAAGCGATCATCAAGAGGCATTCGACATCATCAAGCAATGTCTGACAAACACTCCCGTGATGATGTCACCCAAACCTGTCAAACTTTACATTGCTGCTTCCCAGGCAACTATTGGAAGCATGTTGGCACAAGAAGACAACAATGGTAATGAGCAAGTTGTGTATTATCTAAGTAGAATTTTGACAGATGTCAAATCTAGATATCCTCCTTTAGAAAAATCATGTTTGTCATTGTACTTTGGTTGTACTAAACTTAAAACCTACTTGATTTCGAAAGAGGTTCATGTAATTTCCAAAGCTGATGTAATAAAATATATGTTATCATATCCTATTGTGTATGGTCGAATTGGTGAATGGATGCTTGCCTTGACTAAGTTTAGAATTAAATATGTACTACCCAAAGCTGTCAAAGGACAAATATTAGCTGATTTCCTTGTCGATCATCCTTGTGATGATTTAGACGAATCAATGGTAAATTACGTAGGTATAACTCCTTGGAAGTTATATTTCGATAGTTCAAGACATTGTCGAGGTGCTGGAGCAGGGATAATGTTAATTTTTTCAGATCACATTCCCACTAGGTTCATGTTCGAGCTTAAGTTTCCATTTTCAAATAATGAAGTTGAATATGAATCTTTTATTATTGGGCTCGACATGTTGTTAGATAAGGGAGTAAAAAATGTCCAAGCTATTGGTGACTCTCAGTTGGTCATAAAACAATTGTCAAGAGAATTTAGGTGCATTACTGACAATCTATTTAAGTACTTTGCAACGGCTGCAAGGTTGCTATATGAATTCGACACTGTAATACTTTGACGTGTATCCCGAGAGTTAAATTTTGAAGCAAATGAACTTACTCAAATAGCCTCGAGATATAGAATAAGACCGTCAACCATGGAATCATTTGTCATAATTAAGCAAATTCTAGTCCCCTTTGATGAATGGGAGGTTTTTGTCATTGATCAGTTGGATGATGGTGACTAGAGAAAGCCAATTGTCAAATACTTGAAAAATCCAAATCAAAGTGTCGATACTAAATTGAAATATCAAGCCTTGAATTATGTTGTTCTTGGTGATACTTTGTTTAAAAAAGGTGTCAAAGGTGACTTATTGTCCTATTTAGGGGAATCTGAAGCATATATTGCTTTGGCGGAAATTCATGAAGGGATTTGTAGTGCCTACCAAGTAGGACAAAAGATGAGATGGTCTCTTTGTCGACAAAGATTATTTTGGCCAACAATAGCCAAAGATTGCATGCAATATGCCAAGTCTTGCCAAGATTGTCAAAGGCATGGCAATGTACAACATGTGCCAGCATCAAAATTGCATGCCATCAAACCATGGCCATTCAGAGGATGGGTCATAAATTCATTTTGGTAGCTATCGACTATTTTACTAAATGGGTTGAAGCAGTTGCTTTAAAAAATGTAACTCAAAATTAAATAATTGATTTTATTGAAAAAAATTATTTACCATTTTGGGATTCCTGAAACTTTGACTACAGACCAAGGAACAATGTTCATAGGTCGAAGAGTGCTTGAATATGCTAATACGAGGTCAATCAAAATGATTACTTCGACTTCTTATTATACACAAGCTAACGGACAAGTCGAAACTGCTAATAAAAGCATTATTGCTTTGATAAAAAAGCATATAAGTTGATAACTTCATAATTGGCATAATACACTTAAACAAATTTTATGAGCATACTGTAATTCACCCAAAGGTGCAACAGGGACAAGTCCTTATAGGCTCGTCTATCGACATGATGCTGTTTTTCCTGTCGAAATTAATTTGCAATCCGTAAGAGTATCGAGACAACATGAATTACCCATTGGTGATTATTGGTGTTCTATGTTTGACAAATTAAATAATTTGGAATAAGAATGAGTTGTTGCATTAGAAAATATGATGTGACAAAAAGAGGCAATGGCCAAATTCTATAATTGTCATGTGAAAATTAAACGTTTCGACGTTGGGGACTTGGTTTGGAAAGCTATTTTGCCATTTAAAAAGAAATCAAGAATATTTGACAAATGGTCCCCAAGTTGGGAAGGACCTTTTCAAATCAGCAAAACATTTTGTGGTAATTCTTATAGCTTAGTCGATGTTGATAGTGAGCAAAAAATAGCACCGATTAATGGCAAATACTTAAAAGCATACAAACTAGTAATGTATCAAGTCAAGATAAATAACTGACAACACATACAGATATGTCGATGATATCAGATTAATTGAAAATGCAAAAGCAAGAGTAAATTGTCTAAGCTCGACCTAGCAAGCATTTGTCACATTGATAAAAGAAAATAGAACTCGACCGAGCGAGTATTTGTCATGTTACGAAAGAAAAAGCTTAACACAGCAAGCAAGCACAAATGAAGAGATCAAGGAACAAGACTTCGTAGTTTTAACTTTAGATCTTGTTGTTGTTGGATAGCAGCCTCTTTGGTCGACTCGACCTTCTCGAGAGCAGCATTGGGATCTTTGAGCCCTTTTTGGGCAACTTCTTCATCAAATTCCCAAGCCTTGCATCAAACTTGTCCAAATGTTGCTTTCCTTCTGATAGTAACTTGGTAAGCTTGTCTTTGTTGGTAGTCAAGTCTTCTATTAGAGCCTTAAGGGATTGGATCTCGTCAACTAGCTCATGCTTGCGAGATTCCAATTGATGCAAGCTTTCGATTACCTGGGTCTTTTGACTTTGGACTTTGTGGATATTTTCAAGAACAAAGTTGATAGCACTTGATTTTTGTTGTTTTTGCTCCAAAGCATTTTGAACAATTGCCAGAAGAATCAGTCAAAATTCATGATTTCTCTTGTCGAAATGATAGGTGCTATAATATTCACGCCACCACTCGATGAAGGAAACACTCAGATAGAAACTTGGCTCAATATCAATCGAAGAATAAAGTGCTCTTCTTTGGTCATTGTCATCTAACCAAGCATTAAAATCTGCCAAGCTAGAAACTTCAGAACAACAAATTTGTTCTTTGGGATCGAATATGATAGGTGCTGGAATGGCCTGGGAAAACCCGAATTGGTGTACCATGAAGTGGGGTGCGTGGAGGACGATTCCAAGAGAATTAGATCCTGGTAGGCCAGAAGGAATGACTTGGGAACAAAGGAAGTTAGCCTAAATGTCATCACTACAATTCTAACTGTCCTCGTTGTCACCAATAATAGGATGGACAAACCACAATGGGACAAAGCGATGGTTGGCAAAAGGACTTAAATTCATTTGATCATCGTCAGAGAAGGAAGCCCTACGAAAAGCTGTAAAAAAGTGCCAAAATTCGTCAAAGGGTTGTGATTTCTTCATCTTGGGTCGAGATAGAAAGCAAAGTCGAGGACCATTGTAACCTCGGTATAAAGTAACTGGTGGAACAAAGTTTAATTAGGGTTCAGAGATGGCACTTAGCCACAGTTGAAGTAACCAAATAGGGCCCCCGGGGTTAATCGACTCATTCTGACTTATTTGTCAACAAAAAGAGCAATTTCATCATAAAAATGGGCTATCAGGAGCTTAGCAAGACATAACTTGTTGCCTTAATGTAACAAGATAGCCAAAGGAAAATACATGGCTTGTATCTTGATACTTCTTGAGCAAAACACTATGGAATTAAGCCAGTAATAGAGGAATGCAACATGCTCGTTGTCACAAATAGGACCCTTCCCTCGGTTATTTTCAATGAAACCTAAATATGACATGTCAGACAAGTCGAGTGTGTATTTTGAAAAGTCAAGGGATTCCATATGTGGTAAATTGTCAATCCTTGTAGGTCAAAGACCCATGATCGCTGCTATAGTCCTATCATCCCACAAGGGAGTTAGAGGCAATTGGTGTAACGCCCCAATTTTTACTGTAATTTTTACTGTCATTAGAAATTACTCAATTACCGAATTACCGTAGGTAATTATTACATAAGATTTGAGGCCGAACAATCCTCAATAAAGGAATATAACATTAGAAGAGAGGTTAGGAACGATTCATGCGAGAGTCGCAAATCCCGAATTTCTGTACGTATAAAATGACCAAAATGCCCCTGAAGTTATTTTACTCAGAAAATGAGGATCGTGGGCCCCACCTATTCTCAAGGGGATATTTTGAGGATAATAAGGGATTGTTTGTGTTATGTGTGTTAATGGAGCAGAAGGATCTCAATTTTGAGTTCCGACGCCCGAAATGACCAAACGCCTCTTGTTTTTTAACTCCGATGTGTGTGCCGACTGAGCCCGAACCTCACTAAAATGTTTTAAAATGTGTTTTTAAGCCATGATTAACCATTGGTTAAGCTCGGGTGGTCTCGGGGATTTTAAGTGAAAGTACGATTTTGCCCTGCTTTTGGGCGCTTTTGCGATTTCGGGATTTTTGATTCAGTATACCAAAACCTAAGCAATATTAGGCTCAAATTAAAGCTTATTAAATTCTAAATATTAATCTAGAGTCAAAATTATGTATTTAGATTGATTAGAACCCAAAATTGCTCAAAAACACCCAAATTGCTTACTAAATTCACTTAAACCCTTAACCGTAAATTCTCTAAATTACATGAATACCTTGCCTACACCTAAATAATGCATGGAACACACAAATTTCACTTCTTTGGGCTGTAATAGACGAAATTATTGATGCCATTATGCAGCTGAATTATTGCCAAAAGTTGCACTAAAACAAAATGCCAAAATGTCACCATAAGAGACATAATTCCTTAATTTCATACAACTTTGTCTAAAATGATTTTTCCTCCCTTATTTCTCCTGCAAAATTCCATCCACTACCTCATCATTTTAGCCAATTAGAAGCCTCAAAATCTTCTATAAATAGGCTTGCTTGAGTGGTCTTGGAATGCTTGGTTCATAACTAGTTTTTAAGAGCACCAAAAACTTTCTTTCTTCTTCCTCTTTAGCTGAATTCTTTCTTCAATTTTTTCAAAGAGATTTTCTTTCATTTCACTTCAAGAAACCAAGTTCTCTTGCTCTTCTTCAACTCAGATTAGGTAGGGAGTAGTTTCTAAATTTATTTATATGCTTTGAGGAGTTGTGTTTTTAGCTCAAAATGATGAAATTATGAACTTACCTTAGCTTTTCATTTTGGTTTTCCTCTTCAATTTTTCTTTAACCAATTCAACCATATGGCCTAGGTGGAACTAAGATGATGGCTTGATGATGAGGACCTTGAGGGTGGGTTGTAAATCCATCACAAGTTAGGCCTCTAAAGCTTGAAAATTCCACTTGATGCAAAACTTTAAAGAATAATGCTTTATGATGCTAAAACAAAGATTTTTAGTTTAAAACTTGAAAGATGTATTTTCCTTTTATGTTTTATTTCTTGTTAAGATATGTATTGGGTTGAATTTATAATTCTTTTAAAGTCTTGAAGGAGCTCTAGTAAAGAAACAAAATGAATTTGCATCCATGATTAAGTTTATGCTTTGCATAACCATGTTTACCTTCTATGTCATCACTAAATTTTCAAGAATGAATAAATGAACTTGCATTTCTCATGTTTAAATTCCAAGCTTGTATTTCATGTTTATGTTTCAAGTCATTACTTAATCTTTCAAGATAATAAAGAGGTTGCATCTCATATTTAATTTATGCTCTCACTATATTTTATAATGGCTAAAAGAATCAACGCATGGCATGTTTATTTTATGCCATCACCTAAAGATCCTAGAGCTCAAAGACTTGCCCATGTATCACAAGCAAAGAAATATGATTATTGGAGTTAAAGAATTTATTCTTTAAAAAGTCTTGAGATTGGAGCTTAAAAAGATGTAATAATAATTCTCTTCTCCCTCTATCGTCCTGTGCGGACTCTCACGCCTCCAGTTTCTTAATAATCTCTTCTCCCTCTACTGGTCCTGTACGGACTACCGCCGCTCCGGTTTCTTAATATTCTCTTCTCCCTCTACTGGTCCTGTGCGGATTACCGCCGCTCCAGTTTCTTGTATCATGTTTATATTTCAAGTTCTTGCATCATGTTTAATTTTCAAGTCATCACCTTAAATCTTAAAGATAAAGAAATGGAATTGCATATCATGTTTATAATTCCAAGCTATCACCTTATAAAGATAAGATTAAAATAAGGTTGCATAGCATGTTTATAATTCTAAGATGTCACCTAAATCTCTAAAGCTCAAGACTTACTCCTTTTATCTTAAGTGAGAATTTTAATTGTGAAGATCCTCTCAAATTTGACAAAAGAACTAGTTTCTAAATGAGTTTTAAGGCTTTGCAAGGATTTTACGGAGAACTAGTAATTTATATGCACTTAAAATATGATTCTATGTAATTGCATGAGGTTCATGATTCGGCCACTGATCTGAGTTTAGTATTAATGTGTGATAATGATTTGATATAATTGAAGTTGTGATAATTATGGTTTATTGTTAAGAGAATGATTCATAATTGGTTTAGTAACTAATTAGTTCTATAATTGATAATTCTATGTAAGGATTGGATGCTTATTGAATGATTTCTGGCTTGCATGTTATAGTTGCTGTTGCAAATAATGAGAATGCTTATACATGAAATGTTCTTTATTATGTAAAATTTACCTTTGTTGCTAGAAGAAAGTGTATCATTGTAAAAGTGTAATTTGGAAAGGTTCGGCTAAGGAAAGACTTGGTATTTAAGCGTGTCCATTGTGACCCACCTCTCTTTCCGGGAATCTCCCATATGCATGATTACAGCTTGATATATATTATTCTAGCTTAAGACTATAAATGAGAAAATGTTATGATGTTTATGAATTGTATTATGATATAACATGCAAAGATTTAATGGTGACTTAAACTTATAAGAAAATGATCCTTTGGAACCATCAGACTATAGGTGGTGAAAAGGTGATTTTAGCCGCCTAACCCGTTCTCTCAAAAGGGTACAGTCGGGACTTTAGCTTATCAAAAGGGATAAGTATATGCTAGTGACGACTAGTAAAGTATAAGCTCATAACCTAAATTACTCCCAAAAGGGTGGAGTATAGGGTGGCCTAAGGAAAATAATGATGATGATAAGATTTTAAGTCACCTAAGGCACTAAAGAAATGAAATATGTGCACTATGTCCACATGTAGCTAATATTATATGACGTTCTTTTATGCATGTTATTTGATAATGATGATGAGGAAAATGATGTAATGATAAAGGAAAAGTTCATTGTAAATATGACATGTTAAGATTATGATGCATTATAAGACGGATGATTAAAAATTGACGAACCTCGGTTAAGTATTTGTCCGAACTTAAAATGAATCTTTGCATGCTCACTATTTTAGAATAATCCCGAGGTTCCTGGGGACTTTGATGATGACATTGTAGAAGGAGGTACCTTACTGAGAATTCTTTAGCAAGATTCTCACTCCCTTTTCTTTATTTCCGTCATTGTCTCCAGATTCAGATGGCGACATTCGTCTTGTTCGTTGATACCCCTACTTGGGAATTTCACTATGATCCGGTGCATCACTCGTATCATTTTGAAGGGAGGTGCGCAGTTCGTGTTTTTATTTACATAGGTCGTCCATTTGCACATCCTGTCCCTAGTTATCGATTTTCTCCTACTTCTCCCTATGGCGATGAAATGGTTTTCGAACATGCACGTCCACTTGATGAAAGGATGTTACGTTCTTATCCCGCTTCATCTGCTGTCCATGGATTTCCAGAGTATGTTCCCGAGATGAGATATTCGGCCGATCCTTCAGAGGACACTCCTACTTATGTATATTCTCGAGAGCTCTGCTCCTACTCCCACACGATGTAGAGAGGGTAGTGAGGAAACAGTTGTTCAGCCGAGGTTAGCAAGAAGGCCGTCCATGCGACCCCAGCCTGGTGCATCTCGTGTGTCCCCTCCCAAGGGAGCTCATCAGTGGATCGGATTTATTCCCCCATTTCCAAGACAGTGGCCATAGAGGGTTCTTACTAGATTTATGTGTGATCATGTACCCTAGTTTTATGATAACCTTCCCGGCTTATGGAGTTATCTAGTTTAGGGGCATGTATTTCCTTAAGTATATTTTCTTTTATGGGTTTGCATAAGATAATGATGTATGAACATAACCCACCCTTTGAGTGAGGTTATTGTATGTAAATATATGCTATAATGTGCTTATGGATGTTATATGATGGAGCCTAAGTGATATGATGTGATATATTCTTAAACGTCTTATTATACTCCGTTTACTCGTTCACGTTGTACTCGGCTCACATTTTCAATTATGTGTTTAAAAAAAAAATGGCTCGTAATTTCACTAAGTATTTTCAAATTATGAAGAAAGAACCAAAGCAAGGAGTAAAGTCTAGTCATTAATCAGATTCAACCTAGGTGTATCTGGTTAATTACTAGGGTGTTACAATTGGTGGTAGGATTCCAAAAGTCAAAAACAGATCCAAGCATAGAAGTATTATACTTAATGGTATACCTAGAGAACTGGAGGAAATCATAAATTCCCAGTTGTCTCCAGAATGCATTCTATGAAGGTTGCATTCTATCCAGCCATTCCACAAAGGCCTTAGAGTTTTTAGGTTAACTCCTAAACATCCTAGCATTAGTGTTAAAATATGTACAAAAAATTTGATCTCGACTAGCTAGGATCTCCTAATCCTCGGAAGAAAGAAAGAAAGAACTTATGTGACTAGCTCACAAAGGAGTTAACAAAGGACCTATATAAGCATGAGTGTAAACATTAATGGTGTAGGGAAGAAATACCTGGGTGGATAAAATAGAAGACTCTTTCGAATCTGGACCCATAAAGAATCCTTTAACTCCTCGAGTGTGGGTTCTTGTACTGATGCTACAAGAAGGCAATTTGGGGTTCATCTGAAGAAGAATTAACAAAAGCTTCGGCCGTGCGCACAACATTCCCAGAATCAGAAGCCATTTGTCGAAAGAAAGTAATTTCGGAGCTCAAAAAAAAAAGGTAGAGAAAACTCGAGAGTTTTAGAAGTAGAGAAGAAAGATGAACAGTTGTAGCTTTGGGAAGTATGCACAAAAATGTGAAGCCTTATAATATTTATAACCCTCATCATGGGAAGAGACTTTTGCAGAGTTTCCTCTCTTGAATATTATGAGGGCTAGTATAATTTAGATAAGGGAAAAAGACAATTTACCCCCTGGACTTTTGATCGTGTGCAATAAAATGTTGCAACCCAACCCCCTATACTTACCAGATGTAGCAAAGAAGACCTTCTGTGTAACAGATGTTAAATGTAACATCCTAATTTTTAACCCAATACTCCTAGAACGTATTTAGGTTAACCATTAGTCTATTACTCTTTCAGTCTCATTCTTTAAACCTTGTTTTAAAATACTTAGCGGAAAATACGGATAAATTTTTTTTTGAAATATAAATGTAAAGTGAGAGCCGTGCATATCATAAATGAGCGTTACCATGAAACGTAATTCATAAAAAAGAAAGCATATGAACATCGGATAACATCGTAACATTGGACAATCATATGTACACCCCAATAATATTATATTAATATAAGTTTAGTACATCATAGTGCGAAATACAACTGAAATAAAAATATAAAGGAAGACATAAGGGAAGTCACCCCTACCCTCGTGCACCTAAAATGGATAACCTCTAGAACAAAAGAAGGTTATCCTAAACTAGTGGTGGTGTGTGCACTACTAATCTTCTAAGAGACCTACTGCTGGTAGTCCGGATAGGGTGGAACATAGCCGATCCATGGACGAAACTCGTCGGGAGTGGGCACACGGGATGCCTGAGCATGAGCGCCACGTCGGGGTCACATGGCTGGCCTCCGCACCAACCTCGGCTGTGTAACCGAATCCTCGGAATCCTCGGAAGGAGGGTACCTGGGTTTCCGAATCCTCGGAAGGATCCGTCTCCAAAAAAGACGACGGGCAAAGGGGCACATACTGAGGTAGTCTAAAGCGGCGGGCATGGACGGTGGTGTACGGCGAAGCCTCTCCTCTAGGGGACGTGCGCTCTCGAATACCAGGTCATCGCCAAAAGGTGAGACGGGGGAGAAATGATGGGAATGTACAGGGGGAGTGAAGGGTCGACCCATGAACATGAATACTCTAACCGTGCATCGACCCACAAAATGGAACGACCTGTGGTCCGGGTCATGGTGCACCTCCCATGTCGGCTTGTCCACGAACACTACGAACGTTGCCATCTGAAGACGTGACGGAAAGAAAGAGATAGAGGGGGTGAGAATCTTGCTAAAGAATCTCAGTAGGGCCTCCTACTACCTAGGTGTCATCATCTACGTCCTCAGGAACCTTGGGTTTAATTATACAAAATAACTGAACATGCATTAAGTTCATTTTAAACTTTAAAATATACTTTAGCCAAGGTCCATTCATTTTAGGATGATCTTAATGTCATGAATGCAACATAATAGATGATGTATGCATGGCACTACCTAATGCACATACATAAAACATAACATCAAGCATCATCATACTTGGTGGCATAAAGTGGCAATAGTAACGTTCATATGGGACAAACTTAGTGACATAATCATAATCATGAAACATCTCTTCCTCATGGGCCACCCTAAAAGACAATCGAACTGGGGGTGTTTGGCCGAACCGGTGTCACCCAGAACGTGTCACATCTCTAGGCTATGAGCTCATACCTTAAGTAGTCGTCACTAGTTCTTACTTACCACTTAACGATAAGCGTATCATAAATCATAAATCCCAACTATCTGAGTACGGGTTAGGGGGCAATTCTCTTAGGGGTGCTCGGCCGAACCGGTGTCACCTAAGAGTATAAATTGGTACCGATGTCACATGAGTTCTATGGAGGTGCTCGGCCGAACCGGTGTCATCCTAGAACCTATCTTAGTACCTTAATTTTCAAAATCTCTTTAAGTCCCCAAATTCGTCGGGAATTCGACACGATGGCATTACGCCGAATTCCTTCCAAATTTGCTTTATGCCACATAAACATATATCCTCATGAATTCCTCATATGAATAACATTATCATCCTTCACATAACACATGCATCATCATAGAACATTCAAACGCTTACCCTTACGGTAGCTTATGCTTTGACCCTTACGGGTCTTAATCTTGAGATATAGTTCTCTAACATCCGTCGTTCATATTTTATGCACCTAAGGGCTCATAATTAATCATCATTCCTAATCCTCATGTTCATACTCAAATCTGAAAAGCATAGAGCAGAATTTCTAACTTGTGGTTACGAGGTTCTAGAACTTACGTTTTAGATCCTTTCTCGGTTCCGTCTTCGCCTAAGACGCTATAAATTAAATCTAAATCAATTATGAGACATTCCTATACTTAAGGACTAATTATAAATCATATTTATCATGTTGTAATGTTGCTGGACAGAATCCAGAAAACTAAATGTTCTAAGAGTTCTACATTTGCATTTTTACGGTTTTCTAGTTACTAGTTTCCCTATAGGTGCTAAAATTCAATTCTAATCCGAATGTTACCAAGTTTTTCATGTCTAAAAAATCCTAATCTGATTATGTTCCCATTAAAACAGTTTGGATAAGTTCCAAAAACAAATGGGTCTAAACTATGTTAAATTCTAGCTTTACGGTATTTCTAGTTAGCTAGTTTCTTACCTATTATGCATAGAATCATTTCTACATCATCATATGATATTTTCACACATCAAAACATCACCACACAGCATCACACTCTTCATGACAGAGCCGAAATCATGGAGCATCAGTAAGGGAATTAAATTGACATTTCGAGGTACATAAGTTAACTAGTTTCTCATGGAATCAATTTAGAACTTCTAAAACTCTTTGCAAATCATTTTAATTCATCAAGAGGCTAAGGGAAGCCTTAGGTCAGTGACCAAAATGTATTTCATCTTCTAAGAGGGAATAAAGTCATATCTCATGATAACATAACCTTGTAAAGATTTGTAAAGCTTTAAGAAAAACTTAGATCATAGACTATTAGTCCTTGTAGCTAGATGAAAACTCATTGCAAGTCCATCATCACTACTTGGCCGAAAACATGCATTCAAAGAATGCATTATCATTAAACTTTAACTTGGAATGAAATGGGCAAGTCTTTGAGCTCTAGGTTGTTAAGTTATGACATAAACTAAACGTGCTCATGCTTTTCATTTTTAATCTTGCCTACAAAATAAAGTGATGACTTAAAATTAAATATGCAAGGCATAAACTTAAACGTGCAAGCTTGAACGTAAATATGCAAGGCATAGACTTAAACGTGCAAGCTTGAACGTAAATATGCAAGGTTCGATTCTTTATTTTAGTGCTCTTGGCCCAACAACAATCGACTTTAAGGCCGAAATAGATAGGCATTCGAGAGATTAATTAGGTGATAATGCAAGTTCAATTCTTTATTTTAGTGCTCTTGGCCCAACAACAATCGACTTTAAGGCCGAAATAGATAGGCATTCGAGAGATTAATTAGGTGATAATGCAAGTTCAATTCTTTATTTTAGTGTTCTAGGCCCAACAACAATCGACTTTAAAGCCGAAATAGAAAGGCTTTGAGAATTATATTAAGTGATGATGCAAGTTCCATTTTAATCTTTATGTTCTTAGGTGATAGCTTGAAAGTAAAGGTGCATAGCAAGAATGTAAATATAAATGCAAGCATAAAATAAATTATGCAAGTTCATTTTATTTTTCTAGAGCTCTTAACAAGACTTTAAAGGAACTGAAACCTCAACCCAAACTCATCAAACCAAGATAAAGCAAAGTCTAGAGTTCTTAGAACTCAACATAACATTTTTAGAAAATCGAAACATTTTGCATGTAAAAGAAAAGGAAATGGCCGAAACTTCAAGGAAAACAAAAGAACATTTTGAAACTCTAGAGTCCTTGATCTTGATGATATATTAACACCAACATCATGAGACCCCATCATTGAGTCCTTAGAGCCATTTTAAAACATCATCAAAGTTAAAGATTCCAAAAGTTGGAGAAAGTAAGAACTAGAAGTATTTTACTCAAGAACAAAGATCAAGCTCTAGAGTTTGTTTCAAGTGATGAACATCATCAAGAAACTCTCATCATCAAGCTCTCATTTCTTTGAACTTCAAGGCTCATGGCCGAAAATGAGAAAGAAAAAGGAGAAGAAAAGAAGTTCTAAAAAGAATCAAGAGAAACTATGAACATAAAGCTAGAACAAAAACTTTAAAGAAAAGAATACATGAAAGGAAATCCCTACTTGGTGTGATGAACTTGAAGATGGAAGAAGAAGATGAAGAACTTGAAGAACTTTGAAGATCTTGAAGAACACTAGAACTTTGAGAGAAAAAAAAAGCTTTGAGTGTTCCTAAACTTAGCAAATGATCTAAAAGTGGTGCAAGCTCCTCAAGGCATTCTATTTATAGAGAAATGAAACAAATGAAGGATGCACATGGAGGAGGAGGCTTCGGCCATTGCAGATTAGAGGGCATCCCATGAGTTCCATGAGGTGAGATAATGTGGTCTTGAGGCATGGTGAGGTATGGTTCAAAGTGTGGTGAGGTATGGTTCAAGGTATGGCCTCAAGCATGGTTCTTTGAGTGAGAAACAATTCAACATGTGGTCAAATGGGGGGAGAGTTTCAGCCATGTGCATCAGATTTGGGGGAGGATTAGTTTGCATTTTAATTGTGATTTAGAGTTGTGTTTAGGTGTATCTTTGATTATGCTTAAGATTAGGAATTTGTAAGAAAGTGTTTAGGTGAGGAAATGGGTAATTAAGGTTGGCAAGACATAATTAGAGAGTGTTCTTGCATCATTAGTGAGTTATAAATTCATTTTAGTGTATAAACAATTCTAGACACAATTCCTTGATTTAAGGAATTGGAGAGAGAAAACACTATTCAAGATTCCAAGACTAGGAATCTTGAGTTCTAAAAAGGGATTTAAGTTTAATCTAAGCAATTTTAGGTTCTAATTAATTTTAATAATTTATTTTGACTCTAGATTAATTATGAAAATTAATTAATCTTCATTTAGAGCCTAATATTGCGTAGGTTAGCTTAGTTACGTCATTAGGCGTAAAAATACTATTCTAGGGGCAAAATCATAATTTTGCACAAAAACTGCCCAGGACCACCAGGACTTGAACAGGGACCTCTAGATACATGAAAACATGTTTTTAATCCTCTGGGGAAAGTTTCGGGCTCAAACGGCACTTCTACCCACGTAAAAACGCTATAGGGGTATTTTGGTCATTTTGACCCGAAACTGCGGAAAACAAGATTCTCGCTTCCGGAAACATTCGCAGGCCATTCAATCCCCTTCAAACATTGAGTTGGCCCTTCGAGTACTGCCGAGTCGGCCATCCTCGAATTCCGGGCCGAAAATGACCTCAGGGGCATTCCGGTCATTTTCCACTCAGACAGAAAATCGAGGCGTTACACTTAGTGCACACACGACACGTAGTTAAGATAAACCTTCTTTTGTGTTGAGGTTATCCATTTCAAATGCACTTGGGTATGGATGTTCTCTTACATGCATCCTTTATGTTTCCATGTATTTCCTACTTTTCAGTTGTATTGTATTCTATGTATTGAACAGTCCCACCATTATTGGTAGGCATTTTATATATTAATGTATGAGGTGTTTCAATATATGTGTTCATGATGCTGTGTATGGAGCCTTTATGTGTTTACATTTCCGCACTTGACAATATCATTCGATTACGTTATACGCGGCTCATACTTTATCAAGATTTTGTAAAAGAAAAAAAATTGGCTCGTATTTTCAGTAAGTAATTTCAAAGATAATAGAACTAAATCAAGAAGTAATGACTATTATTTGGCCTCAATACATGCTAGTAGTATTGGGTTGAATATTAGGGTGTTACACTGTTTGTTTGTCAATGAGAGGCAATGGAGAGGAATGAATGAATGAAATCCTAGTTGTTTTTGGTTTGGATGATGATGCAAATCATCAATATCTGATTTTGATTAACTGTGCTTACTTAGTTTAAGAGTTGATAACTTGGTCAGTTTTAGTGAATGATAAATACGTGTGACATCTTTTAAGTTTAGGGAGACTTGAAAGTAATCTTGATTTAATGCTTATAAAGGTTAATTGAGGATTTGAAAAGGATGAGGAAAAGGATCAAATATCAGATATGGAATAATGTCCCTAGCCAATGCAATTTATGCCACATGCTATTGATTCTCCATGTTCATTTCTCTGTTTACTGTGCTAATTATTCATGGGCTGTTGCATTCTTGACAATTTGCATCTCTTATGCTGAAACAATAGGGAAAAAAGCCTTATAATTTCATATCACTTCCTTGAATTCTTTGTTTAGCACTCTTATCACAATTTTCAATTTTTGAAGTTAGTGGGTTTTGTTGCAATCAAAGCACTGTTCATCTCCAATGTCAAGCATGTGTAGGAATGAACTCTAACCAATGGTATGTCAAAAGGACAAAGGCAAAAGAATAAGAATTTGAAATGGATTAGAATTAGAGATCTTTTTCATGTTCCTCTTTACTCGCTTTCCATTTCGGTTTCTTACTTTTTGTTTATCTATATCTTGGACTAGTTGTATTTTCTATAAATTTGTTTTGCTTCTTTTTCTTCTTTTTTTTTAATATTGATCAAAATTGCATGCTATAGAAGGTATAATAGGGTATGGATTCAAATATTATAAAGTTGCACTAACAACATCCTTATTATCTTTTTTAAAGGACATCGATCTAGAACTTGTTAGAAACTTTGCGGGCATTAAGTGGAGTTGCGGCTTGCAAATAGCATAATGACTATGTAAGAAATGACTATTTTCTTCCTTTTTGTGTGTTGGCATTATACGTACTATCAACCATTGCATTTTGTCTTCATATTGGCTATGTTTTGTATGTGATATTTTTTTTTCCATTAGTCTCTCAAAGAAGTGGACTGAATGACTCATCTAACAAACATATACAACTTTTAAAATCCTTTTCTTTTGAAACCATTTTTCTACCCTTCACTCTTTCTTTTGAGGTGACATGCTCCTAGAAGTTTAGAACCCGAACAACATTAGTTGCGTAGAACAATGTGGCTATATGGATTAGTTATAACTATAGAGCTTCACCAAAAGAGCTTGATAGTGACACTTACTTTTTTCCCCTCTGTAGTGGTTATTAATAGTATTTGTTTGGAGATTAGTTAAAAATACTATTTAAATATGTAATTGAGGTATTAATAACATTATTTGAATAATTAGTTTTTCTCAAGATGTAACATCCTAATTTTTAACCCAATACTCCAGAACATATTTAGGTTAATCATTAGTCTGTTATGTCATAGTTTCCTTCTTTCTTTAAAATACTTAGTGGAAAATACTAATAATTTTTTTTTGAATTATAAAAGCAAAGTGAGAGCCGCGCAACTTGATGAACAATGAAGCATGAAAGGAAATAAAGCAAGCATCCCATAACATCATAACATAAAGCAAGTAAAAGCACATCACAATAAAACTGAACTGCATATTTATGTAATATGATATGCCCACTTATGGAGAGTGAGACTTAGTCTGGTACAACCCAAATAAAAATACATGGAAAAAACGTGAGTAAAACAGAAGGCATAAAAAGAAACTCTCCTATCTCTGGTGTACCTACAAATAGATAGCCTTAAGACAGAAGGAGGCTATCCTGGCCTAGTCGAAGCTCGGGCACCAGAACGCGACGGTCGTCTCCTACTGCGGGCTTCTCTGGAAAGGAAGGATGTATCCGATCTACTGGGCTATCTCGGCTGGGCATGAGCTCCACGGTGGGGAATCATCCTTACCCATCCTCCTCGTACCGGCTGAGCGACAGAAGCGTCGCTACCTTCCCCAAGTCCATCGGCACAGTGGGGGGAGGATCCCTCGGAAGGCACCTGAGTGGTAGAGTCCTCCGAAGGGTCCGTCTCGGAGAATGATGAGGGCGTGAAGGGCACATACTATGGGTAGTCCCGGATGGCAGAAGTGGTTGGTGGGGTGTGGCAGATCCGCTCCTCTTGAGGGCGTGCACGCTAGAACGCAAAGTCGTCGCCAAAAGGTGAGATAGGAGAGAATCGATGACTATGTATAGGGTGACTGAAGGGCCGTCCAACGAACATAAATACACAAATGACACAACGACCCACAAAATGGTATGACCCGTGGTCCAGATCATGATGCACCTCCCACGTCGAGGTGTCCACAAATATCACGAACGTCGCCATCTGAAGACGTGACGGAAGAAAGAGATAGAAGGAGTGAGAATCTTGCTAAAGAATCTCAGTAGGGCCTCCTACTACCTAGGTGTCATCATCTACGTCCTCAGGAACCTTGGGTTTAGTATACAAAATAAGTGAGCATGTATTAAGTCCATTTTCAAGCTTTTGAAACATAGTTAGCCAAGGTCCATTCATTTTAATATGATTCTTGATGTCATGGATGCAACATATTAAAGTATGTATGCATGGCTCTACTTAATGCAATAATAGTAATCATAACATTAAGAACATCATCATGGTGGCATAAAGTGGCAATTGAAATCTCATATGGGAAAAATTTGTGACATATTCATAATACTTTTCTTCCTCATGGGCCACCCTAAAAGACAATCATTCTGGGGGTGCTCGGCCTAACCGGTGTCACCCAGAACGTGTCACATCTCTAGGTTATGAGCTCATACCTTAACTAGTAGTCACTAGTTCTTACTTATCAATCCCGATAAGCGTATCATAATCATAATCATAATCCCGACTTATCCAGTACGAGCTAGGGGGCATTTCTTGGGGGTGCTTGGCCGAACCGGTGTCACCCAAGAATACATCTTGGTACCGATGTCACATGAGTTCTCTGGAGGTGGTCGGCCGAACCGGTGTCATCTGAGAACTCATCTTAGTACCTCATAAATAAAATCTCATAGGTTTTTCAAAAACTTTCTAAGTCCCCAAATTTGTCAGAAATTTGGCAGCATAACAGCAGCATGCCGGATTTCTTCCAAATTTACTTTATGCCACATAAGTCAATCAAACATGCATCTTTCATCATAACTCCATGCGTTCACAAAATTATTCTTTATACGTTTACAAGTAACATTGAAACTCATTATGCTCTTGATCCTACGATATCTTATGCTTTGACCTTTATGGGCCTTAAACTTGAGATGTAATTATTCTATCATTCTCTATCAACCTCATATGCACCTAAGGATTCTCTTCTAACAAATCTTACTATCATTTATGCTCTTTAATAAATCTGGGCAGCACCATTCTTTAAGGGCAGAGTTATAAGTTTACAATTACGGGATTCTAGAACTTACGTTTTAGACCCTTTCTTAGTTCCATCTTCGTCTAAGGCGCTATAAATTAAATCTAAACCAATTATGAGGCATTCCTATGTCTAAGAACTAATTATAAACCATGTTTACCATATTATGAGGTTGCTGGACAGATTCTAAAAATTAAATTAAGAGTTCTAGAATTGCATTTTTACGGTTTTCTAGTTACTAGTTTCTCTATAGGTGCTAAAATTCAATCCTACTTCAAATGTAACCAAATTTTTCATGATTATTCAATCCTAAACTGATTGTCCTTATACTAAAATAGTTTTGGCATTGATTAAGATTAAAGGGGTTAAACACACGTTAAATTCCAACTTTACGGTTTTTCTATGAAGCTAGTTTCTCCCCTAACATGCATAGAAGTGTTCCTACCTCATCATATATCATTTTCACACATTCTAACACATCAAAACATCACCATTCAGCATCAAACATATCAAGATAGAACCGAATTGTTCAATGTTCAAAAGACACATAATTTGGCATTTCTAAAGCATATAAGTTGCTAGGTTCTCTTGGAATCATTTTAGAACTTCTAAAACTCTTTGCAAATCATTTTATTTTATCAAGAGGCTAAAAATAACCTTAGGTCAGTAACCAATCTAATACTTATCTAGAAGGGGAATAAAATCACAATTCTTGTTGGTCATAACTTTATAAAATTCTTCAAACTTAAAGAAAACACTAGAACATAGGTTGTTGGCCCTTGTAACTAGATGGAACTCATTCCAAGCTCATCATTGTTACTTGGCCGAAATTATGCATTCAAAGAATGCTTCCATTTTGAACTTTAACTTGAGATAAAATGGGCAAGTCCTTGAGCTCTAAGGTTTTTAAGTGATGACATAATCTAAACATGCTATGCACTTCATTTTTATTCTTTGTTACAAAGTGAAGTGAGAACTTTAAAGTAAATATGCAAGACTTAGAATTTAAATATGCAAGACTTGAAATAAATATGCAAGGCTTGGAA
Source organism: Dalbergia cochinchinensis (assembly GCA_031216125.1). Lineage (NCBI taxonomy): Eukaryota > Viridiplantae > Streptophyta > Magnoliopsida > Fabales > Fabaceae > Dalbergia > Dalbergia cochinchinensis. The sequence goes on from CM062377.1 coordinate 53,430,800, forward strand.
TTTAAATATGCAAGACTAAAAGTAAATATGCAAGGCTTGTAATTTAAATATGCAAGACTTAAAATAAATATGTCATGCAAGTTCATTTCTTTATTTTAGTGCTCTAGGCCCAACAACAATTGACTTTAAGGCCAAAATAGAAAGGCTTTGAGAATTAGTTAGGTGATAAGGCAAGCTCTCATTTTAAATCTTTATGTTCTTTAGTGATGAAAAGTAAATATGCTAGACAAGAACGTAAATATGAGATGCACTTCATTCCTTATCCTTTAACTTTAAGTGATGGCTTGGAAAATAAATATGAATGCAAAGCTCAAAGTAAATATGCAATGCATAAGCTTGAATATAAATATGAATGCGAGTTTATTTTATTTCTTATTAGAGCTCATACAAGACTTTTAGAGGAATTTTAACCTTAACCCAAACTCATCATGAGAAGGTAAAGTGAGGTCTAGAGTTCTTAGAACTCAAGATAACATTCCTTAAAAATATAACCATAAATGAACTTTATAACACCTTTATGAAAACTCAAGCTTTAGAGATTTCCTTGTGGTGAACACAAAGTCACCAACTAGAACTCTCATCATCAAGCTATCATGTTGGACCACCCAATGTTGGTTGGCCAAAATTTTAGAGGAAAAGGAAGGAAAATAACCGAAACTTGAGAGCAAGAAAGAACCATTTTGAAACTCTATAGACCATAATCTTGATGATGTATTAACACTAACATCATGAGTCTCCATCATTGAGTTCATGTAACCATTTTAAAACATCATCAAAGTTGAAGGTTTCAAGGTTCAAGAAAGAAAGAACTATAAACATTTTTAACCCAAGAACAAAGATCAAGCTTTAGAGGTTTGTTCAAGTGATGAACATCATCATGAAACCCTCATCATCAAGCTCTCATTCCTTTCATCTTCAAGCCTCATGGCCAAAACAAAGAAGGAGGAGGAGAAGAAAAGAAGTTCCCAAAAAGATTCAAGAGAAACTATGAACACATAAAAAGATTAAGAACTTAAATGAAAGAAACTCTTGAAAGAAAATCCCTACCAAGTGATTTGGAGGTTGAGATGAGTGAAGAGGATGAAGAACTTGAACACTTGAACTTTGAGAGAAAAGAAAACTTTGAAGTGCTCTTTGAAAACTTACACTTAGCAAATGAACCCAAAATGACGCAAGTTCACCCAAGCATGCTATTTATAGAGAAATGAAACAAAATGAGAAGTGTAAATGGGAGAGAGAGCTTTGGCCATTACAGCACAAGGAGGAGAAAATATCTTCTCCAAGGTATGGTTCAAGGCATGGTAGAAAGCATAGCTAGGTATGGGTTCAAGTATAGGTGCAAGTATGGGTGCAAGTATAGGTCAAGCATGGTTCTTTGAGTGAAAAACAAATCAACATGTGATGTAAATGGAGGAGGAGTGGCCGAAACTTACATCAGCCATGGGGGGGATTTCTTGCATTTTAATTGTGGTTTAGAGTTGTGTTTAGGTATATCTTTGATTAGGATTAAGATTAGGAATTTGTAAGAAAGTGTTTAGGTGAGAAAATGGGTAATCAAGGTTGTCAAGACATGTTTAAGGAGTGGTCTTACATCATTAGTGAGTTATAAACTCATTTGAGTGCATAAACAATTCTAGACACAATTCCTTGATTTAAGGAATTGGAGAGAGAAAATACTATTTAAGATTCCAAGATTGGAATCTTGAGTTTTAAAAAGAGATTTAAATCTAATCTAAGTAATTTTAGGTTCTAATTAATTTTAATAGCTTATTTTGACTCTATATTAATTATGAAAATTAATTAATTTTCGATTAGAGCCTAATATTACTTAGGTTTGCTTAATTACGTCATTAAGCTCAAAAATACTATTCTAGGGGCAAAATCATAATTTTGTGCTAAAACTACCTGGGACCACCGGGACTTAAACATACGCTTTTAAACATGTAAAAACATTGTTTTAAATCCTCAGGGAAAGTTTTGGGCAGAAATGGCACCTTTACTCGCATAAAAACGCTATAGGGGTATTTTGGTCATTTTGACTCAAAACTGCAAAAAATGAGACTTTCACCTCCGAAACCATTCAAGGGCCATCCAATCCCCTCCAAATGAGACTTTATGCCAGTGTTTGATAGTATATGGCATATATATTACTGGATAATAGAGGATTTGATAGCATTTGATACCTCACTTTATGATACTATGATTCAAGCTCTTATTTTATCTAAGTTGCTGGTTGTGTATTAGTTGCCATTTTTTTTTGTTGTAACTGGTGTAGAAACTTTAGGAGTTATTTGTGTTTGATAGTTACTTTTCCTTTGTTTCTTATGTTTTGTAAATACAGCTTTTAATTAAATTATGCTTAATAATATTTTGATTTTTAATGGGTGGGTTTATGCTATAGATCGAGCTTAATCTATGTGCAACTCAAGCAAACAACAAATAGCTGATACAAAAATCAAAGAACTTGTGACGGATGTGACTTATGTTGGACTCTACATATGGAGATTTATTTTGTGTTAACTTCTCCATGACTAGTGTATTTTTGCAAACTATTTATATTTACTTGTTTACATTTTGGTGTGAATGGATGACTTGTTTCCATTTAGAATTATGTATTAGCCAATATATTATGAACTATATGTATATATTAATGACTTATCTTTTGCATAATTGATTATTGGTGGTTTATTTTATTTATGAATTTAGTTTGAATAGCTATAAATTTGAAATTGAAAAGCTAATGTTGCAATAGATTTAGGAATCATGAAATTTGGAACTAAAAAAAGAAAAGAAAAATAGCTACTCATTGAATTTGAGGAAAAAAGGCAACACTGCAATGTTCAAAAAATGTTGCCTTAATCAAAGCAAAGCCAATGCTTTTAAGGCATTGCCTTTTATCAAAGTAAAGGCAACACTTTTTAAATCAATAAAAGTAGTTGCTGTTAACTAAGGAAAAGGCAACGGTTAAAAGAGTGGCCTTTCAGAAATCTAAAGGCAACGCTTAAAAAGCGTTGCCTTAAATGGGAGAAATGGCAACATGTGAAAATTTAACAAACGTTGCCTTCGAGGTCAGTAAAAGCGTTGCCTTTTGTACCCATATAGGCAACGCTTTTTACTTCAATTGTTGCCTTTTGTCAGAAAAGTGTTGCCTTAGAGAAAAGGCAATGGTGGTATAGCTAATGCCCAGAAAAGCGCTGCTTTAGATAGGAAAACGTTGCCTTTGATCAAAGGCAACACTTTCTGTGTGTTTTGGCAGCGCTTAAGAAGCGTTGCCTTAGACCAAATTTGTTGTAATGAGTATGCTCTCATTGTGCATCTGTGCACATTCGAAGACCATGTCATCGCCGAAAGGAGAAGTCAGAGAAAAACAATAGCCATGTACAGGATGTGCAAAGGGGCGTCCCAAAAACATGAAAATTCTGATGGCGTAGCTCCCTTCGAAATGATAGGTCCGATGGTCAGGGTCGTAGTGAACCTCCCAGGTGGGGGTGTCAATGAACAGCACGAAAGTTGCCATCAGGATCTGAAGATGCGACGAAAAGGAAAGGGAGTGAGAATCTTACTAAAGAATCTCAGTAGGGAGTCTCTTATCTAAGTGACATCGTCCACATCTTCAGGAATCTTAGGTTTAATTATAAAAAGGTGTGCATGCATATAGTTCATTATTAGGTTTCAAACATAATTATCCAAGGTCTATTTATTTTAGAATGAATCTTAATGTCATGTATGCAGCATATCAAAGCATGAATGCATGGTGATACATTATGCAAGAGGACAATAAAGCACAACATCAAGAAACATCATATAAGTGGCATAAAGTGGCATGTAACTTTTTCATGTGAAACTTTCTCTTTTCTCAATTGTGTGACATTAAACATTATACTTTATATCATGGGGACCACCCTAAAAACATCTCTAGGTTATGAGCTCATACCTAACTAGTCATCACTAGTTCTTACTTATCCTTCTTGATAAGTGTAACATAATAATCCTAACTTCTAGAGTACGGGCTGAGGGGCATAAGGATCACCTATCATAACCTTTAATTCGGGGAGTCCATAGGAATACTTCCTTCTTTGAAACACAATTACTGGTATTTAGTACATAGTTATTTGTTCGCTTTGGCAAGCTCGATGTCAATACCCTCACGGTTTTGTTCCTGGGGGTACTCGGCTGAACCAGTGTCACCCAGAACGCATCTCAGTACTATGTCACATTTGTTCTTGGGCATGCTCGGCTAAATCGGTGTCACTTAGAATGTATCTCATATCTTTCAAAAACTTTCTAACTTCTCAAGTTTGGCAAAAATTCGGCAGCACAATGATGGTGCGCCGAATTTTCCTAACTTGCTTTATGCCACAAGATATATAGACTAAGTACATAATTCCATATTCAAAATGAGTCATCAAAGGCATATAAACATGTTCTTCATAACACATGCATCCATACTAACAAACTTCATTATGTCCTATAACTCACAAAGCTTTATGCTTTTGACCTTTACGGGTTTTAATCTTGCAATCTAGCCAACCTATTATCCGTCTTTAACCTTTCATGCACCTCTAGGTTTACTACTAATAATCCTCACTCATTTTTATGATCATAAACAAATCTGGACAGCACCATAAATATGAGGGCAGAAATGATATCATTTAATTACGGGGTTCTAGAAACTACGTCTTAGACCCTTTCTAAGTTCCGTCCTCGCCTAAGGCGCTATGATTAATTCCTAAAATGATTATGAGTGTGTCCCACACATTTTACCAAGTGTTTAGCTACCTATCACCAAATTATCATGTTCCTAAAGTAGAAATTATAATCTACATCCTTAAGGTTCTAGAATTCACGTTTTTTATGGTTTTCTAGTTACTAGTTTTTCTCTAAGTGATAAAAATCATTCTTACCCCAAAAGCTACCAAGTTTTTCATAATTAAACCATCCCAAACAGAATTTTATCATACTAAACAGTTTTGATAATGGCTAAGGTTAATTAGGCCAAAGACCTCTAAAATTACAACTTTACGATTTTCCGAGTGACCTAGATTTTTATCTAACATGCATAGAATAGTCTCCGTTCCATCTCTCATCAATTTATACACATTCTAATATATTAAACATCATCAAACAACAAGTAAAACATCAAGGTAGAACTGAAAATATACATCATCATATCAAGCATAGAATTTCATTTTCAATACACATAAGATACTAGTTTCTCATGGAATTATTTTAGGACTTCTAAAACTCTTTGGAAACTAATTTATTTTACTAAAATTATCACAAAATAACCAAGATCAGTAGCTATTTAAAATTATTCATATTTCGAATTTTAAACATAAAATCATGCTTGAAACATTCTTTGAGTTCAAAAAATCCTGAGACATAGATTGTTGGCACTTGTGATTAGATGAAACTCACACCAAGTTCATCACCATCTCATGGCCAAATTTTGCATTCAAGAGAATTCTCCCATATCCAACTTCCTCTTGAGATAAATGGACAAGTCTTTGAGCTATAGAATCTTTAAATGATAACAAGACTATAAACATACTATGCACTTCATTTTATTCTTTATTAGAAAAGTAAAGTGAGGGTGCAAAATAAATATGAGATGCAACTTCATTCTTATCTTTAAGTTTAGGTGGTGACTTGAAAAGTAAATATGCTAGACAAGGAAACGTAAACATGAATGCAAGTCCAATTCTTTATTTTAGTGCTCTAGGCTCCACAACAATCGACTTTGAGGTCGAAATAGGCGAGCTTTGAGATTAATTATTAGGTGATATGAAAATGCAAACTCTTGCTTTAATCTTTAACCTTTAGGTGATGGCATAAAAAGTAAAGATGCTCGGCAAGAAATGTAAATATGAATGCAAGTTCTTTATTATATAGTTACTAGAGCTCATACAAGACTTTAAAGAAATATAAACCTCAATCCAACACATATCTTATCAAGGCAAAGTGAGCTTTAGAGTTCTTGTACCAAGGTTTCAAAGAAACCTTATGGTTTGAACATCATCATCAAGCTTCAAGGAAATGGAACAAAAAATCAAAATAAACAACAACCTTTCTTTGAGATTCAAAAGAAAGGCAAGGAAAAGGAATCCAAAAACCGAAACCATAGGGAAAGAAAAGAAAAGGAAACCAAAACTATGTTCAAAGAAAAGCAAAGGAATGACCAAAATGTGTTAAGACCAAAACTAAGTTTCAAGCTTTAGAGTTTTCTCAAATGATAATCATGAGTCCATTATGTTGAAACCTCATCATCAAGGTATAAATTTTCCTTTCAAGGAAAGGCTCCATGGCCGAAAATCAAAGAGGAGAAAAGAAGTTCTAAAAGCCAAGAGAAACCAACAAAAACTAATTTTTAACAAAAGCTTTAAAAGACAAAACCTTAAAGAGCAAAAATCCCTACCAAGTGGTGAAGAGGAAAGCTTGGTTCTTGGAATGAAAATAAGAAGAAAACTTGCTTCCAAGTGGACCTTGGAGTTTCGGCAAAAGAGAAGAAAAAAGGAAGGAAAGGTTTTTGTTTGAGCTTGAGGTGTGAGGATGTAAGCTTATGTGTTTGAATGGTGGTTGAGTGGTGGTTTGAGGTTATGAGGGGTGGTTCTTTGGTGGAGATAGAGAAAAAAAAGAAGAAGAGAACTTAAGACAACTCTTGAAAACTCAAAGCTAGCAAATGATCTAAAGGTCCTCATAAGTTCATTTGAATATATATATATTTATAGAAAAACAAAACCAAGGGTGCAAGGATGGAGGGGTGGCCAAAACCTCATGTTCCATGAGGGGAGAGAATTGGTTTCATGGAGGCATGGTGAGGTATGGTGGAAAGTATGGCTAGGTATGGCCTAAGGTATAGTGTAACATGCTTTTTGAGTGTTTGAATTCAAACATATGATGGATATTGGAGGGTGAGGTGGCGCCATTTTGGAGCATCCAAGGGGGAGGAAAATGTCTCATTTAATTGTGGTTTAGAGGTATGTTTAGGTGTAGCTTTGATTAAGCTTAAGATTAGGAGTTGCTAAGTAAGTGTTTAGGTGAGATGATGATCAATTAAGGATGTCAAGACATGATTAGGGAGTGTTCTTGCTTCATTAGTGAGATTGAAACTCATTTTGAATTATAAACAATTGTAGACACAATTCCTTAATTTAAGGAATTGGAGAGAGAAAATACTATTCAAGATTCCATGACTTGGAATCTTGAGTTTTTAAAAAAGGTTTAAGTTTAATCTAAGCAATTTTAGATTCTATTTAACTTTAATAAATTATTTTGACTCTAGATTAATTATGAAAATTAATTAATCTTCGATTAGAGCCTAATATTGTTTAGGTTTGCTTGATTACGTCATTAAGCTCAAAATTACTATTCTAGGGGCAAAATCGTAATTTTGTACAAAAACTGCCCGGGATCACCGAGACTTAAACAGACATGCCTAAACTCATAAAAATATCATTTTAAATCTTTCGGGAAAATTTTGGGCTCATTGGCGCTTATACCCGCGCAAAATCGTTATAGGGGTATTTCAGTCATTTTAACCCGAAAACTCATTAAAAGAGATTTTTCTGCTCGATTAACATTCACTTACATACAATCCCCTTCAAACATTGAGTTGACCCTTCGAGGATTGCCAGGTCAACTACCTTCGAATTCCAAGTGAAAAATGATCTCAGGGGCATTTTGGTCATTTTTGTTCAGACAGAAAAATTGGGGTGTTACATTAAAAACCACCGTTAATGAGCATATGCTCCTCACATGCCTTAATAATTGGACAAAAATACCCTTTTCTCTTTCAACTCTCAGCTCTGTACAAGCGTATTCTTCTGTGCCTACAATGAGTTCCTCAACGCCGTCAAGAAGGGCAAGGTCAAGAGGGTCAGGTTTAGTAAGGACAGCTCTACCTTCTAGCTCGCCACCGTCGACGGCCGCCGCACTATCGTCATCGTCCCCAACGACCCTGGCCTCATCTACATCCTCGCCATGAATGGCGTCGACATCTCCGTTTTCGAGGGCAAATCAGGCAACGACTTCTTCAACTCCATCGACAACCTCCTCTTCCTCTTCCTCACCTTCGCTAGCCTTTTCCTCCTCTTCTGTAGAGCCCAGGGAAGGCCTAGTGGCCTCGGAAAGCCAATAGACTTCGGCCGCTCCAAGTCCAAGTTCCAAGAGGTTCCAAAAACTGGTATGACCTTCATTGACGTAGCAGGTGCTGACTAAGCAAAGCTTGAACTGCGGGAAGTTGTTGATTTCTTGGAGAATCCTGACAAGTACACTGCTCTAGGTGCTAAGATCCCAAAGGGTGCCTTTTGGTGAGGCCACCGGGAACAGGCAAGACCCTTCTAGCTTGGGTGGTTGCCAATGAGCAGGGGTGCCTTTCTTCTTGTGTGTGGCTTCGGAGTTGGTGGAGCTGTTTGTTGGGGTTGGTCCTTCAGGTGTGAGGGACTTATTCGAGAAGGTGAAGTCAAAGGCGCCTTGCATTGTGTTCATTGATGAGATTGATGCTATTAGGAGGCAAAGAGGAGTAGGTCTTAGAGGTAGGAATGATGAGAGGGAGCAGATTATTAACCAGCTCTTGACTGAGATGGATGGCTATTCTAGAAATTTCGGTGTCATTGTTTTGGCTGTGACTAACAAGCCTGATGTTATTGACTCTACTCTGTTGAGGGAAAAGGAAAAAATGAGTTGAGAGAGGAAAGGGTATTTTTGTCCAAATATTAAGGCATGTGAGGAGCACATGCTCGTTAACGGTGGTTTTTAACGTTTGTTACACAGAAGGTCGTTTTTCCAACATCTGGTAAGTATAGGGGATCAGTTACAACATTTTAAAACTCAGGGTCTAAATTGCACACGATTAAAAGTTCAGGGGGCTAACTTGCCTTTTTCCCTTTAGATAATATAGGTGACACATTTCTAATTACTGTGTTAATACTCGACTAATACATGGTCGGTAGGAGGGCGTTACACCTCTCTCTTCCTCTGCCATTTGGTGCTGTCCAATTCACCTTGCCCCTGCGCGCCCTTGGCGAATCATGACTTCAAGGTGGTCTTGTTGTGGCCCTAGTAGAAGCCTTTGAGAGTGGTGTTGGCAATGGGGAGCATGGATTTGTTGGCGGGGAAGAGGCTAAAGGAGACGCAAATGACATTGTATTGGACGTCGTTGTTTTTGTTGGAGTTGGAGAGCTTGAGCATGAAGCAAATGGCGTTATTGTTACTTTTGAAGGTTTTGTTGAAAGAAGGAAGCTAGAGGGAGTGGATGTAGCATTTGGGTAGATCGGTGCGGAAGGTGGTGGTCCAGAGGGGGAGAAGGATGAAGCCGAGCATGGTGAAGATGCAGGCCCAGCAACTGTAGATGGTGCATGTTTCCTGCTTTGGCTCCACTCATAGAGATTGTTGTTGGAGTCAGCCATTAATGTCACACTGTGAAGGTATGATTTTTAGGAGGGTGGTTGGGATGGTGGTTTCGATGAAGGTTGTTGGCACTGACAGAGGAGGAAAGAGGGAGGGAAGGGGAAGGGTACAACTGAGATGGGGGGCGAAGTGATAGTGGCATTTCACAATGATTTTATTGATTTTTAACCACATTTTACAACTGCATTAACTCCAAAACTACAAACATGTGTCATTCACACACGGCACCACACTGCCAATAACATCATATTCATTGACCAACAACAATACCAGGGAATTTACCGACTAAAATTGGCGGTGATTTGATATTTTATCCGGTGTGGCAAACCACAAGTTAAAAGACTACCTCCAAGTCCCACCTACAGTGACACACAAAACTCTCCCTCGTTCCTTGTGTACTGACTCACGTGACCACTCGCATAATCTACCGTTGTTGTCCTGACAAACCACGCAACTACCGCTCTCGTGTATCCTAAAACTTAAAAGCACGCGCGTGGGGGGTTGCTCCCTCAGTAAATAATACGAGATTTTGGGCTTTCACCTTTGAAATAAAACGAGATTTTCGCTCACACTCATTTCCATGCTCTTTTTCTCTCTCTATATCGTCCTTGTCTCGTTAGGGCATAAAAAAACCCCCTCTGGGATCGGAGGAGCAAAGCCTCGCCGGCGACATCCCCGAGACTGTTCCGTTGGCTATCGATTACCGGTTTAACCGACGAAGATGAAGATTTTCGTGAAGACTCTGAAGGGGACGCACTTCGAAATTGAAGTGACCCCCTCCGACCCGGTTTGCCCCCACTAATCAGTCTCGTTGTTTGGTCGAATTTTGGCCTTAATTCATGTTTTTTCTTTCCTTGGTGTCGTGAATTGTACTTCTCCCTCTGATTGTTCGAGCAGGAAGCCCTGAATTCGAGGGTTAGCTAGGGTTTTAATGTTTCCTGTTGCCAATTTGAAATTCCCTGATTAGAATTTTGTGCACTTTTTGTTAGTAATTGAGTGTGAAATTCAGTTTTTGAACTGATTTGTTTGCGGATTTTGAAATATGATGGGAAATGAATGAATGAAGTAGGGGATGGTGGTTGGGAACACTAAATGGCATGCTAGCTTTGTTGTTATTTTTATTTTTATTGAGCTGCCTCATTTGTTGTTCGTTATTATGTGAGAGTGCTATTGGCTAATTGTTTGCTGATTTTGATGCATAGTGATGACGAAGTTTGGCATTGACATTGTTTGGAACTCTACTTATTGAAATTTTCAAACCAGTTCATACTGGGATGAAAGCTAAGTAATTGCTAGTTTTGACTGCTATTTGGACCTCATGGGCATGTCTGTTGGAACTTTAATAGTTGTGCGTGACTGACATGTCTACAACTTATGCGTGGATGATTGTATCAATAGCCACGTGAACTGTGTAAACTATTAGAATTGACATTTTTGTATAACTTTGTCATTATGTAACAATGTGCATTTTCCAATATCCAACACTTGAAATCTCAAACATTTTAAATTTTAAACTACCCAGATGGCTGAAATGTGGATATCAACAAATGTGACTGCTGTTCATCTTTTGATTACGTGTTTCTCATTGTTCTCTCTCTCTCTCTCTTCCTGATGTTTTTTACGATGTTTCTGTTCTTTCTGAACCATAATAATTAGACAACAATATTTTCTGTAACTGTGGATACTCTTTTCAGGTTTCTGAAGTTAAGAAAAATATAGAAACTGTTCAGGGTGCAGATGTCTATCCTGCAGCGCAGCAAATGCTTATTCATCAAGGAAAAGTTCTCAAGGATGGCACAACCTTGGAAGAAAATAAAGTAGCAGAAAATAGTTTTATTGTGATTATGCTATCGAAGGTAAAACTTTCTTTTATTTATATGAAAACTGTGATGTTTTGTACTCTACCAAACTATATTTCATTGGTTTAAATTGTAAAGACTGCATCTGTATAGCAATGTGTTATTAATTATTTAATGAGCTTATGTTTGAAGTGATTGTTTATTTGTTGTTTGGAATCTGAGAGGATAATTCAAAGACAATACAACAGGGTTTCAGAGTTGTTAAGAACTGTGATAAATTTCTGGTTCTTGTTGATGCCTATCTGACATCAGAATTGGTTTGACATGTTGTATTCATAAGACCGTTGCGTGGTTTGGACTAATTAATTAATGGTTTTGGGTAATTGAGTGGTAAGCAAATAGATGATCAAGAGCTATCTTCAATCCCAGTTGAGTGAATATGATCTGATTTTTGCTTTTGTACTAACTTTAAATATATCTTACAAGCACTACTCCATTCGTTAAGTAAAAAGTGCAAAGCTTCTATAATTTAATTTAATTTTTTATTGGGGACATTTTACTTTCTCTGGGAAAACATGCTGTCAAAGCTTGTAGATAGAATTTGTGGAATTTAAAATGGTTTTCATTTGATAATGTATGTAACCTAGCAGTATATTGAGTAAATTGTTAAAAGCATAGTTTTCAGAACTGGTGATTGACTTGGCCAAGGCATTGGGTCACTGGTTTAACTGATGAGTCATGGGTTGAATCGGTTGAACGGGATATAATTAAATTCATATATAAAAATACAATTTAATGCAATAAAATAAATGTTATATGTTTTATAAAAAAAAAAAACCAAACATAACGCAAAAGTTGGCTAGTCTAGTGGTAGAAAGTGGCGCCTTTCTTCCCCTTCCAGTAGAGAAGGGGTTCGAACCCCACATTTGATATTTTTGAGAAAATTCTGAATTTTCTTAGAGGCATTGGGTTGATCCGCGGTTCACCCAGTTTGTGCCGGTTCAACTGCAAAACCGGTCCAATGGCAGAATTGGACCGGTTAGGTGGCCAGTTTACTGGTTTTCCGGTTGAACCGGCTGGTCCGGTCCATTTTTTAATACTATGGTTAAAAGGAAGGTTACAAAAAAGAGCTGCAACAGCACTTCTCCATAGGTCGTCTATCGGAGATGCCTCCAATAATGATGATAAAATACTAAGCAACAAGAGAAGTCTGTATGAGTGAATATTGGTCAAACTAGAGGTCATGACAATGTGAGGTCTTACATGGCAGTTAGCCTATACAGAAAGTGGACATCCATGTATATGCACTGCGTGAGTCTTTTGTTGCTGGCATTTCAGAATTATGTTGTTTTTGAGATTTTCATTTATTGGAACTTTAAGCCACTATAAGAAAATTATAATCTATGCTATCTAAATGCCTAAACATAAACCAATGTTTTAGTTCAATGGTGTCATCTAGACATCATTCTCTGGAATTTGATTCCTGTAGATTTGCTGCTACTATCAAAACCTTTTTAACCGGGGTTGAAAATGAATATTTTCTGTCCAGCATTTTTTTCCCCTGTTCCAAGCTTTATCCATCATCATAAATTCTGCATTAAGTTTCTTTCTTTAGTTTTTTGTCCTTTATTTAAAGGTGATTAATAACAGTGTTGTCAAATATTGGCCATGCTGTGGCAGAATTTGAGGCCTCTGCCATGGGAAAGTGAATGGTGTGGCGAAATGGCATTGTGGGCATGGTGGCCGCAATGTTGATGGCGCCATGACGGAAGCATTGTTAGGAACCTACATATTTTTAGATTGCGTGAAAGAAAGGGAAAATGGGGAAATAGACACAGATAATAGGCAGTAGTGGAGGCGCACAATTGTAACCAACTCTGTTGAGTTGGCATGGGGAGTGAGGTGTGAGACCATATGTATCAGAGGGAGAGGGTGTGAAATGGGAGGCTGAATTTTGGCTTAGGCTTTGGGAGGGTTGGACTGCTATAGTGTCCAGGCTTTCTCCTCTTGCTCTGCATTTTGTTTTCTCTATATTTTCTCTGCAGTGAAAAACCAGTTTTTTCTTCCATTTTCTGTTTCTTTTTTTGTGTGGTTTCTATCAAAACTCCATTCCAACTCATGCAGCAGATGGGAATCAATTGCTAATCTTATTTATGCTTTTTTGACTTGATAGATACTTACCGCTAGTATGCATGGATACTTTTACCTTTCTCATTGCAAATGATTAAAACTTGAAGGAGCACTTGCACCCTAAATTGACTGGAGTCATATTGACTAAAATCAATGAGAATTTATTTTTTAATGATTAGCACATCAACTGGTTTGGTACTGCATTGTAATCTATTTGCTCATATTTTGCTAGACTAAGAGCTCATCTGGTGAAGGATCTTCTACAACTACGCCTTCAGCTAAGGTGAGAACAACATACTATGTTAATGAACTTGCTGTCAATGTGGCTATTATCTGGCTGTTCCTTTTTTAGGATCTGTGTCACTACCTGGATTTGACTATTCATTTATTTTGTTTTTGAATTTTAAGTTAAAGTGGATAGGTGGATCTATAATGAGACTGGAAAATGTTATGTTAATTCCTATTGGTCTATCTAAACACGTCACAAATGCAAGCATGAAGCACCCTCAAAAGAAAAAAACTGCGCAAAACTTTCCTTCCACTGGTATCTATAATACTTAAATTTTTTGAGTTTAACTTTCATTACTTAAAAGTGAATGTCCTTTAACCATTAAGGATTAATGATTTAAGTAAACAAATAGTTGCTGCTGAATACATTCAGTGACTATCTATGTGTTGATTACTTGGATGTATTCAACTTTTCTTTATTTAACTACAATCCATCTTCATTTTGTGTTGAACAAACACTGCTAATTCATTAAATACTGAACCTGTTGAATTACATGCTGATGTAGGGACGTGACATCAAACGGATCATATGTTGAGGATTAAGATTTTCTTCATGGATCACAATGTTAATATATGGGCAATGTACCCCATGCCCAAGTTTTGAAAATGAACTGGATATCAAATTGTCAAAGCCACTGCTTTGACTGCTAGTCAGATTGAATATAATAGATTTTGTTTTTGGGCCCCCAGGGGGGGGGGGGGTGGAGCTAGTAGTCATAGTAAATTATATAAAATTAATTAATATTCAAATAACTAATATTTAATTAAGTTCATCTATGAACAGAATATTTTAAAACTCAAGAATTTAGGTTTAAAGTGATAGACATTGTACAAATAGTCAAGGTGTTTTAAAGTTGGACCTGCACAGTAAAGCTAGTCGTTTGATCAGCCTGGCTTCCAGTGCAGTAACTCATGTACCAACTGGATGAAATTCTATATAGATACTTTGTTGGCTGCTTTGGGGTTCAACTCACAAAGACTTGGGGCGAGTTTTCCTTTTTTTGACCATTTTGACTTCTTGTAAAGGCGTAATTCATGTCTCTTTGTAGTTTGTATTTGGAGTTAGCATATGCTGGAATACTGAAGTTGACATCTGTAATTTGGAATGTATTTTTGCTATCCGTATGTTTTATATTTTAATATGAATAAACTCCGTATGGGGTGTCTCCTATTGATTGAATACGTTATAAAATTTTGTAATGAAGAGAGAGAGCAGGAAAAGGAAAAGGGAGAAAAAAAGAAGGAAAGAATTAAAATAAAAAATGACAATTATGCTATAAAGCGGTTGAAGACAAAATGTTAGTATATTATCTCTTCTGATTTCAGAAAATATAATCCAACCATTGTTTCTTTATTGCAGGCACCGCAGACAGGTGCAACTCCTACTTCAGTCTCTATGTCAACGGCGCAAGCTCCTGTAGCAACTGGGGCATCGTGAGTTGTTGATTTTTTGATCGGAGTTTTAATTACATCTATTTTGCAGTCAGGCTTACTCTCTCTGCAACTTCATTTCATTTTGATAGGCTTGTGGCTGGTACTTCACCAGCACCATCTCCTGCTCCGGCTCCGGCTCCAGCTCCAGCTCCGGCTCCGGCAGTGGCTCCTCTATCTTTGGGCTCTGCTGTGTAAATTTCGTCTGCTCTGATCATTGGAATGCACATCTAACAGTTTTTTCAATGTCTTCATTTTTGAAATTGAACAATCTTGCAATTCCTATCATTTCACCCTTTCTAAATTTGTTGTTGAAGAAGGCTTTGTTGAAGCAGTGCAGGGTCTGATATATATGGGCAGGCAGCATCCAATGTTGTTGCTGGAAGTAACTTGGAGGAAACAATTCAGCAGATCCTTGATATGGGTGGAGGGAGCTGGGATAGGGATACTGTTGTTCGTGCTCTTCGTGCTGCTTACAACAACCCTGAAAGAGCTGTTGAATATTTGTACTCGGTACGTAATTTCATATGACTAATTTCTTGCTCAAAGATACGCTTTCTTTCCAGTGGGAGGTTTTGTTACAGTTTGGTTTTGTTGCTTTTATGAAATTACCTTTGGATTAGTTGTTTGTAACTGATAAGAAAACCCTGGGAAACTGCACCACTAAAGCTGGTTGACAGCCCAATGCTTTATAAACCCCCATGGGAATCCATACTTTGGATGTGGGATTCAAGTCCCATGCCTTGCAATTGGATCTTAACAGATACTTGTATTATGTTATCTTGCACTCTTCTTAATTAAAATATCCTTCATGAATGTTAGGGGATTCCGGAGCAAGCTGAAGCTCCACCTGTGGCCCAGGTGCCTGCAAGTGCACAACCAGTAAATCCTTCCACTGGTGCTCCACAAGCAGCCCAACCATCACCTGTTTCGTCCAGTGGGCCTAATGCTAATCCTTTAGACCTCTTTCCGCAGGTAGCTACTGCATGCTCTGTCAAATAAAGATGATACAGTTTTTTTGGGTGTGTAAATAATATTGTGTAACAGGGCCTTCCCAATGTTGGTTCGGGTGCTGCTGGTGCTGGCTCTTTAGATTTTCTGCGCAACAGTCAACAGGTATTCTCTATCTTTTCTTGCTTCACCACTTGCACTTTTACATCCAAGGCATGCCCAACTAAATTCTTTTTGTTTGCATTTCAGTTCCAAGCCTTGCGAGCTATGGTCCAGGCTAATCCACAAATATTGCAGGTTTTATTTTTTTCCTTTGCTTAGTAGTATACAACCTATTGTTCTATGTAAGAAAACACTGAAAGCTGTACAAGAAAATGAAGAAATGTGTGTAGATTATTCTTTCAAGATTGATATCAGTGTGATAACAGCGTGATAACAGCTTGGTTGAAGAAGAAAGAATAGAAATGCAGAAACAGAAAGAGCAAGTGTGGTGTGCTAATCAGCCTCTCTCTCCAGCCTAATTCCAAACGATAGTCCGAGTTCTCTTACCCCATTCCCCCAAATTCCCTTACAAATATCCCCTACCCCGCAACAGTCACAGGGTTGGCACCTTCACACACACCTTGCTACCTCAGCGAGTCAGTTAGGATGAGGGGGCCCCGCATGATTTCCCCATCCCATGATTTTCTGTTCCTACTACATCGCTGTATTTCTATCTTTTGTACACTTCAATCCCCTTAGTGACTAACTTGGTCTCTAACTTAACATTCTATTGACTTTTACAAAGTTCCCTAAATTATGTTATTGTTGCAGCCTATGCTTCAAGAGCTTGGCAAACAAAATCCTCATCTTATGAGATTGATTCAAGAGCATCAAGTTGACTTCCTTCGCTTAATAAATGAGCCAGTGGAAGGTGGCGAGGGGTGCGGGATAATCTTGTGTTATTCTTTGATAGTATTTTGTTTTGTTTTGTATTTTTTCTCTTTTGATGGTTATTTTTTTCAACTACCAATTGATGTCAGTGATTTTTTTTTTTGATTATCATGCTATAGGAACATATTAGGACAGCTGGCTGGTGCCATGCCACAGGCAGTGACTGTCACTCCTGAGGAGCGGCAAGCAATTGAACGGGTAAGTTTAACCCTATGTCTATCCATATAAAGCATTAAATGGTGAATACAGTAGGAATTTAAACTAGGTTGCTGCATTTTCTTGGGGGGATCCCGTAGTGCTAAAAGTATGATGTTGAATGGTTTTATGGATGCTTTCCCATTGTTATGATGGTCTATAATTCAATCATTAGACGTGATAGGAATTTGAGCACGTGTCTTTATGGGGTAATGGTAGTTGTACCACCCAAACTGAGATCAGTAGCTGGTAGCTCCATTCAAGATGCCTCATCTTACCTTTTCCTTTAAAACCTAGATGTTGACCAAGTCTGTGTCTGTTGCACTAGTTTGTGAACATAAGCTACTCACAAATAGAATTTCACATTTTTTAAACAGTTTAAATATAATGTTTATAAGTTTGAATCACCTGCTGTTCCTCAGTAATGGTAGGGGTTACTGTTACAAATTTGAGCCCATCTTTCTATGTTTTGGTTGGTGTCAAAATGTTGATATCATATTGGTTTTAGATATAAATAGTTAAACAGCACTCCTGTTTTTAAGGGATAGCATGGGGAATATCTTTAAAGCACGTTCCTTTGCCTTTTATAATGTCTATGGGTTATGACTTGATCTTTTCCTACTCCAGCTTGAAGCAATGGGTTTTGATCGTGCACTCGTATTGGAGGTGTTCTTTGCTTGTAACAAAAACGAGGAACTGGCAGCCAACTACCTTTTAGATCACATGCATGAGTTTGACGAATAATTAAGTTTTCTTTCGCAATTTGTTAAAAATATTTCATGTTATATTTCCTTTCGATGGGTCTGTTACATGTAATGAGGTAGTGTTTGACAAGGACGAGTTTCGAATGGACAAGGAATGCTTCAACCGCGACCTCATCGTTCATGTATTCATCCCTCTCTCCTCAGGACTTCTCTCAATATTTATATACCTGGTTGCTTGCCCTGTACTATCGTTTGTGGTGCATCATTTAGCATATCTAATGATCTAGTTGTGTCCTAATCGATTCGGAGTTGGTGCTGCCTTGCGAGCATTTAATTTAATGAGTTCTATTCATTAGGAAAACAAATTTTAAGAAATTATTATCAAGCGGCTTAAATAATTCAGGCTTCTATGACTGACTTTGCAGGGGTAGTAAAATTTATCTAATCTGTAATTAGAAAAAGTACGTGCTTTTTTATTTTTACTCATTCATGTATTTTGTGAAAACAAAAACCTATCATCCAGCGTTATTTTAAAATTAATTTTCGAGCTGTTGATTATATTTTTCTTGAGAATTTGAATTCAAAATTGAGGTAAGGGGCCTGATTGGAAAGGATTTGGTCTCTTTTAGTATGTATTGTGTGGGGTTTATCTAGGCCTTGTATATGACAAGAGAGATTAAAAAAAAAATAATTTATATATGCTCAAGGAAACGTTGAAGCTTATTTCTTGTATTTTGATGATCTTGATTACTGGAAACAACACCGAATTTCTCAACAGATTCATTCAAGTAATATCAGCTCGGTAGCAGTCCACATTAGTTTGTGTCGAATTAGTCCCTGTATCATCTGGTCCACTTTTGTCGCAGCATAAGTTTGCAAGAGACATTCTTGAGCATTTTGACATGACAGGAGCCAAGTGATCTCCAACTCCATTGTCGTCTACTGCCATCTTAATTCTTCATGGTGGTTCGACTTTTACATATCCAACCTATGGTTGGCAAATCATCGTTGCTCTGGAATACTTGAACTTAACGAGACCGGATGTGTCATTTGCCATTAACAGGTTGTCACGGTTCATGCATAAGCCAACCGTCAACGCCTCAAACGTCTCCCGTGCTATTTAAAGCACTGCATAAACTACTATCTTCAACACAACTTCATTTTCCTTGCTGACGGGAGTGCATGGCAGTAGCTACTGCTACTTCTGAAGTTCTGTGGTTAACTAATCTCCTATGAACTCATGACTCCTATATCTACATCCCCTCTCATCTTGTGTGATAAACATTGGAGTCATGTATCTATGTTGCAATCCAATCTCTCACTCTCACGTATGAAACATGTGTCACTGAATTATCACTTTGTGGGGGGGAGCAGGTTCAGGCTAACAAGCTTCGAGTCTGACATGTCTCATCCAAGGATCAAAAGTTCCCTCACGCAAAGTTCGAGGAATTTAGGTTCAAGATGAAGATTAGGTAGGGCAATTTCATCTTGAGGGGCGTAATAGTGCAGCACCTACTAAGCCAACAGAAGATATTCTGTACTTGAATAATTTTGTATCTCAAATTCTATAGTTGAGTCAACAACCGTGTGTTATGTTTCCTTAGCTTCAGCTATTTTTCACAAACTCGAGTAGATTAGGATCTCATCCTATTATTTATATCGTGTACAATGGTTGAATAAATGATCAATACAATTCCATATCTTTGTTGCCACTTTAACTGAGAGGAGGAGCTTATCTGTCAGAGCTTGTGAGTGCTATTTTATTATCATCATTATTATTATTATAATTTTTTTGTCATGAGAGCTTAGGGGTTTTTATCATGCCCTCAAAGACTAGTCTCTTGTGTTGGGCCAGGGAACAATGTGAAGAGTAAAAATCTGAAAGACCGTCTGTGTTATTTTTCCGTTATAATCCTTTAAATTGTTTTGTTCGATTTTGCTTTTTCATTTCAGTTCTCGAGCGTGTTTTTGTCAGGTTGTGTTTTGGCAAATTTGATTCTAGCTATCATGGGCCGCATATACCACTTGTGATAAAGTTAAAAAATCAGGAATTAAAACTACAGGAAAATTTTGTTTAGGGGATTTAAATCTATCCATCCATGTTGTATTACGTACTATTTAGGAATCATAATAAGGAAATTTTGGTAAGTGGCAATATATTGGAACAATTTTAGTTTCCACCATAACGAAAAAGGTTTCCACTTACAGCAAGTTTTCTAATTTTTCAGAAAATTAAGAGACATCTATTGGGCTTGTTCGTGTACGATTATCTTGATAAAAATATTATCTTTTTTTGTTGAAAAAACTATTTTTTTTTTAATTTTTTGATATGCTTATATAAATTTTTTTAATAAAAATAGAATCATTAAAAAGGATTTTATAGAAGTTCATTCTCTAGAAAAAGGTCTTTTTATATAATAAGAAAAAAATATTTCATAACAAATTAAGATCTTTTAATATTATATTCAAATATAAATTTATTTTATATCTAAACATAAAATAACTTCTATTCTTTTAAAAGATCTATTGAAAAAATATCTTTTTTTCTAAAAGTTCATTCAAATCAGCGTTATCTTAGGTTTGCTGTCTTAGAATGCGAAAGGTTTTCTTGTTAGATTAGAACGTGTCTTTCTCAAGAAAACTTTCTTTTAGCATGAGTTGAAAGAACATTAATGATGGATGGAATATAAAGATTCACAAAATAAATTTATCCTGGTTCGGTCAAATAACTTATGTTTAGGAACTAGTTGAGATTATCATCTATGAGTAGTCTTGTACAAATCTCTTCAAGTTTACAATAGTATTCTTTATCTTAACTTCTCCAAGTCGAGTATTATTTAACCTAGTCTCTCCAAACTAATCACTGCTCACAACTGGGTCTAGTTACAAAGATGAATAAGAATGGTTTGTGCTTGGATACATTTGAAGTATAATACTCAAGGTGTATAATCTCTCTTAAGCACAATATGATCGAATTCTCAAATAGCTGTCAAAGAGCGTGTTTGCTAATACAAATCACATAGAAAATTTACAGTAGAAGTTCCAACATTTAAACTTCTTTTCTGTTGTTCAGAAAGATGAGAATCATGAATGAAGCTTTTCGTTTCAAGGTAAATAGCAGTATTGTCAGAAGCATTATTCATTTTCTACTTGAGCTCCAGCAATTTATAGACCTCTACAAACAATAGCCATTGTTTCTCAAGGTCAGGGCTTCAACAAAAAAACATGCACTGGTCTACTGTCGGAGGAAGGGAGAGAAGAAAAGTTTTCGTTTCCAGTACGGACGGACAACATAAATTCAGTTCAAAGGGACAACCGTATTGGTTGGACAACTATACATTTGGAGCAATGTGCCTTTTGGATGATGTCTTTTTGAATTTGCTCTTCTAGAAGATACATACTCCGAGACAATTTTTCGTTGTAAAAGCTTCTTTGTTGATGAGAGGCTCCTAGAGTTGACCATTTTCAACTCAGGTTTCTGGACATATTCATATGGTGCATCCTTTCTCATGGTCGCTAATAAGGGACATTTATACCATTTATCTTACTACCAAATTGATAAAGGATATTTATACCACTTATTTTATTATCAAATCTTAGCTTTTTATATGAGTTTTAATGTGTTGTTGATACAATCAATAAAGATTTTGATTTATTCCTCATTATATGATTTTGATAGAATTGATGATTTTTGTATTAATTTTGGGATAATTTGTAATTACGTTCTGTTGCATTTGACTTGTCTCTTTGAGTATGATTTTGAGTACAGGAGCTTTGGATCAAGTACAAAATGTTAAAAACAAGGCTGGAAACTTTTGGGAAGTAGCTTGGAGTTAAACAAGAAAAAAAAACATGGAGGCTCACATTCGGGAATAAGCGCTGTAGTGCTTGGCAGAGTGACAACCATTAATTTCTTGGCCTTATTGTTTTGATGAGCGCTACAGTGCTCATTTAGCGTTGGTGTGATGACGGGACTGCAGTTCACTTATCTATTTTTAGGCCCCACTTCGGGCTATTTTAGAAAACAGTATATGAGGGATTGGTACAGTTATTTACCCTACTTTTTGACTCACTTTCATATCTATATTTTAGGTTGCTATTATTCTCTCTCTACATCTCTCTCTTCTCTTTCTCTATTCTTCTCTCTCTTAGAGATTCCATTAGTGAAGGTGTTTTATTTTGGAGATTGTGGCAATGATTATTGTTATTATTTTCAGGTTCTCTTTTATCTTCATTGTTGTAATTCTTCAGAGATAGAGGAGTTGATTTCTTTATTAGTGTAAGGGTTTCCGAATAGATTAGGATGATGTTTAAGACCTCTTTTAATATTGAATGCATTGGTTTTCTTAATGTTTTTGTAGTTTCTATTCCTACAATTATTGTAGCAATTGCTATAATTTTTATTGGAATAACTAAATTGGTGATTGTGGTTTAGGGAAACTCTTTGGGCATAAATTGATAGATCTATTGGTTTATATTTGAGGGAAAACATTAGAATTAACTTTCCGATCGATGTTTAGGCTATAGCAATTGACCCATTAAATTAATGTGATTTCTAAATAAATTGAGATCTTGTTTATTAGTTATTTTCATTGATCAAATTCTAGAGGTCGATCGATCATTAGTAGAATTGTTAGTAATTTATTACTAATAGCCACCAATGGGCTTAATATTTGGTCAATGATAATTAATTTCCAATCCCAGGAATACCTTATAGTTGTGCTTACTTCACTGTTACTATTATCTTTTAATTTCAATTGCTATTATTTCACTCTTTAAAACCCCCAATTCTTACAACTAAGTATTGAAGTCTCTTTGAGAGACAACCTAGGTTATGCTCTTTACTATATTTTTGGTGCAACTTAGCATAAAATAATTTATAATTTGAGGAGGTAGGTGATAACCTTCGTTCAAAGTTTGGCGCTGTTGCTGGGGAGGCATTAAAGCTTAGTTGTTTAATTTTTCTGTTTTTATTTTATTTTACTTTTCTTTATTTATTGTTTTTTTTACTTGCTATTATTTTATTCTGCAAAAAAATACGAAAAAAAATTTCTATTCCCTTGTATAAGGTGTTCCCTGTCTGCTAGAAATTTGATACATCTTGATTTTGAAATTAAGAAAACTTTGAGAAAAATCAGACAGTCAAAGCATCAACAAGCAAAACCATATGAACATTCTGATAGTCTATTTAGTATTTCAGGAAATAGAGGTAACATGAAAGATTAGAATAGAACACTTAGGGAGCTCATTGCTCCTGATTTCACCCAACAGCACTTGGCCATTACATACCCTAGGCTAGACAATGATTTTGAGCTTAAAGGGCATATGGTACATGCTTTACTCAAATTCCATGGGCTCTCTGGAAAAGACCCCCATCAACACTTGAAGAAGCTTCATATGGTGTGTTCTAGCATAAGACCAAATGGGGTGGAGGTGGATGATGTTAAACTGAGAACATTCCCCTTTTCCTTTGAGGGTGTAGTAGAAAATTGGTTCTTTAACCTTTCTGATGGGGTTGTAAATAATTGTACTGGAATGAAGAGACTTTTCTTGGAGAGCTATTTTCCTACCTCTAGAGTGGCTTTTATCAAAAAGGAGATCTCAGGAATCCGCCAAACTAATGAGACTCTACATGAGTATTGGGAGCATTTTAAACTCCTATGTGCTAGTTGCCCTAACCATCAAATTCTAGAGCAGCCCCTCCTCCAATACTTTTATGAAGGTCTTGTACTTGCTGATAGGTTCATGATTGATGCCGCAAGTGGAGGGACACTTCTGGATAAAATACTGGAAGAGACCCATGCTTTAATTAAGAATATGGCTGCCAATTTTTAGCAATTTGGTTCCAGGGCAACCACAACCACTAGAGGCCTTCATGAAGTGAGCTAGCCAGAGAACCCAGTGTTGACCAAGACTCTACAGGCACTCTTTGGGTTAATGAAGCAATTAACGGTGAGCCAAGTAACAACTCCAGTGGTCTCTATGGTCTGTTGCATTTGCACTTCCACTGAACATCACATAGATATGTGCCCAGCCCTGCAAGATGAATCAATCAACGAGGTAGTAGCAACAAGCCCATTCCAGAGTCAACCTCAGAATCAGGCAGGCTAGTTCCTATTTGGGAACACTTATAACTCCAGCTAGAAGAATCACCTAATTTGAAGTGGGGTAATAATTCTCAACAATAGGGCCAACCTTCACAGCAAAAGTACCTGCCAATTCATCAAAAGCAACCGACTTTTCCTACACCTCCTTCCTCAGATCCAATTATCACTGAGATGATGAAAATGATGATGATGTAAATACAGGAAATTAGAAAAGAAAATTCCCAGTTGTGTGATGAGGTGACTTAGATGAAAAATAATTAGAGCCAGCAGTTCCTGACTATCCAGTTACCCTCTCAAACCATGCCTAATCTAAGAGGAAATGTCTGTTCAGTCACTCTGAGGTATGGAATAAATATTCTAGAGGTAATTAGGCTTGCAGAGGAAGAAAAACAAGCAGAAGATGAGCTTGAAAAGGTTTTTGTTGAGCCTCGCAGCGCTCAGGAAGTGCTGTAGCACTCAGTTGAGCGTAATGATACTTCTGCTGGTGACTCAGAGACGGATGACTCCTCGGGTGAGCACTGCAAATAGTGCTACAATGCTCAACCGAAGCTATTAGAAACCAGGACTTCACTCCTCCGCTGCCTTTCCCTTAAAGAATCTATCCCAAAAAAGTTACTACTACAGATTTGGATCCGAACACATTGGAAACCTTCTGAAAAGTGCAAGTGAATATTCTCCTATTGGATGCAATCAAACAAATTCCTAAATATGCAAAATTCTTGAAAGATCTGTGCACCAATAGGAGGAAGATCAAGCGCAGTGGGGAGAACAAGGTGACTATGGGGGTAAATGCCTACTCCATTATCAAGCCAGGTAACTTACCACCTAAGTGCAAAGGCCCAAGCACATTCTAGGTCCTTTGCACTATTGGGAACCTATAGATCACAAAGGCCTTGATTGAGCTTGAAGCTAGCATTAATGTTATGCTTAAGTTTTTCTACCAGTCTCATAACTTTGGGAAGCTCAAGCCAATCGAGTTGCAAATTCAACTTGCCAACTGCAGCATCACTAAACTAGAGGGAGTATTGGAAGATGTTCTGGTATAGGTATTAATATTCCTTGCTGATTTCTATGTACTTGCAATGGAAAATGACACTAATGCTAGCCAACATACATTAATCTCGTGTAGACCATTTCTTAAAATTGCTAGAACCTTGATTGATGTTCATGCTGGCATATTATCCATGGAGTGTGGAGACATAAAGGTTCAATTTTCTTTATTTGAAGCTATGAAATTCCCCCATGAGGAACACTCTGTGTTTAGCATTGATGCCATTGACTCTTTAGTTTATGAAACTTGTGGAAATATGCTTTGTAAGGATTCAGATCCCCTTTTCTCCACTTTCTCTATGGGATATGATGTGCCTATTGTTTTAAAATGTCCCAAGTTTCCAGATACAGGTACTCCACTCAGTGAGCAGTCATCGATTTGCCAGGGGCTTCATGAACCACCCATATTGGGAAAGAAGCCCTGTCAAGGGCAGTGGACCTTTTTACATGAGCCCTGGGTAAAATTGATGGCTGAAAGCTCAAAGCCTAGATGAAAGGGACCATTCTTAGTCATCTATGTGCATCCTGATAATGTAATTGAGTTAGAGAACTCCAGGATGGTTTGGTAGGACATTGATGAGCACCGACTGATACATCTCGATGAGGCCCCCATAGATCTAAGGGCTCAAATGGGCCTATCTATGGGTTAAAGCTACACACCCTCCATGAGGGTCCTGATCGTCTAACTTAGGGACGTTAAAGTAAAGTGCTGGGTAGGAGACAACCCATCGTAAGGTTTTTCTTTACTTTTCTCTTTTTTTTTCTACATTTTATTTATTTTAATCTTAGTTTTGAGTTTTGCATCATTTTTATTTGTATTTTACACTATCTCTTTGGCACCTTTGAGGTCATATGCATAGGCTTACACCACATGTACTTTATTGACTTGCTTGGCATTGACTATTTTTTATTGCATGCTTGGTAGATTCATTGTATTATTTGGATTGAGTACATGCACTTTTACCTGTGAGATTTTAAGCCTTTTGTTCGGACTATCATGTGCCATGCTTATTTGTTCATGTGTATTTCCTTCTTTGGATTTGCATTCTAGAACTTGCTTAGGGTCTTGTTTGAAAATATTTTTCATGTGCATGCTTGAATATGATTGAGGCATTTTGTTTGTTTTCAATCACTTGCCCATATAGCCAGCCTTTGCATGTTACCATTGTTTAGCCCCTTTGAGTCTTATTGTCCATTCTTTTATTTTAGCACATCCTTAGCCAAAAGTGAAAAACAATGATAAATTCCTAACCTGTTAGGCTTAGAAAAGCATTTGTGCAATTCTTATATGTGCTTAAGCATAAGTGTGGGGAAGAGCATGAAGACATGCCCCAATTTAAGTGTGAGGGAGGAACAATGTGTATAAAAACAAATTCAGCATTCAACAAATGGCACACCAAGAAAGAAAAAAAATTGATGAAAAGTTAGTTGAAATTTTTTTTTTCTGAAATAGTTTGAGTTAAAGGTGTGCCACATTGCAAAAGAAAGGCCTATAGATAAAAGGTACCCTTAGGCACTTGTGCTCTTGGTGTATGTATTTACCCTTCTTTAACTTAAGGTTTAGCCCCATTGGCTTATATTTTTATTCACCTTCACCTAAATCCCATTACAACTAAAGGTAAGTCTTTTTGATTCAGTATGCATGTGGATGTGACAAAATAGAGAATGAGACTCCTAGAAAGCTTATAGTAATACATTTTTATTTGAGGTGGCTGAGTGTACATCATACCCTCAAAATACTTGAGTGAATGAATGGCAAACACTGACTTTGAGAGGATTTTTGTACTTGATCCATGCATCATATATGAATTCTACTCTGTGTGCTATGCTCTTGTTCATGCCTTACTTGTTGTAATTCTCTTGATTGTTGGTGTAGAAGCTTACTATTGTGTCTCTAGGTTCGTTGGATTGGTGTATTGTCATTTGATTTCATGCATCATACATTTTTAGTATCAGGAGTCTAGTATAGTCTATGTACACTACTTCTCATCCATGCCTTGGTCTGATCCTAGTTTCACATAAGGACATATGAAAGCTTAAGTGTGGGGGAGTTTGATAAGGGGTATTTATGCTACTTATCTTGTTACCAAACTTTAGCTTTTTACATGAGTTTTAATTTGTTGTTGACACAATTAATAAGTATTTTGATTTATTCCTCATTGTGTGGTTTTGATAGAAGTGATGGTTTTTGCATTGATTTTGGGATAATTTGTAATTATGCCGTTGTGTTTGACTTGTCCCTTTGAGTATGGTTTTGAGTACAGGAGCTTTGGATCAAGTGCAAAATGTCGAGAACAAGGCTGGGAATTTTGGTAAGTAGCTTAGAGCTGAAAAGGAAGAAAAAGCATGGAGGCTCACAGTTGGGTGAGCGCTGTAGTGCTTATTTAGCATTGCAGCAGAGTGACAACTATTAATTTCTTTGCCTCATTATTTTGGTGAGTGCTATAGTGCTCATTTAGCGCTGCAGTGCTGGTGTGATGACAGGATTGTAGTTTACTTATCTTTTTTGGGCCCCACATTGGGCTATTTTAGAGAACAGTATATAAGGGATTGATAAGTTGTTGACGCTAGATTTTGACTTACTTTCAAATCTATAGTTTAGGTTGCTATTATTCTCTCTCTACATCTCTCTTTTCTCTATTCTTCTCTCTCTTAGGGGATTATTCCATTGGTGAATGTGCTTTGTCTTGGAGATTGTGACAAAGATTATTGTTATTATTTTCAGGTTCTCTTCTATCTTTATTGTTGTAATCCTCCAGAGATGGAGGAGTAGATTTTTTTACTAGTGTACGGGTTATTGGATGGATTGGGATGATGTTTGAGACTCTTTTGGTATTAAATGCATTGGTTTTCTTAATGTTACAGTTTTTATTCCTATAATTATTGTGGTGATTGCTATAATCTTTATTGGAATAACTAAATTGGTAATCATCTTTTGGGGAAACACTTTGGGGATAAATTGATAGATCTATTATTTTATGTTTGAAGGAAATCAACTTTCCGATTGGCGATTAAGCTATAGTAAATTGAGATCTCGTTTATTAGTTATTTGTATTGATCAAATTCTAGAGGTCGATCGATCATTAGTCGAACTGCCAGTAATTTATTACTAATAGCCACCAATGGATTTAATATTGGGTCAATGATAATCAATTTCCAATCATATGAATACCCTGCACTAGTGCTTTCTTCATAGTTGCTATTATCTTATTGCTATTATCTTTTAATTTCAATTGCTATTATTTTACTCTTTAAAACCCCCAATTCTCACAACTAAGTATTGAAGTTTACTTGAGAGACAACCTAGGTTGTGCCCTTTACTACATTTTTAATGTAACTTAGCATAAAATAATTTCTAATTTGAGGAGGTAGACAACAACTTCCGTTCAATCACTTCATCTTTTCGATGATTAGTTCTATGATCCTTCTAACAGTTGGCATTTTTCTGATGGATTAGCACCTTATTTTTGAATGATTGAGTAACTTCTTCATCATGAGAAATATAATTTCCTTCTTTCCCAAAGTTTTTTTTGTTGATTGAATAGCTTGCTTGTAATTTTAAAGAGCTACTTATAGAAGAAATTTTAAGATTAGTCGAATCGATAGTTTTAAAAACTGGTTCAAACCAACCGATTATACCAGTAAATGAGCCAGTGAGCTGGTCCGAGTCATGCATTACATCAGAAATGCATTTAACTCGAGAAGAACTACTTTAACCTGTTTATCAATTTGGAAAACTAGCTCCAACGAGTATATTGGGTCACAAGTAATAAGAAAGAAAATACGGGAATATCGTTCCCACGAGGATTATGAACAAATGCCAGTTTCTTTGAGCACGTTGCTATTCAGACAATCAAAATTTAGATGGATTTAAAGAAAATTTAAATGAAAATTATAAAGAAAGAGAAAAAGCAATCAAATAATAACAATCAATGGAAAGTAGTCCTAGGAAGCGATCTCATATGATTTCCTGGACTTTGAATTACCTAATACGAATTTAATTTATTTCCCAATTCAATTACTGATCGAATTTCTCAAAAGTTATAACTGCAATTCAATGCCTTGATATTACAATCCTCTTAGGATAAATTGAATAAATTAATCCCTTAATATTATTCTAAATTCACATAAGGATAACGAATAGAAATTCATATGATCATACAAATAAGTACTTCCACGACTAGCTATTTTAATCTATGGCAACCTTTAGATTCACTTATGTTATACTGTGAATTGCCATTTAGTCAATATAAAACCATAGAACATTCAAAGAAGTAGCTAATTCCTAGAAAGCATTACAAATACTAAAAATTGCATGATTAATTTAAAAAGAAAATCAAACCAATAAAAGGAATACAAAATCCATTCCCTCAAACTACATAGTTCCTAATAGAAAAAGAAAACTAGCAAGCTATAGAAGAGATAAAGAACACAATAAAAATCATGTCAACTAAATTGAGTCATGTGATCTCTCCAGTCTCTCCTTATATAACAAAGAGAATAAAATAGAATTTTTGGCCAAATCCAATGATTTTCTCCTTTTCAAATCAAATCAGATATTTTACTGAGGTTATGATAGATATGATGCAATCTTCAAATCTTATCCAAATCTTGTGAAATCTTCAAATCCATATCAAATCTTCTTTTCAAATCATTAAATGATATTGCTATCTTTTGGTTCTGCAACACAAATAAAAATTGTGAGAATATCTATCAATTAAATCCAAAAACTCAACTTAAATTCCAATCAAAAGATAATCTCCCTGATAGCAAAATTAATCTAAATCTAGCCAAAAAGATTGGAAGATATAGAAAAAAGATATGAATTAACTAACAAATAAATATGAGACAAATAAGATAATAACGAAATTATCACAACCTTACACTTGAATCTTTGCTTATCGACATGCAAAATAAGAAGAAAGAATAAGAGAAAAACAAGTCTCACAATCTTCCAATGACTAACACAAAAGTTCCAATTTAATTGCATGCAAAAGCCATAGATTCATAAATGTCAACTTTAACATAACCTTGAAAAATTTCACCAAATTTCACACCTTAATGAATTACTAGAAAGCTCTAATCAATTTAATCAAAGGTAAGATGGCTTAGATAAAATTCCTTTATAGACCTCCTATTAGGAAAAATTTAAGCACACCTAACAGACCAATGGGATCAAAATTAATTGCAAACCTAATAGATTCAGCTCAATTGATTTAATTTCACTTTATTTGGGGCTTGACTAACTCTTAATGCTATGTCCTACAGTGACGCTTTAGGTGAATATTTGATGAATGACTCCCATTCTAGTTGGTCCAAGGCAATAGGTGATAAAGCACCCTTCGAATCTAATTAATCAAGTCATATAATAACACAGACACACCACAAGCACTTATTAAGGATTTATATTATCCAATATGCATAGACTGAACATTGGCGCTCAATACTTTCCCATTTTTTTTGTTTTTATTTTTTGGTTGGATAAGTATCTGCAAAAATTTCATCCACCACATGGACAATACCACAAGTACATAACAAATAATCTACTCCAAAAAAAAGCCATAAAGAAAAATAAAATGAGCCAAAAACATAAACAAAGCTTAAAGAGATTTTAACTAAATAGTTCATCAAAAGGAAGAAATAATGGTGAATTTAAATAGTGTTAGGAAAACTTCGACATCCATCACCACAAATAATTAAGTACCTAATTTAATTAATTGGCCAAGCAAAAGAAAGATAGTAAGACATCATATGGAAAAAGTGACATGAATCAACAACTAAATGGCTAGACTCCTAAAACCAAAACAAAATAATATAAAATGAAGAAGAAAAGTAAAAGGATAGCAAAGTACTCCCCAAATTTTGATTGATATTCTTGATAATTTCATATGGGTCTGATAGTTTTAGGCACCTGACATATCTTCTTGATTTCATCCTTTGCTATCTAATCCTCCAGATGTGCTCCTCATGATAAGAAAATATTAAAAATGTTAGCACAACACACTATTTGGGAATTACTTATGACATAACCTAACTATAGAAATAAAGTAATGAAAAACATAAAAATTTGGTTTGCCTCCCAAAAAGCATTTGTTTATAGTCCCAGCTAGACTATGTCCCTTACTTAATGTCTTGTTCAATAGATGGAGATGCCAGCATCGTCAACTTTCCTCTAAACCAGTGCATTAATTTCATGATCTTTTTTTGTCTAAGAAAGGAATTTCAATTGTTCTAACCTAGAAGCTATCACTTGGATCCCATCTACTGGTGGATCTTTCTTGAGATATCCTTCCCATGTGTAGTTCCTTGACATCTATCTAATAACATTGAGCTTCCTCAATGGGCTAGTTGTTTGATTGAAAAATTGTAATATTCACTTTTTCTTCTTGGACTCTTAATGTTAGCTCCCCCTATTAACCATCTATCACAGCTATACTAGTTGCAAAAGATGTCCCATAAAGGATAAGAGGTATCTAAGCATCTATAACATCCTCCCAAATACAACATCATCCTTATGCTGTGATATTATACTTAGGAGTTGTTACTTATAAATTAGCGGACCTCTCTTAATTATCTATAGCAGAATTAGTCAAATTGTAGTAACTAATTTGTGGTTCTATCAAAATATAAAGTAAAGAAACAAAGTATTTATTTAATACCAGGTCAAATATAAAGCAAAAAAACAAAGTATTTATTTAATACCATGTCAAAATATAAAGCTCTTCCAAGAGCTTTACAGTATATCTATTATCTCTTATATTTACAGGCATATGTATACCCCTAAGTACAATAGATGTAGGTCTCCGCTATCAACTATTGCAAATTCCAAATTATTCTTTCTGGTAGTGGCCTCAATATCGATGCTAAAATTATTCACTTAGCACATAAGATAAAGGACTACTTAGAACAATTACTACTTCAACTTGTTTTGGCCTTTGACTTTTGTGTCTTTGACCATTTTAGGGTAGTAGACTACTTTTCAAGGCTGAGCTCATTCCTGTATATGATCATTGGATTTACTTTCTCCAATTTTCATGTAGAC
This sequence comes from Dalbergia cochinchinensis, assembly GCA_031216125.1. Classification (NCBI taxonomy): domain Eukaryota; kingdom Viridiplantae; phylum Streptophyta; class Magnoliopsida; order Fabales; family Fabaceae; genus Dalbergia; species Dalbergia cochinchinensis. The sequence goes on from CM062377.1 coordinate 53,462,838, forward strand.
TTATTTCTAGCTAGGTTTACTTTCCTCGACTCAATTCAAGGGTAGTTAGGTTTACTATCCCCGACAGACCAGATTTACTTTCTCCAGCCCAAGAATTATAAATCTTATCCTTTTCTTTCGCATATAAGCAATTGTAATAAGTATTTACATCTATATGTGCCTAACCTCATCAATAAGTTCACATGTCAATTATTCATATTCAAGTACTCATGTCATACTAGTGCCAAATGCCAATATTTTCATCAATTCAAAGCATTGGTTCATTTCCAGCATAATAGCAGATTTTTCACTTAAGTAGCACGATTTATTTTTTATATCAAATAACCAATTCAAAGGCAATAAAAATCCTCCATGACACCACAATATGTCTCTAAGGTCCTATAAAAATTTTGAGTAATGTTTCTTAAACACCAAAATAGTGCAACACCATATACACCCACAGTAAAAAGAAGAAAAAGACAAAAATAGTTACATCAATGTAAAAAGTCAGTTCTCTCTCTCTCTCTTTCACTCTCTCACTTTTTTTTTCATTTCCTGCTCTCCTTCTCTCTTAACTCACACAGAAGAAGATCAACAGTAATAAACATACATATATTTCAATTTTTTTCATAACAATCTTATTTATAAGGTATATGGGTTTCTTATTTTCATTTGTTATCTTTCTTTCGATGTGTTTGTGATGTTTGTGTTCATGAGCTCCTTATCTATTTGCACTGTTTGAGCTAAGCTTGATTGTTGAACAAAGAATGAATAATTTATTGTTTACAAAACCTGTAGAATGCCTCTGAAACTCGTTAAGTGATGCTAAAAAATGGTTTACAAGGTTATTGTAATTGGTTTATAAGTTTTCAGAAATAGTTTACAAGTTTTTTGTACTATGTTTACAAGTTTTACGGACGATTTTACAAGTCTTGTAAACGAAGTGCAAATAATTTATGAAACTGAACATTGCTTAAAATCTGTAAATCAAGCAAAAAAAGCTTGTAAACTAGCAGAATTAAACTTGTAAACCTTTGCTTAAGACTTACAAAGTGATTTTTGCATAAACTTGTAAAATTGTAAACCAAGTTTCTTGCATAAAGTGGTTCCTCAAAGTTCTGAAATTGTTGTAAATAGTTGTAACTTAAGATTAAATGATGTAAATATGATCTACAATACAATGTAATCAGGAAAGGGTTTTGTCATTGGTTTACAAGTTTTTTAGCCTTAGTTTACAAGTTTTTTGCACTATGTTTACAAGTTTTAGGCACAAGTTTACAAATCTTAGAAACCAAGTGAAAAAACTTGTAAAACTAAGCATTATTTAAAACTTATAAACCAAGTGCAAATAACTTGTAAACAAACAGCACAAAACTTGTAAACCTATGCTTAAGACTTACAAATCAAGTGCAATAAGCTTTGTAAACTAAGTATTTTTACAGAAAATGGTGCTACAAAGTTCTAAAGTGGTTGTAAATACTTAAAATTTAATTCTAAATATTATGAAAATGGTTTACAAGATATTAGGAAGAAATTTTTCCATTGGTTTTGGTCATTGGTTAACAATTTTATGCACTTAGTTCACAAGGTTTTTGTATTATGTTTACAAGTTTTCAGAAAATAGGGTTTTCTCTGGTAACAACTTGAAATCCAAAATAATGATTTACGTAAGTTCAATAGGAAAATTATAAGATGGACCTCTCATGTTTGCGTCCACCATAAGAGAGTTCTAAACTTATTGTAAATACTTGGAATCTAATTCTAAATATTGTGAAATTGGTTTATAAGTTTTTTCACTTAGTTTACAAGTTTTTAGCATGTGTTTAAATTTTTTTTACATTTAGTTTACAAGCTTTTTTCACTTGATTTAAAGTTTTAAGCACGGATTACATTTACATGCATGTTCTAAGCACAGTCTACAATTTTTTTTTTCACTTAGTTTACATGTTTTCACTATAAGTCTATAAGTTTCTAACACTTATTTACAAGATTTTACACTTAGTTTATAAGTTTTAAGCATAATTTAGCTTTGCAATTTCTTACACTTAATTTACTAGTTTTATGCACTTAGCTTACAAGCTTTGCATTTGGTTAACATGTTTTTTGCATTTGATTTATAAGTTTTTGGCACTTGATTTACAAGTTTTAAATATAGGTTTATAAGTTTAATTTTTTGTACTTGATTGGATGTTCTTGTTTTATTGTCAAAGTATTGATTAATATGTGATTGTGAAATCAGTTATGGCGAAGGATATTTTTCAAGTTTGTTAGGGGATTTTTATTGGAATTTTTATATCACATCCAATTTCTCAATTTTTAAGGATGGATTTTGATACATGGATTACCTAGCATCTCATATAAGAGTTCTTCACTCATTTGAGTGTTTAAAGGAAAAAAAAATTCGTTGACCATAGTTTTGTTTTCTTTGTTTGTCTTTTTTAGGTTTGGTGGCTTTTAGAATAGCGATTATGGGCTTCATGAGCGTAAAAGAATGATTATCTGTGTATACACATTTTGTCATGAAAAAAAAGACAATTTGTGAGGTCTTCAAAGATATAAAAACATCATATAAATTCTTTTTATATTATTCTGTATAGTGTAAATATGGGTTTTAAAATTCATACTTTGTATATAAAGTGCACATAGCACTTACACTGATATATATGGTCATAAATATTTATTGATATATAGGAAAATTGATGCAAGTTGACAAAAAAAGTTGCCTTTAAGGAAAAAAAACTTGTAAACCAAGTGTCAAAAACTTATAAATTTGTGCTGAAAACTTGTGAACCAAGTAAAAAAAAAAAAAACTTATAAACATATGCTTAAAACATATAAACCAGGTGCTTAAAACTTGTAAATTAAGTGCAAAAAGCTTGTAAATTAGTGCTTAATACATGTAAATTCATGCTTAAACTTGTAAACTAAATACAAAAAAATTATAAACCCATGCTGAAAACTTGTAAACCCATGATTAAAACTTGTAAATTAACTGTAAAAACCTTATAAACCAACAACATAAAACTTCAACATGTGCTTAAGACTTGTAAAGTAGATGCAAAAACCTTGAAAACCCACACTAAAAACTTGTAAACCAGGTACAAAAAACTTATAAACCTGATATAAAAAACTTGTAAACCCATACTGAAAACTTGTAAACCACAGCAATAGCAAAGCTTAAAATTGTATGATTAATCTAAAGTGAGAAATTTAACTTGCAAGATTATTAGAAGTATTGTTTTCTTTTCTTGGAGAATTTGTATTTATAGCAACTAAAATTATCCCATCATTCTAGAAGAAGTAATTATAGAAAAAAGATGTCATGTATAGTAATCTTCATATTTCAAAAGAGAGGGAAAAAGGAAAGAGAACAATGATGTGATAATTATGTAGAGGAGAGAGAGAAAATTTTTTTTAATTGCCTGTCATCTACCTATTATCTATGCCCATATTTTGTCATTTTCCCCATTTTATCTATGGTGTAACCGTAGGTATCCACCAAAGTGGTGTGCAAATAATAGCACTAAAAAATTTTAGAGCAAGAATCATTTTTCTAACCATGTTAACAAAATTAGACAAATTCAGAGGTCATAACCCCCTAATTACAGCCAATAGCCATAGTTCCCAATTTTATTACCACATCAAATGAATATATCAAATCATACAAAAGTTCAGAGTTGGACTTCAAGATGTCTTCAATACCCTGTAAAAATTTCAAAGAAAAATTCAATCATTTGCTTTGGAAATAAAATTAGTAAAATCTACAGTATCAATTCAACAACAATATGATTAGCCACGATTCTTATTTTTCTTAACGGGAAAAAGCAATTTACCCTCCTGAAATTTTGGTCGTATGTCATTTAGAGCCTGAGTTTTAAAATTGTGCAACTCACGTTATTTTGCTTCTCACATGCCTGAGTTTTAAAATTGTGCAACCTGACCCATCGTTAATGGTTATGTGCTTCTCACATGCCTTAAAAACCACCATTCATGGTCATGTGCTCCTCACATGCCTTAATAATTGGACAAACATACCCCTTTTCTCTCTCAACTCACTTTTTTCCTTTTCCTTTGCCCTAATTTCTCAACTCGCTCACATTTCCCCCTCATGCTTGAAACCCCCTTACCTGTTTTTTAACTTACTTGCACCCTCCCCCTCATGTCCATATATGAACCCCTCTCCCCTCCATCTTGGTTATCCCTACCTTATTCTAGTACAACCCATGAAGACTAGTGAAGATCTAGATGAAGAAGGCTTGCGATGCGAAGATTGTGAAGAAAGGGGAGAAAAAGACCCGCAACGCGAAGACCAGCAAAGGACTTGGGAAGAAGAAGACCAGCGGTGCGAACTAAGAAGACCCATCGAAGAAGAACACCAACTTGAAGTCCATCGAAGAATAACACTTGCGAATAAGAAAACCAAGGAAAAAGAAGATGGAGAGTAATGGATCAACTTGAAGCATGAATTTGTCAAGTTGTAGTGGTGGTCTTCCCTCACATTATTGCAGTTGTGGCCTTCTCTTAAGGCTGCAAACATCTTGGACTAAGGCAAACCTAGGTAGGAGATTTTATGGGTGTCCAAGATATGGCTCACAAGGATATTGCAATTTCTTTGCCTGATGTGACCCACTTGCAATACAAAGATCAGTGAAAATGATGAATAGATTGTTGAGGAAGAAGAAAGAGCTAACTGAAGTAGTAGAGGCATAGAAAATAGAGCTGTTAGTGTTGAATCAGAAACTGGAAGCTCAAAGGGTTGAATTTGAAGCATTAAGAGGGAATGTTGATTCATACAAAAGTCAAATGAAGAAGTTACACATACTAATAGCTTTTGTTGTGGTTCTTTTGGTCCTAAAATTGTTTCAATGGATGTAAATGTTGTTGGGGTATAATGTATTGGTCCTATAATGTTTCAATGATCTGATATATATTGTTTTGACAAAATATGAAGTAATAAAATCATCATTTAGTTGTTACATTTGTTTTATTATTGGAGGTTCTTATTCTTATTACATGTATAATGTTTTGTGCTTGAACAGAGGAAAGAAATGTCTCATTCCAATTTTGTTGCTGTATATGTGATGTGATTCAATCCTATTATTTTTGTAATGGTAACTCTCGTTACTTTAAACAAATGGATAAGGAATTGTTACTAAAAGAATTTGGTAATGAGGTTCAAATCTGACCTCATGGAAGTGTAACATTGTATCTCAAATACTATTTGTTGATGTGTAACCTGCTTACATGATATTTGTTTATGTTCCATCAAAAAAACATTGTATCTTAAAAAATGAGTATATATTCAATGTTTATAGTTCATCAAAATAACATTGTATACATTCTATCACCAAAAACCTAAAAAATCCTTGACAAATTGAAACTTAAACAGTCCACAAAATAAAACCAGAAAGCCCACAAAACACCCACAAACTTGACAACTTAAAACTTTAGCATTTCCTTTGGCACCCATGTTTAGCCTTTTTGCTCTTGGTAATCGTCGAAGTAGCTAAGTGATAAACAATGGAGTTGCCTCATTAGCATGTACTGATTGTGGAGGTGGTTGATTGAGGATTGTTAAGCCATCTTCCTATGTGCTCTCTTATTTCTCCTTAATGGTGTACCTGTAAATCATGAGAGTAGGCTTAACCGTACATTCCTTGAACATAATATTTTATTAAAGTGTCAAAAGGGCCAGCATCAGGTATACGTGATACGCAGCAACACCTGCAAAACCACCACCTGTATTTTCAACACATGCAAAACTAGCACTTGCATTTTCAGCACATGCAGAACCAGCACTTGCATTTTTACTATCTATACTTTTAGCATTAGTAGAACCAGAACAAGAAACCGAAAAAAAAATCAAAACTAGAAAAAAAAAGTAACTTTGGCAAAGTCATTTTCCACATTGTGTTTCTCTATTCCCATATTCTATTATTGCAAAATTACAAACCAAGCATGATAATTGATTGGTGCTCCACAAGGCATTTAACCATAATATCTCCATCATATATAGTTTTGCACTCATTATCAGCATCTATATAAAAGGCATGATTATGGTGCCAATAATTAGTAGAACAAATTCCACAAAGTGTCATCAAAATTAAACTTCCCAGTACATGCATAGGTTCAGATTAACTCAAAACAGAATCAGAACCCGAAAAAAAAATCAAAATCAAAAAGCATCAGCATTCACCAAAATACAAAACCAGAATATAACTAGAACCACCTTGCATAACAAATTTTGATTTAAAATTCAAAAACAATAGAGAAGGAAAAGAACCATTTCTATCAGTAGCAGAGGCAAAAACAACTTGTGAATCATTTGGTTCAGTGGTTGTTCCTTCACGACTTGCAAGAAAATATACATTATTCTTATCTCCAACTCAATTTTAAAACAAAAGAAAGGAAAAAGAATCAAAATACAAAGGAAATAACTAGAACCATCTTGTTTGTTTTTCTTTTTTGGCTCTTTTGCATTCAGATGTCTTAGCTTCTTGCATGTTCTGCTGTTGTGACCCCATTGTGTAACGCCCCAGTTTTTACTGCTATGTTAAGATTACCAAAATGCCTCTAGGTAATTTTTACACGTAATTCAAGGTCAAATAATTCTCAATAAAGGAATATAACATTAGAGAAACATCATAGGAGACTTGTTTAGCGATTCTTGTGAAAGTCGCAAATCCCGATTTTTCTATACGTGTAAAATGACCAAAATGCCCCTAAGGTCATTTTTACCTAGAAAATCAAAGATAACCAATCTAAATTATCTTTGAAGGGTTAGTTTAAGGCTTGATGGGGATTATATGTGCCTTAGAGGTAAAAATCTCAAATTCTCAATTTTTACCATAAGTAAAATTACCATTTTACCCCTGCAGTAATTTTTCATAAACTTATATAATTTTTGAATTCGGTTTTCACCCAAAGATTCAAAATAGCTATTTCAAGTATGATTTGAGGTTGTCCAATATTTACAGAGAGTTTTTATGTGAAATTACCTTTTTACCCCTAGTTATGGTAAAATAGGTTTACTTGTGTAATTAAGATAGTATTAAAACTCTATTGGGACTCAAATTGATTTTATTCATTAACCTTGAGTTTAAAATTAATTACCCAAGGTTAAAAATAATTACTTGAGGTAATTAGAGTCAAGATTTACCTAAGATAAATTTAAATTACCTTTCCTTGATTTTAGAAGCTCATAAATTTAGTAATGTTTTAGGTCAAAGTTAAATTTACGGTTTCGGTAAAATCTTGTACATTTATATTTTCTTATCCTAAGATTCAAACCTAAGTTACAAATTGGTTTTTACTCATTTGAAATTAACCTCATTTACTAGTGTAAGATTTCTCTTTTTACCTTGTCTTGATTTGCCCTAAACACTTGACCTTTTACCATTTTCACTAACCTATCAATTCCTAATCTTTTACCTAAGTAAATACACATCTAATACATGATTTATCACTTATAAAATAACACCAATCTGATCATGAAAGCATCAGAAACCAGCGCCCATGATCAGCCCAAATAACCATATTTTATTGCTTTTCTTCCAACATGAAACATATCCAACATGACACCATACCTTTGGCTTTCTTTTTCATTATTTTTTGGCTAAATTTAATCAAAAGAAATCCATCCATGTTCAGCCTCATCAGCCATGATTCCTTGCCTCCCATTTACATAATATTTTATGCATGTTCAAGCCATGATACATGAACACAATTATGACTACACATTATGCTTTCTTTCTCTATGTTTCTTTAATTGAAAAATGAAATTAAAATCCCATTTTTCCAGCCTTGGTTGCACGGTCATATGGCCTTCCTTGGCCTATAAATAAGAGCTCTTCCATTGCTAAAATGTTCACACAAACATCCATAGCCTTGGTGCTTAGTTACTTGATAGTTTTCTTGATCAAAGTTTGCTCAAAGTTCTCAAATTCTCTCAATACTTCAAGCTTTCTTCTTCTTCCTTATTCACATTCAAGAGCCTCCATTCCCAACCTCTAACCAAGCTCTAAACCTCAAGCATACACATTCCAACCATAAACTAACTCCTAGACACATAACCTTTCCATTATCAAACACAAAATCACAAGAAAAATCCTTCCTCCATTAGTTCTTGTCTTGGCCGAAGCCATCATCATCATCTAGAGGAGATTTTCTTCTTTTCACTTCTTAAGACATCAAGCTTTAACATTTGAGAACAAGAAACAACTTGGTAGGGATTTTATTTCATGTTCTTTCTTTGTTCTTCCTTTATATTTTGATTTTTATGACTTGATATTGACCATGGCTTGATGATGAGGAATCATGGTGGAGGTTGTGAATCCATCATTTAAATGACCTCTAAAGCTCAAGGTTTAATTCTTGATGTTAAAAGATTAACAAAAGAATTACTAAGTTTTGAGTTTTAAGCTTAACAAAATATAAAAATGAACTAGCATCTATATTTATGTTTCAAGTTCTTACACATCATATTTATATTTCAAGCTTTGCATAATCCTATTTATATTCCAAGTTATCACTTTAATTCTTGAAGATAATAATATGAACTTGCATATTCATATTTACATTTCAAGTTATTACTTAAAAATAAGGATCTAAGAATGAATTTGCATCTTTATATTTATATTTCAAGCCTTGCATTTCATATTTATATTTCCAAGTTGTCACCTTATAATGATAATAATAAGGTTAAGAGATAAGTTGATGATTCTAGTCATCACCTAAATCCTAAAGTTCAAGATTTACTTCTTTTAATCATAAATGGTAATTTTGATCATGGACACTTCTCATCTACTTATTTTTGGCCCTTGTATGATTCTGATTTGAAGCTTGTTGTATTTTATTTTTAGGTATAATCTTGTCTTTAAAGTTGTACAAAGAAATTTTGAAAGACCTAGAAGTTGCAAAGAGTTAAGAATATGATTTTTCTTATAATTTTAAATGCTAGAGTTTTAGGATTTTGATCTAATCCTTTAGAAATTGGGATGGTTACTGATTTGGAATGTTTAGATGAGTTTAAATCACAAATAGTTACTATAAAAATTGTTTTTAGTGTCTTAGGAAAAACTAGTAACTAAAAAGGATCAAAACTTGTGTTTTTATGAAGCTTTTAGAATGCTAATTTTTCTGATTACTGTTAGGCCCTGTTCACCACTATTCACTACTATTTATAGCTGTTCACACACTTGAGGATCACTAATAATTGTTATAAAAATTGTTCTTAGCATTTTAGGAAAGTTTAGTAACTAGAAAGGATTAAAATTGTGTTTTTGTAAAGCTTTAAGGAGATTAATTTTCTGATTCTGTTCAAGGGTTGTTCAAGGCTATTCACAATGTTCACATACTTTAGAATTACTTACATTTGTTGTAAGAATTGTTTTTGGTACCATAGATGCATAAAAGGGTAATTATAAATGTTAGTTTGGGCTGTTTTGCAAAATGCGGAAAGTTATGTTTTGAACTATCAACTATGTTATTTCAACCAAATGTTTTTAATTAAGACCAACTAATGATGTTGAATGTGTCCATGTGTTCAAAATACCATATATAATGTTTAGAAAATTTTTTATAATTTTCGGTCGCTATTAAGTGTCAAAAATTGTGTTACTTTGCACTTTGACCCCTAAAATATGTTAAAATTAGTCTATGGCCCTAAGAGGTTTTTATGATAAGTTTGAATGGTTACTAATAGTTATATGTCTCTTGAAATGTATTGGTTAATGTTTAAGGTCTTTAATTTATGAGTAGATGTTAAAAAGGGGTAATTATATTTTGACCCGTAACCTTTGAGAAATTGAGATTTAACCCCTTTGGGGTTTAAACGTAAATATTGATGATATGATGAGATGAATGTGAATGATGTTGTGTGAAGGGTATGTTTATGTGCGGAAACTTATAAGGCTTATGGATATATGAGATGAAATATGATGCATGTTTATATGATTTAAATTATGGCATGTTATAATTATGTTTGATTCATTGAGATGCACATGAAATGTTGAATTGATGAGTTATAATTGTGGTATTCATATTTGCATCTTCATATAATATGCCAAGATTAAAGGTGACATAAGACACATGGAAATGATCCTCTAGACTCCCCGAATTAAAGGTTATGAGAGGTGATCCAAATGGGAAGTGATAATTTGGACTCCCCGAATTAAAGGTTATGAAAGATGATCCTAATGCCCCCTATCCCGTACCTTAAGAGTCGGGAATTTAACTTATCAAAAGGGATAAGATTACGCTAGTGACGACTAATGAGGTATGAGCTCATAACCTAGAACTCTCGAGAAAATAGAGAATTATAGGGCAGCCCCCAAGGAAAAGAGAATGAAGAAGTTTAAGTCACCTGTAAGAATAATGATCATGATGTTCTTTATATTATATGCATCGTTTTATGGATTTTATGATATTATGTATATGAAATTAACATGCATCCATGACTAATATATTGCATTCATGACATTAAGATTCATGCTAAAAGATACGGGTCTCGGCTAATGATATTTAGAACTTAATAAATGAACCTTATATATATGTTCACCATTTTCATAATTAAACCTGAGGTTCCTGGGGATGATGACGATGACACTTGTGTTATAGTCGGGAAGCCCTACTGAGATTCTTGTATAAGTTTCTCATCCCTTTTCTTTTCCGTGTCATCTCCAGACATGAATGAAGGTGTAGTTCATGATTTGTCTTGAGAGTGGACGAAGAGCTATAGAGATAACTTCCTTTTGAATATTTGCCCTTAGAGTAATCGTATCTCAGTTATCAGTTTGTATACTATTGATGGATATATATTGATGTTATTCGAGTTATCACTATTATGATACAGTTATTGATATGTCATTATTATTTGAGTTATGTTATGTTATGGTTGTATTATGTATTTACCTGTTATTCGTTTCTAACATCTCTCTTACGCAGGCAAGGTAATGACGTTAGATATTTAGTATGCGCGGCTCATGATTTGGTATTTAAGTTCAAAAAAAGTTTTACCCATATTTTCACTAAAGTATTTTAAAGAAGTTTGAGTTAAAAACTGGAACAAAAGAGTAATGACTAATAATTAACTTAAATGCGTCCTAGGCGTGTTGAGTTAAATATTAGGGTGTTACACTTTCTCTAGTCACCATCATCCAATTGATCAATGACAAAAACCTCTCGTTCGTCAAAGGGGACTAGAATTTGCTTAATTATGACAAATGATTCCATGGTTGACAGTCTTATTCTATATCTCGAGGCTATTTGAGCAAGTTCATTTGCTTCAAAATTTAACTCTCGGGATACACGTCAAAGTATTACAGTGTCGAATTCATATGGCAACCTTGCAGCCATCGCAAAGTACTTAAATAGGTTGTCAGTAATGCACCTAAATTCTCTTGACAATTGTTTTATGACTAACTGAGAGTCACCAATAGCTTGGACATTTTTTACTCCCTTATCTAACAACATGTCGAGCCCAATAATAAAAGCTTCATATTCAACTTCATTATTTGAAAATGGAAACTTAAGCTTGAACATGAACCTAGTGGGAATGTGATCTGGAGAAATTAACATTATCCCTGCTCCGGCATGTAACGCCCCGATTTTTCTGTCTAAGAGGAAAATGACCAAAATGCCCCTGAGGTTATTTTCTGCTCGGAATTCAAGGATGACCGGCCCGACAGTCCTCGAAGGGTTAAATCAATGTTTGAAGGGGATTAGATGGCCTTGAGCGGTTTCGGAGGCGAAAACCTCATTTTCTGCAGTTTCGAGTCAAAATGACCAAAATACCCCTATAGCGTTTTTTCGCGAGTAAAGGTGCCGTTGAGTCCGAAACTTTCCCCAAAGGTTCAAAACAATGTTTTCAAGTGTTTAAAAGTGTCTATTTAAGTTCCAATGGTCCCGGGCAGTTTTAGCACAAAATTATGATTTTGCCCCTGGAATAGTGTTTTTGAGCCTAATGATATAATTGAGCAAACCTAAGCAATATTAGGCTCTAATCGAAAGTTAATTAATCTCCATAATTAATCTAGAGTCAAAATAAGTCATTAAAATTAATTAGAACCCAAGATTGCTTAGATTAAACTCAAAACCCCATTCCTTTTAAAGAACTCAAAGCTTCTAGAACATAGAATCTTGAATTATTTTCACTATTCACCCTCTACACCTCAAAAAGAAGCCTAGGATGTAGTTGAAAGCCTAGGATAAATGGAGATAGACTCCCTTAAAAGGCTAGAATGCCCACTAATCATAACCTACATACCCTTAATCACCTATTCTTTCACTTACACATTTTACTATAAACTCCTAATCTTAGGCCTAATCCAAAAAATACACTCAAACACATCACTAACCCACAATTAATAAAACAATTTCCTCCCCTTGGATTCCCCTATAAGTGGCACCACCTCATACCCTATACCTCACAAGTTTGTTCACTCATACACTCAAAGAACCATGCCTAAACCTATGCCTAAACCCATGCCTACACCTTACCTTGAAATGACACAACCAAGAGATATTTTCCCTCCTTTTTCCCCTCAATATTTCGGCCACCCTTTCCTCCACTCACCTCCCCATGTTTTGTTTCTCTATAAATAGCATACATGAGTAAACTTGAGACACCTTTAGTCACTTGGCAAGTTTTAGTTTTCTAGAGCACTCAAAGGCTTTCTTTTTCTCTCAAGTTTCAAGAGTTCCTCTTCTTCAACTTCTTCTTCTTCTTCATCTTCTTCAACCTCATCCCACTAGGTAGGGATTTTCTTTCAAGTATTTCCTTCATGTAAGTTCTTATTCTAGTTATGTGTTTATGATTTCTCTTGAGCCTTTTTAGAACTTCCTTCCTTCTCCTTTTTCTTCTTCATTTTCGGCCATAGGCCTTTGAGGACAAGGGAATGAGAGCTTGATGATGAGGTTTCATGATGATATTCATCACTTGAACAATCTCTAAAGCTTGATCTTTGTTCTTGAGTTAAAGATATTTTTAGTTCTTCCTTCTTGAACCTTGAGATCCTTAACTTTGATGATATCTTAAAATGGTTATATGAACTCAATGATGAGGACCCATGGTGTTAGTGTTAATACATCACTAAGATCATGGTCTCTAGAGTTTCAAATGTTTCCTTTTCCTACTTAAAAGTTTCGGTTCTTTCCTTTTCTTTCCCATGATTTCGGTTTCCTTCCTTTTCTCTTCTTCATAATTTCGGCCAACACTTGTTGGATGATCCAACATGATAGCTTGATGATGAGAGTTCTAAATGGTGACTTTATGTTCACCACAAAGAAATCTCTAAAGCTTGAGTTTTCATGAAAATGTTATATAATTCACTTATGGCTTTGTTTCTTTAAGGAATGTTATTTTGAGTTCTAAGAACTCTTGTCTTCACTTTATCTTATCATGATGAGTTTGGGTTAAGGTTAAAGTTCCTCTAAAAGTCTTGTAGGAGCTCTAATAAGAAATAAAATAAACTCGCATTCATATTTATATTCAAGCTTATACATTGCATATTTACTTTGAGCTTTACATTCATATTTATTTTCCAAGCCATCACTTAATGTTAAAGGATGAGGAATGGAGTGCATCTCATATTTAAGTTCTCGTCTAGCATATTTACTTTTCATTACTAAAGAACAGAAAGATTTAAAATGAGAGCTTTCATTATCACCTAATTAATTCTCAAAGCCTTTCTATTTTGGCCTTAAAGTCAATTGTTGCTGGGCCTAGAGCACTAAAATAAAGAAATGAACATGCATGGCATATTTATTTTAAGTCTTGCATATTTAAATTCCAAGCCTTGCATATTTACTTCAAGTCTTGCATATTTAAATTCCAAGTCTTGCATATTTACTTTAAAGTTCTCACTTTACTTTGTAACGAAGAATAAAAATGAAGTGCATAGCATGTTTAGATTATGTCATCACTTAAAGACCTTAGAGCTCAAAGACTTATCCATTTTGTCTCAAGTTAAAGTTTAATATAGAAGCATTCTTGAATGCATAATTTCGGTCATGTGGTGATGATGAACTTGGAATGAGTTTCATCTAGCTACAAGGCCCAACAATCTAAGTTTTAAGATTTTCTTTAAGCCTCATGAATTTTATGAAGTTAAGACCAACAAGATTTATGAATTTAATCTTCTTTTAAGGAGGAATTAAGTTGGCTACTGACCTAAGGTTGTTTTTAGCCTCTTTGATAAAATAAAATGGTTTGCAAAGAGTCTTAGAAGTCCTAAATTGGTTCCAAGAGAAATTAGCAACTTATATGCTTTAGAAAAGTCAAATTGTGTATCTTTTTGGGACTTGACATTTCGGTTCTGTCATGATGAGTTTGCTGCTGTATGATGATGTTATGATGTGTTAGAATGTGTGAAAATTATATGATGAGGTAGGAACACTTCTATGCATGATAGGAGAGAAACTAGCTTCATAGAAAAACCGTAAAGTTGGAATTTAACATGGGTTTAATCCCTTTAATCTTAATCAATGCCCAAATTATTTTGGTATGATAACAATCAGTTTAGGATTGATTAATCATGAAAGATTTGGTTACATTTGAAGTAGGATTGAATTTTAGCACTTATAGAGAAACTAGTAACTAGAAAACCGTAAAAATGCAATTCTAGAACTCTTAGAACATTTAATTTTCTGATTCTGTACAGAACCCCTAAGAAATTCCCCCTAGCCCGTACTAGATAGCCGGGATTATGATTATGATACGCTTATCGGGATTGATAAGTAAGAACTAGTGATGACTAGTTAGGTATGAGCTCATAATCTAGAGATGTGACACGTTCTGGTTAACACCGGTTCAGCCGAGGCCCCCCAGAACGAATGTCTTTTAGGGTATTCCTATGAGAAAGTAAAGTATGATGATTATGTCCCAAAGTTTCCCACCTGAGATTTTAATTGCCACTTTATGCCATTACTATGATGATACTTGTTATTATGATGAATATTCGTGCATTAAGTAGTGCCATACATACATCCTTTACTATATTGCATTCATGACATTAAGATTCATTCTAAACGAAACGGACCTTGGTTAATTATACTTTAAAAGCTTAAAAATGAACTTAACGCATGCTTACTCATTTTATACACTAAACCCAAGGTTCCTAAGGATGTAGATGATGACACCTAGGTAGTAAGAGACCCTACTGAGACTTGTGACACTTATATATATGTTCACCATTTTCATAATTAAACCCGAGGTTCCTGGGGACGATGACGATGACACTTGTGTTATAGTCGGGAAGCCCTATTGAGATTCTTGTATAAGTTTCTCATCCCTTTTCTTTTCCGTGTCGTCTCCAGACATGAATGAAGGTGTAGTTCGTGATTTGTCTTGAGAGTGGACGAGGAGCTACGGAGATAACTTCCTTTTGAATATTTGCCCTTAGAGTAATCGTATCTCAATTATCAGTTTGTATACTATTGATGGATATATATTGATGTCCTTAAGATTACAAGACATCATTATTATGATACAGTTATTGATATGTCATTATTATTTGAGTTATGTTATGTTATGGTTGTATTATGTATTTACCTGTTATTCATTTCTAACATATCTCTTACGCAGGCGTGACTCACGATTTGGTATTTAAGTTCAAAAAAAATTTTACCCATATTTTCACTAAAGTATTTTAAAGAAGTTTGAGTTAAAAACTGGAACAAAAGAGTAATGACTAATAATTAACTTAAATGCGTCCTAGGCGTGTTGAGTTACATATTAGGGTGTTACACATTGCATACAATTTGTGCACTGTGTAGGATTAACACCCCTCCTAATCCTAGTTTGATCCTCAACTCATCACCAGCCTTTTTCCTAACCTTCTTTGGCCTTCCAACTTGAGCTCTTATTGTAGGTGGTAGAATTGGATCATACTCTGTATGTGGCCACTCTTCAGCCGATGGCATAGGATTGATCATAGTCATACCTCTCCGGTATTTCCCTTTGTGCATATATTGTGCTAACAACATGATAGGATCCCAGTTAGATCCTATAATTTACAAGTGCAAGTTTTAGCCACTAAATCAACCACTCTCTTACTCCTTGAAAACGTGTCAACCTCAAACTTGCTATCACCATTCATGTGGGCAATGCACAAGATAACATTTACTTTTGACTTTTCTAGCTTGGCTTGAATTCTTGGACAAATAATCCCATTATACTTGAGCATTCCCTCTTTTTTTCACTGTAAATCTCTTTACATGCATTCTCCTAATAGTCTCCATCATAGTGATGATTGGCTTATCTCTAGCAAGTAATATTGTAGAATTAAATGACTTTATAATATTATTCTGCAAGGCCGCATATTGAGCATAAGATGAGAACTTATGCCTTGATTATAACATCCCCATTTTCCTCCTACAATGAAGGTTTAGTCGGTGATGAGCTAAGTAAACAATTTCGCTTGAAAACTGTTGAACTTTTATTCGATCAAGGGTAAGTCAACATAAAATGTTAAGTGTTGACTAAGGGTCAATAAGAGTCAAGGTCAAAGTCAACAAGTCAAACTCTCAGGTCAAAAGTCAACTATAAAAGTCAAAGGTTTATAAAAGTCAACAAAATCATGAGAAAATCAACTAAAACATATAATAATCAACATAATGATCAAATAGTGATCAAAGACCAATTAAATCATGATTAGGTGATTTAATTAAAGCTAATCAAGGATTAATACACTAATCATGGATTAGATATAAGTAATTGTCATAGGATTCCTAGTATAATAATAAAATAAGCTTAACTCGTAATTTACTATAAATGGCAACGATTTTAAAAATGAGTTATACCTTAAATAGTCAAAATAGAAATGATTAATTACTAATTAGGATGATTACCAACCTGATGAGGGATTAATATAATTAATCTATAATAGATTTTTCATTAAAAATAAAATATGTTTAAAAGGTGGATTAAACCTTTTTTGGAAAAAGAGAACATTACCAAAAGAGGTAAAAACACCTATTTATGTAACACCCTAAAAACTACTTAAAAATTAATTTGGGCTTTACTAGTCGTAATTTTAAAAATCTGACAATTATAGTAATGATGAGGACGGTCCAAGGGATTTGTTAAAAAAAAATATGAATAGTAACCTGCGGCCCCTAAGGGCCCATCGGAACAGCCGAAACCCTAGCATTGGGACCCGGAGATTCCCGAAACTGAGAAATTATAAGATTATGTTTAGAAATAGGTAGAAATAAAGATTTTATACCTGAAATTAATTTTCGGGTAATGTTTGATTACTCGAGTACAATGTTTTACCTGTTGGGTAAAATTTCGGTGTGCGATTTCTATCATTGAAAGACAATTTAATCTTTACAATATGATAATGCTTATTTTTTAAAAGCCAAGTGGATGGCTAAGATTTAATCTTGACTAACAAGATTAAATCTTATCCCTCCATTTTTAGTTTCTTTTATAAAGACATTAGATTTTATATTAAAAAGAAATGCTTTCAACTTGTATAAGATATACATAACTGACCAAACCTCATAAATTCATTTCTTCATTCTCGGCCATGAAAAGTGAAACAGCCAACCTCTATTTTCTTTCCTTCAAAGAGCTTGAAAACATGATTTTGAGCACCTAAACACCTAACATACACTTGGTAAAACCCTAAACTCCCTTCATAAAACTTGTTCTACACCCCAATCCCTATAAATCTAATCGATTAAAATCTCAATTCCTCATCAATCCTTACCTTACTATCTGATACCTCACTGATTTAGGAAGGATTTGTGGTTGATTTGAGAGCTTTGAAGTGGAAGGATTAATCTTGGAGCACCTCAGAGCCAAGGGTTCATTTGATACCAAAGTAAAATTTTTAAACCTCTTTTCCTTCTAATCTGTTTTTCTATTTCAGTCACTGATTTAAATTGGAATTTCTAGTTTTATTGGTTGATGATATATGGATGTTGATGTGATAATTTTGGTAGAGTTTGGATGATGTTAAAAATCATTTTTGCTAAAGAGAAGTTGAAATATGCATGCAGATTTTCGGTTCTGTTCTAGGCAGCAGATAATCACGAATTTTCTGGGTGAATTGTTGATATTTTTATGAGTTATAAAAATTGTATATTGAAGCTAACATCTTAGGCTAGTTCCATGAATTTTCTTGAGCTTTGATTTCGATTTATACTGCCCTAAAAATATCTAGGACTAAACTAGTACCTATGCTACCTGAACTCTTGGAATTAAAGCTGTGAATTTGTCCAATTTTGTTACCATAGAAAATTATTGAATTATCCTTTGAAATTTTTAAAGGGTATTGATAACATCTCGAACTATAACCATGAATTTTATTCTGAGTTTATTCAATCATTTGCTATGATTAAAAATTATGAGATTTTGGTTTTGAGCTGAGGCTGAGTGGTTTCTGACGATCAAGATTGTCTAATTTTGTTAAACAAGTTAGAGAAGGATTTTCCTTCTGAAATTTTTACAGGGCCTTGTGGACACATTGAGGTGTCTTGGAGAATTTTTATAGCCCTTGCAATGGATGTCTGATAGACAGAACAAATCATATTCCTTAGGCATGAATTCTGCAAACATGTTGTATTTGTGCCGAGATGAACTCAAGTATTGATTTGATGATATAATGACTCTTGCTTTGAGTATGATGAGTATAAATGCATGCTAGCCAATTTAAAGAGTGAATTATGAGGTAAAAATGAGAATTACTTGTGATTGGATGCTTACATGTGGCTTATGCATGCCTTTGAGAAAAGAAAGTACATGATGCAATTATATGAGAAAAGAGAATGTATAAATTTCACTCACGCATGTTCTGACATATGGAGAAAATAGAGACAAGACTTATATGGAATGAGGGGAAGGAAAAAGAGGAACTTCCCTAGAGATAAAAGGAGAGGCAAAAAGAGGAACTTCCCTAGAGATAAAGGGGAAGCCAAAAAAATGAACTTCCCTAGACATAAATGACTCGGTGACGTATCGGCTAGGAATAGATCTGTGTGAGAATTGGAGAAAGTAAATCTAATGATGGTGTATAGGAATGAGCTCAGTACTGATAAGCAGTCTATTTCCCTTGTGTGGTGTTAACCACTATAAATACCATGTGGTATAAACTTTTCATTGTGGAGTTATCCATAGTAAATACCCGTCGGGTATACACTAAGTCTTTCTTATGTCGATGAAAAGGGAAAAATGCACCGAGTTGAGTTCTATGGCCACAAGTAAAACCAGGTCACTTTGAGATAAGTTCACTATATTTAGCATATGCATACTCATATCATATTTAATTTCTTGATTAGGATTATTAACTATATGTTTGAGTTTTATGATATGTGTGCATTAAGTGATTAATCTTTAAAAACAACCCACTTCGGAAATATGATTTGGAACTTTAAAAATGAATCATTATTGTGTAATGCTTGATCACCTTTTCTTAATAAACCGAAGTGGCTAGGGTGATGACGATGACATTATGGTTGAGTTTTTGGGGGAGTTACCCTACTGAGAATTGTATAATTCTCACCCCCTATGTGTTTTGTATTCCCGTGTTGTCTCCAAGTTAATCCAGAGAATGATGCGGCTACTACGTGAAAGAACTCAGGATTACAGTATTTTAATAGCTAATGTTTTTAAATTTCTGTACTTAGTTGGAGTTATATGTATGTAAATGTAATAAAGAACGTATTTGTATTAAAGCTCTTAGAAGAGCTTCCTTTTGTACTTAGCTATGTATTCAATAAATGTTGTGTTTCTCTGTTACATATTTTAACCAAATTACGCTAGTTATTACACGATCTTATCGCATTTGCTATAGTTATTTAAGAAAAGTCTGATAATTTATAAGTAATAACTCTCAAGTCTGATGTCATGACTTAAGGATGACATTGCACTTGGGAGGATGTTACATTATGGTATCAGAGCAGTTCATCCTTGTAGGACCTTGGGGAATGGACTGGCTATGTTTCCAAAGCGTAGATACGTCATGCCTTGAATCTTATCTACATGATAGAATATAGGGTTTATGTAACATCCTAATTTTTAACCCAATACTCTAGAACATATTTAGGTTAATCATTAGTCGGTTACGTCATAGTCTCCTCTTTACTTTAAAATACTTAGTGAAAAATACTGGTAAAATTTTTTTTTGAATTTATAAAAGCAAAGTGAGAGCCACGCGACACGATGAGCAATAAGGCGTGGATGGAAATAAAGCAAACATCTCATCATAACATAAAGCAAGTAAAGGCACATCACAATAAAACTGAACTGCATATTTATATATAATATAATATGCCCACTTATGTAGAGTGGGACTTAGTTTGATACATTTGGAATAGAGAAAAATGAAAGTACAACAAAGGCATACAAAGAAACTCTCCTAACTCTAGTGCGCCTACAAATAGATAGCCTTAAGACAAAAGGAGGCTATCCATGCCTAGTCAAAGCTCGGGCACCAGAACGCGACGGTCATCTCCTACTGCGGGCCTCTTTGGAAAGGAGGGATGTATCCGATCCACTGGGCTATCTCGGCCGGGGTGGCTATACGCTGCATCGGTCGGGCGTGAGCTCTACGGCTGGAAATCATCCTCACCCGTCCTCCACGTACCGGCTGAGCGATTGAAGCCTCACTACCCTCCCTAACGTCCATCGGCAAAGTGGGGGAGGATCCCTTGGAAGGTACCTAAGTGTCAGAGTCCTCCGAAGGGTCCGTCTCGGAGAATGATGAGAGCAAGCGGGGCACATACTGTGGGTAGTCCAGGATAGCAGAAGCTGTCGGTGGGGTGCGGCGGATCTGCTCCTTTCGAGGGTGTGTGTGCTCGAACACGAGGTTGTCGCAGTGACTAAAAGGCCGTCCAACGAACATAAATATACGAACAACGCAGTGACCCACAAAATGGTATGACCCGTGGTCCGGATCATGATGCACCTCCCACGTTGGGTTGTCCACAAAAATCACGAACGTCGCCATCTGAAGACGTGACGAAGGAAAAGAGATAGAGGGAGTGAGAATCTTGCTAAAGAATCTCAGTAGGGCCTCCTACTACCTAAGTGTCATCATCTATGTCCTCAGGAACCTTGGGTTTAGTATACAAAATGAGTGAGCATGCATTAAGTCTATTTTTAGGTTTTAAAATATAATTAGCCAAGGTCCGTTCATTTTAGCATGATTCTTAATGACATGGATGCAACATAATAAAGAATGTATGCATGGTTTCTACTTAATGCAAGAATAATAATCTCAACAATAGGAACATCATAATAGTGGCATAAAGTGGCAATTAAATTCTCATATGGGAAACTTTGTGACATAAGCATCATACTTTACTTCCTCATAGGCCACCCTAAAAGACAATCGTTCTGGGGGTGCTCGGCCGAACCGATGTCACCCAGAACGTGTCACATCTCTAGGTTATGAGCTCATACCTTAACTAGTCGTCACTAGTTCTTACTTATCAATCCCGATAAGCATATCATAATCATAAACATAATCCCGACTTATCTAGTACGGGCTAGGGGGCATTTCTTGGGGGTGCTCGGCCAAACCGGTGTCACCCAAGAATTCATCTTGGTACCGATGTCACATGAGTTCTCTGGAGGTGCTCGGCCAAACTAGTGTCATCCGAGAACTCATCTTAGTACCTCATAAATAAAAATCTCATAGGTTTTCAAAAACTTTCTAAGTCCCCAAATTTGTCAGAAATTCGGCGGCATAATAGCAGCATGCCGAATTTCTTCCAAATTTTACTTTATGCCACATAAATCAATTAAACATGCATCCTTCATCATAATTCCATGCATTTACATAATCATCCTCATACGTTCATAGGCAACATTGAAATTTCATTATGCTCTTGGTCCTACGGTATCTTATGCATTGACCCTTACGGGCCTTAAACTTATGATGTAATTAATCTATCATTTTCTATCAACCTCTTATGCACCTAAGGATTATATTCTAACAAATATTACTATTACTTATGCTCTTTAATAAATCTGGGCAACTCCATTCCTTAGGGGGCAGAATTATAAACTTACAATTACGGGATTCTAGCACTTACATCTTAGACCCTTTCTCGATTCCGTCTTCGCCTAAGGCGCTATAAATTAAACCTAAACCAATTATGAGATATTCCTATGTCTAAGAACTAATTATAAACCATGTTTGCTGTATTATGAGGTTGCTGGACAGATTCTAAAGATTAAATGTTCTAAGAGTTCTAGAATTGCGATTTTACGGTTTTCTAGTTACTAGTTTCTCTATAGATGCTAAAATTCAATCCTACTTCAAATGTAACCAAATTTTTCATGATTAAAAAATCCTAATCTGATTATATTCCGATTGAAACAGTTTGGGCAATATCCAAAAATAAATGGGTTAAAACTATGCTAAGTCTTGACTTTATGATTTTTCTATAAAGCTAGTTTCCCTCCTATCATGCATAGAAATGTTCCTACTTCATCATACATAATTTTCACGCATTCTAACACATCAAAACATCATCATACAGCAGCAAACTCATCATGGAAGAACCGAAACATTAAGTCCCAAAAAGATGCATAACTTGATATTTCTAAAGCATATAAGTTGTTAGTTTCTCTTGGAATCATTTTTAGGACATCTAAAACTCTTTTGCAAACCATTTTATTTTGTAAAAGAGGCTAAAAACCTCATTAGGTCAGTGACCACTTGACCCCTCCTTAAAAGAGGATTAAATTCATAAATCTTATTTGGTCTTAATCTCATAAAGTTCATGAGGCTTAAAGGAAGTCGTAAAACTTAGATTGTTGGCCCTTGTAAGTAGATGAAACTCATTCCAAGCTCATCATCACTACATGACCGAAATTATGCTTTCAAAGAATGTTCCCACATAAAACTTTAACTTGAGATAAAATGGGCAAGTCCTTGAGCTCTAAGGTTCTTAGGTGTTGACATAATTTAAACATGCTATGCACCTCATTTTTATTCTTCATTACAAAGTAAAGTGAGAGCTTAAAGTAAATATGCAAGACTTGAAATATAAATATGCAAGGCTTGAAATAAATATGCAAGGCTTGAAATAAATATGCAAGACTTGAAATATAAATATGCAAGACTTAAAATAAATATGACATGCAAATTTATTTCTTTATTTTAGTGCTCTAGACCCAGCAACAATCGACTTTAAGGCCGAAATAGAAAGGCTTTGAGATTTAGTTAGGTGATAGTGCAAGTTCTCATTTTAAATCTTTATGTTCTTTAGTGATGAAAAGTAAATATGCTAGGCAAGAATGTAAATATGAGGTGCAATCCATTCTTTATCCTTTAACTTTAAGTGATGGCTTGGAAAATAAATATGAATGCAAAGCTCAAAGTAAATATGCAATGCATAAGCTTAAATTTAAATATGAATGCTAGTCTATTTTATTTCTTATTAGAGCTCATGCAAGACTTTAAAGGAACTTAAACCTCAACCCAAACTCATCATGACAAGATAAAGTAAAGACAAGAGTGAACCTCAAGGGTTCTTTAGAACACAAAGTTTCTTTTCTTGAAATGAGGTCACAAATAACATTTTTATTAAAACTCAAGCTCTAGAGGCCTCATTGTGATGAACACATAGTCATCATCTAGAAGCTCTCATCATCAAGCCATTATGAATCCCATTGGCCAATATGGCCGAAAATGTGAAGAGAGAAAAGGAAAAAGAACAGAAACTTTTTAAGAAGAAAAAGGAAACATTTGAAACTCTAGAGGCCATAGTCTTGATGATGCATTAACACCAACATCATGAGTCCTCAACATTGAGTTTATGTACCATTTAAAACATCACCAAAGCTAAAGATTCAAGGTTCAAGAAGAAAGAACAAAAGAAAACATCTTTAACTAGAGAACAAAGATCAAGCTTTAGAGATTGTTCAAGTGATGAACATCATCATCATGAAACCTCATCATCAAGCTCTCATTCCCTTGTCCTCAAAGGCCCATGGCCGAAAATGGAGAAGAAGAAGGAGAGGGAAAGAAGTTCTAAAAAGACTCAAGAGAAACCATAAACACATAACTAGAGTAAGAACTTAAACAAAGGAAATACTTGAAAGAAAATCCCTAACAAGTGATTTGAAGATTGGGATGAAAGAAAAGGATGAAGAACTTGAACACTTGAACTTGAGAGAAAAAGGAAACTTTGAAGTGCTCTTTGAAAACTTTACACTTAGCAAATGAACCCAAAATGATGCAAGTTCACCCGAGCATGCTATTTATAGAGAAATGAAACACATGCAAGGTGCAAGAGGGAGGAGGGAGTTTTGGCCAACATGAGCAGCCCCATGAGTTCCATGAGGTGAGATGTTGTGATCTTGAGGGATGGTGAGGTATGGTTCAAGGTATGGCTCAAGCATGGTTCTTTGAGTGAGAAACAAATCAACATGTGATGTAATTGGGAGAGAGATGGCCGAAGGTGCATCAGCCATGGGGGAGGGTTTCTTGCATTTTAATTGTGGTTTAGAGTTGTGTTTAGGTGTATCTTTGATTAGGAATTTGTAAGAAAGTGTTTAGGTGAGAAAATGGGTAATCAAGGTTGTCAAAACATATTTAAGGAGTGGTCTTGCATCATTAGTGAGTTATAAACTCATTTTAGTGCATAAACAATTCTAGACACAATTCCTTGATTTAAGGAATTGGAGAGAGAAAACATTATTCAAGATTTCAAGAGTGAAATCTTGAGTTTTAGAAAAGAGATTTAAATCTAATCTAAGCAATTTTAGGTTCTAATTAATTTTAATAGTTTATTTTACTCTAGATTAATTATGAAAATTAATTAATCTTCGATTAGAGCCTAATATTGCTTAGGTTTGCTTAATTACATCATTAAGCTCAAAAACACTATTCTAGGGGCAAAATTGTAATTTTGCACTAAAACTGCCCGGGACCACCGGGACTCAAACAGATGCTTTGAAACATGTAAAAACATTGCTTTAAACCTTCAGAAAAAGTTTCGGGCTCAAACAACACCTTTACCCGCGTAAAAACGCTATAGGGGTATTTTGGTCATTTTGACCCGAAACTGTAGAAAACGAGACTTTCGCCTCCGAAACCACTCAAGGGTCATTCAATCCCCTTCAAACATTGAGTTTGCCCTTCGAGGACTGCCGGACCGGCCATCCTCGAATTCCGGGCCGAAAATGACCTCAGGGGCATTTTGGTCATTTTCCACTCAGATAGAAAATCGAGGCATTACAGTTTAGATATGCATGACAGTCTAGTGGTGCTGTTGTTGGTTGCTATCACACTTAGCACAGTGTTGAGCCTGATCAACTCAATATCTTTGTTTGGTGTGTTCAGGAACTAATGGCAAACCGTAGAGGTACTAGGAGCTGAAATACTGAACTGGATGACATGATAGATACTCTCTGTAAGGTGGCTGTAGATATGAGAGCACAAGCTGCAAGGGCCAAATGGATAATGGAAAGCTTAAATCGGAATGCAGCAGAGTTGGAGTTCCTGATACTCAAGCAAGGATCCATGAGTGTAGCAGAGTACACGGCAAAGTTTGACGCAGGTTGGAAATGCATGAAGTATGAAGGAGGGCTACGAGAGGACATTCAAGCAGTCGTGAGTCTCTTAGAGATCAAAGAGTTTGCTACCTTAGTGAACGACTGTCAACTTGCAGAGGAATCCAATGAGAAGCTAGCAATTGCCAAACTACTAGGGATGATTCTAAGAAGAGGCTGGCACTTGAAAACCAAGATTATGAGGATGCTCCACCCCAAAAGAAGCAGTTTCAGCCTAATGTGTCTAAGGATAAACCACATCAATGATCAACCACGAGACAAGATTGTCCAAAATGTAGGAAGAAACATGGGGGAAGACCTTGCTTGGTTGGACAGAATGTATGTTATCGCTGTGGAAAGCCAAGACATATAATGAGGGAGTGTCCAAAAAGGTATCCAAAACTCGCAACAAAGCCACCACCCCAGCATGCTAATAGCAAAGGTGACATCACCATTTAACAATTTGATCCTAGGTAGGAACATTTTAGGCTTTGATTGTTACCTTTTGACTGAATTATTTGAATTGTGAGTGAATTCCTTGTTTGATTTACGAAATTTGTCTTTGAAATTGTTTTCAAATAAATTTTGAGGACAAAATTCTTTTTTAAGGTGGGTGGTAATGTAACACTCTTAAAATTATTTAAAAATTAATTTGGGCTTTACTAGTCGTAATTTTAAAAATCTGACAGTTTAAGTAATGATGAGGACGGTCCAAGGGATTTGTAAAAAAAAAACATGAATAGTAACCTGTGGGCCCTACAGGCCCATCGGAACAGTCGAAACCCTAGAATTGGGACCCAGAGATTCCCAAAACTGAGAAATTATAAGATTATATTTAGAAATAGGTAGAAATAAAGATTTTATACCTGAAATTAATTTTCGGGCAATGTTTGATTACCTGGGTACAATGTTTTACCCGTTCGGTAAAATTTCGATGTGCAATTTCTAACATCGAAAGACAGTTTAATCTTTACAATATAATAATGCTTATCTTTTAAAAGCCAAGTGGATGGCTAAGATTTAATCTTGACTAACAAGATTAAATCTTATCCCTCTATTTTAGTTTCTTTTATAAAGACATTAGATTTTATATTAAAAAGAAATGCTTTCAACTTGTATAAGATATACATAATTGACCAAACCTCATAAATTCATTTCTTCATTATCGGCCATGAAAAGTGAAACAGCCAACCTCCATTTTCTTTCCTTCAAAGAGCTTCAAAACATGATTTTGAGCACCTAAACACCTAACATACACTTGGCAAAACCCTAAACTCCCTTCACAAAACTTGTTCTACACCCCAATCCCTACAAATCTAATCAATTAAAATCTCAATTCCTCACCAATCCTTACCTAGCTATCTGATACCTCATTGATTTAGGAAGGATTTGTGGTTGATTTGAGAGCTTTGAAGTGGAAGGGATTAATCTTGGAGCACCTTAGAGCCAAGGGTTCATTTGATGCCAAAGTAGGGTTTTTAAACCTTTTTTCCTATAATCTATTTTTCTATTTCAGTCACTGATTTAAATTGGCATTTCTAGTTTTATTGGTTGATGATATATGGATGTTGATGTATTAATTTTGGTGGAGAATTTGGATGATGCTAAAAATCATTTTTGCTAAAAAGAAGTTGAAGTATGCATGTTGGATTTTCGGTTCTGTTCTAGGCAGCAGATAATCACGAATTTTTTGGGTGAATTGTTCGAATTTTTATCAGCTATAAAAATTATATATTCAAGCTAACATCTTAGGCTAGTTCCATGAATTTTCTTGAGCTCTAATTTCAATTTATACTGCCTTAAAAAAATCTAGTACTGAACTGGTACCTCTGCTGCCAGAACTCTTGGAATTAAAACTGCGAATTTGTCCACTTTTGTTACCATAGCAAATGATTGAATTATCCTTTGAAATTTTAACAAGGTGTTGATAACATCTCGAACTATAAATGATTTTTTTTCTGAGTTTATTCAATCATTCACTATGGTTAAAAATTATGAGATTTTGGTTCTGAGCTGAGGCTGAGTGGTTTCTGACCACCAAGCTTGTCTAATTTTGTTAAACAAGTTAGAGAAGGATTTTCCTTTTGAAATTTTTATAGGGTCTTGTGGACACATTGAGGTGCCTTGGAGAATTTTTATAGCCCTTGCAATGGATGTCTGATAGACAGAACAAATCGTACTCCTTAGGCATGAATTCTGCAAACATGTTGTATTTGTGCCGAGATGAACTCAAGTATTGATTTGATGATATAATGACTCTTGCTTTGAGTATGATGAGTATAAATGCATGCTAGCCAATTTAAAGAGTGAATTATGAGGTAAAAATGAGAATTACTTGTGATTGGATGCTTACATGTGGCTTATGCATGCCTTTGAGAAAAGAAAGTACATGATGCAATTATATGAGAAAAGAAAATGTATAAATTTCACTCGTGCATGTTCTGACATATGGAGAAAATAGAAATAAGACTCATGTAGAATGAGGGGAAGGTAAAAAGAGGAACTTCCCTAGAGATAAAAGGGGAGGCCAAAAAAGGAACTTCCCTAGAGATAAAGGGGAAGACAAAAAGATGAACTTCCCTAGACATAAATGACTCGGTAGACGTATCGGCTAGGAATAGATCTGTGTGAGAATTGGAGAAAGTAAATCCAATGATCATGTATAAGAATGAGCTCAGTCCTGATAAGCAGTCTATTTCCCTTGTGTGGTGTGAACCACTATAAATACCGTGTGGTATAAACTGTTCATTGTGGAGTTATCCATAGTAAATACTCGTCGGGTTTACACTAAGTTTTTCCTATGTCGATGAAAAGGGAAAAATGCACCGAGTTGAGTTCTATGGCCACAAGTAAAACCAGGTCACTTTGAGATAAGTTCACTATATTTAGCATATGCATACTCATATCATATTTAATTTCTTGATTAGGATTATTAACTATATGTTTGAGTTTTATGATATATGTGCATTAAGTGATTGATCATTAAAAGCAACCCACTTCAAAAATATGATTTGGAACTTTAAAAATGAATCATTATTGTGTAATGCTTGATCACCTTTTCTTAATAAACTGAAGTGGCTGGGGCGATGACGATGACATTATGGTTGAGTTTTTGGGAGCGTTACCCTACTGAGAATTGTATAATTCTCACCCCCTATGTGTTTTGTGTTCCCGTGTTGTCTCCAAGTTAATCCAGCAAATGATGCGGCTGCTACGTGAAAGAACTCAGGATTACAGTAGTTTAATAGCTGATGTTTTTAAATTACTATACTTAGTTGGAGTTATATGTATGTAAATGTAATAAAGAACGTATTTGTATTAAAGCTCTTAGAAGAGCTTCCTTTTGTACTTAGCTATGTATTCAATAAATATTGTGTTTCTATGTTATATATTTTAACCAAATTACGCTAGTTATTACATGATCTTATTGCATTTGCTATAGTTATTTAAGAAAAGTCCGATAATTTATAAGTAATAACTCTCAAGTTTGATGTCATGACTTGAGGATGACGTTGTACTTAGGAGGATATTACAATTTACCCACCAGATAATGTGCTTCTCTACAAAATAACTCTTAAAACCCCATGTACCTTTTCTAAACCTCTCTTTTCAACCAACATGTAAAAGAAAACACACATAAGTTTCTTTAAAATAACTTACACTAGAGCTAATTTAAGGACAAGACAACATCTAGTTCTGCATTAAATTAAAAGCACAAGATTTCCCTTGATTTTTCTCTGCATTCGTCACAGATACAACCACCATTTAAGAGTTGTGTGAGCTTGATTTGAAGCTTACTTAAGGCTTTGGTGAAAGGTTGATGGGTGTGAAAGTGACCAGTTGTCGTTAAGCTTAAAGACTAAGCTACTGATGGTGTTTTTATGGTATGGAAACTCACTAGCCAACCTAACCTAGTTTTAATTTTCCACTACTATAACTAAAATGATAGACTAAATGAACTGAATGAGAGTTTAAAACTCACCCAAACAGATGGCCTCATTTTGGTTCCTTGCAATTCTCTAAACACTTCTAAGCCTCAAGCTCTTTGTTCTCTTGTGTCCTTTCTCTGAAAACTCTTCCTTATACTCACACTTACAGCTCTAAGGTCCTTATTCTATTTCATAAAGATTACCACTCTTAACTTTTTAAAACTTACTCCCTAAAGCACACACTAGCTTCCATAGCCACCAAGACCTTTAATTTTGAACTAGGATCAAGAAAGAGTCTTCTTTTCTACCTTTCCTTTCTGCTAGTTCATGAACTCTCTCAAGGGAATGAAGGACTCATAAAACCTCTACATCTGCTAGCTAGGTGGTTTTTATCTTGAGGATGTGGAAGTTCTAAGTCTTAGCTCATTCTAGACCTAGGGGCTTAAAACTTGCACATCTATCTCCTCTAAATGTTGTATTATTTTCTTTCATGAAGAATATGCTTTAAAATATATGTTGGAATGCTCTATGTCTCTGTAATGACATCTATATATACTGGTCCTGCTGGAAATAATGGAAATCTATGTCTTGAGTTGATAAGAAGTGGTATACACGCACACTAGTGCTGGGAAGTAGTTTTGACTAAACTAGGAACACAAAAATGTATTGCACTTGCAAACCCTGTTATTTAAGCCATTGGAAAAATTATATATGGAAGCTGACTTCCCAAAGAACCTTCTCCAAAAGAAAGCACCGAAAAATACATCCCTTAGGCAGAGATATAATTTTTTAAAGTTTAGCCTTCTTACTGGAATTGTTGTCTAAATTTTAAGCATTGAATTGAACTTATATTTTAATATAGAAATGAAAAAATGTAAAATAGGTGTTGCTGGAAAGCTAAGATCTTAAGGAATATAGAGATGTAAAATACATTTACTAAAAATGTGCATGTGATTCTAGAAACACAAAACAAGTCACTGATTGAGTTGTCTAAACACTGCTGGAATAGAGTAACTTTATAGGGGTATAAAAGTTATTTCACTTAGTATAATCTTGCAAAAAACACATAAGGAGTGAGTCAGGATTCTGAGCATATCTTTATCTTCTTGAAAGAGTAAGTATAATGAGAGATATTAATTTTTCTTTATAGACATACCAGAAATGGAAATAAGCTGTCAAAGTCTAATAAGTCAAAAATGGTACTCTTAGGGGGCAAATCCACAAATTAACTTTTTCTGAGGGTTAAGGATTAATTATTGAAAATGAACATATTTATATAACAATGATAAATATATATAATCTATGATTACATATAATTAAGATTTTTTACTCATAAATGACTAAGAGAACTTAATTCTTGACCTAAAACCTTATGTTTCAATTAAACAAGACTTGATGACTTTGAGACACACATAATGTGTGACTTTGACCTATAATCTTAATTATGTATGAAATATTATGAATAATCATGAATGACTTATTATACGCATGAATGCTTCAATGTGCTACGACTGCTATGATGCAAATGTTTTGTTTTATATGCCTTGGGAATTGATCATATAGCATGCACTATATTACCTTGATGATTCATATGAGAAATATTAAATGTAAAGAAGTCCTGTATATGAATATGAATAAAGATAATGGGAGAAGCTCACTGCTTAACCCCTCACCTTATCCGTTGAGATTTTCTCTTAGAATAAGTTGTGGCGACAGCCACGGTGTGAGCTCATTACCCACGGAGGTGGATTAAGACATTGGTGTTGGTGCACTCAGTGAGTGAAGGACCGAATCAAGTTTAAAGAAATGCATGCATTGTTATATTCCCCCATTTAGTTAAGTAAATTCCATGATTACGACATCTGTTTAAATTGTTATCCTTGTTAATGAAAGATATTTAAAAGATATGTCACCTTGGAATATGAATGTTTTCAGAAATCAAGCATAATGAAACTCTAACTGCCCATGTTTTCTGTCAATTAATAAAACCGAAATGGCCTAGAGATGTACTTGATGACACTTACGAGATAAAAATTGCCTACTGAGAAATCTATGATTTCTCACACCTTCAACCGTGTCATCTTTAGATCCAAACGCGTCCAACGATGATCCGTCAATGTAGCAGCTTTGACTCTGATTCTGACTGGACTTTGGGAAATAGGCCCCCTTCTTGAAGAGTTTGTACCACCAAGGCGACCCCAGTAGTAGGACGCGGAGTCATCATAACTCACCTAGCAGGCCTTACATTATTATCGACTCTTCCGACTCTGATGTACAAATTTTTGAAGCTTGACTCTGAGATCGAGATCCTCAAGGAACCTCTGAACGTGGAACCTCTCTAGATGATTTTTCTCGAACCTATTCACTATGATGCTGACAATGAGGAAGACCTGGAAGAAGATCCCATGGAGATCGAAGAGGATGCAGTGGAGGAGGACATGATGGAGGAGGACTTGATGGGGGAGGATTTTGAGGATTAGCATGACGATTTCGAGGTTGATGGTTGGCAGAACTGGGAGATGTGGTTTGATGAGTCAGGACTTGTCTCGGATGTGATTACCGTATCTAACTATGACTTGCATAGTAATGCCTCTAGTCAT
The DNA here is from genome assembly GCA_031216125.1 of Dalbergia cochinchinensis. Taxonomy (NCBI): domain Eukaryota; kingdom Viridiplantae; phylum Streptophyta; class Magnoliopsida; order Fabales; family Fabaceae; genus Dalbergia; species Dalbergia cochinchinensis. Next base: position 53,494,859 of record CM062377.1, read on the forward strand.
CCCACTGTTGATGGAGCACCTACTCAGAGGACTCATGCCCTTCCTCATACTGTGAGTCCAGTCATCCAGAGCCCTTTCCATACCCATCATACTATCTAAGTGATGAAGTCATCTTCTATGTCGCTACTGCTACTATCTTTTAGCTGTTTAGTTTATTTACGCTTTTATGTTAGAGATGTATTAGGAGATATGTTGTATTAGCTATTGTACCTTATTTTTCTTTTATATCATGTGATGTACTATGGGTGGGAATACCTATCCTATGAACCTATCTATGTACTATGTTTATGATTTAATATGAAGGTATCGATGTTAGTATTGTTTATTCTTGTTCACTAATATGTGATTTTAACAGATAAAATATTCCCGGTTGACGAACGTTACTTCCGTTTCACGCTGCAGGCTTTACTTTTGAATATGTGATTTTAAAAAGAAAAATTTTCTGCTAATTTCCTATAACAGTAATTTCTAAAATGAATGCAATGTAAGAAGTAATAAACTAATAAGAATGAAATATGACTTAAGCATGGTTCGTTTTTATCAGGGTGTTACATTGACCATGTAGAAGCGTCTCTTTCTTCCAACCAATTTGCTGCTCCTTTAGCTATTCTCCTTATCTCTCCTAGATGGAATTTGAATTCAACCCTTGTTGCTGCCCTTGCACAATTCCAAAGCAAGTCCTTCAAAGCTTGCCCTTTAAATGTAAGCTTAAGTTTGCATATAAGTATTGAACACAAAATCAATGTTCATCCCTTACCCCATCAAGTACTTCCATCAAACCCTGCATTAAATAACTAACAATTAGCAACAATTAAGACCCTAAATTGTACAATATATACAAGGAATAAGGAACCATATACCTTTTGCTTATCAGACATAAAGACCCAGCCATGCTATGTAATGGAATTAATGTCTTCAAGCAACAATTCAATAAACCACTACTAGCTATCTCTATTCTCTACTTCAACGGCAGCATAAGTAGCAGGAAACATATTGTCATTGCCATCCCTTACTACGGGCACTAGTAGTTGACCCCCAAAGCTAGCCTTTAGAAAGCAACCATCCAAGTGGATCATAGGTTTACAAAACTTCAACCCTTTCTTGGTAGCATCCAAACATGCATACAACCTAAGAAATTTATGGTCATCAACTTTTAGCTTCATGGTTGACCCATGATTATATAATCTAACTGCAGGACAATAGTCCCATAACATTCCATATTGAGCTGCATTGCTTCCTTGAAGCTTTTCCATATCCATCTTGTTTGCTCTACATATCTTAAATCTTGACACAAATATTTTGTGCTCTCTTGCAACTTGGTTCATAAAGGCTTCAGTTTTCCACTTGCCTTTGTTGTCGCTAATGTGGTCTAGGTATTTGGCAGACAACCACTATAACATCCTCCCAAGGACAACGTCATCCTTAAGTCATGACATCGGACTCGAGAGTTATTACTTATAAATTAGAGGACCTCTCTTAAATAACTATATCAAATTCAATGGATTCGTGTAATAACTATCGTAATTCAATTAAAATATATAACAAAGATACAAGTCAATTACATAATGAAGCTTTAATATATATACAATCCCTATTACGTTTACATACACACATGCCTACAACTACATACAACATAATAACAATATCAACTACTAAACAATTGTAATTCCAAGTTCTTTTACGTAGCAGCTGCATTGTTCTCTAGATCAACCTGGAGCCAACACGGGAACACAAAACACATAGGGGTGAGAATTATACGATTCTCAGTAAGGTAACTCCCCAAAAACTCATTCATAATGTCATCGTCATTGCCCCAACCACTTCGATTTTTTAGAAAAAGAGTGATCATGCATTTCATGACGATGGTTCATTTTTAAAGTTCCAAATCGTACTTACGAAGTAGATAGCTCTTAATGATCAATCACTTAATGCATGTCACAACGTACTCGGAGGGCGCTGCGATAAGGATGACAACTAATTTAAAACAAAATGGGAGTCACCACTAATTTTAATTCTAGAAAAATTGAAAAATCGTTTGATTTGTAAAACTGATCTTTCAAAAGAGATTTGAGTCCAGGAGTCTGATTATGATTAAGGAAGGGTGGAAATTTAATCCCACTGCACCCCTAATACATTCATATAAATACAATTACTCTAGAGCTCATTATGCAAATCAATTATAATTTTAGTAATATTTATTTTTCCCCAAAAGATGTAACAATTATATGAGAATAGATTGAAAGAAAGGAAAATTAAATTAAAAAATTAATTTAATGAAAAATTAATTTTGGCTTGATAGTTATTGGCTACGTTGACATATCCTCTGGTGCAATGAGGAACTCAAAGCCACGTCGTTCTTATAGAAAATGATTGTGTGTTAATTGATTTTAACTAAAGGAGAATAAAAATGTGTCAATTGATTTTTATTTTTTGAAACCAATTTTTGATTATTAAATGGAACGAAAACATTTTTTTTTTTGACAAGCTCTAATTTTAATGGGAATTGGAAAAATTAATTCATAAACACAAACACAATTAATTTGAATAAAACGCGTAAACCTATAAAATAATTAAAATGAAAAAATAAAAAAATTTCATAAACACAATTACACAAAACATATAAAATAATTAAACTAAAAAAAGGGTCCTAATTATTTTTTAATTTTTTTATTTCAAAAAATATTAGCACAAAATTCAATCAAAATAAAGAAATAATTAAAATCACTTCTTATTTTTTATTTTTTTAATTCCACTCAAATAATATAAGATCATTACAACAAAATATAACATAAACTCTTTTTCTAGTAAATTAAACTACTCAAGTATTTATTTTAATCAACTTAAATAAATACTAAACAAACCAAACAAATTCAAAATCTGATTTGACAAAATAAAATTAAAAACTAACAAAATAATAATAATAATAATAATAACAAAACACTCTGTTCTCACTAACCCCTCCACACACACAGACACACACGCATGCTCACACACATACATCCATTCTTTTTCCCCTTCTTCACATACACACACACACACACACACTTACACAAAGAAAGAGAGAGAATGGCTGAGAGTGAGAGAAAGGGAATGAGAGAGAGAAGCCAAGAATGAGAGTGAGAGAGCGAGGGAGTGTGAAATAGGGGAAGAGGAGACCGGCAGCGCCGCCAGGGTTGGCTCCTGGGGACCAGCATGGTGGTGACCGCGAGTGTGTGGCCACGATGGGAGTGAGGAATAGAGCGGTGCTGGGTGACAGAGGCTGATCCGTGTGGTCTTGATGGAGAGAGCAGATCGGGGAAGTAGAGACAGTGACTAGGTTCTTACCATAAGCATATTGTTAGCTCCATAACCCTTCAAGTGTTAATGCAAAATATTTTCAGTGATACTACAACCAATTTAGAGAAAATATTTTGAAAAAGAACTAATGTTTCCCTTGACTTTCTTGAAGTATCAAACAGGTTGTAACATGAGCATAACACTGTTCTTAAAGCGAAAATATTTTCATGTGGCATGTGCAAACATATTCAATCTCATTTAAAGAGATGGAAACTAAATGAAAGTGAAAATTGTATCATGGAATGAACAAATATATGCTTAACAAACCAAGGCTTAGGTCTTCAGAAAGTAGCATCCGACTTCAAAAAGTACATTTCAAGTGAAGATTTCAACACAACTTTAAAGCAAGTATGTTATACAACCTTCAATCATCATGATCATAATCATATCATCATCTATAAGCTTTGATTGAAGACCGAAATATCAAACATATATCAAGGAACTAATATCGCACTTTAGAAAGCACATTTCAATGAGAAATAGTACACTTTACTATGAAAAGAAGGGAAATTTGAAATTCAAATTTTAAGTCAAACCCAGTCATAAACTAACGTGACATCTTTTCTTCTAACTGGGTCAACTGTCTCAACTTCTAAAAGGAGAAGTTTAGGAAGCTCATTCAGAAAGTAAAAAGTAGTTTCTGAAAGTGGCCTCAGAAATCTCTATCTCACAATGGCTTCTACAACAGATATAACAGTGCCAAGCTGCACTTCTATATTGCATTTCCAAAACACAAGCAGATGATGAACACATGTCATTTGGATAACAAATCAAGGGAAACTATCATAAATATAAATCATCTATAAATAAAGATGCTGTACTCACAATCAAGAGACTTTTGCTGATATTCTGCTGAAATGCTGAAGAAATCCTTCCTTATCCTTTGTAAAGTTCATTACTTCTTGTATGCAATTTCTTATTTTAAAAATCTTCTTTCTATGTTCTTAGTAGATCATATGTTCTTAAAAAGAATCATAGAAAGAAGTCATTCAAGTTTTCTAGGTCTTTCACTGTATATCTTACAAAAACTTGAGTGTTGGTTAGTTTAAGTGAAAAATCCAAACACAAACCTTTGTAACCTCGATCCAATAGTGATCGATGTGAGATAGCTTGGAGAGGCTAAGCAAAAACTACTTGTAACATGACAGTAGGAGTGAACTACTGGTCATGGGGTTAGCTTGGAGAAGTTGTTTAAAGACTTCTCAGTTGTGACAGCAGAGTGTACTTGCTAATCATTGTGTTAGCTTGGAGAGGCTGGTTAAAGACTATTTAGGTAGTGACAGTAGAGTATACTTGCTAGTCACTAGTAAGAGCTTAGGAAGGCTACTGCAAAGATTATCCAACTTTCTCGAGTTGAGAAAAGTTTTAATGAAACTCAACTGTTGTTGAGAACTGGATGTAGGTAAGATTGGTCGAACCAATATAAAACTCTTATGTAGCATCTTCTTCTCCTTTATCTCTCTTTCTTTTACTACATTGTATTTTATTTTGTGTTTCTGGAAAACTTTCTCTTATGCGTTTATTGTATATCTTGGTTCAAAAAGTTACTTTCTAACATATCTAACGTTGTTTCCGTTGCACTTCAAATTTGATACCTGATAGTATTTTGTTTAAGTTTTTCAGAAAAAGAAAAGTGAAGCATGATTGAACCCCCTTCTTGTATGCTTCTCTACCTACACACAGAACAAATAATTTATTCCAAAAAGAAGCCATAAAGAAAAATAAAATGAGCCATAAACTTAAACAAAGCTTGCAAAGATTATAGCTAAATAGTTATTGCAAAACTTTGACGTCTATCATAACAAATAATTAATGCCTTGTTTAATTAATTAACCTGGTAAAAGAAAGATGGTGAGACAGCATATGGAAAAAGTGACATAAATCAACAACTAAATAGCTAGACTCCTAAAAGCATAACAAAATAATATAAAATCAAGAAGAAAAGTAAAAGGATAGCAAAGTATTCCCTAAATTTTGATTGATATTCTTGATTATTTCGTATGGGTCTGATAGCTTTGGGCACTTGATATATCATCTTGATTTCATCCATTGCTACGTAAGCCTATAAGAAAATATTACAAACTATTAGCACGACACTCAATTTCAGAATTAATCATGACATAACCTAACTATAGAAATAAAGTAAAGAAAACATAATAAGGAAAACATAAACATTTGGGTTGCCTCCCAAAAAGCATTTGTTTATAGTCCAAGCTAGACTGCGTCCCTTGCTTCATGTTTTTTCCTAATAGATGGAGATGCCTGCATCATTAACTTTTCCTCCAAACAAGTGCATAAATTTCATGATCTTTTTTTTGTCTAAGAGAATAATTTCAATTTTTCCAACCCAGAAGCTATCACCTAGATCCTATCTCTTAGTGGAACTTGCTTGAGGTGTCCTTCCCATGTGTCGTTCCTCGACATCTATCTGATAACATTGAGCTTCCTTAACAAGGAAGTTGCTTGATTGAAAAACTAAAAAATTCACCTTCTCTTCTTGGACACTTAATGTCAGCTCTCCCGACTAAACATCTACTAGAGCTCTACTAGTTGCCAAAAATGGCCTCTAAAGGATAAGAGGTATCTTAACATCCTCCTCCATATCTAGAATGAGAAAATCTATAGGAAAGATAAATTGCCCTGCCTTCACTAGGACATCCTTTACAAGGCCATATGGATATTTGATGGATCAATCTGCCAATTGCAGGGACACTATAATGGACTTCACTTCTTCAATGTCCAATTTCTTCATCATAGAGAGAGGCATTAGGTTTATACTTGCCCCAAATCATAGAGTGCCTTGTCAATGGTCATGTTATCAAAGTTACAGGGTGCAGAGAAACTCCCAGGATCCTTTAGCTTTGGTTGAAGGTCCCTCTGAATGATGACATTGCATTCTTCAGTTAGAGAGATAGTCTCATCTTTCTTTAGTTTTCTTTTTCTAGATAAGAATTCCTTCATGAATTTGGCATAGCATGGCATCTACTCCAATGCCTAAACAAATGAAATATTAATCTACAACTTCTTGAACACTTCCATGAAACATGAGAACTGCTCCTCTTTCTTCTATTTTATCAGTCTACCAAGATATGGGACTTTGAAATATGGGTTGTCCTTCAAATTTTCCCACTTCCTTGGATCTTTCTCAACTCTCTTTTTTCTCAAAACTCCTTTTTCTTTCTTAATCTCTTTTTCTTTTTGGCTTTCTTGCTTTAGTTTCTCAACTGGCTCCACCACCTTCCCATCTTTTAATAAAATTGGCATGCAGTGCACATTGGAATTAGTAATGGTGTCACTTGGTAGAGTATTCTGTGATCTTTGTAAATTGGACACTTGTTTGGAAAGTTCTCCAATTTGGGACTTCAAATTTCTTATGCTTGTAGCATTTTATTGTACAAGTTTTTCTATTTCCAACTCCCAATCAGGCCTTTTATTGTAACACCCGGGGATTGCGAAGTCAGGGAGTGATCACCGGTGCAAGGAGGCACGGACAAGGAGTGACTCCTGGCAGACTTTAAAAGCGGAGGGGTACATGAATGAAGCGATTACACATCCGAATGAGAGGGATCCTGAGACTGTGTAGGTACAGGACTATACAATTAAGGAGGGCTTATATGAATTGATTTGTACTACCTATACTAATAAGATGCATCTTCTTTTCGATAGCCCATCATGAAAGAACTCTATATTTAAGCATTCTTAACTTGGAGTAACTTTGGGATGGGTGACCTCCTGAGAAGTTTTCCTAGGAAGCATGTGAGTGAGGACAAAGCACGCTGAAAAGACCCATGTTGATTTGTAGGGACAATCATCAATCCATAAAGCAGGAGGGGATGTTGCAAATATCCCTTAGGGGAGTACTTTGATGTGGTTCCATATTCCCTTGATTAGGGCAAGAGAAGTTAGGATCATTTCTCCACCCTGGGTTATATGTGTTGAAATAGGAATTATTCTGATGCCCATGTACCTGTCCTATATAACTCACTTGTGCTAATCAGTTTCGAGAATCTGAAGTACAGTTTTCAGCATTGAATGGTGGAGTATGGATGGTTGTTAGTTGTATCTTACTTATCCGATTGTCCATGTTGATTATCTGTTGGGTCATGATTGTGATGCTTGAGTTAGGAGCTTAGTTTGAGCCAAAAACACCTTAGTTGTGTCCACTAAGGTGCACTTCTTTTTCCATTCAAATGTTATTTGCTACTTATTAGCTACCATTGTCTCAATTAATTCTCTTGCTTGCTCTGGAGTTTTTAAATTAATGAGATACCAGAAGATGCATATACTATAGACTTTTTGGTAGGATTCATCCCATTGTAAAAAATCTACACTTGTTGCCAATCTGCAAAGGCATGATTTGGGCACATTTTGAACATCTCTTTAAAGTGCTCCCATGCTTCAGAAAATGATTCACCCTCCTTTTGCATGAAAGATGATATTTCATATCTCAGCTTAACAATATTTGAAGGAGGAAAGTATCTACCTAAAAATTTAGAACACAAGTTATTCCAAGTGGTGATACTTTCTTTTGGTTGTGAAGCCAACCAATGAGCAACTTTATTTGTAACAAAGAATTCAAACAATCTTAATCTAATGGCATTATTAGCAACTCCTTTGATCTTGAATGTGTCACAAATCTGAAGGAATCTAGTGATATGGGCATGAGGATTTTTTGTCAAACTACCTCCAAGTTAATTTTTTTGTATCAGTCAAAACAAGCTTGATTTCAAAATTATTGCCTTGCACTAGTGGTTTCCTTATGCTAGATCTACAACCTTCAGTAGTTAGGATGACATAGTCACCAAGAGTATGTCTTCTTATAGTACCTTACACACATTAGAGCATAAACAAAGAAAAGCTCTACAAACAATGAGTAATACATGAAATTAATGCAAAAAAAATTAAATGGAAAATAGATATGAAAACAAATAAAAAATCTATATTAGCAACACTCAAATTACTAATGCTATTAAGTAATAATCCCCAGCAACAACGCCAAAAGCTTGCTAGTCAATTTGGAAAACTAGCTCCAACAAGTATTTTGGGTCATAAGTAATAAAAAAGTGAATAAGGGAATATCGTTCCCATAAGGATTATGACCAAATACTAGTTCATTTGAACACATTACTATTCATGCAACCGAAATTTAGCTGGATTTAAAGAAAATTTAAATGAAGATTATAAAGAGAGAGTAAAAGTAATCAAATAATAACAATCGATGGAAAGCAGTATTAGGACACAATTTCATCTAAGTTCCTAGATTTTACACTACCTAATATGAATTTAATTTATTTTCCAATTCAATTACTGATCAAATTTCTCAAAACTTATAACTACAAATCAATGCCTTGATACTGCACTTCTCTTAGGATAAATTGAATAAATTAATGCCTTAATATTATTCTAAATTTTCCTAAGAACAAAGAACAAGATTCATATGATCACACAAATAAGTACTTCCATTCCTAGCTACTTAATTTATGGCAATGCTAGGTTGACTTATTTTATACTGTGAATTGCCATTCAGTTAATATAGAACCATAGAACATTCAAAGGAGTAGCTAATTCCTAGAAAGCATTAAGAATACTAAAACATGCATAATTGATTGTGTAACATCCTAATTTTTAACCCAATACTCCTAGAACATATTTAGGTTAGCCATTAGTCTATTACTCTTTTAGTCTCATTCTTTAAAACCTTTCTTTAAAATACTTAATGGAAAATACGGGTAGAAATTTTTTTTTCTGAAAACATAAACAAAACGTGAGCCACACATAACGTAAATGGTTGTTAACGTAAAGCGTAAACGTAACAAGAATAACATAATCAGAAACATCAGCACATCGTCATGTAACATGAACTTCAAATATCAAGTCAAACAACATTAATAATATTAATAATATAGGAATATTCCACAATAATACCACATTAAATATATTGAGCCCACCTGTAAAGGTTGAGCATACAACAATTCAAAAACCCACACATAACTATGATGAAATTAAGCTAAGACTATGTCCCCGCTTCCGCTGCGCCACTCTGTTCTCGAACATCAAGCTACTTTCATGTCGGCACCTCAGGGAAATCCACGGACGTCATTGTCAACCTTGTCTAAAGACAAAGATGGAAAAGAAAGATAGAAGAAGTGAGAAACTTATACAAAAATCTTAGTAGGGCTTCCCTTTTCACACACATGTCATCATCATCATCCTTAGGGACCTCGAGTTTAATTATGAAATAATGAGCACGCAAAGATTTATTTATTAAGTTCTAAAACATCTATTACTGAGGCTCGTCCATTTTATCATGAGTCTTGTAATGAATGCATCATACTTCTTTATGATATGCATGACAATACTTTATGCAACATTACTCTAAAGCATACATCTATCTTCATAGCAAACATGATGTGCATAGAACATGGTTCATGAATGACATTCCTTGTTTTCTTTAGGTGACTTAAGTCTCTTTTCACTCTTGGGGCCACCCTATTACTCTTCCCTTTTGAGAGTACTTCTAGGTTATGAGCTCATACCTTACTAGTCGTCACTAGCATAAACTTATTCCCTTTTGATAAGTACGGGTTAGAGGGCAATAATCACCTTTTCATCACCTATAGTTTGATAAGTCTAAAGGATCATTTTCTCATATTTTAAATCACCTTAAGCAAGAATCACCTTTTCATCACCTATCGTTTGATGAGTCCAAATGATCATTTTCTCATATTTTAAGTCATCTTAAGGCTTAGCATGTTATAACAAGATGCAATACATAACTCATAAATGTCATAACTCTTCATATGTGCATCTCTAACATTCCAAATGAACTATAACATGCAAATGATGAACTCTATAACAATACCTCACATAACATCAAACATCACATGAATGCATCATCTCAAATCATCATCACATAAACATTCCCTTAAATGGTCAAACACTTAAATTGGGTAACTCAAATTGTCAAATTATTTTCTTATGCATCTAAGGGACTAATCATCATCATTACCACTAATTATTAACCTCAAGAACATCATCAATCAAAGTTGGGCAGCATAGGCAGTAAATGAATTCCTATGATTTAAGGTGTTTAGAAGTTATGTTTTACTCTCTTTCTCGCTACCAACTTTTCTTATGATGCTAAAACAAACTCCTAAACCATTTATGAGTCAATTTCACTTAAGTGAACATGGTATAACATGGTTTTACAATCATTCAAAGGTGCTAGAACAGAATGTATAATTCATTTCCTTAGGAGTTTTAGAATTCACATTTTCAATTCTTTTTAGTTACTAGGCTTGCCCAAAGTGTCAAGAACAATTATCACATCAAGTAACAAGGTATCTAACACATTTAAATCATCTAAAATAGAATTTAAAGGTGCTGGAAATCTAAAGGCAAAGTCGAAAAGCAACATGTCTCATGAGCACAAAATAAGGCATTTCAAGTAACTAAGCTTTATACTTAAGATAACTTCTAAAACTCTTTGAAAACTAATTTACTTTGTCAAAGGTGCTAAAAATAATCATAGGGCAGCAACTAAATTAAAACATTCTTGAGATAAAAAAGAAGGCAAGTCCTTGAGCTCTAGGATTTTTTAGTGATGACAAAATCTTAAACATGCTATGCACCTCATTTTATTGTTATTATCAAATAAAATAAAGTGAGAACTTTTAGGGTTTAGGGTAAATATGAGATGCAAGTTTATTTCTTATCTTTGAGTTTAGGTGATGGCTTGAAATATAAACATGCTAGACAAGAATATAAATATGAAATGCAAGTTCATTTCTTATCTTTAAGCTTTATGTGATAACTTGGAAATCACCATGATATGCAAGTCCAATTCTTTATTTTAGTGCTCTAGGCCCCTTAAAGTATTTACTCTAAATCAACAATCAACTTTAAGGTTGAAATAGGTAGGCTTCGAGATTAATTATTAAGTGATAACAAAGAAATATGAACATGAATACAAAACTTGAATATAAACATGCCATGCAAGGACTTGAAATATAAATATGAATCCAAGTCCAATTTTTTATTTTAGTGCTCTTAGCCCCACAACAATAGACTTTAAGGCTGAAATAGGCGAGCTTCGAGATTAGTTATTAGGTGATAACAAGGAAATATAAACATGAATGCAAAGCTTGAATATAAATACACCAGACATTGAAAATAAATATGCAAGAATTGAAAGTAAATATGTAAGACTTGAAAGTAAATATGCAAGGCTTAAAAGTAATCATGCAAGTTCATTTTATATTCTTTACTATAGCTCATAAACTTGCAAAAAGGTAAAACTCAAGCTCTAGAGGTCTCATTGTGATGATCTCATAGCCATCATCTAGAAACACTCATCATCAAGCTATCATGAGAAACCAACAAGCCCATGAGGGCCGAAATGTTGAAAGAAAAGAAAAGGGAGAAACTGATTTTGTAAAGCATTAAAGCACCAAAAATAAAGCTTAACAAAGCAAAGAAATGATTATTAAAATAACTCCCTACCAAGGTATGTTTTCTTGGGGATAAAAAGAACTTGATCTTAAGAGGAGGATGAAAGGAAAATCTTCCTTGGAGCTTGATGATGTTTTGGGCCAAGGAGGAAAAAAAAAGGAAGAAAGTTATGGTTCTTGAACTTGATCCTTTAGAAAGGCAAGGCTAAGTGTTTAGAAGGTTGTGTATGGTTGAGAAGTGGTGGTTCTTGGTGAATAAGAAGAAGATGATGAAAGAACTCTTGAACTCTTGAGAGAAAAAGAAAGAACTTAGAACTACTTTTGAAGCTAAACTTAGCAAATGAACCAAAGTGGAACCAAGTTCATCTAGACATGGTATTTATAGAAAAACAACATCAAGGGTGCAAGAATGGAGGGAGTGGCCGAATTCTTCATGGAGGGAAAAGGAAGAAAATATCTCTTTGTAAGGTATGGTATAGGCATGGCTAGGTATGGTGAGGTATGGTCTCAAGCATGGCTTCAAGTATGACCTTTGATTTGGAATTAAAATAAATTAATTCTTTTAAATGGAGGAGGAAGAGGAGTGGCGGTTTCTCTTAATTAGGGGAGGAAAATCACAATTTAATGTGTATTAGGAGTAAGCTTAGGGGTAGTATTTGATTAGGCCAAAGATTAGAGTTTTGTGACTAAGTGTTTAGGTAAGTAAGTAGGTGATTAGGGCTATAAAAGACTAGATTAGAAGATGGTCTCACTAAATTGATGAAGTCAAACTCCATTAACTTGGAATCCAATGCTAACATGTTTTCTTGATTTTGGGAATTGAAAAAAGAAAATACTATTTCTAGATTCCCTTCTCAAAGAATTAAAATTAGAAAAGAGTTTTGAGTTTCTCTAAGTAATCTTAGGTTCTAATTAATCTCAATTAATTATTTTGACTCTAAATTAGTAATTAGAATTTACTAATCTTTAATTAGAGCCTAATATTGCTTAGGTTTTGCTTATCATATCATTAGGCCCAAAATGCACTATATATGGGCAAAATCGTAATTTTGTACAAAAACTGTCCGAGACCACTGGGACTTAAACAGATATGCCTAGACTCTAAAAACATCATTTTAAACCTTTCGGGAAATTCTCGGGCTCAAACGGCACTTATTCCCGCACAAAAACTCTATAGGGGTATTTTGGTCATTTTGACCCGAAAACTTAGAAAAAGAGATTTTTCTACTCTATTAACATTCATTCACATACAATCCCTTAGAACATTGAGTCAACCCTTCGAGGACTACCGGGTCAGCTGTCCTCGAATTCCGAGTGAAAAATGACCTTAGGAGAATTTTGGTCATTTTTGCCCAGATAAAAAAAATTGGGGTGTTGCAGATTGAAAAAGAAAATCAAACCAATAAAAGGAATACAAAATTCATTCCCTCAAACTACATTGTTCCTAACACCAAAAGAAAATTAGCAAGCCATAGAAGAGATGAAGAACACAATAAAAATCATGTTAACTAGATTGAGTTCTGTAATGTCTGTGGTCTCTCCTTAAATAACAAAGAGAATAAAACATAATTTTTGGCCAAATCCCTTGATTTTCTCCTTTTCAAATCAAAGCAAATACTTCGCTTGAGATTGTTACAGATACGATGCAATCTTCAAATCTTATCCAAATCTTTTTAAATCTTCAAATCCATATCAAATCTTTTTTTTTCCAAATCATTAAATGATATTGCTATCATTTTGTTTTGCAACACAAATAACAATTGTGAGAAGATCTATGAAGTAAATCCAATTCAAATCAAAAGATAACCTCACTAATAGCAAAATTAATCTAAGTTTAGCCAAAAAGATTGGAAGACATAGAAAAAAAGATATAAATTAACTAACCAATAAATGCGAGATGAAAAGGATAATAATGCAATTATCATACCTCGGCTAGTTTTTTTTTTCTAAAAAACCAGTAGCTGCTGGTTCACAAATTTTCACTTCTAAAGTCTTTAAACTCAGAAGCATACCTCAATTTCTTTGGGCCCAGTCAATGAACTCCTTAAGCCCATTTCTCAAGCATTAAAACTTAGCTTTCTAACACTTGCAAACAAGTGGCGTGGCTCATATTGTAATAGTATTTGCCTCTTAAGATATGCACCTCGAGTTCAAAGCCTACTAGCAGAGCTAGTGGCAATTGTTGAGGCCCAGGACTTAAAAAAAAAAAAGCACACTTGGAAACAAGTGACACTCCTTTTGTTTTATACTAGAACCACTCAACTTTTACTGGCTAATTCCATCAATGTGGGACTCTTGGCTTGTGGGAATCACAAATGAACATTGGCGTGGCACGATAGCAGTTCCTATTCCCCTGGCATATATTTATCATTTAAAGTATTTAAGAATAGCTTGGATTGATATTGAAACTAAATGGTGTAGAAGATGTAGTTTTGAAATCGAAATGATTGTAGTGAAAGTTGACGAATCCATGAGATAAAATCGTGATTGGGTGCGTAGATTTGAAAGGTGCATGGTATCAAAGCTCAGCATAGAAGACATCGGAAAAACCATTATCTTCTAATAATTTATTCATTCACATTCTATAATACTTTTTAAAGCTCAAAATTTTATTATACATTTTATATATAGTATTTAATATTTTTTATTTATTTTAAAGTATATGATTAATTATAGTATACATATTTATATTTTTTAATTTTTTATATATTTATTTAATTATATTTGGTTCAATCAATGACTTATCGGTTAAATTAGTACAGTGACCCTATGCCTTGATTGAGTCAAGTACTCGGCCAAGTTTGAAAACTATCGTCATATCTCAAGCAGGCTATAGTTTTCTATGTCCACAGTACTAGATAAATTATTGGTTCCTTACGAAAGGTTTTTGAAGAAATTCTGTTATTATTTGAAAACACAATGTTACATAAGGAAACATATAGAGCCAAACGTGGATTCTAAAAGATGCCGGAGCTTACAAATTAATTACACCATTAATAGTGAGTTGTTATGTGAAATGATTAAAAGCATAGTCACTCTTCAAAATCATACTTTCCTTTTTATAATTATTTTTTTATATTTATTCTGTGAATATTTTTTATAAGATTAATTTTGATATAGTATCAGTGTAAAATATTTTATGCTATTATCCAATTATATGGCATATATAATATATGTGACTTTGAGATAATATTTGTAAGTGTCATTTTTAATGATATCAAAATTAAATTAGATTGAAAATTTGTTCTTAATAAGAAAATGTATAAAAAATTTTCACCAACATTCCGTCAAATTTAGTTTTATTTCATATAAATATTTTTTTAAGAGTTTAATTTTGATACTGATAGTATAAAATTTTTTACTTGGTTATCCAATTGCATACATCACCACATAAGTAAAACACGTTTAACCTCACTCCACTACTTCAAAAAATCACGCATACCAAAGGATTTAATTGGATAATAATATAATAAATTTTATATTATCAGTGTATTTAAATTAAATTTATTTTTAATATCAGTTTTATCATTTATATATATTTTATATTAAAATTCTAATGATAAATTATTGTTTTAATTTTTATATATACATATTAAATCTATGAAAATATGGTATATAAACAATTTATTCATGCATTGCACTGAACGCGTTCACACACTATTAAAGATATTAAGTTAGTTATTAGAAGTTAAGAAGTAACTAGAATGGAAATGAAGTCTAACTTAGGTGCTTATTTATAAAAGATATTCAGGATGGCTCAATGCAAATTTCTCTAAATTACCCAGTATTAATGATTAAGAATAATATATATTATACTCACGTATAAATCGTAAGACGTATCACTATTAAATCAATAAATTCTTACTAACATGACCTACTACTAAAAAACAACAACTACCACTATTATTGTTGTAGTAGTCGTCATCGCTGATATTATTATTGTTATCATTATTGTTATTGTTATTATTATCTCTCAAATATTTAATTTATTTTTAAAAGAATCTAGATATATTTAGTAGTGTTTCATTCTAAAATATAAATTCATTCAAATACATAGTTTGATTGTAAAACTAAGAACCTATATTTATAGATAAAATAATAAAACACCGCTTATAGCTCACAGAAATGATAACCTGTATTCACTATTTTTATCATTTGAAAAATAATAAAAATGGAAAACGACAATTATTAGTTGTATTTTTCTGATCAGTGCCTTTAGATTATAGTCAAAGTTTTCAATAGAGTAAGTTTTTAACGGAAAAGTGCGATTTTTAAGTTTGCAAGACATGAGTCCATTCAAATGTTTATAAATTTATTTTTGTTGGAAATTTTATCTAGTGTCCGAAATACACTTATTAGTTGAGTTATTATTTATTTTAGTCCTTGACTTTATACTTTATACTTGTGAGTTATTTTAATTCATGACCTAAAATGAGTTGAATTAATCTCTAACCTTACATTCTATTAATTTCTCAGCCCACTTTTAGTTAACATTCAACCAATTAAATTATTATGTATAACATTAAATGATAATTTGGCATACCTTTATATTATCTAAAGTAGAATTAAGTTTAGTCATTTAAATCTCTTTTTTAAGCCATAAAATAACTTATTTTGTGTACTTTTAAATACCAAAATGAGTTATTTTTCAACTTATTATATTTTAGATTGCATATGATATGTTAGAATATCGTTTAACATTATACATCATTATTTAATTAATAAAATAGTAAATAAAAGTGTGATGAGAAACTAACTTATGTTTTGCAATGTCAAAAGTTAATTTGACTCATTTTAGAAGTTAGTATTTAAAATGATTTATTAAGATAAAATTAGGAACTTGTTAGGGGAGCGGCTAATGTCACTTCTACTTAACCATTATTTTTTCAGTTTCTCCAAAATGTCCTTTCATTTATTTGTCAATTAATATACTAATCTATTATTAAATATTTATTATAATTTATGAGTTCATTTAAATTATTCAAAATAATTTTTTTATCATTAATTTCATCAATTTATCATCTCTATATAAACTAACGTGCTAATACAATTATGGATTTAAATATTGAGTTATCTTTCCAAATTTTATTCATATAATAATTATCTAAATAATAAAATAATGAAATACTGAAAAATAACAAGATAACGTTAATAAAAGTGAAAAATAGTATATGATGTTTCATCTTGTTATTGATTTTTCAAATTCTGGAACACTCAATTTTGCATAATTTTAATCTTTGACGAAAGTCTTTTGTGGATTTTTTAATATATAAATATGTCTTGCAAATTGTTTAGCAAGTTTTAGAGTTTATCTTGATTTTAGTATAATTTTTCATTTTAATTTTAGGTTCATGAAAAAATGACAAAAGAGGGTGATCCTTCATAATCTGGCGTCTCAACGCTAGAATTTAGCGTCACATCGCCTACAGGTTCAAATTTATTCTGGCATCATAATGCCCATATGTGGCATCACAACGCCCATAGGATCCACAACTTGATGCTACCAATGTCAAAACATGGTGTCCTAATACCACAATCTGGCATCGCAACGCTTGCGGCCTGTGTTTCTTTATGTTTGTGGATGTTGGGCTATTAAAGGGATATAGATAAGGTTTTTAAAAAAAGAAAAGAAGGAGAACAGAGGGTGAACAAAGAGAACAGAGAGAAAAACTGGGAAAGAAGGCAAAAAAGGCAGAAAACTTAAGGAAGAGGGGAAGATTGGAGGAATCTATCATCACCAACCTTGGGTTTTATGAATTTCTCTTCTTTCTTGTAATTTTCTATTATTGTTATAATGTGTAGTTAAACTCAAAGTTAGGGGAAAAGTGAATTTGGCTTGTTATGTGTTTCTCTCGAATCAATTTACTTGAGTCTGGATTAATCATTTACCTTTGCTGTTATTGCAAGTTTGTGAGTTGGCTTCTCATAAACTTTGATTAGGGGTAATATTCAAATTAGAAAATTTGGTTGTGTTCTTGCTCTGAGGCTAAATGACATAATTTTCAGGAATTATGAATAATTCTTGTGGTTGTATGGAAATTGGATTAGAGTTTATGTTTAAAATCCACTATTTGTTAAACATAGTTAAGGAATTAAAATGCTTGATATATAAGTATAGGAAAATTGGTTTGGTAAAGAATTAGGGCCCAATTTCCTATGATCTTTCCATTAATCCTTATAGATTTCCAACTCGAGTTAATAATTCGGTTAATAAGTTTGATACACAAGAGCCAAAGAATTCTTCACCACTAACGTTTTTGCTTATAATTGTTGTTTGTTGGAATTTATCATTTATCATAACATATATTTACAAATTGTCAAAGTTTTAGCATTAGAACTACCTTTAATCCAAACCATTTTGTTTACTTTTATCTAATTAGAAGCAAACTTGTGAATTATTGTTCAATTGCACTAGTCCTTATGGGAACGATACCCACTCCGTGGTATTACTAAAAACGAATTGATATACTTTGCCAATTTGTTATCAGTATATTATAAAATATGAAACATAAATTCATTGCTTTGCATTAAGTGAATAATTAAAATAGGATACATATATCTAATATTTATACAGTACATATAAAATACGATACATTTATAATATTTAACACAATTTTCTTATGTTAAAATATAAATTAAATTCTTTAGTTCTTTCTAAATATAACAATTATATAAGGAGTATATATAATAATGAGTTTTCTTAAAGAAACAACGACTAATAATAATAAAGAAAAATTAATATATGATAATGCATGAAGTACATATCTGACATATCATTAAAATAAAGATTTTAACATTTTGCGTAAACTTCTCTAGGTGTTCTATTATTTCAATTTATGTGCCTATTCTTCTTCAATTCTTTGTGAAAAATTAATCCTTCACTTATTCTCTTTTTTTCAATCGAATATGCTAAATATAACTTTTCTCATAAAGGTAAGAAGTTTTCATTTCAATCAACAAAATATTTTCTCAATTATTTCTAAAAAATATATATTTAGTGATTTCTATGAAAAAAATAAACGAATCTTAAAATTTTAAAAGTAAATTAAAAGTATTAGATCACAAAGAAAAAAATTAAAATATATTTTTATATTGAAAATATTAACATTAAACACAAAAATTGGATACATGCATTAACGATAATAAAACTAATTTGGATTTATTGTTATTTACTGCCAAACATTGTTTTTTTTTTAAAATAATCGGTGTCTTATTTTATTATGAAAATAATTTAATTTGAAAATTGAAATAATTGTATCTAATACATTAATTGTATGTAAAAAATAAACAAGTAAGAATGTGTAAGACAACATATAAATATTTAATTGAAATAAAATAATAAATTTATATAAAAACATAGTTCATAATAATAATCAGTTAATATTAGATTGTTATTATGATTCTCTAGAGAGAGAAAGATTGTCATTATTGCAACCAATTGTGTAAGTTGCGTATGTGTCTCAACAGCTACTAATACTAACTGTCCAACTTGCTTTGGTGCAAAAATAGTTTCAATTATCTCGTGTCTCATATTTTTTATGTTCCTTCCTTTCTGCTATTAAAATTGAAAGGACTCCAGCTGGCTAAAATTGTGAATAATTGAAATCAAGTTTGAAGCAAACACAAACTCCAGTCAATCGATCAATATAACAATTTAGTTTCATTTTAAAGTTCACTATATCTTTGTCGCCTTTCTTTGTTTTTTTTCAATAACTTAATAATATTTTGATATCCAAAAAAGGGTATTTATTCAGACACCCATTTTATAATCATTACATGTGATGGTGGTCCCAATTATCCTTAATATCTATCCCATCCAATAATTATAAAGTAGATGTATGAATAAACACCTACTTTTTAGATGTCAAAATATCATTATCCTTTTCAATAATATTACCACGAAGAGGTGAGATATGAGATATGTACATGATCTGTATCTGTGCAATAAGAAATTAAAATATATATATATGCTCCGATATACATGCTTTATGTGGAGGTGATAATTAAGTTCGTCGCTCTTCCTTTCAATCTCTTCATGCAACCTTATACCCGCTGGTGGCTAGGTGGGTAATACTGCAAATACAAGGTCCTTACTACAGTGAACTATATATTATATTCCTCAGCACTAGGAAAAAAGATTCTGTTCTCTAAACGACACAACTAAAAGGACAACCTACTATATTATATCGTGTTCTGATATGATTCTTACTAGTGACCACTTACGGTTTCATCTGCAACACTAGCTTGTCTCTCGAAAATTCTCTGATAAAGGTCCCCCAACTTTCCATATGCATGATGCACAGCGTCACGACTCATACAAATTATTTATAGATCATTTTAGTTAGGGACCTCAGTTCCAAGTCGAAGACCAAGTATTCACCTCACAAGCCCTTCGAAAGGACACGCATGGTGGGTCTTTCAGCCCGTTATTGTCAAGAGTGCGGTCACGGCTCATCCACCCTTTCGGTCCCAATTACCACATCATCACTCTTCCCTGACATTACATGATAACTTTCCATCGAAACATAGTCATAAACATCAAATCAGAGCATATGGGCATGTGTATGTAGATAGTGGGTTAGTCATGCTCAGTTCTAAAGGACCATTGGTCGTTCTCAGAGGACCCACCTACCTAGCCAGCTAACCAACCCCACTTAGCCTAAGTGCTAAAAATCACGTACGGTGGACAGATAAAGAATGTGTTTTTCATGCTAGTGAATGAGAAGGAAAGGCGAGCCCGGAAAGGGTAGGTAACCGAAGTTACATTAAAGATAACCCAATTTCATGCATCAAAATTCAAAAAATAAAATAAACACTAGTCGTGTTCATGTACAAAAAGCAGAGACATATGGTTAGGCCATATCAACCGCCTTTGCTAGTGATTGTGCAATCTTTGAAAGGAAGGTTTGTAGCAGATCTTACAGAAATGGGAATGGGACGGTAGACGATCACATTTTGGTGCTTGTCCCCCTGATCTGAATTGAACTAAAATTGTAGTTGGCGTTGGGTGCTTCCGTAGTTTTCTTGCTTGCATCATCCATCGCGTCAACCCCAAATAGATGAGGCCCATGCTTGTAACCTTGATACTTTGCGATGTGCTTGTTTGTTTGTGGTCAAACTGATCATCTACGCGACACCTATTAAGTGCAAGTAAAACATACTATAAATTAGCAATTAGCAATGGTAAAGTCAAACCTATGGTTAATCTTTAAGGAGTGAACTTTTTCTGATGGCGTCCTCAAACTTTCTCGTATGAACCACTGTCTTCTTAAAGCCCACAACGTCATAAGTTAATTTACCTTAGTGACTGTTTTTCGAATCGAGACAAATAATATTTATTCTGATATAAGATTGATAGGAAAAATTTTGTTTTCAATAGTGGTTAAGAACCGGATGTAGGCAGGTTGGCCGAATCAGTATAAAACCTCTTGAGCAGTATCTCTCTTTTTCTTCATCTCTTTCTTTATTACTGCATTTAGTTTATTTACTATGTTTCTTTTGGAAATCTTTCATTTTGCATTTATCTAACATTCTTATTTCAGAAAGTTTACTTTCTGACATCCCTGCTTCCGTTGCACTTCAAGCTAATTGCTTGATAGTATCTTAGTTTAGTTTTTCAGAATTCAAGAAGGGAAAGAAAGAGTGAAGTACGATTCAACCCCCATTCTCATGCACTTTCTTACCTACAGATGTATGGGCTATTGATGGCCTGCTTTGGTATTCTAAGCCCGCTTTGGTATTCTAAGTAGCACACTTCTAATTATTGTTTTAATACTTGAGTAATACACGGTAGCGAGGAGGATGTTACACCTTCTGGTTGAGCCCCCACTTTCATTTTGAAAAATGAATTTTGATTTTTTTTTATTTTTAAACTTTTCTTTTTGATGAGTTTGATGATTGATATGTTCGCTGTTGTGTTCCACTATTCCTGTTTAATTAATTAATTAATTAATTTTATATATAGAGTCATTTAAGCATATATGTCACTCTTCTAAAAATAGTAACACAAATGAAATGGGCATTCTACTATTCCTAACTTTTTATTCTTTTGTTTTTATTTTTATTTTTTTGAGGTTTAGATAATTATATTATTTGATTTGTAGTCCCTTCAAATATGAGGGTAATAACATATTTTTGTTAGGAATCAAGTTATTAGTAGTCTTAATTGGTTTATCTATATTTCTCCATTATTGTCACTATAGTTTCTTAAACTATCTTTAATTGTGAATAGACAAAAGGAGTAAATTACTTGATTTATTGTTGTATTATTATTATTGGTTGTTATTATGTTTATTTTTCTTTGCTGAATTTCTTTACTATCTTTGTGATATTATTAATAATCAAGTGCACTACATCAGATGTCTTCTATACAAACATCTTCATCACAAACACTATCATCCCATGAAGCACCTATTGAAGATTCCATTAAAAGATCATATAACAATAGGGGAAAAAATATCCAACTTGGGGGCATTGTAAGCAGCTTGTTAAGAAAATGGGAAAGTTGTTCTATCATGTCTCTATTGTAACAAGACAACAGGGGCAGAAAAAATCAATTGGTTGAAAAGTCACTTCTCGAGAGGAAAAAGATATGTTGAAGAATGCAAGAAGGTGTCAGTAGGTATTCGAGCTCAAATGAAACAAAATATGAAAGAATGTTGAAGCCAAAAAAGAAAGGTCCAAGTAAGTCTTGAAGAAATTAATGAATATGAAGAAGAGCTAATGGGTGTAGGTGATAATGAAGTGCAAGACTCAAATAGAGTTACATTTTCTGCATCTTAGAAAAGGAAAAAGGTCTAAACTAGGTTTTTACTTTATGCCTAGACAATGCCTGGAGCTCAATCAACCTTAAAAATTTTTGATTCAATTCTGAAGAATTTGAAAACTACAAGGTCATAACATCTAGCCTTCTTGATATCATTGAGAGGCATGCTTATGGAAATCCTAATTTGCAATCTAAGTTAACAAGTGGAATGAGGATCTTTAAAAATGCTGAACAAGATTTTGGAAGGTAGTCCGCTATATGTGAATGAAACACAATGATGCCAGGTAAATCTAACAATTGTTATTATTCTAGATCAAATGCAGGAATTTTATGGATGTTGTGCACTAAATTTGTGAAAATTAGCTATTCATGTTTTAAGCCAAACTTATGGTGTTTTGGATTATGAGCAAAATTGGAGTGTATTTGAACACATTTACTCAAATAAGAGAAACAGATTAAAGCAACAAAAGCTTAATGACCTTTTTTATGTTTATTGCAACTTGAACCTATAACAAAGGTATCTTTTCATATAACTATTCGTTTATAAGAATATTTTGTTTCCAAAGTATTTCTTTTATCTTGATACGAATAAATTGATAAACATAGGAATAGAATAATGAGAATCAAAGTTATGATCCAATTTTTTTTGAGGCATTTAAGGACCATTATGATATGGTATTGGAAGACTCATCATCACTTTTAAATATGGATGAGTTAAAGGCCTTACATAATATTGAAAATGTTTCCATCTAATCAACTCTAGATGATATTGATATTTTTTTAGTTGAATTAAGTTTTTTTGGTTGTCATTGTGTTATTATCATCACGGATTATTATTTGATAGTTTGATGTTTATTTGTGAAAAAATTATATGATTGTAGATCAATTAAATTTAGAAAATAATGATGATGATGATTCTGCACATAAAAATTCCAATGAAAACCCAAACCAAAATGAATGCATTGCTGGTCAAGTTTTAGATTCAGCTGAAAAGGAAAGATCCTTTGGCCAAAATGAAACCTTGACTCCTTAGGGATAATTTGAAAGTCTGTTAGTATTGTTATGGGTTTATAATGTAAAACTTTGTAAGTTTATTTATTTAATTATGTTTTGAACTTGTCAATTATGATTTGTGATTATGAAATGTGAACAAAGTTAGGAATTTATGTTATTTATGTATATTTTGTATTTGGACCCCTTAAAGAAATTGCTAGTTACTTGTCATTTTATTGTATTTTATTTAAACTTTTATAAGTTTTTATAATTTTTTAA
The DNA here is from genome assembly GCA_031216125.1 of Dalbergia cochinchinensis. Lineage (NCBI taxonomy): Eukaryota > Viridiplantae > Streptophyta > Magnoliopsida > Fabales > Fabaceae > Dalbergia > Dalbergia cochinchinensis. The sequence goes on from CM062377.1 coordinate 53,518,682, forward strand.
TTAAATCCGGTTTAATCAATGACCCACCAGTTGAACCAGTGATCTAGTGACCCGATACTTCAACCGAGTTGATCATCAGGTCGAGTCTAAAAACATGGACAACACTCACAAGATAAGTCATTTTCAAACTTAAGCTTGGGTATCCTTTTCACAACTTCTTTCTAAGATATCTAAGAAATCAACTTCATGTGGACATCCATGACCAAGTTTCTTAAAACATATCTACTTCAGATCCACGAAAAATGCCAAGCATTTCCCATTTTGATTTACAAGGTCATTTAGATACAATACATAAGTATTGTTTTGCCTTCTGGCATAGTGAAAATTATTTGACCTGGTATAGAATCCTTTATAGAGCATTGTGATTATTCAAACATAACCTTATCACCTTGGCCACATAAATGACTAATGCTCAAAATATTGTGAGTTAAACCATCAACTAGGATGAAATTAGAAATTAGATCAAAATTATTCTAACCAACATTAAACATGTCTCGGTAATCTTATATTTGATGCCAACTGCGAACTTAACTATTCCACCCTCCTTGGGCTTGCGGTTTCTAAACCATGATTTGTTCTTTCATGTGCCTAGAACAACTATTGTCTAGATACAATTTCTTCTCTGTTTACTAGTGTGAGCTAAGACACACTTGCATCATAAACTAATTTCATCTTAGATACCCATACCTTCTTAGGTTCTTTTGGGTTAGTCATATTCTTTGGGTTTGACACCCTTTCTAGGGTTCTTTTCCTATCAATTTTTAGGTTTCTGAAAATGAAGAATTTTTCAGAGATATGAACATTTTTTAAGCAATGATTACATTTAAGAATTTTGCTTTGTGAGCTATTGGATGGTTCACCATTATTCTCTTTATGATACCCCAAGTCTTGATTTTTCAAAGTATGGTCTCTGACTTCTCAGTATCAAATCGAGATTCATGTTACCATTAACCGCCTTTCCAAGATCAAATGTGAGAATCTAGACAGTTCTCTCAAATTCAAAAACATTAGAGGATGCTTTCTGGGGCTCCAGCTATTAAGGCAAGAACTTCGTTTTCAAAATAATTTTTCTCTTTCAAAAGCTATCTTTTGTAACAGCCTAATATTTAACCTAATATGCCTATGACGTATTCAAGTTAATTATTAGTCATTATTCTTTTGTTCTAGTTCTTAATTCTAATTTTTAGAAAATACTTAGTGAAAATATGGGTAAATTTTTTTTGAAATAAGAGATGAAAACGTGAGCCGCACATAAGATGAATACTATATTCATTTGGTTTGCGAACGATAATAAAAAAAGCCATACATGCCATAAATAAAATCACAAGATCGTACATGACAACCATCACATCATATATATATATATAAAATAAAGGTTCTGCCATACACCAAGTTATATAATAGCATAGGTATAGTCATCCGAATAGAATGCATAGAAACATGAAATACATAGACTAGAAACTCGCCCACTAAAGTGCATGTAAAGTAGATAACCTCAAAAACAAAAGAAGGCTATCATATGCCAACTATACGCATAGGCACCACTAAGTCTGCTACTAGCTCCTACTGCTGCCCGCCCAATAGGGAGGAACATATCCAACGCATTGAGCCAGTTCGGCCGAGGTGGCCAAACGGTGTGTAGGTCAGGCATGGGCTCCATGACAAGGTATCATCCTCACTCATCCTTCGCGAATTTGCTATGTCATGGTGGCCTCACTGCCCTCATGGGCACGGTGGGCGAAGAACCCTCGAATGGCACCTGGGTGGCGGAGTCCTCAGATGGATCCATTTTTGAATGATCTGTAGGGGAACGGGGCACATACTCTAGGAAGTCATGGATGGCAGAAGTGGCTGGTTGGGTGCGGCAAGTCCACTCTTCATAAGGTCGTGTACGATCGAAGACGAGGTCATCACCGAAAGGGAAAGCAGGAGAGAACTGGAAGCTAGAAATTGGGTGTGCAAAGGGGTGGTTCATGTAGATCACGAACATCACCATCGACCTCTGAAGATGCGATGGAAAGAAAAGATAGAAAGAGTGAGAAACTTGATAAAGAATCTCAGTAGGATGTCTTTCTATCCTAGTGTCATCATCTGCGTCTTCAGGAACCTCGGGTTTCATTATGAAATAGTGAGCATGCATAAGGTTCAATTGTTAAGTTTCTAAAATGCCATTTACCGAGGCCCATTCATTTTAATATGCGTCTTGGATGTCATGAATGCATCATGCCTCATCATGAAATGCATGTCAATGCAAGGTGCAACATACTAAGTACAAACATAAGTGATGCTCATGGATCATATAATTATAACATGAGTTTTTTTAAATTTATCTTTTAGGTGACTTAGACTATTTCTTTCTCTCATTTGGGGCCACCCTATTACTCTCACCTTTTGAGAGTTCTAGGTTATGAGCTCATACCTCATTAGTCATCACTAGCATATTCTTATCCTTAAGATAAGTTAACACCAGACTTTCAAGTATGGGATAGGGGGCTAGGATCACCTTTCATAACTTTTAATTCATGGAGTCCAAAGGATCACTTCCTTATTAGATCACCTCTCATAACCTTTAATTTGAGGAGTCTAGAGGATCATTTCCATATATTTTATGTCACCTTACTTTAGCATGTTATCTTAAGATGCAAAAACACAAACATCTCATTTAATGCCTCATGCTTTCATATTACTTCAGTGTATGCATCTTAAATATTCGAAGTGAAATCATAACATGCCACAATAAATTTTGCTACTAAAAACCATGTATGCAAACATTAGTCATCACATAAAGTCTCACATTAAATCACATCACCTCATAAAGTAAGCACTTTTATTATCTCTTAATCGATTAAACTTCTAAATCGGGTAAGCCCAACTTTTGTATTTATTCTTTTATGCATCTAAGGGGTTAATTACAATGTTTTGCATTAGTGTTAACCTCAAAAATATCATTAAACAATACTGGACAGAATTTAGACAAGATAGAAAATGGGTAATTTCGGTGTCCTAGAAGTTACGTTTTTTACCCTTTCTCATTACCGACTTTCCCTATGATGCTATAATTAATTCCTAAACCATTTATGAGTGATTCCTATATATTTACTAAGTGGTAAACATCACTTTTACTCAAATAATGCTTGCTGGGCAGAAACCATGTTTATCATTCTAAAAAGTCTTAGAATTCACATTTTTGGTTCTTTCTAATTACTAGTCCTTCCTTAATTACTAAAATTAATTACCACACTCATTAATAACAATTTTCTCATGTTAAACACATTCCATACAACATACATCAAATCTGGAAAGTTTGGAATAGAAACTAAAATTTAATTTCCTAAGAGCATGCAAGATTACAAAATAGGCATTTCTAGTAACTAGTCTTTCTTTAAATTAATTCTAGATCAAGAGATACACTTATAATTAACTTCACCCTTATAGAAACACAAATAATGCCCTAAGTTTAGTAGCAAAGGTCGAGAGCCCAAATAATTTTTGGTTATGTGAACTAAGCTTTAACACTTTAAGAACAAGCTTATATTTCAAGGAAAAGTTGTAAGACACAAACTTCATTTTCCCAAGACAACAATATATTTTTTACTAGGACCTTATTTTCTTGAAGAACTAAATCACATTTATAAAGATAGATGTTTCATGGACCAAAATCCCCATGTAAGTTGAAAGGAGCAAGTCTTGAGCACTAGATTATTTAGGTGATGACATAAACTTAAATATGCAAATGCAAGCCTTATTTTCATCTTGGTATAATGAGGTGATGGCAATAAAAATATAAATATGATATACAAGGCTTGAAATTAAATATGAGAATGCAAGTTCATTTTTAATCTTTAAGTTTAGGTGATGGCTTGAAATATAAACATGCTAGACAAGAAAATAAACATGGAATGCAAGTTCATTTCTTATCTTCAATGTAACATCCTAATTTTTAACCCAATACTCTAAAACATACTTAGGTTAAACATTAGTCCGTTACTTCATAGTTCTCAATTTTACTTAGAAATACTTAGCGGAAAATACGGGTAAAATTTTTTTTTTGAAATACAAAGTGAGAGCCGCGTGATACGATAAGCGGTAAACCATGTAAAGTAAAACAATTATCTCACAACATCATAACATGAGGCACAACATGAACATCACTGAATATCATCTCATATATATATATAACTTGCCCATTTATAAGTGTGGGTCTTAATTTAGTACAAGGGAAAGAAAATACAACATAAGCATAAACATAATCTACTCCCCTACCCGAGTGCATCTAATGGGATATCCTCTAAACAAAAGAAGGTTTATCCCCATCTAAGTGGTGTGTGCTCTAACCGGGTACTCCATCGGACGATCGTCACCTCCTACTGGCGTTCATCTCGCGAACGAGGCAGATATCCAGGAAACTGGGCGAGCTCCTCGAACGTGAAGAGGCGGAACAGGGATCGAGTGTAACCCCTACGGTATGGTCGCATCTCCGGTCGTCGCGCAAGCCGTGGCTGAGTCACGGTATCCTCACTGCCCTCCCTCAACGGTGGGGGAGAGGGAGCAGAGCTCTTGCTATACGGATGGATAGGCGGGTCCTCGGACGGGTCGGTCTCCGAGAAGTAAGTCCGGCACGCATGTCGGGATAGTCTCGCATGGCTAGGGCGGCGGTGTGCATGCGGACCACTCTCTCGTCATGCGTCTGCCGCCTCAAAACCCGCTCATCGTCGCCATAGGGTGCAGTCGGGGAGAAGCGATGGGTGTGCACGGGATGAGCGAAGGGACGTCATACGAACATAAAAACCCGCACCGTGCACTGTCCCTCAAAATGGTATGACCCGTGAGTCGGGTCGTAGTGCACCCCCCATGTCGGTGTGTCCACGAACACTACGAACGTCGCCATCTGAAGACGTGACGGCAAGAAAGAGATAGAGGGAGTGAGAATCTTGCTAAAGAATCTCAGTAAGGCCTCCTACTACCTTGGTGTCATCATCTACGTCCTCAGGAACCTTGGGTTTAATTATACAAAATGACTGGACATGCATTAAGTTCATTTTAAACCTTAAAATATACTTTAGCCAAGGTCCATTCATTTTAGGATGATCTTAATGTTATGAATGCAACATAATAGAAAATGTATGCGTGGCACTACCTAATGCACATACATAAAACATAACATCAAGCATCATCATACTTGGTGGCATAAAGTGGCAATAGTAACATTCATATGGGACAAAACTTAGTGACATAATCATAATCATGAAACATCTCTTCCTCATGGGCCACCCTAAAAGACAATCGAACTGGGGGTGCTCGGCCGAACCGGTGTCACCCAGAACGTGTCACATATCTAGGTTATGAGCTCATACCTTAACTAGTCGTCACTAGTTCTTACTTACCACTTAACGATAAGCGTATCATAAATCATAAATCCCGACTATCTGAGTACGGGTTAGGGGGCAAAACTCTTAGGGGTGCTCGGCCGAACCGGTGTCACCTAAGAGTATAAAATGGTACCGATGTCACATGAGTTCTATGGAGGTGCTCGGCCGAACCGGTGTCATCCTAGAACCCATCTTAGTACCTTAATTTTCAAAATCTCTTTAAGTCCCCAAATTTGTTGGGAATTCGGCGGCACGATGGCATTACACCGAATTCCTTCCAAATTTGCTTTATGCCACATAAACATATATCCTCATGAATTCATCATATGAATAACATCATCATCATTTGCATACATACATCATCATGGAACATTTCAACCGTTTATCCTTACGGTAGCTTATGCTTTGACCCTTACGGGTCTTAATCATGAGATTTGGTTCTCTAACATCTGTCGCTCATATTTTATGCACCAAAGGGCTCATAATTAAACATCACTCATAATCCTCATATCTACATTTAAATCTGAAAAGCATAGGGTAGAATTCTTAACTTGTGATCACGGGGTTCTAGAACTTACGTTTTAGACCCTTTCTTGGTTCCGTCTTCGCCTAAGGCGCTATGGATTAAATCTAAATCAATTATGAGGCATTCCCATGCTTAAGGACTAATTATTAATCATGTTTATCATGTTGTAAGGGTGCTGGATAGAATCCAGATAATTAAATGTTCTAAGAGTTCTACATTTTCAATTTTACGATTTTCTAGTTACTAGTTTCCCCATAGGTGCTAGAATTCAATTCTAATTCAAATGATACCAAGTTTTTCATGTCTAAACAATCTAAATCTGATTATGTTCCAATTAAAATAGTTTGGATTAGTTCCATAAACAAATGGGTCAAAACTATGTTAAATTCTAGCTTTACGGTATTTCTAGTTAGCTAGTTTCTTACCTATCATGCATAGGATTGCTTCTACTTCATCATATGATATTTTCACACATTCCAACACATCAAGACATCATCATACAACATCACACTCATCATATCAGAACCGAAAACATTTAACTTAAATGAGAGAGTTAAATTGACATTTCTAGGTACATAAGTTAACTAGTTTCTCTCGGAATCGATCTAGAACTTCTAAAACTCTTTGCATAACATTTTAATTCATCAAGAGGCTAAGTGAAGCCTTAGGTCACTGACTAAAACATATTCCATCCCCTAAAGATAATAAAATCACAACTTGTGATGACATAACCTTATAAAGATTTGTAAAGCTTTAAGGAAAACTTAAAACATAGACTATTGGTCCTAGTAGCTAGATGAAAACTCATTGCAAGTCCATCATCACTACTTGGCCGTAATTATACATTCAAGGAATACGTTCACATTTAACTTTATCTTGGAATGAAATGGGCAAGTCTTTGAGCTCTAGGTTCTTAAGTTACGATATAAACTAAACGTGCTCATGCTTTTCATTTTTAATCTTGCTTACAAAGTAAAGTGATGACTTAAATTTAAATATGCAAGGCATAAACTTAAACGTGCAAGCTTGAAAGTAAATATGCGAGGCATAAACTTAAACGTGCAAGCTTGAAGGTAAATATGCATGGTTCAATTCTTTATTTTAGTGCTCTTGGTCCAACAACAATCGACTTTAAGGCCGAAATAGATAGGCATTTGAGAAATTAATTAGGTGGTATTGCAAGTTCAATTCTTTATTTTAGTGCTCTAGGCCCAACAACAATCGACTTTAAGGCCGAAATAGAAAGGCTTCGAGAATTAAATTAAGTGATGATACAAGTTCCATTTTAATCTTTATGTTCTTTGGTGATAGCTAGAAAGCAAAGATGCATAGCAAGAATGTAAATATGAATACAAGCATAAAATAAATTATGCAAGTTCATTTTATCTTTCTAGAGCTCTTAACAAGACTTTAAAGGAATTTAAACCATAACCCAAACTCATCCAAACAGGGTAAAGTCAAGCTTAGAGTTCTTTAAAACTTAACATAATATTTTTAGGAAATCAAACCATGAAGCTTAGAAAAATTTAAGGAAATGGCCGAAATCTTCAAGAAGAAAAGGAACATTTTAAAACTCTAGAGTTCATGATCTTGATGATATATTAACACCAACATCATGAGTCCTCATCATTGGGTTCATAGAGCCATTTTAAAACATCATTAAAGCTAAAGTTCTCAAGAGTTCAAGAAAGGAAAAACTAAAAACATTTTTGCTCAAGAACAAAGATCAAGCTCTAGAGTTTGTTTCAAGTGATGAACATCATCATGAAACTCTCATCATCAAGCTCTCATTCCTTCATTCCCAAAGGCCCATGGCCGAAACATAAAGAGGAAGAAGGAGAAGAAAAGAAGTTCTAAAAGGAACCAAGAGAAACTATGAACATCAAGCTTGAAACAAGAACTTTAAAGAAAAGAATACATGAAAGAAAATCCCTACTTGGTGTGATGAACTTGAAGATGGAAGAAGAAGATGAAGATGATGAAGAACTTTGAAGAGCTTGAAGAACTTGAAGAACACTAGAACTTTGAGAGAAAAGAAAAGCTTTGAGTGTTTCCTAAACTTAGCAAATGATCTAAAAGTGGTGCAAGCTCCTCAAGGCATTCTATTTATAGAGAAATGAAACAAATGGAGGGAGCTCATCGGGGAGAGTGGCTTCGGCCATGAGGTGCAGAATGGAGGCTTCCATGAGTTCCATGAGGTGAGATAATGTGTTCTTTGAGGTATGGTGAGGTATGGCTTAAGGTATGGTGAGGTATGGTTCAAGGTATGGCCTCAAGCATGGTTCTTTGAGTGAGAAAACAATTTAATATGTGGTCAAAGGGGGAGGATGTGGCCGAAATGCATCAGCCCATGGGGGAGGTTTCTTTGCATTTTAATTGTGGTTTAGAGTTGTGTTTAGGTGTATCTTTGATTATGCTTAAGATTAGGAATTTGTAAGAAAGTGTTTAGGTAAGGGAAATGGATAATTAAGGTGGTCTAGACATAATTAAGGAGTGGTCTTGCACCATTAGTGAGTTAAATCCTCAATTTAGAGTCTAAACAACTCTAGACACATTTCCTTGATTTAAGGAATTGGAGAGAGAAAACACTATTTAAGATTCCAAGACTAGGAGTCTTGAGTTTTAAAAAAGGATTTAAGTTTAATCTAAGTAATTTTAGGTTCTAATTAACTTTAATAAATTATTTTGACTCTAGATTAATTAGGGAAATAAATTAATCTTCGTTTAGAGCCTAATATTGCTTAGGTTTGCTTAATTACGTCATTAAGCTCAAAAACACTATTCTAGGGGCAAAATCGTAATTTTGCACTAAAACTGCCCGGGACCACCGGGACTTGAACAGAGACCTCTAGACACATGAAAACATGTTTTTAAACCTCTGGGGAAAGTTCCGGGCTCAAACGGCACCTTTACCCGCGTAAAAACGCTATATGGGTATTTTGGTCATTTTGACCTGAAACTGCGGAAAACGAAATTTTCGCTTCCGAAAGCATTTAAGGGCCATTTAATCCCCTTCAAACATTGAGTTGACCCTTCGAGGACGACCGAGTTAGTTACCCTCGAGTTCGGGTCAGGAAATGACCTCAGGGGCATTTTGGTCATTTCCCTCGAACAGAGAAATCGGGGTGTTACATTCAAGCTTTAGGTGACAACTTGGAAATAAATATGAGGTGCAAGGCTTGAATATAAATATGAAATGCAAAGACAAATATAAATATGAATGTATTTCCATTTATTATTTCTTTAGGTTCTAGGCTCAAGACTCCTATTTAGAGTAATAATTCTAAAATATCGATCAACTCCAAGGTTTGCAAAGTGAAAGAATGTCAAATTATTCCTTTTTAGTTTTATGCTCAAGACTTCTATTTAGAGTAATAACTCTAAAACACCGATCAACTTTAAGGTTGAAAGGGGTAAGTCTTGAACTTAAGTTAATTCAATGACAACATAATCATATCATTCTATTTTTGCTCAAGTAACTTATCAAAGAAAACCAAGTGACACCTTCATTTGCAAAAGCTCTTCGAAGTGAAACCTTCAAGCTTTAGAGGTCAAGTAAATGATGGTTTTATAACCAACATCCAAGATTCTCATAATCAAGCCATGGTTTTTCAAAAACAAGGCCATCAAGGCCGAAAAAGAAAAGAAAGAAAAGGAAACTTTTTAGGCCAAAAAAGAAAGGAAGAAAAGGAATGAACCGATATTTCAACATTCCAACCAAAATGATTCAAAAGAAAAGAATGAAAACTTTAAAACAACTCCCTATCAAAGGTATTTTTCTTGAGGATTAATAGAGAGCTTGATCTTGAGAAGAAATAAGAAGAACAATCTTTCCCTTGGGCAAGGAAATGATTTCGGCCACTAGAGGAAAAGAAAGGAAGAAAGGTTTGTCTTGGGTTTTGGTATAAGAAATGGAAAGGTTAACTGTTTTAGGGGTGGTTGATAGTAGTTGGGTGGTGGTGCTCTTGGAGGAATGAAGAAGAAGAAGAAGAAGAAGAAGAGAACTCTTGAGAACTAGAAAGAGAACTTCAAAATTCTTAAACTTGAGATTTGCAAGAAAATAAGTAAATGGCTTCTTGGAGAGCTTCCTTGTATTTATAGAAAAATTCAACACGAGGAGGGAGAGTGAGAGGAGGGTGTTGGCCGTAGCTTTTGGAGGGAAGGAGGAAGGAAAAATATCTCATTGCATGGAGTGGTGTAGGCATGGGTTTAAATATGGCTAGGTATGGGCTTAGGCATGGTTCCTTGAGTGTATATTTTAATTGAATTTCAACATGTGATGGAGTAAATAGCGGAGAAGTGGCTGGCAGCCTCATGGAGGATTTGGGGAGGAAAATTTCTCATTTCATTTAGGCTATGACATGGTTTAGGGAATAGGTTTGACTAGGTACTTGATTAGGAGTTATAATTAGGTGTTTAGGTGAGAAAGTGAGTAATTAAGGTGGCTCAAGACAAGATTAAAGAGTGTTCTTGCACAATTAGTGCAATTCCACCGTTATTAACAAGGAATCTCATCACATGACCATTCCCATGATTTAAGGAATTGAATAGAGAAAATACTATTCCAAATTGAATGACACTAATTCTTGAATTAAGAAAAGGGTTTTGAGTTTCTTTAAGCAGACTTAGGCCCTAATTAATCTCAATTATTTTGACTCTAGATTAATTATTAAAATTAATTAATCTTTAATTAGAGCCTAATATTGCTTAGGTTTCGTTAATTATGTAATTAAGCTCGTTATGCCCTTAATTAGGGGTAAAACAGTAATTTTTTGTGAAAACCTCTCGGGATTACCTAGGCTTAGACAGACATTAGACATCCCTTAAAAATGACATTTCAAACTCCCAAGCAAAGTCTTGGTCCAGTCGGGAATTAATTCTATGCCAATTAGTCACAGAGGCATTTTGATAATTTTGCGCGCAGAAACTCAAAAATGAGATTCTTCTACTCTATTATCACGCATAACACATGTAATCACACATAATCCCCATTCAATACTAAAACAGCCCTTTGAGGATGGCCGAGGCCAGTTATCCTCATTCTCCAGATAAAATGGCCTCAGGGATATTTTGGTCATTTGTATGTGGGAAAAATCGAGGCGTTACATTTTTCAATACCTCAAATTCTCTTTCTTTATCTCAAGGTTTTTAAAATATAGAGAGAGATTTTGAAAACTATGTTTTCAATATGAAGTAATGAGATGAGAGAGTTTAAGAATCATCAAGAAATTTATCAAATGCTTTAATTTTAGTAACTTATCAACCATGAAGCACAAGTTTGTTACTTATTCATTGTCTATCGGGGTTCAAATTATAACACCATGGATTTGAGTATTCTGAAAGGCTTGGTAACGAAAAGGATGACTCAATAGAAAAGTAGAAAAAAAAAGATGAATAGTAATCTTACAGACGGGCATGTTAAGACAGCCAAAATCCTAGAACCGGGACCAGGAGATGCCTAGGACTAAGAAAAGATAGGATCAAGATTAAATTTCGAGCAATGGAATTCCTACACCATATGAAACTTGCAGTGTAAATTTTCTACTACTCTTGGCAAGTGTGTGGCTAGGGAATGGCCACACCATTGTCTTTGTCAAGAGTTAATTATAACCACATAAAATTTTAATCTTTAGTACAAATTAATATATTTTTGTGGTAGAAAATATCACAACGTATCTTATGATATTAAATCATCATTTTCCATCCTTTTTTCAAAAAGTTTTGGCCAGCCCTCCCTCCATTATAGCCCACCATGTTCTTCCAATCCAAACCTAACCCTTCCTTTCAAATCCCTACAACTCAACCTCAAAGTCACTGAAATATCAAGATTCCTTCACTAAACTTACTCTACTCCTCATAATCTTCAAATCTAGCTGATTAGAATTTTAATCCACTACTATTTTTTGACTTTGAGCTATCATACATCACTACTAAAGAGAGGGTTAAAGGATGTTTGAAAGGGTTTTGAATGAAGAAAAGAACTTGAAAAAGATTGCTCTAGGCAAGAAGCTTTGAAGATTCAAGTAGGGTTTCTTTTAACCTATTTCTTTGCAAAATTAGTTATGAAGTTGTTTTGAATGGTTGAGCAAGAAATTTTCAATTTAATTGGATGAAAATACATAGATATTGATGTGGTTAAATGGGTAAAATGATTTTATGTTGTTAGAAAATCCTTTTTGTTAAAAAAAGTTTTGAGTTGTGCACTGGAAACTCAGATTTTAAGCAGGCAGGTGATAAACATGATTTTTCTTACTTATTTAGAGAAATGATTTTGAGCTAAAATTTTTTTATGATGAAGCTAACATATGAGGGCATCTCCAATATTTTTCTTGAGTTAAATTGAAGCCTTTTGCTATTTTAAAAATTTAGAAACCAAGCTACTTAAGGTTTCTTCCTGAACAGCCAATTCTAAAACACTAAATTTGTCTAAATTTGTTATTATTCCAAATAATCTAATTTTGATTGAAAATTTTATAACTTGTTTTAAATATCTTGAAGTTCAACCTTGAATTTTTACATAATTTATTAAGTTCATTTGATATGATAATAAAATTGGGATTTCTGACTATTGGCTAGAATAAGATGGTTGTTGACCTTTAAAATAATTTTGTTAATATAGCTAGAGACCTTATTTTGCTCTGAAATTTTTACAGGGTGTCATAGACATATTGAATTTTCTTTGAAACATGGTTTTGCTCTGTTTTTAGTAATTTAGCCATGATTTTCTTTAAGGCTAAGATTCTAAATAACATGGTAATTTGCTAAAACTATGATGAAATATTAATGACTTGGTCTCATTTATACGATGTGAGTTTGATGATGATGTATATACATATAACTGTGAATACTTTTGACAATTGTCTCTATGTAAGAGAAAGGTCAAGAACGGTTTTTTGGGCCAGAGAAAGTAAATCCAACAACTTGGAGAAAGTAAACCTGACTACCCTTGATTTGAGTTAGGAAAAGTAAACCTAGCTAGGAATAGATCTGTGTGAGAGTTGAAGAAAGCAAATCTAATGATCATATATAGAAATGACCTCAATTGTGAAAAGTATTCTATTACCCTGGAGTGGAATAAGCCACCTTAGATCAAAGGCTATGACATTTTAAAGTAGCAATTGTCCTAAGTAGTCCTCTATATTATGTTCTAAGTGAAGGATTTTATTATCTATGAGGAGACCAATATGTTTAAGTTACAACTTGACAAAATATGCTCTAAATGATGATGTTTGAATGAAGTGATTATGATTAATGACCATGATGATATGTTAATTCATGAAGGAAAGTCCTACTAAGAATTTTATAATATTCTCATCCCTATGTTGTATGTACTTTGTGTATCCTTAGATTTTACACATGCCATCCCTATGAGTTTTCATCAGGTTGCTACAATAGGAAAAGCTTTATGACATAACTGCTTACAATGTCAGTAGACTATGAGAGTAGTACCGATTCAATCATCTTCATCAGACTCCAGTGTTGTCAGCATAAAGGCAAGGTTAATAGTTAAGTGAGCAAGCAGTGTTCCTTAAGGACTTTTAGGAGATACTTAGGATTATTGTACTTACATTTTATAACATATCTATGTATATATTTTATACATTGATGGGCTATTACATGCCCCATTAGTTCTATAAACCGATGACGTCAAATTTATCTCACTTTATTTTATGATTCATGACTAAGTTAGAAAAATGATAGTAACACACTTCTAATTATTGTGTAAATTTACACAAATACTTCTGGTCCTTTGTCAAGGCCTTCCCATGGAGCAAGCATGGCTTTCTTCTTGAATTTTTTGTTAAGCTTTAGGCATTCTAACCTCAAATTACCAGGTTCGTTGCACTTGTAAGAGACAATCTTCTTATGCTCTTTCTTGCCCTTCTTATCCTTCTTTTAAGGAATTGCTTCTTCTTTCTTCTTTAGATCCACTTCTTTGATATCTTTTTATCCAAATTGGTGATTTTATCTAGGTCAACTTCTTCCTTATCATCAGAAGATTCATCTAACTCAGAATCTTTTGCAACTTTCATGCCCATAGAAGAGTTTAGTTTCTTTTGCATGGAATTTAAGGCAATGGAATTGCCTTTCCTTTTGTTCTCTTATAGAGCCTCATTGAGATTAATGTCAAGAGTCTTTAAACACCTAATGAGAGGTTTAACACATTCAAGTCTTTAGCTTCTTGAGTGGCTATCACCTTCGGGCACAAAGACTTGGATAGGCTTCTCAAGATCTTTTGAACTATCTTGGAATTTGTACATCTTTGTACATCTTTTTGCAAATGCTTTGAGTTGGTTTATGATGTGCATAAACTTATGATCCTCTTATCAATAGACTCATGCTCCATCATCTTGAATATTTCATACAATTGAATCAACATGTTGATATTTATTTCTTTAACTTGGTCCACACCCTCATGCAAAGTCTCCAACAGATACTATATCTGCTTAACAAAGGCATAGGAAATAAATTGTTTATATTCACCCTTGCTTTGGAAATAAGTGAGTAGATATTTAACTTTACTATTCAGCTGGATTCTGCTCTTCTATTCATCGATCTATTGTTTTTCTTGAAACGATTCTGACAACAACCAAAGCTAGTTGTTCAAGATCAACTATGACATATGGTATTGGTTGTTCTATTATTGGCTATAACTACTATGTAGGCTAGGTTTCTAATGGACTTTTTGCTCAAGGCGTCGACCATGACGTTCACTTTGCCCAAACTGTAATACCCCAAAAATTATTTAAAAATTTATTTGAACTTTATAAGTTAGAATTTTGAAAATCTGATAGATGTAGCAATGATCAAGATGACCCAATAGATGAGTTGAAAAAAAAAATTTGGGCTAGAAGTAAATAGTAATTTCCAAGCCCGTAGATGAATAGTAATCATAAAACCAAGGCCAAAGGTGCCCAAGGCTAGGAGAACTAGACCCGAGGACCAAGATAGAGTATTAGGTATGAGGCCCACATAGAATATTAGGCATACGGCCCACGTAAAGATATTTTACGTTTATCGGGTATGGTATTTTACCCATTTGGTAGAGTTTCGATATGCGATCTTTAACACCATAAAATCTACTTGGTGGCCAAGTAACCTCTACCAATCACATCTTACCAAGTGGATGGCAAGGATTGAAACTTGAAAAGCCAGTTTCAATCTTGACCTTGCATGGCAAATATCTCATCTATTTGATGGAATTTCGGTGTGTGATTTGAATACCAAAAAAGCTTCTTGTTCACCAAGTTAAAGGGACCTATTTATCTAGAGCTAAGTGGATGGACAAGATCTATTCTTTGACCAAGAAACCAATCTTAGCCATTTATTTCATTTCTTTTTCAAAAAGAAAGAAAGAAATTCAAACCTTACCTACATAATTACAAAACCTAGACTAGGATAAACATAAAACCATAACCTTATTACTTCACCTTTGTTATTTTCGATTATGAAGTAAAAACGCAGCCCTTCATTTTCATTTTTCTCAAACTTTAACTTAAAATGCCCAAAACATTAGTTTTAAATCACCAAAACCCTAAACCTCCTTCACAAAACTTGTTCTACTCATCACAATCTACAAAAGGCCAATTGGAATTTTGAATCACCTCCATTCTCCACCTTGAGATATCATACTCCACTATTTAAGAAAGGGTTTGGTGCTGTTTGGAAGGTCTTGAAGTAAGGAAAACCATTTTTGAAGATCCTTTGGAGTTAGAAGCCTTAAAGCTTCACTAGTAGGGATTTTGAAACTTTTTCTATTTCAAATTTGTTTCTCCAATATGGTTATTGACTTAACTTGATATTTTTGGTTGTATTGGTTGATAATATATAGATATTGATGTGTCTAAATTGGTGAAGTGTTTGGATGAGGTTAGAAAACCTTTTTTGGCAAAATAAGTTGAGAACTATGTGCTGGATTTTCAATTTTGTCATAGGTAGGGGTTAGTCACGAATTTTATGTATTTGTAGGTATTCTTATGAGCTAAAAATTTTATATCTAACATCCTAAGGCAACTCCATGATTTTTCTTAGGTGTAAAAAAATGACTTTTACTATTTTCTGAAAATCAGAAACCGAGACAATTAGGGTTCTACCTACACAGCCCAATTTGAAGCTATGAATTTGTCTAATTTTGTTACTATGTCAAATGATTATGACTTGAAATTTTTATGGTGTTGAGGACATCTTGAAGTCTAATGCTGAATTTTTGTGTGATTTTATATATTCATTTCTGGGGTAATAAAATTGAGACTTTTGGCTATGACTAAAAATAAGTAGTTTTTGACCTTCGAATTTGTACAATTTTGTTAATATAGCTAGAGGACTATTTTTGCTCTGAAATTTTTATAGGGTCTTGGGGACACATTGAAGTGTCATGGATAATTTTTATAGCCTTGAATTCTGTAACGCCCGAGGATTGCGAAGTCGGGGAGTGATCGCCGGTGCAAGGAGGCACGGACAAGGAGCGGCTCCTGCCAGACTTCGAAAGCGGAGGGGTACATGAATGAACCGATTACATACCCGAATGAGAGGGATCCTAAGACTGTATAGGTATGGGACTATACAGTTAAGGAGGGCTTATATGAATTGATTTGTACTACCTATAACAACAAGATGCATTTTCTTTTCGGTAGCCCAAACTGAAAGAACTCCACAGTTAAGCATGCTTGACTTGGAGCAATTTTGGAATAGGTGACCTCCTGGGAAGTTTTCCTAGGAAGCGTGCGAGTGAGGACAAAGCACGCTGAAAAGACCCGTGTTGGTTTGTGGGGACAGTTGTCAATCCATAAAGCAGCAGGGGATGTTACAAATTCAATTGTTTGAAATATAGAATAATTTGTGCTACAAAGGTGTGAAATATGCCCATGTGTTGTATTTGTACTAAGGCATTATATATTGGTAACATAATGACATTTTGGTTCTAGTATAACATGAATACTTGATGTTAAATGTTTGGCCATGTGACTTGTGATATATAAATGCATGCAAGAGGAAGTAAAAATTAGTTTATGAGGCATCATTGAAAATATTTTGTGAATGAATGCCTATATGTGCTTTATGCGTGCATTGGAAAAAGAAAAGTAAATGATGCATATATGTGGTAACACAGAATGTATGAACTTCAATCATGCATGTTCTGACATATGGATAAAATAGAAACAAGACTTATATTGAATAAAGGGAAGGCAAAAAGAGGAATTTCCCTAGAGATATTATGAGTTGGTAGACGTATCGGCTAGGAATAGATTTGTGTGTTATTCATAGAGAACAAAAAAGAAGTTCAATGATCACGTATAGGAATGAGCTCATTTCTGATAAGCAATCTATTTTTCATGTGTGGTATTATCCACTATAGATACCATTTGGTATAAACTAAATCTTTCCTATGTCAATGAAAAGAGAAAAATATATGGAATTAAGTTCTATGGCCATAAGTAACACTAAGGAACCTTAAGATAATTTTACTGCATTTATCATATGTATACTCATGTCATATTGAATTATTTGCAAATGATTATTTACTATGTGCTTGAGCATTATGATACATGTGAATTAAGTGTTTGAATACTAAACAAAACCCACTTCGGAAGGATGATTTTAAACTTTAAAATGAATCATTGTTACGTAGCACATGATCACATTTTTCCTAATACACCGAAATGGCTGGAGACGATGACGATGATGTTTATCATTGTGTACTTGGGGATACCCTACTGAGAATTTCATAATCCTCATCCCTATGTTGTGTGTTCCCGTGTCCTTTCCAGATTGCTCAAGGGAATTATGAAGTGGCTATCATGGGAGTACTTGATCTGTAATAGCTTAATGGTTGAAGACTACTATTAGTTCTCAATTCAAATATGCTTATGTCTGTAATAATTAAGAAGACGTATATACAGTAAAGCTCTTATAAGAGCTTCCTCTTGTATTTTGACTATATATTAAATATATGTTTTGTCTCTTGTTTATATTTTAATAGAATCACGAACTAGTTATTGCTCGATTTGATCCAATATGCTATAGCTACTAAGCAAGGTCTACTAAATTATAAGTAACAACTCCTGAGTATAATGTCATGGTTTAAGAATGATGTCGTACTTGGGAGGGTGTTACACAAATAGTACAATATGGTACAATCATAATCATTCAACAATTCCATCCACCTTTGTTGCCTAAAATTAAAATCTTGTTACTGCAAGATAAATTTGAGACTTTTGTGATTGTTATAGATCTCACAAGTTTCCTGTGTAGTTAATGTCTCTACATTTTGAAGCCAAAAACCACTGCTATGATCCCTAAGTCATGTGTTTAGGTAGTTTTATTTCTTCTTGAGTTGTCAACCAGCATAAGTACTAATTTGGCCATGTTGTATCAAAACACAATTGTGACCAACTCTGTAGGCTTTACAATAAACATAAAAGCCCGCAGATCTTAAGGGCAAAACTAGAACTTGTGCAGAGGTAGGGAAATTCTTGAGTCTCTAAAAGCTTTCTTTAATAATCTCAAACTGCTAAAACTTAAAATTCGTTTGGGTCAATTTTGTCAAAAAGAGCTAAGATCCTTGAGAAATCCTTGACATAGTAATGGTAATAGCCTACTAACCATAAGAAACACCAAACCTCAGCCACATTCGTTAGCTTAGCCTACTACTAATTGGCCTTCACCATTTTAGGATCTACCATATTTTCATATTTGGACACATGTCCCAAAAGAGCCACCTTGTGTATCAAAAATTTATTCTCTGACAATTTAGCATAAAACCAATTGTTCCTCAAGGTTTGAAGAAAATACCAAAATCTCATCGATAAAGATGATGACTAAATGGATAAGAAAGTGTCCAAACACTCAGTTCATCAAATATACAAAAAAATGTTGTCAGTAAGCATGAAGAACATGACCAAAAGTTCATAATATTCTTAGCAGGTACAAAAAGCAATTTCAGGGACATTGACCTCCTCCACTTTAAATTGATGGTACCTAGATCAAAGGTTAATCTTTGAGAAATAGTCAGCCCTTTAAAGCTGGTCAAACATATAATTTATCTACAGTAAGGGATACTTGTTGCACGTAGCCACTTTATTCAGCTACCTAAAATCCATGCACAATCTCATAACCTCGTCTTTCTTCTTTACAAAAAGCACTAGAACACCCTAAAAAGAAGTACTTGGATGTATGATGCCACTATCAAGTAAATCATACAACTGCTCCTTTAGCTCTATTGGTGCAATATGATAAAGGTATGGATATAGGCTGAGTATCCAGAAGTAGATCTATATTAAATTCAATATCTCTATTGAGAGGTATTCCAAGTAATTCTTCGAAAAAGACATCAGAAAACTCTATTACTAATGAAACCTGATCTAGCTTGAGAACACTTGCCCTGAATTTTTCACTGAGGCCTACTATCCTTGACCACCCTTACCAAGGAAGAGTCATACATTCATTACCTTTGTAATGCATGAGGGTTTTCCATGAATCTCAAATCTCATATTTATTGTGACAATTAACCATCGCGTAATAAGAAACTAACTAATCTATTCACAAAATCATATTGAAACCCAACATTTTAGCAATATCAAATCCATTAACGTATCAATGCCACACATATTGACTGTGCAAGACTTTCTCACTAGTTGAATCTCCACTGATTAACCCATAATAGTGCCAGATGATCTAATATAGAAGGTGTTTCACCCAAAATAGGAGGTAAGATATGGTGACACTTAGGAGGTCATGGACCTCAAATCTTGGGCTTAAAAAGAACAAACATGTATAACACATGTCCATACTATTTTAGAAGCCTAACTATCCTAAAAGGTGAGTGTGTAAAGGCATGTTTATCTTTTATCAGCTCTACTAGCTTTTCTAGCAGCTATACTCCTGGCCTTTGATCCTCTACTAATTGGCCTTAAATGGTGTTGAATCATGTACTTTTAAGTCTTCCCTATGTTGATGAAAAGAGAAAAATGTGCTGAATTGGATTCAATAGTTACAAAATAGCAATGCACGATTATTACTATGTCTGCATTTGATTTTACATGATTTATATACATTGGTAATCATACATATAATTTTGCATGTTGATTCCTATATGAATGAGCTTCTTAGTTATAATTTGCATCACCCTTGAGGGAAAACCCTACTGAGAATTTTATAATATTCTCATCCCTATGGTTGTATTTATTTTGTATTATTCAGATTCAATTGATGTTGTCCCTAGTGTTCTTGCTTGACTCGCCACAGTGGGTATGACACTACGACCCAATACTTGATTCTCTTTATGTTATAGGTTATTTGTAGGTTCATACATACGTGCTATTCAGTCGTTCTTTCAGTACGTTTGTTTTTACCATTGAGTTTGACCCCGTTTTCCCCTACATGGTGTGCCTCTCCATATGGCACACCCAGTTATATTTGATATCCTGCTCGCACCACCAGCACCTCTTCTAGCAGATACTCCCTTCTTATCATCATCCTCAGACTCGGATCCACCTAAGGGTCTTGATGCCCCTAACGAGGCCATCATACCAATGGCCAATGGCTTTCCTCAGGTGGATACAAGATCTTCAGGGACTTTTGACTTGTATATAGTAGTAGCGTAGTGGTAGGACTTTGCTAGCCTATAGACTAATTTATGTTAGATACTTTTAGGTCCATTTATGTGTATATGTGATTTTGTTGGGCCTTGATATTTGAGCAGGCTAGGTTTTGGGGTACTAGATATGTCATTGATACTAGTCCATGAGTAGCATTAGCAACAGAATAACTTAACTTGTAGTATGATGTGTATAAGCACAAGTTGTGTATGAAATACTATTATACATATATTTTATTTGCTTTGTAACCCATGGGCTTAATTTACCTTATTCTGTTTTCTCTCGCCTAGTATGTATTATAGAAAGGGAGTGATACTCTTCTAATTATTATGTTGATACTCGAGTAATACATGATAGTTAGGAGGGTGTTACATTATGGTATCAGAGCTGGACTTTCCTATAAGCCTGTGGATTAGAATAGCTATGCTTCCTTAGTAACAGTCATGCATTATGATTTGATATATGTGTGTGACTGCTGGTTAGAAATGTTGTGGGATGCTGCCATACTTAGCTTGGTATTAAGCCTGACCAACTCAATATTTTGTTTGATGTGATAGGAATTAATGACTTCAAATCGACATACTAGGCACAGAGCTGGAAAGAGCAAAACCCGGCTGACAACCTTGGAGGGAACGAAGTGGATGTAGAGTATCAAGAATTTTTCGAGTTCAGGAACACAAATCCCCCACCCTTTCAAGGAGCC
This sequence comes from Dalbergia cochinchinensis, assembly GCA_031216125.1. Taxonomy (NCBI): domain Eukaryota; kingdom Viridiplantae; phylum Streptophyta; class Magnoliopsida; order Fabales; family Fabaceae; genus Dalbergia; species Dalbergia cochinchinensis. The sequence continues at coordinate 53,539,877 of CM062377.1, forward strand.
TTCAATCCAAGTAAAGCAGAAGAATGGGTTAAGGCCATGGAGAAAATCTTCTCAGTTCTTCCATGTACAGAGATCCAAAAGGTGGCTTTTGCAACCTATATGCTAGAGGCAAATGCTGAATTTTGGTGGGTTAGCACCAAGGGACTATTCGATGTAACGTTGGGGGATTACGAAGTCAAGGAGTGATCGCCGGTGTAAAGAGGCACGAACTAGGAACGGTTCCTGGCAGACTTCAAAAGCGGAGGGGTACATGAATGAACCGATTACACACCTGAATGAGAAGGATCCTAAGACTGTATATGTATGGGACTATACAGTTGAAGAGGGCTTATATGAATTGATTTGTACTACCTATACCAACAAGATGCATCTTCTTTTCGATAGCCCATCACAAAAGAACTCTATAGTTAAGCGTGCTTGACTTGGAGCAATTTTGGGATGGGTGACCTCCTGGAAAGTTTTCCTAAGAAGTGTGTGAGTGAGGACAAAGCATGCTAAAAAGACCCGTGTTAGTTTGTAGGGACAGTCGTCAATCCATAAAGTAGCAGGAGATGTTGCAAACGGTATCAGAGCCTGTACCTCTCCCAGTACGGTGTGATTCGGGAAAGAATCAAGCCAAAGCTGATGGGCATGTAATGGCCGGGGATTGCGAAGTCGAAGAGTGATCCCCAGTGCAAGGAGGCGCGGACAAGGAGCGGCTTCTGGCAGACTTCAAAAGCGGAGAAGTATATAAATGAACCAATTACACACCCAAATGAGAGGGATCCTAAGACTGTATAGGTATAAGACTATACAGTTGAGGAGGGCTTATATGAATTAATTTGTACTACCTATACCAACAAGATGCATCTTCTTTTTGATAGCCCATCACGAAAGAACTCCATAGTTAAGTGTGCTTGACTTGGAGCAATTTTAGGACGGGTGACCTCCTAGGAAGTTTTCCTAGGAAGCATGTGAGTGAGGACAAAGCATGCTGAAAAGACTCGTGTTGATTTGTAGGGACAGTTGTCAATCTATAAAGCAACAGGGAATGCTACATTCAAGGCTTCTCAGACTAAAGTCACCTGGGAGATCTTCAAGGAATTGTTTTACCACAAGTATTTCCCTACTTTGGTGAGGAATGCAAAAGAGCTAGAGTTTATGGCTCTTAAGCAAGGATTTATGAGTATAGCAGAGTATACGACCAAATTCGAAGAGCTCTACAAGTTTTCTACAATTTATCAATGTGACCCAGATGAAGCTTGGAAGTACATGAAGTATGAAGAAGGCCTCCACGAGGATATTAAAGCATCTATGAGCTTTCTGGAGATCAGAGACTATGCTACCTTAGTAAACAAACAACGGTGCGTAGAAGAGTCCAATATGCAGCTGGCAAGTTTCAAATATGCGCAAAACAATGCTAGGGGAGGATTAGCACCTCAAGGCCCACGATTCAATTCTGTCAACCAATCTAGGGGAAGATTTCCACCCAATAATAACAACAACAACAACAAAAGGAAACAACTTCAATCTTCAAGATTTGAAGTAGGACGAGAATGCCCCAAGTGTGGGAAAAATCATGGTAATAGGCTTGCTGGACGACGCAAATTGTTTGCTTCAGCTACGGAAAATCGAGACATAAGATATTTGAATGGCCCAACAAGAAAGGTCAGTAACTCATCTCCAAGCCACAACAAGGGCGCATTTTTACTATAAGTGCCAAAGAAGCTTCTCAATCTGCCAATCTGATCCGAGGTAAGTGTGAAATAAATGGTAATACCCTAGATATACTATATAATTCGGGTGCCATTCATTCTTTCATATCCCATGACTATGTACAAAGGTTACAATTATCTATGTCTAAGTTACCTTACGATCTCCTTGTATCCACTCCTACTGCTGGTTCTATTAGAACTTGTTATACATACATGAACCTTCCTTTTCTTATAAATACTAGAGAATTTATTGCTAACTTAGTTTGTCTTCCTTTATCCGGTTTAGAGGTTATTTTAGGCGTGGATTGGCTGGTACCCAACTATGTTCTTTTACATGGTCCAGATAGAGCTATTATGTTTCTTTCCACCTTACCTTCTATCCCTGTGGTTCCTTTTTCTTTTTACTTTGACCTAGTGACACCTAACTCTAGTAAGACGGACCATTAGGAATATGTTCTCCTTTCAGCAAGTAAGACTAAAAATGACCATGAGTTGAGTAAGATTCTGGTGGTGAGAGAGCATCTAGATGTTTTCCCAGAGGATATTCTAGAGTTTCCTCCTGAAAGGGAGATTAAATTCTCTATTGAGTTAGCTCTAGGAACTAGTCCTATCTCAATTGCTCCTTATAGGATGTCACCTTTGGAGTTGAAAGAACTAAAGTCATAAATTGAAGAACTACTAGGGAAGCATTTCATTAAACCAAGTGCCTCTCCATGGAGAGCCACTATTCTTCTAGTAAAGAAAAAAGATGGGGGTATGAGACTTTGTGCGGGAAATAGGCAATTAAATAAGGTGACAATCAAGAACAAGTACCATTTGCCAAGAATTGATGACCTCATGGATTAAATACAAGGTGCAACTATATTCTTAAAGGTTAATCTTAGATCAGGTTATCATCATATTCGAGTTTGAAATGTAGATATTCCCAAGACTACCTTTAGAACTTGATATGGACATTATGAGTATAGAGTGATGTCTTTTGGACTGACAAATGCTCCAACAGTATTCATGGATTATATGAACCAAATCTTCTGCCCTTGGATAAATTTGTAGTTGTCTTTATAGATGATATACTTATCTATTCAAAGACTGAGGAAGAACATCATGAGCATCTTAGGGTCGAGTTACAAATCCTAAGGGAGCGGAAATTATGTGCTAAGTTATCAAAATGTGAATTCTGGATGGAAGAAGTTAGATTCCTAGGTCATGTGGTATCACGAGGGGAAATCTTCGTAGATCCCAGTAAGATGAAATCAGTACTTCATTGGGAATGACTGACAATGGTGATGGAGATTTAGAGTTTTGTAGGGTTAGTTGGATATTATAGGAATTTATCATGAATTTTTCTAAAATAGCCTTACCTTTAACTAAGTTAACCCAAAATAACACTCCATTCAAGTGGACACTGAAATGTGAAACTAGTTTCTAGGAGTTGAAGTAAAAGTTGACCATATCACTAGTATTAGTACTACTTGGTCCTCATGAACCCTTTGAGGTTTACTGTGATGCTTCTAATAAGAGTTTAGGATGTGTTTGATGTAGAATCAAAACATGGTTGCCTATGCTTTTTGATAGTTGAAACCCTATGAAGTAAACTATCCCACTCATGATCTCAAACTCAGCCATGGTTTTTGCCCTGAAAATCTAGCGACACTATCTATATGGTGTACAGTTTAATGTTTTCTTCGATCATAAAAGTTTAAAGTATCTTTTTGATCAGAAAGAGTTGAATATGAGGCAAAGAAGGTGATAGAGTTCCTCAAGGATTATGAGTTCACTCTAAATTACTATCTAGGCAAAGCAAATATTGTGGCTGATGCATTCTGTAAGAAATCCTTGAGTATAGCATGCCTGATGATCAAAGAAACGGAGCTAGTGGAGTGCTTTAAGAAGCTTAGCTTAGATATGTTTGTAAACCCTCAAGGTGTTGTGTTAGTTCAGATAAAAGTAACAAGTGAGTTCAAGGAACAAATTTTGATTACACAACGTGAAAATCTAGAGTTTCAAGAAATTTTAAGATCAATTCATGCAAAGAAGTTACTAGGATTTACTCAAGATCAACAAGGTATATGGAAGTACAAGGATAGGGTATGTGTACTTGCAAGTGGCAATCTTAGAAATGAGATCTTAAAGGAAGCTCATAGGGGCAAATTCACTATACACCTCAGGACTAATAAGATGTATGCGGATCTCAAGAAGATGTTTTGGTGGTCAGGGATGAAGAAAGACACAGTGGAATTTTTCAGGAAGTGCTTAACTTGTCAAAAAGTTAAAATAGAACACCAAAAGTCGACTGGGACCCTGCAACCCTTAGAAATCCCGGAATAGAAGTGGGAAAGTATCTCCATGGACTTTGTAATGGGTTTGCCAAGGACATCATCAGGTCATGATGCTATATGGATTATAATGGATAAATTGACCAAGTCCGCTCATTTCTTACCCATCTAAGCTAGTTACCCTTTGGATAAGTTAGCTTCTTTGTACATCCAAGAAATAGTGAGATTACATGGTGTTCCTTTTTCAATAGTTTCCAACAGAAACCCAAGATTTACTTCGAGATTTTGGGGAGCTTTCCAAAAGGCATTTGGGACCAAAATTTGTCTAAGTACTACCTATCACCCCTAGACTGACGGACAAACAGAACGCACCATACAAACATTGGAAGATATGCTAAGGGTAAGTACGATTGAGCAAAAGGGAAGTTAGGATAAATTGCTTCCCTTGGTTGAATTTGCTTATAATAATAGTCATCACGCTAGTATTGACATGGCCCTATATGAAGCTTTAGATGGAAGAAAATGCCAATCTCCATTATGTTGGTACAACTCAGGGGAAACAAGATTATTGGGACCCAACCTTGTTAATCAAACGACGGAGCAGAACTAGAAAATCAGGAAAATCCTCACTATAAAAGTCATCAAAAGAGCTATGCTGACACTCGAAGAAAATCTTTAGAGTTTCAAGAGGGAGAACATGTATTTCTGAAGGTTACACCCACTATTGGGATAGGTAGAGCCCTTATAGTTAAAAAGTTGTCACCCAGGTTCATAGTTCTTTTTCAAATTCTTCAATGAATTAAGTCACCTGCCTATCAAGTAGCCTTACCCCCACATTTATCCAACCTTCATAATGTTTTCCATGTGTCTTAACTTAGAAAGTATCATACAGATCCAAATCATATTAGTGAACCCGATTCCATATAGTTAAAGGGATGACTTGACATTTCAAGCCCCTCCCGTTCAAATCATTGATAGAGAAGTCAGGTAATTTAGAAATAAATCTGTGTAACTAGTAAAAGTGGCATGAGGTAGATTGGGGAGTGAAGAGTATACATGGGAATTAGAATCAACTTTGAAGAATGATCATCCAGAGCTGTTTCTAAGTATGAAATTTTGAGGACAAATTTTTTTTTTAAGGTGAGTGGTAATGTAACACCTTAAAAAAATTATTTTAAAAGTTATTTTGGGTTTTATTAGTTATAATTTCAAATATCTCATAAAAGTAGTGATGAGGAAAATGATTCAACGAACACAAAAAAAAAATGAATAGTGTTTTACATGCCCTGCGAGCCCGTTGGGACAACCAAAACCCTATATTTTGGAATCAGAGGTGCCTGAAACAGAGAAAATATAGGGATAATGTTAGAAATTGTTAAAAATGAAAATTTTATATCTAAAATTAAATTTCGGATGATATCGGATTTCCTGGGTATGGTGTTTCATCCATTTGGTGAAATTTTGATGTACAATTTCTAACATCGAAAGCTAATTTAATCTTTACAAAATAAATGAGCTTATCCTTTTATATCAAACGAATGGCTAAAATTCAATCTTGAATTATAAGATTCAATCCTAGCCATCCATTTTACTTCCTTTAATTAAGAATTATAAAACTATATATATTATTATATTCCTACATTAATTACAAGATAAATACTAGCTTTTTTCTTCTCCAAGGAGCATATCATTCTTGGCCAAAGATAGCAGGAAATAGCCAACTTCCTCTCTATTTTCCATGAGCACCAAGCTTGCATTCAAAGCCCATAAACACTAGCCTTGAGTTGTTGAAACTTCAAAGTTCCTTCACTAAACTTAATCTGCACCTCAACACCTACAATTCTAACCGATTAAAATCTCAATTCTCCATCAATTCCCAGCTTGACATCCTACTTTGTCACTGACAAAGGGAGGTTGGGGTTGATTGAGAGTCCTTCAAGTGAACGAAAATCCTTTAGAACATCTTTGGAGTACAAAGATCTAAAGCTTGCAAAGTAGAGTGTTGTTTTCTTTACTTGATGAAATTCTATTTTTCTTGCTGATTGTGATGATTGGAAAATTTATTTTCTTGGTTCTAATGTATAATTACACATAGGAGTAGAGGTATTTGGATTAGTGGTGTAACACCCTAGTAATTAACCAGATACACTTAGGTTGAATCTGATTAATGACTAGACTTTACTCCTTGCTTTGGTTCTTTCTTCATAATTTGAAAATACTTAGTGAAATTACGAGCCATTTTTTTTTAAACACATAATTGAAAACGTGAGCCGAGTACAACGTGAACGAGTAAGCGGAGTATAATAAGACGTTTAAGAATATATCACATCATATCACTTAGGCTCCATCATATAACATCCATAAGCACATTATAGCATATATTTACATACAATAACCTCACTCAAAGGGTGGGTTATGTTCATACATCATTATCTGATGCAAACCCATAAAAGAAAATATACTTAAGGAAAGACATGCCCCTAAACTAGATAACTCCATAAGCCGGGAAGGTTATCCTAAAACTAGGGTGCATGATCACACATAAATCTACTAAGAACCCTCTATGGCCACTGTCCTGGAAATGGGGGAATAAATCCGATCCACTGATGGGCTCCCTCGGGAGAGGACATACGAGATGCACCAGGCTGGGGTCGCATGGACGGCCTTCTTGCTAACCTCGGCTGAACAACTGTTTCCTCACTACCCTCTCTTACACATGTGGGAGTAGGAGCAGAGCTCTCAGAATATACATGAGTAGGAGTGTCCTCTGAAGGATCAATTTCAGAATATCTCGTCTCGGGAACATACTCTGGAAATCCATGGACAGCAGATGAAGCGGGATAAGAACGTAACATCCTTTCATCAAGTGGACGTGCATGTTCGAAAATCGTTTCATCGCCATAGGGAGAAGTAGGAGAAAATCGATAACTAGGGACAGGATGTGCAAATGGACGACCTATGTAAATAAAAACACGAACTACGCACCTCCCTTCAAAATGATACGAGCGATGCACCGGATCATAGTGAAATTCCCAAGTAGGGGTATCAACGAACAGGACGAATGTCGCCATCTGAATCTGGAGACAATGACGGAAATAAAGAAAAGGGAGTGAGAATCTTGCTAAAGAATTCTCATGAAGGTACCTCCTTCTACGTTGTCATCATCAAAGTCCCCAGGAACCTCGGGATTATTTTAAAATAGTGAGCATGCAAAGATTCATTTTAAGTTCGGACAAATACTTAACCGAGGTTCGTCAATTTTTAATCATGCGTCTTATAATGCATCATAATCTTAACATGTCATATTTACAATGAACTTTTCCTTTATCATTACATCATTTTCCTCATCATCATTATCAAATAACATGCATAAAAGAACGTCATATAATATTAGCTACATGTGGACATAGTGCACATATTTCATTTCTTTAGTGCCTTAGGTGACTTAAAATCTTATCATCATCATTATTTTCCTTAGGCCACCCTATACTCCACCCTTTTGGGAGTAATTTAGGTTATGAGCTCATACTTTACTAGTCGTCACTAGCATATACTTATCCCTTTTGATAAGCTAAAGTCCCGACTCTACCCTTTTGAGAGAACGGGTTAGGGGGCTAAAATCACCTTTTCACCACCTATAGTCTGATGGTTCCAAAGGATCATTTTCTTATAAGTTTAAGTCACCATTAAATCTTTGCATGTTATATCATAATACAATTCATAAACATCATAACATTTTCTCATTTATAGTCTTAAGCTAGAATAATATATATCAACTGTAATCATGCATATGGGAGATTCCCAGGAAAGAGAGGTGGGTCACAATGGACACGCTTAAATACCAAGTCTTTCCTTAGCCGGAACCTTTCCAAATTACACTTTTACAATGATACACTTTCTTCTAGCAACAAAGGTAAATTTTACATAATAAAGAACATTTCATGTATAAGCATTCTCATTATTTGCAACAGCAACTATAACATGTAAGCCAGGAAATCATTCAATAAGCATCCAATCCTTACATAGAATTATCAATTATAGAACTAATTAGTTACTAAACCAATTATGAATCATTCTCTTAACAATAAACCATAATTATCACAACTTCAATCATATCAAATCATTATCACACATTGATACTAAACTCAGATCAGTGGCCGAATCATGAACCTCATGCAATTACATAGAATCATATTTTAAGTGCATATAAATTACTAGTTTCCCGTAAACTCATTTAGAAACTAGTTCTTTTGTCAAATTTGGCAGGATCTTCACAATTAAAATTCTCACTTAAGATAAAAGGAGTAAGTCTTGAGCTTTAGAGATTTAGGTGACATCTTAGAATTATAAACATGCTATGCAACCTTATTTTAATCTTATCTTTATAAGGTGATAGCTTGGAATTATAAACATGATATGCAATTCCATTTCTTTATCTGTAAGATTTAAGGTGATGACTTGAAAATTAAACATGATGCAAGAACTTGAAATATAAACATGATACAAGAAACCGGAGCGGCGGTAATCCGCACAGGACCAGTAGAGGGAGAAGAGAATTATTATTACATCTTTTTAAGCTCCAATCTCAAGACTTTTTAAAGAATAAATTCTTTAACTCCAATAATCATATTTCTTTGCTTGTGATACATGGGCAAGTCTTTGAGCTCTAGGATCTTTAGGTGATGACATAAAATAAACATGCCATGCGTTGATTCTTTTAGCCATTATAAAATATAGTGAGAGCATAAATTAAATATGAGATGCAACCTCTTTATTATCTTGAAAGATTAAGTGATGACTTGAAACATAAACATGAAATACAAGCTTGGAATTTAAACATGAGAAATGCAAGTCATTTATTCATTCTTGAAAATTTAGTGATGACATAGAAGGTAAACATGGTTATGCAAAGCATAAACTTAATCATGGATGCAAATTCATTTTGTTTCTTTACTAGAGCTCCTTCAAGACTTTAAAAGAATTATAAATTCAACCCAATACATATCTTAACAAGAAATAAAACATAAAAGGAAAATACATCTTTCAAGTTCTAAACTAATAATCTTTGTTTTAGCATCATAAAGCATTATTCTTTAAAGTTTTGCATCAAGTGGAATTTTCAAGCTTTAGAGGCCTAACTTGTGATGGATTTACAACCCACCCTCAAGGTCCTCATCATCAAGCCATCATCTTAGTTCCACCTAGGCCATATGGTTGAATTGGTTAAAGAAAAATTGAAGAGGAAAACCAAAATGAAAAGCTAAGGTAAGTTCATAATTTCATCATTTTGAGCTAAAAACACAACTCCTTAGAGCATAGAAATAAATTTAGAAACTACTCCCTACCTAATCTGAGTTGAAGAAGAGGAAGAGAACTTGGTTTCTTGAAGTAAAATGAAACAAAATCTCTTTGAAAAAATTGAAGAAAGAATTCAGCCAAAGAGGAGGAAGAAAGAAAGTTTTTGGTGCTCTTAAAAACTAGTTATGAACCAAGCATTCCAAGACCACTCAAGCAAGCCTATTTATAGAAGATTTTGAGGCTTCTAATTGGCCAAAGTGATGAGGTAGTGGACGGAATTTTGCAGGAGAAATAAGGGAGGAAAAATCATTTTAGACAAAGTTGTATGAAATTAAGGAATTATGTCTCTTATGGTGACATTTTGGCATTTTGTTTTAGTGCAACTTTTGGCAATAATTCAGCTGCATAATGGCATCAATAATTTCGTCCATTATAGCCCAAAGAAGTGAAATTTGTGTGTTCCATGCATTATTTAGGTGTAGGCAAGGTATTCATGTAATTTAGAGAATTTACGGTTAAGGGTTTAAGTGAATTAGTAAGCAATTTAGGTGTTTTTGAGTAATTTTGGGTTCTAATCAATCTAAATACATAATTTTGACTCTAGATTAATATTTAGAATTTAATAAGCTTTAATTTGAGCCTAATATTACTTAGGTTTCGATATACGAATCAAAAATCCCGAAATTCGCAAAACTGCCCAAAAACAGGGGCAAAATCATACTTTCACTTAAAAACTGCCCGAGGCCACCCGAGCTTAACCAATGGTTAATCATGACTTAAAAAAACATTTTAAAACATTTTAGTGAGGTTCGGGCTCAGTCGGCACGCACATCGGAGTTAAAACAAACTTGAGGCGTTTTGGTCATTTCGCGCATCGGAACTCAAAATTGAGATCCTTCTACTCTATTAACACACATAACACAAACAATCCCTTATTATCCTCAAAATATCCCCTTGAGAATAGGTGGGGCCCATGATCCTCATTTTCTGAGTAAAATAACCCAGGGCATTTTGGTCATTTTATACGTACAGAAATTCGGGATTTGCGACTCTCGCATGAATCGTTCCTAACCTCTCTTCTAATGTTATATTCCTTTATTGAGGATTGTTCGGCCTCAAATCTTATGTAATAATTACCTACGGTAATTCGATAATTGAGTAATTTCTAATGACAGTAAAAATTGGGGCGTTACAAGTGGAGTGTATTGGTGTTGTGGAAAAATTCAATTTTGCTAAAGAAGTATTAATCATACTTGCTAGAAATTCAATTTTCTTATAGGCAGAAGATTATCACAAATTTTTTGAGCATGTTGTAGGCATTTTCGTGAGCTGGAAAAAATATATGTTAGAGCTAACATCTTGGGCTAGTCCCATGAATTTTCTTTGGTTCTGATTTTGAGTTAAACTACTTTGAAAAAAATCAAGAACTGAATTGTATATATGATGCCTAATATATTGGAATTGAAGCTGCAAATTTGTCAAGTTTTGTTATCATAGCAAATGATTGATTTTTCCTTTGAAAATTTTGCTAACAACATCTTGAAGTGTAACTTGGAGTTTTATTTTAAATTTATTCAATCATCTGCCAGGGTGAAAAATTATGAGATTTCGGTTCTAAGCTGAGATTAAGTGGTCTCTGACCACCAAATTTGTCCAATTTTGTTAATATAATTAGAGAATTCTTTTTGCTCTAAAATTTTTCCAATGCCTTGTAGACATATTGAAGTATCTTAGGGAATTTTTATAGCCTTTAAATTGGTTGTTTGATGTGTGAAATAAATCTTGCTCCATAAGTATGAATTATACCAACATGCTATCTTTGTGTTGGAAATGAATTAAATTCTTGATTTAGAAATAAAATGACTTTTGACACAAGCATGATGAGTGCCAATGCATGATATATTATTTAGAGATTCATTGATAAGGAATAGATGAGAATCCCATTGTGAATAAACACATATATGTGACTAGAGTATTCATTGGTAACAATGAAAGATGATGATGGTCTATTTGTGACAAAATAAAATAAGTAAGAATTTCAATTGTGCATATTCTAACATATGGGAAAAATAGACAAGACTTATGTTGGTTAAAAAGGGAAGGCAAAAATAAGGATTTTCCTAGAGATATTATGAGTCGGTAGACGTATCGGTTAGGAATAGAACTGCATGAGACTCGGAAAAAGGAAAAAAATGAAGTCTAAAGATCATGTATTGGAATGAGCTCATGTCTTGATAAGTAGTCTATTGCCCATTGTGGAGTTGTCTACTGTAAATACCACTTGGCATCGATTTAAGTCTTCCCTATGTTGATGAAAAGAGAAAAATGCATTGAATTGGATTCTATAGTTACAAAATAGCAATGCACGATTATTACAATGTCTGCATTTGATTTTGCATGATTTATGTAACAATGTAACATCCTCCTAAGTACAACATCATTCTTAAGTCATAGCATCGTACTCGAGAGTTGTTACTTATAAATTTACAGACCTTTCTTAATTATCTATGGCAAGAATGGGTCGAATCGTATAGTAACTAACTCGTAGTTATATCAAAATATATAGTAAGGAAACAAAGTATTTATTTAGTACAAGTAAAGTACAAGATGAAGCTCTCCTATGAGCTTTAGTACACATCCATTCTTTACTATATTTACAGACACATGCATATAACTAAGTACAACAGATACGAGTTTCTACTACTAAACTACAAAAATCCCACTTCAGTCTTTCTTGTAGGGGCTCCATTGTTCCCTAGAATCAACCTGAAGACGACACGGAAACAAACATGTAGGGGTGAGAATTCTAAAATTCTCAGTAGGGCATCCCCACGACATAAAATGAAACTCATGTCATCGTTATCATCCCAGCAACTTCGGGTTATTAGTAAAATTGTGAGCATGCAACATATATCAAAGGTTCATTTTAAAGTTCAAAAACCATTCTTCCAAAGTGGGTTTATTTTAATTACTCAATCACTCAATGTACATATGTCATACTACTCAACATTTTCAATTACTTAACATGCACCTATCATACTACTTAATATCATAGAAGCTCATTCTCAACTTTTCATGCCCTTAATACATCGAAAGGGACTTTTCATGCCCTTTACAAACAGAAGGGGACCTTTCCATTCCCTTTACATATTACAGGGGACCTTCTCGTGCCCTTTATAAACAAAAGGGGACTTTTTCATGCCCTTTACATATTATAGGGACCTTCCCGTGCCCTTTATAAATAAAAGGGACCTTTTCATGCCTTACACATTGCAGGGGACCTTCCTGTGCCCTTAGGTCCCCTTTATAAATAAAAGGGGACCTTCCCGTACCCTTTATAAATAAAAAGGGACCTTCCCGTGTCCTTTATAAATAAAAGGGGACCTTTTATCTACTTAGCATATACATCATCATCAAGCTCATATAAGCATCCGTTCATAATATAATTTTTGAATCACATCTCATAAACCAATCTTTTAAGTTGCTAGCATACATTCACATATATTATACTTGAATTAAAGTATATTATCTTATCAATTCCATGCTTTAGTTTACTTTCCAGCACCTTGGCAGTTTTTCTGCTATTATAGCACAAATTTATTTGCACATTAAACATTCAATTCAGAACCTATAAAAAATTATCCAAGACACTTCAATATGTCCACAAGGTTTCATAAAAATTTCATAGCAAAAAGAGTTTTCTAACTATGTTAACAAAATTCTACAAGTTTAGTAGTCAGAGACCACTTAACCTCAACTCAAAATAAGAATATCATTATTTTTAACCCTATCAAATTCTGTAAAATCATATTACACTTCAAGATGTTTTCAGCATTCTGTAAAAATTTCAAAGGAAAAATCAATCACTTGATATGGTAACAGAATTAGCAAAATTTGCAGCTTTAACTTCAATAATTCAGACAGCACAAGTAGAGCTTTGGTTCATGATTTTTTTAGCATAGCAAACATGCTCAGAATAACTCCAAATTTTTACGGGAGACACCTTAACATGTTAGACATATCCCATAAAATTTTCAGCTTGATCCAAGATTTTTAAATAGGTTAGAAAATTCGAACATTTTCCCTGCTTGCTGAAAACAAGGATTTCCCTGCAACAAGGTTCAAAGTATATGATTTTTTTCAAGAAGTAAAAGTCTTCAACATGGCCCAAGAAAAATATTGAAGTTGTCTTAAGGTGTTAGTTTCAACATGCAATTTTTCTAGCTCACAAAAACCTCTACAAATATATCATAAAAATCATGAACCTCATGCTATCTATGAAAATCTGGGAATTCAGCAACATATTTCTCAACTTGTTTTGCCAAAAAGTGATTTTCTAACGTCATTCAATCACTCCACCCAGTTAAATGCATCAACATCTATGTATTATTAACTAATATAATAAAAAATTTTAAAACAAAACCAATCAAAAATGTTCAGAATAAATTTTGAAAGAAAAGGCCAAAAAAAAACCTACTCTTGAAAAATAGTGTATCCTTGGCTCTAAGATGCTCCAAGATGGATTCCCTTCACTTCAAAGCTCCAAAATCAAATCCAAAGCCTTCTTGAATTAGTGAGGGAGTGAGGTATCAATGTGAGGATTGATGGAGAATTGAGATTTTAATAGGTTAGAATTGTAGGTGTTGAAGTGCAGATTAATTTTAGTGAATGAAGTTTAAAGTTTCAACAAATCTAAGCTAGTGTTTATGGGCTTTGAATGAAAGCATGGAGCTCATGGAGAATGAAGAGCAAGTTGCTATTCTATTCTTGATGATGGCCGAGACTCCCTTGGCTTGTTGGAGAAGGAAAAAACTTGTATTTATCTTGTATTTGTATGAATATTATAATATATAGTTGGATAATTCATAATCTAAGAAAACAAAATGGATGGCTAGGATTGAATCTTGTAATTCAAGATTAAATCTTAGTTATTCATTTGATATAAGTGGATAAGATCTTTCCTTTTGTAAAGGTTAAATTAGTCTTCGGTGTTAAAAATCGCACACCAAATAGGTCAAATACCATACCCTGGTAATTAAACATTGCTCGAAAATTAATTCTAGATATAAAATCTTTATTCTTATCCATTTCTAACCTTAATCCTATAATTTCTCAGTTCCGGGCATCTACAGGTCCAAATTCTAAGGTTTTGGCTATCTCGACGGGCCTGCTGGGCCCTCAAAACACTATTTATATTTTTTTTGTAAATCCATTAGATTGTCCTCATCATTACTAAAACTGTTAGATTTTTAAAATTATGACTAATAAAGCTCAAATTAATTTTTGAATAATTTTTAGGGTGTTAACATTGGTAATCATGCATATAATTTTGCATGATGATTCCTATATGAACGAGTTTCTTAGTTATAATTTGCATCACCCTTGAGGGAATACCCTACTGAGAATTTTATATTATTCTCATCCCTATAGTTGTATTTATTTTGTATTATTTAGATTCAGCTGATGTCATCCCTAGTGTTCTTCCTTGACTCGCCACAGTGGGTGTGGTACTACAACCCAATACTTGATTCCCTTTATGTTATAGCTTATTCGCAAGTTTGCGCTTACATGTTCTTCAGCTGTTCTTTCAATGCGCCTATCTTTACTACTAAGTTTGACCCTGCATTCCTTTACGATGGTGTGCCTCTCCATTTGGCACACCCAGTTATATTTGATATCCCGCTCGCACCACCAACACCTCCTCCAGCAAATACTCCCTCCTCATTGTCATCAGACTCAGATCCACCCAAGGGTCCTGATGCCCCTAGTAGAGACTAGACCATCATATCGACGGCTAACGGCTTTCCTTAGGAGGACACGAGATCTTTAGGGACTTTTGACTTATATATAGAAGTAGCGCAGTGCTAGGACTTTTCTAGCATACAGACTGATTTATGTTAGATACTTTTAGGTCCATTTATGTATATAATGTGATTTTTGGTAGGCCTTGATATTTGAGCAGGCTAGGTTTTGGGCTACTGGATATGTCTTTTAGTACTAGTCCCTGAGTACCATTAGTAGCAGAATAACTTAACTTGCAACATTGTTAGCTCCAGAACCCTTGCGCTCATGTGTTTTGAATAACAACAAAACCAATTCAAAGAAAATACTTTGAAGAACGACTAATATTCACCTTGAGTTTCTCGACAAAGTATAACAGGTCAAATCCAGTTAGTATGTTACAAACCTAAAGCAAGAATAATGTTTCACTTTGCATGTGCGAGCATGATTTATCTCATGGGAAGATATTGATTCAAATAGAAAGTGAATGTTATTTCAAGCAAAGCACGTATGCATACTTATGGAACAAAGCATAGAAACAGACTTGAATCGAGAATAATTTCACTACACATGTGCAAACATATTTTATCTCGTGCGAAGAGATTAAGCATATATGAAGTGATCATTGTCTCATGTAAAAAATGTGTAAATGCTTAAGGACTGAAGGAGATCATGTAACGCCCCGATTTTCTGTCTGAGTGGAAAATGACCGAAATGCCCCTGAGGTCATTTTCGGTCCGGAATTCGAGGATGGACGACCTGGCAGTCCTCGAAGGGACAACTCAATGTTTGAAGGGGATTGAATGACCCTTGAGTGGTTCCGGAGGCGAAAGTCTCATTTTCTGCAGTTTCGAGTCAAAATGACCAAAATACCCCTATAGCGTTTTACGCGGGTAAAGGTACCGTTTGAGCCCGAAACTTTCCCCAGAGGTTTAAAACCATGTTATTACATATTTTCAAACATCTGTTTGAGTCCCGGCAGTCCTGGGCAGTTTTAGTGCAAAATTATGATTTTGCCCCTAGAATAGTGTTTTTGAGCTTAATGATGTAATTAAGCAAACCTAAGCAATATTAGGCTCTAATCGAAGATTAATTAATTTCCATAATTAATCTAGAGTCAAAATAAATTATTAAAATTAATTAGAACCTAAGATTGCTTAGATTAGATTTAAATCTCTTTTCTAAAACTCAAGATTTCACTCTTGGAATCTTGAATAGTGTTTTCTCTCTCTAATTCCTTAAATCAAGGAATTGTGTCTAGAATTGTTTATACACTAAAATGAATTTATAACTCACTAATGATGCAAGAACACTCCTTAATTATGTCTTGCCAACCTTGATTACCCATTTCCTCACCTAAATATTTTCTTACAAATTCCTAATCTTAATCCTAATCAAAGATACACCTAAACACAACTCTAAACCATAATTAAAATGCAAGAAACTCTCCCCCATGGCTGATGCACATTCGGCCATCTCTCTCCTTTTACCTCACATGTTGAATTGTTTCTCACTCAAAGAACCATGCTTGAGGCCATACCTTGAACCATACCTCACCATGCCTCAAGACCACATTATCTCACCTCATGGAACTCATGGGTTCCCTCCATTCTGCATGGTCGAAGCCTCCCCCTCCATTTGCACCCTTCATTGCTTCATTTCTCTATAAATAGCTTGCTTGGATGAACTTGTATCATTTTGGGTTCATTTACAAAGTGTAAGTTATCAAAGAAACACTTCAAAGCTTCCTTTTTCTCTCAAGTTCAAGTCTTCAAGTTCTTCATCTTCTTCATCTTCTTCTTCCATCTTCAAGATCATCACACCAAGTAGGGATTTCTTTTCATGAATGTTCTTCTTTAAAGCTTGATGTTTATGGTTTCTCTTGTTTTCTTTTTAGAACTTCTTCTCTATTCTTTTTCTTTCTTGTTTCGGCCATGAGCCCTTGAGAATAGAGAAATGAGAGCTTGATGATGAGAGTTTCATGATGATGTCCATCACTTGAAACAAACTCTAGAGCTTGATCTTTGTTCTTGAGTAAAAATGTTTCTAGTTCTTCCTTTCTTGAACTCTTGAGAACTCTATTTTTGGTGATGTTTCAAAATGGTTCTAAGGACTCAATGATGAGGTCTCATGATGTTGGTGTTAATATATCATCAAGATCATGGACCCTAGAGTTTTAAAATGTTCCTTTTCCTTCTTGAAGTTTCGGCCACTTCCTTTTCTTTTACATGCCAAATGTTTTGATTTTCTAAAAATGTTATGTTGAATTCTAAGGACTCTAGACTATA
Organism: Dalbergia cochinchinensis; assembly: GCA_031216125.1. Taxonomy (NCBI): domain Eukaryota; kingdom Viridiplantae; phylum Streptophyta; class Magnoliopsida; order Fabales; family Fabaceae; genus Dalbergia; species Dalbergia cochinchinensis. Next base: position 53,557,214 of record CM062377.1, read on the forward strand.
CCATATCTTGGTTCAATGAGTTTGGGTTAAGGTTTAAGTTCCTTTAAAGTCTTGTTAAGAGCTCTAGAAAGATAAAATGAACTTGCATAATTTATTTTATGCTTGCATTTATATTTACATTCTTGCTATGCACCTTTACTTTCAAGCTAATCACCTAAGAACATAAAGATTAAAATGGAACTTGCATCATCACTTAATTTAATTCTCAAAGTCTTTCTATTTCGGCCTTAAAGTCGATTGTTGTTGGGCCAAGAGCACTAAAATAAAGAATTGAACTTGCATTATCACCTAATTAATTTCTCGAATGCCTTTCTATTTCGGCCTTAAAGTCGATTGTTGTTGGGCCAAGAGCACTAAAATAAAGAATTGAACCTTACATATTTACTCTCAAGCTTGCACGTTTAAGTTTATGCCTTGCATATTTAATTTAAGTCATCACTTTATTTTGTAAGCAAGATTAAAAGTGAAAAGCACGAGCACGTTTATTTTATGTCATAACTTAAGAACCTAGAGCTCAAAGACTTGCCCATTTCATTTCAACTTAAAGTTTAACGTGAATGCATTCTTTGAATGCATGTTTTCGGCCAGGTAGTGATGATGGACTTGCTATGAGTTTTCATCTAGCTACAAGGACTAATAGTCTATGTTCTAAGTTTTTTCTTAAAAGCTTTACAATCTTTACAAGGTTATGTTATCATGAGATATGACTTTATTCCCTTTTAGCAGATGAAATATATTTTGGTCATTGACCTAAGGCTTCTCTTAGCCTCTTGATGAATTAAAATGATTTGCAAAGAGTTTTAGAAATTCTAATTCGATTCCAAGAGAAACTAGTTAACTTATGTACCTAGAGATGTCATTTTAGTTCTCTTATTGAAGTTAGATGTTTTTGGTACTGTCATGATGAGCTTGTGGCTGTATGATGATGTTTTTTGTGTTAAAATGTGGGGAAATATCACATGATGATGTAGGAACCATTCTATGCATAATAGGTAAGAAACTAGCTAACTAGAAATACCGTAAAGCTAGAATTTAACGTAGTTTAGACCCACTTATTTTTGGAGCTTATCCAAACTGTTTTAATGGGAACATAATCAGATTAGGATTGTTTAGACATGAAAAACTTGGTAACATTTGGACTAGAATTGAATTTTAGCATCTATAGGGAAACTAGTAACTAGAAAACCGTAAAAATGCAAATGTAGAACTCTTAGAACATTTAGTTTTCTGGATTCTATCCAGCAACATTACAACATGATAAATGTGATTTATAATTAGTTCTTAAGCATAGTAATGGCTCATAATTGATTTAGATTTAATCTATAGCACCTTAGGCGAAGACGGAACCGAGAAAGGGTCTAAAACGTAAGTTCTAGAACCCTGTAATCATCAAGTTAGAAATTCTGCCCTATGCTTTTCAGATTTGAGTATGAACATGAGGATTAGGAATGATGATTAATTATGAGCCTGTAGGTACATAACATATGAACGACGGATGTTAGATAACTATATCTCAAGATTAAGACCCGTAAGGAGTCAAAGCATAAGCTACCGTAAAGGTAAGCGTTTGAATGTTCTATGATGATGCATGTGTTATGTGAAGAATGATAATGTTATTCATATGAGGAATTCATGAGGATATATGTTTATGTGGCATAAAGCAAATTTGGAAGGAATTCGGCGTAATGCCATTGTGCCGCCGAATTTCCGACAAATTTGGGGACTTAAAGAGATTTTGAAAATTAAGGTACTAAGATGGGTTCTAGGATGACACCGGTTCGGCCGAGCACCTCCATAGAACTCATGTGACATCGGTACCAATTTATACTCTTAGGTGACACCGGTTCGGCCGAGCACCCCTAAGAGAATTGCCCCCTAACCCGTACTCAGATAGTCGGGATTTATGATTTATGATACGCTTATCGTTAAGTGGTAAGTAAGAACTAGTGACGACTAGTTAAGGTATGAGCTCATAACCTAGAGATGTGACACGTTCTGGGTGACACCGGTTCGGCCGAGCACCCCCAGAGCGCTTGTCTTTTAGGGTGGCCTATGAGGAAGTTATGATGATTATGTCACAAATAGAATTTATTTGCCACTTTATGCCACTACTATTATGATGTTCTATGTATATGATGATTATTCTTGCATTAAGTAGAGCCATGCATACATTCTTTAACATGCTTGCACCCATGTCATTAAGAATCATGCTAAAATGAACGGACCTTGGCTAAATTATGTTTTCGAATTTAAAAATGGACTCAATGCATGCTCACTTATTTTGTATAACTAAACCCAAGGTTCCTGAGGACGTAGACGATGACACTTAGGTAGTAGGAGGCCCTACTGAGATTCTTTAGTAAGATTCTCACTCCCTCTATCTCTTCTTTCCGTCACGTCTTCAGATGGCGACGTTCGTGGTGTTCGTGGACACGCCGACATGGGAGGTGCACCATGACCCGGACCATGGGTCATTCCATTTTGTGGGTCGATGCACGGTTAGAGTATTCATGTTTATGGGTCGACCCTTCACTCCCCCTGTACATTCCCATCATTTCTCCCTCGTCTCACCTTTTGGCGATGACCTGGTGTTCGAGCGCGCACATCCCCGAGAGGAGAAGCTTCACCGTACTCCACCATCCGCGTCCGCCGTTCGAGACTACCCCCAGTATGTGCCCCGTTGCCCGTCGTCATTTTCGGAGATGGATCCTTCCAAGGATTTGGCAACCTAGGTACCCTCCGAGGGATCTTCCCCCACCATACCCATGGACCTTGGGGAGGGTAACGAGCCTACCATGACTCAGCCGAGGCTTGCACAATGGCCGGAGATGAGGCCGCGCGGTGGAGGTCACTCTCGAGCCCCGTTCCGCCTATTCTCGCCGGAGGAGCTTGCTCAGTTTCCTGGTTACGTGCCACGCTCGAGGGATAGTCGCCAGTAGGAGGCTGTGGATGGCCCGGGTTAGTGCACACACCGCATAGATGAGGATAAAGCTTCTTTTGTTTAGAGGTTACCTCATTAGACGCACTCGGGTAGGGGAGTAGTTTATGTTTATGTTTATGTTGTATTTTCTTTCATGTATTCCGTTATACTAAATTAAGTCCCACACTTATAAGTAGGCAAGTTATATATATATATATATATGAGATGATATTCAGTATTTCTTATGATGTGCCTTTATGTGCCCTATGCTATGACGTTATAAGATGTATGTTTTGCCCTTTACGTGTTATATTGCATCACGTGGCTCTCACTTTGTATTTCAAAAAAAAATTTACCCGTATTTTCCGCTAAGTATTTCAAAGTAAAATGAGAACTATGAAGTAACAGACTAATGATTAACCTAAGTATGTTCTAGAGTATCGGGTTAAAAATTAGGATGTTACAGATCAAGTCAAGAAGCAAGAAACCAAGGAAAAGGACTTCAAAAAGTAGCACGGGACATCAGAAAGTACACTCAAGATAAAGATATCAGAATATGTCCATATGCAATGTGTTACTTCTTCAATAATCACAATCGCAAAGTAATCATCATCAAGAAGATTTGATTGAAGATCAGAAAGCAGAATACTCTTCAAGGAATTGGTTGCCCACATCAGAAAGCTCACTTTTGTTGGAGCAACGAATGCTATAGGAAAGGAAGGGAAATTTGAAATTTGAATTTCAAATTATCAAGTTAAACCCAGTTTCCAACTAGCACGTCATCTCTTCTGGCTATTCGATCAACGACTCTAGCTTCATAAAGGAAGAGTTCAGAAAGCTCACTTAGAAAGTAAAGAAGCAGTTTTTGATAGAAGATCAGAAAGCTTATATTTACAACGACATCTGGAACCAATGTGACAGTTATGTCAACTTCTCTTTTAGCTGTTCTTTTCAAGACACAACTAACGATCAACACGTGTCACTTGAAGAAGTGATCTATGGCAATGGTCACAAAGAAGAGATCTTTATATAAAGAGATGCTAAGCTTGAAAAATATTAAGAAAAAGAGATTTGAAGATTCAAAGAGAGGAAACTCTGCAAAAATCTCCTCCCACTTCTTGGAATATTCAATCCTTATTATGTAATCAGTTTTATCCTTGAAGTGTAAAGAAAATCTTCCTTCTCTATTCTTAGATAGATTTATGTTCTTCTTTTGGAAGAAGTAGAAGAAGGAAGTTACTCAAGTTCTCCTAAGACCTTTTTAAAATGTATCATCTTTAAGGAAACTTGAGTGTAGGTTAGTTTGAGTGGCAGCCCAAACACTTAACCTTTATATCCTTGATTCGATAATGATCATTGAGAGATATAGCTTGGAGAGACTAAGGTAAAACTACTTGCAATGTGATAGTAAGATATTCTTGCTTATCATAGTTTAGCTTGGACAGGCTAGTCAAAAACTGTAACGCCCCAATTTTTCTGTCTGAGAGAAAATGACCAAAATGCCCCTGAGGTCATTTTCTGCCCGAAATTCGAGGATAGCCAGCCCAGTAGTCCTCAAAGGGTCAAATCAATGCTTGAAGGGTATTGGATGGTCCTTGAGTGATTTCAGAAGCAAAAATTGTGTTTTCTGCAGTTTCGGGTCAAAATGACCAAAATGCCCCTATAATGTTTTACGCGGGTAAAGGTGCCGTTTAAGCCCGAAACTTCCCCCAAAGATTTAAAATGACATTTTCATGTGTTTAAAAATATCTGTTTAAATCCCTATGATCCCAGATAGTTTTTGTGCAAAATTACAATTTTGCCCTTGCCATAGTGCCATTTGAGCTTAATGATGTAATTAAATAAATATAAGCAATATTAGGCTCTAATCGAAGATTAATTAATTTCTATAATTAATCTAGAGTCAAAATAAGTCATTAAAATTAATTAGAACCTAAGATTGCTTAGATTAAACTCAACAACCCCTTTTTTCTTTTAAAAATTCAAGTTCTCAAGACATACAATCTTGAATAGTGTTTTCACTATTCACTCTCCATACTCCAAGAAGTCTAGATAGAGTAGGATTTTGACCCCACTAATGGGCTAGAGTGCTCACTAATCATACTTTAGCATAGCCTTGATTACCTATCCTTTCACTTACACACTTACCTACAAGTTTCTAATCCTAAGTCTAATCAAAGCTACACCTAAACACACCTCTAAATCACAATTAAATAAAAGATTTTCCTCCCCTTGGATCCCCCAAAAGTGGCACCACCTCATCCCTTCTTGCATCACAAATTTGTTCACTTATACACTCAAAGAACCATGGCTACACTATGCCTAAACCCATGCCTACACCTTACCTTGAAATGACATAACCAAGAGATATTTTCTCCCTCCTTCCTTCCCTAAGGGTATGTTTGTAAGTTGGGATTTTACAGGGGAGGGGAGGGAAATGAAGGGTTTGTAGTGTAAAGTTATACTGCAAATCCTTCCTTCCCATTCCCTTCCCTCCAAAATCCCAACTCATAAACATTGCCTAAAAGTGGCGCCATTCTTCCCCCCTTTTTCACCCCTCATGTTTTGTTTTTCTATAAATAGCACACTTGGGTGAACTTGAGCTACCTTTAGTCATTTGCTATGTTTTAGTTTTCTAGAGCACTCAAAGCTTTCCTTTTTCTCTCAAAGATCAAGAGTTCTTCTTCTTCAACTTCTTCATCTTCTTCAACCTCATTTTACTTGGTAAGGATTTTGTTTTAAATGTTTTAGCCATCAAAGTTCTTGTTTAAGTTATGTGCTTTGTAGTTTCTTTTGAATCTTTTAGAACTTCTTTCTTCCTCTTTGTTTCTTTTTCATTTTCGGCCAAGGGCCTTGAGAGACTTGGAAATGAGAGCTTGAGGATGAGGATTTCATGATGATATTCATCACTTGGGAAACCTTTAAAGCTTGGAACTTAGTCTTGATTTCAACACTTTTTGGTTATCTCTTTCTTTTCTTCTCAAGATTTCGATTTCTTTTCCTCTCAAGATTTCGATTTCTTTTCCTTTCCTTGCTTTGGTTTTTCTTTCTCTTTTCTTGCCATGATTTTGGTTTATGAAGGCTTGTTCTTGGATAAAAATGACTCAAGGATGAGAGCTCATGATGTTGATGTGGTTGCATCATCAAGACTATGGTCTCTAGAGCTTCAAGGTCCTAGTTCTTTCCCCCTATGGATTCGGCCATTTTTCCCTTTTCCTTAAGTTATTGAGCTTTCATTTGCAAAGTTATGAAGGAATGTTAACTTGGTTTGTTCTTTTAATCCATTTCCTTAAAGCTTGATGATGATGTTCATACCATATGGTTTCTTTGTAAACCTTGGTGCAAGAAACTCTAAAGCTTAATTTACCTTGCTATAATAAGTTTTGGGTTGTGGTTTAAGTCCCTCTAAAGTCTTGGATGAGCTCTATTAAGAAATAAAATGAACTTGTACTGATGTTTATATTCAAGCTCTTGCATTTGCATATCTACTTTGAGCCTTGCATTCATGTTTACTTTCCAAGCTATCACTTAAAGTTAAAGATAAAGAATGAAGAGCATCTCATATTTATATTCTTGTCTAGCACGTTTACTTTTTAAGTCATCACCTAACAACTTAAAGATTTAAAACGAAAGTTTGCATATCACCTAATTAATCTCAGAGCCTTTCTATTTTGGCCTTAAAGTCGATTGTTGTTGGGCCTAGAGCACTAAAATAAAGAATTGAACTTGCATATTTATTTTTAAGTCTTGCATATTTATCTTTCAAGTCTTGCATATTTATTTTTCAAGTCTTGCATATTTACTTTCAAGTCTTGCATATTTAGTTTGAAGTTCTCACTTTACTTTACAATAAAGAATAAAATGGAATGCATAACACGTCTACTTTTGTCATCACTTAAAAAAAAACTCTAAGAGCTCAAAGACTTGCCCTTATTATCTCAAGTTAAAGTTTGGTTATGGAGACATCCCCATGGATGCATATTTCGGCCTTGTAATGATGATGAACTTAATATGAGTTTCATCTAGTTGCAAGGGCCAACAATCTATGTTCAAAAGTTTTTCTAGGTTTTAAGAATTCTATAGGGTCATCATCAACAAAATTTGTAAATTAAACTTCTTTCAAAAGTGTTTTAAATTAGTTACTGCCCTATGATTGTTCTTAGTCTCTTTTACAAGATAAAATGTTTTGTAAAAGAATTTTAGAAGTCCTAGAACGATTCAAAGAGAAACTAGTAACTTATACTTGTTGAAAATGAAATTTTATGCATGATATGTATGTATATATATGAGTTCAGTTTTGCCATGGTGTGTGGTGCTGTATGATGTTATTTTTGTAACACCCCGATTTTTCTGTCTGAGGGAAATGACCAAAATGCCCCTGAGGTCATTTCCTGATCTGAATTCAAGGGCAACCAACTCGGTCATCCTCGAAGGGTCAACTCAATGTTTGAAGGGGATTGAATGGCCTTTGAATGCTTCCGGAAGCGAAAATCTCGTTTTCCGCAGTTTCGGGTCAAAATGACCAAAATACCCCTATAGCGTTTTTACGTGGGTAGAAGTGCCGTTTGCGCCCGAAACTTTTCCCAGAGGTTTAAAAACACGTTTTCATGTGTCTAGAGGTCTCTGTTCAAGTCCCGGTGGTCCCGGGCAGTTTTAGTGCAAAATTACGATTTTGCCCCTAGAATAGTGTTTTTGAGCTTAATGACGTAATTAAGCAAACCTAAGCAATATTAGGCTCTAAATGAAGATTAATTAATTTCCCTAATTAATCTAGAGTCAAAATAATTTATTAAAGTTAATTAGAACCTAAAATTACTTAGATTAAACTTAAATCCCTTTTTAGAACTCAAGATTCTTAGTCTTGGAATCTTGAATAGTGTTTTCTCTCTCCAATTCCTTAAATCAAGGAAGTGTGTCTAGAGTTGTTTAGACTCTAAATTGAGGATCTAACTCACTAATGGTGCAAGACCACTCCTTAATTATGTCTAGACCACCCTAATTATCCATTTTCCTTACCTAAACACTTTCTTACAAATTCCTAATCTTAAGCATAATCAAAGATACACCTAAACATAACTCTAAACCACAATTAAAATGCAAGAAATCCTCCCCCCATGGCTGATGCATATTCGGCCATCTCTCTCCTTTTACCACACATGTTGAATTGTTTCTCACTCAAAGAACCATGCTTGAGGCCATACCTTGAACCATACCTCACCATACTTTGAGTCATACCTCACCATGCCTCAAGACCACATTATCTCACCTCATGGAACTCATGGATTCCCTCCAATTCTGCACACAATGGCCGAAACTCATCAGCCTATTCACACCCTCCATTTGCTTCATTCTTCTATAAATAGATGGCCTTGGGAAGCTTGCACCACTTTTAGATCATTTGCCTCAAAGCTTTTCTTTTTCTCTCAAAGCTCTTGTGTTCTTCAAGTTCTTGGAGCTCTTCATCTTCTTCATCTTCTTCTTCCATCTTCAAGTTCATCACATCAAGTAGGGATTTCCTTTCATGTATTATTTTCTTTAAAGTTCTTGTTCTAGCTTTATGTTCATAGTTTCTCTTGATTCTTTTTAGAACTTCTCTTCTACTCCTTTTTCCTTTTCATTTTCGGCCATAGGCCTTGGAGAACAAAGGAATGAGAGCTTGATGATGAGAAGTTTCATGATGATGTTTATCACTTGAAACAAACTCTAGAGCTTGATCTTTGTTCTTGAGTAAAATACTTTTAGTTCTTCCTTTCTCCAACTTTTGGAATCTTTAACTTTGATGATGTTTAAAAATGGTTCTAAGGACTCAATGATGAGGTCTCATGATGTTGGTGTTAATATATCATCAAGATCATGGACTCTAGAGTCTCAAAATGTTCTTTTGTTTTCCTTGAAATTTCGGCCATTTGCTTTTCTTTTACATGCAAAATGTTTTGATTTTCTAAAAATGTTATGTTGAGTTGTAAGAACTCTAGACTTTACTTTATCTTGGTTTGATGAGTTTGGGTTGAGGTTTAAGTTCCTTTAAAGTCTTGTTAAGAGCTCTAGAAAGATAAAATGAACTTGCATAATTTATTTTATGCTTGCATTTATATTTACATTCTTGCTATGCACCTTTACTTTCAAGCTATCACCTAAGAACATAAAGATTAAAATGGAACTTGCATCATCACTTAATTTAATTCTCAAAGCCTTTCTATTTCGGCCTTAAAGTCGATTATTGTTGGGCCTAGAGCACTAAAATAAAGAATTGAACTTGCATCATCACCTAATTAATTTCTCGAATGCCTATCTATTTCGGCCTTAAAGTCGATTGTTGTTGGGCCAAGAGCATTAAAATAAAGAATTGAACCTTGCATATTTACTTTCAAGCTTGCACGTTTAAGTTTATGCCTCGCATATTTAAATTAAGTCATCACTTTAGTTTGTAAGCAAGATTAAAAATGAAAAGCATGAGCACGTTTATTTTATGTCATAACTTAAGAACCTAGAACTCAAAGACTTGCCCATTTCATTTCAAGTTAAAGTTTAATGTGAATGCATTCTTTGAATGCATGTTTTCGGCCAAGTAGTGATGATGGACTTGCTATGAGTTTTCATCTAGCTACAAGGACCAATAGTCTATGTTCTAAGTTTTTCTTAAAGCTTTACAAATCTTTTCAAGGTTATGTTATCATGAGATATGACTTTATTCCCTTTTAGAAGATGAAATATATTTTGGTCATTGACCTAAGGCTTCTCTTATCCTCTTGATGAATTAAAATGATTTGCAAAGAGTTTTAGAAATTCTAAATTGATTCCAAGAGAAACTAGTTAACTTATGTACCTAGAAATGTCAATTTAAATCCTTTACTGAAGCTACATGTTTTCGGTTCTGATATGATGAGTGTGATGCTGTATGATGATGTTTTGATGTGTTAGAATGTGTGAAAATATCATATGATGATGTAGAAATGATTCTATGCATAATAGGTAAGAGACTAGCTAACTAGAAATACCATAAAGCTAGAATTTAACATAGTTTTGACCCATTTGTTTATAGAACTTATCCAAACTGTTTTAATGGGAGCATAATCAGATTGGGATTGTTTAGACATGAAAAACTTGGTAACATTTGGATGAGAATCGAATTCTAGCACCTATAGGGAAACTAATAACTAGAAAACTGTAAAAGTGCAAGTTTAGAACTCTTAGAACATTTATTTTTCTGGATTCTGTCCAGCACCCTTACAACATGATAAACATGATTAATAATTAGTCCTTAAGCATAGGAATGCCTCATAATTGATTTAGATTTAATTCATAGCGCCTTAGGCAAAGACGGAACCAAGAAAGGGTCTAAAACATAAGTTCTAGAACCCCGTAATCACAAGATAGGAATTCTGCCCTATGCTTTTCAAATTTGAGTATGAACATGAGGATTAGGAATGCTGATTTATTATGAGCCCTTAGGTGCATAACATATGAACGACGGATGTTAGAGAACTATATCTCAAGATTAAAACTCGTAAGGGTCAAAGCATAAACTACCGTAAGGGTAAGCGTTTGAATGTTCTATGATGATGCATGTGTTATGTAAATGATGATGATGTTATTCATATGAGGAATTCATGAGGATATATGTTTATGTGGCATAAAGCAAATTTGGAAGGAATTCGGCGTAATGCCATCGTGCCGCCGAATTCCCGACGAATTTGGGGACTTAAAGAGATTTTTGAAAATTAAGGTACTAAGATGGGTTCTAGGATGACACCGGTTCGGCCGAGCACCTCCATAGAACTCATGTGACATCGGTACCAATTTATACTCTTAGGTGACACCGGTTCGGCCGAGCACCCCTAAGAGAATTGCCCCCTAACCCGTACTCAGATAGTCGGGATTTATGATTTATGATACGCTTATCGTTAAGTGGTAAGTAAGAACTAGTGACGACTAGTTAAGGTATGAGCTCATAACCTAGAGATGTGACACGTTCTGGGTGACACCGGTTCGGCCGAGCACCCCCAGTTCAATTGTCTTTTAGGGTGGCCCATGAGGAAGAGATGTTTCATGATTATGATTATGTCACTGAGTTTGTCCCATATGAACATTACTATTGCCACTTTATGCCACTAAGTATGATGATGCTTGATGTTATGTTTTATGTATGTGCATTAGGTAGTGCCATGCATACATCTTCTATTATGTTGTATTCATGACATTAAGATCATCCTAAAATAAATGGACCTTGGCTAAAGTATATTTTAAAGTTTAAAATTAACTTAATGCATGTTCAGTCATTTTGTATAATTAAACCCAAGGTTCCTGAGGACGTAGATGATGACACCTAGGTAGTAGGAGGCCCTACTGAGATTCTTTAGCAAGATTCTCACTCCCTCTATCTCTTTCTTTCCGTCACGTCTTCAGATGGCGACGTTCGTAGTGTTCGTGGACACGCCGACATGGGAGGTGCACCATGACCCGGACCACGGGTCGTTCCATTTTGTGGGTCGATGCACGGTTAGAGTATTCATGTTCATGGGTCGACCCTTCACTCCCCCTGTACATTCCCATCATTTCTCCCCCGTCTCACCTTTTGGCGATGACCTGGTGTTCGAGCGCGCACGCCCCCGAGAGGAGAGGCTTCGCCGTACCCCACCGTCCACGTCCGCCGCCCGAGACTACCCCCAGTATGTGCCCCGTCGCCCGTCGTCCTTTTCGAAGATGGATCCTTCCGAGGATTTGGCAACCCAGGTACCCTCCGAGGGATCTTCCCCCACCATACCCATGGACCTTGGGGAGGGTAGCGAGCCTTCCGTGACTCAGTCGAGGCTTGCACGACGACCGGAGATGATGCCACGTCGTGGAGGTCACTTCCGAGCCCCATCCCGCCTATTCACGCCGAAGGAGCTTGCTCAGTTTCCTGGTTACGTGCCACGCTCGAGGGATAGTAGGCAGTAAGAGGCTGTGGATGGCCCGGGTTAGAGCACACACCACTTAGATGGAGATAAACCTTCTTTTTTTTAGAGGTTATCCCATTAGATGTACTCGGGTAGGGGAGTAGTTTATGTTTATGCTCATGTTGTATTTTCTTTCATGTATTCCCTTGTATTAAATTAAGTCTCACGCTTATAAGTGAGCAAGTTATATATCTATATGAGATGATATTCAGTGTTTCTCATGATGTGTCTTTATGTGCCTTATGCTATGACGTTATGAGATGTATGTTTTGACCGTTACATGTTATATCGCATCACGCGGCGCTCACTTTGTATTTCAAAAAAAATTTTACCCGTATTTTCCGCTAAGTATTTCTAAGTAAAATTGAGAACTATGAAGTAACAGACTAATGATTAACCTAAGTATGTTCTAGAGTATTGGGTTAAAAATTAGGATGTTACAATTTTTATATGCTAAGAATGTGTAAAAATTATGTGTTGAGGTAGGAACCTTTCTATGCTTGTTAGGAAAGAAACTAGTCTTACAGAAAAACCGTAAAGTCAAGTTTAGCGTGGTTTTGACCCATTTATTTTTAGACACTGACCAAAATGTTTTAGTATGATAATAATCAGATTAGGATTATTTATTTATGACAAATTTGGTAACATTTTATGTAGGATTGAATTTTAGCACCCATAGATAAACTAGTAACTAGAAAACCGTAAAAATGCAATTCTAGAACTCCTAGAACATTAAATTTTCTGATTCTGTCCAGTGCCCCTATAATGTAGAATACATGATTTATAATTAGTTCATAGGCATAGGAATACCTCATAAATGGTTTAGATTTAAATTATAATGCTTTAGGCAAAGACGGAACCAATAAAGGGTCTAAAACGGAAGTTCTAGAACCCCGTAATCATAAAAATGTAATTCTGCCCTTAGAGTATGATGCTGCCCAGATTTATTAATGGACATAAGTGCTAGTAAAAATTATTAGTTGTAAATCCTTAGTTGCATAAAAGGTTGACAGAGATCGATAGAATAATTATATCTCAAGTTTAAGACCCGTAAGGGTTAAAGCATAAGGCACCGTAGGTTCAAGAGCATAATGAGCTATAATGTTACATGAGAATGTATGTCTTATTTGAGAATGATTATGTATATGTATGAAATCATGATTGAGGATACATGCTCTATTTGTGTATGTGGCATAAAATAAATTTTGAAGAAATTCGGCGTGTTGCAGTTATGCTGCCGAATTTCTGACAAATTTGGGGACTTAGAAAGTTTTTGAAAAACCTATGAGAATTTTCTTTAAAAGAGATGAGGTACTAAGATGTGTTCTTGGATGACACCGATTCGGCCGAGCACCTCCAAAGAACTCATGTGACATAGGTACCAAGATGTATTCTTGGGTGACACCGATTCGGCCGAGCACCCCTAAGAAAATGCCCCCTAGCCCGTACTAGAAAGTCGGGATTTATTTATGATACACTTATCAGTAAGGGATAAGTAAGAACTAGTGACGACTAGTTAGGTATGAGCTCATAACCTAGAGATGTGACACATTCTGGGTGACACCGGTTCGGCCGAGCACCCCCTGGACGAATGTTTTTTTAGGGTGGCCCCATGAGAAAGTAAAGTATGATGATTATGTCACAAAAGCCTTCCCACATGAGATTTAAATTGCCACTTTTTACCACTATTATGATGTTTCTTGATGTTATCATTAATATCCTTGCATTAAGTAGCGCCATGCATACATTCTTTACCATGTTGCACCCATGACATTAAGAATCATTCTAAAATGAACGGACCTTAGCTAACTATGTTTTGAAAGCTTAAAAATGAACTTGATGCATGCTCACTTATTTTATACATTAAACCCAAGGTTCCTGAGGACGTAGATGATGTCACTTAGGTAGTAAGAAACCCTACTAAGATTCTTTAGCAAGATTCTCACTCCTTCTATCTTTTCTTTCCGTCACGTCTTCAGATGGGGACATTCGTAGTTTTTGTGGATGCCCCGACATGGGAAGTGCATTATGATCCGGACCACGGATCATACCATTTTGAGGGTCGCCGTGCCGTTCGCGTTTTCATGTTCGTGGGACGACCCTTCGCTCATCCTGTACACATTCACCGATTCTCTCCTGCCTCGCCGCTCGGCGACGATTTTGTGTTCAAGTGCGCACGCCCTCGAGAGAAGCAGATCCACCGCACCCCACTAACAGCCTCTGCTATCCGGGACTTCCTGCAGTATGTGCCCTGTTCCCCCTCATCATTCTCAAAACGGACCCTTCCGAGGACTCTGCCATTCAGGTAACTTCCGAGGGATCCTCCCCTACCGTACCGATGGACTTTGGGGAGGGCAGCGAGGCTACCGTCACTCAACCAATGCGTGGAGGATGAGTGAGGATGACTCCCTACCGTGGAGCCCATGCCCGGCCGATGCATCATATAGCCACCCCAGCAGAGATAGCTCAATTGATCGGATACGTTCCTCCTTTCCAGAGAGGCCCGCAGTAGGAGACGGCAGTGGTGTTTTGGTGCTCGAGCTTTGACTAGATTATGATAGCCTCCTTTTGTTTAGAGGTTATCCATTGTAGGTGCACTAGAGTAGGAGAGTTTCTTTCTATGCTTTCTGATGTATTTTCATTTTCCTTGTATTTTTCCTTTCTGTTGTATTTACTTTATGATGTATCAACTAAGTCCCACTTTTTACAAGTGGGCATATCATATTATATATATGCAGTTCAGTCTCACTATGATGTGCCATTACCTGCTTTATGTTATGATGTTCATGAGATGCTTGTTTTGTTCTCTTATATGCTCCATCGCTTGTCGTATCACGCGGCTCTCACTTTGCTTTTACATTTCAATAAAAAAAATTTCACCTATATTTTCCACTAAGTATTATAAACTAAATAGGAAACTATGACGTAATAGACTAATGATTAACCTAAATATGTTATAGAGTATTGGGTTAAAAATTAGGATGTTACAAAAACTACTTGCAACTTGGAGAGACTGGGACAAGACTACTTTCAACGTGTTAGTAAAGGTTGCTACTACACACAATTAGGTTTGGAGAGGCTGGAATCAAGGCTACTCAATTAGACTTGGAGAGGCTAGTGTCAAGACTACTCAGTTAGGCTTGGAGAGGCTAGTATCAAGAATACTTGCAGCTTGGAGAAGCTGGGGAAAGAATACTAACAACGTGATGAAGGAGTTGCCTGTCAGTCATGGGTTGGCTTGGAGAGGCTAGAGTCAAGACTACTCATGTTAGCTTGGAGAGGCTAGTACAGAACTACTTAAAATCCTTAGTTACAGGTGATTTCTGAAATCCTTGGATAATAGCTTAGGAAGGCTAATGAAAAGACTATCTATCTTTACTTTCTCAGGTTGATAAAGTTGTTGTTATAGTGGAACCTCAACATTTGTTTAGTACTGGATGTAGGCATGTTGGCCAAACCAGTATAAAATCCTTTGTGTACTTTCTCTCTTACCCCAAACTATTTTATTTACGGTTATTGCTTAGTTATCCTTATCTTCGGTCTAACATATATATATATATATATATATATATATATATATATATATATATATATATATATATATATATATATATATCTCTTTTATGTTATCCTTGTTAATATCGAGGTTTTTATTTATTAAGGTTCAGAAAGTAACTTTCTGAAGCCACTAACTATGTTTCCGCTACACTTCAAGTTCCATACTTGATAGTAATCTTTTCAGAAGTTTCAGAAAATGAAAAAGAATCAATTCACGATTCAACTCCCCTTCTCGTGCACATCTTCACTTACAAATATGATGTGTATACGTACAGGTTGTGTACGAAATACTTTTATATATATATATATTTTATTTGCTTTGTAACCTATGGGCTTAATTTACCTTATTTTGTTTTCTCTCGCCTAGTATGTATTATAGAAAGGAAGTAATACTCTTCTAATTATTATGTTGATACTCGAGTAATACATGATAGTTAGGAGGGTGTTAGATCAGGTTTGTGTAAGAAGATTTCCAATAAAATATAACACAAAATATGTTTTTAAGGTTTAGAAGGATGAACTATCTTATGATAAAGATTTCTTCATTTTTAGCAACAACATTTGCACCTTCAAATGATGATCCTTTTATAGGTGATTTGGATTTAAACATTAATCAAGAGTGTGGGACCATCATACACATGTCCTTTATTGACCCATTGCATGGGGAACAGCTTTTCAGAGTAGTGTGTGCACGATATTCCTTTTTATAGCTATCACGGTACAAATAGTAGTACTACAGTCCTTTTTGTCTAGTGATGTGGCATGTGCAAATATCATTAGGAACTTTTGAAAACATGCTGGAGCATGATGTTTCTTGTTTGACCATTAGCTTTCTTAAGACTCCTTATGGCTTACTTGATCTATTTTTGGGTGTAGAACTTGTCTTTTTGATGATCTCATAACTTTTAGGTACTAGAAACATACTTGTTGGTGCATTTTGATGAACATTGTAGCTTTCTTAAGACTCCAAAATACTTTTTAAAGATTTTCATGCGTCAAACTCATCAAAATCTATTTAGAGCAAGAGATATTTTCAATTAAGAATATGGACTTTGAGTTATATGATCAATCTTAGTAAGTTTCTGAAAGCTAAGGATGTGTAATTGCAATATCTGGATCTATACTAACATGAAACGCTAGATACCTCCACTAGTTCTCTTTCTAGTATTCAAAACTAAGCTTTTGAAATGCTTTGCAAGGGTTTTGAAGATTATAATCTCCCCATTTTTAATGATGACAAATCAATATTTGAAAAATAATTTTGGAGAAAGGTAGGTGAAGCATATAACTTAACTTTCTAATAAGTAAAGATATTTAGAGAGAAAATTTATCAGAAAAATAGTTTAAGTTCTTTGAACAAAAACCGAAAGAAATTTTGAGAAGGATTGTGATATTTCACAAGAATAAGATATCAGACTAATTTTCAAAAGTTTTCATACAATAAACCTTATTAGAACCTTCTCAAGAATTTCTTCATGATATACATCATCAGAAACATTAAAATTAATATATTTCTCAAGGAATATCTTTATGCATCAAAGCATGATGAATTATAATTTAGTACAAAGATACAACGTATATAGAAATAAGGATTAACAAATCAAACAGATTATAAACAACCAATAATAAAAAGATAATCATAAAGAGAACAAAAGATTATCTATATTCATATGCATGATGATGATAATGAAATGATAAGAGCAATACATGAATAGCAAAAAAATTTAAAAAGATATAAAATAAAAAGAAATAGAAACTATAGACTAATTTTTCTAAAATTTCAATTATCATCATGTTCTTCTTCTGGAACTAGGAAATAAGAAACTTCATTTGAAAAATTGTCTTTCCTTTATGACTAACACTCACAACTCTCTACTTCCCCTTTGTCATCAATCCAAAAAGGATAGAGTAGAAAGGGAGGACATCATTGACGTTAATTTTCCTCTGGAGCTCTATTAGAATGCCCAATATCTGCACCATGAACTCCTCATGTCTTCTCATTCGACCTTCATATGAGAAAGGCTAGAGGCTTTAACTCTATCCAAGTTTGCATAAAAATACTTTTGATTAGCCAACAACATATTCATATTAGTAAAAATGATTGAGAGTACTTCTATGGATGAAAAGCGCTAAGAGCTAGAAGATTGAGCTATAAGAGGATTCTCAGAAGCTTGAGGAATAGATGTAGCATTGGCACAATAAAGAAAGGCATATAATAGTAATTAATGTGTTCTTCTTGTTTCATTATGTTCTAAATATATTTTAATAAACTATATACGAAAAATATTAGTGGTGTGAAAAAACAAAAAATATGAATTGGCTTACGAAGAATATCCACACTTGATTGTAACTGCATATAAATCCGAAATAGTCTTTAATCAATTCGTTACTTTTTGCACTTGTATTTTTCAAGCTATTTAGCATAGCTCTTTATATAAATGTTATCATATTTTTAAAAAGCTTTGTAAGCATAAAAGTAATTAAAAAAATTAATTAATCAAGCTATAATATTTTTATGTTATAAGCAGTGATATTCATAAATCAATATTGCTATTTTAGTTAGATAACAAAAACAAATAATATTTATTTTTAATGCTATTGTTAAATGTTAGTTTTTGATTGAAATACACCTGGAAATTAAACAAAGCCTACATTACTTAGAATTACAAAGAAAAGGGGTTGTCAAAGCTATATATATGGAATTAAGTTCTTCATTTCAATTTGCACCAATCGAAAATACTTTAAGCTTCTATCTGACTTTATTCTTTCTCTCTATTCTCTTGTGAAGTGTAGTTCAAATATTTACTTTAGAGAGTGTGGGTGTGCTAG
Organism: Dalbergia cochinchinensis; assembly: GCA_031216125.1. Lineage (NCBI taxonomy): Eukaryota > Viridiplantae > Streptophyta > Magnoliopsida > Fabales > Fabaceae > Dalbergia > Dalbergia cochinchinensis. Next base: position 53,575,460 of record CM062377.1, read on the forward strand.
CACTATAAGAAAAACATGAGTTACAGATGGATTTTTTTCATCGGTATTTTCAACAGATTTATCGATGAAAAACAAGAAATTTGAGAATTCTGGGTTCTAGTCATTACCGATGGATTTTTCTATCAGTATACTGCGTGCTAACTTATGGCGCATGAATTATCGACGGATTTTTCCGTTGGTAACCATTATGAATTTTTTTAAATTCAAAAATTAATATTACTGATGGATTTTTCCATTGATAATTTTTTCTAAAAAAAATTATTTTGAATCTTATGTTACCGACGGAAAAATCTGTCAGTAATTATCTTAATTTTTCTAATTTCAAAATTAATTTTACCAATGGATTTTTTCGTCTGTAAAAATAATTTTTAAAAATATTACCAATGAAAAAATCCATCGGTAATCTGATGGAAAAATAATTTTTAAAATGGCGCCTTTGTATTTATTACCAACAGATTTTTTCTGTCGGAAATTCAAAAATCCATCGGTAATCCTTTTATTAATAAGGACCACACCTTCATTATCTTCTTCACTCTCTCTCTTATTTGATCTTTTCCTCTCTTTTCTCTCTGCATCACAGCGCCCAGCGCTATCCTCGCATGCCGCCGCACCCTGGCCCTGGATCCCCGCACGCCGCGCCGCGAGGCCCTGCCCGATGCCTCGCCCAACGCCGCTGCCTCTCTCTCTCTCTCCCCCCTCTCCCCGTGAGTTGCTCCCCTGAACGCCATGCCGCATCCCTGCCCCTTTTCTCTATGTCGAAATCCTATCCTTTGTCAACCCAGGCACGCTGCGTGGCCAAATGAAGGAGGAACCACGCGCTACTGCCAAAGGAAGGAGGAACCGCACTATCGCCGAAGGAAGTATTCCACATTAGTCTCTCTCTTCACATCTCTCTCTCTGCTTTGGTGCTTTCTCTGCCACCATCCCAAGCAAGAGCGTCCCCTCTCCATTCTCAAGGTAATAATCCATTCTCTATTCCTTTCTTGAACATGAATTTCAAAGCTGTCTCTTGTAACAAAAATGGAAAAAAAGTGTAACACCCTAATATTTAACCCAATACGCCTAGGACGCATTTAAGTTAATTATTAGTTATTATTCTTTTGTTCAAGTTCTTACTTTTAACATTGTTAAAATACTTAACGAAAATACTGGTCAATTTTTTTTTGAAATTTCAAAATGAAAATGTGAGCCACATAACTTAAAAGAACTACGTCATATGATATGCTCAAAAGCCGATAAGGAACTAAACTCATCATAAGCATACATGAATTAAAGTAAATCTCAAAACATAGCACATCATCATGAAGGCATTCATAAATAACATCAGAGGTTCATATTACATAAGTACTTAGCATACTAGAATTATGCCCACCAATAATGGTTGGGGTAGTACAATCATCTAAAGGCATAAAAGGAAATAACAGATATGACTAGCTAAGGTTTCGGCACCCTCTACACTTAAACAAATAGCCCCTAGAAGCAAGGGGGCCATCATCCACGTGACAAAGCGTAGGCCATTGATGAGATCCACGGTCGCCTCCTACTACTGCTCATGAATAAAATCATTGTCTTCTGAAGACGTGATGGAAGAAAGAAAGAGGGGATGAGAATCTTATAAAAGAAACTCAATAGGGAGTTCACCTCCTAATAAGTGTCATCATCTACATCCTCAAGAACATCGGGTTTCTTTATGAAGTGGTGAGCATGCATATGGTTCAATTATTAAGTTCCAAAAATTATTATCCAATGCCCATTCATTTTAGAATGCGTCTTAATGCAAGAATGCAGCATGACATATCATGATAACATAACTAATACCACAATTAATCAACATATAATAAAGAATGCAAATTCATGATCTTTTCCTCAATATTTCTTTTAGGTGACTTAAGGTTCTTATCTCTTTCTCTTGGGGGCCACCCTATTATTCTCTCCTCTCGAGAGTTCTAGGTTGTGAGCTTATACCTCACTAGTCATCACTAGCTAACACTTATTTTCTCGATAAGCAAATTCTCGGCTCCATCTCAGAGTACGGGATAGGGGGTATAGGAATACTTATCATCTCAATAAGTACACTTATCCTCTCGATAAGCAATTCCCCGGGATCACCTTACGCCAAGCCTGGCTCGTTACAAAAGGATCATTTCTGAGTGATTTATGTCACCTTAGCTTAGCATGTTATGTTGAGATGCAAGAGCACAAACTTATCATGTAATGTCACATGCTTTCATATAACTTCAATACTTGACCTTAGACGTTCCAAGTGTAATTATAATATGCCACAACAAATCTTTCAATTAGTAGTCAAGTAGACAAACATAATCATCACATAAATTCTCATAACATCTCCTAAGGCAAGTACTTTCGTTATCTCTTAATCGATTAAACCTCTAAATCGGGTAAACCCAACTTTTGTATTTATTTATTTATGCATCTAAGGGATCAATTCCAATGATTCTCATTAATTATTAACCTTAAGAACATCATGAAACCACATTGGGCAGATTTGAACAGAAATGGAAATTTAACCGTTTCGATGTTCTAGAAGTTACCTTTTTGACCCTTTCTCATTACCGACTTTTCCTATGATGCTAAAATTAATTCCTAAGCCAATTATGCATGATCCCTATATTTTTACTAAGAGTTCAAAGCTCCTTTACAGAATTATAGCTTACTAAACAGAATTTGTAACTTTCTTTTTAAAGGTTCTAGGAATCGCATTTTGATCCTTTCTAGATACCAATTTTTCTCTAAGCGCTAAAAATAATTATTACACTAATTGTTAATAAGTTTTTCATATTTGAACAATCACAAATAGCATCATATCATACCAAAATAGTTTGGATAATGACCGAAAATAAGGTTGTCAAAAGTTTCCATAAATACAATTTTACGGGTCTTTAGTTAATGGTGATCCAAGACAGGTGATGACTTAGGCGGACAATTCGCCTAAGACAGGTGATCCAAGAAAGTTATGTATACCCCCTCTATTTGTCCATATTAAATCTAGTGATGACTAGTTAGGAATGAGCTCATTCCTAGGCAATAGGTGAGATGTAGTTTGGTGACCAGATTATCGCTAGGTCGGTGAGTCGGTTGGATTTTTGGTGGATATGTTAAGAGGGTGGTCTTTAAGAAAAAGAACTTAAGAGTTCGACTTATAAGAAAGATGTCACATGAGAAGTACTGTTCCTTTAATGCCACGTGTATGATTTATGTTTCTTTATGCTGAGCCCAAGAGCAATGATTTTCATGTTAATGTGCATATGGTATTGTCATGCATACATCAAATATCTGTTGCATTCATGCCATTAAGACTCATAATAAAAGACACCCACTTCGGATAGATAGATTTGGAAAGCCTAAAACCGAACCTTATGCATGTACACCTTTTTCATAATTAAAACCGAGATGGCTGGGGACGACGACGATGACACTCGTGTTAGAGTCGGGAATCCCTACTAAGAATCTTGAATGAGTTTCTCATCCCTCTCTTTTCTTCCGTGTCGTCTCTAGATGAGGATTACAATGAGGTTCATGACTTCTTCTAAGGCTCGTGCTTAAGGGTCACGCTAGCAAATGGAGTAGAGGGTCACCGCGGAAGCTTAGATAGTTTAGCTTTTGGATTGATACTCATCCAACATCATAGGTGGATAAAGATCAATTCATATATATAGGCATGTTTTGATGTAAATAATGGTACAATGGTGCTAGTAATTTATGTATTTATGAAGGGGTGATGATATTATGATTGTTATGTATGATACTATATTTCATGATTATGAATGGTGTGATTACTTTTCTTGCACGATGTGGTTATGATGAATGTTAGGTTAGCACATAGCTCACGTTTTGTTTTCGAGTTTCGAAAAAGAAAAATTTATTTGTATCTTCGGCTAAGTATTTTAATAAAAGGTTTTAAAGAATGAGACTAAAAGAGTAATAGACTAATGGTTAACCTAAATACGTTCTAGGAGTATTAGGTTAAAAATTAGGATGTTACAGAAAGGCTCCCCAAAATTGTGACGTAAACCACAGATCTCGATCCGAGATTATCGTCGACAGTACTCCATGTAACTTCACAATCTCTTAGATATACAAGTGGGCTAGCCTATCCAATGAGTAAGTCACCTTGATAGGTAAGAAATGGGTTGACTTAGTAAGTCGATCTACGATTACCTATTACATGGCATCATGACCCGCTTAGGTCCTAAGTAGCCCTGTCACGAAATCCATCAAGATGTTATCCTATTTCTATTCGGGGATTGACAGGGGTTGTAACATTCCGAAGGGTTTTCGGTGCTTAATCTTTACCTTCTGATAGACTAAACACTTACTTACCCATGTTCTTACATCTCTTTTCAATCCGGCCCACCAAAACATCTTCTTTAAGTCCTAATACATCTTGGTGGTGCCGGGGTGAATGGTAAAATGGCTCTTATGGACCTCCTCTAAAATTTCCGTTCGGAGGTCATCACTTGCCGATACATACATTCGACCTTCAAACTTCCACAGTCCATCGGGTCCCTAGGTAAAACCTTTCAGCTTCCCTAATTTTACGACCTCTATTGTCTCCTTGAACTCCTTATCCTCCTGTTGAGCTTGAGTAATTCTTTCCTTGAATTCACTCGTCATACTGAGGTGGCACACCCTCATGCTCTCAGTAGACAACATTATCCCTAGGTTCATATCTCTAAACTTCTCCATCAACTCTGTTTCTTTCACCATCATATGTGACAAGTGTAACGACTTCCGACTTACGGCGTTGGCTAGCACATTGGCCTTGCCGGGATGGTAGTTCAACCCAAAGTCGTAGTCCTTCAAGAATTCCATCCACTCCTCTATCTCATATTCAACTACTTCTAATCAAAAAGGTACTTGAGACTCTTATGATCAGAGAAAACCTCAAACTTCACTCCATACAAGTGGTGTCTCCATACTTTCAAGGCAAACACAATGGCAGCTAACTCAAGGTCATGGGTGGGGTAGTTCACTTCGTGAGGCTTGAGTTGCCTGGATGCATAGGCTACCACTTGCCTATTTTGCATCAAAACACAGCCCAAACCTTTCCTAGACGCATCACAATACACCTCAAAGGGCATTTTGGGGTCGGGGAACACTAGCATTGGGGTCGTGGTTAGCTTCACTTCAGCTCTTGGAAATTCTTTTCACACTCGGGAGTCCATTTAAAAGAGGCATTCTTCCTAGTAAGCTTGGTCAAGGCTAAGGAAATCTGGGAAAATCCTTTGATAAACCTATAGTAATAGCCAGCCAACCTAAAAAGCTTCATACTTCTATTACAGTGGTAGGTCTTTTCCAACTCATCACAACCTTAATCTTACTAGGATCTACCATAATACTTCCTTTTGACACCATATGCCCTAAGAATTTCACCTCCCTTAATCAAAATTCACACTTGGATAGCTTGGCATATAGTTTCTTTTTCTTCAGAATCTCCAAAACTATCCTTAAATGACGCTTATGCTCCTCGTGGGTCTTTGAATAGACGAGGATGTCATCTATGAAAACAACCACAAACCGATCTAAATAGGGTCTAAAGATCGTATTCATATAATCCATAAATATAGCAAGAGCATTAGTCAGTCCAAATGACATAACTATGAACTCAAAGTGTCCATACCGAGTTCTAAAAGCAGTCTTATGTATGTCCTTATCCCTAACTCTAATCTGATGATAACCTGATCAAAACACAACTGCTCCCCTCAACTAATCCATCAAATCGTCAATCCTAGGTAAAGGGTACTTATTTTTCACCATCACTCGGTTCAACTCCCTATAATCCATACACAACCTCATACTCCCATCATTCTTTTTGACAAACAACACCGGGGCTTCCCACTGTGAAGCACTAGGCCTCACAAACTTTTTCTCTAATAGCTCCTCCAACTAGGTTTTTAACTCGATTAGCTCCAACGGGGATATTCTATAGGGTGCTATGGATATTGGTCCAGTTCCTGGAACTAACTTTGTTGAGAATTCTATTTCTCTTACTGCAGGGAACTCAGATATCTCATCTGGGAATACCTTGGGATAGTCTCTTACAATGGGTATCTCGTCAAAACTTTGCTCAGAGTCTACATAACTAGCGGCTAGGAGAACATATCCTTTACTCATCTCCACTTAACAGTTGACTTCTACAGCATTTATGTAAAGTTTTAGGGACCTACTAGATTCTTTAGAGACAAGAAGAAAAATGACAGACTTGATAGAATGGTTTAACATTACACGGTTGGCGTAAAGCCAATCCATGCCAAGGATCATATCTAAATCACGCATGGGTAAACAGACTAAATCTAGAACAAAAGGTTTGTTTTCGACAATGAAATAACAATTCAAACAACACTTACAAGTTCTAACAGGCTTTCCAGTGGGGGTAGAAATAGTGAGATCAAAAGGAAGTTCGGACACAGACAATTTTAAAGACTCTATACTAGCATGTGATATAAATGAATGAGTTACGCCATAATCAAATAGTATAATTAAGGTCCTACCATTCAGCTCACACTTACCTTTTATGAGGCTCTCAGACTTCGTCGAGTCTTTAATACTAAGGGTAAAGACCCTCCCTTGGCATTGTGACTTGGAGTTCGGGGCCTTCGGGTTCTTCTCTGGGCATTCCCATGCATAGTGGGCAGGTTTCCCGTATTTGTAGTATATCACCTGGCCTAACCAACAGGGTCGATCTCCATGTGATTTTCTGCATTTAGGGAAAACTGCAATAGGGGCGGCTCTTGGAGGTGCGGTGGGGCTCTCTGGGGCGCCTTGCCTTTGGGGCCACTAGATCCCCCTTGATGGTACTCCCTCTTGGGACCTTGAGGTATGAACTGCTGTCTAAGTGGTGGTCTGTATGGCGGCTTGAATCTCGGAGCTTGCGGTGGTAGCTTCTTGACGAAGTTGTCAACCTTTGGTGTGCTCAGCTTCTTTTGGCCATCCACAATAATGCGGCACTTGTTGACTAGGGTGGAAAAATCCCTAATCTCCAAGTGTGCGACAGCAATGTTGATCTCTGGCTTCATAGTTAATGCATTTCCATACTTCATCGGGGTTCCCTTGGAATATTCTTGAGAACTTGCTCAGCTCCTCGAACTTCATGGTGTATTGTGCGATGTTCATGCCTTCTTGTACTAGCTGCATAAACTCAATCCCTTTAGTATTCCTCACTGACTCCGGGAAATACTTCTCATAGAAGTGGGCTTTGAACAACTCCTAGTCAATTGGCATGTCAGACGCCTCAAGCAACCTTCGAGTGTCGGTCCACCAAAATTCGGCATCCACTTCTAAGATGTAGGTGGCAAAGGTCAGCTTTTGCTCTTTTGAACAGGTGATCATGGAGAAGATCTTTTCCATGTGCTTGATCCACTCTTCAGCTATGTTCGGGTTTAGAGTTCCTCAGAATGGTGGAAGGTTCGCTTATCAAAATTCCCTAAATTTGGCATGCTCGAGATTCTCCATGGTATTGGGACCAATTCGAACATCATCCGCATAGTCTTGGCCACGTCTCGAAGAGCTTCAATGGTCTCTTTATCCTGACCATTCGATCCTGAAGTCCTAGTCTGTCGTGATCACGCCATTGGTTCCTGAGCACACATCACAGCAAACACTGAGGTGATCAAGCTCAATACTTTATGTAAGGTGGGCTAGTTACCATGGCACGTTCACATATAGTAGTCATGCATCTCTATCCTAAGAATTATCCTATTAATAAGGCAACTACACATGACATAACTATCTCATTATGCTTAGGAAGCATAGTTAGTCCAATCCTCAGGGTCCGTGAGAATCGAATTGCTCTAATACCAAAATATAACACCTTGATATTTAATTCAATACGCTTAGGAAGCATTTAAGTTAATTATTAGTTATTACTCTTTTGTTCCAGTTCTTACTTTTAAAATTGTTAAAATACTTAACGAAAATATTGGTCAATTTTTTTTGGAAATTTCAAAACGAAAACGTGAGCTACGTAACTTAAAAGAACTACGTCGTATGATATGCTCGAAAGCCTATAAGGAACTAAACTCATCATAAGCATACATGAATTAAAGTAAATCTCAAAACATAGCACATCATCATGAAGGCATTCATAAATAACATCAGAGGTTCATATTACATAAGTACTTAACATACTAGAATTACGCCACCAATAATGGTTGGGGCAGTACAATCATCTAAAGGCATAAAAGGAAATAATAGATACGACTAGTCAAGGTCTCAACACCCTCTACACTTAAACAGATAGCCCCTAAAAGCAAGGGGGGCCATCGTCCACATGATAGAGCTCGGGCCCTTAATGAGATCCACGATCGCCTCCTACTGCTGCTCACAAATGAAATCATTGTCCTCTGAAGATGTGATGGAATAAAGAAAGACGAGATGAGAATCTTATAAAAGAAACTCAGTAGGGAGTTCACCTCCTAACAACTGTCATCGTCTACATCCTCAAGAACCTCAGGTTTCTTTATGAAGTGGTGAACATGCATATGGTTTAAGTATTAAGTTCTGAAAATTATTATCTAAGGCCCGTTCATTTTAGAATGCGTCTTAATGCAAGAATGCAACATGACATATCATGATAACATAACTAATGCCACAATTAATCAACATATAATAAAGAATGCAAATTCATGATCTTTTCCTCAATATTTCTTTTAAGTGACTTAAGGTTCTTATCTCTTTCTCTTGGGGGCCACCCTATTATTCTCTCCTCTTGAGAGTTCTAGGTTATGAGCTCATACCTCACTAGTCGTCACTAGCTAACACTTATATTCTTGATAAGTAAATTCCCGACTCCATCTCAGAGTACAGGATAGGGGGCATAGGAATACTTATCCTCTCGATAAGTACGCTTATCCTCTCGATAAGCAATTCCCTGGGATCACCTTATGTCGAGCTCGGCTTGTTGTGAAAGGATCATTTCCGATGTTTTATGTCACCTTAGCTTAGCATGTTATGTTGAGATACAAGAGCACAAATTTATCATGTAATGTCATATGCTTTCATATAGCTTCAATACATGCACCTTAAACGTTCCAAGTGTAATCATAACATCCCACAACAAATCTTGCAATTGGTAGTCAAGTAGGAAAACACAATCATCACATAAATTCTCATAACATCTGTTAAGGCAAGTACTTTCGTTATCTCTTAATTGATTAAACCTCTAAATCGAGTAAACCCAACTTTCTATTTATTTATTTATGCATCTAAGGGATCAATTCCAATGATTCTCATTAATTATTAACCTTAAGAGCATCATGAAACCACACTGGGTAGATTTGAATAGAAATGGAAATTTAACTGTTTTGGTGTTCTAGAAGTTATCTTTTTGACCCTTTTCTCATTACCGAGTTTTCCTATGATACTAAAATTAATTCCTAAGCCAATTATGCATGATCCCTATATATTTACTAAGAGTTCAACCCTCCTTTACAGAATTATAACTTACTAAACAGAATTTGTAACTTTCTTCGTAAAGGTTCTAGGAATTGCATGTTAATCCTTTCTAAATACCAATTTTTCTCTAAGCACTAAAAATAATTATTACACTAATTGTTAACAAGTTTTTCATATTTGAACAATCCCAAACAGCGTCTTATCATACCAAAATAGTTTGGATAGTGACTGAAAATAGGGTTGTCAAAAGTTTCCATAAATATAATTTTATGGGTCTTTAGTTACTAGTTTGGAGAGTTATTTTCCTACATTTAAGTCACTCCAAACAATATTAAACAAATCTGGAAATGCTATGCAACAAAGTGAAAATTTAATATTCCAAAAGCTTGCAAAGTTGTAATATAAGGCATTTCTAGTAACTAGTCTTTCTAAAATTAATTCCTAGTTAAAGAACATTCTTAGAACCAAATTTTTATTCCCTTTGGAAGATGGAAATATAACCTTTATAACTTTAGTTGACAACTTGGAAAATAAATATGAATGCATTTCGATTTCTCTAGTTTTAATGCCCAATACTCCTATTTAGAGTATTTACTCTAAAACGCCATTAACTTTAGGGTTAAAAGGGGTAAAGTCTTGAACTTTAATTAGTTACGTGATGACATAAACGTAAATATGCTAATGCAAGCTTTATTTTAATCTTTAGGATTTAGGTGATAACTTGGAAAATAAATATGAATGCATTTCCATTTCTTTCTTTTAGCGCTCAAGGCTCTTATTTAGAGTAACCACTTTAAATCACCGATCAACTTTAAAGTTAAAAAGGGTAAGCCTTGAACTTATGTTAATTAAGTGATGACATAAACATATTATTCCATTTTAACTCAACCTTTTGAAAACAAAAATGGAACTCAATACTTTGGGCTCTCAATGGTCTATCACATGAAGGTTTTACAACCATCACCAAGATCCATTATCATCAAGCCATGGTTCCAACATTTTATTAAGAACCAAAGCCAAAACTATAAAGGAAGAAAGAAGACCCAAACTGAAAATGGTGAAAAAAAGGAAAGAAAACAAACTCAACCATTTTTCATCATCAAATAAAGAGGAAGAACACAATATTCCAATATGCCAAAGATTTTCAAAAATAGAGAGATTAAGAAAGAAAACCCAACAAAATCCCTACCAAAGGTGTTTTCCATTTTGCAAGGAAAGAGCTTGATCTTAAAAGTGAGATGAGAAGAATAATCCTTCCTTTGGAGCAAGGAATGGTTTCGGCCAAGGGGGGAAAGAAAGGAAGAAAGGTTTGTCTTGGGTTTTTGATCTTGGAAATGAAGAGGTTAAGTGTTTAAAGGAAGATCTATGATAGTTGTGTGGTGGTTTGAGGTTGAGAGATGGTGATGAGTGATGGTTCTTGGAAGAAAAGAAGAAAAAGAGGAAGAAAAACTCTTTAAGAAACTAGAGAAAAACTTTGAGGATTCTTGAACCAAGATTGCAAGAAATGAACAAATAATGTTTGTGGCTTGCCTTGAGGTTGTATTTATAGAGAAATTTCAACATGTGAGGGTGAAAAATGGAGGGAGTTGCCGCAGCCTTCTAGAAGAACTTGGCAAGGCAAGTTTCATTTTTAATGTAGGTTAGGGTGTGTATTAGAGGTAGATTTGATTAGGAAAAAGGTTAGGAATAGGTAGTTAGATGTTTAGGTGGATAATCATATATTTAGGAATTTCAAGATCATAGTTAAAGAGTGGTCAAAAATATTTAGAGGAGTTAAGTTCATTTAGTTTGAATTAAACTCAATTATTTTGAATTTCAAAAACCAACACATTTCCTTAAATTAGGGAATGAACACTATTCATCTTTTTGACTTTTTGATGTCAAAAGACCACTTTGCTTTTAAAAAGGGATTTATCTTTCTCTAAGCAATCTTAAGCCGTAATTAACCTCAAATAATTATTTTGACTCAAGATTAACAATTAAAATTAATTAATCTTTAATTAGAGCCTAATATTGCCTATGTTTTGTTAATCATGCAATTAAGCTCATTATGCCCTTAACTAGGGGCAAAACGGTAATTTTATAGAAAAACTCCCTGGGGCCACCCGGGTTTATACTTACGTCATATATTCTTTAAAAAATGATATTCCAAACTTCTGAGTGAAGTCCAGGCCCAATCGGAAATTAATTCTGTATTAATTAACTGCATGAGTATTTTGGTAATTTCGCTCCGAAAAACTAAAAACTGAGATTTTCACCTCTAACATCATGCACAACACAATTAATCCCCTTCAATTGTAAAACTAACCTCTTGAGGTTAGCCGGGACTGACTGTCCTCGATTCCCAGGCAGAAATGACCTCAGGGATATTTTGATAATTTGAACACAAGAAAAAAAATCGAGGCGTTACAGAAAGTAACAATGTTGTCTTTAATTTGCTCACTATTGGTAAATTGCTTCTCAGATATGGTTTCCAAAATCTTACTTGATTTTATAACACAAACTAATTGGCAGGAATCAAATTTGATGTCAACAATCTTAACCAAATCGATGTCTATATATATCAAACTAGCATTATGAATCTGTCATGGAATAGGGGCCAACAAAATTGAATTATATCTATATGGGGGCTGAAAACCCAAATGACAAGGCATACATCCTAATACTCTTGCACTAGGATCATTAACTGAAGTAAAATTATGCATTGTATTCTACTTTTTACTATTGAGAATGGAGACAAGCACAAATTGTCTTTACTGAGCTTGATTAATTAAACCAATATAGGGCACATCCTTCTACCTCTTACTCAAGTATCATAAAATTTTTGTGCATTTGCATTCTACATTTTACTATTTAAAATTATTTCTAGAACGTAATAGCTTCCATCTATTTAAAAGAATTCTAAAATTAAACAGTGAACACTTTTTCTTTGTATAGAAAATACTTGCTCTTTATCTATATCTCATGGTTGGTCATTAGTATTTCTTTTGAAGTTATTAATTTTAATAATTGATTTTGTTACATAGCATTGACTCTGGTTGAAAGATTTCTTTGATGGAGCATATAATTCTTTTGTCCCTTTTAAGGTATGTAATTGTTTCTTTTCCTTATTTAATTACATTTTTTTTCAGGATAGAGACTTGTGATTTCTAAGATAGAGTTGTAGGAAATTGGGATTGCATGACTGGGGAGAAGGGCGTAGAGGTCCTTCCTCGACTTGTTTGCATTATTTGTTGTAGAGATTGATTGCGTATGTGGAGATTGCAGGATATGCATGTTATGATGTTATAAGGGGGTGTGTTCTAGAATAGTTTTAGGATCTTTAAATATCTGTTTGATTGTATTGTTCAGTTTATTTGACTGGACTGATATATATATATATATATATATATATATATATATATTGAAATTAATTTTTTGGGATGTCTTAGTTTCAAGGAAGGTTCTGTCGAATTTGTTTTTAATTTAAAGAGTGGAATCTTAATTAAAGGGGGTGTTGTCTTTAACACCCTGAAAATTATTTAAAAATTAATTTGATCTTTATTAGTCATAATTTCAAAAATCTGATAGTTTTAGCAATGATGAGGACAACTCAACGGATTTGTAAAAAAAAAAAGAATAGTGATTTGCGGGCCCTGTATGCCCATCGGGACAGCCAAAACCTCATATCCGTTCGGTAAGATTTCAATGTGTGATTTTTAACACTGAAAAATAGTTTAATCTCTACAAATGGATAATGTATATCCATTTTAATCAAATGAATGGCTATGATTCAATCTTGAATAATAAGATCAAATCCTAGCCATCCATATTTGTTTCATTTTATAAAGAAATTAGGTTTTATATTAAAATAATGAATTCAACTTGTTATAAGATAGCTATGATCCACCTAATTTCATTATTTTACCTCCTAAAGCTCGGCCAGCGAGAGAGAATGCAGAACCTCCATGTTTGTTTCACAAAAACCATGAAAAGCTTGATTCAAAGCTCAAAACTCATAGCCTAGACTTGATAAAACCACAAACTCTCTTCATAAAACTTTGTTTTACTCGTCACCACCTACAAAACTAACTGATTAAAGATTTCAATTCTCCATTAATCCTCACCTTGACATATCACTTACTTACTTCCTAAGGAAGGTTTGAGGCTTGAATTAGTGGCCTTGAAGTGAAGAGAAATCAATTGGAACACCTTTGGAGTATAAAGCTCTAAAGTTTGCAAAGTAGGGCATTTTAAACCTCTTTTACTTCAACTCTATTTTTGTGATTTTCTTACTGATTTAATTGAACATTTTTAGTTGAATTGGTTGATAATATATTGATAGTGATGTGTTAATTTTAGTGGAGTGGTTTGATACTGTGAAAAATCATTTTTATGGAAAAGGATTTTGAACCATGCTGGTGGATTTTTGGTTTCTGTATGGACAGCCACTGATCACAAATTTTCTGACCTAGTTTGAGGCTTTAGATTGAGCTGAAAATTTTATATGATGTAGCTAACATGTTAGGCATCTTCAATAAAACTTTTACAGTATTCTGGGCACTTTTGTTATGTTTAAAAAAATCAAGAACTGAGACTATATATATGTTGCCTGAATTTCTAAAATTGAAGCTATTAAATTGTCTAATTTTGTTACTATAGTAAAAGATTGAATTATCCTTTGAAATTTTTACAGGGTGTTGAGGACATATTGAAGTCCAACTATGAATTTTTGCATAGGGCAATAAAATTGGCAACTATGGCTATTGGCTATAAATAGGGGGTTTCTGACCTCTGAATTTCTCTAAGTTTCTTAATATAGTTAGAGAACTCTTTTTACTCTGAAATTTTTATGGAACCTTGTGGACACATTGAAGTATCATAGTAATTTTTATAGCCTTGGATTTGTTAGTTTGAAATGCAGAATAAATTGTGCTGCGAATATGTGAAATCTGCCATTGTGCTGAAAATGAATTGATGCTTTGAATTGATGAAATAATAGCATCTTGTACTAGTATGATATGAGCACATGAATATGAATATGAATAATTGAGCATGTGAGCTTATTAATGAGGTTAGACACACATTGATATGAATGTTTGTTATAATTGCTCATATGCAAAAGAAAAGCATAAGATTAAGTTTCTTGGGCTGGAGAAAGTAAATCAAGTTTGTCAGGGAAAGTAAACCTGACTACTGAGAAGAGCATAAGATTTATAATTCTTCAGCTGGAGAAAGTAAATCTGGCCTATTGAAGAAAGTAAACTTGGCTAGGAATAGGCCTGTGTGAGAATTAGATAAAACAAATCCAATGATCATATATAGAAATGAGCTCAGTCCTGAAAAGTAGTTTATTACCCATTATTGTCATGCTAGGGACGGCGGTACGTGACTCCCAGACTTAACAAGATTAGTTGAGGGCCAAGGCAAGTTGAAGTACTAAATTTTCTAAGTAATCCTTTGTCTTATATGCCAAGTGAAGAAGTCTAGTATCGATATTAAGACCTATAAGTTTAAGTAGAAAGTTAGCAATATTTGACATTGAGTAGTATGGTATATATTAAGTGATTGAATGTTAAAAGTAACCCACTTCGGAAGTATGATTTGGAACTTTAAAAATAAACTGTTATTAGGTAATACATGACCACTTTCTTCTTAATAAATCGAAGTGGCTGGGGCAATGATGATGACATTATGATTATGTATTTTGGGAGTTACCCTACTGAGAATTGAATAATTCTCACCCCTGTGTGTTTTTGTGTTCCCGTGTCATCTCCAGGTTGATGCAAAAAACTGAGAGGCTGCTATGCAAAAGAACTCGAAAATGAAATAGTATAGTAGTTAATGCTTTTATTATGTTGTATTTAGTGGAATGGAGAACAAAGGTGTGTCAAAGCTCATAGAAGAGCTTCCCTTATGTACTTAACTTTGTATTAAACAAATGTTTTGGTTTCCTTGCTAGACATTTTAATAGAATTACAACATAGTTATCTCGTAAATCAATCGAGCTTGCTATAGATATTTAAGAAAGGTTTGCTAATCTATAAGTAACAACTCTTGAGTCCGATGTCATGACTTAAGACTGATGTTGTACTTGGGAGGATGTTACACTGTCAAAATTTTGTTAATTTAAATAGTGGAATCTTAATTTAACCATTGTGGTTTTTATTTTTAATTTTTTGTTCATGGGAAACAATAGTTGGCATGTCAAGGATTTCTACTCAGACCCTCTTCAGCTTCTTCCCTCGAAAGATGATTTCAAGTTTTTGGCATTTTTTCTGTTTCTTCAAGTTCTAGCTTCTACCATTGAGCCTGTCAAATGCCACCTATTTGATAGGGTGGTTTTGACTCAAAGTGATATCAGGCCTTAAGGGCATCAAGCATGAGCTTATTGACTTCAAAGGGGTTCTTAAGAGCTGGAATGACAGTGCTTTAAGGGCTTGTTTTAGGTGGTTAGGCAGGTATCAAGTGTGTGAATGGTAAGGTCATTGCAATTCAACTCCCTTGGAAAGGGTTAGGTGGCAAAATCTCTGAGAAAATTAGGCAGTTTCAAGCACTTAGGAAGCTAAGTCTCCATGACAATGTTCTTGTTGGTCCTATCCCTTGGTCACTTGGTTTCCTCCCTAACCTTAGAGGGGTTTATCTCTTCAATAATAGGCTTTCAAGTTCTATTCCTCCTTATATTGGTAATTGTCCAATGCTTCAATCCCTTGATATTAGCAATAACTCACTCACAGGTTACATCCTTCCTAGCTTGGTAAATTCTACTAGGATTTCAAGATCAATTTGAGCTTAACTCACTTTCTGGATCCATTCCTAGTAGTTTGACTGTGTCTCAATCTCTTACTATTCTTGCCCTCCAACCTTTCTATGCTTAACCTTAAAAGCAATAATCTTAATGCCCAAATCCCACCAACAATTGGGAACATCTCAGGCATTAGCCAAAATCAAACACCCAAATCTCTTGGCCATTAGAGCCTACTATTTGCATCTCAAAAGAGAGAAGCTTCTTCTCTTTGATTACATGCCAAAAGGAAGCTTAGCATTGTTCCTTCACGATAAGTAGTAATTAGAATATCTTATCAATTAAGATTTTAGATACTAATTTGTTCCACCATTTAGTCATCTACTATCATTTGATCATATACTATTATATTTGTAATTTTTGAGGCAATGATGGTAAGAGCTGTGCACTTTTGCTGATACTACACTTTATGACTAGATGACCATGTAAAATTGTATCTGGGATTTTATTTTCTCTTAATTTCTTCCACCATTGATTCTAATATTAATGTTTGCAATTTTATGTAGCTCGTGGACCTGAAATAGTGATTGAATGGCCAACAATGATGAAAATAGCCATTAGAGTCACACGTGGCTTGAGCTACCTCCACAACCAAGAGAACATAGTGCATGGAAATCTTACATCCAGCAACATACTAGAGAAAGGACAAAGATTTCATTTTTTATTTCTTTGTTGATTTTTGTTTTTGGTGGAATTTGTCAATTCAGTGTATGTACATACAACTCATTGAGGATTTAATTACATAGAATATTCTTATTAGCCTGCTGAATAACTTCTGGTTATAGGTTACTTGTTCTAATTGAATAGAGAAACTGATATTTTTATTTATTTGACATTTTGAACTTAAATTCATTGCGTTTATTAGTTATTAGCAATTGTTTTATAATTTTCATTATTAAATATATTTTTATTTAGCTTTAAATAAAAAATAAACTCTTAAATGATCAAGGAACACACAAATTATAGGATATTTATTTAAAAAAAGATTAATTACCCATGGATTTTTTCATCGGTAAATTGAAGAATAGAAATTAAAAAATATTTAACAATTACCAACGGATTTTTTCGTTGGTAATATCAATACAACGAAAAAGAATAAAATTTAAAATTATCGATGGAAAAATTCGTCGGTAAACTAAAAACCAAAAAAAGAAAAATCCATCGGATTTTTCCATCGGTAAAATAAAAATTAAAAAAAATTTAAAATTCAATAATTACTGACAAAAAAATCCATCAGTAAAAATCGAATGTTAAAAAATAACAAAATAAATTAAAAAATTACCGACGGAAAAATTCATCGATAATAAAACAAAATTCGTCAGTAAATTGTTAGTCCTTAACAAATTTCCAAGCGAATTGTATAACTCATTACCAACGGATTTTTTTTACAAAAATCCATCAGTAAATTCATCAATAACAATTATTTATGGTTTCTTTTGTCAGTAATGATTTTCGACTACGTTATTACCGATGGACAAAATCTGTCAAAAAATCCATCAAAAAAGAAGTTTTCAGTCGATAACACCAAAAAATTCGTCAGTAACAATGCTTTTTCTTGTAGTGTAAGGATGTGGGTGTTTGAGAGTGAAGTATATATGTGCTGTAAGAATTTTCACATAGTGATATTCTCTAGTTATCGTTTGGCAGTGGCCATGATTTTTCTCTTGTTTTAGAGTTTTCTATGTTAATTCTTGTGTTGTTGTTTTCTACTTTTCTTTCTCTATTTGTGTGGTTCATGAGGAGGGAAAATAGGAGTTTGTTCCCAACAGTGATATCTAGAGCTTAGTTCAGTGGGATTTATTCTTAATATATTCTATGATTGCAACTTTATCTGATCTTTCACATTAGAAAAGAATCATTCCCTATCGTTTAAGAACTATCATTGGTTGTTGTTGTTGGAAAGAAGTATGATACTATGAGAGTGTAGTTTGAAAAAGTTCTAGCTAATGAAAGACTTGCTATTTAAGGGTGTCCATTGTGACCTACCTCTCTTTCCTTGAAACCTATCTAGTGCATGGTTTACAGTTGCTATACACTATTCCAGTATATGATTGCAAAAGTATTTCAAGTGCTGTGAAGTTTGAAATAGAGAAATTTGATGGAAGAATCAATTTTGCTTTGTGGCAAATGCAAGTCAAGGATGTTTCGATACAACCAGGGTTGTACAAGGTGTTGAAAGGGAACAATTCTGGTATGGATAAAGAAAAATAGAAGGAACTACATTTGAGAGTGGCAAGTGTAATTTGCCTGTGTCAAGTAAAGGGCATCTCAAATCAGTTATTGGTAAAGGACTAGTTTCATAATTTATGCATGGATGATAATATGAAAGTCTTTGATCATCTTAGTGCTATCAATGGTATTGTTTTTGAACTAGAGGCTATTAGAGTCAAGATTGATGATGAAGATAAAGCACTAAGGTTCATATGGTCTCTTTTGTCTTCCTATGGGAATATTAACAATGTTTTAACGTATAGGAAGGAAACTTTAAATTTTGAAGAAGTTTAGTAGAATCATTTCTGAGGAAAGAAGAATCAAATGTGAATGAAGCTCTTCATCATATTCAATGTTGGTAATTAAAAGTGACACTTAGGGGGAAAAAAACTAGAAAAGAAATGTGACATGCTAGACATGTGGAAGGCTTAGGCATGTAGAGAAAAATTGCCCAAGTGATGTGGTGTCAAAAAGGTGTTCTCAATTTGATGCTAGCAATGTCTCTCTCCTTGTAGGAGAGGATGATGCTTTCTAGAAAAAGGGAAGAGCATCCTCATGGTACTACCACATTGCCATAGAAAAGGATAAGTCGTTATTGGCAGATCCCCAATTGCACACAGGTATTGGTTGGCATAAATTTGCACCATAAATTTTTCAGTATGATTTCGACATGTGCTGAGAAGAAATTTTTGGAAATGATTAATTCCAAGTGATCAATATACTTTTTATGGTGGAGTATGATAGTTCTTTTGAACTATTATTGTCGATGTTGACAAAGAAAGTTGAAGATGTGTTCATTTCAATAAAGGTGGAGAATGCTAGTTTATGACAATATATGTGCTTAAAACAAGTCCCACATTGCTTAGAATTACAAAGAAACAAGGTTTCAAGGCTAATATATGGAGCTAAGCTCTTCACTTCAATTCACACTAGTCAAAAATATTTTAAACTTGTATTTAACTTTATTCTTTCTCTCTTTTCTTCTTGCAAGGTATAGTTCAGATATTTGCTTTCGAGAACATGAGTATATTGGGGCATGGGTGTTTGTGAGTAGAGTCTATATGTTTTAAAAATTTTCACATGTGATATGTGATATTCTCTGATTGTTATTTGATAGCGGTCATAGTTTTTCCTCTGATTTTAGAGTTTTTTAGATTAATTCTAATATTGCCGTTGTTTTCTATTTTTATTTCTCTCTTTGGGTAGTTCTCGTGGAGGGGAAAGAGAAATTTTTTTCCAACAATATATATATATATATATATATATATACACACACACACACACACACACACACACACACGAATGTTGACATAACTTTTGAGAAATAAAGGCTAGATACTATAATTATATTTTAAGGACTTCATTATATTGAAATAGTCAAGGAGTATCACAAAAGTAGTTGAATTTTTCAAATACGAAAATGGTGATTTTCATAGCAAATAATCTGTAAGCTTAAACCTAGATTATGTAGTTCGCATTTACTTTGAGCCGAAAATAGAAAAACTACTTCTCTGCAAGACTAAAATTTTTTTTATTAGAAATAGTGAACTTTTACAAGGATCATGTTTACTTTTTATTTTTAAATATAATAGATTAAATATATTTTTTATCATAGTAAATATAGTAAACTCTGGAGTTAAATTCTTATGATTTTTTCTTTTATTTCGATCCCAAATGTTTGTTTCCCTAAGATTTTTATTTTTATCCCTATTATTTTAATTTTGGTTTCATAAATATTTAAGAATATGTATTTAATACTTGAAAATATTATAATTTTTTAATTTAATCCTTTTGAATTTTAAAGAATATTCTTTTACTTTTCATGAATATCATTCCACGTAACAACTGAAATAATGCAATTGGATGTGTGGAACCAAAATCAAATATTTTAAAATATTTGAATGAAAACAAGGAAAATATAGGGATAAAAATTATTGGGAAAATAAGTCACTTTTCCTTTTTGAAAACCACCCTAAATAAAGAAATAAAATAGGAACACAACCACAATACAAGAATTTAACGTGGAAAACTCCAAACCAGAGAAAAACTACAGTCGCTGTCAAAAGACAACCAAAAAATCTCACTATGTGAAAATTATTACAATACATAGACTTCTCTTTTAAATACCCTTACCCCAATATACCCACACTCTCCAAAGCAAATATTTAAACTATACCTTACAACACTCTAAAACAAGAGTACAAAGGAAGAAAAGTCAGATATAAGATTAAAGTGTTTCTAACTGGTGTAAATTGAAATGAAGAACTTAAACTCATATATATAGCCTTGGTAACCCCCCCCCCCTTCCATTCCAATTCTAAGCAATGTGGGACTTCTATCCCAACTCAAATTTCAATCAAACACTAATAATTTCCACTTGATTGAAATAAACACAGCTTCAGCTTTCGTTGTCAATGCCGATAATCCTTTGCTATCATTGTCTATACCGACAATCATCGTTCAAAAAACTATCATACTCCACCATAAAAAGTATACTCACTTGGAATAGAACAATTCCAAGAATTTCACCTTAGTACATGTCAAAACATTACTGAAAATTTATGGTGCAACTTCCATATTGGCTTTTCCTGAAAATTCCTCAGCCATTGACATAACTCTCACCACACACCCTGCATCTCAACGCCAATTAATGCCTATGTGCAATTATGAATCCGCTAGCAACAACTTATCCTTTTTCATGGCAGCATGGTAATACCATGAGAATACACTTCTTACCTTCTAGTAAAGATCATCCTCTCCCCCTATGAGAGCAACGTTGTAAGCATCAGATTGAGAGTCCCTCTCCAAAATGTGTCATTTGGACAATTTTTTTTTACATGCCTAGACTTTCCATATTTCCAACATGTCACACTCCTTTCACAATTCTTTTTCCCATAACTGTCATTTCTAGCTACAAATAGTGAATTTGATGAAGTACTACCCTTATTTTTCATTCTTCTTTCTTCAGCAATGATTTTACTGACAAATTCTTCAAAATTCAGAGTTTTCTTCCCATACATTAATACAGGCTTGATATGCCCATAGGAAGACGAAAGAGACAATATAAGCCTAGTGCCTTATCTTCATCATCAATATTCACTCCAATTACCTCTAATTCAGAGACAATACCATTGATGGTACTAAGATGGTCAGAGACTTTCATACTATCATCCATATGCAGATTATGAAACTGTTCCTTTAAGAATAACCGATTTGAGATGCCCTTTGTCTGACATACCCTTTGAGTTTCTCCCAAATTTCCTTGGTTTTCGATATTCCTTGCACATTTGCAAGAACATTCTTAGCCAAACACAGACGAATTATACTTGCTGCTCTCAAATCTAGTTCCTCCCAGTTTTCATTATTCATATCAGCGATCTTTCCTTTCAACGCCTTGTGCAAACCTGATTGTATCAACACATCCTTGACTTATATCTGCCACAAATCAAAATTGATTCTTCCATCAAATTTCTCTATGTCATACTTCATAGCACTTGAAAAACTTGATATTATTGCAACCATATACTGGAATAGTGTAAATCAACTGTAACTATGCATCAGGAATGTTCCCAGGAATGAGAGGTGTGTCACAACGGACACACTTAAATAACAAGTCTTTCCTTGACAGAACCTTTCCAAATCACACTCTCACAATATCACACTGCCTTCCAGCAACAGCAACCAATGTGGAAGATCAGACTAAGCTGCAACCTCAGAGCATACTAAAAATAAATCCCACCGAACCAAAGCTCCTGGTACCAATTATTGGGAAAATAAGTCATTTTCCCTTCTTGAGAATCACCCTGAACAAAGAATAAAATAGGAACACAACCACAACACAAGAATTTAACGTGGAAAACTCCAAAACTGGAGAAAAACCACAGCCGTTGTCAAAAGACATCCAGAGAATTTCACTATGCTTCTCTTTTAAATACCCTCACCCCAGTATACCTACACTCTCCAAAGCAAATATTTAAACTACACCTCACAACACTCTAAAACAAGAGTACAGAGGAAGAAAAGTCATATACAAGCTTAAAATATTTTCAACTGGTGCAAATTGAAATGGATAATTTAGGCTCATATATATAGTTGTGGCAACCCCCTTCCATACCAATTATAAGCAATGTGGGACTTCTATTCCAACTCAAATTTCAATCAAATACTAACAAAAATTAAAATTAAGTATACTAATAAACATTAAAAATGCTAATTAAGTATACTATCATATTTAAAAGTTGTTAATTTCACGGATAATCTCTAATCACAATATACAATTCGTAACTTTTTTTTTTTTCGTCGTCTTTGTAATCTGTTCTAATCGATAATTCGAAGTGGCAGTCTAGCTTATGCTATATTCGTTACAGGGAAATAGGATCGTGATTATGATCCTTCGCAAAATTTTAAAATTACACGATAATTTTCAAGAAGTCCTGAGATTCATGACTGTTGACATGGTTGACAAAGCGAGGACAAGGTACAATTGTTGGGGACATGCTTCGCTGGACAAGAATGTGATAACAAATACTCTACTACCGTAGAGTCGTGGACATATCTTTGGTTGCCAGGCTACTAGCCAAGACGCATCACAGTTTTAACGATAGTTGAGTTCATCTTTCTCACGAAAACTAAAATGGAGACATAATGATTTAGCCGTAGTTTGCAAATTGCAATCCACTAACCGCCCATGAATGTTTTCCGTCTGGCAATCATTACTTACTGTTCTTGAAAAGGCCAAGAAAAAAAAAAAGGTCGTTGAAAATAAAATTGGCGATCTAGAATTTAATTGTAGAGCCGAATACTTACTATTTACCTGGGCTACAAGAAATACAATGATTATTACCTCATCAGTTTCCAACATGTTTTTCCAAATAATAATACCGAATAAATGAAGATAAAATTCGTAAATATTCTTATAGAAAAGAAAAAATTAGTGTTATATATTATTGGGTAAAATGCATTTAATCCTTGAATTTTATGTCATATACAATTTATATCCTGACTTTTTAAAATATGAATTATAACACCCTAAACTTTACAAATAGTGTAAAATCCCTTTAACTTTTCAACTGGTGCAAAATTTTAGGTCATATATACACAAGGTCATATGAGCGCTTATGTGACGAGATCATAGGAGCTCGGCAGTTCTGATCATGTGCCCCGCCACCCGACCTTTTCTTTTGATACCAACCTCTCTCTGGAGTCCCCTTTTCAATGCTCCTATGGTGATTCTTCCTCTTTTGTAGGCGTAGGCCATAATAGTAGCCGCGAGAGGTCGAGCTGTGGAGTAGAGCCTTCTGTGCATATGCTACCCGAGTCATTCCGCAACATGGAGCTCATGTTGCCCTTGTTGAGGTTCTAGCGAACAAGACTGAGCTCCTCCCTCCTTCTCCTAGGCGCTAGATGCGGTTGGCTAGTGTCGTGACGACAGTGCTATTATTAGGATAATTTTCCCCTGTAGTTTTAAACTTAGTAGTAGACCTAGCATCTACCTTTATGTTTTCGTTATTTATGTTTATGCTAAGACCTGTTTATGGTATGTTCTATATTTGTGGGCCTCAACCTTATTGGTGGGTGTGAACACCATATTTTGTTCGAATTTTTTTTTCCTCTTTATTTTCAAAAATAAAAATTTTCTACTTTATTTCATTTTATATTTTTTATTCTATTTTATTTTTTTATTTTTTTTTGTTGTTTTTTGTTTTGTTTTTTTTTTTTCCTTTTTAGCCCATTCTTTGTAAACAAAAAATTTAAATTACCAACCCAACCCATTTTATTTTGCTACGGCCCATATTTTGATTTTTTTTCTTCAGCCCACATTCTTTGATCTTCAAACTTAAAACCAAAAAAAAAAAAAATTAAAAAATAAAAGAAAGGAAAAGAAAGCTGGAATAGAATGATAACGCATTCATGCTGAAGATAACAAAAACAATTGCAAAGGCTGAAGGACCATGCTCCCACCATCTGCAAATTGGGGATCATGATTACAAAGTGGCAACAAATCTAATCAGAATCCCTTAGTCATTTCATTTTACAGCTCACAAATCCAACTCAGATGGTTCCCTGCCATTCCTCGAGAAATCATTATGGTTGTGGGGTTTGAATCACAAAGCGGTATAAATGAAACTCATCACAAGTAAAGAGGGGGAGGATGAACATTGTCAAATACAGAAAAAATTCAAACATACTCACACATTCATCAACATCACTGATCAGAAAAACTGAAAACAGAGAGAGCAACACCAGAGAGTAATTATCAACCAACAACAATTTCCAGTCCAATCCAGCAACAAGAAGAAGGTAATAACAACAGCAAATAAAAAAACAATCAAAAAGGGAAGAAACAGGGGAGGGAGGCCGCTGCCACTCTACCACTGTTGCGGTCTCCTCATAGTCTCACCCTCAACCACCATCTTCCTCCTTCATCTTATCCCCACTGTGCTATCCGACATCACTCCTACCCTTAGCCACCACCACATCCTCCGATCCACGCCATCCTCGCTACCGTGGAGTTCGACCGCACCGCCATCCTCGCTATCGCAAAGCTCGACCACACCACCACCCTCGCGCCCCAGCCAACGCCGCTGCCGCCCGCACCCACTCCTTCTCCTGCACCTCGTCAAGCCATCCTTTGCACCGCGCGGCCGCGGCTCCTCAGCCCCTGGTGGTCACGGCTCCCTCCCCATGCGCGAAACCACACATCTCCCTCCTCCGCTCACCACCGCGGCCGCACCCCTGGACTTTTCCTGCAGCCCACCGGCGTCTTCGCTGCCCTCCGCGGACCAGGCCGTCGCTGCGGTGGCACCAATTCCAGCCTCTTTCCTTCACCGCGGCGGCGTCTCCTTCCTTGATCTCTCTTCTCTCATTCTCTCCCTTTTGCATGTTCTCTCTCTCAGTCTCATCTCTATTCTCATTCTCTCTCCGCGTATGTTTCCCTCTCTTTGAGAATAAGTGTATGGGTGTGTCATTGTGTTCGTGTGTGTTAGTGCTGTTTAGGAAATAGGGGAATTAGGGATTTGGTTTATTATTTGGGGTCACGTGTTTATGTTTTCATTTTTGCTCCAGCTGATTTTTTTTTTTTGTGAAGTTTGGGTCCTATTCTTGTAGTGCTTGCACATGGGCTTGTTTTGGGCTTAGTTATTTTTTTTCCTTTTCTTCTTTTGGGTTTGTCATTTTTTTTCTTTTTTATTAAAATTTCCTTTTCTGGGAGTGGGCAACTGTTGGGCTAAATTTCCTTGTATTATTTCTTATCAGATTCCTCTTTATGGGTTTGGGCTAAGTTCGTTTTTTAAAAAAAGGGGCTGATTCAGTTTTAGATGAAAATTGGGTTCTGTTTTTTTATTAATCTTTTTTTTTTGTTGGTTATGTTAGGTTCGAAAATTGGGTTTTGTTTTTGAACTAGATTTTATTTTTGTGTCTGGGCTAGTTTAATTAGGTCTTTTCTTTTATCGTGCTTGGGCTATTTATTTTTTGTTTTTTTTCCTTAAAAAAATATAAATAAAATAAAATAAAACAATAATTTTGATTCACGCAACAAATTGTGATTTTGATGTATGATTTATCATCCTCAAGTTTCACAAGAGTGTAAGGGTTTATTGTATAGTTCACGCTATCTTAAATCCTGTGCAAAGTGGATTTTTAATTTCTTTATAATTTTTTTCCTTTCAAAATTGAAATCAATCAACACATGTTTTTATTCTCTTTTAATTAAAATCCATCCAACACACAATTATTTTTTACAAAACGACGTGACTTTGGGTTTCTCATTGCACCAGAGGATACATCAGCGTAGTCATCAACTATCAAGTCAAAATTAATTTTTCATTGAACTTTATTCTCTTTTAATTTAACTTTCTTTTCTTTTATTTTATTTCTTTTTATATAATTATAGCTTTTTGGGGAAAATAAATATTATAAAATTATAATCAATTTGCATAATAAGCTCTAAGGTAACCGTATTTATACGGATGTATTAGGGGTGCAGTGGGATTAAGTTTCCACTCTTCCGTAATAATAATCAGACTCATGAACCTTTGATCTCTTTTAAAAAGACTAGTTTGCAAATTAAAAGGTTTTCCAATTTTAGCCAGAATTAAAATTAGTGGCGACTCCCATTTTATTTAAGTTTATTTTTTGAAATCAGTCGTCATCCCCTAGTTGCGGCACCCTCCGAGCACGTTGTGATAGTGGGTCACTACATAGTTATGCTATCTTTATGTTTCCTGTAATATCCCAAAAGTGAAAGTTTTTAAGAAGGTCATACCTAAACTCAGGAAGATATTAGATATTATTTATATTTAATATATATTATGTAAATAATTTGTTAGGTATTATTTTTTTATATAGAATTATTAAATATTATTTAATCATTAATGATTATAATTAAGTGCAAATGTTGTTAATCACACAAGTTATTATTGTTATTATTCTAAAATTGTCAACGTGGGTTCCCGTAGGTCTTAGAATTCGGGGGGTAAAAGTCACGTGGGTTTAGTTAGGTCTTAGGATTCATAGAAGTGTTGAAACATGAGTTGATACCATGTTGTGTGGCACGCCCCTTGACGCAGAAGTGTTTTGATTTGGGATTATATTTGTATACTCCTAGTATATATTTAATACATTATAATACTCTTAAACAATCTTCTAAGAATCCTAGTCGTCTAAGGAATTTTCCTACGAAGAAAAACATGATTCCTCTCAACTTTCTTCGATTAATCTCTTTCGGTAAGTGATCTTCATGGAATTTAGTCAGTTCTTTCCCTTTTTTATTCAGTTTGTGAGTCTTGGTACTGTCAAGGATGGTTTTCTCACAACATTCTTCCCCCCTAACATTCCAAATTCATTTTTGGCACAATTTCTAAACGTTTATGTTTTCATTATAGTGTTTGGCAGTTGGTGGTGCCAATCCTTCTCCTCAAAGTCAAGTTGTTAGTAGAAGCATACTCCCAATCACCAACAGTGAGTGAGTTTAAGCTCGTGATCATATCTTTGGTCATTATTACTATTTTTCAGTATTATATAAATTATTTATGAAATTTTAGGATGATTTATGCTAAGAAAATAGACTTTCATGGATCAATAAATTTTAGAAAAATTATTGTTTCTTAATAGCCATGAAAATTAATTATTTTAGAAAACTCATGAAACCATCATTGTTGTGTTTATGTTTTAGAATTATTTTATCAATTAGAAAAATTGTGCGAACCCAACATAGTATGAACAACAAGAACAGTGAATTATTTTAAATACTAGTTTTTAGACAATAATTAGAAGGAAACATAATAACAAGTTAACGGCTGCAGGATTGATCGTTAACCTTGGTACCAACTGGTCCGCTAGAGGACTATCTCACCCACAGTAAGGAATCTAGAGTGATGTCCACTTATGGGACCTAGTTAGGTGCTCATTAGATTTGTCATTGGTTTAGATTCAGCTATCAGCTCAATTATTTATGTACAGAACATCTTCTGTTTCTCTATTAGTTATTGTCATGGATTTAGTTAAATTGCTGTTTCAATATAGTTATATATATATATATAATGTTTTATTAGTTGCATGTATATGTTATGTATGTTGTTGTTGTTCCATGTGGGTTGTGACTAGAGACCTACTTATTGAATTTTGATAAACTCACCCCTTTCTTTTCCTCCCCCTACATATATAGTTATAGATTCAGTTATACCACAGAATCCTCTCCAGTAGTACTGCAGCTTCTTTTGGTGAGCTTTGCTTCAAAGTGAAGTTTATTTTAGATTACGTTAATTTAGTAGTGCTCCAATAATTGTGTAGGTAGGATCCCAAACATGTGTTATATTATTTTAGTTATTTTTAGAATTTCAGCCATTTTATTAGTAATGTTTGGCTTCGGCCCAGATTATGGTTATTATGCAGTTTTTTCAGGATTTATATTTTGGAAACATTTTCGGATTATGGAATTTCAGTTGAACTTGAGATATTTTAAATATATTTGATTTATTTATGCATAAAAGTCACGCTGCTAGAGGCTTCTGAGGAAACCCAATTCCTCACGTGCCGGTCACATTCCCTAGGCGGTTCGTGACATTTCCATTGAGAATGCCCTAATATATATGGTAGATTAGTATTATATATATTGATGATGTACTTATGCTCATGTTGGATGGATGTTCTTGGATTATAAGTTTGTAGATGTGTGCTTAATCTTTGTGTTGGTGTTGACAGTAGAGTGTTCTTACATGTACACGTAGCTCACATTTTATTTTTAATATTTTAGAAAAAATTACCCTATTTTCACTAGGTATTTTCAAAGTGTTTTGGTTAATAACTGGAACAAAGGAGTAACTACTAATAATTAACTTGCATGCTTCCTATGTGTATTGGGTTGATTTTTAGGGTGTTATATTTTGGTATTAAAGCAATTCGATTCTCATGGGGCCTAAGGAATGGACAAACTATGCTTCTTAAGTGTAATATGGTAGTTATGTCATGTGGAGAGCCCTATTAATAGGACTGACCTTAGGATAGAGTTGCATGACTACGCTTTGTATATATGCCACAGTAACTAGCCCACTTTGCGTGAAGTATTGAGCTTGATCTCACTTCAATGTTTATTGTTCTATGTTCTCAGGGACTGATGGCACAATTGAAGCAAGATAAGTACGTGGACAAGCAAGAAAATGAAACAGCGAGAGCTCTCAGAGACATGGCGAGGGCTATGCAGATGATGTTCGAATGAATGAACTGCCAAGAAGATGTTGGACGTGGTTCCAACATGACTAATGGTTAAGAGCATGTGTGATTTGGAGAATTCCACAAGGTGAATCCACATCGTTTAGAGAAGCTTTGTACCAACCAATCCAAGGAGTGGATTAATGTTAGCTCTTGAACCCTTCTGAAAGCTTTAATACAATATGTTTTGAATGGCAACAAATCCAATTTAGAGAAAATACTTTGGAGAATGATTAATGGTTGTCCTGAGTTTCTTAAAGTAGCAAACATGTTCTATCATTAGCATAGCAAGGCTTCTATAAGCAAGAATAATTTCACTTTACATAAGCAAACATGATTTATCTCATTTTAAGAGATATGAACTAAAAGAAAGTGATAATTATGTCCAAAAATGAGCTTAAAATATCTAATGATTGAAGAAAAAGCAACCAGAATAGGAAACCAAGATTTAGGACTTCAGAAAGTAGCACTGAACTTTAGAAAGTACGCCTGAAATGAAAATATTAATCAAATACTGAAGCCAAATGAGAAGAAAGCAAAAAGAGGAACTTCCTTAGAGATATTATATGAGAAGGAAAAAAGAGAAACTTCCCCAAAAAATTTTATGAGTCGATAGATATATCGGTTAGGAATAGATCTGTATGTGATTCAGAAAAGGAAAAAAATGAAGCCTGATGATTACGTATAGAAATGAGCTCAGTTCTAATAATTAGTCTATTTTCCTTGTGTGGTCTGAATCACTATAAATACCATGTGGTATAAAATATCCATTGTGGAGTTGTCCATAGTAAATACTCGTTGGGTATAAACTAAGTCTTTTCTATGTCGATGAAAAGAGAAAAATGTACCAAGTTGAGTTCTATAGTCACAAGTGAAACCAGGTCCTTTTGAGATGAGTTCACTACATTTAGCATATGCATACTCATATCCTATTTAATTGCTTGATTAGGATTATTAACTATATGTTTAAGCTTTATGATATATGTGCACTAAGTGATTGATTGTTAAAAGCTACCCACTATGGAGGGATGATTTTAGAATTTTAAAATGAATCTTTAATATGTATTGCATGATCACATTTTCTTGATAAACCAAGAAGTGGTTGGGACGATGACGATAATATTATAATTGTGTAATTGGGGAGTTGCCCTACTAAGAATTGTATAATTCTCATCCCTATGTGTTTTTGCATTCCCGTGTCGTTTCCAGGTTAATCCAGAGAACAATGGCACTACTACGTAAAAGAATTCGAGAGTGCAGTAGTTTAGTATTTGATATTTTTACTTTACTATACTTAGTTGGAATTATATGTATATAAATGTAATAGAGAACGTATATATATTAAAACTCATAGAAGAGCTTCCTTTGTTAATTAACTATGTATTCAATAAATGTTATGTTTCTTTGTTATATATTCTAATAGAATTACATTTAGTTATTTCACACGTTAAGAAGGAGGTAAAAACTCTCGAGTACGATGTCATGACTTAAGAATGAGATTGTATTTGGGAGAATGTTACACTCTTCAGTTGAAGTTAGAAACTCCCCTGACCTCGTTCTCATTTATAATTTTGCCTCTTATCCCCATTCTCATCCTCATCACAGGTCTCTATTTCTCATTCCTAGTAGGATTTGAATCTATATTGATATTCACAGATTTATTAAAAAAATTTCAAAAAAGCAAAAAAGATTTCAAAATACTTTAAAATTTAAAACAAATATCCATTAACAAATATCATTAATGCAACATAATTCAAATTAGAAATAAAAATACATACATGATGCAAATTAAATCCAACAAAGATAATTAAAAAAATAAATGTGTTATGAGATTTTCTTGTTATCATTAATTATTATAATTATAATAGTTTTATTATCATTAATACTATAATTATAATCATTAATTATAATTGTTTTTGGTATTGTAATTATAACAATTTTGTTATCTTTAATACTATAATTATATACATAAAATTTTAATGTTATAATACATTCAATTATCATTTTATTTATATTATTTCTTATTTATTAAATAATTTTGATTGAACTATTTTGTTAAATAATTTTAATGAAGAGAGATATGAAGGTATGGTTGGAAAAAATCATTAATAATTAGAAGATAAATTAAATATAAAAAATTAATTTCATATTAAGATTGTGAAAATGATGGGGGCCTAATTTTCTCTATAAATGACACATGAAAAATTGTCCATGTATTGAATCTTAATCATTAGTATTATAGATAGATTAATTATAGATTATATTAAATCCTTCAAAAATACATTAACTATAATATTAAGTTTTATTAAAATATCAAATCTAATATAGTATAACATGTATTATTATATTTTTATTATCAATATCATTACAATATAATGTGGAAAATTTTATACATTATAATTATTTTTAATAAATTATGTATTATACTAATTAAACTGACATGCAAAAATAAAATGATATGCAATTAATATTATTCTTTAAAATTTTAATTTAAATTTTAGAGTGATTGATTAATTAGAGAGTGACTGAATGATCATATTCTATAAAACTGACTGATTAATATTATTCTCTGTGATTTTAATTAATAAAATAATTTTAAATTAATGTAACTACTATATCAATGATAGCACAAATTTAAGGTTGACTCAATAATATCGATTTGATATTTCTTCTCTAAATTTATAGACATGTCCAAAACTAACATAAATTATGATCAAAAGATATATATCTCATTAATTTTTATAATATATTGTTCCAAGGGTTGAATTTTAATATATTATTTTAATATATTGTTAATGTAAAGAGATATTTACACAGATATTTAATTATATAAAATTAAAATATTCAGATAATTATCATATTTAAATGTAATTTGAATATAATAAAATCAAAATAATATCATATTTATACCATATTGAAAGCCCTATAAAACTTTACAAATACCATTTAAAATAAGTAAATAACTTCCTTACTTGAAAATTCTATATTAAAAATAAATGATAATAGAGTAAATATGAGTTTATAAAAAATATAGAAGCATTAATTTCTCTGAATTTAAATCAAAATAAATATATTATAGTAAATATTTTATATTTTTAAAAGTAAAAATATATTTGAAAAGATAAACTAAATTATTTAAATCAGTATTGAATTAATTATAGAATATTTTTATTTATTTATCTTGATAGGCATGTTTTTCAAATAAAATATATATTTTAAAACAACAATCTATTATTTATGATTGATATCATTGTAATAATATATAAATCACGTGTTTCGTATAGAACTATAACACATTTGAAAGAAATTATGACTATCTATTAAGCCAAATAGTTTTTTGATGAATACGCTAAATAATATAATCATAAAAAATATTTAAAATATATTAGAATAAAAAATACTATTTCATAAATTTAAAATATAAAATAAAAATTTGTAAAGTCAACCAATAAAAAAATTTTTATAGTGATATTGCAGTATCTAATAATAAGTTTTGAAATTGTTGTGGCAATAAGATTATGATCTATAATTGATATCTCATAATTAATAATTAATTATGATTGATGTGACTAATATTTATTAATTAAATGTAATAAATATAGATTAATAATTCAAATTTCAAATAAAAATTGTGGGTTCTAAATCATTCTAGAAGTGACATCTGTAAAAGTTTTCTTTATAAAAGTCTGAAATATTAGTATTATAGATTATAGATTATCGATTATAGATTACAAATCTTTAAGTCAAAAGTTTCTTTTTAAATGCTTTATTATCATAATTTTAACAAATAAGTTAACTTTAACAAATAATTAAATAAAATTTGATAAATAAATATGTGATTTAAGTAACCATGCAACTCACAAGTTAGACAAATAGTTATCAATGTATTAAAGAAGTGATTGATTTTGTGTAGGTTTTGTCATGAAGTGTCCAAAATCTTTGACTATATGGCATCTGAAATTGAGCATAAAATTAAAGGTACGTTGGAATTGAAATTGGATGTTTCTCAATTCAAAATTTTTAGGTTTTGAGTAATATATGGAATTGCAATCTATAATCTATATCTATAATACTAATATTTCAGAGTCGTTTAAGAGAAAGTTTTACACATGTCGCAATGAGAATGTTTTAGGGCCTACATCTTTTAAGAAGTTATCCATAAATTTTTTTGAAAAAAATAAAACCACAATTATTACATATTATTAGCATATCATTGATGATCATTTGTATTTAATAATAGAATTGCCTTATATTAATTGAATATCTTTAATTATTGTGATGCTGAAATCATGAATTATATTAATAAATTAATTTCACAATTTTAGTATTAATTTCACATCTAAAATTTTTATATTTGATGCGGGTGGTGATTTTCTTTTGAATACTATTATATTAAATTTATGGAATTAAATATATAAATTTTAAGAAAGATATAAAATATATGTGCTAGATTATATCATTTACCTTTTTTATTAACAATAAGATTATGATGAATTTAGTTATTTAAAGACAGAATATTTTTTTGTGTCCTTAGTGATGACATTATTTAATTATATATATAGACTAATTTAATGATTTGAAGACCAAGAATATGTCAATTC
The DNA here is from genome assembly GCA_031216125.1 of Dalbergia cochinchinensis. Taxonomy (NCBI): domain Eukaryota; kingdom Viridiplantae; phylum Streptophyta; class Magnoliopsida; order Fabales; family Fabaceae; genus Dalbergia; species Dalbergia cochinchinensis. The sequence continues at coordinate 53,609,177 of CM062377.1, forward strand.
AATAAAAAAATTATATATATACACAGGTGAAAATGAAAAATCCTAGAATTACTTGGAATGACCATAAAATTATACCTTCAATAACCTCTGAGCTTTTGCAAATAATTTTGATAATTTTATATTTTAAAATATTTGAATTAATTTTGAAAAAAAATCAATCATACAATTCATGAAAATTTTGATAATTTTATACTTTAAAAAATTTGAATAAATTTTTTAAAAAAAAAGTTAGTGTTAAAAAAATTTAAAAAATTGGAGAAGATTTTAGAAAGAAAAAAATAAGAGAGATTTATCAAAATCTTACTTATAATTAGAATTTATTAATGATTAAGATTCCGTGTAAAATTTATTGATTGTATAAATTTACTATATTAGTATTTCAGATTCATTTCATAAAAATTATTATACATATCATTCATATGGTGATTTACGCTTCACATATCATTTATACAGTAATTTAGGCCTCACTTTTCTCAATCTTTATGTCTAAATTTTTTTTAAAATTTAATTTATAATTTACTTATTAATTATTTTTCACATGAAATAAAATTAAATATTACAATCATTAAAGAATCAAATATTACAATTATTAAATATTATAATTTGTACTAAGATAGAACCCATGTTAATATAATTATAATCTATAATTAAATTAAGAACCATTAATAGCTTCACATTATGAAGGTTATATTAAAAATTATAAAGAAAATATTTTCAAAATAAATAAGCTTTAAAATCAACATATTTTTTTTAAAAGAAAATGGATAGGTGAAATTATTAATGAATTGCTAATTGATTAATTTTGATATGATAATAATTCAAAATTTAATTTATACCAAATTTATTCTTAATCAAATATTTAAGACACATTATAATACTAATATAATAATTTATTCTTAATCAAATATGATAATAATTGATATAACACTAATATTTAAGACTCATTACATAAAAAGTCTTCCATGTGTTATTTATAGAAAAATTATACCCCACCCTTTTCATAATCTTAACAATTAGAGTAAGTTTTTAAATTTAATTTACCTTCTAATTATTAATTTTTTTTTAGTCATACCTTCATATCTTTTTACCATTAACAAAATCAATATAAAAAATAAAACATAACATAAATAAAATTATAATTTAATATATTATACCATAAAAATTTTATATATATAATTATAGTATTAGCAATAATAAACCTATTATAATTATGTTGCATTAGCAGTATTTGTTATTATAGATATTTATGTTTTGAAGTTCAAAGTATTTTAAAAATTTTTTTAATGACCTCGTAAATATATTCAAATCTCCATGTGAAATGAAAAATGGGGACTCGTGATCAGGATGTTTATGAGAATGGAAGCTAATTTCTAAATAAATATGGGATTGGGGAAAATTTTCTAGTTTCAAATGTAAAATTTTTGAAAATCATAATAAAAAAATTATTTATCTATATGTATCACTATATTCTATTTAATTTTTTATAACTTAAATATTCCAATCTATCAATTCCATAATTTTTTCATACTAATTTTTTTTAAAAAAATACCTTCAATTTTTAACGCTAAAATATTTAAAAAATCAACTTCTTTGATAATGATATTAAATATTTATTAATTTTTAAAAATTAAATAATTATATTATTTTTATTTAAAAAAATTATAATTGATATAGTACCTAATAATTGAGATTATATAAATTAGAATTATAAATAATTTTTAACTAATTATTACACATTAATTGTAATATATATTATAAAATTGGTATTTTAATTTATTAAAAGGATTTACAAGGAAAAGATGTATAATTGAAATCATATAAATTAAATTTATATATTTTTTATTAATTAGAAAATATATTTTTATATTTTAAAATTAAATATTTTAATTTATTAAAAAGATATAAACGGTTATGGATGATCAAAAAAATTAAAAATGGATACATACAGAAATTATCCAATAGGGAAAGGAATTGGCACATATTTTACTTTTATAGGGATGATCTATAGAGGATAAGTCCCCGTTTGTTAAACGCGATAAGGACATGGATAATACATCTTTATTTTTTAATTATTTTTATTATATTTATATTTTATATATATTTTTAATTTTAATTTAGATTATGTTGCATTAATAGTATTTGTTATTATGGATATTTATGTTTCAAATTATAAAATATTTTTAAAATTTTTTCTTTTTAAAATTTGTTAATAAACCCTTGAATATTATAGGGATTCAAAATCTCACGAAAAACGAAAAATGGGAAATGGAGACCCATAATAAAAATAGGGATGAGGATGAGAGATAAAATTCTAAACGGTAACAAGAGGTGTGGGACATGTCCTCTTCTCATGAATACTCATTGTCATCCCTATAAATGGCTCATGATATAGTAAAATTATCTATTTATTCTCTTTCTTTATTCAACAATTTCAACTTTCGAAATGTGTAAAATGTTCATAAAATAGACTTTTTATTATTAATTATAGGTCACTTATCAAGATATATATTTTCAACTTTATAAATATGATATTCAATATAAGACATAAAATAGAATAATATATTTATATTTTATCCACTTATTTAATTATTTAACTATTAAGTTACTTTTAAAATAAATTTATATACTCAATTTTCTATAAGATATATATAAATAAATTATTATTTATTTTTTAAAATAATCAACATACTATTTTGTATTATTTTCCTGTGCATCGCATGGGTTAAACGACCAGTGACAATAATTTTACAATCTAATTTCATGGAATTGAAAACAACTAACATGAACCGTTGTTAACTCTTTCCTTATATAATATGATTTGTCAATTCCAAAATTTATTAAATGTCTCTCCTCGTCAAAGTTTATATCATTTTTCTCTTTCTCATTTATTAGTAAAATCAAAAATGGAATTTTGAATTCTAAATTAATTACAATTCTTAAAAAATTAGAATTAAAATTAAAATTCTATATTATCATCCCAATTTCAGGATCTAAACAGTAGTAAAATGATTTTTCAGTTAATACAAAAGATTTTATTTTTGGTGCACTAGGTAATTAAATATAATCCCATTTAATTTAGTGATAATAGGAGCAAGTCAGTTCCCTCTTTATTTATCTTCTGTGGTCCCATTAGGTATGGTTTTTACCATTTTCCTAACATTGTTGCATTCGAAGAATTATCTCCAAATATCTCTTTTGTGACGGTATCTTCGATTGTTTGTATTTAATAATCATTTTCAACAAATTGTCGCTGTATCCACTATTTTACATTTTTTTTTTGTCCTCAGAAGTTTTTGTAGATAATTGCTATAGCTTGACTGGTTTGCCTTGGTTGGATCGAGAGTTCGGTTAGAAGTTTTCAAAATTAGACAATTGTAGGGAAACATAAAGGACGAAATGAAGTGAGCGGGTGCTCGAAAGATTAACCCAAAATGTTACAATGCCTAACATTGTATATTATATTTGGAGATCATGTGTCTATTTTTTATTTTGGTCGAAGGAGATCATGTGTCTGAATACCAGAAATGTAACAAGAAAGGCTAGCACATACGAACTCAATTGTAATTACGGTACTCAAAAGAATAAAGGATAAATTGGCCAACGTAACTCCCGAAAAAAAATGAAAAAAACTAAGGGAGTGCAATTGCCGCTATCATATGTCTATTATCATTCCATATTATAGCCTTCATTTGCACTATTCCTAGAATAACCTTAGACTCGTTTCAATAGTTATTTGTTAGTCTTTTTTTATTTTCAAAATTAAATTGAGATTGGTGTATTAGAAACCCAATTATTTATTATCATTCCTTATCTACTATTTTTATTTGTGATATTTCTATATGGATGTCTTTAATTTAAAACTTATTTAATATTTGTAATATTTTACTACTGTGATATTTTAAATATATATATATATATATATATATATATATTTAATTTTACTAATTAATATTAAATATAAACATTAACTATAATTAAACTTCTAGCATTACACAAAAAATTCCTAACATAAATATAATGTTTAACTTGAATTAAAAATATAGTAAAATAAAATTTAAATAAGTTATAAATTTAATCAAATATAATTTAAAAAAATTAGGTGCGTGAAAGCTACTGTATGTTCGTGTTATGCTAAAAGTTATTTGAAATTTGCAAGTAATTTAAAATATGATTTCTTTGACTACGTTGATCTCATTAGTACGTGAGCAATGAGATATATTGTAATTAAAATCTAGTTCACAGTCACACATCCTGAGCATAGAAGTAAATGTCTCCTTCAAATTGAGTTGGAACAAAGAAGAGACATCATTATGTATTAGCCAAAACATGTGCTCGGAAAAAAATGTTATATTTAAGTTGGGAATTTTTTATGTTATTCTAGAAGTTAAATTATAGTTACTTTTTATGTTTAATATTAATTAATAAAATTATTAAATATAAATTTAAAATATCATAGTAACAATATATTACAAATAGAAAATAAGTTTTTAATTAAAGATATTTATAAATATCACAAATAAAAATAATAAATAAGGATGACAATAAATAATTGAGATTTTAATACACAATTCTCAATTTAATTTTGAAAATAAAAAGACTAACTATTAAAATAAGTCTAAGGGTATTATAGAAATGATATAAATGGAGGCCATAAATATGGGTGGTAATAGACAAATGGGCTTCCAAAAACTAGTTGTCTAATGCTATCCATCGACTAACTTTAATACCTACATTGCACATATCAACACACTACATATTGCAAGTTGAAGAGAGAAAAAAAGTTTGAGCTATGTTATTTGTACTCATGATGAATAAGACATTATGTTGGCTCACATCTTATATATCATTAGATAGGATGTAGACTCTATACATTCCTATTATCGGGTCTATATCTCATTTAATGATGTATGAGATGTGAGTCAGCATGATGTCCCACACATCATGAATATAAATAATATTTTCAAAAAAAATATATATGACAAAACTTCCATGTCCCATATCTGCCAACTATCGTGTCAAATTCATAGTTTGAGTTTTATTGATACATTACTCCCCCTCACGGTAACCTAATTATTGTATATTGAAAAAAAGAAGGGAAAAGCCTTTTTTTTGTGTGGCAGTAACTCGACAGGTGTCATGTGGTAGTGTGAACGCTTGACAGACAATGGTTGCTGTGATAAGCTCTGATCCTCCAAACCTCAAGCTTAGCCTATAAATACGTGCTCTCGGGCTATTCTATCTGCTAGAAGACGAATAAGGTTTTGGAAAGATGGAGCAGAATGACAGCCATGCTAGAAGGAAAAAGGGAGGGCTTGTTACAATGCCCTTTATCTTTGGTAAGTTTCAGAACAGAAATACTAGTGTATCTATTATTTGAATGGAAAACCTAGCTAGATAGCCAGCTTCTCCTCGTGGTACTGTTATATATTTGTACAATTTAATGAGGTGGTCACAATCTTAGATTTGTTGGACTTTCTTTTGCTGCAGCTAATGAGGTCACTGAGAAGTTGGCTGTGGTGGGTTTCAATACCAATATGATTAGCTACTTGACAACACAGCTTCACATGCCATTAACCAAAGCTGCTAACACTCTCACAAACTTTGGTGGAACTTCAAGCTTGACACCATTGCTTGGTGCCTTCATTTCTGATTCTTATGCTGGAAAGTTCTGGACTATCACCGTTGCTTCCGCTATATACCAAATAGTTGAGACCCTCACCTATCTGATGATTAATTTCTCCTTTGCAAATTTTCTTATGTTGAAGTGATACAACTCTGATTTTATTGTTGCCACCTAACTGTCTATTAGTATGATTTTTCAAATATTATTGGCATGATTGAGGGAAAAAAAAATCGCTTTTTTTAATATACGTATGATAGTTTTAAATTGTGGTTGCAATGGCAATTGTTATTGCGTTGCGGTGCAAAAAATTGCAAAGATGAACTTTGGATATAGTCGTACTATTGAAGTGATGTGGTTGCGTAAGATATCAAAACAATAATATTGTAACGATTACGGTTGTAATCCACAGTTTAAAAAATGATATAAATATGTATATGTTTTCAGCTAAGATTATCGAGATTAGAAGTTGTATAAGACCTAATTAGTCCCTGGCAACTTGCAATTAGATATTAGTATAGGAGAAATTTATGGGTGTTTTGATACTAAGGGAGTATATTTACTCTATTCCATTTAATAAATGGCACATTAACTATTTCATTAAATATATAGAAAAAATAAAATACAATAATAAACCACAAAATCTACATATCATTTATTAAATAGAAGAGAATAAATATATTTTCTTATCTTTAGAGCACCTAAATATTTTTCTTAATATAGATCTTAAAGTTAATTCTTGTCAAACCGTGATTCATATGGTTAAATTTTGAATAAGAATAAAAGAACTAGATGTAGATTACTATAGATCTTTTGTTCTTTTTTTAACATGCCATGTCACTGCACTTTCTATGCACGTTGATAGAAGCTAACTTGTTGTTTTTGTGACTGTGTTTTTCTTAAATAATTAATCAGGGAATGATTAGTTTGACATTATCAGCAGTGCTTCCACAGCTAAGACCACCACCTTGTAAAGGTGAGGAGGTATGCCAACAAGCTAGTGCAGGACAGTTGGCAGTACTGTATGTTTCACTGCTACTGGGAGCTCTCGGGTCGGGTGGAATCCGACCCTGCGTGGTGGCATTCGGAGCAGACCAGTTTGATGAGTCGGATCCCAAGCAGACAACAAAGACATGGACTTACTTCAATTGGTACTACTTTGTCATGGGTGCAGCCATACTTGTGGCCGTGACTGTTATTGTTTATATTCAAGATAACATTGGGTGGGGTTGGGGCCTTGGAATCCCCACCATGGCAATGTTCCTCTCAATTATTGCCTTCATTGTTGGATACCCACTTTACCGGAACTTGGATCCGTCTGGGAGCCCATTTACCCGACTGATACAAGTTGCCGTGGCTGCATTTCGTAAGAGGAAGATTCCAAATGTGCCCCACTCTGATTCACTATACCAGAATGATGAACTAGATGCCTCCATTTCTTTGGGAGGGAGGCTTCTTCACACGGAACAGATGAGGTAAGTGCCAATTTCTCCCTTCTTGTGGATTATAGTATTTAATGAGTAGGTATCGATGTTTGAATATATATTATGAAATCAGTTCAATAATGGGATTTGGTTATCAGTGATTGGTAGGGATTCACGAACTTACGAACGGGTCCCCTCATTATTAGCATAGGTCAACAATATTGTGCTAATGTCCGGGTTGTATATATTTATATATCTTAAATATTATATATATATATATATATATATATCCTTTATCTCTCATTTTTAACTAAATTTTTTATCCCCATAACAAAGTAGAAAAGCTAAGATACACTTAAGTTTATACTAAATCATACATATAATATAACCTTAATGAGTATTTTTATAATATTTATATATTTTTATTTTAAATTATATACACTTTAAATAGTTGATATATTGGTACGCTTAAGATTTATCATAAACTTAATACTATATTGTCATTACTCATGAAAGTAACGTCCTCTTGTTTCCTCTAATAATCTTATATATTTTGAATTGGGTTTCCCCTAAGGGCACCAGTGAGTTTTAAGTAGTAAGTTTTTATTAAAACCGTGTATTTTTTTTAAGTTTTAAAGTGTTTGGTCTCCTCACTAAATTTTTATATTTACTTTTGTTGTAAATCTTAACCAGTGGACTTTGATAAACCATTTTGAATTTTGAAGTTACACTCAATGCAAAGCCAGCAAGCCACCCCTTGAATTTCGCACTAGAAATCCATGTACATTCCACAAAATATGACTTGATGCTAAATTGGGACATTTTTTTAAGATATAAATTTTAACTCTTTTTTTTCTTTCGAAATGATTGTATAGGCTAAATTATTTGGCGGAGCCCACGAATCATTATTTGTTTTTTCTCCCTCCTCTTTGCCATGAATTATTGGCCAGTTTAATGGTCCTGTACATACAACCGATATCTTGTCCTTATGTCTGCAAGATCACGAGTAACATATTCGAGAGATTCTCGTGCGAATAGAATATCAATTCAAATTTCCATTACTTGGATTTGGATCTCTAGAGAGAGAAAAATGAGGAGTTTTACTCTCAGATAGATCAATAGAATAAAAAAGGTTCTACTTCTAATTTTATTGATCCAAAAATAAAATCCTTTTACTTTACTTTACTTTACTTTCAAAATAAAATCCTCACTTTAGAATATTCAAACCCTACACACTTTCACAATAAACATGAATTTCATTAAGTTTATTTGAAATGCAATTATTTTATTATAACTCCTATAATTTTTTAATTATAAGTGTGTGTAAATATAAATTATCAAATTTATGTATATACATGAAGTTTTCAATTGGTTTTAGATCTCTTCACCATCACCTCCACATTTCTGTGTGGATCTAGGCAAGAATTCAGCTAGGCAACAAATCTTTTTTTTGTCATCTTGCTTCATATGTCTGTCCCTTGGTCCATGCCTCACCACTTGCCTAACAAAGGCCAGAGACTAGTCAGCCTTAGTTTTTGTCCATAAGATAGTTATCTTTTTATTTCAACCGATGAACACTTAGGTAGTGTTTTAAACATAGGGAAATATTTAATTTGATTTTAAGTAATTTGATTCATAAGTTTAATATTATGTATGGAATTATTAAATAGAAGAAGAATTGAATTGATTTAAAAATCAATTCTTACGTCTAAAATATACTAGATTGTATTTGGAATGATTTAAAAATTGAATTGAATTAAATTGATTGGGTTTAAAAATAAAATAAACAAATCAAATAATTTCTATATTTCTAACCATTCCAAACACTTTCTTAGGAACTGGGCTTATAATGGGCTTAGGCGATCCGACATCTGATATCTACATGGGCTTTCATGACAAACATATTTTTGGTAAATTTTAAATAAAATACCAAATTCCCAGACCAAAAAAATAAATAATGAAATAAAATACAAAATTCTGAGGACAAAAAAAATCGTAAACTTGTTTGTTGTTAAAATTAATGAATTGATTTATTAGGAGTAAATTTGGAATGAATTGATATATATATATATATATATATATATATATATATATATATAGAGAGAGAGAGAGAGAGAGAGAGTATAATTATTGTGTACTGATAGTGTAACCATCTTTATTCTATCATGTAATAAAAAACTGTTATGTGTGCCCATTATGTGGTTATGGAAAGTTTAAATTTTAAAAAATTATTCAAAGTGATGAGTTATTAATATTTTATTTACTGACAGTATAAAATATTTTTATACTGTCCGTATATTTCAATTAATCCCATATATATATATAAAGAACAAATATTCTTTAATGAGTCTGAAAATTGAGAGACAAGGACGAAAATTCACAGATTATTTGAAATTTGATACAGATTTCTGGACAAGGCAGCCATTGTGACTGAAGAAGACAGCTCAAAAACACCCAACCTGTGGAGGCTAAACACAGTTCATAGAGTGGAGGAGTTGAAATCGTTAATAAGGATGGGCCCAATATGGGCTTCGGGCATCCTTCTCATCACTGCCTATGCCCAGCAGGGAACATTCTCCCTCCAACAAGCCAAAACCATGGACAGGCACCTCACCAAATCCTTCCAAATCCCAGCAGGCTCCATGTCTGTCTTCACCATCCTGACCATGCTGACCACCACGGCCTTCTACGACCGGGTCTTCATTCGCGTAGCCCGTCGATTCACCGGGCTGGACCGGGGCATCAGCTTCTTGCACAGAATGGGGATTGGGTTTGTGATCTCAACACTAGCTACTCTTGTTGCTGGGTTCATTGAAATCAAGCGCAAGAAAGCAGCTATGGCCCATGGGCTGATTGACCACTCAAAAGCAACAATCCCAATCTCAGTCTTCTGGCTTGTGCCGCAATACAGCCTTCATGGAATGGCTGAGGCATTTATGTCCATTGGGCACCTAGAATTTTTCTATGATCAGGCTCCAGAGAGCATGAGGAGCACTGCCATGGCACTTTTTTGGACTTCAATTTCCGTTGGGAATTATGTGAGTACACTTTTAGTAACGTTGGTCCACAAGTTTACTGCTGGGCCTGATGGGTCCAATTGGCTGCCCGATAATAACCTGAACAAGGGGAAGTTGGAGTACTTCTACTGGCTGATCACAGTGCTGCAGTTCCTTAATCTTATTTATTACTTGTTTTGCGTGAAATTTTACACTTACAAGCCAATTCAGGTGCACGACAAAGGAGATACCAGTTCTGATGAGAAGCAAGTTGAGCTTGCTAGCACAGTTTAAGTCCAGTTTCATAGGAACTCAGTTGTTTAGATTTTGAGGTTCGCACTCTTCTCAATGAACTCAGTTTTAAACGATGTACTATAAATAATGGTTATTACAAAAGAGTAGTACAAGGGTAGTATCCACTGGTCTTAATCTTGTTTCAACATTTTTCTTATAAAATAATCTTCATGTCAACACATCTATACATCATTATTGTCACTAAATGATGGTCCAGAAGACTTGAGAAAGGGTGGGTTTGAAGTCTTTTTCTTTTTCTTTTATCCAGAGGCTATATATTGAATGTATAGATTAAAAAATCTCAAGCACAATAAATAGAGATAAAGGGAAACAACTATCAAATTATAAGATAATTTAATTTTTCTTTTGATGAGTGTAATCAGATAAGTAAATAGAATGTACATGGGGATAGAGAGACTTAGTACAGTAGGATTTATACTGATTCGACTTCCAACTCTGAAGTCTATATCTAGTTCTTACCAATCAGTGAGATTTTTCACTGAGCTTCAAGCAAAACTATTACAACAGTTTTATGCAATTACATCAGAAATTCTTCCAAAACCTTTACTATCTGTGGAATTCTTCACTTCAAGGCTACTTCGCCAAAATCACACAAAACAAAAACAAACAGTACAGGTGATACACCAACAACGATAAAAAAAGACCGCTCTATTAAATACAAAGATCGCTTTTTGAATAATAATGTATAGGCCACAGTTGCAGAGATGGGATTTCAGTAATCCCCTGTTGTTGTATATTCGTGTGCTGCAACAAAAAGGGCTTGTGCATTTGCTTTTAAGGTGCTAGCTCAATTCTCTTGATTGAGGATTCTTGCCGTGTATAGTTGATGCTCCGAATGACTGTGTTTCTTGTCCAGTAATAACGATCCAGATCTTCTTTCCATTTGCTCGTTATTCATGCTTGGTCTTGATTTGTTTCAATAGCGCAATTGACTTTCCTTCTATAATTTCTCTTTTTGGGATATGATCCTGTCATAGAGAAAAATATATGCAAGTACCTTCTCATTTCTTTGTTTAAATGTGTAATAATGGAGATAATATTTATCATTACTCCACGATTACATGCGGGATATTTGTGCCAAGTGATAATTTAATTCGTAAGGCACACTATCCTTTCATTTTACTTTATTTGCTTGAAATACTCTTGTCTAAAATACATGTGTGCTATTCCTTGTAATTTGTCATCAATATTAATTAAAATTCTCGAGTTAACACTAAATAATAACAGAAGGAATCCATCTAGGATCTCATCACTATGTCTTAGATAATTTCATCGTAGTATTTAGGTAGAGTTGGTAACACGTGTCCCTCTATTTTGAATAGTATCGGTTTTTATTTGTTTTTGTTTTTATCCTTAGCAAAAATGATTCATGTTAAGAAGCTTCAAATTTCGCTTCTTTGTTTTTGTTTTCAAAGGACTTTACGTAACACCTTAAAATTTATTTAAAAATTAATTTTAACTTTATTAGTGAGCATTTTAAAAATCTAATAGTCTTAACAATGATGAGGATGACCCAACAAATGAGTTGAAAAAAAAATATTTTGAGCTGGACATAAATAGTAATTTCCAGGCTTGTAGATGGATAAGAACTATGGAACCAGGGCCAAGGGTGTCTGGGCCTAGGAGAACTAGACCCGAGGACCCACATAGAGTATTAGGCCTAGGGCACACATTAAGATATTTTAAGTTTTTCAGATACGGTGTTTTACTCATTCGATAAAGTTTTGATGTGTGATTTTTTAGTACCGTAAAAGTTACTTGGTGACCAAGTGGATGGCAAGAATTGAAATTTGGAAAGCAAGTTTTAATCATGGCCTTTCATTTATTATTATTTTACCCAAGGGCTGATATCTTATCTATTTGGTGAAATTTCAGCGTGCAACTTTAACACTGAAAAAGTTACTTGCTCACCAAGTTAAAGTAAGCCACTTATTTTGAGCCAAGTGGACGGCCAAGAATTATTCTTTGACCAATAAATCAATCCAAGCTATTCATATCATTTCTTTTTCAAAAAGAAAGAAAGAAAAGCTTGAAAATTAGATAAATACTACCACCAAACTTAAGATAAACACATCACAACCAACCTTATCACTCCATCATCATCATTTTCAGCCAAGAAGCTTAGAAATGCAACCCTCCATTGTTCTTGCTCTCAAACCCTCATTCCTATCTTCAAACCTCCAAAACCCTAGCTCAAAATCACTAAAACCCCAAATCTCATTCACTAAATTTGTTATACTCATCACAATTAACCAAACCAATTGATTGGAATTTGAATCCCTCATCATTTTTTCACTTTGACATCTCACAACTCACTATTAAGGAAAGTATTTGGAGTGGCTTTGAAGAGTTAGTGGTGAAAGAAACCATTTCTAGAAGATTCTTTTTAGATAGAAGCCCTAAAACTTTACAAGTAGGATTTTTTAGCCTCTTTCTTTCTCAAAATTTTCTCTGCAAGTTATTGAATGGTTGGATTTGATATTTTTGGTTTTAATATATGCATATATATAGAACTTGATGTGTTTAATTTGGTGGAGTGATTGGATGATATTAGAAAACGTTTGCTAGAAATTTTGGATTTTCACAGACAGGATATGGTTCATAATTTTTTAAGGTAATTGTAGATATCTTTTTGAGCTAAAATTTTTATATGATAAGGTAACATGTTAAGGTGTTTTCAGTATTTTTCTTGGTCATTTTGAACACTTTTACTAATTTTGAAAAATAAAAAAAATACTATTAGGGTTATTATTTGAATAGCCCATTCTGAAGCTCTGAATTTGTCTAATTTTGTTAATACAGCAAATGATTGAATTTTGAAATTTTACAGGATGTTGAAGACATCTTGAAGTCCAAGTTTAAATTTTTGTAGGATTTTATATGTTCATTTGATATAGTAATAAAACTCAGAATTCTGGCTATTGGCTGTAATTAGGGGGTTTCTAACCTTTGAATTTGTACAATTTTATTAACATAGTTGGAAATTTGTTTTGCCTTGAAATTTTTATAGGACCTTGTGGACACATTTAAGTGTCATAGATAATTTTTGTAGTCTTGAATTCGATTGTTTGATAGCCAAACTAATTTTTACTACAGAGGTGTGAAATTTGTCCAATGTGCTGGAATTGTACCAATGCCTTGAATTGATGATATAATGATATTTCGTTCTTTTATGACATGAATTCTTGATTGTGAATATTTGAGCATATGACTTGTGATATATAAATGTATGTTAGAGGAAGTAAACATTGGTTTATGAGGCATGATTGAAATTTCTTATGAATGAATGCCTATATGTGTTTTATGCATGTATTTGGGAAAAGAAAAGTAAATGATGCATATATGTGACAAAAGAGAATGTATGAACTTCAATTGTGCATGTTCTAACATATGGGCAAAATAGAAACAAGACTTATGTTGAATGAAGAGGAAGGCAAAAATAGGAACTTTCCTAGAGATATTATGAGTCAGTAGACGTATTGGCTAGGAATAGATCTGTGTAAGATTCGAAAAAAGGTACAAATAAAGTCTGATGATAACGTATATGAATGAGCTCAGTCCTAATAAGCAGTCTATTACCCATGTGTGGTGTTATCCACTGTAGATACTACTGGGTATGAACTAAGTCTTTCATATGTCGATGAAAAGAGAAAAATGCATGAAATTGAGTTCTATGGTCACAAGTAAAACCAAGGAACCCCTTCGATATGTCAAGGGCATGTGAAAATGAGAAATATATGTATATGAGATCCTTTTCGACATAGCAAGGGCACTTTAAGATAATTTCACTATATTTATCATATGCATACTCTGATCACATTGAATTATTTGTTTAGGATGATTTAGTATGACTTAGAACATTTTGATATATGTTTATTAAGTTTTTGAATGCTAAAAGAAACCCACATTGAAAGAATGATTTTGAAAGTTAAAAATGAATCTTTGTTATATAATGCCTGATCACCTTATTGTTCTAATAAACTGAAGTGAGTGGAATGATGATGATGACATTTGTTATTGTGTATTTGGGGAATGCCCAACTGACAATTTTACAATTCGCACCCTTATGTTTTTGTGTTTCTATGTCATATCTAGATTGCTCAAAGGAACAGTGAGGTGGCTACTATGGAAGCTTGAGAATTCAAAATCCCTTATCAACTCTATTTTGTTAAGTAGATATGGATGTAAATATATATATAGATATAGATGTACAATAAGGCTCTTAGAAGAGTTTCCCCTTGTATTTGACTTTATATTTAATAAATGTTTTATTTCTTTGTTATATATTTTAATAGAATTATAAATTAGTTACTTTACAACTTGATCAATTTTGCTATAGATACTTAAGCAAGGTCCGCTAATTTATAAGTAATAACTCTCGAGTTTGATGTCATGGCTTAAGGATGATGTTGTATTTGAGAGGGTGTTACACTTTGGGCATAACCACTTTCACCCAAAAAAGAAAAAAGGTTATCATAAAGAAAATAGCATTGCAGCAAGAGAAATGATAATTGAATGCACATATTTGACAAACTATGGACGCACACATATGGAAGGGGAAAGGTTTTGTGCACCATCATTATGATCCATTATGGTGGGCTAAGAAGATTAGAAATATTAATAAAAAATATAAAAGACAGATTTAGAAAATGAAAAATGAAGCCTACCAACCCTTACTATTATCCCCCACCTCAATCTCTCATGCTCTATTCCTCACTTTCTCCCTTTTCCTTAGCCTTCCAATTTGATAAGCTTTTCCTCAATGACGAGCAATTTGGCCTCGAAGGTTGACGCTAACAACCATCATCATGCTCCTTTGATCCTCAATCCGTGCGCCTTCCACCATCGCAACTCCTTGAAACTTCAATTCATAATTGCTCCTCGCTACAATTCATTATTTTAGTGTGCTCTTGCTTCAATCTCTTCTCGCTTTGGAATAAAAGCCCCTTGCCCAACTATTGGTCTATGGTAAGCTCCCTCTTCCCCTACAATGTTAACTTGTAGAAGTCATTCATCTTTTTTATTGGTATTAAGGTTTGGAAATTCAACTAGTGGAAAAAAGGGGAAAACATGTTAATTTCAATTAAATGTGTTTAATCTTTTGCATTTAGGCCATTTTTTAAGTTTTCCCTGTACAACCTTGTGAGAATGGTGATGTTTAGTTTCTTAACAATACTCTCAAGAGCATGCTCAATACAAGGAAGATGGGGAATCTCTTGGTCTTGATTAGGCCATCCTCAACCCAAAAATGATTATATTAATCTTATTTCAAATATTTTAATCATTGAAATTTCCAAATTTTAATTCCATAATAGTAACTTGACTTTCATTTGATTTTATGTAATACCCAAACATAAGCTTTGGCTCCTTTGAAGTTGGAAGAGCAATTTACTTCTGATCTTGGTAGGAAGATTCTGTTTTATTTTGCAAGATGTATGTGTTGGGATAACAAGTTTTTCTTTGGGCTTAAACATACCAATAAGATCAATTCCTTATATTCAATCTAGTTGATGGTCTGCACATATTGGAATGCATTTACATAGTTGACAGAGTTGTTTTTAAACATGTACATGGATATAAAATTATAATTTTATTATTGATAATACCGAAAAAGTACATTTACATTATTTACAAAGATACTTTAAGCTAAGCATGGTTCTAAATGGCTTATATCTTGATGATACTAATGTTTTCCAATTTTTACAAGAGTAACACAATTATATACCCTATTTTGGTGTTTGCTTAAGTAGATTTTATTTGGTTTATGGCTATGAGTCAAACCATAGGCAATCGTTTGATGCTAATATTATGATCATTTCTAGAACTTAAGAACCTGAGGCAATCTTAAGCACATTTGTTTCATAAATGAGATTTTTCTTTTTACCTTGTGTTTGAAAGCAGTCTTAACCTTTTTATTTTATTTGCTTTTTTATTTAAATGAATGAAGCTTTCTTAGTAGGACAAAAAATAATGGTTGAGTTTCTATCACCTCATTGTATCATTTCTCTTACACTAAGAAAACTTAGTTTACTCGCACTATTTTGGTCCATCATTGCACTTTTAAAACTTTAATTCTTGTAGTTGAAATGACATTGAACTTGCTGTGTATGTCCATTTATACTGATGATCTCTTATGATGGACTTCTTGTACTTGAGTTGGTGAAAATTGATATAGAATGGAAACAAAAAATGTCTAATTTGTCTTGCTAGCCTTAAACTTTGATTTGGCCACTTGAATACAGCTCAAAAGATTGCATTTTTCCAAAAACATGAGAAAAAGACAAAAACTAAAAGACATCTGGATACTACTTGAGTATAAAAGCACTTGTGTTCTAGAACTTGCACAAGAATTAGTTCATTAAGAACCAACTGTTATGAGCTTTGTTTCTTTTTGTTGGGACTTCTCTTTGGAAGTGGAGGTAGTTGTTCTAAACGCCATTATGGTTTTGGTGGGGTTTTTATGCCTTTTCTATAATTTGATTTGTTGAAGGATTACATTTCTTAGGGGGTTTATCTCTTTTACTTTTTGTATTGCTTGGATTAGATATGTTGTAGACATTTTCACCTTTTGATCATATTAAAAGAAATATGAATTTTATGAAAAGTTGAGTTAGAGAACTTGTTTAGAAGACTCATGAGTTTTATGAATTGATGAATTGAGCCCTAACACAGCATCCAATTTGTGATCTAACACCAAACTAATTCAAAAATTTACTCATCATCAAAATTAGCTTAAGTGATTCTACTTTTCATCATATGGTTTGGTTAGTTAGGTTAGAAATTTTTGAACTGTGTATTTGGCTTTCTCTACCTTAGTAAACAAAGGAACCATGTGATATAACAAGATGGTTTACAGTACTTTGGGGAAGGATGGGAAAGAATTAAATTACTAAGGATGATATCTATAAAACTTACTGTAAGATAAAATACACTCTCTTTTCAAGTCTTCTTTTTGAACCATCTAATCCTCTTTTTTGGTTTAAGTCCAATTTTATTTAGCTAAAAGTGCATAAGTAAGGAGTGTTAAATGAATCTTCAATAGCCCATTACTTGAATGTCAAAACAAAGCACAAATAGCAGGGCCATTAAGTTCACATAGTATCCTCATTGAAAAGGAAGTTTTCCACATAAAAAAGTTGTCCCCATGTCCATTGTTTCTCTTATGTGGAACAATAAAAGATAATACAACATGATTAAGAAAGTAAGAAATAAAGTGCCTCGACTAATATGTTATGTTCTCCAAGTACACTCGGATCATGTATCATGGAAACTATAGTTGATTTGGAAAACTCTTTTTTAATTTAATTTTATTGATACCAATAACATAAATATTCTCATTAATACTCAAATCAATATCCAAACTTATTTATGTTTTAAGGAATCACAAAACAAAGCCAAAACATAATTATGTAGAAATTTCTCATTAATGCTCAAATCAATATCCAAACTCAAACATAATGTAAATTCATATAATTAAGCATAAAAGAGGGCTTGGACATTAATAATAGGGCACAAAATATGTATAGAAATGTATACTTATCACCCTCTACAGGTAGTTTCTTGTATGTCCTTAAGCAAGACTGATAATCAAGCAATGGTCAAAGCATCAAAGCAATCAACCCATCCCCTAGCCAACTATTACCAACCTACAAATCTGAAACTTGACACAAAACAAAGAAAATAACTAAAATACCAATTCTAATGAACTGTGAGGAAACAAGCATAAAGGCCAAAAACATATAATCAAAAGGATGACAAACACGGTAAATTTCACTCATAACATACAAGGATCAAGCACATGGGTCCTCACAAGGCTAGTGTTTAGCACTCAAGTCTCTCCAAGTGTTTTGGCTTAGATCTTGACGCTCAAAACCTCTCAAATGGAAATGTACTATCATAGGCATCTAGTCATCTTACTCTCTACTAGTCACACATATGCATGCATGCACAAATCAATAGGGCTTATTGAATGTTATGGTGGGCTTAGTTGAGGGGTAGAATGTAACGCCTTGATTTTTCCTGTGTACAAATGACCAAAATGCCCCTGAGGTCGTTTTACTGGGAAAATAAGGATAGCCAGCCCCGACCATCCTCAAAGGGTTATTTTTAATGTTGAACAGGGATTATGTGTCTTATCCGTGTTAATAGAGTAGAAGAATCTCATTTTTGAGTTCCTGTGCACAAAATTACCAAAATGCCCCTACGGCTAATTAACATAGAATTAACTCCTGATTGGACCGGACTTTGCCCGAGAGTTTGAAATGTCATTTTTAAGGGATGCTTAATGTTTGGTTAAGCCCGGGTAGTCCTGAGGAGTTTTTATGAAAAATTACCGTTTGACCCCTAATTAAGGGCATAGTTAGTTTAAGTACGTAATTAATAAAACCTAAGTAATATTAGGCTTTAATTAAAGAGTATTTGATTTTACTAATTAATCTAGAGTTAAAATAATTAATTGAGGATAATTAGAGCCTAAGATTTGCTTAATGAAACTCAAAATCCTTTTCCTTGATTTAAGACTTTCTGTCACATTTTCAATAAATAGTGTTTTTTTATAACATTCTAATTTTCAATCCAATACTCCTAGAATGCATTTAGATTGACCATTAGTCTATTACTCTTTTAGTCTCATTCCTTAAAATGATTCTTTAAAATATTTGGCGAAAAATACGGGTAAATTTTTTTTTTTTGAAACATAAATTCAAAGTAAGAGCCGCACATATCTCAAACGAGCGTTATCATAAAACGTATCGCATACAAAAGAAAGCGCAAGATAAGAACATAAAATAACTGTATAACCTTAGACAATCATGTGTACACCAACAGTAACATTATATTAATACAATAAACTGCCCACCTATGAAAGGCGGGATGAGTTTGATACAACATAAGTGCCACTACAACTGAAAAGGAAATACAAGGAAAACATAAAAGAAGTCACCCCTATCCCAGTGCACCTAAAATGGATAACCTCTAGAACAAAAGAAGGCTATCCTAGTCTATGCATGGTGTGCGTACTAACACTCCCTAAGAGCCTCTACTGCTACAGTCCCAGAAAGGGCGAGACATAACCAACCCACTAGCGTATCTCGGCAGGAATGGCCACGTGAAATGGTTGGACGTGAGCTCCATGACGGGGGTGTATGGTCGGCCTCCGAGCCAATCTAGGCTGAGTCACGATCTCCTCGCTACCCTTGCTCGTGAGTGGGGGAGAGGGGGCAGAGCTCTTGTAACACCCTAATATTTAACTCAACACGCCTAAGACGCATTTAAGTTAATTATTAGTCATTACTCTTTTGTTCCAGTTTTTAACTCAAACTTCTTTAAAATACTTTAGTAAAAATATGGGTAAAATTTTTTTTTTGAACTTAAATAACAAATCGTGAGCCGCGCATACTAAATACCTAACGTCATTACCTTACTGCAAGGTAAGAGAGATGTTAGAAACAAATATCAGGTAAATCTGAGAATACAACCATAACATAACATAACTCAAATAATGATGACATATCAATAATCAAATCATAATAGTGATGTCTTGTAATCTTAAGGACATCAATATATATCCGTCAATAATATACAAACTGATAACTGAGATACAATTACTCTAAGGAAAAATATCCAAAAGGAAGTTATCTCCGTAGCTCCTCGTCCACTCTCAAGACAAATCACGAACTACACCTTCATTCATGTCCTGAGACGACACGGAAAAGAAAAGGGATGAGAAACTTATACAAGAATCTCAGTAGGGCTTCCGACTATAACACAAGTGTCATCGTCATCGTCCCAGGAATCTCGGGTTTAATTATGAAAATGGTGAACATATATATAAGGTTCATTTATTAAGTTCTAAATATCATTAGCGAGACCCGTATCTTTTAGCATGAATCTTAATGTCATGAATGTAACATATTAATCATGGATGCATGTCAATATCATATACATAGTATCATAAAATTCATAAAACAATGCATATGATATAAAGAACATCATGATCATCATTCTTACAGGTGACTTAAACTTCTTTTTTCTCTTTTCCTTGGGGGCCGCCCTATAATTCTCTCTTTTCTCGAGAGTTCTAGGTTATGAGCTCATACCTCACTAGTCGTCACTAGCGTATTCTTATCGCTTTTGATAAGATAAATTCCCCACTCTTAAGGTACCCGATAGCGGGCATTAGGATCACCTTTCATAACCTTTAATTCGCGGAATCTAAAGGATCATTTCCTATTTGGATCACCTCTCATAACCTTTAATTCAGGAGTCTAGAGGATCATTTCCATGTGTCTTATGTCACCTTTAAACTTGGCATGTTATATAGAGATGCAAATATGAATAACTCATCATTTCAACATTTCATGCTCATAAACTTCATGGAATCATGCATATCAATTTATCAAGCATAATTATAACATACCATAACTTAAACCACATAAACATGTATCATACTTCATTGCATATATCCATAAGCCATATGAGTTTCAACACATGAATATAGCCTTCACAAGATATCAACCGCATTCATGTCATCAAATTTATCAACATTTACGCTTAAGCCCCAAAGGGTCAAATCACAATTTCTCAAAGGTTACGGGTCAAAATGCAAATACCCCTTTGTAACACCTTCTCACAAACTAGAGATCTTTAACATTAACCAATACTTTTAATAGACATATAACTATTAGAAACCGTTATAAACTCATCGTAAAAACCTTTTAAGGCCATAAACCAAATTTCAATACATTTTAGGGGTCAAAGTCTTGAACTCGCTTGTTTTTAATATTTAACGACGACCGAAATTTCTAAAACTTTATATAAACTTCATAAATGGTATTTTGGACTCATGGACACATTCAACATCATTAGTAGCTTAAAATAAAATCATTTAGCTGAAATAACATAGTTGATAGTTCAAAACACAACTTTCTGCATTTTGCAAAACGACCCAAACTAACACTTGTAACTACCCTTTTATGCATCTATGGTACCAAAAATAATTTTTACAATAACTACTAGCGATTTAAACTCATCTAAACATCCTAAATCAGTAACCTTTTCAGTTCTAAAGGATTAGATCAGAATACTACAATTTTAGCATTTAAAATCATGAGAAAAATCGTATTCTTAATCCTTTATAATTTCTAGGTCTTTCAAAATTTCTTTGTACAAATTTAAAGACAAGATCATGCCTAAAAATAAAGTATATCAAGATTTAAATCAGAATTATATAAGTGCCAAAAATAAATAGATGAGAAGTGTCCATGATTAAAGTTGTCATTTAAAATAAAACAAGTAAAATCTTGAACTTTAGGATTTAAATGATAACTAGAATCATAAACTTGTCTTGTAACCTTATTATTATCATTATAAGGTGATAACTTGGAAAGATAAATATGAAATGCAAGGCTTGAGATATAAATATAAAGATACAAATTCATTCTTAGGTATTTATGATTTAGGTGACAACTTGAAAGTAAATATGAATATGCAAGTTTATATTATTATCTTCAAGAATTAAAGTGATAACTTGGAATATAAATATGATTATGAAAAACTTGAAATATAAATATGATATGCAAGAACTTATAACATAAATATGGATGCAAGTTCATTTTTATGTCTTATTAAGCTTAAAACTCAAGACTTAGTAACTCCTTTAGAAATCTTTTGTCATCAAGAATTAAATCTTGGGCTTTAGAGGACATTTAAATGATGGATTCACAACCACCACCATGATTCCTCATCATCAAGCCATGGTCATTATCAAATCATAAAAATCAAAAATATAAAGGAAGAACAAAAGAAAGTACATGAAATAAAATCCCTACCAAGTTGTTTCTTTGTTAATTAGAGTAAGAGCTTGATCTTGTATGAGATATCAATGACAAAAATCTGATCTTAGTGATGGTATATATTTGGCCAAGTGAAGATGAAATGGTGGGAGGATTTTTGTTGTGTTCTTGTGTTTGGATATGGAAAGTTTAGGTGCTTAGGGGTTGGTTTACGGTATGTATGTGTTTGTTTGAGCTTGGGAACTTGGATGGATATCAAGAATGGAGTCTCTTGGAGGTGGAGAAGGAAGAAGAAGAGAGCTTTGTATTTAGAGAGAGAAGAGAGGATTTTTGGCTAATTTTTGTGAGCAAGACTACAACCAAAAATACAAATGGTAAGAATGAATGTTTGTGTGTGATTTAGGCTTGGAAAACACATATTTATAGGGATTTTGGGGGGTGAGGCAGCTGCATTAATGGCTATAATGGGGAGTATTTTTTTCAATTTTTGTGAGTGGTAGGACATATATTTGATGGGTATTTAATTTGTAATGGTTTAGAAATGATAAATTAGTGTAAGTGGCTTAACCATCAAGAGTTTAAAATTCCTCAAGACAAAATTAAATGGCCAACACTTATAGTGGAAATTTTAGTGCTAATAATCTGAAGTAATAAAATAAAAATAAATCTAAAATATATTTTATTTTTGAGAAAAGAAATTGTTAGTGGAAAAGAAATTGATAAACTAAAGTAAGTGCTTAATAATCAAATATTTAAGGTGCTCCACTACAAAATTAAATGGCCAACATATGTAGTGGAATTTTTAGTGCAAATAATCTGAAGTAATAAAAAAATAAATAAATATAAAATATATTTTATTTTTAAGAAAAAGAAATTTAATACACTAATTTCCTATTATGTGTCTTAAGAACCCCTTTTAATTAAGAAAGAAAAACAATCTTTTCTAAAATAATCTTATGCTTTAAAATTACCTCAAATAATTATTTTGACTCAAGATAAATAAATAAAATTAATTTATCTTTAATTAGAACCTAATATTGCCTATATTTATTTGATTACGTAAATAAGTTCATTTATTGTTAATTAGGGGCAAAATGGTAATTTAAGAAAAATTCCCGAAACCACCGAACATTTTCAAATATCAAATTACACATGTAATAAACATTTTGAACTCCCAGGCGATGACTAGGTTCAAATTATCAATCTCGTGTTAAATTACCACAGGGGTATTTTGGTAATTTCACTTGCGGTAAAAATTTGAAGTTGATATTTTCATATCTACAATATCCATAACACACATAATCCCCTTCAAGCATAAAACTAACCCCTTGAGGATAGCCTGGACTGGCCGTCCTTGATTTCGGGGCAAAAATGACCTTAGGGGCATTTTGGTCATTTGCACACTGAAAAATTGAAAATCGCGATTTTTGCACATATTGCTATTTAATCACCATATAATGTTATTCTAATATCAAAATATCCTATTGAAGATGGCCTGGACCATTTTGGCCTCAAATCTTGTGTAGAAATGACCTAGGGGTATTTTGGTCATTTTGCATAGCAATAAAAATCGAGGCGTTACAGCTCTCACTATATGGGTGGGTTGGTGGGTCATCTGAGGGCTCCGAAGACTGTGAGCGGGGCACATAGTCTGGAAAGTCATGCACAATTGATGGAGTGGTGTGGGTGCGGAGAATCCTCTCGTTGCGCATCTGAGCACGCTCAAAAATCATATCGTTTCCATAGGGGGACGTTGGGGAAAAATGATAGTTGGGTACCGGGTGTGCAAAGGGGCGTCCTACGAACATAAAAACTCTGACGGCGCAACGCCCCTCAAAATTGTAAGACTGGTGCTTCGAATCAAAGTGGACCTCCCACACTAGGGTGTCGATAAAGACCACAAACGTCACCATCAGAATCTGAAGATGTGACGAGAAGGGAAGAGAAAAAGAAAGGGGAGTGAGAATCTTACAAAAGAATCTCAGTAGAGAATCTCCTATCTAGGTGACGTCGTCAACATCCTCAGGAACCTTGGATTTATTGTAAAAAGGTGTGCATGCATAAAGTTTGTTATTAGGTTTTAAACATAATTATCCAAGGCCCGTTCATTTTAGAATGAATCTTAATGTCATGTATGCAATATAGCAAAGCATGAATGCATGATACTAAATTATGCAAGGAGGCAATAGAACACAACATCAAGAAATATCATATAAATGGCATGAAGTGGCATGTAACTTTTCATGTGAAACCATTCTTTTTCTTAACTATGTGATGTTAAACATTATACTTTGCATCATGGGGCCACCCTAAAAATATCTCTAGGTTATGAGCTCATACCTAACTAGTCGTCACTAGTTCTTATTTATCCTATGATAAGCGTAACATAATAATCCCGACTTCTAGAGTACGGGCTAGGAGGCATAAGGATTACCTATCATAACATTTAATTCGGGGAGTCTATAAGAATATTTCCTTCTTTGAAACACTTTACTGGTATCTAGTACACAGTAAATTATCCGCTTTGGCAAGCTCAATGTCAATACTCTCGCGGATTTGCTTTCTCCCCACTGGAGTGGGAGAAATGCATCTCAGTACTATGTCACATTTAAAATCTCATGGAGTTTTCAAAAGCTTTCTTAAGTCTTCAAATTTGACGGAAACTCGGCAGCGTAATGGCGGTACACTAAATTTCCTTCAAATTTGCTTTATGCCACAAGAACTAATGGTGCCTGTACTTTCACATTCAAATTCCAAGGTCATAACAAATCATCAATGTCATCCAACATACCCATTCACAGTACATACATCAACACATCATAACTTGAATCAAAGAGTTCATTAAATTGTTTGTGTTATGGTACCTTGAACCTTTAATCCCTTCGGATCTTAAACTTAAAATCTAATTAATTAATTAAATGTCTGTTTTTAACCTCTGATGAACCTATAGGTTCTCAACTAATAATTCCCCCTAATGCTTATGCTTAGCAATAATTCTAATCAACATTATGCAGTTTTGATTTTCATGTGATTATGGGGTTATAGAGACTACGTCTTTGACCTTTTCTAAATTCCGTCTTCGCCTATGGTACCACAATCCATTCCTAAACCAATTATGAGGATTTCCTACACATATATACCAATTATAAATCACTTTAACTATGACTAATTATGCTGGAATAGAATCTGGAAATTTTGATTTCCAAGTGCTATAAAATTCTCATTTCTAATCCTCCGTAGTTACTTATTCTTCCTAACATTCACAAACCAACTCTAGCATCAATTAATCAAAGTTTTCACACATTCTAACATGTTAAAATCATCATCAAACAGTAAACAAAGTATCAAGGCAGAACCAAAAACATACATCATTATATCAATTATAGAATTTCATTTTTAATACACGTAAGTTACTAGTTTCTCATGGTATTATTTTAGAATCTCTAAAACTCTTTGGAAACTAACTTATTTCTTTAGAATCATCATAAAATAGATAAGGGCAGTAGTCATTTTAAATTGTTCATGGTTGGAATTTGAGACATAAAATCATGGTTGAAACATTCTTTGGGTTCACCTATGCTTAAGAAAATCCTAAGACGTAGATTATTGGCGCTTGTGATTAGATGAAACTCACACCAAGTTCATCACCATCACATGGCCGAATTGTGCATTCAAGAGAATGCTTCCATATCCAACTTGTTCTTAAGATAAAGGGACAAGTCTTTAAGCTTTAGAATTCCTTAAGTGACAATAAGAATATAAACATGCCATGCACTTCATTTTATTCTTCAATAGACAAGTAAAGTGAGGGTTCAAAATAAATATGGGATGCACTTCATTTTTATCTTAAAAATTTAAGTGATGACTTGAAATATAAACATGCTAGACAAGAATCATAAGTATGGAATGCAAGTTTATTTCTTATCTTTAAGCTTTAGGTGATAACTTGAAAATAAACATGATATGCAAGTCCAATTCTTTATTTTAGTGCTCTAGACCCCTTAGAGTATTCATTCTAAATCAACAATCAACTTTAAGGTTGAAATAGGTAGGCTTTGAGATTATTTATTAGGTGATGACAAGAAAATGAAAACATGAATGCAAGTTCATTTTATTCTTTACTAGAGCTTATACAAGACTTTAAAGGAATATAAACCTCAATCCAACACATATCTTAGCAAGACAAAGTGAACTTTAGAGTTCCTTATACCAAGGTTTCAAAGAAGCCTTTTGGTTTGAACATCATCATGAAGCTCAAGGAAATGGAACAAGAGATCCAAGTAAATAACAACCTTTCTTTGAGAATCAAAAGGAAGACAAGGAAAAAGGAACCGAAATTCATTCAAGGAAAAAGAAAGGAAGCCGAAACTATGACCAAATGGAAAGAAAAGGAAGAACCAAAATGTGCTAAGATCAAAAACTAATTTTCAAGCTTTAGATGTAACATCCTAATTTTTAACCCAATACTCTAGAACATATTTAGGTTAATCATTAGTTTATTACGTCATAGTTTCCTTTTTACTTTAAAATACTTAGCGGAAAATACTGGTAATTTTTTTTTTTGAATTATAAAAGCAAAGTGAGCGCCGTGCGACTTGACGAACGATGAAGCATGAAAGGAATGAAACACAACCCAAATAAACACAGCATAAACATCCGATCATAAGACATGTAAATGCACAGAATAATATAGCAAACTGCATAAGTGGATATATGTATATATATATATATATATATATATATATATATATATATATATATATATATATATTATGCCCACCCAAGAAAGGCGGGACTTAGTTTAATATAACATAAAGTGAATACAACCGAAATAGAAATACATGGAAAATGAAAGTACAGCAGAAGGAATAAAAAGAAACTCTCCTACTCTGGTGTGCCTACAAATAGATAATCTTAAGGCAAAAGGAGGCTATCCTGGTCTAGTCAAAGCTCGGGCACTGAGGCATGACTATCATCTCCTACTGCAGGCCTCTCTAGAATGGAAGGACGTATCCGATCCACTGGGCTATCTCTGCAGGGGTAGCTATGCGCTGCATCGACCAGGCATGAGCTCCATGGCAGGGAATCATCCTCACCCGTCTTCCACGTATCGGCTGAGTGACAGAAGTCTTGATACCCTCCCTAAAGTCCATCGGTACAGTGGGGGAGGATCCCTCAGAAGGTACCTAAGTGGCAGAGTCCTCTGAAGGGTCCGTCTCAGAGAATGATAAGGGGGACCGAGGCACGTACTGCGGGTAGTCCCAGATAGCAGAAGCTATCGATGGGGTGCGACGGATCCGCTCTTCTCGAGGGCGTGTGCACTCGAACACGAAGTCATCGCTGAATAGTGAGGCAGGAGAGAATCAGTGAGTATGTATAGGGTGATTGAAAGGCCGTCCAACAAACATGAATACACGAACGACACAGTGACCCATGTAACATCCTAATTTTTAACCCAATACTCCAGAACATAATTAGGTTAACTATTAGTCTGTTACGTCATAGCTTTCTTATTACTTTAAAATACTTAGCGGAAATACTGGTAAATTTTTTTTTGAAACATAAAAGCAAAGTGAGAGCCGCGTGACACGTTAATTGATAAAACGTGATTGAAAGTAAAGAAATCATCTCATCATATCATAAAGCAAGTAAAGGCACATCACAATATCATTGAACTGCATAATTATATATATATGATATGCTCACTCATAAAGAGCGAGACTTAGTTTAGTACAACTGGAATGAAAATACATGGAAACGGAAGTACAACAAAGGTGATAAAAGAAACTCTCCTAACTCTAGTGTGCCTACAAATGGGTAGCCCCAAAGACAAAGAAGGCTATCCTAGCCTAGTCGAGCTCGAGCACTAGAACCGTGACGGTCGTCTTCTACTGCGGGCCTCTCTGGAAAGGAGGGATGTACCCGATCCACTGGGCTATCTCGGCCGGGGTGGCAATATGCTGCATCAGTCGGACGTGAGCTCCACGGTGGGGAGTCATTCTCACCCGTCCCCCATGTACTGGCTGAGCGACGGAGGCCTCGCTACCCTCCCCAACATCCATCGGCACAGTGGGGGAGGATCCCTCGGAGGGTACCTGAGTGGCAGAATGCTCCGAAGGGTCCGTCTCGGAGAATGATGAGGGCGAGCGGGGTACATACTGTGGGTAGTCCCGGATGGCAGAGGCCGTCGGTGGGGTGCGGCAGATCCGCTCCTCTTGAGGGCGTGCGCGCTCGAACACGAAGTCGTCGCCGTAGGGTGAGACAGGAGAGAATCGATGGCTATGTACGGGGTGATTGAAGGGTCGTCCAACGAACATAAACACTCGTACGACGCAGCGGCCCACAAAATAGTATAACCCGTGGTCCGGATCATGATGTACCTCCCAAGTTGGGGTGTCCACAAAAACCACGAACGTCGCCATCTGAAGACGTGACGGAAAGAAAGAGATAGAGGGAGTGAGAATCTTGCTAAAGAATCTCAGTAGGGCCTCC
Organism: Dalbergia cochinchinensis; assembly: GCA_031216125.1. Lineage (NCBI taxonomy): Eukaryota > Viridiplantae > Streptophyta > Magnoliopsida > Fabales > Fabaceae > Dalbergia > Dalbergia cochinchinensis. The sequence continues at coordinate 53,637,816 of CM062377.1, forward strand.
TACTACCTAGGTGTCATCATCTACGTCTTCAGGAACCTTGGGTTTAGTTGTACAAAATAAGTGAGCATGCATTGAGTCCATTTGTAGGTTCTAAAGCATAATTTACCCAAGGTCCGTTCTTTTTATTATGATTCTTAATGTCATGGATGCAAGCATATTAAATAATGTATGCATGGCTCTACTTAATGCAAGAATAATCATCATATACTTAAGAACGTCATAATAGTAGTGGCATAAAGTGGCAAATAAATTCTCTTTGTGACATAATCATCATAACTTCCTCATAGGCCACCCTAAAAGACAAGCGCTCTGGGGGTGCTCGGCCGAACCGGTGTCACCCAAAACGTGTCACATCTCTAGGTTATGAGCTCATACCTCAACTAGTCGTCACTAGTTACTTATCAATCTCGATAAGCGTAACATAATCATAAACATAATCCCGACTTATCCAGTACGGGCTAGGGGGCATTTTTTGGGGGTGCTCGGTCGAACCGGTGTCACCCAAGAATTAAATCTTGGTACCGATATCACATGAGTTCTCTGGAGGTGCTCGGCCAAACCGGTGTCATCCGAGAACCCATCTTAGTACCTCATAAAATTTCATAGTTTTTCAAAAACTTTCTGAGTCCCGAATTTGTCAGAAATTCGGCGGCATAACTATGGCATGCCGAATTTCTTCCAAATTCTTCTTTATGCCACGTAAGTCAATCAAACATGCATCCTTCATCATACTTTCATGCAATCACATAATCATCCTCATACTTTCACAAGCAACATTAAAAGTTCGTTATGCACTCGATCCTACGGTATCTTATGCTCGGACCCTTACGGGCCTTAAACTTGTGATGTAGTTAACCTATCATCTTCTATCAAACTTTTGTGCACCTAAGGGTTCTCTCTTATCAAACCTTATTATTTATATATGCTATCTAATAAATCTGAACATCACCATTCCTTAGGGGCAGCGTTATAAACTTATGATTATGGGGTTCTAGAACTTGCGTTTTAGACCCTTTCTTGGTTCTGTCTTCGCCCAAGGCACTATTAGTTAAACCTAAACCAATTATGAGTCATTCCTATAACAAAGAGCTAATTTTAAGCCATGTTATCTACATTATAAGGTTGCTGGACAGTTTTCTAAAAATTAAATGTTCTAAGAGTTCTAGAATTGCGGTTTTACGGTTTTCTAGTTACTAGTTTCTCTACAGGTGCCAAAATTCATTCCTACTTCAAATGAAGCCAAATTTTTCATAATTAGTCAATCCTAATCTGATCATATCCCCATTAAAACAGTTTGGGCAGTGTCCATAATTAAATGGGATAAAACTATGCTAAATCTTGACTTTACGATTTACCTAGAAAGCTAGTTTCTTTCCTAACTTGCATAGAATTGTTCCTACTTCGTCATACATAATTTTCCACTCATCCAAACACATCAAACATCATCACATGGCAGCAAACACATCATGGAAGAACCGAAACATTAAATCTCAAAAAGACACATAACTTGATATTTTTAAAACACATAAGTTACTAGTTTCTCTTGGAATCATTTTCACGACTTCTAAAACTCTGTTGCAAACCATTCTATCATGTCAAAGAGACTAAACATCCTTAGGTTGGTGACTACTTAATCTCTCCTTGAAAGAGTGTTAAATTCGTAGAACCTTGTTGGTCTTAAACTTAAACAAATTCATGAGCTTTAAAAGGATTCCTTAAAACTTGACTTGTTGGTCCTTGAAGCTAGATGAAACTCATTCCAAGTTCATCATCACATCATGGCCGAAATCATGCATTCAAAGAATGCTCCCTCATTAAACTTTAACTTGAGATAAAATGGGCAAGTCTTTGAGCTCTAAGGCCTTTTAAGTGATGACATGATTTAAACATGCTATGCATTTTATTTTTATTCTTCATTTACAAAATAAAGTGAGAACTTTAAAGTAAACATGCTAGACTTGAATATAAAAATGCAAGGCTTAAAATAAATATGCAAGACTTGGAATATAAATATGCAAAGCTTGGAATATAAATATGCAAGTTCAATTCTTTATTTTAGTGCTCTAGGCCCAGCAACAATCGACTTTAAGGCCCAAATAGAAAGGCTTCGAGATTAATTAGGTGATATGCAAGCTCTCATTTTAAATCTTTAAGTTCTTTAACTGATGACTTGAAATATAAACGTGCAATGCAAGGCTTGAAACTTAAACGTGATAATGCAAGTCCTTTTCTTTAATCTTTAGAGTTTAGTGATGACATAGGAAAGTAAATATGAGATACAAGAGCTTGAAATATAAATATGAGGTGCTAGAAATATAAATATGCAAGTTCATTTTTATATCTTTACTAGAGCTCTTACAAGACTTTGAAGGACTTAAACCTTAACCCAAGTTTATCACAATAAGCTAAAGTAAACAAAATATCATTCCTTGAAGCAAAATCATAAATAACATTTTTATTAAAACTCAAGCTCTAGAGGTCTCATTGTGATGAACACATGGTCATCATCTAGAAACTCTCATCATCAAGCTTTCATGTTGAACCGCCAATGATGGCCGAATTTTTAGAGAAAGGAAAAGGAAAATGGGGCCGAAGCCATGAACAAGAAAAGAACCATTTTAAAACTCTAGAGACCATGATCTTGATCATGTATTAACACCAAGATCATGTGTCCTCATCATTGAGTTCATACACTTATTTTAGAACAACATCAAAGTAAAGTTTTCAAGATAAAAAGAAAGAAACTAAAAACATTTTTTCCTCAAGAACTAAGATCAAGCTTTAGGGGTTGCTCAAGTGATGAACATCATCATGCAATCCCCATCATCACGCTCTCATTTCCAAGCTCACTAAAGGCCCATGGCCGAAAATGGAAGAAGAAACAAAGAGGAAGAAAGAAGTTCTAAAAGATTCAAGAGAAACTATAAAGCACATAACTTCAACAAGAACTTTAATGGCTAAAACATTTAAAACAAAATCCCTACCAAGTGAAATGATGTTGAAGAGGATGAAGAAGATGAAGAAGTTTGAAGAAGGAGAACTCTTGGTCTTTGAGAGAAAAGGAAAGCTTTGAGTGCTCTAAACTTAGCAAATGAACTAAAGGTATTTCAAGTTCACTCAAGTGTGCTATTTATAGAGAAATGAAACAAATGAAAGGCGCAAAGGGAGAGGAGAGTTTCGGCCATGGTCAAGGCAGCCCATGAGTTCCATGAGGTGAGATGTTGTGGTCTTGAGGCATGGTGAGGTATGGTTCAAGGTATGGCTCAAAGCATGGCTCAAGGAGTGTTTAAAATTTAAAACATGTGATGAAACTTAGATGATGTGGCCGAAATGCATCAGCCATGGGGGAGGGATCTTCCATTTAATTGTGGTTTAGAAGTGTATTTAGGTGTATTTTAGATTATGTTTAAGATTAGAAATTTGTAGGAAAGTGTTTAGGTGAGGTAATGGTTAATTAGAGGCTTATAAGACTAGGTTTAGGAGGTGGTCTTGTTAAATTAATGGAGTCAAACTCTATTAACAAGGAATCCAGTGCCAACACAATTCCTTGATTTAGGGAAATTGGAGAGAGAAAATACTATTCAAGATTCCAAGACTAAGAATCTTGAGTTTTGAAAAGAGATTTAGGTTTAATCTAAGCAATTTTAGGTCCTAATCAATTTTATTAACTTATTTTGACTCTAGATTAATTATATAAATTAATTAATCTTCAATTAGAGCCTAATATTGCTTAGGTTTGCTTAATTACGTCATTAAGCTCAAACGGCACTATCCCAAGGGCAAAATCATAATTTTGCATAGAAACTGCCTGGGACCACCGGGACTTAAACAAACACTTTTAAACACATGAAAACATTTTTTTAAACCTTTGGGGAAAGTTTCAGGCTCAACGGCGCCTTTACCTGCGTAAAAACGCTATAGGAGTATTTTGGTCATTTTGATCCGAAACTGTAGAAAATAGGTTTTTCGTTTCCGAAGACACTCAAGGATCATCTAATCCCATTTAAACATTGAGTTAACCCTTCGAGGACTGCTGGGCTGGTTATTCTCGAATTCCGGTCTGGAAATGACCTCAGGGGCATTTTGGTCATTTCCCTCAGATAGAAAAATCGGGGCGTTACATTAGAGGTTTCTCAAATGATAACTATAGAACCATTATCTTGAAAGCTCATCATCAAGCTAAAATTTTTCCTTTCAAACCAAGCTTCATAGCCAAGAATAAAAAGAGAGAAAAAGAGTTTGAACCAAGAGAAACTTGAACTTTTCATATCAAAACACCAACATAAAAGTTAAAGCTTTTGAAAAACAAAACCCCTACCAAGTGGTGAAGAGAAAAGCTTGGTTCTTGAAGTGAAAATGAGAAGAAAACTTCCTCCCAATGTGGACTTGAAGTTTCAGCCAAGGTGAGGAGAAAAGGAAGGTGAGGAGAAAAGGAAGGTGAGGTGTTTTCTTTGAGCTTTTGTGATTAAGAGGTAGTGTATGGTTGAGAGGTGGTGATATGAGGTTGAAGTGTAGTGGTTCCTTGAGAGCTTGAAGAAAATGAAGAAGATGAAGAATTTGAGAAGAAGAACTCTTGAACTTTTTGAGAGAAAAAGAAAGAACTTGAAGTTACTTTTGAAAACTCAAAGCTTAGCAAATAATCTAAAGGTTCTTACAAGTTCATTTGCATATGTATTTATAGAAAACAAAACCAAGGGTGAATGAATGGAGGAGGAGGCTGCGGCTTTGAGGTAAAGAAGGAAGGAAAATATCTCATTCGTTTGGTTATTCAAAGGTATGGTTTAAAGGATGGTGGAGTATGGCTCAAAGCATGGTGAGGTATGACTCAAAGTATGGCTATTTGTGTGTGAAAATAAATCACCATGTGACAGAAAAATGCAGGGAATGGCATTGGCTTCTTCATGTAATGGAGAACGAAAATCTTTCATTTAATTGTGGTTTAGAGATGTGTTAATGTGTATCTTTGATTAGGCTTATGATTAGAAATTTGTAAGTAGGTGTTTAGATGAGGTAATAGGTAATTAAGGATGTCAAGACGATTAGGGAGGTGTACTTGCCTCATTAGTGAGATCAAAACTCACTTTAAAGTGTAAACAATTGTAGACACAATTTCTTAATTCAAAGAATTGGAGAAAGAAAACACTATTGAAGATTCCATAACTTGGAATCTTGAGTTTTTTTTAAAGATTTAGGTTTAATCTAAGCAATTTTAGGTTCTAATTAACTTTAATAAATTATTTTGACTCTAGATTAATTATGAAAATTAATTAATCTTCGATTAGAGCCTAATATTGTTTAGGTTTGCTTAATTATGCCATTAAGCTCAAAATCACTATTCCAGGGGCAAAATCATAATTTTGCACAAAAACTGCCGGGGACCACCGGGACTTAAACAGACATGTCCAGACTCATAAAAACATCATTTTAGACCTTTCGGGAAATTTTCGAGTTCAAACGACATGTATACCCATGTAAAAATGCCATAGGGATATTTTGGTCATTTTGACCCGAAAACTCAGAAAAGAGATTTTGCTGCTCTATTAATATCCAGTCACATACAATCCCCTTCAAACATTGAGTTGACCGTTCGAGGACTGCCGGGTCGGCCATCCTTGAATTCCGGATGAGAAATGACCTCAGGGGTATTTTGGTCATTTTTGCTCAGATAGAAAAATCAAGGTGTTACATTTTCCCTATTCCAATTCCATGATTTAAGGAAACTAAGATGTGATTGAGAATCTTAATTAAAAGATGTTTGACTTTATTAATGACTAAAGACCACTCTTAAACCTTGTCTTGAGAAGCCTTAATCATCCTCTTTCTCATCTAAACGCTTAATCACAACTCTTAATCCATGGCCTAAACAAATCAACCTCTAAACACACTCATAAAACAACATTTAAATGAGATGTTCCTCCCCCCATTTCTCTATAATGTGGTCGGCCGCCTCCCCCAATTTTTCATCCATCATATGTTGAAATTCAATTAAAATATGCTTGAAGAACCATACTTAGCCATACCTTAAGCCATGCCTTGAACCATACCTAGTCATACCCAAAGCCTTACCATTGCAAGAGATATTTTCCTCTTCCTTCCTTCCCTCCCAAGGCCGCTGGCCACTCCCTCCATTCATACCCTCTATCTTTTATTTTTCTATAAATATGTGCCAAGGGAAATTGCAAGAACCTTTGCACTGTAACATCCTAATTTTTAACCCAATACTCTAGAACATACTTAGGTTAATCATTAGTCTGCTACTTTATAGTTCTCATTTTTACTTAGAAATACTTAGCGAAAAATACGGGTAAATTTTTTTTTTTGAAAAACAAAGTGAAAGCCGCGTGATGCGATATATCATGTAACGAACAAAACATACATCTCATAACGTCATAGCATAAGGCACACCATGAATAACACTGAATATCATCTCATATATATATAACTTGCCCACTTATAAGTGTGGGACTTAATTTAGTACAAGGGAAATACATGAAAGGAAATACAACATAAACATGAACATGATCTACTCCCCTACCCGAGTGCATCTAATGGGATAACCTCTAAACAAAAGAAGGTTTATCCCTATCTAAGTGGTGCGTGCTCTAACCGGGTACTCCATCGGTTGATCGTCACCTCCTACTGACGTCCATCTCGCGAACGAGGCAAGTATCCAGGAAACTGGGCGAGCTCCTCGGGCGTAAAGAGGCGGAACGGGGATCGAGAGTGACCCCCGTGGTGTGGCTGCATCTCCGGTCGCCGTGCAAGTCGTGGCTGAGTCACGGTATCCTCACTGCCCTCCCTCATCAATGGTGGAGAGGGGGCAGAGTTCTCGCTATACGGATGGGTAGGCGGGTCCTCGGACAGGTCGGTCTCCGAGAAGTAGGTCCGAGGCACGTAATAGGGATAGTCTCGCATGACTGAGGCGGCGGTGTGCATGCGGAGCACTCTCTCGTCATGCGTACGTGCACGCTCAAAAACCTGCTCGTCGTCGCCATAGGGTGCAGTCAGGGAAAAGCGATGGGTGTGCATGGGATGAGCGAATGGGCGTCCTACGAACATGAAAACCCACACCGTGCACTGCCCCTCAAAATGGTATGACCAGTGAGCCGGGTCATAGTGCACCTCCTATGTTGGGGTGTCCACGAACACTACGAACGTCGCATCTGAAGATGTGACGGAAAGAAAGAGATAGAGGGAGTGAGAATCTTGCTAAAGAATCTCAGTAGGGCTTCCTACTACCGAGGTGTCATCATCTACGTCCTCAGGAACCTTGGGTTTAATTATACAAATGAGTGAGCATGCATTAAGTCCATTTTTGAATTCTAAAACATAGTTTAGCCAAGGTCCATTCCTTTTAGGATGGTCTTAATGTCATGAATGCAACATAATAGCGAATGTATGCATGGCACTACCTAATGCACATACGTAAAACATAACATCGAGCATCATCATACTTAGTGGCATAAAGTGGCAATAGTAACGTTCTTAGTGACATAATCATAATCATGAAACATCTCTTCTGTAACATCCTAATTTTTAACCCAATACTCTAGAAAATATTTGGGTTAATCATTAGTCTGTTACTTCATAGTTCTCATTTTTTACTTTGAAATACTTAGCGAAAAATACGGGTAATTTTTTTTTTTGAAATAAAAAGTGAGAGCCGCGTGATGCGATAAGCGGTAAACCATGTAAAGTAAAACAAATGTCTCACAACATCATAACATAGGGCACACCATGAATAACACTGAATATCATCTCATATATATATAACTTGCCCACTTAAAAGTGTGGGGCTTAATTTGGTACAAGGGAATACATGAAAGAAAATGCAACATAAACATAAACATGATCTACTCCCGTACCCGAGTGCATCTAATGGGATAACCTCTAAACAAAAGAAGGTTTATCCCTATCTAAGTGGTGTGTGCTCTAATCGGGTACTCCATCGGTCGGTCGTCACCTCCTACTAACGTCCATCTCGTGAACGAGGCAAGTATCCGGGAAACTGGGCAAGCTCCTCGGGCGTAAAGAGGCGGGACGGGGATCGAGAGTGACCCCCGCGTTGTGGCCGTATCTCCGGTGGCCGTGCAAGTCGTGGCTGAGTCACGGTATCCTCACTGCCCTCCCTCATCAATGGTGGAGAGGGGGCAGAGCTCTCGCTATACGGATGAGTAGGCGGGTCCTTGGACGGGTCGGTCTCCGAGAAGTACGTCCGAGGCACGTAATCGGGATAGGCTCGCATGGGTGAGGCGGCGGTGTGCATACAGAGCACTCTCTCGTCATGCGTACGCGCACGCTCAAAAACCTGCTCGTCGTCGCCATAGGGTGCAGTCGGGGAGAAGCGATGGGTGTGCACGGGATGAGCGAAGGGGCGTCCTACGAACATGAAAACTCGCATCGTGCACTGCCCCTCAAAATGGTATGACCCGCGAGCCGGGTCATAGTGCACCTCCCATGTCGGGGTGTCCACGAACACTACGAACGTCGCCATCTGAAGACGTGACGGAAAGAAAGAGATAGAGGGAGTGAGAATCTTGCTAAAGAATCTCAGTAGGGCCTCCTATTACCCAGGTATCATCATCTACGTCCTCAGGAACCTTGGGTTTAATTATACAAAATGACTGAGCATGTATTAAGTTCATTTTAAACTTTAAAATATACTTTAGCCAAGGTCCGTTCATTTTAGGATGATCTTAATGTCATGAATACAACATAATAGAAGATGTATGCATGGCACTACCTAATGCACATGCATAAAACATAACATCAAGCATCATCATACTTAGTGGCATAAAGTGGCAATAGAAACATTCATATGGGACAAACTTAGTGACATAATCATAATCATGAAACTTCTCTTCCTCATAGGCCACCCTAAAAGACAATCGAACTGGGGGTGCTCGGCCGAACCGGTGTCACCCAGAACGTGTCACATGTCTAGGTTATGAGCTCATCCCTTAACTAGCCGTCACTAGTTCTTACTTACCACTTAACGATAAGTGTATCATAAATCATAAATCCTGACTATCTGAGTACGGGTTAGGGGGCAAAACTCTTAGGGGTGCTCGGCCGAACCGGTGTCATCTAAGAGTATAAATGGGTACCAATGTCACATGAGTTCTATGGAGGTGCTCGGCCGAACCGGTGTCATCCTAGAACCCATCTTAGTACCTTAATTTTCAAAAATCTCTTTAAGTCCCCAAATTCGTCGGGAATTCGGCGGCACGATGGCATTACGCCGAATTCCTTCCAGATTTTCTTTATGCCACATAAACATATATCTTCATGAATTCCTCATACGAATAACATCATCATCATTTACATACCACATGCATCATCATGGAACATTCAACCGTTTATCCTTACGGTAGCTTATGCTTTGACCCTTACGGGTCTTAATCATGAGATATGGTTCTATAACATCCGTTGCTCATATTTTATGCACCTAAGGGCTCATAATTAAACATCATTCATCATCCTCATGTTCACACTTAAATCTGAATAGCATAGGGCAGAATTCTTAACTTGTGATTACGGGGTTCTAGAACTTACGTTTTAGACCCTTTCTTGGTTCTGTCTTCGCCTAAGGCGCTATGAATTAAATCTAAATCAATTATGAGGCATTCCTATGCTTAAGGACTAATTATTAATCACGTTTATCATGTTGTAAGGGTGCTGGACAGAATCCAGAAAAATGAATGTTCTAGGAGTTCTAAACTTGCACTTGTACGGTTTTCTAGTTACTAGTTTCCCTATAGGTGCTAGAATTCGATTCTAATCCAAATGTTACCAAGTTTTTCATGTCTAAACAATCCTAATCTGATTATGCTCCCATTAAAATAGTTTGGATAGCTTCCATAAACAAATGGGTCAAAACTATGTTAAATTCTAGCTTTACGGTATTTCTAGTTAGCTAGTCTCTTACCTATTATGCATAGAATCATTTCTACATCATCGTATGATATTTTCACACATTCTAACACATCATAACATCATCATACAGCATCACACTCATCATATTAGAACCGAAAACATTTAGCTTTAGTAAAGGATTTAAATTGACATTTCTAGGTACATAAGTTAACTAGTTTCTCTTGGAGTCAATTTAGAATTTCTAAAACTCTTTGCAAATCATTTTAATTCATCAAGAGGCTAAGAGAAGCCTTAGGTCAATGACCAAAATATATTTCATCTCCTAAAAGGGAATAAAGTCATATCTCATGACAACATAACCTTGAAAAGGTTTGTAAAGCTTTAAGGAAAACTTAGAACATAGACTATTGGTCCTTGTAGCTAGATGAAAACTCATTGCAAGTCCATCATCACTACTTGGCCGAAAATATGCATTCAAAGAATGCATTCACATTAAACTTTAACTTGAAATGAAATGGGCAAGTCCTTGAGCTCTAGGTTCTTAAGTTACGGCATAAAGTAAACGTGCTCATGCTTTTCATTTTTAATCTTGCTTACAAAATAAAGTGATGACTTAAATTAAATATGCAAGGCATAAACTTAAACATGCAAGCTTGAAAGTAAATATGTGAGGCATAAACTTAAACGTGCAAGCTTGAAAGTAAATATGCAAGGTTCAATTCTTTATTTTAGTGCTCTTGGCCCAACAACAATCGACTTGAAAGCCGAAAAAGATAGGCATTCAAGAAATTAATTAGGTGATGATGCAAGTTCAATTCTTTATTTTAGTGCTCTAGGCCCAACAACAATCGACTTTAAGGCCGAAATAGAAAGGCTTTGAGAATTAAATTAAGTGATTATGCAAGTTCCATTTTAATCTTTATGTTCTTAGGTGATAGCTTGAAAGTAAAGGTGCATAACAAGAATGTAAATATGAGTGCAAGCATAAGATAAATTATGCAAGTTTATTTTATCTCTCTAGAGCTCTTAACAAGACTTTAAAGGAACTTAAACCTTAACCCAAACTCATCAAACCAAGATAAAGTAAAGTCTAGAGTTCTTAGAACTCAACATAACATTTTTAGAAATCAAAACATTTTGCATGTTAAAAGAAAAGGAAATGGCCGAAATTCCAAGGAACAAAAAGAACATTTTGAAACTCTAGAGTCCATGATCTTGATGATATATTAACACCAACATCATGAGACCTCATTATTGAGTCCTTAGAACCATTTTAAAACACCATCAAAACTAAAGTTCTCAAGAGTTCAAGAAAGGAAAAACTAGAAACATTTTTGCTCAAGAACAAAGATCAAGCTCTAGAGTTTGTTTCAAGTGATGAACATCATCATGAAACTCTCATCATCAAGCTCTCATTTCTTTGAACCTCAAGGCCCATGGCCGAAAATGAGAAAGAACAAGGAAAGGAAAAGAAGTTCTAAAAAGAATCAAGAGAAACTATGAACATAAAGCTTAGAACAAGAACTTTAAAGAAAGGAATACTTGAAAGAAAATCCCTACTTGATGTGATGAACTTGAAGATGGAAGAAGAAGATGAAGATGATGAAGAACTTTGAAGAACTTGAAGAACACTAGAACTTTGAGAGAAAAGAAAAGCTTTGAGTGTTCCTAAACTTAGCAAATGATCTAAAAGTGGTGCAAGCTCCTCAAGGCATTCTATTTATAGAGAAATGAAACAAATGAAGGGTGTGAATGGCTTGAAGGGGTTTCGGCCATGAGGGTGCAGAATGGAGGCATCCATGAGTTCCATGAGGTGAGATAATGTGGTCTTGAGGCATGGTGAGGTATGGCTCAAAGTATGGTGAGGTGTGCTGGCCGAAATGCATCAGCCCATGTGGGGAGAGTTTCTTGCATTTTAATTGTGGTTTAGAGTTGTGTTTAGGTGTATCTTTGATTATGTTTAAGATTAGGAAGTTGTAAGAAAGTGTTTAGGTAAGGAAAATGGATAATTAGGGTGGTCTAGACATAATTAAGGAGTGGTCTTGCACCATTAGTGAGTTAGATCCTCAATTTAGAGTCTAAACAACTCTAGACACACTTCCTTGATTTAAGGAATTGGAGAGAGAAAACACTATTCAAGATTCCAAGACTAGGAATCTTGAGTTCTAAAAAGGGATTTAAGTTTAATTTAAGCAATTTTAGGTTCTAATTAACTTTAATAAATTATTTTGACTCTAGATTAATTAGGGAAATTAATTAATCTTCGTTTAGAGCCTAATATTACTTAGGTTTGCTTAATTACGTCATTAAGCTCAAAAACACTATTCTAGGGGCAAAATCATAATTTTGCACTAAAACTGCCCGGGACCACCGGGACTTGAACAGAGACCTCTAGACACATGAAAACATGTTTTTAAACCTTCGGGGAAAGTTTTGGGCTCAAACGGCACCTTTACCCGCGTAAAACGCTATAGGGGTATTTTGGTCATTTTGACCAAATCATGGAAAACGAAATTTTCGCTTCCGAAAGCATTCAAAGGCCATTCAATCCCCTTCAAACATTGAGTTGACCCTTCGAGGATGACCGAGTTGGTTACCCTTGAATTCGGGTCAGGAAATGACCTCAGGGGCATTTTGGTCATTTCCCTCGGACAGAAAGATCAGGGTGTTACATCTTCCTCATGGGCCACCCTAAAAGACAATCGAACTGGGGGTGCTCGGCCGAACCGGTGTCACCCAGAACGTGTCACATATCTAGGTTATGAGCTTATACCTTAACTAGTCGTCACTAGTTCTTACTTACCACTTAACGATAAGCGTATCATAAATCATAAATCCCGACTATCTGAGTACGGGTTAGGGGGCAATTCTCTTAGGGGTGCTCGGCCGAACCGGTGTCACCTAAGAATATAAAATGGTACCGATGTCACATGGGTTCTATGGAGGTGCTCGGCCGAACCGGTGTCATCCTAGAACCCATCTTAGTACCTTAATTTTCAAAAATCTCTTTAAGTCCTCAAATTCGTCGGGAATTCGGCGGCACGATGGCATTACGCCGAATTCCTTCCAGATTTGCTTTATGCCACATAAACATATATCCTAATGAATTCCTCATATGAATAACATCATCGTCATTTACATAACACATGCATCATCATAGAACATTCAAACGCTTACCCTTACGGTAGTTTATGCTTTGACCCTTACAGGTTTTAATCTTGAGATATAGTTCTCTAACATCCGTCGTTCATATGTTATGCACCTAAGGGCTCATAATAAATCATCATTCCTAATCCTCATGTTCATATTCAAATCTGAAAAGCATAGGGCAGAATTTCTAACTTGTGGTTATGGGGTCCTAGAACTTACGTTCTAGACCCTTTCTTGGTTCCGTCTTCGCCTAAGGCTCTATGAATTAAACCTAAATCAATTATGAGGCATTCCTATGCTTAAGGACTAATTATTAATCATGTTTATCATGTTGTAAGGGTGCTGGACAGAATCCAGAAAAATAAATGTTCTAGGAGTTCTAAACTTGCACTTTTACGGTTTTCTAGTTACTAGTTTCCCTATAGGTGCTAGAATTCGATTCTAATCCAAATGTTACCAAGTTTTTCATGTATAAACAATCCTAATCTGATTATGCTCCCATTAAAACAGTTTGGATAACTTCCATAAACAAATGGGTCAAAACTATGTTAAATTCTAGCTTTACGGTATTTCTAGTTAGCTAGTCTCTTACCTATTATGCATAGAATCATTTCTACATCATCGTATGATATTTTCACACATTCTAACACATCATAACATCATCATACAGCATCACACTCATCATATTAGAACCGAAAACATTTAGCTTTAGTAAAGGATTTAAATTGACATTTCTAGGTACATAAGTTAACTAGTTTATCTTGGAATCAATTTAGAATTTCTAAAACTCTTTGCAAATCATTTTAATTCATCAAGAGGCTAAGAGAAGCCTTAGGTCAATGACCAAAATATATTTCATCTTCTAAAAGGGAATAAAGTCATATCTCATGATAACATAACCTTGTAAAGATTGTAAAGCTTTTAAGAAAAACTTAGAACATAGACTATTGGTCCTTGTAGCTAGATGAAAACTCATTGCAAGTCCATCATCACTACTTGGCCGAAAACAGGCATTCAAAGAAAGCATTCACATTAAACTTTAACTTGGAACGAAATGGGCAAGTCTTTGAGCTCTAGGTTCTTAAGTTACGACATAAAATAAACATGCTCATGCTTTTCATTTTTAATCTTGCTTACAAAATAAAGTGATGACTTAAATTAAACATGCAAGGCATAAACTTAAACATGCAAGCTTGAAAGTAAATATGCGAGGCATAAACTTAAACGTGCAAGCTTGAAAGTAAATATGCAAGGTTCAATTCTTTATTTTAGTGCTCTTGGCCCAACAACAATCGACTTTAAGGCCGAAATAGATAGGCATTCGAGAGATTAATTAGGTGATAATGCACATTCAATTCTTTATTTTAGTGCTCTAGGCCCAACAACAATCGACTTTAAGGCCGAAATAGAAAGGCTTTGAGAATTAAATTAAGTGAAGATGCATGTTCCATTTTAATCTTTATGTTCTTAGGTGGTAGCTTGAAAGTAAAGGTGCATAGCAAGAATGTAAATATAAATGCAAGCATAAAATAAATTATGCAAGTTCATTTTATCTTTCTAGAGCTCTTAACAAGACTTTAAAGGAACTTAAACCTCAACCCAAACTCATCAAACCAAGATAAAGTAAAGTCTAGAGTCCTTAGAACTCAACATAACATCTTTAGAAAATCAAAACATTTTGCATGTAAAAGAAAAGGAAATGGCTGAAATTTCAAGGATCAAAAGAACATTTTGAAACTCTAGAGTCCACGATCTTGATGATATATTAACACCAACATCATGAGACCTCATCATTGAGTCCTTAGAACCATTTTAAAGCATCATCAAAGTTAAAGATTCCAAAAGTTAAAGAAAGGAAGAACTAGAAGTATTTTTCAAGAACAAAGATCAAGCTCTAGAGTTTGTTTCAAGTGATGAACATCATCATGAAACTCTCATCATCAAGCTCTCATTCCTTTGTTCTCCAAGGCCTATGGCCGAAAATGAAAAGGAAAAAGGAGTAGAAGAGAAGTTCTAAAAAGAAACAAGAGAAACTATGAACATCAAGCTTGAAACAAGAACTTTAAAGAAAAGAATACATGAAAGGAAATCCTTACTTGATGTGATGAACTTGAAGATGGAAGAAGAAGATGAAGAAGATGAAGAGCTCCAAGAACTTGAAGAACACAAGAGCTTTGAGAGAAAAAGAAAAGCTTTAAGTGTTCCTAAACTTAGCAAATGATCTAAAAGTGGTGCAAGCTCCTCAAGGCATTCTATTTATAGAGAAATGAAACAAATGGAGGGTGCTCATGGAGGAGGAGAGCTTCGGCCATGTGTGCAGAATTGGAGGGCATCCATGAGTTCCATGAGGTGAGATAATGTGGTCTTGAGGCATGGTGAGGTATGGCTCAAAGTATGGTGAGGTATGGTTCAAGGTATGGCCTCAAGCATGGTTCTTTGAGTGAGAAAACAATTAAACATGTGGCCAATGGGGAGGTGTGTTGGCCGAAATGTATCAACCCATGTGGGGTTGTGTTTGCATTTTAATTGTGGTTTAGAGTTGTGTTTAGGTGTATCTTTTGATTATGCTTAAGATTAGGAATTTGTAAGAAAGTGTTTAGGTAAGAAAAATGGATAATTAGGGTGGTCTAGACATAATTAAGGAGTGGTCTTGCACCATTAGTGAGTTAGATCCTCAATTTAGAGTCTAAACAACTCTAGACACACTTCCTTGATTTAAGGAATTGGAGAGAGAAAATACTATTCAAGATTCCAAGACTAGGAATCTTGAGTCCTAAAAAGGGATTTAAGTTTAATCTAAGCAATTTTAGGTTCTAATTAACCTTAATAAATTATTTTGGCTCTAGATTAATTAGGAAAATTAATTAACCTTCGATTAGAGCGTAATATTGCTTAGATTAGCTTAATTACGTCATTAGGCGTAAAAACACTATTCTAAGGGCAAAATCGTAATTTTGCACTAAACTGTCCGGGACCACCGGGACTTGAACAGAGACCTCTAATACATGAAAACATGTTTTTAAACTTCTGAGGAAAGTTTCGGGCTCAAACGGCACTTCTACCCCCATAAAAACGCTATAGGGGTATTTTGGTCATTTTGACCCGAAAATGCGGAAAACGAGATTTTCGCTTCCGGAAGCATTCAAAGGCCATTCAATCCCCTTCAAACATTGAGTTGACCCTTTGAGGATGACCGAGTTGGTTACCTTCGAGTTCGGATCAGGAAATGACCTCAGGGGCATTTTGGTCATTTCCCTCAGACAGAAAAATCGGGGTGTTACATGCACAACTTTGCTATTTCAAGTTTTCTTCCTTCAATCTCAATGAATTCTTCTTCTTCTTCTACATTTCTTCCAAGAGACACCACCCTCCACCACTTCTCAACCCTAAACCACCAAAGATCTTCCTCTAAACACTTAACCTTTCCATTTCCAAGACCAAAACTCAAAGAACACATCCTCCTTCCTTTTCTTTCTCACTTGACCGAATCCATACTTGGCCTCAAGGAAGAATTTTCTTTTTATTCGCTCTTTAAGACCAAGCTTTTCTCTTTTCAAAGAAAAATACCTTTGGTAAAGAGTTGTTTTAAAGATTGCTATTCTTTTCTCTTGTTTTACTCTTGGTTTGAAATGATATTATATTAATTCTTCCTTACTCCTTCTTAATTTCGGTTCTTCACCTTCCTTTTTCTTCCTTTTTATTTCAGCCTTGATGGCCTACATTTGGAAGAAACCATAGATTGATGATGAGTATCTTGGGTGTTGGTTACAAAACCATCATTTATTTGATCTCTAGAGCTTGAAGGTTTTACTTTTAAAGGTTTTTAGCAAATAAAGCTATTATGTTGCTTCAAAAAGAGTTAAATGGTAGTCTTGGGCCTAGGACTTAGAAATAATAAATGGATTGCATTCATATTTATATTTCAAGTCCTTGCATTGCATATTTATATTTAAGCCTTGCATATTGCATTCATGTTACCACTTAATAATTAATCTCAAAGCCTACCTATTTGAATCTTAAAGTTGATTGTTGATTTAGAGTGAATAATCTAAGGGACCTAGAGTACTAAAATAAAGAATTGGACTTGCATTCATATTTATATTTCCTTGTCTAGCATATTTACTTTTCAAGTCATCACCTAAAACTTAAAGATTAAAACAAGAGCTTGCATTTTCATATCACCTAATGATTAATCTCGAAGCCTACCTATTTTAACCTTAAAGTTGATTGTTGATTTGGAGTGAATACTCTAAGGGGCCTAGAGCACTAAAATAAAGAATTGAACTTGCATTCATGTTTATATTTCCTTGTCTAGCATATTTACTTTTCAAGTCATCACCTAAATGTAAAGATTAAAATTGGAGCTTGCACTCTCATATTTATATTTAAGCTTTGCATAACATGTTTATGTTTCTCTTGCCATCACTTATAAGGCCAAGATTAAAATGAAGCTTGCATCGCTTGATAAAATTTATGCCATCACTCAATTAACCTAGTGTTCAAGACTCATCATCACAACTCACATGAGAACTTTGGCTCATGGAATACATATTTATTTAAATATAAACATCTCTTTTTAAGCTCTCTAATTTTGCTACTGGTCTAAGGTTATTTATTGTGTTACCATGAGGATAAGGATTATTCCTTGATCTAGAGTTAAAATTTTAAGAAAGACTAGTTACTAGAAATGCTTACTTCACAATTTTGTATGCTCTTAAGAATTTAAATTTCAGATCAAACATTCCAGAATTGATGTATGCTGTCTGGAGTGCTCTTAACATGTAAAAATTGTTATTAATAGGTATGCTAATCATTGGTGATAGTCAAGGAAAGTTTAGTAACTAGAAAGTATCGAAAAATGTAAATTCTAGGACTCTTTAAAACAAAAATATACTTTCTGTTACAGCATGTGATGCCTAAGTAAAAATGACTTTTAACACTTAGTGAACATATAAGAATCACACATAATTGGCTTAGAAATTAATTCTAGCATCATAAGAAAAGTCAGTAAGGAGAAAGAGTAAAAAACGTGCTTTATAAGAACACCGAAATGGTTCATTTCATTTTTGTTTCAAATCTGTTCGGATTTGTTAAGTAAAGTTTTTGGGATAATAATTAATGAGAATCATTGGGATTGATCCCTTGGATGCATAAATAAATAAATACCAAAGTTAGGTTTACCCATTTAGAAGTTCAATCGATTAAGGAATTATTATAAGTGCTTGCTTTATAAAGTGTTATGAATTGATGTACTTAAGGTTTAAGTGATGATTATGTTCGCATAAATATTGTTATAGCATGTTATGTTTTCACTTGAAATGTTTAAGATGCATGTATGAAAGTAATATGAAAGCATGTGACATTATATGATAAGTTGTGTTTTTGCATCTTAACATAACATGCTAATATAAAGGTGACATAAAAATATGTGGAAATGATCTTCTAGACTCCCTGAATTAAAGGTTATGGGAGGTGTTCCAATAAGGAAGTGATCCTTTGGACTCTCCGAATTAAAGGTTATGAAAGGTGATCCTATTGCCCCCTATCCCGTACTCTAAGAGTCAGGTGTTAACTTATCATATGATAAGATTATGCTAGTAACGACTAGTGAGATATGAGTTCATAACCTAGAACTCTCAAAAGGCGAGAAAAATAGGGTGTCCCTAAGTAAGAGAAAGAATAAATATAAGTCACCTAAAAGACAAATGGAAGAAAGTCATGTTATAATTGTTGTTTAACCATGAGTATTCCTTAGAGTTGATATTAGTGCGCTGTATCTTGCATTGCCATGAATTTCATGATAAGGTATGCTGCATTCATGACATCTAAGATGCATATTAAAATGAATGGGCCTCGATAAATGGTACCTTAGAACTTTAAAATTGAACCTTATGCATGACCCGAGGTTCCTGAGGACGTAGACGATGACACCAAGATAGGAGAATACCTTACTGAGATTCTTTATTAAATTTCTCACTCCCTCTGTCTTTTCTTTCTATGGCTTCTTCAGAGGACAATGGCAGCTTTCGTGATTTACGTTGATGCACCGACTTGGGAGCTGCATTTTGACGCCATGCACCAGTCCTATCACTTCATTGGTCGATGTTCAGTCCGTTTGTTTGTATTCTTGGCCTGCCCTTTCGCTCAGCTGGTTACTAGCTTCCTATTCTCGCTGACCTTGCCCTTCGCCGATGACCTACTCTTTGAGCGTACGTGCCCCTAAGGAAAGTGCATCCGTCGTACCCCTGCTGCTGCCTCCGCCGTCCAAGACTACTCGGAGTACGTTCCTCGCTCACCCCCAACTCATTCTGAGACTGACCCCTCCGAGATAGACATCCCGTTCATGGGTTCCTCCCCCACTATACCCATGGAGTTAGGTAGCGAGGCTACTGTGACGCAGCCACTTCGAGGAGGCAGGGTGAGGATGGTGCCTTGTCGTGGAGCACATGCCTGACCCTCTTACCGCTTGGCTATCCCGACCGAGTTGGCTTAGTGGGTTGGTTATGTACCTCCTTTTGATGGGCAGGAGTAGGAGCTGGCAGCTGATGTAACGCCCCGATTTTCGGTCTGAGTGGAAAATGACCGAAATGCCCCTGAGGTCATTTTCGGCCCAAAATTCGAGGATGGCCGACCCGGCAGTCCTCGAAGGGCCAACTCAATGTTTGAAGGGGATTGAATGACCCTTGAGTGGTTCCGGAGGCGAAAGTCTCATTTTCCGCAGTTTCGGGTCAAAATGACCAAAATACCCCTATAGCGTTTTACGCGGGTAAAGGTGCCGTTTGAGCCCGGAACTTTCCCCCGAGGTTTAAAAACATGTTTTCATGTGTCTAGAGGTCTCTGTTCAAGTCCCGGTGGCCCCGGGCAGTTTTAGTGCAAAATTACGATTTTGCCCCTAGAATAGTGTTTTTGAGCTTAATGACGTAATTAAGCAAACCTAAGCAATATTAGGCTCTAAACGAAGATTAATTTATTTCCCTAATTAATCTAGAGTCAAAATAATTTATTAAAGTTAATTAGAACCTAAAATTGCTTAGATTAAACTTAAATCCCTTTTTAGAACTCAAGACTCCTAGTCTTGGAATCTTGAATAGTGTTTTCTCTCTCCAATTCCTTAAATCAAGGAAATGTGTCTAGAGTTGTTTAGACTCTAAATTGAGGATTTAACTCACTAATGGTGCAAGACCACTCCTTAATTATGTCTAGACCACCTTAATTATCCATTTCCCTTACCTAAACACTTTCTTACAAATTCCTAATCTTAAGCATAATCAAAGATACACCTAAACACAACTCTAAACCACAATTAAAATGCAACTAAACCTCTCCCAAATCTGATGCACATGGCCGAAATCCTCTTCCCCATTGACCACATGTTTAATTATTTTTTCACTCAAAGAACCATGCTTGAGGCCATACCTTGAACCATACCTCACCATACTTTGAGCCATACCTCACCATGCCTCAAGACCACATTATCTCACCTCATGGAACTCATGGGCTGCACTCCCCTTGGCCGAAAATGCATCAGCCCCTCACCCCCTCCATTTGCTTCATTTCTCTATAAATAGAATGCCTTGAGGAGCTTGCACCACTTTTAGATCACTTGCTAAGTTTAGGAACACTCAAAGCTTTTCTTTTTCTCTCAAAGTTCTTGTGTTCTTCAAGTTCTTGGAGTTCTTCAAGTTCTTCATCTTCTTCTTCCATCTTCAAGTTCATCACATCAAGTAGGGATTTCCTTTCAAGTACTTCTTTCTTTAAAGTTCTTGTTCTAGCTTTATGTTCATAGTTTCTCTTGATTCTTTTAGAACTTCTTTTCCTCTCTTTTTTTTTCTTTCTCATTTTTGGCCATAGGCCTTAGAGAACAAAGGAATGAGAGCTTGATGATGAGAGTTTCATGATGATGTTCATCACTTGAAACAAACTCTAGAGCTTGATCTTTGTTCTTGAGCAAAAATGTTTCTAGTTTTTCCTTTCTTGAACTCTTGAGAACTTTAGCTTTAATGATGTTTTAAAATGGCTCTATGAACTCAATGATGAGGACTCATGATGTTGGTGTTAATATATCATCAAGATCATGAACTTTAGAGTTTTAAAATGTTCCTTTTCTTCTTGAAGATTTCGGCCATTTCCTTAATTTTTCTAAGCTTCATGGTTTGATTTCCTAAGAATATTATGTTGAGTTTTAAGAACTCTAAGCTTGACTTTACCTTGTTTGGATGAGTTTGGGTTATGGTTTAAATTCCTTTAAAGTCTTGTCAAGAGCTCTAGAAAGATAAAATGAACTTGCATAATTTATTTTATGCTTGCATTCATATTTACATTCTTGCTATGCATCTTTACTTTCTAGCTATCACTTAAGAACATAAAGATTAAAATGGAACTTGTATCATCACTTAATTTAATTCTCGAAGCCTTTCTATTTCGGCCTTAAAGTCGATTGTTGTTGGGCCTAGAGCACTAAAATAAAGAATTGAACTTGCATTATCACTTAATTAATTCCTCGAATGCCTATTTATTTCGGCCTTAAAGTCGATTGTTGTTGGGCCAAGAGCACTAAAATAAAGAATTGAACCATGTATATTACCTTCAAGCTTGCACGTTTAAGTTTATGCCTTGCATATTTAAATTCAAGTCATCACTTTACTTTGTAAGCAAGATTAAAAATGAAAAGCATGAGCACATTTAGTTTATGTCGTAACTTAAGAACCTAGAGCTCAAAGACTTGCCCATTTCACTCCAAGATAAAGTTAAATGTGAATGTATTCCTTGAATGCATAATTTCGGCCAAGTGGTGATGATGGACTTGCAATGAGTTTTCATCTAGCCACTAGGACCAATAGTCTATGTTTTAAGTTTTCCTTAAAACTTTACAAATCTTTATAAGGTTATGTCATCACAAGTTGTGATTTTATTATCTTTTAGGGGATGGAATATGTTTTGGTCAGTGAACTAAGGCTTCTCTTAGCCTCTTGATGAATTAAAATGTTTTGCAAAGAGTTTCAGAAGTTCTAGATCGATTCCAAGAGAAACTAGTTAACTTATGCACCTAGAAATGTCAATTTAACTCTCTCATTTAAGTTAAATATTTTCGGTTCTGATGTGATGAGTGTGATGCTGTATGATGATGTTTTGATGTGTTGGAATGTGTGAAAATATCATGTGATGATGTAGAAGCGAACCTATGCATGATAGGTAAGAAACTAGCTAACTAGAAACACCGTAAAGCTAGAATTTAACATAGTTTTGACCCATTTGTTTTTGGAACTTATCCAAACTGTTTTAATGGGAACATAATCAGATTTAGATTGTTTAGACATGAAAAACTTGGTAACATTTGGATTAGAATTGAATTCTAGCACCTACGGGGAAACTAGTAACTAGAAAACCGTAAGAATGCAAATGTAGAATTCTTAGAACATTTAATTTTCTAGATTCTGTCCAGCACCCTTACAACATGATAAACGTGATTAATAATTAGTTCTTAAGCCTAGGAATGCCTCATAATTGATTTATATTTAATTCATAGCGCCTTAGGCGAAGACGGAACCGAGAAAGGGTCTAAAACGTAAGTTCTAGAACCCCGTAATCACAAGTTAGGAATTCTGCCCTATGCTATTCAGATTTAAGTGTGAACATGAGGATGATGAATGATGTTTAATTATGAGCCCTTAGGTGCATAAAATATGAGCGACGGATGTTAGAGAACCATATCTCATGATTAAGACCCGTAAGGGTCAAAGCATAAGCTACCGTAAGGATAAACGTTTGAATGTTCTATGATGATGCATGTGGTATGTAAATGATGATGATGTTATTCATATGACGAATTCATGAGGTTGTATGTTTATGAGAGTATATAGTGTTGATATGTTGATGCTCACGCCATGATGCGTTATGCAAAATTATGATATTATGATGCTTATGATGCACACGATGATGATGCCTTATGTTGGTTTTGAATGGCTATGCATGCTCTATATGTTTGGTGGCATAAAACAAGTTTGATGGAAATCCGGTGTATGCCGTTACGCTGCCGAATTTCCCATCAAACTTGAGCACTTGAGAAAAAGCTTGTGAAAACTCCTGGGTGACACCGGATCGGCCGAGCACCCCCAGGATAGGTTCTGGGTGACACCGGTTCGGCCGAGCACCCCCAGAACAAGATGTGACAAAGTACTGAGACGCATTTCTCCCGTTACGGTGGGGAGGAAACAAATCCGTGAGGGTATTGACATTGAGCTTGCCAAAGCGGACAATTTGCTGTGTACTAGATACCAGTAGAGCGTTTCAAAGGAGGAAATGATCCTAAGAGAGGTGATCCAAGAAAGTTATGTATACCCCCTCTATTAGCCCATATTAAATCTAGTGACGACTAGTTAGGATTGAGCTCATTCCTAGGCGATAAGTGAGATGTAGTTTGGTGACCAGATTATCGCCGGGCCGGTGAATCGGTTGGACTTTTGGTGGATATGTTAAGAGGGTGGTCTTTAAGAAAAAGAACTTAAGAGTTTTATTTATAAGAAAGATATCACATGAAAATTTCTATGCCTCTTTATGCCACATATATGATTCTTGTTCCTTTATGACGTGCCCAAGTATTACGATTTTCGTGTTAATGTGCATATGGTATTTGTCATGCATTCATCAAATATCTGTTGCATTCATGTCATTAAGACACATACTAAAAGACACCCACTTTGATAAATAGAGTTGTAAAGCCTAAAACCAATCCTTATGCATGTACACCTTTTTCATAATTAAAACCGAGGTGGTTGGGGACGACGACGATGACACTAGTGTTAGAGTCTGAATCCTCTTGAGAATCTCGAATGAGTTTCTCATCCCTTCCTTTTCTTCCGTGTCGCCTCTAGACGAGGATTACAACGAGGCTCGTGACTTCTTTTGAGGCGCGCTTAAGGGACGCACTAGCGGATGGAGCGGAGGGTCATTTGCGGAGGCATAGATAGCTTAGCTTTTGGGTTGACACTTATCTAACCTCATAGGTGGATAAGGATGACTTCACTTGTATGGGCATGTTTTGATGTAAATGATGGTACAATGATGTTAGTAGTCTATGTATCTACGAAGATGTGATGATATTATGATTGTTATGTATAATACTATATTTCATGAGTATCAATGGTGTGGTTACTTTTTCTTGCACGTGATGGTTATGACGAACGTTAGGTTAGTGCGCGGCTCGCGTTTTGCTTTCAAGTTTCAAAAAGAAAAATTTATTCGTATTTTCCGCTAAGTATTTTAATGAAAGGTTGTAAGGAATGAGACTAAAAGAGTAATAGACTAATGATTAACCTAAATATGTTCTAGAGTATTAGGTTATAAATTAGGATGTTACAGCTGACTCTAGTGTGCACACCCGCACATGTTTAGGATAGTTAGGGGGTTCAGATGTATTTTCTTTATTTTTTTCATGTTATGAATGGATGATTGTATTAACGCTACTACTACTTGACTTGGTGTATGGTATAACTATTTATATATATCGATCTATGGCGCTGCTTTTTTTCATCTCATTTGTTATGTTATGATTTTCCCTTTGCAAGTCAACGATACGGTTTACTTTATGCACTTGCGTGGCTCACGTTTTAGTTTTCATTTCCAAAAAGAAAAATTTTACCTATATTTTCACTAAGTATTTTCCAAAGACTATAATTAAGAACTGGAACAAAAGAGTAATAACTAATAATTAACTTGAATACATCCTAGGTGTATTGAGTCAATTATTAGGGTGTTACATAGAAAATATCGAAAAGGCTAAGCAAAGTTAAACCTAAGGCTGAGAGAGGAAATGTATATGCGCTAGAGAAAAAAATATAAGAAGTGTAATTTTCAAACAAAACATACTTAAACAAGCCTCATTTCCCAAACCTTAACTGATTCTGCACAACTTTTTATTCATAACAATTTTTCTTTTGTAAAATCTTCTGATTTTTTTCAAGTTTTTTATTCTTTCTTTTTTTTTGCATATTCTCATGCATATTTATTGCCACACTTCCCTTTTAGGATTTTCTTTCATAGTGTCATTCACTCCTCCCACTTAAAACAACTCATGTCCTCATGCAAACCCCTATGTTTATGCTCAAACACATATGAAGGATAAACAAATGCTCTCCTAAGCCTAGAGATTAGGTAGTTTTATTTTTTACGCTTAGGCATATAGTGTGCTAAAAAAAATGGTCATTAAGGCTCAAAGTGGGTACAACCAAGGGCAATATGTAAGGTTGGTTATGTGGTCAAGTAGCTAAAAATAACAAAGATGCCTCTATCATCTTAATGCATGCAACACGCTAATGATAAAGCTTCAAGCAAGACAAAAGACAAGGTTTAAATCGCATAACCAATGAGGCAACACACAAATAAATAAATAATGGCATGCAAATATATCCATCTATGAAAAGGGTTCAATAGCTCAACCAAGGGTTATGTCCATATACTTAATCCAAGCAATGAAGAGCAAATTACCAAGTACATATTGGACAAAGCACACTTTATAGTCAAGCAAGTTAGGAAAAATGCCAAAGATGCTAAAAGCCAAGCAAGCAATCCTTAATAGCATCAACTGAATGGCATACAACACACTAAACAACAACAACCTAAAACTAGTAGCATATGAAATCCTACACTAAATATGCATTATTGAAATAAAGACAGAAAACTAAAAGGCAAAAGTGATGAAAACTCTTTTATAGTAGTTTATGCTTGAAATGATCTAGGAATTTCCACCAAGGTTTGCACTCCTGACCTCCACTAGGATCCCGTATTATGTAAACCACATCATGGGTCTTGAACCCATTTAGCTTCCTGGACCTAAGTGTTGCAATATTCAGTGTACTTCTTGGAGCCTTAGGATTTCTCATGGCCTTAACATCCCAACAACAATACACTTTAAGTAAGGAGGGATATGAATGCCCATAAAAAGGCTTTTACTCAGTATATCTCCCATGATCTAGCTCCCAAGAATTTGCTGCTTGGTGCTCTGCAGGTCTTCTATATATAGCCAAGAGTTGAGCATCACTCTCCAAAATACCATACTCATGTGGTCAAAGAGGGAAACATGAGTTGGCTCCCTATTAACTATCTCTGCCTCAGCCTTAAGTGGAGAGAAATCCTAACTCCCCTCAACAACAACATCCTTGCATATGACTAACATCAGAGGCTCCCATCCCAGCATATTAATCTCATCTTCAAGATGCATAGTGAAAGGTTCTTCCTATATGTTTGCCTCAATTTCTCCGCATGCTACACATAAATAATCACCACAATAGTCACAACATATAAATTCTATGACATCATCAATGCTACATCAGGGAGCAAAAGGTACAAATCATGCAATGGATCCTCATACTTTACTCTCACTAGTTCATTTATAAGCAGGGAGACTGTAGGAAATGGCACATGCTCAATTGGCTTAGGTGGTGGCTCATCATAGACAATCTCTATATCGGTCTCCTCATCAAAACCATCTGTTATTTGTCTCCTATGGCACCTCATCCAGTTGCTCTAAGATGTAAGAGCACTCATCACTAGACACCTTGATCATGTGTGCATGCACCTTCTCCATGGTACTAGTAATATTAATAATCATGTGGTAAGCTGGCTTGGGTTGTAACGCCCCGATTTTCCTATGTACAAATGATCAAAATACCCCTGAGGCTATTTTTACCAGGAAAGGAAGGATAGCCGACCCCGGCCATCCTTGAGGAGACTGTTTTGATATTGAATGGGGATTATGTGTGTTAATAGAGTAGAAGAATCTTATTTTTTGAATTTGTACGTGTGAAATTATTGGAATGCCCTTGCAATAATTTAACATGGGATTAGTTACCGACTAAACCTAGGAGTTTGGGATGTTGTTTTCACAGGCTTTTAGCATCTAAACATAGTTAGGTCGAATGTATATATCTCCACCATCTCATGGCTGAGCTTCGCTACCTCACGGCCGAGCTCTGCTACCTCTACCCTATGGTCGAGATCTACATGGCCGAGCTCTGCTACCTCACCACCGAGCTCTGCTACCGCTACCTTATGTTCGAGCTCTGCTACCTCAGGGCTAAGCTCTGATACCTCACGGCCGAGCTCTACTACCTCTACCTTATGGCCGAGCTCTGCTACCTCTACCTCATGGCCGAGCTCTGCTACCTCTACCTCATGGCTGAGCTCCGTTACCTCATGGACAAGCTCTGCTACCTCTATCTCATGGCCAAGCTCTGCATGGCCGAGCTTTGCTACCTCATGGCCGAGCTCCGCTACCTCACGGTCGAAGCTCTGCTACCTCTAGCTTATGACCCCACCTCATGACCAAGCTTTGCCATCTCACGGCCCTTCACACTTTGGTCGAGCTCTGTTTTCTCTTGGCCAAGCTCTGTGTTCTCTTGGCCGAGCTCTGCTCCTCTCTTAGCCAAGCTCTGCTCCTCTCTTGGCCAAGCTCCATTAAGATCCCTTTTTCGTTAACAATAATTAGCTTTGGTTGTTTTCATGAGAGAGTGTCTGTGTGATTTACCTGTACAAATACTGTGGCTTAGTTACTTACATACTCAAAGAGCCATACCTTGAGCCATACTTAGCCATACCTTGAGCCATACTTAGCCATTCCTTAAACCATGCCTACAACATATCATGAAAAGAGATCTTTTCTCTTCCTTTCCCTTCCAAAGACTGCTAGCCACTCCTCCTCCCCTCATCCCCCTCTCATGTTGATTTTCTATAAATACTAAAAGCCCTCCAAAGGATTATTTTGCTTATTTCTCTTACACCTCCAAGCTCTATTTCTTCCATCTCAAAGAGTTCTTCTTCTCATTCTTCCTCTACTCCTTTTTCCAAGATCAAACTTTCTTTCAAAGAAACACATCCTAGGTAAGGAGTTGTTTTAAAGATTGCTATTCTTTGATCTTATTTTACTTTTGGTTTGAAATGTTACAATGTTGATTCTTCCTCTTTCTTTCTCTTTTTTTTGGTTCTTTATTTTCCTTTTCATTCCTCCTTGTTTTCGGCCTTGATGACCTACATAATGAAGAAACCATGGCTTGATGATGAGGATCTTGGGTGTTGGATTCATTTATTTGACATCTAAATCTTGAAGGTTTCACTTTTAAAAAAAAGGTTCTTTTTAGCAAATAAAGATGCTATGTTATTTTAAAAAGAGTGAAATGGTGGTCTTGAGCCTAGGACTCAAAGAGATAATAAATGGATTGAATTCATATTTATATTTCAAGTCCTTGCATTGCATATTTGTATTTAATCTTTGCATTCATGTTTATATTTCTTTGCCATCATCTAAATAATTAATTTCGAAGCCTATGTAACATCCTAATTTTTAACCTAATACTTCTAGAACATATTTAGGTTAAACATTAGTCTATTACCCTTTTAGTCCTATTCTTTAAAACCTTTCATTAAAATACTTAGCAGAAAATACGAATAAATTTTTCTTTTTGAAACTTGAAAGCAAAATGCGAGCCGCGCGCTATCCTAACGTTCGACATAACCATAATGTACAAGAGAAAGTAATCATACCATACATAATCATGAAATATAGTATTATACATAACAACATAATATCATTACATCTTCATGGATACATAATTTACTAGCATAATTGTAACTTCATTTACATCAAAACATGCACATATATATGGAGTGTTACTTATCCGCCTATGAGGATGGATAAGTATCAATCCCAAAAGCTAAACTATCTATGCTTCTGCAGCGACCCTCTGCTTCGTTTGCCAGTGTGACTCTTAAGCACGAACCTTAGAAGAAGTCACGAACCTCATTGTAATCCTCATTTAGAGACGACACAGAAGAAAAGAGAAGGATGAGAAGCTCATTCAAGATTCTCAGTAGGGATTTTCCGACTCTAACACAAGTGTCATCGTCATCATCCCCAGCCACCTCGGTTTCAATTATGAAAGGTGTTCATGCATAAGGTTTGGTTTTAGACTTTTCAAATCTATTTATCCGAAGTGGGTGTCTTTTAGTATGAGTCTTAATGACATGAATGCAACAGATATTCGATGAATGCATGGCAATACCATATGCACTTTAACATGAAAATCATAATACTTGGGCACATCATAAGGAAACATAAATCATATACGTGGCATAAAAAGGCATAGTACTTTTCATGTGACATCTTTTTCATAAGTCAAATTCTTAAGTTCTTTTTCTTTAAGACCACGCTCTTAACATATCCACCAAAAGTCCAATCGACTCACTGGCCCCGGCGATAATCTGGTCACCAAACTACATCTCACCTATCGCCTAGGAATGAGCTCAATTTTAACTAGTCATCACTAGATTTAATATGGGGTAATAGAGGGGGTATACATAACTTTCTTGGATCACCTATCTTAGGATCATTTCCTTCTTTGAAAAGCTCTACTGGTATCTAGTACACAGCAAATTGTCCATTTTGGCAAGCTCAATGTCAATACCCTCACGGATTTGTTCCCTCCTAAAGCGGGAGGAATGCATCTCAGTGTTATATCACATCTGTTCTAGGAGTGCTCGGCCGAGCCGGTGTCACCCAGCAGTTTTCACAAACTTTTCTCAAATCCTCAAACTTGCTTTATGCCACGAAAAATATAGAGCATGCATAGCCATTCAATATCACCATAAGACATCGAGTCATATAGTCAAACTCTTCATAGTATATATGTCATCACATCATTGCTTTAACATTCTTAAAAGATAGCTTGCTCCTAACTAGTTTACTGGAATCAAGGATTGGGCTCAACTAATGCATATGCCATACTCAAGTCATTCTCATAATTAAACATACATCTTCTTGATCATGAAGCTCGTTATGTCTTGGGACCTATGATGTCTTATGCTTTGACCCTTATAGG
Organism: Dalbergia cochinchinensis; assembly: GCA_031216125.1. NCBI lineage: Eukaryota > Viridiplantae > Streptophyta > Magnoliopsida > Fabales > Fabaceae > Dalbergia > Dalbergia cochinchinensis. The sequence continues at coordinate 53,667,710 of CM062377.1, forward strand.
TCTTAATCTTGAAAACCAATTATGCTAACATCCGTTTTTATTCTTTTATACACCTATAGGTTCACCACTAATAATCCTTACTCATTTTTATGATCGTAAACAAATCTGGACAGTATCATAAGGATGTGGGCTGAATTAATATCATATACTTATGGGGTTCTAAAATCTACGTCTTAGACCCTTTCTAAGTTCTGTTTTCGCTTAAGGTGCTATAAATTAAATCTAAACCAATTATGAGGGATTCCTACACATTTGCACTAATTATGGATCACTTTTGCTATGATTAATCATGCTGTAACAGAATCAGAAAATTATATTTCTAAGTGTTCTAGAATTGCACTTTTACGGTTTTCTAGTTACTAGTTTCCCTATAGGTGCTAAAAATCAATCCTACCCCAAATGTTACCAAGTTTTTCATAATTAAACAATCCTAAACTGATTGTTATCATACTAAAATAGTTTTGACAATGGCTAAAAATAAATGGGTCAAAACTATATTAAAACTCAACTTTACAGTTTTTCTGTAAGACTAGTTTCTTTCCTAACATGCATATAAAGGATCCTACCTCAACATATATAATTTTTGCACATTCTAACATGTCAAAACATCATTATACAGCAGTAAATATACCATGGCAGAATCGAAAAGCATAGGTTCCAAAGAGCACATAATCTCACATTTTCAAGACATATAAATTACTAGTTTCCCTTGGAATTGTTCTAGGACTTCTAAAACTCTTTGGGAACCATTTTACTTCATTAAAATCATTACAAAATGAGTAAGGGAAGTAGCTTATTTAAATTGTTCATAGTTGGAATTTAAAACATAAAATTGCACTTGAAACATTCTTTGAGTTCACTTATGCTTAAGAAAATCCTAAGACATAGATTATTGGCACTGGTGACTAGATGAAACTTACTCCAAGATCATCATCATCATATGGCCGAAATATGCATCCATGGGGATGTTCCCATAACCAAACTTTAACTTGAGATAAAAGGGCAAGTCTTTGAGCTCTAGAGTCTTTAAGTGATGACAAAAAGTAAACGTGCTATGCATTCCTTTTTATTCTTCATTGTAAAGTAAAGTGAGAGCTTCAAAGTAAATATGAGATGTAAGAACTTGAAATATAAATATGAGGTGCTAGAAATATAAATATGCAAGACTTGAAAATAAACATGCAAGACTTGAAAATAAATATGCGAGTTCAATTCTTTATTTTAGTGCTCTAGACCCAGCAACAATCGACTTTAAGGCCGAAATAGAAAGGCTTTGAGGTTAATTAGGTGATATGCAAGCTCTTGTTTTAAATCTTTAAGTTCTTAAGTGATGACTTGAAAGGTAAACGTACTAGACAAGAAACACAAATATGAGATGCTCTTCGTTACTTATCTTTAACTTTATATGATAGCTTGGAAGGTAAACATGAATACAAAACTCAAAAGTAAATATGCAAATGCCCAAGCTTGAAGATAAACATGAGTGCAAGTTAATTTTATTTCTTATTAGAGCTCATTCAAGACTTTAGAGGAACTTAAACCTTAACCCAAACTTATCACAACAAGCTAAAGTGAACCTCAAGGTTCTTAGAACACAAAGTATCTTTTCTTGAAGCAAAGTCATAAATAACATTTTTATTAAAACTCAAGTTCTAGACGTCTCATTGTGATGAACACATAGTCATCATCAAGCTATCATGTGTATTAATAACAAATATGGCCGAAAATTTGAAGAAAAGAAAAGAAAAGGGGCCGAAACTATGAGCAAGAAAAAGAATCATTTTGAAACTCTAGAGACCATGATCTTGATGATATATTAACACCAACATCATGTGTCCTCATCATTGAGTTCATACACTCATTTTAGAACAACATCAAAGTTAAGTTTTTCAAGATAAAAAGGAAAGAAACTAAAAACACCTTTTCCTCAAGAACTAAGATCAAGCTTTAAGGTTGCTCAAGTGATGAACATCATCATGCAATCTCCATCATCAAGCTCTCATTTCCAAGCTCACCAAAGGCCCTTGGCTGAAAATAAAATAGGAGGAGGAGGAGAAGTTCTAAAAGATTCAAGAGAAACTATCAAGTCAATAACTAAATAAGAACTTTTAATGAAAGAAACTTTTAATGAAAGAAACATTTAAAATAAAATCTCTACCAAAGATATGTCTTTTGGAGGATGAACAAGGCTTGGTCTTAAGAGGAGAATGAAAGAAAAATCCTCCCTAAAGCTTGATGGAGCTTCGACCAAGAAGAAAGGAAAAGGAAAGGAAGTTATGTTTCTTGAGCTTGATCTTGAGAATGATATGGCTTAGTGTTTTAAGGAAGATTTAATGGTGGTTGTGTGGTGGTGGAAAGGATGAAGAAGATGAGAAGAAGAAAGAACTCTTGAGTTCTTTGAAAGAAAAGAAAGAAACCAAGACATTCTTGAAAACTCAAAGCTAGCAAATGAACTAAAGGTTCTCACAAGTTCATTTGCATGTGTATTTATAGAAGAACAAAACCAAGGGTGCAAGGAGGGAGTAATGGCCAAATTTTGAGGAAGGAAAGGAAGGACTTCTTCAAATGGTCATTCAAAGGCATGGTTCAAGGCATGGTAAGGTATGGCCTAAAGCATGGTGAAGTATGGCTAGGTATGGCCTAAGGTATGGTTCTAGGCATGGTGCAAGGCATGGTGTGGTATGGGTGGCCATGAGGGAGGTATGGGTGGCCATGCCTTTCTAGAAGAACTTGGGGAACATATTGTTCCTTAATTGTGGGTTAGGATGTGTGTTTAGGTGTAACTTTGATTAGGCTTAGGATTAGGAATTTGTGAGAAAGTGTTTAGGTGACTAAGGATGTAATTAGAGACTTGTAAGACTAGATTTAGGAAGTGGTCTTACTAAATTAATAGAGTCAAACTCCATTAACTAGGAATCTAATGCCAACACAATTCCTTGATTTAGGGAGATTGGAGAGAGAAAATACTATTCAAGATTCCAAAATTAGGAATCTTGAGTTTTAAAAAGGGATTTAGGTTTAATCTAAACAATTTTAGGTTCTAATTAATTTTAATAACTTATTTTGACTCTAGATTAATTATGGAAATTAATTAATCTTTGATTAGAGCCTAATATTACTTAGGTTTGCTTAATTACATCATTAAGCTCAAATGACACTATGCCAGGGGCAAAATCATAATTTTGCACAAAAACTTGCTAGGACCACCGGGACTTAAACAGATACTTTTAAACACATGAAAACATCATTTTAATCCCTCGAGGAAAGTTTCGGGCTCGAACGGCACCTTTACCCGCGTAAAAACGCCATAAGGGTATTTTGATCATTTTGATCCAAAACTGCAGAAAACAATATTTTCATTTTTGAAATCACTCAAGGACCATCTAATCCCCTTCAAACATTGAGTTGACCTTTTGAGGATTTCTGGGCCGGCTATCCTCGAATTCTGGGTAGAAAATGACCTCAGGGGCATTTTGGTTATTTTTCTCTCAGACAGAAAATCGGGGTGTTACAACCTACCTATTTCAACCTTAAAGTTGATTGTTGATTTAGAGTGAATACTTTAAGGGGCCTAGAGCACTAAAATAAACAATTGAACTTGCACTCATATTTACATTTCTTGCCTAACATGTTTACTTTTCAAGTCATCACCTAAACTTAAAGATTGAAAATAGAGCTTGTATTTTCATATTTATATTCAAGCTTTGCATTCATATTTTTATTTCCTTGCCATCACCTTATAATATTAAAGATTAAAATGAAACTTGCATTAGCATATTTATATTTATGTTATCACCTAAATAATTAAACTCGAAGCTTGCCTATTTCAACCTTAAAGTTGATTGTTGATTTAGAGTAAATACTCTAAAGGGCCTAGAGCACTAAAATAAAGAAGTGGACCTGCATTCATATTTATATTTCCCTGCCATCACCAAAATCCTAAAGATTAAAAATGAGTATTCACTTTGTTAATGTTTTCACTTCAATGACCTTGTTGATGATGAATCTTGGTTTTATCAAGAAAAGAAGTTTGAAAGATTTTAAGAAATCAGGAGGAGTAAAATGTGTAGTGGATTTTAAGAATATGTTGGGAGGATGTTTAAAAATGGAAGAATTTTTTAGAAATGTCAAAACTTGCGTTTTTCTGATTTTGGGTTACTGGCAATCGATTACCAGGGTAAAGTAATCGATTACCAGGATGCTTTGCATTACTCAGACGTGATATTTTGGCCTGTGTAATCGATTACAGCTTCATGTAATTGATTACAAGACCTTTTGGGCTCAAGAAATCGAATACCACATCAAGTAATCGATTACTCAAGTGTTCTTGAGACCCAAAATGCATTTTCAACCGAGGTAATCGATTACAAGGCTCATGTAATTGATTACCAAAACCAAAAATGTTTAAATATGTGTTCCTTCCTTTATGTAAACATGAATTGATGATCTTGCATGCTTATCTCTTGGATTATGAATATGATGATTTATAGTTTGATGAATTTATGCATCTTGTGAGCATGCCTATTAAACTCATGATTATATATGCTTTAAGTGATAACAATGCTTGTAAACGTTTAAATTGAGTATGACATGCTGAGAAGGAAAGATATGATTTTAAGGTGACATAAAATACATGAAAATGATTCTCTAGACTCCCTGAATTAAAGGTTATGAGAGGTGATCTAATATAGGGATCCTTTAAACTCCAGGAATTAATGGTTATGGAAGGTGACCTAAGGAAGTGATCCTTTGGACTCCCCAAATTAAAGATTATAAAAGGTGATCCTAATGCCCATATTCCGTACCTTAAGAGTCGGGAATTTAACTTATCAAAAGGGATGCAATTACGCTAATGACGACTAGTGAGGTATGAGCTCATAACCTAGAACTCTCAAGAGGAGAGATTAATAAGGTGGCCCCCCAAGTGAAAGAAAGTAAATGATTAAGTCACCTAATGTAAATGAAAGCAATTCATGCTATGTTTACATATGTCTCTATATAGTATGTTGCACCTTGTATTGACATGCATTGCATAATGAGGTATGATGCATTCATAACATCTAAGACTCATGCTAAAACAAATGGGCCTCAGTAATTCATATTTTAGAACTTAATAACTGAACCTTATGCATACTCACTATTTCATAATTTAATCGAGGTTCCTGGGGACGATGATGATGTCATGTGCATGGAAATGGATTCCCTACTGAAATTCTTTTATAAGTTTTTTACTCCCTCTCTTTCTTTCCATCTTCATCTTTAGAACAAGTTGATGGCGATATCTGTAGGCTACCTTGAAATGCCAGCATGAGAATTGCACGAGGGTTGAGATCAGAGAGGCGCAGCGGAAGCAGAGACATAGGCTTTCCCGTTTATGACACTTAGGAGTTATCTTGCCTACGTACATGCTCGCATCCTAGTTTCTAGTAGATGTGTACCCGCGATAGGTTAGCTATATTTTATTTATGTTTAGATTTTGAATCCTTGTGCTGCTCAACCTTTAATTGGTGAGCTTTATGCTACTATATTAAGTATTTGTATTATGGCATGTATTATGAAACCTTTGATGTTATTAATGTATGCCCCCATGATGTTATGTTATGCTTATGATTTAGTAATTAGTTCTTGTCCATGATGTGCTTCAGATTGTTTTTATTATGTGCAACATATGACGTAGCTCTTTTGGCATGTGCAGCTCATGTTTTTCGTTTTAAGCTCCAAAGAAAAGAATTTACCCATATTTTTACTAAGTATTTTAAATAAACTAGAACTAAGAATTGGGACAAAAGAGTAATAACTAATAATTAACTTGGATACATCCTAGGTGTATTAAGTTAAATATTAGGGTATTACATGGGTGATGGCTCCATATAGACAAGGTTAACCTTTGATTCCCTACCAAGCTTTTCCACTAACTTTTATTTAGTGTGAGGAATACATACGTGCATATAAGCAATTGATAAGGGAATCAAGAGAGGGAATAGTGATAATAATTGGCTTGGAAGGGTCAAAGTGATCTTTGTACTAGCTTTCCTTAATAATTGGCTCTTCATATGGCATTAGAGGTTAAGATAATTAGGCTTTATAGTTCTATAATTTAGTATGAAGCTCATGGAGACCAATATCAATTTTCTGCTTGCTATCCTAAGATTTCTAGAGCATTTCTAATAATTAGCTCCATGACTCTTGGATTGATGATTTAGATAATGGTTAAGGTAGCTTGTATTTGCATTGGGGTGGTTGATGTAACACCCTAACATTCGACCCAATACTACTAGTACGTACTTAGGCCAAATATTAGTCATTACTTACTGTCATGGTTCTTTTTACTTGGAAAAATAACTTAACAAAAATACGAGCCAATTTTTTTTCAAAACATTACTTAAAATAGAAGCCGCGTGTATCTCACCGGGTCGGTATCATAAAGTGCAGAAATATAGACATAGAAGTGGCTCCGAGTCATAACATCATCACAACTGAAATACTTCATATATAATATGCCTACCCTACGGGGCAGGACTCTTCAAGTACATAATAAACAGGAATACAACGGAAATACAGAATACATGGAAAAGAACTAGAAAGAAACATCCCTACCCACGTGCAACCTAAGGTGGATAACCTCAACACAAAAGAGGTTTCATCCATACTACGTGTCGTGCGTGCACTAGGGGCTACCCTCTAATCTCTATAGCAGAATCACGGGTACGGAGGAACGTAGCCAATCCACGGGCGGAGCTCGGCGGGTGCAGGCATGCCCTGTGACTGAACGTGTCGTCCACGCCAGGGTCGTGGCCCGGGCACCGAAGCCCTCTGACGCTGAGTGACTGTCTCCTCGCTGCCCATCGATCGCCGAGGCGAAGTGGGGGCAGAGCCCTCATGGTCCATGGGGGAGTCCTCTACAGGGTCCTCTTCCGAGTGCTGCGATAGTGGCACATACTCCGGTATGTCAGCTGAACCGGCAGAGTGGGTCCGTAGGTTCCTCTCATGTCGTGGCCGTGCATGCTCAAAAATCATGGGGTCACCATAGGGGGATGTCGGGGAGAAGCAATAACTATATATGAGGTGTGCAAACGGCCGTCCCAAAAACATGAAGATGTGCACAATACATCGGCCCTCAAAATGGAATGACCCATGCTCCGGGTCATGGTGGACCTCCCACCGGGGTGTGTCAACGAACAGCACGAACGTCGCTATCTCGCTCTGAAAACGTAATGGAAAGAAAGAGATAGAGGGAGTGAGATTCTTACTAAAGAAACTCAGTAGGGTTCTCCTCCTATCCTGGGTGTCATCATCTACGTCTCCAGGAATCTCGGGTTATTTATAAAACGATGGACATATATTGGTTCAATTATGAGTTTTCTAAAGTCTTCATTTCCGAGATCTGTTCCTTTTAACATATCACTTGTATTATATAAATCATGGGAAATAAATTGTGGGACTTCAATCATATAACTTGGATCATAGAACGTAAAACATATAACTTGGGTCATCGAACATAAATCATACAACTGGGATCATAGAACATAAATCATATATCTTGGATCATAGAACATAAATCATATAACTTGGTACTTGGCACATGGTGACTTAACTTGGTTACTTAGGTGACATTAAAACTTTCACTTAAACTGGGGCCACCCTCATATTTCTCCCTTTTGAGAAATCTCTAGGCTATGAGCTCATACCACACTAGTCGTCACTAGTATCTAGACTTTTATCCCTTGGGATAAGTCAACTTCCCGACTTTAAGTACGGGTTTAGGGGGCTAGAATCACATTGTCCCCACCCTTAGTTTGGTGGTTTCAAAGGATTACATTCTCATATTTTAAGTCACCCTAAGTTTAATATGTTACTTCAAAATGCCACATAATTAATGCATAACACATAATTACCACTTCGGCATCTCTAAGGTCCTTTTAAAGAAGCCATAACATGAGATTATAAACCATCACATAAGGGTAATAGTTCACATGGCACCACATACGTCATGAGCTAACACATCAATTCATCATTAAATGAGAGGCACATAATCATCCCTTAAGGTAAAAATCCCTAAATCGGGTAACCTCAAACTTCCAAATTATTTTCTTATACCTCTAAGGGATTGATTAACCTCATTACCATGAGTTATTAAGTCCTAAAACCCAATTAATCATGGCTGGACAGCATTGGCAGTAAGCTTGTATTAGATGAATTACGGTGTTTTAGAAGATGCGTTTTAAACCCTTTCCACATCCGACTTTTTCTATGATGCAACAATTAATACCTAAGCCAATTATGAGTCACTCTCACTGATCTAGACATCATATAATGTGATTCTATGGGTGTTAATCAATCTGGACAGAATTCATATTTTCTGTACCTATGGGGTTCTAGAATTCACATTTCGAGCAATTAAAGTAACCAACCATGCTCTAAAATGTCTAGAACAATTAGCATATACTTAGCAAGGTATTCAAACATATTTAGACCACCCAAAACATAATTTAAGGTGCTGGAAATGATCATGGCAGAACCAAAATTGGTAAGTCATCAAATCATGTGTAAACTTTCTTTTTCATGTACATAGGTAACTAGTTTCTCTTGGAACAATTTTAGGACTTCAAAAATACCTTGGAAATCAATTTAACATGTCAAGAACTTTCATAAAATACATAGGGCAGCAACTCTTTAAATTTACTCATGGTTGAAATTCTAAGTATAAGAACATACTCAAAATACTTTCAAAGGTCACTTATGTCTAGGAAAAACTTAAAACATAAACTATAGGCTCTTGTAACTAATGACAAACTCATCCTAGAACTTTCATCATCACGTGGCAGAATGTATTTCAAGAAGATACCTTCTTGATTTAACTTTTCTCAAGATGAAAAGGGCAAGTCTTTGAGCTCTAGTCTCTTAGGTGATGACATAAAAGTAAACGTGCTATACATTCCATTTTATTCTTCGTTAGAGAGTAAAGTGAGAGCTTCAAAGTAAATATGAAATGCAAGAACTTGAAATTAAATATGCAAAGCTCAAAGTAAATATGCAAGTTCCATTCTTTATTTTAGTGCTCTAGGCCCAGCAACAATCGACTTTAAGGCCGAAATAGAAAGGCTTCAAGATTATTTTAGGTGATATGCAAGCTCTCGTTTTACATCTTTAAGTTCTTAAGTGATGACTTAAAATATAAACATGGAATGCGAAGCTTGGAATTTAAACGTGCAATATGCAAGTTCATTCCTTATCTTGGGGCTTAGTGATAGCATAGAAATAAACATGCTATGCAAAGCATAAAGTAAACGTGAATGCAAGTTACTTTTATCTTGTCTAGAGCTCTTGCAAGACTTTTAAAAAGAACATAGTTCCAACCCGAACCTCATCTTCACAAGAAAAGAGAACTACTAGTACTAGAATACTTAAAATGAATCATGACCTTAAAAACTTGAAGATGGCCGAATCTTCATCAAGAAGAATAAACCATTTTTGAACTCTAGGGACCAAGATCTTAATGATTCAAACACCAACATCTCAAGTCCTCATCATTGAGTATTTTACTATGCTCTAAACTTCCATCAAAATCAAACTCATGGTAAACATAAAGGAATAAAACCGAAAACATACTTGGTCTAGGAACCAAGTTCAAGCTCTAGAGTTTTGTTCATATGACATACATCAACATGAAGCCCTCATCATCAAGCTACCATTTTTTTTTCAAGTTCCAAAGGCCTTCATGGCCGAAACCTCAAAGAAAAGAGATGGAGTTTTCAAAGATTCAAGAGAAACACAACTATTTCTTGAGTAAAACTTGGAAATAATAAACTTTTCTTAAGAAAACTCAAGCTTTAGAGGTTGTTGAGTGACAAGCACCATCATGACAATCTCATCATCAAGCTTTCATTTTTCTCATGGGTTTAGGCCCTCATGGCCGAAACATTAAAGGAGGAAAGAGAAGTTCAAACATTCAAGAGAAACATAACCTCATGTTCAACTAAACTTGTAAAAGATGAAACCTTTCTTTGAGAAAAACTCAAGCTTTAGAGGTCTCATGTGAGATGAACTCATGGTCACCTCTAGAGAGCACTCATCATCAAGCCATCATGTTCAAGGCCTTGAGGTCGAAAATGAAAGGAAAGAAAAGGAAGAAACCGAAAATGACAAGCAACATGGAGGTTCCACCTTTCATCATTTCCCAACAAGATTTAACATAGAAATCAAAGACATATTTAGAAAGGTTCCCTACCTTGTGGTTTTTGAAAAGGAGAGGAAGAACTTGAGCTTGAAGAACTCTTGGAAGCTTGAGAGAAAGAAAACCTCAAAGTGCTCTAAACTCTAAGCTTTAGTAAAATGAACAAAGGTGCTTCAAGTTCCCTAAGCTACCTATTTATAGAGAAGTAAAATGAATTGAAATGATGGTGGCCTTTTGGGGGGAAGTATTCGGCCACTTTACAGCCACATAGGGGAGGAAATATCTTTGTTCAAAGCATGGTGTTAGTCATTCAAAGCATGGTAAAAAGTCTAGCTATGCATGTCCTAAGGTATGGCTAACAATGTAGCTTATTTCCAAACCTTTTAAATGAATAAAATCATAAAATTTTGGGTTGTAAAGGAGTGGAAAAAAAACCATGCATTCTATGTCAAAAAGAAGAAAATATTTTCTAATCTTGAATTTCCAAAGCATAGGTAAGGTGGTGTAAGACATGGTGTCTTGAAAAGTTTGATTGAAAGCTTGAATGACCACAAAAACAATTCATTCTTTTTGAATTTGAATGACATAAATATTTTTAATTTAGAAATGAATTGAAAACCTTGATTGATGTATGACAACTTTTCTTGGAAGAGAAAGCATTTTTGGGAAAGGAAATGTGAATAGTGAAAATACTATTCATAGTTGCTTTTTCTTTAAAGAAAGGAAAGAATTAGAATTGAGTTGCAAATTTCCCTAAGCAATTTTAGGTTCTAATTAACCTTAAATAATTATTTTAGCTTTAGATTAATTAAGAAAATTAATTAACCTTTCATTAGAGCCTAATATTGCTTAGGTTTGAGTTAAATAACTCATTAGGCTTAAAATGCACTAAGCAGGGGTAAAATCGTAATTTTTACCAAAAGTTGCCCGGGACTCCCGGGACTTAGACCAACATGGTTCATGCCTTAAAACATCATTTTTCATCTCCAGGACGAGTCCGGGTCGGAGTCAAAACTTAAAACGGCCTTAAATCAAGTTAGGGGTATTTTGGTCATTTGTACACAGAAATCTCAGAAATGAGGTTTTTCTGCTCCGTTGGACATTCACAATCATACAATCCCCTTCATATAACATATGAACCCTATGAGGATGGCCAAAGCCGGTCGTCCTCGTGTTTCGGGTAAAAATGACCTCAGGGGCATTTTGGTCATTTAAAAGTTTAGAGAAAAACGGGGCATTACAGTTGATATAAGGAAAATGGGTAACATGGTGGGTATAGGGTGTTTAGGGATGGTAGCTCATAACATGGCTATTGGTAGGGGTCATGGCAAGGCTCGTGGTATGGGTATATGTATGGCTCATAGTAGGGTGTTGGATTTGGTTCAAGATATGTTTGAATTGGTAGTGGTGGTTGGTAACATGGGAGTAGTTGTGGCTCAAAACATGATTATTGGATTTGCATTCTCTTAGAATATTGCTTCAGGTAGTATATTATCTCATCCAATTTGTCATCCACTCCTTGATAGGGGTTATTCACTACTCTATTGCTTGCAAAACTATAAGAACCATACTCTTCAAAACTAAAAGAGGGTTAGTGCTCATATTAGCTCAAGTGGAAGTGAGTAAAATAAAAGAAAATGAAAAAGGAAATAAAAAGCTACTCTAAAATAACATAAAACAACCAATAAAAAGCAATGCAAGGTATTGGTTGATGATGGGATAGAAAAACAAAAGAAAAGAAAAGCATGAAAATATGAAGCAATGCAAAGCAGAAAAGAAAATAAATTGAAAAAATGGCCAAAATGATGGAATTTGGCGAAAATAAGGTAGGACTTATGCAAGTGAATGTTGTTTTCAATGCCACAAAAAACTTGGGATACCAAGTTTCGTGACAAACTAAGATCAAAATAGGACATCACTTATTTTACTAAAAACATCATAAATAACCAAAACAAGAAAAAAACAAAAAGACAAATGCAAGGGTGCTCAAGTATGTATAGGTATATAAAAGCTTATTAGTGTCAATATCCCTGGCAATGGTACCAAAATTTGGTAGAACACTAGAGTGTTACGGCTCTAGCTCTAACAAATTATAAATTTATAAAAATCAAGTGGCCATGGAAATACGTAGTAAAGTGGAGCCAATTGAGGTAATCTCCCAATGATATTGGTGACAAATAGACTCTGCGAAATGGGGGGGTTGAAATAGCATTCGACACAAAATAAACGAGCAAGAATGTAAATATAATAAAGGCACTAGCACAAGGATTCCAAAGGACTAGGATTTATCTATTCTTGACACACACAGTTTATCAAACATATGGTGGATGACTTCTCATGTTAATTGTTTAATCAAAGAACTAACTTAGCAAATAACTTAGCAAATCACACAATCATACAATTAACTAAACATTAGGTAATATACACACTTGAATTATCGAGATCTCAAAATCCAAAACATGCATGCCAACTCAAATATCACTTACAAGCCTAATTCTTAAACAAGAATTAATCTTAATTTCCTATGTCAATCAAGTATTAATCAATCAATCGATCAATTTATGCTCAATTAACTTCCCTACTTATGCATTCAACCCACAATAGTGAATTAGCATACACAATCAAGGTTCATTTCAACCATATGTCCAACCATAAAACCCATCCCATAATCATGTTTAAGGAGATAAAATCAAGCTCATTCAATTAAGAAACCTACCTCATAATCATACAACCAAGTTCCAAAACTAAAATTAGCACATTCATGCACCTCACAGATCATAATTCATTAATAAATCAATGTAAATACACAAGTAATGGAAGAAATGTAAAGAGAATAGGAAATAAAGAAACTATATCATATATTGATTGAGCTGGGCAATATCTCAAAACAAACCCTTGAGCCATAGAAAATCCTTGGTGCTAGTTACAGGACTACTCCTTTATTAAAAGAGGTTACAAATAACTAAAATAGAAAAATAAACTCAACCTAAGAGAGAAGAAAAGATGATAAGAGAAGAGAATGGGTGAAGACGAAGAAAGTGAAGGAGAAGAGATAAGGAAGAAGGAGGAGAGGAAGAGAGAAGATATCCTAAAAATAAACATAACCTAACCTATTTTGAGCTAAGGGGTCATATCCTTTTGTTTTAAGGGCTTGGGATCATTTGAAGATCCAAAAACTCATTAAAACGTGTACAACAATGTCATAGGTCCTCTAGGGCTTGCTGCAGTGAGCCTGTCTGAATAAAAAATTGGGAATGACAGCACCAACATCGCTATAGCAAGTTTGACCATGTATTGATCCTCAAAATGACCAAATTAGTTCCTATTATTTAGCATGAAAATTGTAAATTCTTTTCTTCTCTTCAAAATGGACACTTGATTTGCCTTATTTGGACTTTGAATGAGAGAGATATGCCCCAATTATTGAAGCATTCCTAAGCTGGAAATTTAGTACTTCAGTTCAGACTTCCAAGCTTATATTTTGAGCAGCTAGACTTCTGATATGGCTTTTGAACTTTGCATGAAAGCTGTAGATAATCATCTTAGCTTTCCTATAATCCAAAGAACACAGGTTTTAGAGGTCTACAACTCCATTTAAGCAAAAAATACAGAATAGTGCCAAAAGCATAATTATGCAAAAATTCTCATTAATGCTCAAATTGTCAAACATGATGCAAATGCATACAATTAAGTATAAAAGAGAGCTAACACACTAAGAATATGGTACAAGATATGTATAGAAATGTATACTTATCATGGAACTCTTAACAAGTTTTGTTAGGGACTTGATGTAAGCAAGCCTATCCAAACTAGTATAAATTTCTTATGTGATTCTCTTTATACCTTATCTTTTATAATCTACTTTGTGTGTTATTATTTTATTTGTGTATGAATATATTATTATGGTTTTATCATTTTCCGTGCACACTTATTTTCTACACACATTGAAAATCACTTCTAGAAGTTATCTAATCTGAACTTCAGTGCCTTCAAGTCTTGTACTTGATAGAGTTTGTTTAAAGGTTTTAGAAAGTGAAATTTTTTTGAACTACACGATTCAATCGGCCTTCTCGTGCACACATTACCTCACATATACTTGCCATAAGAGCTCTGGCTTCTAAGGGGTTGAGGTTCTTAATGGTTGTTGAGAAAAAGATCCTTGATCATTATGGCATAAAATGTTGTGCACATTGTAGAGGGACACTTCATCAATAAGCCTCCTTTCTTTGATGGTGGAGAGTATGCCTATTGGATAGATAGGATAAAACTCTTCATTAAATACACAAGTCTTGACTTATGGAACATCGTTCTAAATGTTGATTATATTCCAACTGAAGAGATTCAAGAAAAGATACTTGCCGAAGATGAAGAACTTAGACCTTCATCTATGAGACAAATTCTAATGATGATAAATGGACAAATTAGCAAAAGGCTAGGGTTCAAATGAATTCCAAAGAAAAGCAGCATAAGTAATGCCGAGTATGATAAAATCACAGCCTATGACACTACCTATGAGATATGGGAGAGATTTACAAGTGTTTTGTAAATGAATAAATCAAGTCAAGGAAACCAAAATCAAAATGCTAGTTCATTAATATGAAGTTTCAAGATGACAAAACATGAAAATATTGATGAAATAACTACACGGTTCAAGCACATTATCAACTGGCTTATAGACTTTGGCAAGAAGTATACAAAGACTGAGATTGTCAAACAAATTCTCAAAATTCTTCCCTCAAAATGGTGTCCCAAAGTTACAGCCATTACAGAAGCTAAGAGTCTGTTTAGTTTGAATTTCCAGTTTTCAGTTTTTATTTTTAGTTTTTCAGATTTTGTGAATAAAGTACTGAAAATTCTGAAAACTACAAATTTCAATTTTCAGTTTTCATTTCTAGTTTTTAGTATTTCCTTCACAAAATCCTAAAAACTAAAAAACTGAAAACTGAAACCAAACAAGCCCTAAATGTCTCAAAACTCTTAGCTTAGATGCCCTCATTCGTTCACTAAAAGCTCATGAGGTGGCTCTGCTTGAAGCTCATGGTGAAACTATCAAGAAAAACAAGTCTATGGTTCTCAAAAAAGAGAATAGGATTTAGAAAGAAGAGAAGATGATTTCTTTTTAAATGCACTATTTCTCCATAACAAGTGTTTCCATGATGATAACTTATTATCTGTTGCGCTTTCACTAAGCTATTCAAATCTTAACAGTTAATCTCTTTTGGAGACACAAAAATTTTGTTAGTATGAAGAATAATAGCATTGAACATAAATTGAGAGAATGGTTTGGAACTTCCTTTTATCCACAATTGAAATCCATCACCAATGATTCTCCCAGTAACTATGCATCAATTGTGTGGCTCTAGAAGTGTATTTTGACTTTTCTCTTAAGTTATTGGCCTAAAGGCAGGTAAATAGGCCCTTGTCTTGTTCTTTATTAAAGCTGCATTTGTTCGAGTCTACAGTTTAGGGATACAATCTTTGCTTTACCTATCTTTTGGTAGACTCCAGCACTTTTAAGGAGAGGCTTTGGATTTGTCTTTATTTTGACAAGGTTCATTTTTCCACTTGAGTTTCACATTTGGTGGGTGATTTACTTTTCTTTGAGGGTGGCAATGTCGCTCTGGTCAACACGTTTTCCATTTAAATAGGTTCTTAGGTGCCCTTGGAGAACATTGTTGTTACACCTGCTAAAGGATTTGAGAAGGATTTTCCACATAAGATTGTCAAAGGTGCATATAGTAAGGAAACCCAAAGATTTCAGCAAGAGCAATCCCCACGACAGCCAGGATTGTTTGTAAATTGAAGGATTATAGTTTGATAAACCTTGAGTTTTGCTTGGGCATAGTTTCCTTAGGTTTTAACCATCCCTTCTTTCATATATAGGTCATACATAAGGGGTATTGCCCCTTATGCAAACCTACTATCACATTTGTGTTGACGTGGTGTGCAAAAATATTGTTTTCATATAAATAATTTATCTTGGTAACTAAAATACTAAATTTTTAAATTTGGGTAAATTACACCCACCTTTATTGATATTTGCTGAAATACAATAGATACCTTGATAGGGGGCATTTATACCATTTATCTTACTACCAAACTTTAGCTATTTTCATGAGTTTTACTGTGTTTTTAATACAATTAATAAAGATTTTGATTTATTCTTCATTGTGTGATTCTAATAGAATTATTGGCTTATGCATTGATTTTAAAATAATTCATAATTATACCCTTTTGCATCTGACTTGTCTCTTTGAATATGGTGTTAAGCAGAAGAACTTTGGATCCAGTGCAAAATGTCAATAACAAGGTTGAGAACTCTTGGAAAATAGCTTGGACCTAAAAAGGAAGAAAAAGCGTAGAGGCTCGCATTCGAGTGAGCATTGTAGCAATCATTTAGCACTGCAGTGCTTGGTAGAGTGACAACCATTAAATTTTTTGCCTTACCGTTCTGGTCAGTACCGCAGTGCTCGTGCGATAGCGGACTGACAGATCATTAATTTGTTTTTAGCCCAATTTGGGCCCTAGTTTGGGCTATGTTAGAAAGCAGTATTTAAGAGATTGTTATAGACTTTTTGTAACACCCTAGTAATTAACCAGATACACCTAGGTTGAATCTGATTAATGACTAGACTTTACTCCTTGCTTTGGTTCTTTCTTCATAATTTGAAAATACTTAGTGAAATTACGAGCCATTTTTTTTTTAAACACATAATTGAAAACGTGAGCCGAGTACAACGTGAACGAGTAAGCGGAGTATAATAAGACGTTTAAGAATATATCACATCATATCACTTAGGCTCCATCATGTAACATCCATAAGCACATTATAGCATATATTTACATACAATAACTTCACTCAAAGGGTGGGTTATGTTCATACATCATTATCTTATGCAAACCCATAAAAGAAAATATACTTAAGGAAATACATGCTCCTAAACTAGATAACTCCATAAGCCGGGAAGGTTATCCTAAAACTAGGGTGCATGATCACACATAAATCTACTAAGAACCCTCTATGGCCACTGTCCTGGAAATGGGGGAATAAATCTGATCCACTGATGAGCTCCCTCGGGAGGGGACACACGAGATGCACCAAGCTGGGGTCGCATGGACGACCTTCTTGCTAACCTCGGCTGAACAACTGTTTCCTCACTACCCTCTCTTACACGTGTGGGAGTAGGAGCAGAGCTCTCAGAATATACATGAGTAGGAGTGTCCTCTGAAGGATCAGTTTCAGAATATCTCATCTCGGGAACATACTCTGGAAATCCATGGACTCCAGATGAAGCGGGATAAGAACGTAAGAACCTTTCATCAAGTGGACGTGCATGTTCGAAAACCATTTCATCGCCATAGGGAGAAGTAGGAGAGAATCGATAACTAGGGACAGGATGTGCAAATGGACGACCTATGTAAATAAAAACACGAACTGCGCACCTCCCTTCAAAATGATACGAGCGATGGACCGGATCATAGTGAAATTCCCAAGTAGGGGTATCAACGAACAGGACGAATGTCGCCATCTGAATCTGGAGACAATGACGGAAATAAAGAAAAGGGAGTGAGAATCTTGCTAAAGAATTCTCAGTAAGGTACCTCCTTCTACAGTGTCATCATCAAAGTCCCCAAGAACCTCGGGATTATTCTAAAATAGTGAGCATGCAAAGATTCATTTTAAGTTCGGACAAATACTTAACCGAGGTTCGTCAATTTTTAATCATGCGTCTTATAATGCATCTTATTCTTAACATGTCATATTTACATTGAACTTTTCCTTTATCATTACATCATATTCCTCATTATCATTATCAAAATAACATGCATAAAAGAACGCCATATAATATTAGCTACATGTGGACATAGTGCACATATTTCATTTCTTTAGTGCCTTAGGTGACTTAAAATCTTATCATCATCATTATTTTCCTTAGGCCACCCTATACTCCACCCTTTTGGGAGTAATTTAGGTTATGAGCTCATACTTTACTAGTCGTCACTAGCATATACTTATCCCTTTTGATAAGCTAAAGTCCCGACTCTACCCTTTTGAGAGAACGGGTTAGGGGGCTAAAATCACCTTTTCACCACCTATAGTTTGATGGTTCCAAAGGATCATTTTCTTATAAGTTTAAGTCACCATCAAATCTTTGCATGTTATATCATAATACAATTCATAAACATCATAACATTTTCTCATTTATAGTCTTAAGCTAGAATAATATATATCAACTGTAATCATGCATATGGGAGATTCCCGAGGAAAGAGAGGTGGGTCACAATGGACACGCTTAAATACCAAGTCTTTCCTTAGCTTAACCTTTCCAAATTACACTTTTACAACGATACACTTTCTTCTAGCAACAAAGGTAAATTTTACATAATAAAGAACATTTCATGTATAAGCATTCTCATTATTTGCAACAGCAACTATAACATGCAAGCCAGAAATCATTCAATAAGCATCCAATCCTTACATAGAATTATCAATTATAGAACTAATTAGTTACTAAACCAATTATGAATCATTCTCTTAACAATAAACCATAATTATCACAACTTCAATCATATCAAATCATTATCACACATTGATACTAAACTCAGATCAGTGGCCGAATCATGAACCTCATGCAATTACATAGAATCATATTTTAAGTGCATATAAATTACTAGTTCCCCGTAAAATCCTTGCAAAGCCTTAAAACTCATTTAGAAACTAGTTCTTTTGTCAAATTTGGGAGGATCTTCACAATTAAAATTCTCACTTAAGATAAAAGGAGTAAGTCTTGAGCTTTAGAGATTTAGGTGACATCTTAGAATTATAAACATGTTATGCAACCTTATTTTAATCTTATCTTTATAAGGTGATAGCTTGGAATTATAAACATGATATGCAATTCCATTTCTTTATCTTTAAGATTTAAGGTGATGACGTGAAAATTAAACATGATGCAAGAACTTGAAATATAAACATGATACAAGAAACTGGAGCGTGTAATCCGCACAGACCGATGAGAGGAGAAGAGAATATTAAGAAACCGGAGCGTGTAGTCCGCACAGACCAAGAGAGGGAGAAGAGAATTATTATTACATCTTTTTAAGCTCCAATCTCAAGACTTTTTAAAGAATAAATTCTTTAACTCCAATAATCATATTTCTTTGCTTGTGATACATGGGCAAGTCTTTGAGCTCTAGGATCTTTAGTTGATGGCATAAAATAAACATGCCATGCGTTGATTCTTTTAGCCATTATAAAATATAGTGAGAGCATAAATTAAATATGAGATGCAACCTCTTTATTATCTTGAAAGATTAAGTGATGACTTGAAACATAAACATGAAATACAAGCTTGGAATTTAAACAGGAGAAATGCAAGTTCATTTATTCATTCTTGAAAATTTAGTGATGACATAGAAGGTAAACATGGTTATGCAAAGCATAAACTTAATCATGGATGCAAATTCATTTTGTTTCTTTACTAGAGCTCCTTCAAGACTTTAAAAGAATTATAAATTCAACCCAATACATATCTTAACAAGAAATAAAACATAAAAGGAAAATACATCTTTCAAGTTCTAAACTAAAAATCTTTGTTTTAGCATCATAAAGCATTATTCTTTAAAGTTTTGCATCAAGTGGAATTTTCAAGCTTTAGAGGCCTAACTTGTGATGGATTTACAACCCACCCTCAAGGTCCTCATCATCAAGCCATCATCTTAGTTCCACCTAGGCCATATGGTTGAATTGGTTAAAGAAAAATTGAAGAGGAAAACCAAAATGAAAAGCTAAGGTAAGTTCATAATTTCATCATTTTGAGCTAAAAACACAACTCCTCAAAGCATAGAAATAAATTTAGAAACTACTCCCTACCTAATCTGAGTTGAAGAAGAGGAAGAGAACTTGGTTTCTTGAAGTGAAATGAAACAAAATCTCTTTGAAAAATTGAAGAAAGAATTCAGCCAAAGAGGAGGAAGAAAGAAAGTTTTTGGTGCTCCTAAAAACTAGTTATGAACCAAGCATTCCAAGACCACTCAAGCAAGCCTATTTATAGAAGATTTTGAGGCTTCTAATTGGCCAACATGATGAGGTAGTGGACGGAATTTTGCAGGAGAAATAAGGGAGGAAAAATCATTTTAGACAAAGTTGTATGAAATTAAGGAATTATGTCTCTTATGGTGACATTTTGGCATTTTGTTTTAGTGCAACTTTTGGCAATAATTCAGCTGCATAATGGCATCAATAATTTCGTCCATTACAGCCCAAAGAAGTGAAATTTGTGTGTTCCATGCATTATTTAGGTGTAGGCAAGGTATTCATGTAATTTAGAGAATTTACGGTTAAGGGTTTAAGTGAATTAGTAAGCAATTTGGGTGTTTTTGAGCAATTTTGGGTTCTAATCAATCTAAATACATAATTTTGACTCTAGATTAATATTTAGAATTTAATAAGCTTTAATTTGAGCCTAATATTGCTTAGGTTTCGGTATACAAATCAAAAATCCCGACATTCGCAAAACTGCCCAAAAACAGGGGCAAAATCGTACTTTCACTTAAAAACTGCCTGAGGCCACCCGAGCTTAACCAATGGTTAATCATGACTTAAAAACACATTTTAAAACATTTTAGTGAGGTTCGGGCTCAGTCAGCACGCACATCGGAGTTACAACAACCGCAGGGGCGTTTTGGTCATTTCGCGCGTCGGAACTCAAAATTGAGATCCTTCTGCTCTATTAACACACATAACACAAACAATCCCTTATTATCCTCAAAATATCCCCTTGAGAATAGGTGGGGCCCACGATCCTAATTTTCTGAGTAAAATAACTTCAGGGGCATTTTGGTCATTTTATACGTACAGAAATTCGAGATTTGCGACTCTCGCATGAATCGTTCCTAACCTCTCTTCTAATGTTATATTCCTTTATTGAGGATTGTTCGGCCTCAAATCTTATGTAATAATTACCTACGGTAATTCGGTAATTGAGTAATTTCTAATGACAGTAAAAATTACAGTAAAAATTAGGGCGTTACACTTTTACACTAGCTTTTGGCTTAGTTTTTGACTCACTTTTAGATCTACACTATAGGTTGCTATTATTCCCTCTCTACATCTCTTTCCATCTTCTCTTTTCTCATTCATTATTCTTCTCTCTCTTAGGGATTCCATTAGTGAATGTGCTTTGTCTCGTAGATTGTGGCAAGGATAATTGCTATTATTTTCAAGTTCTTTCTTATCTTCATTGTTGTAATCTTCTAGGGATGGATGAGTAGATTTCTTTACTAGTGTAAGGGTTTTCAAATGGATTTGGATGATGTTTGAGACCTCTTTTATATTAAATACATTGTTTTTCTTACTGTTTTACAGTTTCTATTCTTATAATTATTGTGGTGATTGCTATAATTTTATTGGGATAACTAAATTGGCGATCATTGTTTAGAAAAACTCTTTGGGCATAAATTGATAGATCTATTGGTTTATGTTTGAGGGAGAACATTAGAATTAACTTTCCGATTGGCAGTTAGGCTATAGCAATTGGTTCATTAAATTAATGTGATTTCTAAATAAATTGAGATATCATTTGTTAGTTATTTTCATTGATCAAATTCTAGATGTCAATCAATCACTAGTAGAATTACCAGTAATTTATTACTAACAACCACCAATGAATTTCTTACTTTGCCAATGATAATTAATTTCCAATCCTAGGAATACCTTGCACTGGTGTGTTCTTTACTATTGTGATTACCTTGTTGCTATTATCTTTCAATTTTAATTACTTTGCGTTAACTCTTAAAACCCCCAAAATTTCCTAACTAAGTGTTGAAGCCTCATTGAGAGATAATCTAGATTGCGTCCTTTACTATATTTTTGGCGCAATTTAGAATTAAAATAATTTTCTAATTTGAAGAGGTAGGTGACAGCCTCTATTCACATTTTGGCGTTGTTACCGGGGAGATATTAAAACTTAGTTATTTATTTTACTTTTTTAAAAAATTTTAGTTTTTATTTACTTACTATTCTATTTTATTTTTTGCTATTATTTCATTCAGCAACAAAAAAAAAATGAAAAAAAAATCTGACTATTCCCTTGTATGAAGTGTTCCCTGTCTACTAGAAATTTGATACCTCTTGATTTTGAGATTGAGAGAACTTTAAGAAAAATCAGACAGGAAAAATGTCAATAAGTGGAACCATCTGAGCCTCTGTTCAGTGTTTCAGGAAATACAGGTGACATGGGGGATAAGAATATGATACTTAGAGAGCTCATTACTCCTGACTTTACCCAGCAACCTTTGGTGATTTTATACCCCAGGCTTGACAATGACTTTACTCAAAGGGTACATGGTTTATGCTCTACCCAAGTTCTATGCACTATCTAGAGAAGATCCCTACTATCACTTAAAGAAGCTTCACATGGTATGTTATGGCATGAGACCCAATGGGGTAGAGGTGGATGATGTCAAATTAAGAGCATTCCTTTTCTCCCTAGAGGGTGCTGTAGAAAACTGGTTCTTTAATTTGCTAGATGGAATTGTAAAAAGCTGGATGGGGATGAAGAAGCTTTTCCTGCAGAGATATTTTCCCACCTCTAGAGTGGCTTCTATCATAAAAGAAATCTCTGGAATCCACCAGATCGATGAAACTCTACCTGAATATTGGAAGCACTTCAAGTTCCTTTGTGGAAGTTGCCCTAATCATCATATTCTGGAGCAACTCGCCCTTCAGTATTTTTATGAGGGGTTAGTAGCTGCTGATAGATATATGATAGATGCTGCCAGTGGAAGGTCACTCTTGGATAAGACTATTGGTAGAAAACACATGAGAAGGGGGATTGAATTGTGTTTTTACTTTTTCTTCCTTCACAACAGATATGAAAAACTGGATTGAAAATGCTATCAAGATGTACTTGTAGCACAACAAAAAATAACATTAAGGACACTTTCAGAAAGCGAGCTTTTGTGAGCTTGATTAAATAGGAAAGATGTTAAAGAACTTTTTAAAATTGAAACATAAAACAAATAAGGAAAATAAAGGAGATAAAGAGAAGAGGAAAAAAACAAACACAAGAAGATTTATACTAGTTCGGCTAACCTGTCTACATCTAGCACTCAATCACCGTTGAGTTTCACTACCTCTTCCTCCAACCTGAGAAAAGGTCAAGATAGTCTTTTTAGTAGCCTTCTCAAGCTATGTTTAGGGACCAATAGATACACCTACTGTCTTGTGCCAAATAGTTCTTTACCAGCCTCTTCAACCTGAACTGAGTAGGCTTGAACTAGCCTTTCGAAGCAAAACTTGTGACCAGTAAAACTCAGTTACTGTCATGTTGCAAGTAGTATTTAACAAGCCTCTTCAAGCTATCTCATACTGATCACTACTGGATCAAGGTTACAATGGTTACAAGTTTGGGTTGCTACTCAGACTGACCTACACTCAAGATTTCTTTGAATGAAAAATGAAAAGCTCCTGCAAATCTTGAATGACTTTTTTCAAAGAAAATTCTTCCTCAGAAGAACGTATAATCAATGAAGTGTAGAAGGAAGATTTTGTATGAAGAAAATGATTTACAGACATTGAAAACTTTTACAAAGATGAAGGGAAAAACTTGATAGTGTTTTTGCTCTTTTGTTCAGCATGAGTTATTTTCCTTATGAAGAGTACTGCATCTCTATATATATAGAGGTCTTCTTTGGGACTGTTGCCTTCAAATAAACCTTCCAGAGACACATGTTGATTATCTATTTGTGTCTTCAAATAGCCTTTCTATTTTGTCTTATTAGCCTCCAGAAGCCGTCGGATGTTCTTCAGAGACTACTTACTTTTTGAACTATGGTTTCTGAACATTTCCTTCTAAAATCTTTTGATCGTTGAATTTAAAGGCAAAAGAGATAATTTACCGGTTCAGACACTGGGATTTGACTTTTTCATAAGCAAATTTGAAATTTGAAATTCAAATTTTCCCTTCTTCCATGTAATATAGATTTCATTATCTTGAAACGAATACTTTTTACATCATGATATCATTTC
Source organism: Dalbergia cochinchinensis (assembly GCA_031216125.1). NCBI lineage: Eukaryota > Viridiplantae > Streptophyta > Magnoliopsida > Fabales > Fabaceae > Dalbergia > Dalbergia cochinchinensis. The sequence goes on from CM062377.1 coordinate 53,691,916, forward strand.
CTTGGTGAAAAGAGTCTTCATAGCTTCAATCATTGTTCGTTTTAAGATACATACTTTATAAACGTGATGATTGATGGTGGTGTGCCATCTGGTCTTCAGAGAGTGTTTGATTTCTTCATGTAAGCGTACTTTTTGATGTCCAGTGCTATTTTCTGAAGTCTCAATAGCTCGATTTCTTGAAGCGCTAAAGTCTTTTTCAATCATTTAGCCTTCACTTAGACAACCATGCTTACATATGCATAGTAAAATGTATATTCTTATATGTATTAACCTTACACTTGCTAAATGATAGAACCTGTTAAATTCTTACAAGAAACTCAAAGAGAAATATCAGTCATTTTTCAAAGCATTTTTCTTTGAATTGGCTTTCTTGTTATTCAAAACATATTAGCACAATTGATAGGGTTCTGGAGCTAACAAAGACTTTGACAGAAGCCCATGCTTTAATTGAGAATATGGATGTAAATTTTCAGTAATTTAATTCTAAGACTATAGCCAATACAAGAGGCCTTTATGAAGTGAGCTAGCTAGAAAATCCAGTATTAACCCAGACTTTACAACAACTTTCTAGCCTCATGCAGCAATTAATTGCTAGCAAGGTAGTAACTTCGGTGGTTTCCAAGGTCTATGGCACGTATACCTCAATTGATCATCATACTGATATGTGCCAGGCATTGCAAGTTTGTAGATAAAGATATGCATGAAAAAAGGGGTTCAATTATGCATTTGATCCTTTTTTGCATTTTTTGAAACTTCTGAAAATAATAATTATCAAGTGTAAAACTTGAAGTGCAGCGAAAACATAGTTAGTTGCTTCAGAAAGTAGATTTCTGATCCTTGTTAAATAAAACGCTCTTTAGTAAATAAAGTAATAGAAAGCAATAAAAATATATAATAAGATTAGTAGTAAGTAAAAAGATCCAACAGAGATAAATAAAAGAGATTAGAGAGAGAGAAAAAAGACACAAAGGATTTTATACTAGTTCGGCCAACCTACCTACATCCAACACTCAACAACTATTAAGGTTCCATTCAAAATGGCTTTCTCAACTTGAGAAAGTAAAGTTGGATAGTCTTTACTTTAGCCTTCACAAGCTCTGACTTGTACTAGCAGACCAACTCAGAAACTAACACAAGTTAAGTATTTTTTCCACAAACCTCTCCAAGCTAAACCAAGTAGTATTGTACTAGCCTCTCAAAACTAACACAAGTAGTATTATACTAGTCTCTCCAAGCTAACCTATGATCAGTAGCCACCCCCACAGTCATTTTGAAAGTAGTCTTGACACTGGCCTCTCCAAGCCAAACTGTGACTAGCAGCACCCACTGCTATCTCGTTGCAAGTAGTTTTACAATAGCCTCTCCAAGCTATCTCGCAGTGATTACTACAGGATCGAGGATACAACCGCTAAGTGTTTGGGTTGTCACTAAAACTAACCTATACTCAAGTTTCCTTAACATATACGTAGCAGTTCCTGGGAAAAACTTGAAAAACTTTCTTATTCTATTTCTTCCATAGGAAGAGGACAAATCTAACTAAAAATATAGAAGGAAGATTTTCTTACACTTCAAGGATAAAAATGATTACATGATAAAGATTGAATATTCCAGGAAGTAGGAAGAAATTTTTGTAGAGTTTCCTCTATTGAATCTTCAAATCTGTCATCTATCTTCAAGTTTAGCATCTCCCTATATAATGGTCTTTCTTTGTGACCATTGCCATAGATCAGTTTCTTAAGTAACGTGTTAAACATCAGTTGTGTCTTGAAAAGAATAGCTAGAGAAAGGTTGACAGAACTGTTACATCGGTTCTAAAAGCCATTGTAAATATGAGTTTTCTAATCTTCCTTCAGAAATCACTTTTCTATTTTCTGAGCTTGCTTTCTAAACTCCTCTTTCATAAAGCCAGGGTGATTGATCAAAAAGGTAGAAGAGACGATGTACCAGTTTGAAACTGGGTTTGACTTGAATATTTGAAATTCAAATTTCAAATTTCCTTCCCTTTCTTGTAGCATTCTTTGCTCCACTCACGGGTGAGTTTTCTGATGTACACACTTAGTCCCTTGAAGGGTTTTTCCACTTTTTGATCTTCAATCAAATCTTCTTTGCTGATTTTATTTTTACAATTGTAATGATTGAAGATTAAGTAACACCTTGCTCTTAGACATGGGTTGATATCTTCATCTTGAGTGTACTTTCTAATGTCCCGTGATATTTTCTGAAGTCTCTAAACTTGGTTCCTTGTAGCATTGAAAACTTCGTCTCATCATTAGCCATCAAATGCTTGATAATTTCATTTCTTTTCTATTTCAGCTCTCATAATAAGAGATAAATATGTTTACACATGTATAGTAAAATATATTCTTATTTGAGTAAACCTTGCTCTTGCTAAACAAAAGTAACTTATTATAATCTCACATAGAACTCAAAGGAGACATCAGTCACTCTTCAAAGCATTTTCTTTAAATTGGCTTTGTTGTTATTAAAAACCAATAAGCTCAAAGGGTTCTGGAGCTAAAATCTCCCCCTTTTGATGATGACAAACCAATTTGAAGAAAATCTTTTAAAGAGATAATTGAAAGAAATATTATAGAAAAGTAAAGGTGATATGTATATTCTTTCAATATACCATAAGAAGAAATTTTTTAGGAAGTTCTTTTTCTTAAGGCATGATATGAATCATATAAAAACTTTTTAGCCTTAATTGACATTTAATCAGGACTGCTGTTGTTTTGTTTTAAGCATAAGACAAACTTAACGTACTTTCTGAACATTGTGAGAGCAGATGTTGAATGTAACATTCTAATTTTTAACCCAATACTCCTAGAACGTATTTAGGTTAGCCATTATTCTATTACTCTTTTAGTCTCATTCTTTAAAACCTTTCTTTAAAATACTTAACAAAAAATATGGGTAGAACATTTTTTCTGAAAACATAGACAAAACATGAACTGCACATAACGTAAATGGTCGTTAATGTAAAGCGTAAACGTAACAAGAATAAGATAATCAGAAACATCAGCACATCATCATGTAACATGAAATTCAAATATCAAGTCAAACAACATTAATAATATTAATAATATAGGAATATTCCACAATAATACCACATGCCCACCTGTAAAGGCTGAGCATACAACAAGTAAAAACACATAACTATGATGTAAATAAGCTAAGACTATGTCCCCACTTTTGCTGCGTTACTCTATTCTTGACCATCAAGCTACTTCCATATCGGCACCTCAAGGCAATCCACGGACGTCGTTGCCAGCCTTGTCTGAAGATGAAGATGGAAAAGAAAGATAGGGGGAGTGAGAAACTTATACAAGAATCTCAGTAGGGCTTCCCTTTTCACACACGTGTCATCATCATCGTCCTCAGGAACCTCGGGTTTAAATATGAAATAGTGATCATGCAAAGATTCATTTATTAAGTTCTAAAACATCCATTACCGAGGCCTGTTCATTTTATCATGAGTCTTGTAATGAATGCATCATACTTCTTTATGATATGCATGTCAATACTTTATGCAACATTACTCTAAAGCATACATCTAACTTCATAGCAAACATGATGTACATAAAACATGGTTCATGAATGGCATTCCTTATTTCCTTAGGTGACTTAAGTCTCTCTTCATTCTTGGGGCCACCCTATTACTCTTCCTTTTTGAGAGTACTTCTAGGTTATGAGCTCATACCTCACTAGTTATCACTAGCATAAACTTATTCCCTTTTGATAAATTGAAGTCCCAACTTGATAAGTATAGGTTAGGGGGCAAGAATCACCTTTTCATCACCTATAGTTTGACGAGTCCAAAAGATCATTTTCACATATTTTAAATCACCTTAAGCAAGAATCACCTTTTCATCACCTATCGTTTGATGAGTCCAAAGGATCATTTTCTCATATTTTAAGTCACCTTAAGCCTTAGTATGTTGTAATAAGATACAATACATAACTCATAAATGTCATAACTCTTCATAGATGCATCTCTAATGTTCCAAATGAACTATAACATACAAATAATGAATCCTATCTCTAGAGATTAATATCTCACATAGCATCAAATATCACAAGAATTCATCATCTCAAATCATCATCACATAAACATTCCCTTAAATGGCCAAACACTTAAATTGGGTAACTCAAATTGTCAAATTATTTTCTTATGCATCTAAGGGACTAATCATCATCATTACTACTAATTATTAACCTCAAGAATATCATCAATCAAAGTTGGACAGCATAGGCAGTAAATGAATTTCTATGATTTAAGGTGTTCTAGAAGTTGCGTTTTACTCTCTTTCTCGTTACTGGCTTTTTTTATGATGCTAAAATAAGTTCCTAAACCATTTATGAGTCAATTTCACTTAAGCAAACATGGTATAACATGGTTTTATAATCATTCAAAGGTGCTGGAATAGAATGTATAATTCATTTCCTTAGGAGTTCTAGAATTCACATTTTTAATTCTTTTTAGTTACTAGTGTAACATCCTAATTTTTAACCCAATACTCTAGAACATATTTAGGTTAATCATTAGTCTATTACTCCTTTAGTCTCATTCCTTACAACCTTTCATTAAAATACTTAGCGAAAAATACGAATAAATTTTTCCTTTTGAAACTTGAAAGCAAAACGCGAGCCGCGCACTAACCTAACGTTCGTCATAACCATAACGTGCAAGAAAAAGTAACCACACCATTGATAATCATGAAACATAGTATTATACATAACAATCATAATATCATCACATCTTCATAGATACATAGACTACTAACATTATTGTACCATTATTTACATCAGAACATGCCCATATATGTGAAGTCATCCTTATCCACCTATGAGGTTAGATAAGTGTCAACCCAAAAGCTAAGCTATCTATGCTCCCGCAGCGACCCTCTGCCCCGTCTGCTAATGTGATCCTTAAGCACGAGTCTCAGAAGAAGTTACAAACCTCGTTGTAATCCTCGTCTAGAGACGACCCGGAAGAAGAGGAAGGGATGAGAAACTCATTCAAGATTCTTAGTAGGGATTCCCGACTCTAACACAAGTGTCATCGTTGTCGTCCCCAGCCACTTCGGTTTTAATTATGAAAAAGGTGTACATGCATAAGGATTGGTTTTAGGCTTTTCAAATCTATTTATCCGAAGTGGGTGTCTTTTAGTATGTGTCTTTTAGTATGTGTCTTAATAACATGAATGCAACAGATATTTGATGAATGCATGACAATACCATATGCACATTAACACGAAAGTCGTAATACTTAGGCACATTATAAGGAAACATAAATCATATACGCGGCATAAAAAGGCATAGTACTTTTCATGTGACATCTTTCTCATAAGTAAAACTCTTAAGTTCTTTTTCTTAAAGACCACCCTCTTAACATATCCACCAAAAGTCCAACCGATTCACCGGCCCAGCGATAATCTGGTCACCAAATTACATCTCACCTATCGCCTAGGAATAAGCTCAATCCTAACTAGTCGTCACTAGATTTAATATGGGCTAATAGAGGGGGTATACATAACTTTCTTGGATCACCTATCTTAGGATCATTTCCTTCTTCGAAACGCTCTACTGGTATCTAGTACACAGTGAATTGTCCGCTTTGGCAAGCTCAATGTCAATACCCTTACGGATTTGTTTTCTCCCCACCGTAGTGGGAGAAATGCGTCTCAGTGTTATGTCACATCTGTTTTGGGGGTGCTCGGCCGAACCGGTGTCACCCAGGAGTTTTCACAAACTTTTCTCAAATTCTCAAGTTTGATGGGAAATTCGGCAGCATAACGGCGCTCACCGGATTTCCTTCAAACTTGCTTTGTGCCACGAAACTTGTAGGACATGCATAACCATTCAACATCATCATAAGACATCAAATCATTCTCAGAATCAATCATACGTCTACTGGAAGTCATAAGGTTCGTTATGTCTCGGGACCTACGGTATCTTATGTTTTGACCCTTATGGGCCTTACACTTGTGGTGTAGTTAACCTATCATCTTCTATCCAACTTTTATGCACCTAAGGGTTCTCTTCTAACAAATCTTATTATTATTTATGCTCTCTATTAAATCTGAACATCATCATTCCTTAGGGGCGGCATTATAAACTTATAATTGCGGGATTCTAGAACTTACATTTTAGACCCTTTCTTAGTTCTGTCTTCGCCTAAGGCGCTATAAGTTAAACCTAAACCAATTATGAGACATTCCTATGTCTAAGGACTAATTATAAACCATGTCTACCATATTATGAGGTTGCTGGACAGGTTCTAAAATTAAATGTTCTAAGAGTTCTAGAATTGCGGTTTTACGGTTTACTAGTTATTAGTTTCTCTATAGGTGCTAGAATTCAATCCTACTTCAATTGTAACCAAATTTTTCATGATTAAACAATCCTAATCTGATTATATTCCCATTGAAACAGTTTGGGCAGTGTCCAAAGGTAAAATGGATTAAAACTATGCTAAATCTTGACTTTACGGTTTTTCCTAGAAAGCTAGTTTCTCTCTTAACGTGCATAGAAGTGTTCCCACCTTATCATACATAATTTCCACACATTATAACACATCAAAACATCATCTCACAACAACAGACTCATCATGACAAGGCCGAAACACCAAGTCCCCAAGAAGGTGCATAACTTGATGTTTCTAAGGCATATGAGGTGCTAGTTTCTCTTGGAACCAAATTAGAACCTTTAAAACTCTTTTGCAAACTAATTTATTTTGTAAAAGAAGCTAAAACATCCTTAGGTCGGTGACCACTTGATCCCTCCTTAAAGAGAGTTAAATTCATAGAACCTTGTCGGTCGTAAACTCAAACAAATTCATGAGATTTAAAAGGATTCTTAAAACTTGACTTATTGGTCCTTGAAGCTAGATGAAACTTATCCCAAGTTCATCACCACTACAAGGCCGAAATCATGCATTCAAAGAATGCTCCCACATTAAACTTTAACTTGAGATAAAATGGGCAAGTCCTTGAGCTCTAAGGTCTTTTAAGTGATGACATAATTTAAACATGCTATGCACTTCATTTTTATTCTTCATTACAAAATAAAGTGAGAGTTTAAAGTAAATATGCCAGACTTGAATTGTAAATATGCAAAGCTTGAATTAAATATGCAAGACTTGAAATATAAATATGCAAAACTTTGAAATATAAATATGCAAGTTCATTTCTTTATTTTAGTGCTCTAGACCCAACAACAATCGACTTTAAGGCCGAAATAGAAAGGCTTTGAGATTTAGTTAGGTGATAGTGCAACTCTCATTTTAAATCTTTATGTTCTTTAGTGATGAAAAGTAGATATACTAGACAAGAATGTAAATATGAGATGCAATCCATTCGTTATCCTTTAACTTTAAGTGATGGCTTGGAAATTAAATATGAATGCAAAGCTCAAAGTAAATATGTAATGCATAAGCTTGAATTTAAATATGAATGCTAGTCCATTTTATTTCTTATTAGAGCTCATACAAGACTTTTGAAGGAACTTAAACCTCAACACAAACTTATCATGACAAGATAAAGTAAAAACAAGGGTGAACCTCAAGGGTTCTTTAAAAACACAGTTTCTTTTCTTGGAATGTAAACATAAATAACATTTTTATTAAAACTCAAGCTCTAGAGGCCTCCTTGTGATGAACTCATAGTCATCATCTAAAATCTCTCATCATCAAGCCATTGTGAACCTTAATGGCCAACATGGCTGAAAACTTGAGGAAAGAAAAGGAAAAAGGAACCGAAACTTTTGAGAAGAAAAGAAACATTTGAAACTCTAGAGACCATGATCTTGATGATGCATTAACACCAACATCATGAATCCTCATCATTGAGTTCATGTAACCATTTTAAAATATTATCAAGGTAAAAGGTTTTAAGGTTCAAGAAGAAAGAATAAAAGAAAACATCTTTAACTTAAGAACAAAGATCAAGCTTTAGAGGTTGTTCAAGTGACGAACATTATCATCATGAAACCTCATCATCAAGCTCTCATTCCTTTGCTCTCAAAGGCTCATGGTCGAAAACAAAGAGGAGAAGAAGAAGAAAAGAAGTTCTAAAAAGATTCAAGAGAAACTATGAACACATAAAGAGATTAAGAACTTTAAATGAAAGAAACTCATGAAAGAAAATCCCTGCCTAGTGGTTTGAAGATTGGGATAAGAGAAGAGGATGAAGAACTTGAAGAACTTGAACTTGAGAGAAAAAGGAAACTTTGAAGTGCTCTTTGGAAACTTACACTTAGCAAATGAACCCAAAATGATGCAAGTTCACCCAAGCAAGCTATTTATAGAGAAATGAAACAAATACAAGGTGCATATGGGGGTGAGGGCTTCGGCCATTACAGCATCATGGGCAGCCCCATGAGTTCCATGAGGTGAGATAATGTGGTCTTGAGGCATGGTGAGATATGGTTCAAAGTATGGTGAGGTATGGTTCAAAGTATGGCTCAAGCATGGTTCTTTGAGTGAGAAACAAATCAACATGTGTTGTAAATGGGAGAGAGAGGGCCGAAATTGCATCAGCCATGGGGAGGGTTTTCTTGCATTTTAATTGTGGTTTAGAGTTGTGTTTAGGTGTATCTTTGATTAGGATTAAGATTAGGAATTTGTAAGAAAGTGTTTAGTGAGAAAACAATTCTAGACACAATTCCTTGATTTAAGGAATTGGAGAGAGAAGACACTATTCAAGATTCCAAGAGTGAAATCTTGAGTTTTAGAAAAGAGATTTAAATCTAATCTAAGCAATCTTAGGTTCTAATTAATTTTAATAATTTATTTTGACTCTAGATTAATTATGGAAATTAATTAATCTTCGATTAGAGCCTAATATTGCTTAGGTTTGCTTAATTACATCATTAAGCTCAAAAATACTATTCTAGGGACAAAATCGTAATTTTGCACTAAAACTGCCCGGGACCACCAGGACTCAATCAGATGCTTTGGAACATGTAAAAACATGGTTTTAAACCTATGAGGAAAGTTTCGGGCTCAAACGGCACCTTTACCCGCGTAAAACGCTATAGGGGTATTTTGGTCATTTTGACCCGAAACTGCAGAAAATGAGACTTTTGTCTCCGGAACCACTCAAGGGTCATTCAATCCCCTTCAAACATTGAGTTGGCCCTTCGAGGACTGTCGGGTCAGCCATCCTCGAATTTCGGGTCGAAAATGACCTCAGGGGCATTTTGGTCATTTTCCACTCAGACAGAAAATCAGGGCGTTACAACTAGGCTTGCCAAAAGTGTCAAGAACAATTATCACATCAAGTAGCAAGGTGTCTAGCACATTTAAATTATCCAAAACAGAATCTAATGGTGCTGGAAATCTAAAGGCAAAGCTGAAAAGTAACATATCTCATGAGCACAAAATAAAGCATTTCAAGTAACTAAACTTTATACTTAAGATAACTTCTAAAACTCTTTGAAAACTAATTTACTTTGTCAAAGGTGCTAAAAATAATCATAGGACAATAACTAAATTAAAACATTCTTGAGATAAAAAGAAGGCAAGTCCTTGAGCTTTAGGATCTTTTAGTGATGGCAAAATCTTAAACATGCTATGCACCTCATTTTATTCTTCATTATAAAATAAAATAAAGTGAGAACTTCAAAGTAAATATGAGATGCAAGTTTATTTCTTATCTTTGAGTTTAGGTGATAGCTTGAAATATAAACATGCTAGACAAGAATTTAAATATGAAATGCAAGTTCATTTCTTATCTTTAAGCTTTATGTGATAACTTGGAAATAACTATGATATGCAAGTCCAATTCTTTATTTTAGTGCTCTAGGCCCCTTAGAGTATTTACTCTAAATCAACTATCAACTTTAAGGTTGAAATAGGTAGGCTTCGAGATTAATTATTAAATGATGACAAAGAAATATAAACATGAATGCAAAACTTGAATATAAACATGCCATGCAAGGACTTGAAATATAAATATGAATGCAAGTCCAATTCTTTATTTTAGTGCTCTAGGCCCTACAACAATCGACTTTATGGCCTAAATAGGTGGGCTTCGAGATTAGTTATTAGGTGATAACAAGGAAATATAAACATGAATGAAAAGCTTGAATATAAATATGCCATGCAAGAACTTGAAATATAAATATGAATGCAAGTTCATTTTATTTCTTACTAGAGCTCATAAACTTGCAAAAAGGTAAAACTCAAGCTCTAAAGGTTTCATTATGATGAACTCATAGTCATCATCTAGAAACACTCATCATCAAGCTATCATGAGAAACCAACAAGCCCATGAGGGCCGAAATGTTGAAAGAAAAGAAAAAGGAGAAATTGATTTTGTAAAGCATTAAAGCACCAAGAATAAAGCTTAACAAAGTAAAGAAATAATTATTAAAACAACTCCATACCAAGGTATGTTTTCTTGGAGATGAAAAGGACTTGATCTTGAGAGGAGGATGAAAGGAAAATCTTCCTTGGAGCTTGATGATGTTTTCGGCCAAGGAGGAAAAAGAAAGGATGAAAGTTGTGGTTCTTGAACTTGATCCTCTAGAAAGGCAAGACTAAGTGTTTAAAAGGTTGTGTATGATTGAGAAGTGGTGGTTCTTGGTGAGTAAGAAGAAGATGATGATGATGATGATGATGAAAGAACACTTGAACTCTTGAGAGAAAAAGAAAGAACTTAGAACTACTCTTGAAGCTAAACTTAGCAAATGAACCAAAATGGAACCAAGTCCATCTAAACATGGTATTTATAGAAAAACAACATCAAGGGTACATGAATAGAGGGGGTAGCCGAAATTCTCATGGCCATGGAAGGGAAGAAAGGAAAATATCTCTTACATGTGGTCATTCAAAGGTATAGCCAAGTATGGGTTCAAGCATGGGCTTAAGAATGGTGAGGTATGGCTCTTTGAGTGTAAGAATTCAAACATGTGATGGATATTGGAGGTGAGGTGGTGCCATTCTTGGAGCATCCAAGGGGGAGGAAAATCTTTCATTAATTGTGGCTTAGTGATGTGTTTAGGTGTATCTTGGATTAGACTTAAAATTAGGAGTTTGTAAGTAAGTGTTTAGGTAAGTAAGTAGGTAATTAGGGCCATATAAGACTAGATTAGAAGGTGGTTTCTCTAAATTAATGAATTCAAACTTCATTAACTTGGAATCAAATGCCAACATGTTTGCTTGATTTAGGGAATTGGAGAGAGAAAACACTATTTCTAGATTCCTTTCTCAAAGAATTAAAACTAGAAAAGAGTTGAGTTTTTCTAAGCAATCTTAGGTTCTAATTAACTTTAATAAATTATTTTGACTCTAGATTAATTATGGAAATTAATTAATCTTCAATTAGAGCCTAATATTACTTAGGTTTGCTTAATTACATTATTAGGTTCAACGGCACTATTCCAGGGGTAAAATTGTAATTTTACACAAAACTGCCCGGGGACCACCGGGACTTAAACAGACGTCATCAGTCACATGAAATCATCATATTAAACCTTCTGAGAAAGTCCCGGGCTCAAATGGCACTTATACCTGCATAAAACATTATAGGGGTATTTTGGTCATTTTGAGCTGAAAACTCGAAAAATGAAATTTTCATCTCCGAGATCATTCCCAACTCATCCAATCCCCTCCAACATTGGAGTTAACCCTTCAAGGACTGCCGGGCCGGCTATCCTCGAATTCCGGGTGAAAAATAACCTCAGAAGCATTTTGATCATTTTCTCTCAGACAAAAAAATCAAGGTGTTACATTGAAGAGAAAGATATTTAAGCTATGGATAAACAACCAGCTTGATCTTTTGTCAAAATAAAGGAATTTTCTGAAGATCCTCATGCTTGAAAGCTTAACAAGTAAAACTTATGATATTTTATCTTAGCTAGATCCGTTTTCAGCAAGTCTTAATCCAAAAGAGTCTTTGAAAGGAATGCTCAAAGGTATGAAGACCGAAACAGAGCATTCATAAACTTTGAAAAGCAGACTGATGCTTATGTAGTTTCTAATGCTTAAAAAAACCATAAGAAGGATAGGATCAACATATCGTTGTGCAGGGTTTCTAAAGCTCATATAGGGATCAATCCCTGAATAAGGAAGAAAGAACTTTTTGGACTAGGCTATGAATTTTTCCTATAAGAACTAGATTATGAAAACCATGTTTTTAAAATAAAAGATGTATGATCCTTTTTAAAACACGTTTAGTGAAAATGAAAAAACACATTACTCTTCGTGAGATTTATGAAGCTTGTTAACTGATTTTGGTCATTTTAACATGTATACACACAGGTTTCTGAAGACAAGTTAGAAACTATTTACAACCAAGCTTTGATCAAGTCATATACATCACTTTAGGAAACCATCTTTTTCAAGAATAAATGGTAAAAAGAAAAATGATTAAGCTCATCATGTATATCAAGACTCAGCTTAAAAAAAATGAGAGCAACAACCACCTTGTGCTCCTAAAGATACTTGGCCAAGACTAATCACAGAAACTGTGTAAGCTAATATCCAGTGTATATGAATGAACATGTCAAAGCATAGACATTCATGATAAGAGGCAAATATATGTCAGGGATATATATGATTAGCTGAGCTTAAATAGAGCAATGATATGATGCAGAGCTTAAGATAAAACAAAACATGAAGCATGATAAATATGTATGCATCAAACACATGAGCTAAAGAAAATGTAAAAGGCATAAAAGAACATGAAGAGATCATGATGAAAGAAGAAAAAAAAAGGTTATATAAACAAAGCAAACAAAATAATTTGTTCAGAGATATACAAAAGAAATGCTAAATAGCAAAAAAGAATCTATGGGCTCTCTTCCTTAGCATATGCTCCCCCTGAGTCCTCAGCACAGCCTTCATTTCAACATAGCTCCCCCTGAATCCCTTTGGCACAAGTTTTCTTCAATCTAAATTTCTCCCTCTTTTGGCATCATCAAAAAGGAGGTGTGCCAGGAAACGCATGCTGCATCCACTGAAACATCTGAAGTAAAAGTCTTCTATCTGTCTCAACTAAGCACCATGTGTAGATAGGGTTGCTTCAATGCTATCTTGTCTAGAGGAGATCTCTCTAAGATTTCACAGGATGACCTAATATCTTGTTGAAGATGTGGTTGAGGATGAAGATGGTATATTGATGGGTGCAAGAGTAGCTTTGGGAGATAGTGTAGGGATGTCAAGTAGTACAGTTTCCCCAGAATAAAGTGATTCAGCCTGAGTGATTCTCTATGTAGCAAAAGGATATGGTGAAACTATTATAGAAGTTACAGGATCAGAAGCAACATGCGCATAGGAGTGCTTAGGAAAGGCAGCACTAGTATGAGATGTTTGATACAGGGAAGGAATAACAATTTCTTGAATAGAGGCATAAGGAAAGGCACTTCTTGAACAGACGCAAAGGCAGCAGTATTTTTCACCATAGGAGCTTTAGAAGTCTTAACCACTTCTTCCTCCACTGGAGTTATATGGATGGAAAGAGGAGGTTGAGGTACCATAAGAACAATTGCCATATGTGGTTCAAATGGTTCTTCCTCAGGTTCTTCTATAATTGGTTCCATGTTGCAGAAGACCTCATTGACAAAGAAGTACAGACTATCCATATCATTAACCTTTGAATGTGGCTTTGGTTCCTCAGACTTTGACATGATTTCCAGGACTTGGCTTACAGTCATAAAGTCTTCAAAGACATCAAAAGCTGACTCATTTGAAAATATAGGAGCAGGATCAGAGTTACACCTAAATTATTGAGCTATAGGCTGATAAGGTAGTTCTTTGATAACCACAAAAGGTTCAAGAATAGTGTTTACCCTTCTACTGCTTGAACCTTGAATTCCTTCAGCTTCTTGTCTTTTCCTTGCTACCTCAAGTTTTCTTTTCTCTTGCAAAATCCTTTGTTCCTTAAGAATGAGGTCTTCCTCTTCCTCATCATCCGATGGCTCTTCCTCCCTAGTTGCTGCAATGATATGCTCTGCCTCACTCATTTCTTTTAGAATGAATGTAGCTCCTTGAACTCCTTTAGGCAAGGACTGTGTCTCCTTTTCTTGAACTTTCTTTCGAATAAGGAGCTTATCCAGTCTGCCTTAAGGATTGTGTTTTTGATAACTTCTGTCTCTTGGTTGATCTGCCCTTGCCTTTTTGAAGAAGTTTTGATATAGCTCCCTCAGACTCTTTTTCAGAGGATGTTTGTTCTTCCTCATCAGAACCTTCTAAGCTGCTTTTAGAGAGAATGACAACTTTCTTAGTCTTCCTTTTCTTTCATAAGGTTACAGCTATTATTCTTCTCTTGTCTTTGGTAATGGCACTAAGCACTTATTCCATTATCAACTTTGGCAAGCTCACTTTTCGTTTGCTCATCAAATAGAAAAGTAACATATAGTCCATTCCCATTAGAACATCTGTGCTTCTTCTCCTAAGAAGAACAATAAATTGCACCACAGAAAATACTTTTCCTACCCTAGAATTGAGTAGGGCAGTAGTAATATTACCAGCTTTGTATTTTCTAGAATAAGTGAGGCATTTTGACACTTCCTTTGCACTCATCCTAAGGGAATTTGCCCAATCTTTGTAAGCAAGATAGGTGACTCCAGCATCAGGTGCCCTAACCATATCTGCCAAGTCTAACAGCTCTATCTCCATGAAGGTATCCCTGATTGTTGTGGAGAGAGTGATCTGGTCATTTGCTTCCAGAAAGCAATAGAAAGCAGTAACCATTCCTGGAAAGATTCTATCTGAGATGTCCAGAAAGTATTCCTATCCTTGGAAGGCAAATACTTCCTTGAGTATCTAAACTTGATTCAATAAGGCATTAGCCCTTTTCCGGGGGCAATGGTCCTTCTAGAAAAATCTTCTTCAGATGTCTCCTGCATATGTGGCTTATTGTACATGAGAAAAGCTCCTCATCTAGCCATATCTTTTTCTATCTCTCGACCCTCAGCCATGAAAAAGGACTTTGAAAGAAAATGAAGGTGAGTTAGCATTTGGTGAAGTAAAGGAAAGGATAAGAATAGAAGAGATAAAGCAAGACTGAGAAACAATTGAGGTTTGTGAAAATGCAAAAAGGGTTTTAGGAAAGAGATAAAAAGGGGGATGGTTCAGTGTTTGAGGTTAGGATGATGGTAAAAGAAACTAGTTCCAAAAGATGAAAGTAAAGGTAAAAGGCAAGATGTGAGGGTTTAAAGAGATATGATGTAACTGAAGGTGAGGCAACGTGGGAGAGAGAAACTCTGACATAGTGGGTAGAAACTCCTGTTTTTTCAACATTCTTCTAGAAAAAGAGTTTTCTGACCCTTGATTTCACTTTCTGAAGAATTTACTTTCTAATCTACTGAGAAACCTTCGTGTCTCATCTTAGATTCTTTTTCTTGCTCTAAGTTCAATGCTCCTATATAACCATCATTCATTGATCCCTAAAAGCTTCTTTCTGACCAAACAACCTTCTTTTGAACACATAGTCTTCTTTTTTATCGATCTGTCTTCAAACTACTCTTGCAAACTAATACACCACTCCTCACATATATCTGTGGCCTTCAAACTGACTTCTGAAATACAGGTTGGTGGACCTGATTTTGCATACTGATCTTCTGACATTCTTGCAAAGTGATAAGCAGAGTCTTTAAAAGGATATGTTCCTTGATGATTTCTAATTGCTTTTCTTAATCTTCAGAAGTGAGAAGTGAAGAGAGACTACCCAGAGATTATGCAGAGATGCTTATGCATATGTGAAAGCTTAAAAACTTTTCAAAGCCAGAAAACAACCAAGAGATCTTTAGTCATAGATATTGTGAATACATCTTGATACAAGATCTTCAGTAGACACATCTATTTACTAAGCATCCCCGTTTTTAAATAAAAAGAAATTTTAAAAAAATAGACTAGAATAAGGAGTGCTGAATGGATTCTTGTAAGGATAAATAGCACAACATTGTTTCAGAGGTTAGGAAGGTGACTTACCTCAATAGATGGTCTTGCAACTGATTCCTTATCCTCAGCATCTGGGTTCAAAGATCTTAGCATGCTTAGGCTTTTTCTCTTTCGGTCATTTTCTCTTATATGGATTTGCTTGCCCCCTGACGATATTAGATTCATCCAAATAAACCGATGATGATGTTTTAATCATAATGAGCGGACTTTGGCTTTCTGTTGAGCTTGGTTAGCTTATTCAGCATAGCTTCCATCCAACTTTGACAACTCAAAGCTTTCTCAACATATATAGATATCGTGGTGGTGATGAAAGCATGGTTGATGGATATCTAAGGAATAACTTGGTTCTCATATCCTTGGGGATACTCTAAGAACTTTTGACAATAGAAGGTTATATTTAAAACAGAAACTTTCATGAAGTTACTATACATTCAGATCTTCTAGCTTCTATGTCTTCATCATACTAGTCATGTTGTATTTCAAAAAGATTACTTTCTGATCACCTTGAATGGTTCAAGCATACTATCTGAAAAACTGAGGTTTTGGACCCTACTTTCTGAAGCTTTGGATTTCATCTGCTAGCTTTATGGAGTTACTTTGAGATAAAATTTCTCAGGCCTTTCTTCAGGATAATCAAGATTATTAACAAAGTCTTCCATAGGCTTTCCATCACCATCATAAATGAGAGACTCTTGAGAGGATTATCTCTCAGGAATTGTGATAACTTCTCAAGTTCCAAAACAAGATATCTGGTATGATCATCATCAAAGTACTTCTTTAACGTTTTGAATCAAAGAGATTTTTTAGAAACACCTGCAAAAAAGAATATTGACTTTGGTACCCAGACTTTTATGGGTCCTTTTTTGTTAGTTATGGATAAAGAGATTTTTCAACCTTTCTAAAGAAATTCCTTTTTAGGATCCATTTGTTTTAAAGTATCTCTTTAAACATCTTGAAGAACAGAAACAAGATATATATATATATATAAGGTGCATAGACCCTTCTCCATCTATTTCACCTATATATCTTAGTTCAATTTTTGGAACAAAAAATGCTGACCATTTTCACAAAAACATAGTTTTTGAATCTTGTCAAATAAAATAAGTTAGATTTTAGAATGCCATGAGGTCCTCTCAAGGATTCAAAAGAAATTTCTAAGATGTACATATAGCTTCTTGAAGGCTTCAGAAACATACAACTTGAGAAGAGTAAACTCTTTTGGAGTATTTCTCTCTTTCAGATTTCCAGATTTAGACTGGACCTTCTCAAGTGTTCATGGAAACTTTATGAGCTCTTTGATAGGTTGAGATATATAGATGAATAGGCTTGAAGTCTTTCTAGCAACTCATCTAATGAAGTAAAAAGAAAATTATAACAGAGATAAGATGCAGAAACGTTTACCTCATGAGTCTCCGATGATGTTCTTTAGCCATGAGGCACAGAATGGCAACAGGTTTTAACATAGCAAGACTTTCTGACAAAGGCTTTCAGATGTCTGACATATTCTTCCTTTTTGCACAGGGATATGACAAATAAGTACAAATCAAATATATGATTTGTGACAACTACTATAGGCAGATGTTCTTTCTCAAGATTATCTTTGTCCAGATCAGTCATACATGAGATTGTTGTCTTCTTGATTTAGTCGTTATAGACTTCAGACACAATTCACAGACAGAGAATTCATCTCTAAAACTAATCTTAGATGATAATATTAGATCTTTCTACTTCATAGAGAAGTTTTAGCAATTTTCATTGCTTCATCATTGTAAAACATCTAGTATGTTACAATTTGGATCAAAGACATCTTGATACACGTTGAAATCCTTCAACATCATGTACAAACTGATTCATATAGCCTTTCATATGTAACACATAAATAGTTAGCATATACAACTGTAGCTTAAGGCAAATATGAACAGAGACTTGGCTTGATGGAACAACTGAACTTTCTCCTTTGTAAAGTTCATATCAACAGGTCTTTTTTGAATCCCTTTCATCATATGAATAAACTGTGCCATAACCTAGAGTCTTGTCAGCAAAGGATGATCAGATAAAAGATCGATCTTGTGAAAATGATGTAAGCCATTCTGTCCTTTGGATTTTTGTCCTCTGCAATCGTTGGATTTCTCTGTTGAAAAATAGAGAAAGAGAAAAAAACATTGCATGAATCTGTGTATTTAAACTACACAACGGAGAGAATATATATAGACAATGTGTAATAAATACACAATAATTACAAAGATATATTTTCCATAATTATAGATAACTACAGATATTCACATATTCTAACACTCCCCTTCAAGTTAGGGCATTTAGATCATATGCACTTAGCTTGTTACATAGGTAACTTATTCTAGGACCTTTCAATGATTTGGTAAGAACATCTGCCAGTTGGTCATTTAAATTGATGAAGCTTGTGGAGATGTCTCTAGATAGAATCTTTTCTCTGATATAGTGACAATCAACTTCAATGTGTTTGGTCCTCTCATGAAAAACTAGATTTGAGGCAATGTGTAAAGCGGCTTGATTGTCACAAACAAGTGTCATGTGCTTGGTTCCCCAAATTGAAGTTCTTTGAGGAGTTACTTGAGCTAGATAAGCTCACATGTGGTTGAGGCCATGGCACGGTACTCTGCCTCAGCACTAGACCGTGCCATTACAGTTTGCTTCTTACTCTTGCGGGATATGAGATTGGCTCCAATAAGTATACAATATCTAGAAGTGGAACGCCTATCACAAGGGGAGCCCGCCCAATCTACATCAGAATACCCAAATATATCAGTATGCCCCTTATCTTCATAAATAAGGCCATTCCCTGGTGCTCCTTGGACATACTTCAAAATACATATAACAGTACCCCAGTGAGCTTTACATGGTGAGTTTAGGAATTAACTAACCATACTTACTGCGAAAGAAATGTCTGGGCGAGTAACTGTGAGATAGTTCAATTTCCTAACCAATCTTCTAAATCTCCCAGGGTCAGATAGTGGCTCCCCCTGATTTGGTAGGAGCTTGACATTAGGATCCATAGGAGTATCAACAGGTTTTGTAGCAAGTAAAACTATTTCCTCTAGAATGTCAACAACATATTTTCTCTGAGAGAGAACTATGCCATCTTTGGACTATGCTACTTCAATATCCAAGAAGTATCTGAGTTTGCCAAGGTCTTTGGTCTAGAAATGCTTGCATAGGTTCTGTTTGATCTGTGCTATACCCTGAGTGTCGCTCCCTGTAATGACAATGTCATCAACATGCAAAACTAAGTAGGCGCAACCTTTCTGAGTATGACGATAAAACACAAAGTGGTCAGCTTCACTCCAAGTCATACCAAATTGCTGAGCCATAGTGGAGAACCTTCCAAACCAAGCCCGAAGAAACTGCTTAAGACAATACAATGATTTTCGAAGATGACAAACAAGGCCAGAAGACTCCCCCTAAGCAACAAACCAAAGAGGTTGCTCCATAAAAACCTCTTCCCCAAGATCTCCATGGAGAAAGGCATTCTTAATATTCAACTAATGAAAAGGCCAATGACGTATAGCAGCCATAGAGAGAAATAGATGAATAGAAGCCAACTTGGCAACAGGGGAAAATGTATCACCATAATCCAAACCAAAGATCTGAGTGTACCCTTTGGCTATAAGACGGGCTTTGAGATGATCAATTTGGCCATCAGGCCCCACCTTAACCGTAAAAATCCATTGACAACCAATCACAGATTTACCTGGAGGGAGAAACATCAATTCCCAAGTGCCACTATCCTGAAGTACACACATCTTAGTAATCATAGCTTATTTCTACCCAAGATGGGAGAGGGCCTCACCTGTAGTCTTAGGAATAGACACAAAAGACAAAGAAGACGGACAGGCATAATGTAGAGAAGAAAGATGGTGATAACTCAAGGCAGTATAGTGAAGAGACGAATTGTGAATGGAACGAATACCTTTACGAAAAGCAATGGGAAGATCAAGCTCAACCGGCAGCACCGAAGGCAGTGAAGGATCAGGCACCGAAAGAGAGTCCACATCAGCCAAGACAGGTTCGAAGGAAGGAGCAGGAACAGTGGTGGCTGCCAGTTAAGTGCAATGGGTGTTGGAGGTGGGACAAGCTCAGCAAATGGATAGGCTCGACGATAGTAGACCTGAAGAGGGCGAGGTGTGGGTGTAGGTGTAGGCAGAAAGGGTGGTAAAAGCATAAGGATCACAGGAAGTAAGAGTTCCTCAAAAGCAGGAGAGGTGGAATGGGTAGATAGCTCAAAGAAGGGAATAATGTCAAAAAAGGTAACATCCACGGAGACAAGATAACGACGCAAAGTTGGGGAAAAACACTGAAAACCCTTTTGAGACCGAGTGTAACCAAGAAAAACACATTTAAGTAAACATGCAGAAAGTTTTTCAAGACCAGGAGCTATGTTGTGAACAAAGCAAGTTGACCCAAAAACATGCGGGGGAAGAGAATGAAAGGGGTCATAGGGAAATGGGGAACTTGGTGGCCTAAAATAAAAGAGGGCAAGCGATTAATTAAATAACATGTAATTAAAACGGCATCCCCCCAAAAATGAAAAGTACATGATTATGAAGAAGAGTACGTGTGGTTTCAATGAGATAACGATTCTTGCGCTTAGCAACCCCATTCTATTGAGGCGTATGAGCACAGGACGTCTAGTGAAAAATGCCATGAGAAGCCAAAAACTGTTAAAAATCATGAGACAAATACTCTTTTACATTATCACTACGTAAAGTGCAAATAGGAACACAAAAATGAGTTTTTATTTCTTGATAAAATTTAGTAAAAATAGAAAATAACTCAGACCTGTGTTTTAATAAAAATAACCAAGCACAACAAGAATAGTTATCAATAAACGTGACAAAATAACAAAATCCTAAACTAGACACCGTGCGACTCGGACCCCAAATATCTGAATGAACTAAAGTAAAGAGAAATGTAGCCCGACTACTAACACTATCTAGATAATGACTCCGCGTGTGTTTCCCAAGTTGACATGATTCACAAGGCAAACAGGATAGTTTGGATAGGCTAGGCACCATACGCTGCAAGTTGGCAAGGCTGGGATGACCTAACTGGGCATGGAGGGTGAGAGGATCAGTGGTGAGGGAGCAAACACTTGACGGGGGGTGGAGCCAGTAGAGGCCAGGAGACTCACATCCGGTGCCAATTATCCGTCCTATGCTTCGGTCCTACAAGTAAACAGAATCTTCAGTGAATGAAATAATACACTTAAGGGCTTTAGTCAACCTAGAAATAGAGAGTAGATTTAATGGAGAACTAGGAACATAAATGACAGAATCAACTGACATAGAAGGATGGGGATGGGCAGTGCCCACCCTGTGAGACTGTGTGTGAGAACCGTTGGCCAAAGTAACAGTAAGTAAATATCTAGAAGTAGAAAGTGTAGAAAATAAAGCTTTATTACTGGAGATATGGTCAGCGGTGGCAGAATCAAGAACCCAAGGACCCAATGAAGCCGACTGAGAGAGACAAGCAAAAGAATTACCAGTGTGTACAACAAAGACAGTGGAACCAGAGTTCTGACATTGCTGAAACCACTTTAGGAAATCAGCATAGTCAGTCAAAGATGGCGAATATGGAGCAGGTGAGTCTGAGGGAGTAGGAACACTAGCCTGGGAAATATTAACAGTAGGGTGCAAATGAGGATGCAAAGAGTAACAATGATCAATGATGTGGCCTAGCTTATGACAGTGACCATACTTAAGGCGGGACTTCCGAGAATGGCCATGATTAGTATTCTGCGTGACAAGTACAGAGGTATCAACCGAGGCTGGAGGAAGGAGCAACTCAGTAGGTGATTTGGCAGGAACCCAAAGGAGAGAGGCAAACACCATGGAGAGAGTAGGCACAATCGGGGAGCCCAGAAGCTGATCACAAGTAGCAGAGTACTTTGGAGGTAAACCATAAAGAGCCAAGAGCATAAAGAAAGAACTACGTTGCTCCAACTCCTTCTAAGGGGTATCAGCCGGGAGCAAGAGTTCATTCAAGTCATGGAAAGCACCGTGAATCCTACCCAAATAAGAGGACATAGAACTATCAAGCTGGCGAGAAGCAATGATATCCATGAGCTCCTGACAAACACAATAGAGACGTTGAGTGTCATTGGTGAAGAGGATCTTCGCCGACGCCCAAACAGATTCACAAGTGACATGGGCCTGAAAGATCCATTTGCTGGAAGGAGTAATGGTGGACTTGAGGATGCTACACAGCTAGGCATTAATCTTAGCCCAGCAAGGGTGCCCATCCACCTAGATGTATACAGCCTTTGTGGTGAGGTGGTCACCATAGTCTTTCCCTGTAAACCAAAGTTTGATGTCTGATGCCCAAGTATTATAGTTGTTGCCATCAAGTTTGTCAATGGAAAGAGGCACACTAACATAACTAGCGAACGCTAGAGGCTTAGCCCTTGGAACACCCTTATTATCAGAGGAAGAGTTGACCGCAGCCATGGGTCACAAGAGGACAGGGGCAGAAGTGGTATTTCAAAAAACATGACTTCTATGAAGTGCACGGACGGTAAGGATGAGGGCAGATCCAGAAAGAGGAGGGTGTGGCGAGGTTGGCAACAGTGGAAATGGCTGGAAAGCTCGCCAGGCGTGCCTACATGCACGACGGAGAGGACCGTGAATGAACAGTACCACACGAGATAATGGCGGTGCGTGGAAGGCCTGATCGAGACCGAATCACTAGGGGTAGGTCGTGCAGGGAAGAACAAAGATGGGGGTGGGGTCGAAGGTCGAAACGTCGCTGGAAAAAAATGGCCGGCGGTGAGAGGGAGTAGTAGACTGAGGCTGTTGGTTCTGGAATGGAGGCACCGCGGAAAGGAAAGGCGGGCAAACTGGAAGGGAAACACTTTTTGGCCAGGAAAAAAATTCTCCAAAGGGCAGTGGGCCCTCCTGATGGCACGGAGTAGGGTTTTCTTTCTTTCTTAGGCTCTAGATGCCATGTTGAGAAATAAAGAAAGAGAGAAAAATATTGGATGAATCCGTGTGTTTAAATTACACAACGGAGAGAATATATATAGACAATGTGTAATAAATACACAATAATTACAAAGATATATTTCCCTAATTACAAATAATTACAGATATTCACATATTCTAACATGCTCAAACCCTCAAAAGCCTTGCTCTGATACTACTTATAGGTAAAGACGTACATGAGAATGGGGGTTGAATCGTGCATTGATCCTTTTTCACATTTTCTGAAGCTGCTAAAAATAATAACTATCAAGTGTAAAACTTGAAGTGCAGTGGAAACATAGTTAGTTGATTCAAAAAGTAGATTTCTAAACCTTGTTAAATAAAATGCTCTTTATTAAATGAAGTAACAGAAAGCAATAAAGATATATAAGATCAAGAGTAAGTAAAAAGATCCAACACAGATAAATAAAAGAGATCAAAGAGAGAAAGACAAAAAAAAGACACAAAGGATTTTATACTAGTTCAGCTAACCTGCCTACTTCTAATACTCAACAACCGCTGAGATTCCTTTCAAAACAGCATTCTCAACTTGAAAAAGTAAAGTTGGATATTCTTTACATTAGCCTTCCTAAACTCTCACTTGTGCCAATAGACTAACTCAAAGACTGACACAAGTTAAGTATTCTGTCCATAAGCCTCTCCTGGCTAAACCGAGTAGTATTGTACTAGCCTCTCCGAGCTAACATGAGAAATATTTTACTAGCCTCTCTAAACAAACATGAGTAGTATTGTGCTAGCTTCTCCAAGTTAACATGAGTAGTATTATACTAGCCTCTCCAAGCTAACTTGTGATCAGTTGCTACCCTGACAGTCACATTGAAAATAGTCTTGACACTGGCCTCTCCAAGCTAAACCGTGAGCAGTACCAACCTCTACTGTCACATTGAAAGTAGTCTTGATACTAAGCCAAACCGTGACTAGCAGCAACCAATGTTGTCTCATTGCAAGTAGTTTTATAGTAGCCTCTCCAAGCTATCTCATAGTGATCACTACCGGATCGAGAATACAAAGGTTAAGTGTTTGGGTTGCCACTCAAACTAACCTACACTCAAGTTTCCTTACCATATACATAGCAATTCCTGGAAAAAAACTTGAATGACTTCCTTCTTCTATTTTTTCCATAGGAAGAGCATAAATCTAACTAAGAATATAGAAGGAAGATTTTCTTACATTTCAAGGATAAAAACTGATTACATGATAGAGATTGAATATTCAAGAAAGTGGGAAGAGATTTTTGTAGAGTTTCCTCTATTCAGTCTTCAAATCTCTCATTTGTCTTTAAGCTTAGCATCTCCTTACATAATGGTCTTTCTTTGTGACTGTTGCCATAGATCAGTTCTTCAAGTGGCACGTGTTGAACATCAGTTGTGTCTTGAAAAGAACAACTAGAAGAGAGGTTGACAAAACGGTCATCTCGATTTCAAAAGCCATTGTAAATATGAGTTTTCTAATCTTCCTTCAGAAACCACTTTTCTACTTTCTGAGCTTGCTTTCTGAACTCCTCCTTCATGAAGCCAAGGCAATTGATCAAATAGGCAGAAGAGATGATGTACCAGTTTGAAACTGGGTTTGACTTGAATATTTGAAATTCAAATTTCAATTTCCTTCCCTTTCATGTAGCATTCTTTAATCTACTCATGGGTGAGCTTTCTGATGTACACACTCAATCCCTTGAAAAGTTTTTTCACTTTCTGATCTTCAATCAAATCTTCTTTGCTGATTATATCTTTGCAATTATGCTGATGGAATATTAAATAACACGTTGCTCTTGGACATAGGTTGATATCTTCATCTTGAGTGTACTTTCTGATGTTCCGTGCTACTTTCTTAAGTCTCTGAACTTTGGTTCCTTATAGCATTGAAAACTTCATCTCATCATTAGCCATCAAATGCTTGATAATTTCACTTCTTTTCTATTTCAACTCTCATAACAAAAGATAAACATGTTTACACATGTATAGTGAAATATATTCTTATTTGAGTAAGTTTTGCTCTTACTAATTGATAGAAACCTGTTATAATCTTACATGAAACTCAAAGGAGACATCAGTCATTCTTCAAAGCATTTTCTTTAAATTGGCTTTGTTGTCATTCAAAACAAATAAGCTCAAAGGGTTCTAAAGCTAACAAAGATGACTCAACCACTAAGGTAGTAGTAACCAATCACTTTTAGAATCCATCTCAGAGTCAGGCAGGCCAATTTCCATTTGGGAACAAATGTAACTCTAGTTGGAATAATCACCCCAATTTAAAGTGGGGGAATAATTCTCAACCACACAGCCAACCTTCACAACAGAAATACTTGGCACCTTATCAAAGCAACTAGTTCTTCCTACACCTTCATCTTCAGCTCCTACAATGACTACGATGATGAAGATAATGATAGAGCAAATGCAAGAAATTAGAAAAGGGAATACCAAGGGGAGAGAAGAGATAACTTAGATGAAAAATAATCTAAGCCAACAGGCCCCACCTGTTTAGTTACCTTCTTAGACTGTGCCCAATCCAAAGGGAAATATTTGTCCAATTGCCTTGAGATCTGGGATGAAAATTCCAAAGGTGTCCAGGCTTGTAGAGGAAGATCAGAAAGACAAAATTGGGTCTGGAGGTGGTTCTATTGAGCACTGCAGTGCTCAAACAGCACTACAATTCTCAGCCAAGCATGCAAGTGAAGAATTGGTGCACGAGGATCTCTCAAGTGAACACCGCTGTGCTCAAACAATGCTACAGCGCTCAACAGAGGCCATATGATAACTTCACTCCTCCACTGACATTCCCTCAAAGGATCTAACCAAAGAAATCTACTGCATCAGAATTGGATCCAAAAACTTGGGAACCTTTAAAAAAGTTCAAGTGATCATACCCCTATTGGATGCAATTAAATAAATTCCCAAGTATGCTAAATTTTTGAAAGATCTATGCGCCAATAGGAGGAAAATAAAGAGCAGTGCAGAAGAGAAGTTGACTGTGGGGTTGAATGTCTCATCCATTATCAAGTTGGGCAATCTACTACCCAAGTGTAAGGATCCAGGCACATTCACTGTCCCTTGCACTATTGGGAACCTATACATCACAAAGGCCCTCACTGACCTTGGAGCTATCATTAATGTTATGCCTTAATCTCTCTATCAGTCCCTGAATTTTGGGGAGCTCAAGCCAATCAGATTGCAAATTTAGCTGGCCAACCGCAGCAGCCCAAGACCAAAGGGAGTATTAGAAGATATTTTGGTATAGGTAAATGATTTAATATTGCCTGCTTATTACTATGTGTTTGAAATGGAAAATAACACTAATGCCAGCCAACATACATTAATCCTAAATAGACCATTTTTGAAAACTGGTAGAATCATGATTGATGTTTATACTGGCACATTATCAATGGAGTGTGGGGACATAAAGGGCCAATTTTGTTTATTTGATACAATGAAGTACCCCAATGAGGAACACTCTGTGTTTAGCATTGATATCATTGACTCTTTAATTGATAATGCTTGTAAAAATATACTCTGTAAGGATCCAGATCCCCTCTTCTCTACTTCCTCTTCTTCCATGGGATATGATGTGCCTATTATTTTAGAATGTCCAAAGTCTTCAGATATAGGTACTTCACTCAGTGAGCAGTCATTGATCTGCTAGGTGCTTCATGAACTACCCATATTGGAAAGGAAGCCTTGTGAAAGACAATGGATCTTGTTACATGAGCCTCATGAAAAACTGATAGCTGGAAGGCCGAAGTCTAGATGGAAGGAACCATTCTTGGTCACCCGTGTGCACCCTGATGTTGCAATTGAGTTAGAAAACTCCAGGATGATTCGGTATGACATTGATGGGCATTAGCTGATACACCTCTGTGAGGACCCTATGGATCTAAGGGCTCGAATATCCTATCTATGGGTTGAAGCTACACACCCTCTATGAGGGTCTTAACCGTCCAACTTAGGTAGCATTTATTTACTATCTCCAGGATAGAAATGTAGAGACACTAGAGATACAAATCTATTTGGTGGTGGAGACAAGAACAGGGGACCAAAAACACAAAATTTCTTTACCTCCAAAATGTAGGGATAATAGGGACAAGATATAGAGATGAAAATTTAATAACTTTGTCTTCTAATAATACCGCTATACATATTTATTATTTGTCTTCGTCTCCACTATCTCCATTGTCCCTGTATTTATGTTTATGTCCCTGTATTTCTTGTCCTAGGATAGTAAACAAATGCTACCTTAGGGATGTTAAAGTAATGTATTGGGTGGGAGACAACCCACCGTGATATTTTTCTTTATTATTCTCTTTTATTTTTCTGTATTTTATTTATTTTAATCTTAGTTTTGAGTCTTGCATTTTATTTTTATTTGCATTTTAAATCATTCCATTGGTACCTTAGAGGTCACATGTATAGGCTCACAGCACATGCACTTTATTGGCATCAACTATTTTGTATTATCTATGAGATTTTGAGCCTTTTATTTGGACTATCATGTTCCATGTTTATTTTTTTTATGTGTTTCTCTCTTTGGATTTGCATTCTAGAACTTGATTAGGGTCTTACTTGAAAACATATTTTCATGTGCATGATTGAATATGATATAATTAAGTCATTTTTCTTGTTTTTATTTGCTTGCCCATATAGTCAACCTTTGTTTGTTACCATTATTTAGTCCCTTTGAGCCTTATTGCCCATTCTTTTGCTTTAGCATATCCTTAGCCAAAAGTTAAAAACCATGAAAATCCTAACCTTTTAGGCTTAGAAAAGTATTTGTGCATTTCTTATATATGCTTGAGCATAAGTGTGGGGGAGAGCATGAGAACATGCCCAAATTTAAGTGTGGGGGAGGAATAATGTGTATAAAAACAAATTTAGTAAGTGACACACCAAGAAGAAAAAATAAAGAAATGAGAATGAAAAGGTTGATTGAAAATAAAAAAAAAAAGGTGTGCCACATTACAAAAGAAAAGTCTGTGATTGTGTTAATTTGGACAAAGTGTACCCTTAGGCAGTTACGCTCTTGGTGTATGCATGTTCTCCTTTGACTTGAGGTTTCGGCTCATTAGCCTATATTTTTATCCACCTTTACCCAAGCCTCATTACATCCAAATGTAAGTCATCTTGATTCAGTATGCATGTGTATATGACAAAATGGAGAATGAGATTTGTAGCAAGCTTATGGTAATGCATTTTCATTTGAGGTGATTAAGTGTGCATCATACCCCCAAACATGTGAGTGAATGAGTAGCAAACACTGACCTTGAGAAGATTTTTTGTATTTGGTCCATGTATCATATGTGAATTCTACTATTTGCTATATCCTTGTTCGTGTCTTGCTTGTTGTAACTCTCTTGATTGTTGGTGTGAAAGCTTACAGTTGTGCCTCTAGGTTCATTGGATTGGTGTATTGTCATTTAATTTCATGCATCATGCAATTTTAGTGTTAGAAGTCTAGTGTAGTCCTTGTATACTACTTCTCATCCATGCCTTGGTTTGATCTTAGTTTCATATGAGGACATGTGAAAACTTAAGTGTAGGGAAGTTTGATAAGGGGCATTTATGCCACTCATCTTGCTACCAAACCTTAGCTTTTTACATGAGTTTTATTGTGCTATTAATGCAATTAATAAGAATTTTGATTTATTCCTCATTGTATGATTTTAATAAAATTATTGGCGTTTGCATTGGTTTTAAAACAATTTGTAATTACACCCTGTTGTATTTGACTTGTCTCTTTGAATATAGTTTTGAGCATAGAAACTTTAGATCAAGTGCAAAAAGCATCGAGGCTCACATTCGAGTGAGCGCTGCAGCACTCATTTAGCATTGCAGTGGTCAGCAGAGTGACATTAAATTTTTTGCCTCACTATTCTTGTAAGCACTGCAGCCCCCATTTAGCGCTATAGTGCTCGTTCGATAGCAGACTGACAAATCATTAATCTATTTTTGGGCCCCAGTTTGGGCTATTTTAGAGAGCAGTATTTAAAGGATTGTCACAAACTTTTACCCTAGCTTTTGACTCAGTTTTTGACTTACTTTTAGATCTACACTTTAGGTTACTATTATTCCCTCTCTACATTTCTCTCCATCTTCCCTCTTTTCTTTTGCTATTATTCTCTCTTTTAAGGATTCCATTAGTGAAGGTGTTTTGTCTTAGAGATTATGGCAAAGATTATTACTATTATTTTCAGGTTTTCTCTTATCTTCAATTTTGTAATCCTCCGGGGATAGAGGAGTAGATTTTTTTACTAGTGTAAGAGTTTTCGAATGGATTGGGATGATATTTGAGACCTTTTATATTAAATGCATTAGTTTTCTTAATGTTTTGTAGTTCTATTCCTATAAATATTGTGGTGATTGCTATAATTTTTATTGGGATAACTAAATTGGCAATCGTCATTTAAGGACACCCTTTGGACATAAGTTGATAAATCTATTGGTTTATGTTTAAGGGAGAACATTAGAATTAACTTTCCGACTGGAGTTTAGGCTATAACAATTGGTTTATTAAATTAATGTGATTTCTAAATAAATTGAGATATCGTTTATTAGTTATTTTTATTGGTTAAATTCTAAAAGTCGATCGATCACTAGTAGAATTGCCAGTAATTTATTACTAATAGCTACCAATAAATTTAATATTTGGTCAATGATAATTAATTTCCAATCCTAGAAATACCTTGCACTAGTACCTTCTTTACTGTTGCTATTATCTTTTAATTTTAATTACTTTGCATTAACTCTTAAAACCCCCAAATTTCCTAATTGTGTTAAAGCCTCCTTGAGAGATGACCTAGATTGTGCCCTTTACTATATTTTTGGTGCAACTTAGTATTAAAATAATTTTCTAATTTGAGGACGTAGGCGACAGCCTCTGTTCACACCTCATTTATTTTCAAATTTTGCAACACAGGTCCCTAAGGTTTGTAAAAGCCTACACTAGCCTCCCTAGTACCAATGATTGTTTCGTTGTTAAATAGGTCATGTCTTTTAATGGCATCGATGTAAATATTGAAGACCATTATAATTGTAAAAAGATCATAATGTCTTTCTTTTACTAAAATAATGAATATGAGAGCAATATTGTGAATATAGGAGGATGATGTTTCAGTCACAGAGTGTGCAAATTGCAAGATAGGATAATATTTTCATTATGTAGTAAAAGAAGGAGCTTATGGTCTTTTTAAAATTATAATAGTCCTCAATATTTATATCTATGCTATTAAAAGACATGACCTATTTAATAGCACTAATAGTCATTATAACTAGGGGAGGCCAGTGTAGGCTTTTACAAATCTCAGGGACCTGTGCTGCAAAGTTTGAAAATAGAAGGGGTG
The DNA here is from genome assembly GCA_031216125.1 of Dalbergia cochinchinensis. Lineage (NCBI taxonomy): Eukaryota > Viridiplantae > Streptophyta > Magnoliopsida > Fabales > Fabaceae > Dalbergia > Dalbergia cochinchinensis. The sequence continues at coordinate 53,722,166 of CM062377.1, forward strand.
TCTATTACATTTTAGCAAATTTTAGGGGAGGTTAGTATAATTTATCCTATAAATTTTCCATAAACTAAATCATTCTCATAAATTGGAATTAACTGAAATAAAATCATATGAGAAAAATAAAATAAATAAAATAATAGAAATAACTTCTATGGTCTAAACTAGTCCAAGGACCCTATCTGCATTTTATTGGAGCACACTAGACAATTGTATAATAAAACCAACAACCAACTTGTCATATTACAAGGTTCATCACTAAAAGATACTGTAATGACTACTAGGGAAGTAGAGCAGCGTTGATGCCAAATTTCTAATCCGAAAGGCAAAGAATAGAAGGGTGAGTCAATCCAAACTTAGCGAGCAGATAATCATCCATGGCCCACACGAGATACCTAAATAAAATACATACATTTTGACGCAACATAAACATGCAATTTGGGATTTGGGTTCTAATTGGAATTTTGAAACCCACTAGACAAGCCTCTTCTCCTCACCAATCTTATTCTTTAGCCTTGAAGCCAATACTGAGGCACAAGAAACCATGCCAATATTCCCAGGTCCTACAATGCCAACAAAAGACCATGGCTCGATAACAATTATGCTTTGTTTGAATATGTTTTTGCGATATCTCGAATGCTTAAAAGGAAGAGGTGAGAGTTTATATGTAGAAGTTGTTCATAGGCAAGGGATGCATGCAGTGTACTATGGGAATGTATAGTGGGAGAGAAAAAAAGAGAAAATAAAGTGGGTAATACATAACCAAATTGATATTAATTTTTGTAAGAGAAATGATGCCTGACTATCTTTATACCTACACCATCTACTTCCACCAAACTAGATGACAGAATAAATGTATGGAGATTGTATAATTACATAAAGGCAAAGTGGGAAGAGGAAAAAAGAAAAAAAAAGCAATTTGACCATCCTTCTTTCATAACATGTTCTCTCTCTCTCTCTCACACACACACACACACACACCTCCAAAAGTTTTTATTTTCTCTTTCTCACGTTTCTCTCTTCACTCTTCATCATTCACAAGAGGAGAAAGAAGAAGAAGGAGAATTAAGACATGGATGTTTTTTACATAGATTTTTTTTTCTCTCGTCATTCTTCATCGTTCTTCATTTTTTATTTGGTATCTCTTTCTCACGTTTCTCATGTGTTTGTGGTTTATGTCTCAAGACATGAATTTTTTTTTAAGTTTTTTTTTAGCAACAAAACGAATTGAGAATGGCTCTGCTGGAAGCTGATATTTACTGTTATTATTGAAAACTGAGTTGAAAAATTATAAATGCATGTTATGAGAAGTTTTAAACCAGTAGTAAAAAGTTGTAAACTATTCCACAAAAAGTTATAAACCAGTAGCAAAATGTTATAAACCAATTAAGGACACATACTAAATAGGTTGCTGAAAATTGGAGTTGAAAAATTGTAAATGCGTATTATGAAATGTTGTAAACCAATATGCAAAAGGTTGTAAACCAGTAGCAAAATGTTGTAAACTAATTGAAGACTCTATGTATTCATAATTTTATAAATATAAAATAGACCCAAATATAATAATAAATTAAATTTTAGTCATTAGCAATATATTTATTAGTCTTATTTAGTGCTAATTTAATTTGTTGTGGAAAAAAAATAAGATCATTTATATATATTCATACATACATATGACGTTATTCTTAAAAACATAATCTAAATTTAAAGATTTTAAAATTAGATCAACTAGGAAATTTAAAAATTTTAAAACTATACTGATAATATTTTATTAATAAATTTATAATTGTATGAATATAAAATAGAACTAAATAATATACTAATAAAATTTAATTTTTATTTATTTGTAAAATTTAATCTTAATCAAGAGTCTTATGTTAATTATTCTAATAATGACAAGTATGCTTATTTATTTAGTAATGAGATTGTTGTGTTTACTAAATTTAGTTTGGTTTACATAATCAAATATTTTTTAAAAGTTTTATAGTTTAATATAAATACTATTTAAGAGTTTGAATAGATGAAAACATAGAGTCTTTAATTGATTTACAATATTTTGCTACTGGTTTACAACTTTTACATATTGGTTCACAATATTTTGTAACACGTATTACAATTTTTCAACTCTAGTTTTCAATAACCTGGTTAGTATGTGTCTTCAATTGGTTTACAATATTTTTCTACCAATTTACAACTTTTTGTGCAATAGCTTACAATTTTTTACATACTAGTTTACAACATTTTGTAATATGCATTTATAAATTTTCAACTCCAGTTTTCAACAACCTAGTTAGTATGTGTCTTTAATTGGTTTATAACTTTTTACATACTGATTTACAACATTTCATAACACACATTTATAATTTTTCAACTCCAATTTTCAGCAACCTGTATAATATGTATCCTTAATTGGTTTACAATATTTTTCTACTAGTTTACAACTTTTTGTGCAATGGCTTTTAACTTTTTGCTACTAGTTTACACTTTTTCATAACATGCATTTATAATTTTTCAACTCTAGTTTTCAACAATAACAGCAAATCTCAGCTTCTAGCAGAACTATTCGCTATTCGTTTTGTTACTGAAAAAGCTAAAAAAAAATCCATGTCTTGAGACATAAATCATAAACACATGAGAAATATGAGAAAGAGAGAGAAAATAAAAGAACGATGAAAATCGAAGAGAGAAAAAAATCTATGTCTTGATTCTCCTTCTTTTTCCTCCTCCTATAAACGATGGAGAACAAAGAGAGAAATGTAAGAAAAAGAGAGAAAATGAAAGTTTTTAAGAAAGAGAGTCAAGAAAATGAAAGAACATGTTATGAAAGAATGATGATCACGTTGTTTTTTCTTTCTTCTTTCCTCTTCCAACTTTACCCTTCCGTAATTATACAATCCCCATACATTTATTTTATCATTTAGCTTGATGAAGATAGTTGGTGTAGATATAAAGATGGTTACGTATCATTTCTCTTTTTTCAAAACCTGTTTAACACTTTACTTTGTTTTTCCCCCCTTTTCTCTTGGTGCTGGATTGCTGGCACTGTTAAATGAAGGGGAAAAGACCAGAAATGAAAGTTGAAACTAACAATTCTTAGAATCCAATAGCAAATCGAGAAATGAAAATAACTCTAGGTTTTCATTGCAAATTTGCAAATACATGAGCTTAATTCAGAACTGATACCTCGTTTCTCACATATTTCCGTTTACAATATCCTTCACAGAAACATAAAAGTTAAAGCCATTTCTCCCCCCTCAAAATCTAGTTAATGTTACGCGGGATAGACCCTGAAAAAGTATAGCAACATAAAAGTACACGATAAACACAATACTAGGCATAAAGCCAGTAAGGTTGCTCAGTAAACACGATCAAATCATCGTCTGCGGTGGATAAGCATAGATAATTACGTCAAAGTATAGAATGACTACAATGTTAGGCTTTCAGGGTTTTCAACAATTTTTGCGAATTTCTGAAGGAATGCAGCCAAGTCAGCTCCGTAGATTATTCGGTGATCAGCAGTCACATTAACCTGACAAAAAAACATTCAGAGCCAATTAACGACATCTTCATATTTATAAAAACATGATTCATATTTAAATCATGTCTTTGTTCTTGCGCTTCTTAAGACAAGCCTACATATGACATTAGAAGATACTTTCAAAAGAAAATTTTCACAATAAATAAAAGACAACGTGTTATTCGTCCTTCCTAGTAAAGGGAAAATTACTCTCTCTACCATAGTTCCATCCACTTCTAGATTTTAGAGCTCTGCACAATCATGTTTTGAAAACGATTTATCACAAAGTGACTGGAAAAGACCAACTTTTTCAGCACTATATAGTTAAGAGTAGAAACAAGATGCTTATGATAGAGATCAGGCTAAGATAGGTGTTCAATATTCCTGTTTCAACAAAGTGCAGCTCGTCAGAAATTAGTACCATTTTGATATGGTCGTTCAGCTAAACGTGTCCCGGGACTCGATATAACACATTTGTAGTTTCTTCCGGATTTCCAGTGGTTTAGGGAAAGAATATTGTTGAGTGGTTAGATACAAAAAACGCTAGAGCTACGGCCTTGATAGAAGGACCACAAAAATTGTCCACAACGATATTTTTACATTTCAAGTTACAAATCGCACACAAAAGCTGATGATTGTGCAATTTCTGAATTGGACACTCCCTTTTTACTACCAGAACATGAAACACAATTTTGTACATTGACTGAAAAAAATTATCAACTAAGAAATGTGGTCCATCACTACTCTCACCTCCCAAGTAGGACTCAACCTACGGAATAACCACCCAAAAATAAAAAAAAATAAAACAAGAAACTGTCTACTGCATATTTTTCATTGCCAATCAGGTTGAGAGTAGCTTAATAGTTAGAGGCAGAGGAAGACCATAAATAAATATAATTGAAATCAATAAGAAGAATTTATATTTAAATGGCCTGTCATGGTTTATACTAGCGCACAATAACTAAGGCAAGGCACTATAATGTCATTTGATCTATGCTGCTAATCCACTTAATGAAAATTGGCTATGTTGTTGATATTGTTGTATCTTCCCAATTGGGGGATTATGGAAAGTATGGCAGAGAAGGGGATGAAACGGACGATCTATAGCCTCAGAAACCATCATAGAAACAAGATGAAAATGTTCCTTGAAATATTTGACTTTGACAGCCTTTAAAATAAATAAATAAAAATAACCTTAGTGGCTCTACAACCTCTACCCAAGGCCACAGGAAGTGTTTGGAAAGATTAAAACTAGGAAATGATTTGATTCGATTTAAGTTGATTTGATTTATTGAGTTAAAGGTTATGTTTGAAGTGGATTAAACAAAATAGGATCGGAGTTGAGTTGATTTAGAAATCAATGGTTATATTTAAAATATAATAGATTGTGTCTGCAATGATAAAAATAGGAATTTAATTGATTTGATTTGTTTTAAGTTTTAAAATCAAATCAAATCCATCAATTTTGATAGGATAAAAACAAGGCGGTTTCTACTATACCCTCTCAATTTAAAAGAGTTTGAAACCCCTCCCAAATATACCAATCATAATTTGACAAGTATATTAATTTAATCCAAATCAAATTATTAGGTGACATATTTTTTGTTAACCAAATTAACCTTTTAATATTTTATTTTAGAACTTAATTAGTGCCAACAATTAATTAGAGGACTAAATAATAAATATAATTGAATTTAACTTTTTTGCATCAAAAATCAATTTCTCAAATAAAAAATCTCTAGGATGTGTTCATCTCCAATTTTGGTGTCCTAGAACCAACCCATCTCATTCATATATGACAGATTTCCTTCCCTAAATTCTCTAATAATAAAAATTAAAACAAGTACAAAATTTGTGGTCACTACAATTTCTGGGTTGTCTTTGGCATTCTAAGTTCACATCATTGTTACCCTAATTGATCATTTAATGTAACTTTTGGCTAGATCAATGAAGGTAGATTGGAAGCGATGTTTGAGGGTCTTGAGCTTTTATTAAGGTCATGCCGCAGGTACCTAAGCTTCGGCAATTGACTAATTGTCACACCTTCGAGCACATGCTACTGCATAAGGTGTATTTGAGATACAAGCTTCAGGGAAAGCATCATCAAATTTAGTTCCAATCCATACAAAATGTTAACTGTCACTGAAAACTCTGCCAAGGTCACACACAAGTACATAAAAGAGATTGAAGCAACATTGCCGAGAAACAACTATTAAATGAATGAACTGAGAAGAGTTAGGGTTCTTGGAAAAACTGGGAATGAACACATCTGAGCGATTTTTTATCTGAGAAGTTGATTTTTGATGGAAAAAATTTAATTTCAATTATATTTATCAATTACTAGTCCTATAATTAATTGTAGGCATTAAACTCTAAAATAATATATTAAAAGGATTTCGTTAATAGAAAAGCATGCCACCTAATAATTTGATTTAGATTAAGTTAATATACTTGTCAAATTATGACTTGTATATTTAGGAGAGGTTTCAAACCCTTTCAACTTGAGAGGGTTTAGTAGAAAACACCTAAAAACAAATGAAGTACATCCCATGGAATTGCAAATAAAATCATTTTTTATTCTTTTAAAGATCCAAACACAAGATTTGATTTCCAAATCAAATCATTTCAATTTTTTAATCATTCCAAATACTTTCGTAGTGTTGATTGAATATGTGAAGGTGTTATGTAGTGTTCAAAATGGTGATCTACAGACATTCGAAGCTATAGGTTCTAGGTTCATGCCCAAATAGAACCACCAAATTTGAGAGCAGTGAATTAGGTAAAGAGATTCAGAATAAACCATCAAGAAAGCTTTGTTGTTGTAGGGATGTCTTCAATAGGGATGAATATAATGGAGACTCCATTTTCATGTACTGTGTCAAGCATTATGGTTGAGAGGGTTGCAAGGATGTCAAAAAACTACAAACTCATCCTACATATATGTTTAAGATATACCTTTGCCACCAATAACCAGTCAAGCCATCTAACTATGATTTATGGGACACCTATGATGGATCAAGAATCTGAGTGACAAGCTAAGGAAGGCAATAGTTTATATGAAGAGAGCAAAAGCAAAGGTCCATATAAGAATTGTATTTGGAAACTTTGGGAAGTGCTAAAATCATGTAGGATTTCCAGGGTAAGAGTAGGTGCAATCAAGTGTTTTTTCTGTTTGCACCGAAGCAATAGTGCATATTATTAAGTATAAAAATTCATAGATTAGATTATCCTAGTAAGAAAATCAAGGAAATAATCACTTAACTCACCAGCATTTTATTTTTCACACTGAAGAATCCATCTTTATCAGCCTGAACAGTAGGCTTTGATGCTCCAACAGCCATGATAGCACCCTAAACATAATTGGTGAAATGAAAGTCAAATTGCTGCAAAACCAAGCCACATAATCTCTTAAATTAATAGTTAAAATCCAACAGCTTGTCAGTCACCTGGCCTGGAGGTAGTATGGCATCAAACCTATCAACTCCAAACATTCCCAGGTTTGAAAGTGTGAAAGTTCCTACGGGCATTACACAAGGACTCATTCAGACTAGATCTAAAAAAGATTGCAATCCCAACTACAAAAGCCAGACAAACAATAACGAAACCTGTATTATACTCATGAGGTTGCAATTGCTTAGCCCTAGCCTTGTCCACTAACTCTTTCCATTTTTGGGAAAGAAGATAAAGGTCTAACTGCAACAACATACCAATTAACAGGGGAAAAGAAAGAAGAATCTATATTCTCAAATCACAATACAGATACAGGATTGCATCACTAATCACAGACACGGACCTTATCTGCATCCTGAAGGACAGGGGTAATCAAACCACCATTGATGGCCACAGCTACAGCAATGTTGATGTTACTGTTGTAGGTAAAGCTCTTTCCATCTTTGCAAGTGGCATTCACCACTGGATGCTGAACCAGTGCCATTGCAGCTGCCTTAGCCAGGATCGCAGTCATCGTCACACCCTTTGGTTTCACCTGAGAATTTAACAACAGCATCAGAACATGTGAAACTCAAAATCCCACCTTCAATTCCACCCTCAAAACTAGCACAATGCACTAAGCAGCATAAGCATTAAGCATACCCTCTCGTACAGAGCATCAAGTGCATCAGTGATCACAGGGTACCCAACGCGGAATGTAGGCACAGAGAGACTCTCCACCATGTTCTTCGCAACTGCCGACTGCATTGTCGTGAAGGGGACAACACTAGAACCCGGAATCGGAGCCGGCGAAGAAGCCGAAGCAGCCGGAGAAGCAGCTGCTTTCGGTGGAGCTGAAGTCACCGCCGGTGGAGCAACATTACTCGCCCCCGCCGGCGTGATCCCGGCAGCCTTCTCCACGTCAGCAGGAGTAATCCGACCGTAAGGCCCAGTCCCGACCACCGATCCAATGTCCACCTTGTGCTGCTTCGCGAGCTTCTTCGCGAACGGCGTCGCCACGGCCTTCCTCGGCCCTCCGGAATCCGCCGTGGCAGGTGCTGGAGGAGGGGGAGGCGATTGCGCCGCCGACGTCGCCCGAGCAGGATGGAGAGTTTCCGGCGCAGTTGGAGCAGCGTAATTGGCGGCCTTAGCCTTGGCCTTGACCTCGGCGATTTCCTCCTCGGTCTCCGCGAGGATGCCAATGGGGGCGCCGACGGGGGCGGTCTCGCCCTCGCCGACGACAATGGCGGCGAGGATGCCATCGTAGAATGTCTCGACGTCCATGTCGGCCTTGTCGGACTCGACGACGACGACGCTCTCGCCCTTGGCGAGCACGTCGCCCTCGGACTTCATCCAGGAAACGATTTTACCCTCGGTCATGGTGGAGCTGAGGGCGGGCATGAAGATTTCCCTGATCTTTGATTGGATTGGCCGCCGGCCCGGCCTGGAGGAAGGGGCTGTGGCGGCGGAGAGGGGCCACCAGGGGAGGGGAACGGCGCAGAGGGAGGAGGAGAAGGACAGCTTGGCCGAATTTGCGGTGGCAGTTGTGGCGATGGTGGTGGGAAGGAAGGGCGAAGCCATGTTTGGGAGTGGAGGTGGAATGAGAGGGTTTGGGGGAATGGAATTGAGGGAGTGAGGGAATGAAGGTTGGTTTGATTCGAAGGGAAAATAGAAGCGAAGAGAGATGAGGAGGATGGCGGAGAGGACGAGGGAGAGTAGGTTGGAGTGTTGGAGCTGCTTCGCTCTGTTAACATCGCCAATTTTTGAACTTGGCCACAACCATCGTAAGTCCGTCCCCATGTTCGTTGTTAGTTAACATAATTCCATTTCTTTTCAAAAACTATGGGATCATGGTGCGATCTCACATACAGATTTAAAAAAATCCGTAGGATACAGATCTTAAATATATTAAAGAATGACATATGTACTGTGGGTCCACATGACAGTAGGCTTAAAATTATGGTTTAAAATATAGATGAAGTTATTAATAGATTTAATTAAGTTTAAAATTAAAATTTGTGGTTTGTGTCTTTCATCCTCTGCACCATCTTCATCCTTCCAACCCATGGCCAGTGCCCCGACCATTATTCTAGCCTTCATAGCCTCCTCCGTCAGAGCACCTCAACCATGGAAAGGCGCCGTCGTGTAACTACTATTAGCCTCCATAGCTATCGACGTTATCATCTGCTTGGCGTCCCCCAAAATGCGTGGCTGCTCTTCACGATCTTCCTCCGCACCATCATCGGAATCATCAGGTAGCCACTCCCACTCGGTGCCGTCGTGATCCTTGGCCTCAGTGTCTTCCTTCTCACCAAAACCCTACCCTTTGAGGCAGCATTCTCCAGCTTCGGTGATCCAATCCCATGGCTCATCTACCTCGCCTTCTTCTTCAAAAGCTCATCGATAACCCCACCCCCTTACCTTATCATTGGCGACGGCAGCTTCTGCCTCATTTACAACGTCTGCCTTGCTGTACTTCGCCGTCTCATTCAGAGGTCACCCCAAGAAGCCGTCGTCCGCCACTGTCATCAGTAGCACTCACGAATCAATGGGGCTTCCAATTTCCATTTTTTTTTCCGTTCTTTATTTTATTTGTTGGCTGTTATCATTTTTTTTCTTGCCATAAACCACCTAACTTAAAGCTAATTACGATCATAATACTTGTTGACCCGAGCTTGCCCACTTCCCTTTAAAGTCCATATGTGCTTTCTTTATTGGCCCAACACACATCTTCATTGTGCAGATAAAAAGTCGATCTGCATCTGAGAATGCGCCATGGGATCATTGGTTCCTTTTCAGTTTTTCAACTTTTAAGTTTTTATTAAAAAAAATATTAAAATTAGAAATGAAAAATAAAATCTGAAATTTTTAATATTTTCTTATAAAATCCGAAAAATTGAAAATGGAAACTGGAAGTTGGAAACTCAAACCAAACAGTTTCTAAGGGCCTGCTTGGTTTGAGATTTTAGTTTTCATTTTTAATATTTAGAATTTTCAGTACTTCCTTCACAAAATGTGAAAAAGTAAAAATGAAAACTGAAAACTCAAACTAAACAAGCCCTAAAAAATCAAATATTCGATTCCTAATTGTAAGGATATTCTCTATGAGGGAAAACGAATTCAAATCAAAAAGCTGTTTTCCCAAAGAAGAGATAGAGTTACCCTATAAATAGTCCTTTACCACTCATTCATAAAGGTCTTCGACCAATTTCACAAATTTATCTTTTAAGTATAGCTTTTAGTTGCTTACTTTCAGTCTGTATAGTTCCTAGCTTGTAACCCAAAACTTCACTTGATTGTGTACCCTAGCACCTCTTGCTAGCCGTGTTGTTTATACTTGGCAAGTTCTTTTGATAAACTTTCTCAAGTTTATCAATTGACTTGTTCAGGTATTCTATATTCCATTCCTGGTTTACCATTGTTTTATTTAGTTTTGTAACACCCCGATTTTTCTATCTGAGCGAAAATGACCAAAATGCTTTTGAGGTCATTTTTCACCCGAAATTCGAGGATAGTCGGCCTGGGAGTCCTCGAAGAGTCAACTCAATGTTTGAAGGAGCTGAGTTGGGAATGATCTCAAAGATGAAAGTTTCATTTTTCAAGTTTTCGGCTCAAAATGACTAAAATACCCCTATAGCGTTTTACGCAAGTATAAGTGCCGTTTGAGCCTGGAACTTTCCCAAAAAGTTTAATACGATGATTTTATGTGTCTGATGATACCTGTTTAAGTCTCGGTGGTCCTTGGCAGTTTTTGTGCAAAATTATGATTTTGCCCTTGGAATAGTGCCACTTGAGCCTAATTGTGTAATTAAGCAAATCTAAGCAATATTAGGCTCTAATCAAAGATTAATTAATTTTCCTAATTAATCTAGAGTCAAAATAATTTGTTAAAATTAATTAGAACCTAAAATTACTTACATTAAACTTAAACCTCTTTTAAAACTCAAGATTCCAAGTTATGGAATCTTGAATAGTGTTTTCTTTTTCCAATTCCTTGAATCAAGGGATTGTGTCTACAATTGTTTATACTTCAAAATGAGTTTTAATCTCACTAATGAAGTAAGAACACTCCCTAATCATGTCTTGACATCCTTAATTGACCACTACCTCACCTAAGCCTAATCAAAGCTACACCTAAACACACCTCTAAACCACAATTAAATGAAAGATTTTCCTCCTCCATTGCAAAAAGAAAAAGGCGCCACCACCCCCTCAATTATCCATCACATGTTTGAAATTCTTACACTCAAGATACCATACTTTGAGTCATACCTCACCATACTCCACCATGCCTTTGAATGACACATTAAGTGAGATATTTTCCTTCCTCCAAGGCATGAAGTCCACGGCCTCCTTCTCCCTCCATTCACCCTCCATTTGTTTCATTTCCTTATAAATACACATGCAAATGAACTTGTAAGAACCTTTAGATTATTTGCTAGGCTGAGTTTTGAAGAGTTGTCTCAAGTTTTCTCATTTCTTCAAGAGTTTTCTTCTTCTTCATCTCCACCAAAGAACCACCGCTCACAACCTTAAACCACCACACAACTACCATAGATCAACATTCAAACACATAAGCTTACATCCTCACACATCAAACTCATACAAAAACCTTTCTTTCCTTCTCCTTCCTCTTTGGCTGAAACATCAAGACCACTTGGAAGCAAGTTTTCTTCTCTTTTTCTCCTCTAAGACCAAGCTTTTCTCTTCACCACTTGGTAGGGATTTTGTTCTTTAAAGTTTTGTCTTTTAAAGCTTTGTAAAAAATAAGTTTTTGCTAGTTTCTCTTGGCTTTTGGAACTTCTTTTCTCCTCTTTGATTTTTAGCCTTGAAGGCCTTGTTTACTTTCCATGATGGTTTTGATCTTCAAAAGCTTGCTTTAACTCTCATGTTGATGTTTGATATGAAAAGTTCTAGTTTTCTTAGTTCAAACTCTTTTTCTCTCTTTTTATTCTTGACAATGAGGCATGGTTTGAAAGGAAATCTTCTTAGCTTGAGGATGAGGTTTCAAGATAATGGACCAATGGTTAGCATTTGAGAAACCTCTAAAGCTTGAAACTTAGTTTTGATCTTAGCACACTTTGGCTTTTCCTTTCCTTTTCCCTAGCCTTCGTTTCAATTTTCCTTTTCTTTTCCTTTCCCTTTGGTTTTGGTTTTGGTTCCTTCTTCCTTGCATTGTTTTTTATTCTAAAGAAAGGTTGTTAGTTATTTTGATCTCTTGATCCATTTCCTTGAGCTTGATGATGATGTGCAAACCATAAGGTTTCTTTGAAAACCTTGGTACAAAGAACTCTAAAGCTCACTTTGTCTTGTTAAGATACGTGTTGGATTGAGTTTTATATTCCTTTGAAGTCTTGTGTGAGCTCTAGTAAAGAATAAAATGTACGTTACATTCATATTTACATTTCTTGTCTAGCATGTTTACCTTTCAAGCCATCATCTAAAATCTAAAGATTAAAACAAGAGCTTGCATATTCATATCACCTAAATAATTAATCTCAAAACTCGCCTATTTTGGCCTTAAAGTCGATTGTTGTGGAGCCTAGAGCACTAAAATAAAGAATTAAACTTGCATTCATGTTTACATTTCCTTGTCTAGCATATTTACTTTTCAAGTCACCATCTAAATTTAAAGACAAAAATGAAGTTGCATCTCATATTTATTTGAGCCCTCACTTTGCTTTTTTAATAAAGAATAAAATGAAGTGCATATCATGTTTATATTCTTGTTATCACTTAAAGATTCTAGAGCTCAAAGGCTTGTCCATTTATCTCAAGAGGAAGTTGGATATGGGAGCATTCTCTTGAATGCAAAATTCGGCCATGTGATGATGATGAGCTTAGAGTGAGTTTCATCTAGTCACAAGTGCCAATAATCTATGTTTTAGGATTTTCTTAAGTATAGGTGAATTCAAAGAATGTTTCAAGCATGACTTTACGTTTTAAATTCCAACCATGGACCATCTAAAATAGTTGCTGCTCTTATTTATTTTATGATGATTTTAATGAAATAAATTGGTCTTCAAAGAGTTTTAGAAGTCCTAAAATGATTCCATGAGAAACTAGTATCTTATGTGTATTGAAAATGAAATTTATGCTTGATATGATGTTGTATGTTTTCGGCTCTGCCTTGGCATGTTTGCTACTTTTTGGTGATGTTTAATATGTTAGAATGTGTATAAATTGATGACAATTGGAGTGGAGACTATTCTATGCATGTTAGATAAAAAGCTAGTTTACTAGGAAACCGTAAAGTTATAATTTTAGAGGTCTTTGGCCTAATTAACCTTAGCCATTATCAAAACTATTTTAATATGATGAAATTTTGTTTGGGATTGTTTGATCATGAAAAACTTGGTAACATTTGGTGTAAGATTGACCCTTGGCACTAAAAGTGAAACTAGTAACTAGGAAAGCGTAAAAATGTGATTTCTAGAACTTCTAAGGAAAAGAATTATGCATTCTGTTCCAGCACCTTTAAAGTTTGTGAAAATCATGTTATACCATGTTTACTTGAGAAAGAATGACTCATAAATGGTTTAGAAATTAATTTTAGTATCATAAGAAAAGCCGGTAATGAGAAATGGCGTAAAACGCAACCTCTAGAGCACCTTATATCATAGAAATTCATTTTCTACCTATGCTGTCCAACTTTGATTGATGGTGTTCTTGAGGTTAATAATTAGTGATAATAATGATAATTAGTCCCTTAGATGCAGAAGAAAATGATTTGACATTTGAGTTACCCGATTTAGGGGTTTGGCTATTTAAGGGAATATTTATGTGATGATGATTTGAGATGATGCATTCATGTGATATTTGTCGTTATGTGAGGTATTGTTATAGAGTTCATCATTTGCATGTTATGGTTTCATTTGAAACGCTAGAGATGCATATGCTAGAGACATATGAATAATTGCAACATTTATGAATTTTGTATTGCATCTTGTTATAACATGCTAAGACTTAAAGTGACTTAAAACATGAGAAAATGATCCTTTAGACTCATCAAACTATAGGTGATGAAAAGGTGATTCTTGCCCCCTAACCCATACTTATTAAGTTGGGACTTTAACTTATCAAAAGGGATAAGTATACACTAGTGACGACTAGTGAGGTATAAGCTCATAATCTAGAACTCTCATAGGATAGGTTAATAGGGTGTTCCTCATAGAGAGGGATAAAAATTTACCTCATAGAGGGGGATAAGAAATTTACCCTACAAAGAGGGATGAGAAGTTTAAACCCCCACAGAGAAGGGTGAGATATTTAAGCCACCTAAATAATTAAAAAGAAAGAGATCATGCCAGAAGAGTTTGCATTCTTTATTACATGATGTTAATTATGGCATTACTTATGCGGTTATAGTATGCCATGTTGCATCCTTGCATTAAGACGCATTCTTAAATAGACGGGCCTCAGATAACAATATTTGAAACATAATAATTGAATCTTATGCATGCCCACTACTTCATAAAGAAACCCGAGGTTTCTGAGGACGTAGATGATGACACTTGTTAGGAGGTGAATTCCCTACTGAGTTTCTTTTATAAGATTCTCATCCATTCTTTCTTTCTTCCATCACGTCTTCAAAGGATGATGGCTTTGTTTGTGAGCAACAGTAGGAGGTGACTGTGGATCTCATCAAGGACCTATGCATTGTCACGTGAAGGATAGCCTCCCTTTGCTCTAGGGGCTATCTGATTAGATGCAAAGGGTGTGGATACCCTAACTAGCTATGACTATTATTCCTTTTTATGTTTTTATATGATTGTACTATCCCGACTATTATTGGTGGGCGTAACTCCATTATGTTAAAGTACTTATGCAATGTGAACCTCTGATAATATTTATAAATGTCTTCATGATGTTGTGTTATGTTTTGAGTGTTGCTTTAATCCTTGAATGCTTATGGTGAGTCTTGTTCTTTATCGGCTTTTTGGGCATTTCATACGATGTAGTTCTCTTAAGTTACGCGGATCAAGATATGTTTTAAATTTAAAAAAATTTTACCCGTATTTTCCGCTAAGTATTTTAAAGGACGAGACTAAAAGAATAATAAACTAATGGTTAACCTAAATAAGTTCTAGGAGTATTGGGTTTAAAATTAGGATGTTACTAGTTTGATCTAGCCAAAGACTTATCAATAAGTACATTGGGAACCCATATTCAAAGAGCTAATTTTCCTATTTGAAGTAATCGTTTAATTGTTGGAACCGACTAAGGGCTTTAAGGTCAACTGATTTACAAGGTCTGACAAGCCTAGCACCTATTGTAACACCCCGATTTCTCTGTCCGAGGGAAATGACCAAAATGCCCCTGAGGTCATTTCCTGACCCGAACTCGAGGGTAACCAACCTTAGTCCCTCGAAGGGTCAACTCAATGTTTGAAGGGATTAAATGGCCCTTGAATGCTTTCGAAGCGAAAATTTCGTTTCATAGCTTTGGTCAAAATGACCAAAATACCCCTATAGCGTTTTTACGCGGGTAAAGGTGCCGTTTGAGCCCGGAACTTTCCCCAGAGGTTTAAAAACATGTTTTCATGTGTCTAGAGGTCTCTGTTCAAGTCCCAGTGGTCCCGGGCAGTTTTAGTGCAAAATTACGATTTTGCCCCTAGAATAGTGCTTTTGAGCTTAACGACGTAATTAAGCAAACCTAAGCAATATTAGGCTCTAAACGAAGATTAATTTATTTCCCTAATTAATCTAGAGTCAAAATAATTTATTAAAGTTAATTAGAACCTAAAATTGCTTAGATTAAACATTAAATCCCTTTTTAGAACTCAAGACTCCTAGTCTTGGAATCTTGAATAGTGTTTTCTCTCTCGAATTCCTTAAATCAAGGAAATGTGTCTAGAGTTGTTTAGACTCTAAATTGAGGATTTAACTCACTAATGGTGCAAGACCACTCCTTAATTATGTCTAGACCACCTTAATTACCCATTTACCTTACCTAAACACTTTCTTACAAATTCCTAATCTTAAGCATAATCAAAGATACACCTAAACACAACTCTAAACCACAATTAAAATGCAACTAAACCTCTCCCAAATCTGATGCACATGGCCGAAATTCTCTTCCCCATTGACCACATGTTTAATTATTTTCTCACTCAAAGAACCATGCTTGAGGCCATACCTTGAACCATACCTCACCATACCTTAAGCCATACCTCACCATGCCTCAAGAACACATTATCTCACCTCATGGAACTCATGGGATGCCCTCCAATCTGCACCCTCATGGCCGAAACCTCTTCACCCATGAGCACCCTCCATTTGTTTCATTTCTCTATAAATAGAATGCCTTGAGGAGCTTGCACCACTTTTAGATCATTTGCTAAGTTTAGGAAACACTCAAAGCTTTTCTTTTCTCTCAAAGTTCTAGTGTTCTTCAAGTTCTTCAAGCTCTTCAAAGTTCTTCATCATCTTCATCTTCTTCTTCCATCTTCAAGTTCATCACATCAAGTAGGAGTTTTCTTTCATGTATTCTTTTCTTTAAAGTTCTTGTTTTAAGCTTGATGTTCATAGTTTCTCTTGGTTCCTTTTAGAACTTCTTTTCTTCTCCTTCTTCCTCTTTATGTTTCGGCCATGGGCCTTTGGGAATGAAGGAATGAGAGCTTGATGATGAGAGTTTCATGATGGTGTTCATCACTTGAAACAAACTCTAGAGCTTGATCTTTGTTCTTGAGCAAAAATGTTTTTAGTTTTTCCTTTCTTGAACTCTTGAGAACTTTAGCTTTGATGATGTTTTAAAATGGCTCTATGAACTCAATGATGAGGACTCATGATGTTGATGTTAATATATCATCAAGATCATGAACTCTAGAGTTTTAAAATGTTCCTTTTTCTTCTTGAAGATTTCGGCCATTACCTTAAATTTTTCTAAGCTTCATGGTTTGATTTCCTAAAAATATTATGTTAAGTTTTAAAGAACTCTAAGCTTGACTTTACCTTGTTTGGATGAGTTTGGGTTATGGTTTAAAATTCCTTTAAAGTCTTGTTAAGAGCTCTAGAAAGATAAAATGAACTTGCATAATTTATTTTATGCTTGCATTCATATTTACGTTCTTGCTATGCATCTTTACTTTCTAGCTATCACCTAAGAACATAAAGATTAAAATGGAACTTGTATCATCACTCAATTTAATTCTCGAAGCCTTTCTATTTCGGCCTTAAAGTCGATTGTTGTTGGGCCTAGAGCACTAAAATAAAGAATTGAACTTGCATTACCACCTAATTAATTTCTCGAATGCCTATCTATTCCGGCCTTAAAGTCGATTGTTGTTGGGCCAAGAGCACTAAAATAAAGAATTGAACCATGTATATTTACCTTCAAGCTTGCACGTTTAAGTTTATGCCTTGCATATTTACTTTCAAGCTTGCACGTTTAAGTTTATGCTTTGCATATTTAAATTTAAGTCATCACTTTACTTTGTAAGCAAGATTAAAAATGAAAAGCATGAGCACGTTTAGTTTATGTCGAAACTTAAGAACCTAGAGCTCAAAGACTTGCCCATTTCATTCCAAGTTAAAGTTTAATGTGAAACCATTCTTTGAATGCATATTTTCGGCCAAAGTAGTGATGATGGACTTGCAAGGAGTTTTCATCTAGCTACTATGACCAATAGTCTATGTTTAAGTGTTCCTCAAAGCTTTACAAACCTTTATAAGGTTACGTCATCACAAGTTGTGATTTTATTATCTTTTAGGAGATGGAATATGTTTTGGTCAGTGACCTAAGGCTTCACTTAGCCTTTTGATGAATTAAAATGTTTTGCAAAGAGTTTTAGAAGTTCTAGATCGATTCCGAGAGAAACTAGTTAACTTATGTACCTAGAAACGTCAATTTAACTCTCTTATTAAAGTTAAATGTTTTCGGTTCTGATATGATGAGTGTGATGTTGTATGATGATGTTTTGATGTGTTGGAATGTGTGAAAATATCATGTGATGATGTAGAAGCGAACCTATGCATGATAGGTAAGAAACTAGCTAACTAGAAATACCGTAAAGCTAGAATTTAACATAGTTTTGACCCATTTGTTTATGGAACTAATCCAAACTATTTTAATGGGAACATAATCGGATTTAGATTGTTTAGACATGAAAAACTTGGTATCATTTGAATTAGAATTGAATTCTAGCACCAATGGGGAATCTAGTAACTAGAAAACCGTAAAAATGCAAATGTAGAACTCTTAGAACATTTAATTTTCTGGATTCTGTCCAGCACCCTTACAACATGATAAATGTGATTAATAATTAGTCCTTAAGCATAGGAATGCCTCATAATTGATTTAGATTTAATATATAGCGCCTTCGGAGAAAACGGAACTGAGAAAGGGTCTAAAATGTAAGTTCTAGAACCCCGTAAATACAAGTTAGAGATTTTGCCCTATGCTTTTCAGATTTAAGTATGAACATGGGGATTAGGAATGATGATGAGCCCTTAGGTGCATAAAGACATGAGCGACGGATGTAGAGAACTATATCTCAAGATTAAGACCCGTAAGGGTCAAAGCATAAGCTACCGTAAGGGTAAGCGTTTGGATGTTTTATGATGATGCATGAAGTATGCTAATGATGATGATGTTATTCATATGAGGAATTTATGAGACTATATGTTTATGTGGCATAAAGCAAATTTGGAAGGAAATTCGGTGTAATGACCATTGTGCCGCCGAATTTCCGACAAATTTGGGGACTTAAAGAGATTTTGAAAATTAAGGTACTAAGATGGGTTCTAGGATGACACCGGTTCGGCCGAGCACCTCCATAGAACTCATGTGACATCGGTACCATTTTACACTCTTAGGTGACACCGGTTCGGCCGAGCACCCCTAAGAGAATTGCCCCCTAACCCGTACTCAGATAGTCGGGATTTATGATTTATGATACGCTTATCGTTAAGTGGTAAGTAAGAACTAGTGACGATTAGTTAAGGTATGAGCTCATAACCTAGATGTATGACACGTTACGGGTGACACTGTTAGCCGAGCACCCCCTGGATTCGATTGTCTTTTAGGGTGGCCCATGAGGAAGAGAAGTTTCATGATTATGATTATGTCACTAAGTTTTGTCCCATATGAATGTTACTATTGCCACTTTATGCCACCAAGAATGATGATGCTTGATGTTATGTTTTATGTATGTGCATTAAGTAGTGCCATGCATACATTTTCTATTATGTTGCATTCATGACATTAAGATCATCCTAAAATGAATGGACCTTGGCTAGAATATATTTTAAAGTTTAAAATGAACTTAATACATGCTCAGTCATTTTGCATAAATAAACCCAAGGTTCCTGAGGACGTAGATGATGCCACCTAGGTAGTAGGAGGCCCTACTGAGATTCTTTAGCAAGATTCTCACTCCCTCTATCTCTTTCTTTCCATCACGTCTTCAGATGGCGACGTTCGTAGTGTTCGTGGACACCCCGACATGGGAGGTGCACTATGACCCGACTCACGGGTCATACCATTTTGAGGGCAGTGCACGGTGCGGGTTTTCATGTTCGTAGGACGCTCCTTCGCTCATCCCGTGCACACCCATCGCTTCTCCCCGACTGCACCCTATGGCGACGACGAGCGGGTTTTTGAGCAAGCGCGTACGCATGACGAGAGAGTGCTCCGCATGCACATCGCCGCCTTAGCCATGCGAGACTATCCCGATTACGTGCCCCGGACCTACTTCTCGGAGACCGACCCGTCCGAGGACCCGCCTACCCATCCGTATAGCGAGAGCTCTGCCCCCTCTCCACCATTGATGAGGGAGGGCAGTGAGGATACCGTGCCTCAGCCCCGGCTTGCACGACGACCGGAGATGCGGCCACACCGCGGGGGTCACTCTCGATCCTCGTTCCGCCTCTTTACGCCCGAGGAGCTCGTACAGTTTCCCGGATACTTGCCTCGTTCACGAGACGGACGTCAGTAGGAGGTGACGATCGACCGATGGAGTACCCGGTTAGAGCACACACCACTAAGATGGGGATAAACTTTCTTTTGTTTAGAGGTTATCCCATTAGGTGCACTCGGGTAGGGGAGTAGATCATGTTTATGTTTATGCTGTATTTCCTTTCCTGTACTTTCCTTGTACTAAACTAAGTCCCACACTTATAAGTGGGCAAATTATATATATATGAGATGATCTTCAGTGTTACTCATGGTGTGCCTTATGTTATGATGTTGTGAGACATTTGTTTACTATACATGGTTTACCGCTTAACGCATCACGCGGCTCTCACTTTTATTTCAAAAAAAAAATTACCCGTATTTTCCGCTAAGTAATTCAAAGTTAAATGAGAACTATGAAGTAACAGACTAATAATTAACCTAAATATGTTCTAGAGTATTGGGTTAAAAATTAAGATGTTACACCTATAATATTACTCATAACCAAATTTAGCCTATAACATAACCTAATATTCTTCATCTTTTTCATTAATCACTATGTTATGTATACAACCACAAACATAGCTTTGTCTCGTCTCCAATATCATTTCCATATGTACTGTTGTTGTCTTTGTCCTTCCTATCCTGAGATAAGTATGAAACATAGCCTAAAGGTGTATTTGAATTGATGGAAATGGGTGGAATGGAGGAGAATGGGATGGAATGATTTAAAACTCCATTGTTTGGTTTTTTGAAAAAAAAAGTACAAAATGGAATAGAGGATGATGGAATAAATTCCATTTAATTCTGTCATCTCTTTTTGTCCTCTTCCCCCCAATTTGAGAGGAATGGGATAGAATATTCTTTTTTATTTTTATTTGGGAGAAATAGGATAGAATATTCTCTAAAAGCTCTAAACTCGTACAACTCTAGCAACCTAAATTTAGCATAACAGTGATTGTGAAATCATGCCTAAGGATCACCCGCTTGCAGACATTTCGATTTCAAGCCCACAGGATATGTATCTAGTAGTTGCCACAAATCATACTGAATTTCATACTTCTAAGTATTATAAAAACTGAATTTTCCAAAATCTTATTTCTTAAGCTAACATCTCTTTATATCTTAATAACTCTAATATCAAGCCTTGAAATGGAAAAGTTCACAATCACGAAATCTCTAATACCTCGGCTTGATAATCTTGCCAAAATAGTTTAACTAATACTCTAAAATCATAATTCGAAATCTCTAGTCTTGAAGGATAAAGATATTGATAAGGGGAATTTATGCCACTTATCTTGCTACCAAACCTTAGCTTTTTGTATGAGTTTTATTGAGTTATTCGAAGAATTAATAAGGATTTTGATTTATTCCTCATTGTGTGATTTTGATAGAATTGATAGCTTTTGCATTGATTTTGGGATAATTATTGGATTAGAACTTGTTACATTTAACCTACCTCTTTGAGTATGGTTTTTATATACAGGAGCTTTGAATCAAGTGTAAAATATCAAGAACAAGGTTGGAAACTATTGGGAAGAATTTGGGAGCAAGATAGAAGAGTTCTTGAGCTTATTTGAGCACAATTGTAAAAAGTATTGTAAGAGAAAATTTGTATCTCTCTCTACAGGGATCGAATTAAGACAAATAAAGATATTTTGGGAAGATAAAAAAGTCATCTATAACTTTATGTACAGCTCAAAGCCTAGTTCTAAGAGCATCTTGGTGAAATCGAGTTGTAAGATTAAAGATTGCTGTTGTTCTGATGTTGTCTAACTTGATCTCCAGTAGTGTTTTCACAATATCTAGAGCTACAGATGTTTGATTGAGGTAACTTTGGTGGTGTTAGAAAGATTATTCAAGGGGCTACAATCACTATTTTTGGTGCCAAGGACAGATTCGGATATTTAAGGGGCCAAAATAACCAAATATGTGAAGACGTTAATTCTGTCTAGCACTGCAGCTCGTGAGATAACAGGATTGCAGCTCACTTATTTATCTTTGGGCCCACTTTAGCCCATTATTAGAGAGTAGTATTTAAGGGATTGTTATAGACTTTTATCCTAGTTTTTTACCTAGTTTTAAGCCGCCACTTTCAGTTGTTATTATTCTCTCTCTACATCTCCTTCTTCTCTATTCTTCTCTCTCAAGCGTTCCATTGGTGAGAGTGCTTTGTGTTTGAAATTGTGGCGAGGATTATTGCTCTTATTTTCAGGTTCTTTTATCTTCATTGTTGTAATCCTCCAGAGATAGAGGAGTAGATTTCTTTATTAGTGTAGAGATTTCCAGATGGATTGGGATGACATTTGAGACCCTTTATTTATATTGAATACATTGGTTTTCTTAATGTTCTGCAGTTTCATTCCTTTAATTATTGTGGTGATTGCTATAATCTTTATTGGAATAACTAAATTGATGATTGTCATTTGGGGAAACCCTTTGGACATAAATTGATAGATCTATTAGTTTATGTTTGAGGGAGAATATTAGAATTAACTTTTTGATTGGCGGTTAGGCTATAGCAATTGGTTCATTAAATCAATGTGATTTCTAAATAAATTGGCAATAGTAGTTTATTAGTTATTTACGTTGGTCAAATTCCAAAAGTCGATTAATCACTAATAGAATTATTAATAATTTATTACTAATCGCCATCAATGGGTTTAATATTTGGTTAATGATAATTAATTTTCAATCCTAGGAATTCCTTGCACTAGTGCCTTCTCTATTATTGCTGTTATCTTGTTGCTATTATCTTTCAATTTAAATTATTTGCTCTAATTCTCAAAACCCCCAAATCTTTCCAACTAAGTATTGAAGTCTCCTTGAGAGACGACCTATGTTGTGCCCTTTACTACATTTTTGGTGCAACTTATCACTTTAAAAATTTTAATTTGTTTGAGTCGCGATAGCTCTCATCAGATATCATAAACTCTTAAAATATGTTTGATAAAACAACAACTTATTACATCATATATTCTTGTAAGAAATCTCTTAGGCTTGCACATAAAACATTTCTATATCATATAATGCTGATCATGATCCCATGGTTTTTTAATCACATTTTCATGCCATACCCAAAATCATAATCCTTGGCTAACTTGCCATACTTGTCAATCATATATATATATATATATATATATATATATATATATATATATATATATATATATATAATCATAATTTCATTTCTAATGTCATATTTGACAATCATCATGCAAGAAACATATTTATAGCGATAAAACTAAGGCTATGAGATCAAACCCACTCACCATTTGGAGCCGGGAGTATGTGTCACCACTAACTTGATCTCCAAAGCATGGAGTGGCCCTAATAACTACCATAGAGCAACATTGACCCAAGATTAGTCTCTGCTAATCTCTAAACAACTCTAATTTAGCTCTAACAACATTAGGGGAGTACCCCCACTTGATAACAATGGGAGAAACAACAAAGCCCAAACCATGGAACATGTAAAGGAAAGGAAGGAGATGACAAAACCAACATAAACCCTTACCTTTGATCTTGGAAAGAGAAGGATTGATGATAGATTGAGTAGAAGAGAGTAGGGAAAGGTTTAGGGATGAAGGGTTTCGGTTTCTATCCCCAAAATCCCGAGCCTATGGTGTTTTATAGGGATGGGGATTCCACTTATCAAAACTACGTTGTTTTCTACTGTTTCTGTCCATACTGACACCGCTATAGTGGTCTTGCCATATTCCGTGACCGCAACTGTTACATTTATGACCACCAAAAATCACAAGACTGCCTCACTATGACCGCTAAGTTAATGTCCTCATTTATTTTACTCTCCATTAACTTTAAAACATAAATGTAAATAAGGAAATACCCCCCATTTGGATTCAAATAAAATATTATAAAAATCAAAATCCCAACAAATCAAAACCCAAATTTTGGTTTTAGTTCAAATCTGGGAATTTCCGAGATGTTTTAAACTTATGGGCTGCAAACAAAATGTTTAAAGGTTTCATGAAATTAATTAAAAATCACTCTTTAACTCATTTTGCTCTTGGGAATCATTACCGAGACTTTTGATAACAAGAAACTCGCTTTAACATATAGCCCTCCAAGGAGATGTAAGATACATAATTAGCGAAATCTAGGACCTGACAACATGGGTGGGTCCCGGGGGACCCTAGGGCCATATTGGACTTATCCCAGGACACATGTACCTAGGGTATCATGTAAAGCAAGACTGAAAATAAAAGAGATTATAGAGAAGATGATAGACACAAGGATGTTTATACTGGTTCTGTCAAACTGCCTACATCCAATAGTCAACAACTATTGAGGTTCCACTAAAACAACTTTCTCAACCTAAGAAAGTAAACTCGATAGTCTTTATATTAGCCTTCCCAAGCTTTCACTTGTGCTAGTAGGCAAACTCAGAAACTGTCACAAGTTGAGTATTCATTTACCAGCCTTTCCAAGCTAAATTGAGTAGTGTTGTACTAGTCTCTCCAAGCTAACATAAGTAGTATTGTACTAGCATCTCCAAGCTAAAATGAGTAGTATTGACACTAGCCTCTCTAAGCCCAACTGTGAATAGCAAACCAACTCAGACACTGTTCATGTTGGATGTAGTTCTTCCCAGCCTCTCCAAGCTGAACCATGATGACTAGAATGCCTCTATCATCAAGTTGCAAGTAGTTCTTCCCAGCTTTTCCAAGCTGTAACCATGACAAGTATATTGCCTTTTACTATTCCATTGAAAGTAGTCTTTGACTAGCCTTTCCAAGCTAAATAGTGAACAATAAGATCACCTTACTGATACATTGCAAGTAGTTTTACAGTAGCTTCTCCAAGCTATCTCACATTTATCACTACCAGATAAAGGATACAAAGGTTTGTGTTTGGATTGCCACTCAAACTAACCTACACTCAAGTTTTCTTAAAGATTATACATTGAAAACAGACCTGGGAAACAAGAGCGATTTCTTTCCATGCTTCTTCCTAAGAAGAGCATTTTACATTATAAGGACTAGAAAAAAGATTTTTACATATAAGGAATCTGATTACATAAAGAATAATAAACCTTACAGGATGAGGATAGATTTAAGCAGAGATTCCTCTCTTTTAAGCGCAGCCTCTCTCACATTTTAGAGCATAACATCTCTCTATATATAGCAGTCTTCCTCATAACTATTGCCTTTGATTAGATCTCCAAGTAACACATGTTGATCATCAATTGTATCTTGGAAAAATAAGCTAGAAAAAAGGTTAACAGATCTGTCACATTGGTTACAAAAACCGTTATAATGTTGAGTTTTCTGATCTCCCTTCAAAAACTACTTTTCTACTTTTTGAACATGCTTTTTAATCTCTTGTAGCGTTTGAATGCTCCACTCATAGGTGAGCTTTTTGATAGCGTAATTAGTTCCTTGAAGATTCTTCAATTTTCTGGTCTTTAATCCAATCTTCTTTGCTAATGATTTCTTTGCGATTGTGATGATTGAAGATTTAGTAACACGTTGCTCTTGGACATGAGTTGATTTCTTCATCTTAAGTATACTTTCGGATGTCCTGTGCTACTTTTTGAAGACTCTTTCCCTTGGTTTCTTGTTCCTGACCTAATAAACTTCAGTCCATAGTGCACGTAAACATTCTTTGCATGATTATAATATTCATTTCTTTTAAGCTTAATCTCTTTCCTTGATATGAAACATGTTTGCACATGTATAGTGAAATTATTCTCGATTGAAATTTGCTTTTATGCAAATCGGAACTGCTTGTTTTGTTATGTCAGGATATTCTTCAAGCCTTAATGCATATCTACGTTCTTTGCATGATATAATATTTGCTTCATTTAAGCTTAATCTCCTCTCCTCGAGATAAAACATGCTTGCACATGTATAGTGAAATTATTCTTAATTCAAGTTCATTTTTATGCAACTCGGAATAACCTATTTTGCCTTGTCAAGAAATTCAAGGTAGCCATTAGTTGTTCTTCAAAATATTTATTTAAATTGGTTTTGTTGTCATTCAAAATCATTAATCTTTCTAAAGGGTGTTGGAGCTTACAATCTCCCCCTTTTGATGATGACAAACTAATTTAAAGAAAATCTTTTGAAAAGATGTTGAAAGAAATAGAATATAATAAACCATGATAAAGAATTCTTTCAAACATCACATTCTGTAAATTTCAGCGAGTTCTTTTCTTAAGGCATGATATAGATGAGTTCAAAAACATTTTATGGCCTTAAGTAACTCAAAGCAGAGTTGTTTAAGTTATGATGAAATTTTTTGAACTACGTCAGAATCTTCATGATAAGTATCGTGATGATACTTAAGTAGATATGATCGTTCAAGCTCATTAAGACCAACAGCCTGATTTTCATTCAAAAGAAACTTCCTGAAATTTTAATGTGCTTGAATAATAATAAACAAGTAATACTTGTGATATATTATCTTGATAAGTTTCCTTATTCAGCACAGTTTGATCCAAGCCAATTTTTGAAAACAAAGGCCTAAAAGATGTATATGATGATTTTCAAAAGAACATGCATGATGATGATAAAAGCATACTGATGCTTGTGTAGTTTCTGATGCTCAAAGAAACTTTAACACAGATATACCAGCATATTGCTATGCATGGTTTCTGAAGTTCATCAGGGATCAAACCTAGATATATCAAATCATAACTAAGCATGAGCTGTGAAACTTTCACATAAGTATCAAAGTATGAAAGATGAATTTGATAAAGCCTTAAAACATATAGTTCATGCTTTTCATGTAAGTTTACTCACTGAAACAGATATAAGACTGATTATAACATATCATAATATAAGCATAGCACACATGAGAAAGATATGATTCTCCTTAACTGATCTTAGTCATGTTAAAGCATGGTAAGGATAGGTTTCTGAAGACGATTAGAAACAAATTATACACAACTATTTTTCGATCAAGTTATACAAAACACATTTAAAAGCATCTCATGTGAGATAGACAAAGATGTGTTAACACTATATTAAGCATATCATACATGTCAACAGATGAATACTAGCTAGAACTAATCATATATATGCATGTGAACTGAATATGCTAGCATGTTAATAATAAGGCAAGACAGAGAATACGCATCAGAAGCACACATTTTTAAACAAGATATATGATTAGCTAAGCACAATGATATAGGCATTGAGATGTACCAGAGCTTAAAACAGATATAACTTAGTGCTACAACAGTTATGTGAACACGCAAGCATAAGCACAAACTGATATGTAAATAAAGGATAAGAAAACAATAAAATATATGCATGTTAAATATTTTAAACAAAAATTCTCTAGGCCCCACTTCAGTATAAGCTCTCCCTTTGAATCCTTGGGCTACCCCTCAATGTAAGCTCTCCCCCTGAGTTCCTTAGCTTAAATTTTCTTCAGCTCTTTTCTTTCTCCCCCTTTTGGCATCATCAAAAAGAGGTGTGCAAGGAATTAGAAACACTATTTTTAACCTCGGCATCTAAGCTCTTGAAGAATCTCTAATAGCAGTGCCTTTATCTGATTGAGCCTGGTGTTGGTGAGCCATTGGTCATTCAGTACTGATTGAATTTATGTGTTGCTTGGCTATTGACTTGGTGATGGATCATTATTAGGAGCAGTAGCTTGTTCAAAGATAGTCTCTGTTGGCACTAGAAGAGAAGCATTAGCATGCCTTGCATCTATGTTTTCATCTCTTTGATACTGCTTATCTTCGGTAGCAGATTTTGAGTCAGAAGACTTTGATTCTGTTTCCTTCTCAAACTCTGTGGCCATGATCAGTCCTTTTTGTGACTTAGAAGGTTTTGACAATTCCTCATATTCTTTTATATCCACTAAGCTGCTTTCAATCTTAATTACTATTCTTTTTCTGTTTCTCTTTCTCTTTCCTCTGCATCTGTGGCAGCCTTGTCGAGAGCAGCATCCCTTATTCTCAGGCTCTGTCTCTTAGCATCTATAGTGGCAGCACCTGTAGGTCTCATTAAGGTCCCGAAGGAGTTAAGAGAGTACAGAGCACCTTCCATGTACTCGTACCACTAATTTGCCAGATGGTAGTTTAGGTGCTCAAAGATCTTGGTCAATAGCATACCATAGGGAACATTAGCACTTCTCCTTTTGTCTGGAGAAACAGCATTCAACATGTAATCGAAGGTTAATCTTGGTAATTTTCCTTTCTATTTGCCCATAGAGCAACATGTGGTTCATTCCTACAAGAAAGTGAGTGCTACTAAGATGTAGAAGGATAGAGAATTGGATCAAAGTGAAAACTTGATGAACTTTGGAGTTTAACATAGCAGTGCAATGATTATCTCCCCAGTTTGGTGTCTGAAAGAGTCTGTGAGACACTTGGAAACATCATCTGCTATAACTCCCAAATTTGTAAACCAGTTCACCTTAGATAAGCATCTGACACCTTCGTTAGGAGCATGAATAGTATGAGAAAGATCTGTTATGCTCAGAGTCATATGAGTCCATTTGATGTAGGAGGGCAAGGCGGAATCAGACCTTCGTTTGAACTGAGAGTGGAATGCAGTGACCATTCTAGTGAAAACTCTGTCAGTTAGATTGAGGAAGCCTACCCACTCTTGGAAGAGGATTAGTTCCATCAAAATTGATATTTGCATTAGCAGCTCTCTTCTTGACCTTTTCCCAGGTGCTATAAGTCATTAGGAAAAGTTTCTAGCATAGTTACTGGTGCTCTGGTTCACCGAACATGAGAAGTGTTCACATGCTCAAAATATGCCCATCACAGTGTTTACCTTAAGTCATTTTAGGATTTTTGAGGTAAGTTGATGAACAAAGGTTGGAGCTTGAAAGAATTTGAAAGAGTTGGTGAAAGATTATGTAAGATGAGAATCTATTTGGGTTCCAAATTGAGGAATTTAATGAAAGAGAATATGAAGGGTCTTGAGGAAGAGTATGTGGAGGAGGATGATAGATATGATGTTGTGTATAGTTAGTGGGAGGTTATTTGTGAGATAAGACGTAGCTGACAAAAGGTGAAACGACGTAGAAAAGAGAAACCAAAAAGAATTTAGGAAAAATCCCTCCTTTTTCATCATGCTTCAAAGGAAAGGTTTCCGAGTGTTGGGATTGCTTTCTGAAGGAGTTACTTTCTGACATTCCATCTTTACTTTCTAAACCTTTAGACTTTCAACATATCTTCATCAAAATACACGACTCTATATATAGATCCATACAAGATTATCCCTTTCCACTTTTTGATATTCAGACCTTCCTTCTGATTGATTATTCTTCTTTGTAAGCTTATAGTTAAACTGATCTTCAAGAGGCTTCACTCTTACAAACTGACTTTTTGATATACTATAGGAGAATCTTTTACAAACACATCACAGGTTTATCTTCCTATATTGGATACTATGTTCCTATACATTCCTTAGTTTCTGACCTTCCTTTCTTTTTCTGACTAACCAATCTTCTTATTGAACAAACTGTCTTCTTTCTATCTTGCAAACTGATAAATGTTCTTCTCAAAGGCTTGTGGTCTTACAAACTGACATCTGGTATGCTGGCTGATAATCTGATCTTGCAATTTGAGCTTCTGATATGGAATATTGACTTTCTGATGTTCTAACCAATCCTCTAATATTGTAGACTAAGCTTTTGCTATTCTTGTGAGCTGTCTTGCAAAGCCTTTAAGATGGTACACCATCTGATGGCTTCTGATGACTTTTCCAAATCATTAGGTGGGAGTCATGAAGAGAGAATCCCCAGAGATTTTTATGTGTGAATGCTTATGCAGATGTGAAAACTTTCAAAAAAGAAGAACACTTTTCAAAAACAGGAAAAAAAACATTTAAGAGACCTTTAGCAATAGATTTTATGAATACTTCTTAACACAGGGTCTTCAGTAATCATATCTATAACATCATATCTCCATTTTTAAACAAGATAACACATAAAAGGATTTCACAAAAAAAAAAAAAACATGGATATAGAGTGCTGAAAGGACCCTTGATAAGATAAATAGCACAGTATTATCTCAAAAGATAAGAAAAAAGAATTACCTTAAGAGATGGTCTTTCAGCTGATTTCTTATCCACAACATATGGGTGCAAAGATTTTAGCATCACTTGTGCTTTTTCTTTTAGCTCTTTCTTTGAAGAAATTCTTAGCAGTGAGTAGCATACAAATACAAAGGCTTCGTCATAAGATTTTATCTGTTAATATGCATAGCCTTGTGCAGCCGTGCTTTCCCTGATGATATCTAGTTTATCCAGATTGTCCTTGAACTTCTTCTTAGTACTAATAATGATGTTTCAATCATGCTGTGTAGAGTTTGCCTTTCTCTTGAACTTGATCAGCACATTTTGCATAACTTCCACCAGACTTTGATTACTCAAAGCTTTTTCATTTTATTCAGATGCAAGGGTGGTGATGAAAGCACGGTTGACATTTAGCCAGGAGATGACTTAGTTCTCATACCCTTGGAAGACACTTCATAAACTTAGACAATAGAAGACTGTCTTTAAAACAAAAGCTTTCGTGAAGTTTCTATACATTCAGATTCTTCAGCTTCTGTGTCACCTTCATACTACTCATATCGTAGTCTAAAAAGATTACTTTTTGATCATCTGGAAAGGTCAGAGCATAATTTTTGAAGTGTTGAGGTTCTGGAGCCTACTTCCTGGAGTTTTGGCTTTCATCTGCTAGCTTTCTAGAGTTTTCTTGAAATATATTTTCTCAGGACTTTCCTTAAGATTATCGAGATTGACAACAAGATCTTCTTTAAGCTTTCCATCATCATTATACTTGAGAGATTCTTGAGTAGTTTATCATTCAGAAAATATGATAACTCTCATGTTCAAAACATGATATCTGGAATGATCATCATCTGTGTAACACCCTAGTAATTAACCAGATACACCTAGGTTGAATCTGATTAATGACTAGACTTTACTCCTTGCTTTGGTTCTTTCTTCATAATTTGAAAATACTTAGTGAAATTACGAGCCATTTTTTTTTAAAACACATAATTGAAAACGTGAGCCGAGTACAACGTGAACGAGTAAGCGGAGTATAATAAGACGTTTAAGAATATATCACATCATATCACTTAGGCTCCATCATATAACATCCATAAGCACATTATAGCATATATTTACATACAATAACCTCACTCAAAGGGTGGGTTATGTTCATATACTTAAGGAAATACATGCCCCTAAACTAGATAACTCCATAAGCCGGGAAGGTTATCCTAAAACTAGGGTGCATGATCACACATAAATCTACTAAGAACCCTCTATGGCCACTGTCCTGGAAATGGGGGAATAAATCCGATCCACTGATGAGCTCCCTCGAGAGGGGACACACGAGATGCACCAAGCTGGGGTCGCATAGACGACCTTCTTGCTAACCTCGGCTGAACAACTGTTTCCTCACTACCCTCTCTTACACGTGTAGGAGTAGGAGCAGAGCTCTCAGAATATACATGAGTAGGAGTGTCCTCTGAAGGATCAGTTTCAGAATATCTCGTCTCGGGAACATACTCTGGAAACCCATGGACAGCAGATGAAGCGGGATAAGAACGTAACATCCTTTCATCAAGTGGACGTGCATGTTCGAAAACCATTTCATCGCTATAGGGAGAAGTAGGAGAAAATCGATAACTAGGGACAGGATGTGCAAATGGACGACCTATGTAAATAAAAACACGAATCACAAGACCTCCCTTCAAAATGATACGAGCGATGCAGGATCATAGTGAAATTCCCAAGTAGGGGTATCAACGAGCAGACGAATGTCGCCATCTCGAATCTGGAGGCAATGACGGAAATAAAGAAAAGGAGTGAGAATCTTGCTAAAGAATTCTCAAGAAGGTACCTCCTTCTACAGTGTCATCATCAAAGTCCCAGGAACCTCGGGATTATTCTAAAATAGTGAGCACGCAAAGATTCATTTTAAGTTGGGACAAATACTTAACCGAGGTTCGTCAATTTTTAATCATCGTCTTATAATGCATCATAATCTTAACATGTCATATTTATAATGAACTTTTCCTTTATCATTACATCATTTTCCTCATCATCATTATCAAATAACATGCATAAAAGAACGTCATATAATATTAGCTACATGTGGACATAGTGCACATATTTCATTTCTTTAGTGCCTTAGGTGACTTAAAATCTTATCATCATCATTATTTTCCTTAGGCCACCCTATACTCTACCCTTTTGGGAGTAATTTAGGTTATGAGCTCATACTTTACTAGTCGTCACTAGCATATACTTATCCCTTTTGATAAGCTAAAGTCCTGACTCTACCCTTTTGAGAGAACGGGTTAGGGGGCTAAAATCACCTTTTCACCACCTATAGTCTGATGGTTCCAAAGGATCATTTTCTTATAAGTTTAAGTCACCATTAAATCTTTGCATGTTATATCATAATACAATTCATAAACATCATAACATTTTCTCATTTATAGTCTTAAGCTAGAATAATATATATCATCTGTAATCATGCATATGCGAGATTCCCAGGAAAGAGAGGTGGGTCACAATAGACACGCTTAAATACCAAGTCTTTCCTTAGCCAGAACCTTTCCAAATTACACTTTTACAATGATACACTTTCTTCTAGCAACAAAGGTAAATTTTACATAATAAAGAACATTTCATGTATAAGCATTCTCATTATTTGCAACAAAGCAACTATAACATGCAAGCCAGGAAATCATTCAATAAGCATCCAATCCTTACATAGAATTATCAATTATAGAACTAATTAGTTACTAAACCAATTATGAATCATTCCCTTAACAATAAACCATAATTATCACAACTTCAATCATATCAAATCATTATCACACATTGATACTAAACTCAGATCAGTGTGCGATTCATGAACCTCATGCAATTACATAGAATCATATTTTAAGTGCATATAAATTACTAGTTCCCCGTAAAATCCTTGCAAAGCCTTAAAACTCATTTAGAAACTAGTTCTTTTGTCAAATTTGGGAGGATCTTCACAATTAAAATTCTCACTTAAGATAAAAGGAGTAAGTCTTGAGCTTTAGAGATTTAGGTGACATCTTAGAATTATAAACATGCTATGCAACCTTATTTTAATCTTATCTTTATAAGGTGATAGCTTGGAATTATAAACATGATATGCAATTCCATTTCTTTATCTTTAAGATTTAAGGTGATGACTTGAAAATTAAACATGATGCAAGAACTTGAAATATAAACATGATACAAGAAAGCTGGAGCGGCGGTAATCCGCACAGACCAAGAGAGGAGAAGAGAATATTAAGAAACCGGAGCGGCGGTAGTCCGCCTGGGACCGATAGAAGGAGAAGAGATTATTAAGAAACCGGAGGCGGTAGTCCACAGACCAATAAAGGGAGAAGAGAATTATTATTACATCTTTTTAAGCTCCAATCTCAAGACTTTTTAAAGAATAAATTCTTTAACTCCAATAATCATATTTCTTTGCTTGTGATACATGGGCAAGTCTTTGAGCTCTAGGATCTTTAGGTGATGGCATAAAATAAACATGCCATGCGTTGATTCTTTTAGCCATTATAAAATATAGTGAGAGAATAAATTAAATATGAGATGCAACCTCTTTATTATCTTGAAAGATTAAGTGATGACTTGAAATATAAACATGAAATACAAGCTTGGAATTTAAACATGAGAAATGCAAGTTCATTTATTCATTCTTGAAAATTTAGTGATGACATATAAGGTAAACATGGTTATGCAAAGCATAAACTTAATCATGGATGCAAATTCATTTTGTTTCTTTACTAGAGCTCCTTCAAGACTTTAAAAGAATTATAAATTCAACCCAATACATATCTTAACAAGAAATAAAACATAAAAGGAGAATACATCTTTCAAGTTCTAAACTAAAAATCTTTGTTTTAGCATCATAAAGCATTATTCTTTAAAGTTTTGCATCAAGTGGAATTTTCAAGCTTTAGAGGCCTAACTTGTGATGGATTTACAACCCACCCTCCTCATCATCAAGCCATCATCTTAGTTCCACCTAGGCCATATGGTTGAATTGGTTAAAGAAAAAATTGAAGAGGAAAACCAAAATGAAAAGCTAAGGTA
Source organism: Dalbergia cochinchinensis (assembly GCA_031216125.1). Lineage (NCBI taxonomy): Eukaryota > Viridiplantae > Streptophyta > Magnoliopsida > Fabales > Fabaceae > Dalbergia > Dalbergia cochinchinensis. The sequence goes on from CM062377.1 coordinate 53,756,093, forward strand.
AGTTCATAATTTCATCATTTTGAGCTAAAAACACAACTCCTCAAAGCATAGAAATAAATTTAGAAACTACTCCCTACCTAATCTGAGTTGAAGAAGAGGAAGAGAACTTGGTTTCTTGAAGTGAAATGAAACAAAATCTCTTTGAAAAATTGAAGAAAGAATTCAGCCAAAGAGGAGGAAGAAAGAAAGTTTTTGGTGCTCCTAAAAACTAGTTATGAACCAAGCATTCCAAGACCACTCAAGCAAGCCTATTTATAGAAGATTTTGAGGCTTCTAATTGGCCAACATGATGAGGTAGTGGACGGAATTTTGCAGGAGAAATAAGGGAGGAAAAATCATTTTAGACAAAGTTGTATGAAATTAAGGAATTATGTCTCTTATGGTGACATTTTGGCATTTTGTTTTAGTGCAACTTTTGGCAATAATTCAGCTGCATAATGGCATCAATAATTTCGTCCATTACTGTAACATCCTAATTTTTAACCCAATACTCTAGAACATACTTAGGTTAAACATTAGTCTGTTACCTCATAGTTCTCAATTTTACTTAGAAATACTTAGCGGAAAATACGGGTAAATTTTTTTTGAAATACAAAGTGAGAGCCGCGTGATACGATAAGCGGTAAACCATGCAAAGTAAAACAATCGTCTCACAATCATCATAACATAAGGCACATCATGAACATCACTGAATATCATCCCATATATATATAACTTGCCCACTTATAAGTGTGGGACTTAATTTAGTACAAGGAAAATACAAGAAAGGAAATACAACATCAAACATAAACATAATCTACTCCCCTACCCGAGTGCATCTAATAGGATAACCTCTAAACAAAAGAAGGTTTATCCCTATCTATGTGGTGTGTGCTCTAACTCGGGCCATCCTTGACCTCCTACTGGCGACCATCTCGTGATCGAGGCAGATATCCGGAAAGCGAGCGAGCTCCTCGGGTGTGAAAAGGCGGAGTGGGGATAGAATATGACACCCAGGGTATGGCCGCATCTCCGGTCGTCATGCACGCCTCGGCCGAGTCACGGTGGGCTCGCTATCCTCTCCGAAGTCCATAGGTATGGTGGGGGAAGATCCCTCGGAGGGTACCTGGGTGGCCGAATCCTCGGAAGGATCCATCTGGGAGAAGGACGATGGGCAACGGGGCACATACTCGGGGTAGTCCCGAACGGCGGATGCGGAAGGTGGAGTGCGGCGTAGCCTCTCCTCTCGGGGACGTCTTGGCGCTCGAACACTAGGTCATCGCCAAAAGGTGAGGCGGGGAGAAACGATGGGAATGTGCAGGGGAGTGAAGGGTCGACCCATGAACATGAATACTCTAGCGTGCATCGACCCACAAAATGGAATGACCCGTGGTCCGGTCATGGTGCACCTCCCATGTCGGCGTGTCCACGAACACTACTGACGTCGCCATCTCAAGGCGTGACGGAAAGAAAGAGATAGAGGGAGTGAGAATCTTGCTAAAGAATCTCAGTAGGGCCTCCTACTACCTAGGTGCCATCATCTACGTCCTCAGGAACCTTGGGTTTAATTATGCGAAAAGTCTGAACATGCATTTAGTTCATTTTAAAATACAAAATATCGTTAGCCAAGGTCCATTCATTTTAAGATGATCTTAATGTCATGAATGCAACATAATAGAAAATGTATGCATGGCACTACCTAATGCACATACATAAAACATAACATCAAGCATCATCATCATTGGTGGCATAAAGTGGCAATTGTAACATTCATATGGGACAAAACTTAGTGACATAATCATAATCATGAACTTCTCTTCCTCATGGGCCACCCTAAAAGACATTCGAGCGGGGTGCTCGGCCGAACCGGTGTCACCCGAGCGTGTCATACATCTAGGTTATGAGCTCATACCTTAACTAGTCGTCACTAGTTCTTACTTACCACTTAACGATAAGCGTATCATAAATCATAAATCCCGACTATCCGAGTGCGGGTTGGGGGCAAATCTCTTAGGGGTGCTCGGCCGACCCGGTGACACCTAAGAGTATAAAATGGTTCCGATGTCACATGAGTACTATGGAGGTGCTCGAGCGAACCGGTGTCATCCTAGAAGCCATCTTAGTACCTTAATTTTCAAAATCTCTTTAAGTCCCCAAATTTGTCGGAAATTAGTGCCAAAGCGGTCATTACACCGAATTTCCTTCCAAATTTGCTTTATGCCACATTAACATATAATCTCATAAATTCCTCATATGAATAACATCATCATCATTAGCATACTTCATGCATCATCATAAATCATCCAAACGCTTACCCTTACGGTAACTTATGCTTTGACCCTTACGGGTCTTAATCTTGAGATATAGTTCTCTACATCCGTCGTTCATATTTTAAGCACCTAAGGCTCATAATTAAACATCATTCATAATCCTCTCATTTTACTTTTAAATCTGAATAGCATAGGGTGGAAATCCTAACATGTGAATACGGGGTTCTAGAACTTACGTTTTAGACCCTTTCTTGGTTCCGTTTTTACTAAGAAGCTATGGATTAAATCTAAATTAATTATGAGGCATTCCTATGCTTAAGGACTAATTATTGATCATATTTACCATGTTGCAAGGGTGCTGGACAGAATCCAGAAAAATTAAATGTTCTAAGAGTTCTACATTTGCATTTTTACGGTTTTCTAGTTACTAGTTTCCCCGTAGGTGCTAGAATTCAATTCTAACTCAAATGATACCAAGTTTTTCATGTCTAAACAATCTAAATCTGATTATGTCCCCATTAAAACAGTTTGGAAAAGTTCCATAAACAAATGGGTCAAAACTATGTTAAATTCTAGCTTTACGGTGTTTCTAGTTAGCTAGTTCCTTACCTATCATGCATAGGATCGCTTCTACATCATCATACGATATTTTCACACATTCCAACACATCAAAACAATCATGTCAGAACCGAAAACATTTAACTTCAATAAGAAAGTTAAATTGACATTTCTAGGTACATAAGTTAACTAGTTTCTCTCGGAATTAATCTAGAACTTCTAAAACTCTTTGCAAAACATTTTAATTCATCAAGAGGCTAAGTGAAGCCTTGGGTTAAAGACCAAAATATATTTCATCTCCTAAAAGAGGATAAAATCACAACTTGTGATGACATAACCTTATAAAGATTTGTAAGGCTTTAAGGAAAACTTAAAACATAGGCTATTGGTCCTAGTAGCTAGATGAAAACTCATTGGAAGTCCATCCTCACTACTTGGCCGAAAAACATACATTCAAAGTATGGTTTACATTCAACTTTAACTTGGAATGAAATGGGCAAGTCTTTGAGCTCTAGGTTCTTAAGTTACGACATAAACTAAACGTGCTCATGCTTTTCATTTTTAATCTTACTTACAAAGTAAAGTGATGACTTAAAATTAAATATGCAAGGCATAACTTAAACATGCAAGCTTGAAAGTAAATGTGCAAGATTCAATTCTTTATTTTAGTGCTCTTGGCCCAACAACAATCGACTTTAAGGCCCAAATAGATAGGCATTCGAGAGATTAATTAGGTGATAATGCAAGTTCAATTCTTTATTTTAGTGCTCTAGGCCCAACAACAATCGACTTTAAGGCCGAAATAGAAAGGCTTGAGAATTAAATTAAGTGAAGATGCAAGTTCCATTTTAATCTTTATGTTCTTAGGTGATAGCTTGAAAGTAAAGATGCATAGCAAGAATGTAAACATGAATGCAAGCATAAAATAAATTATGCAAGTTCATTTTATCTTTCTAGAGCTCTTAACAAGACTTTAAAGGAACTTAAACCTCAACCCAAACTCATCAAACCAAGACAAAGTAAAAGTCTAGAGTTCTTAGAACTCAACATAACATATTTAGAAAATCAAACATCTAGCATGAAAAGGAAAGGTAATGGCGAAACTTCAAGGAAAGAAAAGAAATGTTTGAAACTCTAGAATCCATGATCTTGGTGATATACTAACACCAACATCATGAGACCTCATCATTGAGTCATTAGAACCATTTTGAAACAACATCAAAGTTAAAGTTCTCAAAGGTTCAAGAAAGGAAAAACTAGAAACACTTTTGCTCAAGAACAAAGATCAAGCTCTAGAGTTTGTTTCAAGTGATGAACATCATCATGAAACTCTCATCATCAAGCTCTCATTTCTTTGAACTCCAAGGCCCATGGCCGAAAATGAGCAAGAACAAGAAAAGGAAAAGAAGTTCTAAAAAGAATCAAGAGAAACTATGAACATAAAGCTTGAAGCAAGAACTCTAAAGAAAGAATTCATGAAAGAAAATCCCTACTTGGTGTGATGAACTTGAAGATGGAAGAAGAAGATGAAGGTGATGAAGAACTTTGAAGAGCTTGAAGAACTTGAAGAACACAAGAACTTTTGAGAGAAAAGGAAAAGCTTTGAGTGCTCCTAAACTTAGCAAATGATCTAAAAGTGGTGCAAGCTCCTCAAGGCATTCTATTTATAGAGAAATGAAGCAAATGGAGGAGGAGGTTTCGGCCATGAGGGTGCAGAATTGGAGGGTTCCATGTGTTCCATGAGGTGAGATAATGTGTTCTTGAGGCATGGTGAGGCATGGCTTAAGGTATGGTGAGGTATGGTTCAAGGTATGGCCTCAAGCATGGTTCTTTGAGTGAGGAAACAATTAAACATGTGGCCAATGGGGATGAGGTCTGGCCGAAACTTCATCATGCATGGGGAGGATTAGTTTGCATTTTAATTGTGGTTTAGAGTTGTGTTTAGGTGTATCTTTGATTATGCTTAAGATTAGGAATTTGTAAGAAAGTGTTTAGGTAAGGGAAATGGGTAATTAAGGTGGTCTAGACATAATTAAGGAGTGGTCTTGCACCATTAGAGAGTTAAATCCTCAATTTAGAGTCTAAACAACTCTAGACACATTTCCTTGATTTAAGGAATTGGAGAGAGAAAACACTATTCAAGATTCCAAGACTAGGAATCTTGAGTTCTAAAAAGGAATTTAAGTTTAATCTAAGCAATTTTAGGTTCTAATTAACTTTAATAAATTATTTTGACTCTAGATTAATTAGGGAAATAAATTAATCTTCGTTTAGAGCCTAATATTGCTTAGGTTTGCTTAATTACGTCATTAAGCTCAAAAACACTATTCTAGGGGCAAAATCGTAATTTTGCACTAAAACTGCCCGGGACTTGAACAGAGACCTCTAGACACATGAAATCATGTTTTTAAACCTCTGGGGAAAGTTCCGGGCTCAAACGGCACCTTTACCCGCGTAAAAACGCTATAGGGGTATTTTGGCCATTTTGACCCGAAACTGCGGAAAACGAAATTTTCGCTTCCGAAAGCATTCAAAGGCCATTCAATCCCCTTCAAACATTGAGTTGACCCTTCGAGGATGACCGAGTTGGTTACCCTCGAGTTCGGGTCAGGAAATGACCTCAGGGGCATTTTGGTCATTTCCCTCGGACAGAAAAATCGGGGTGTTACAATTACAGCCCAAAGAAGTGAAATTTGTGTGTTCCATGCATTATTTAGGTGTAGGCAAGGTATTCATGTAATTTAGAGAATTTACGGTTAAGGGTTTAAGTGAATTAGTAAGCAATTTGGGTGTTTTTGAGCAATTTTGGGTTCTAATCAATCTAAATACATAATTTTGACTCTAGATTAATATTTAGAATTTAATAAGCTTTAATTTGAGCCTAATATTGCTTAGGTTTGATATCTGAATCAAAAATCCCGAATTGCAAAGCGCCCAAAAACAGGGCAAAATCGTACTTTCATTTAAAAGCGCCGAGGCCACCCGAGCTTAACCAATGGTTAATCATGACTTAAAAACACATTTTAAAACATTTTAGTGAAGTTCGGGCTCAGTCGGCACACACATCGGAGTTACAACAGCCGCAGGGGCGTTTTGGTCATTTCGTGCGTCGGAACTCAAAATTGAGATCTTTCTGCTCTATTAACACACATAACACAAACAATCCCTTATTATCCTCAAAATATCCCCTTGAGAATAGGTGGGGCCCACGATCCTCATTTTCTGAGTAAAATAACTTCAGGGGCATTTTGGTCATTTTATACGTACAGAAATTCGGGATTTGCGACTCTCGCATGAATCGTTCCTAACCTCTCTTCTAATGTTATATTCCTTTATTGAGGATTTTTCGGCCTCAAATCTTATGTAATAATTACCTACGGTAATTCGGTAATTGATTAATTTCTAATGACAGTAAAAATTACAGTAAAAATTGGGGCGTTACAATCTGTTTACTTCTTGAAAATTCACATAGAAATATTTTAGATATACTTGTAAGAAAGAATTTGATTTTGGTACCCAGACTTTCATGGGTCCTTTTCAGTTAGCTTTAGAAAAAGAGATTTTCCAACCTTTCTAATGGAATTCCTTTTCAGGAATCATGAGTTAGGAAAGTATCTCTTTATTCAGCAAAAAGAACAGAAACATAAGATAGATATAATAGATGAAGTTGCATAGCTTTTTCATCTTCTTTTTCTTTTGTATGTCTCAGTCCAATTTTCTAAAACTATAGATGACCGTTTTCACAAAAACATAGTTTTTGAAATATGTCAAATATAACAGGTCAGATCTTTAGATGCCATGAAGTCCTCTTAAGGCTTTAGAAATATGTAACTTGAGAAGAATAAACTCTCCTTAGAGTATGTTTTTCTTTCAGCTTTCCAGCTTCAGGCTTGACCTTCTCAAGTTTTCATGGCAACTTTATGAGTTCTTTGATAAGTTTGACATATATAGAAGAACAGACTTGATAACCTTCTAGCAACTCATCACATTGAGTAGATAAAATATTATAAGAAAAATGAGATGCAGAAATATTTACCTCACTTATCTTTGTTGGTGTTCTTTGGTCATAAAGCACAGTATGGCAGCAAGTTTTAACACATCAAGATCTCCGGACTCATCCCTTTTCTAGATGTCTAGCACATTTTTCCTTTTTTACGTAAGGATATATCTGTTAAGCTCTAGGCTTAGAATACTGATACATGATGTCTATACTTAATGCGATAAGTAGATTGCTTTCTCAAGATAATCTTTGTCTTGTTTGTCATTCATGAGATTGATGTCTCCTTGTTTTATCATTATAGACTTTTGACATATTTCACAAACAAAGAGATCTCATCTCCATATTCAATCTCAGATAACAATATCATATCTTTCTTCTCCATAAGAAGTTTTAGCAATTTTCATTGCTTTAGTATTGTATAGTATCTGATATGACAACCTTAGGATCAAGGATATCTTGAAACGGTTTAAGATCTTCAAACATCATATACAGTCTGTTTCATATAGCTTTTTCATATGTAACAAGCAATACATGTGCAGCATATTCAACTTTAGCTTAGAAACAGAGGCTAGACTTAGTGGAACAACTGAATTTTCTCCTTTGTAATGTTCTTTTCCATGGGTATCTTTGGAATCCCTTTCACTATTTGAGCGAACTGTGCTAGATCCTAGAATCTTATCAACAAAAGATGGTTGGTTGATAAATTGATCTTGTGAAGAGGATGTATGTCATTGCACCCCTCAGATCTTTGTCCTTTGCAATTGTTGGATTGCTCAACACCTCAGAGACCTTGCTCTGATACTGCTTGTAGGTGAGAAAGTGCACGAGAAGGGAGGTTGAATCGTGCTTTGCTCTTCTTTATTTTCTTTTTCACTTTCTGAAACATTAGTACTATCAAGCGTTTGCTTGAAGTGCAGCGAAAATAAGTTAGTTGTTTCAAAAAGCTACTTTATGACGTATATCATTAAAAGAGGAACATTTGAACAAATAGAAAGCACAAAAGATAAGAATGATAAAGCTATAAATGATAAATGGCAAGGCATATTAACTAAGGTAAAAGGAATAAATAAACAAGACAAAAAATAAAGGAGATTAGGGAAAAGATGATAGACACAAGGATTTTTATATTGGTTCGACCAAACTACCTACATTTAATACTCAACAATTGTTGAGGTTCCACTAAAACAACTTTCTCAACCTAAGAAAGTAAACGGGATAGTCCTTACATTAGCCTTCCCAAGCTCTCACTTGTGTTAGCAGACAAACTTAGAAACTGTCACAAGTTGAATATTCATTTACCAACCTCTCCAAGCTAAACTGAGTAGTATTGTACTAGCCTCTCCAAGCTAACACGAGTAGTATTGACACTAGCCTCTCCAAGCCCAACCGTGAATAGTATATCAATTCAGACACCGTTCACGTTGCAAGTAGTTTTTTCCAGTCTCTCCAAGCTGAACCATGATGACTAGAATGGCTCTATCATCAAGTTGCAAGCAGTTCTTCTCAACCTCTCCAAACTATAACTATGACAAGTAAAATGCCTTTTACTATCCTGTTTAAAGTAGTCTTAGACTAGTCTCTCCAAGCTAAATCGAAAATAGTAAAATCACCTTACTGACACATTGCAAGTAGTTTTACAATAGTCTCTCCAAGTTATCTTATACTGATCACTACTAGATCAAGGATATCAAGGTTTGTGTTTGGGTTGCCAATAGTTGTTGGCTATGCCGACATATTCTCTGGCGCAATAAGAAACTCAAAACCACGTCATTCTTATAAAAAATACTTATATGAAAAGAAAAATAAATTAAAAATGTGTTGGTTAATTTTATCCTTGAAAAGAATTTAATTTTGACTAGCAAGTTATTTAAAAAAAGAGAACTTCACTTTTGCATAGGACTCAAATTAATACAAGACTACTCAATAAACCCTTATAATTCACAGCAATGAAAAAAACATCCACCTCTTATTCATCACCATTAATTGTTGCAAGGATAAAAAGGTATTATTTTTATTCAAGACATTTTATTCTTTTTCCTTAAAAAACCTTAAGATCCTAAGACTCAAAAAAGGGGCAGCCCAAACTCTACCCTAATAAAAACACAAACCCAGCCCTCAAGGAAAAGAAACTCAAATAACACAAACTCAACAAAAACACAAAACAAAACAAAAAGTCCTAAATACCCAACCCAAAAACAAACCAAGCCACCTAACACTAAGAAATCTGACTAAAAAAGAAAAAAGACGAAAAGAACAAAAACTAAAAGAAAACAAAAAGGATAAACGCACACTAACTCACGGGGGCAGCTTCAACTTTCAACACCAGCTCAAATTTGAAAGTGGAAAAGGGTGTGCCGTGCGGCCACAGGTAACAGGGACGTAACCGCAATGGCAGCACCACGACTTCCAGCAACATGGTGATGACCCTTGGAGAACGGCGGCGAATGTGTGCTCAACGGTTGCGATGGTCTCGCTCGCGAATTCCAGGACTATTGCAGGCGGCGCGGCAGCTTCATGGTGGTTCCATGATGATGATGATGGTACTGCGGTTCAGGATTGGTTGGGGTCAAAGGTAATAGGTTGGGATCTGTGATCGGCTTAGGACGTAGTGGCTCGGAGTTTTGCGCGACCTCGATGTCGATGTCGACGTCGACACCGACCTCGATGCCAACTTCAACGTAAGGGCGGCGGCTGGTGACTTACGGATGCATGAGGTGGCTGTGGTTGTTGTGTGGAGGAGGAAGATGATCTTGGGATGAGGGCTTAATGATGGCTTTTTAGTGGTGATGGTTTACGGGCTCATGGTTGAGGTTGATGAAGGGTGGAGGAGGTGAAGAATGCAGTGGCTTGATGGTGGTGGCCGTTAGGCTTGGTGCGTTTGACGTGGTGATGATTGTGGTGTGGTCAATGGTTACAGGATGGGTGGTGATGAAGGCTCGGGTATGAGAGCAGGTGGTTAATGAGGGTGGACTGGTTGATGGGTAGGCTTAGGTTGGTGTAAAGAGGGAATGTTGAAAGAGTGAAGGCTGTGTGTCGAGCAAGAGGGTGTGCCACTGTGCTGAGATTGTGCCGAAATCCTAAAATATTATATAATAACCTCTTTTATGCTAAGTTGACACCCTACATATAACCATCATTTTATCCGAAAGATGGTATTTTTGATAAATAACCTGTAAAAGAATCATTTTTATTTATTTGAATAAATTTGTCGATCAATCATGACATATGAGGTAATCCACCGTGACAATTTACAACCATTATCATTATACATGAATCTACCAGTTGTTTGCAAGCATATTTCAAACTGAAATTACACAGCCAAACACATCATGATGCACCTTTTATTTTGAGAACTTTTTCAAATAATATTATGTAGAGCTAACACTATTACACTTTAAAGCTCTAATCTAGCATCCTAATCCAACTTTCCTAGCTAGTACGTACTTGAGATCCAATGAAATTTCATGTCACGCATTTACTAATTAGCATATATGCAAAGTAAAAATTCAAACAAGCATAAATGCTTTCCCCAAAAAATAATTAATATAATAATCATTTGTCTCATTCAAGTGGATTTATTTAAATGTTGATATATTTTTATATTTATTTAATTATATCTGATTCAACCGATTCAACTAATGACTAACTAGTTGAATCAATGACCTAGTGACTTTATACCATGATCGAGCAAACTACTGGATCGAGTTTTAAAACTATGAACAAAATATAATTTCTTAAAATACAATAAAAATATATAAATCAATTGTAAAATTATTATAAATATCCATTTGCTCCATTGTTTTAAAGATCTCAATGGTAATATATGCTTAATAAAATGTATTTGTTTATTGTTATACAAGTTCTGTTGATATTACTATAATTTTTTTAAAAATAAAGAATAATATTGTAAAATATAATTTGTAGCATTTAATATTTGATCCAATCTATATATGGAACATGACCCTTAATATATCATCACTTTCTACATTTGTCTCCTCTAAAATTTTAGTCATATTCTGCCACTAACCGCACTAAATAATTCAAGAGTTCCAAGACAGGATCCAACCCACCTTGTCTTGGAATGGAAAGCACTCCCCTGCAACTAGGCTATACTAGTTTTTTATTAGTATTGTTTTAACAAAATTAGGTTTAACCAATCACTACCAGAAAGGTGTGGCATACCGACATCCACTACCGATGGGTAGACGCGCATTTTTGGAAATAATAATGGTAATTACGAATACCTATCGGTAATTACGTCAATAACTAGTGGCACAATACCCGCCACTTAGCGCGCATAATATTCGATGGGTACACCGACGGTAATACCTACGGATAATTACTATAATTAGTATTAATTATTTATTAATTAATTTACCGATGGGTTCACTAACAGGTAAATGAAACGTTGCGTTTTATTACAATTAGTTTCCGACGGGTTTACCAACAGATGTTTGAAAATTCACAAGTTGCCGCGCAAATGTTTGGTATTTCTGGTCAACTCGTCGATAACTAATTGTTAATGAAATGCATCATTTCATTAATTGCCTACCCTCGATACACCCGCCAGTAACCGGTGGATAAACCCCCACTGTGACCCTTCTTCCTCCTCACTTAGTGAAGCGCTCTCTATCTCTCTAAAACCTCTCTCTCTCTCTCTAAGCTCACCGCCGTATCGCCATTCACTACTAGAAACAAAGCAATCAGCGATAGTCAATTAGCTGCGGTTGCTAGAAACCGATGTCGCTTTCCACTAAACCCAGTGTACTGCACAATGGGATAAACTACTGTAGGTAGAAAGGAAATCGCGTGCCTTTTATCCTTTCTCTGAGTATTCCATTTTGGCACTAAAGCAATCCTTTCCTAACGAAACCCATTGAACCCAATAAGAGAAATAGTGGAAACCTGCTGAATCTCACAAAGTCACAATCTCACATCCCTTCATTGGATCTCTTCATGGCTGGCTTCGGAAGGTAGAGGCGGAGCTTCATGGAGAGGCCGAGCAAAGACACGATAGAGGCGCGATCTACCACACAAGGCGCGGCGAAGGTGAGGGAGAAGAGGCTGCGCAAGGTGACAGCGTTCTCAGGCAAGCTGGGCGACGGCACGAGCTGTAGAGGTGGCTGAGCTATGTGGATGAATAAGCGCTATCCAGTGCGTGCCTTGCGGCGACAATGCTCTTGCCCGTGGTGGCTGTGGGCTGATGGTCCTCTTGCATGTGGCATAGTCTTGGGGTGGCAGAAGACTGACTCCACGGCAGTTGCATACGGGAGTGGTTCCAAGGAAGACGTGATTGCTGCGCGAAGGTTCTAGGTGAGACACAATTGCTAGGCAGAGGTTCTGGGTGCTTCGTGGCTACTATTTTGCGGTTCGTGAGGAAGGATGAGGTGTGATGCAAGAGGTGAAGGCTGTCATCGTGCATCCCTATCGGTTGTCATCGAAGTAGAAGCTTGTTTTGCTGTCACAACAACCGCTCTACTATGCCGTCACAGCAACCTCTTTGAGCACTCTACAACCAGTCATGGTGTTAGAAGTAAGGGTCTTTGCTTCAATCTCATCTATCACAAAATTTTACTTTAGGGTTGGGGATGTAATGGTTGATTTTAATTGATTGATCACTTGTATTTTGAACTTTCTTGTTTGATTACTTTGTCTCTATTGGATTGAAGTGATGCATGTAATTTGTCAAGTGATGCATTCTGTAACATCCTCCCAAGTACAATGTCATCCTTAAGTCATGACATCATACTCGAGAGTTGTTACTTATAAATTAGCGGATCTTTCTTAAATATCTATAGCCATTTGGATTGATTCGCGAGACAACTTGGTCATAATTCTACTGAAATATATAGCAATGAAACCAAAATATATATTTAATACAAAGTTCAATACATAAAGGAAGCTCTTTCATGAGCTTTAACACACCTTTGTCCTTTAACATATTTACATATATATCCATTCCACTAAATACAACATAATAAAAGCATTAACTACTACACTATTGCACTTCCGCGTTCTTTGGCATAGCAGTCTCTCGATTTTCTACGTCAACTTGGAGACGACACGGGAACACAAAAATATAGGGGTGAGAAATATACAATTCTCAGTAGGGTAACTCCCCCAAATACATAATTATAATGTCATTGTTATCGCCCTAGCCACTTCGGTTTATTAAGAAAAGGTGGTCATGCATTATATAATAACGGTTTATTTTTAAAGTTCCAAATCATACTTTCGAAGTGGGTTACTTTTAACATTCAATCACTTAATGTACATATACCATACTTCTCCACATCATATACTACTAACTTTCCACTTAAATATATTGGTCTCAATATCAATACTAAACTTCTTCACTAGGCATATAAGACAAATGATTTCTTGGAAAATTTTCTTCTTAAACTTGCCTTGGCCCCTGACTAATCTTGTCACATCTGGGCGTTATGTACCGCCATCCCCAGTGTGGCAATAATGGGTAATAGACTACTTTTCAGGACTGAGCCATTCCTATACATGATCATTGGATTTACTTTCTTCAATTCTCACACAGACCTATTCTTAGCCAGGTTTACTTTCCCCGACTCAATTCAAGGGTAGTTAGGTTTACTTTCCCTGACAGACCGGATTTACTTTCTCCAGCCCAAGGATTATAAATCTTATACTTTTCTTGGTAGTTAGGTTTACTTTCCCTAACAAACTGAATTTACTTTCTCCAGTCCAACAAACATAATCTTATGATTTTCTTTCGCATATAAGCAATCATAATAATCATTCATATCTATGTGTACCTAACCTCATCAATAAGTTCACATGCTCAATTATTCATCCTCATATTCAGGTATTCATGTCATACTAGTACAAAATGTTATTATTTCATCAATTCAAAGCATCAATTTATTTTCAGCACAATGGCAGATTTCACACTATTGTGGCACGACTTTATTTGCACATAAAACAATCATTTCAGAGGCTATAAAAATTATCGAGGACACCTCAATGTGTCACCAAGGTCCTGTAAAAATTTCAGGGTAATTAGAGTTCTCTAACTATATTAACAAAATTCTAAAATTTAGTGGTCAGAAACCATCCAACCTCAGCTCAAGACCCAAAATTCATAATTATTGACCCTAGCAATTGAACCCAAAAAATTCTAAATAAAAATCCTGGTAAAACCTCAACATGATTATAATATCCTGTAAAAATTTCAGCTCATAATTCCATTTACTAGGTTAATAAAATTTCACAAGTTCACAGCTTCAGATTCAACATTTCAGGTAGCATAGTTACCACTTCGGTTCTTGAATTTCTCAAGGCATTAGGAATCAAAACCAGAGCTCAAACAAAATTCATGAAACTATCTTAGGATGTTACCTTCAACATATAATTTTTATAGCTCATGAAAATACCTACAATATCCTCAGAAAATTCGTGAACAATCACTACTAGCAGGAAAACCAAAAATCCAGCAAACCACTTCAAAATCTCTTTTGATTAAAATAATTTTTCCACAACACCAAACACTCCACAAAAGTTAAAACATCAATATCAACATATTATCAACCAATATATCCAGAAATTTTGGACCAAACACAATCAGAAAAGTCCAGCATAAAATTGGAAAGAAAAGACCAAAGAAAACCCTACTTGTGAAGCTTTAAGGCTTCTAACTCCAAGGGATCTTTCAAAAATGATTTTTCTTCACTTCAAGCCTTCCAAACAGCACCTAACCCTTCCTTAAACAATAGAGAATGATAGCTCAGAGTTCAGCTTGGAGATTATTTAAAATTCTAATCAGTTGATTTGGTAGAGGTTGAAGTGTAGAACAATTTTGGTGAAGGAAGATTTTGATTTTACCAAAGTTTGGCTTAGGATTTTTGAGGTTGAAATCAAGGTTTTGATGAAGAAGGAAATGGAGGTGCTGGCTGTATGGTTGCTGCTGAGGATGAAATGGCTTCTTGGAGAAGAATTTGGTCATATATATCTTGTAAGAAATAAAGTGATTGGTTAATCATAAAGCATAATTGCTTTTCATTAAAGGAGCTTAATATCAATGGCTAAAATTTGATCTTTCATCCAAGATAAAATCTTAGCCATTCATTTGGCATTCAAAGGGATAGACTTCATAATTTTGCAGAGATTAACTAGCTTTTGGTGTTAAAAATCGCACACCGAAATTTTACCGAACGGGTAAAACAGTGTACCTGAGAAATCAAACATTGCCTAAAAAATAATTTCGGGTATAAAATCTTTATTTCTACCTATTTCTAACCATAATCATTTAATTTCTCAATTTTGGGCATCTTCGGGTCCAATTCTAGGGTTTCGGCTGTCCCGGCGGGTCTGCGAGGCCCGCAAAATACTATTCATGTTTTTTTTTTTTTACAAATCCATTGGATCGTCCTCATCATTGTTCAAAGTATCAAATTTTTGAAATTATGACTAATAAAGCTCAAATTAATTTTTAAATAATTTTTAGGGTGTTACACATTCCTTAACCGTCACTAGAACTAAGCATTAGTGAAAGCCTTATTCTATTTTCCAGATAATCTTGCAGAGAAAATTTCAAGGTTTCTAATTTATTTCCAAAGCGCAATTAGAAGATTGAAACGATCATGACTGGTAACTGGGAAACTATGTTCCAATCTCTTTTTATTGTAATATGAGATAATTATCAGTAAGAGTTCTCGGTCATTCTTGAGGAAAAAAGTTTCTTATAAGAAGCTTAAATTTGTTAGGTATTAAATTAGGCAATAAAATTAATACTTTAGCGTTTGGTCTATCCTGAGTAATTGATTGGACAAGTCTCAGATTTAGGAGGCAATTGATTTAGGACTTTCTCTTTTCCTTTTCTTCCTCTGCTTTGGGTTTCAAGGGTATAAAAATGTTGGAAGTGGTTGTCAATTTGACATTGCATTTCAAAAGCAATGTGGATGTGCTCAGATGCAAGATGCATCTGTAATTAGCAAAAGCAATGTGGCTCTGCTTTAGTTTTTCCTACTATTTTTATTCTGCAGGTTATCATACCTTTTTACCCTTTTGCATTGAGAATTCAATTCACCAAAATTTACAGCAGTAGATGTTTTATCCGCATTCTTTTTCCTTCACAATTTTCTTTCCCTTTTCAAATTCCTTCTAATTGATGCTATCTATGTCTTGATGCTGTCAATTGGCAAAGCTAACTATAGAGCAATTGAATACAAAGATGAGTTGATGAGATCTTTCTATGGTAGCCAATGAAAGACCAAAGATGCTGGTTTGGACCAATGCTGACTTCATTTTATTTTATTATAGATGCCAAATTATTTTCAAGAGAAACTAAACTGAACTAACTTTACTTAATAGTTATAATTGGCATAATATTTTTAGAAGGATATGTTCTAATTTTATTTTATTCTCTTATTATTTTAATCCATGTTCTATTTTTTAGCAAGATAGGTTTTATTTGTTTGATCATTAATAAGCTCAATAAAAGACTAGGAACAACTTTTTCCTGATGATGTTTTACATATACAATTAGCAAGATAATAGAGCATATCACTTATGTTTTTTAATGTTATAATAAGAATGAAAAATTTGAATCAACTTGTGTGTGTTCTTTTGTTTTCTAATAGATTCATCTTTGAGTTAATACCATTTTTAATCCTAACAAATGGCTAAAGCTGCTACTAGTCCACCAACTCCTTCAATTAGGTATGAATTCTTTGATGTTGTTCTTAATAGCCTTAGAATTGTCAGTGCCTGATCAAGCAACATGGATCCATGATTGAACTTGGAAGTTTGAAGCTCAGAATTGCTAGGGGCCCTTTGGTGATGTTTGGTTCATAGCTCATCAAAAGTCAAGTGAGGATTGTGATGAGTATCATGAAGTTTCTACCATTGTTTAATTTGTGTTCTTACTTATTTTTGCTTTTGGTTATTTTACTTATTCTTTCTATGTTGTTGCAAGAATATAAAGACTTGTTTTATTTACCCATTTTGTTTTATGACTTTGTATGGAATTCAAATGTTTAAGACATGTAATATATTATGTTCTATTATCTATTTTGACGCATTTTTTGTTATTATCAGCAATGAGTATTTGTTATTTTAATATTTTGTTTATGTTTTAACATTTTGGATATTTGAAAGTAATTGTTACAGGAGGACAATGACAAAGAATACAAAAAAAGAGAAAAACATTTTTTTTCTTTTGTTTGTACTTAGCGGCGGTTCAAAACCCGCCACAACATTTTCAAGTGATTTATGACTATTTCCTTCGCGGTGGTGTCAAACCGTTGCCAAAATTTTAGGGGAATATTAATCTATTATATTGAGGCGGTTCATAACCGCTGCTATTAGCATCACAAAGTTTTGTGACGGTTATTCCAGCAGTTGGTTAGAACCGCCACGTTTGACCTAGCGACGTTTGACATGGCAGTGGTTTCAAAACCACCGCGAGTTGCAAATTGTGGCGGTTTGAATTGCCACTAAACGTAAAAACAATCGTCACAAAGTCTAGTTTTTCTAGTAGTGGTTTTTCCCTCTGTTCGCCACCACCAAAACTCTGTTCGAGAAACAGAGGCCACCATTACGATCTTGAGGCTTTGGTGAGCATTTAATCGGTTTAGTTTTTTGATTTGGTTTACTTTGTCCATTTGTTTATGGATGCCTATAGTGTTGTGTTTTGTTACATTGGGGAGTAATTATTGTTGTTAATTTGTTAATGTAGGAGGTTTACTTGAGGGCCACAGTGATTATTGACTTTAGGATCAGTTTGGTTGGACTCCGAGAGCTTTCCTACATTTTATATATATATTTTTTTACTACTATAGAGGTTAGTAACTCAATCCTTGTTATTTATATCGTTTAATGATTTAATGTATACGTAGGATATATAGAGACTTGTATTTTCTACGATAGAATTGCAGGAAATGGGGATTGCATGACTGGCGGGAAAGACCTAGAGGTCCATCCCTGACTTGTTTGATTTGTTTGTTGTGGGATTCTTTGTGTTTGCGGAGATTGCAGGATGCATGTTGTGGAGTTATAAGGAGATATGTAATAGAATGGATTTTAGGATTATATAAATTGTATGTAATTATTGACATGTAACTGTTTCACTATACCTATTCTATTGTTGATCTTTATAATAATATTTATAATTGTTGAATTGACTGATATATCTAACAATGGAAGCTCCTAATTTAAGAGGAGATGCTATTGAAATTTTGTTATAATTTTTTTTGGGAATAATAGATTAAAAAAAGTAACTATATTAAGAAAAACTTAAAAGGCAATTGAGTTTATTTAAAAATAATAATTTAAATAAAAGTTAAAGACCAATTGAATATGTTTTAAGGACCAAATATAATAAATATATGATGATAGAAACTCTTAATTTATGAGGAGATGCTGTCAAAATTTTATTAACTTTGTTTTAGGAATAATATATTAAATAAAAGTAACTATATTGAGAAATACTTAAACGGCAATTGAATTTGTTTTAAAAAAATAATTTAAATAAAACTTAGAGACTAATTATATGTGTTTTAAAGACCAAATACAATAAATATCTGATGAAAGATGCTCCTAATTTAAGAGGAGATGCTATCGAAATTTTGTTAAAGAAATTTAAATGTGCTTGAAAGTAATAATAAAAATAAGACTTAAAGACCAATTAAAAGAAATTTCTGATGATAGAAGCTCCTAATTTAAGGGGGGATGCAGTCAAAATTTTATCTGAATTTTCACTAAAGAAATAAGATTAAAAAAAGGATTAAAAGTAACTATATTAAAAAAAATAAAGAAAACCAATTTAATGTGTTTGAAGGTAATAATTTGAGCCCACCGTTAACAAATTATATGGCTATGGTTGCACTAAAATATATGGCTAGAAAAAATTTACAAAGTGTTCTTATTTAGGACATGGATATCTATTATTTTTTAAATATAAACGAGCCTTATATTTTAAAGTCAGAGTGTATAACCATACTACTTTAGAAATGGATTATTCAAGACATAATGAGTGTACAACCATATGGTTTCTATTTTGATTCTTTCAATATGGCTGGTAGAGGCAGAGACCGACCTCAGAAGGTCGATTTACCCACCCCACCTCAGCCACCGCCCCTCCCACCACCTCCACTACTTCCCTTTCCACTACCTCCACCTCAGTCCCTACCGTCAGCACCCTAGGCTTCAAGATGATGCCCACTCCTGGGTATGTTGGGCCTCTACCTCCCCTTTATTCACACCCACAACCCATTCACATGAGTGATCCCTCCCTAAGTCCTACCACTGCCCCTAGCCCTACCACTGCCCCGACTCCCAGCTCTGTATCTAATCAGACTCCTCCTTCCTCCACTGGGTCACAGGCACCAGACGCAGATGGGAGGCCTCTCAGCCCAGATAGGAGGCCCTCAACCTAGATGGTAGGCTACTTGGGATTGATGGTAGACCGCTCTACCTGATCAAGCCAGACAGTAAAGATAGATAAGTTGAATTTATATTTTATTACATTGTAGTTTTACATTGCTTATGATAAGGGAAATATTTTGATTGTTTTTTCATTTATTTTATCTATGTAATAGCTTTCAGCCATTTACGCCGGCTCACCATAGGATCACAAAGGTTATATAGAGTCGGCATAACCATTCATGGCTCACATGGACTGACATCCCTGAGGGTGTCAAGGAGTCGTGGTGGATAGACTGGAAGGTAATTCTATGATTTATTTGATTTTATTAAAATATATGTCTATATTATTCAATTATATGCTTATATATAATAACTTGTGTGTTGTGAATTTGTATATGCAAAGATCCTTTTACATTCAGCTCGAGAATGAGCCCACGGTGAAAAAGGGCTTAGAGGATTAGGTCTTCCAAGCAACTACAGGATATGTGTCATGATGCCCGTAAAGGATACATGAGTAGCTCGTAGCTGAATGATGCCACACTCAGTGAGCTATAGCGCCACCAGGCTAGCAACTCGACCTTTAAGGATATGTCAAATAAGGAAAAGACAAAACGAGCCTCTTAGAAAGGCGGGTCGCTACACACAGGTGGGTCAAGCACCCAGGAGGGAACCCACAAGCATTTAGTAATTCTCTAACGTTTCTAAATTTTGTAATAACATTTACTATATTTGAATTGTGGCAAATACTATATGTTTATGACTTTATTGTGCTTATTTGTGCAAGCAAGCGAGTTGAGGCATCTTCTAATTTGGGAGACCTATACCCGAAAGGGTGAGCAGAGGGTGATGAGTTTAGAGAGGCCTAGGTGGACCCTCGCTCTGATACAACCTATGTAGGTGTGAATTTATACATAACTTTACTTAATTTTTATTATTATTTTCATTTATGTCATAATTATTACTAACAATGTGTTTTATCTTTTCTCCCTTGCAACGGGAGTTTACTGACCTCTGGGAACAGACACAGACCCAGTACCAGACCCAAGTGGCTGAGGATGGGCCCGATGCTGACATTCCTCCTCCTCCAAACGAGGAGGATGTTTGGGCCCAGGTGGTTAGTGGCCCTTACAAGGGTCGCATATATGGGATGTGGTACTACCCTGAGAGTATATCCCCATCCTCTGCCACTGCGTTAGCTACTGGGGATGATGCTCTGAGGGAATGTGCGCGTGCCCTCAACCAGGAGCTGCAGCAGAAGGCACAGTTGATCCAGCAATAGCAGGAGCAGCAAGCAGGCCGAGCAGCTGTGGAGCACGAGTTAAGAAAGATCTAAGAGCTTAAGCTCTCCTTGGAGTGCCAGTAGCAAGAGAAAACAAAGAAGGAGAAGGCTCAGCTCCAAAAGATGTAGCAGTAGATCACTGCAGATGTGATGAGCTTCTTCCAGGGCATGCAGGCTTTAAGATCCTTCAACTCCGGTAAGACGCTCCCCCAGACCCTATTCCTCCATATCCCACTACCCTCCATTGCTGAGGGCCACTCATAGTTGGACAGGGCAGATGATGATGATGGTCCAGATGATGATGATGGTGGTGATGCCGCCGACAATGCTGACGCCCACAAGTTTAGCTAGTTTTTATTTAGCTTCATTTTTTTCCATTCTGGATAATTTTTATATTTATTGTAATTTGTATATATATTTTATTATCATAATTTGATATTTTATTTAATCAGTTTAATGTATTCATTTTATCAATTTATTATTTTCTTATTTAATATCAATTTAATTGATAATTAGGTTATTATATAAATAAATAATGAATAAATAACATATTACCAATCACATCATTGTTAGAAAGAAATTTAAAAAAAAAATTATTTTGTTACCAATGGATATGGCCGTCGAAGGTAAAATATAAAAAAACCATAAGTAAACCTGTCGATAAAATATAAAAAATTAGAATTAATTTATGTAAAAACTCGTCGATAAAAAAAGAACCATCTGCCGGTATAATTATGTCTCTGACGGCCGTGGTGACGCCTTTTATTCAATTGTACCGATGGTTATTCATCCAGCTACCCGTTAGTAAGTGAGTAGAAAATAACCGATGGTTTTTTTTATTACCGTCGGTAATATTCATCGTCGGCCACGTAACCGATGCCTCCATACCGGTCAGTAAGGCCATTGGTATAAATCTTGCCCGTTTAAAATCCCATCGATACATGAGTCGGTATCTCACTCATTTCTTGTAGTAAATGACCCAATGATGTACCAATGAAAATTAGTGATCCATTAATGAGGTGGTGTCTTGGCTGAGCATATCACTAGACAACTATGGTTTTGTTCATACCTTTTAGGACCTGACTAGACCGGTTGATTAAGACTTAAAACCAGTAAACCAAGCACTTGCCCGATTCGATTCTCTTATCGAACTGAATTTGCAAGGTGGGGTTTGAACTTGAGACCCAAAGGGCTGAAGGCACACTCCTCTACCACTATGCCACTTGTGTGTAAATAATATATATATATATATCAGACACTTATTTGAACTATAGTATTATATTATATTATTACATATTTATTTAAGGGAAAAAGCAATTTATCTCCCTGTACTTTAGGTCATGTGCATATTAGACCCTGACTTTTAAAAGTGTACAATTCAACACCCTAGGATTTATTAACTGTGCAAAAAGACCCTTCCGTTAAACTGACTTCTACTCACACTATTAAGTGGTCAAGTGACATACACGTGACACACTTTTTTCACAAAATTGCCCTTCCTTTAAAAGAAATTTCCCATCCCAATCCTTCTCAACCCCAACCCTAGCCTTCCCAGAAACCCAGCCTTCACTACGAAACAGCCAAAAAACCCAGAAACCTAGAAAATCAACCTAAGAAAATTTGAACCAATAGATATCCCAATCCTTCCTAACCTTTCCCAACCCCAATCCCACCCTTCCCAGAAATCCAGCCTTCACCACGAAACAACCAAGAAACTCAGAAATCCAGAAAATCAACCCAAGAAAATTAGAACCAACATATATCCCAACCCTAACCCTGTCTTTCCTAGAAACCCAGCCTTCACCCCGAAATAACCAGAAACCCAAGAAAATCTGAACCAACAGATATCCCAATCCTTCCCAACCCCTCCAACCCCGCCCATCCTAGAAACCCAGAAACCCAGCCTTCACTGCGAAACAACCAAGAAACCTAGAAACCCAGAAAATCAGAATCTATAAATATCCTAATCCTTCCCACCCTTCCCCACCCTTCTTAAAAACCCAGCCTTCACTGTGAAACAGCCTAGAAACCCAGAAAATAAACCCAAGAAAATCAGAACCAATAGATAACAAAACCAAGAAAATCAACCCAAGAACCACTACCCTTTACCGCAAAGCCCAGCCACCACTATTACGAATTGAGACCCATAACCGCGAAAACCATCAAGCCACCACCGCCTTTTCACCTTCTTAGCCGTATGCACTACACGAAACCGAGCCACCGTTCCTCTCTCCGTCGGGCCTCAGCATCATCGCATCAACAGTCCATTTTGTGCTCAGTCGTGAACGCTACCGCATCTCCACAATCACACGAGCTTAATCATCGTCGGATCTCGCCTTCCTCACCTCCACTGTTGCTCGCCGCCAAATCTCTCCTTCCTTACCTCCATCGTCGCACGCCACTGCCTTTGTTCATGCCGCACCACCTGTGCAAGCCGCGTCATTGTCAGGTCTTCCACTGTAATTTGCTTCTAGGGTTTGGTGGTGAGGGTGGTGGTGAAGAAGAATGAATAGGGGATCAAACAAGAACAAGAAGAAAGGAAATGGATTTTATTTTTATGAAAATGAGATGCCGATGGAGTTGTTGTGTTGGAGAGATTGTAGTTGGATGTGGTTACTAGAGTTGGGGGGAGAATTGGGATTAGGGTTAATAATTGGAAGGGTAATTTCGTCTATAGAATTTGACATGTGAGTAGCACATGGCATTTAACTAAAAAATTGAATGACAAACTAACAGAAGGTGCATTTTGCACTATTTAAAAAGTACAAGGTGTTGAATTGCATACTTTTAAAAGTCGGAGCCTAATCTGCTCATGACCTAAAGTATATGGGGTAAATTGTTTTTTTCCCCTTTATTTAATTAAACTTAATTTAATCAGTGACCTACTAGTTCAACCATCAACCCAATAATTAAGTGTCTTGACCGGGTCGATCACCTTTCTAGTTCCAACCCGTATGGTTTTATCAATTATCGCAATAGTTTATTGCCTGGTTGAGTAAGCGACCTTGTGGAGGAAAAAACAACTAAGCACTACGTGGGGCAGCTCTTCTCCTGCACGCTAATTCTCGAACTATCTCTGTCCACTTAGGCATAAAACCGTTTTCACTTAATTAAGCTGTTCTATCTTATGTCCATTTTTTCTTCCCACCCAACAGCCCAACAACTGGATAATAGAGATGAGATTGCTCTATCACTCTAAAAGGAACAGGTCGTAGATCATTTTCTCTGCACATTTCCCTTGATCTCCGCAAGACGGGATTGAAGCTGCAAACCTATTAAAAAAACATATGAAGGTTCTAGATGATACGGCTTCACACCTAATCACAGGAATGGCTTTTGAGGATGCTGCTAAAAGGGAGCTTCAGGAAGTTGGTATAAAACTCTCGAAGGGTCTTCTTTTTTCGGGAACTAGTCTTGCATCTATGGAGTCTTTATCCTTGCCTCTGGTTTGTATTCCTGCTCAGTTGCTTGCTATATATTTTGAGTTTTTTTTGGTCATGGGTTTATGGAACCTGCTTCGTGATGGTTTGGTTCTGCTGCTATGAGAAAGCAGGTTCAGGAGGTTGTTCTTTCTGCAGATATGCAATGTGAAATGTGCCAGAAGAGGGTTGCTGACATTATTACCAAAATGAATGGTGAGCTTCTTTTTGTTTTTTTTACTTGTTGAATTCCCTTTATTGGAAATTTGGAATACTTCCTTTTAGATTTTTGGGATGAGAATGTATTAGTAGCTTGTCTGTTGCGGAATGTTGATTAATTTGAAGCACTACCTCTATATATAAGACAATGGGTTACAGTAGCATTTGAGCTCAATATACCCTCTCCCCTGTCTAATTCGCATTTCGCAAGAAGAGGATAACAGAGAATATAAGGAGGGAGGGAGGGAGGGAGGGAGAGGGGAAGAGAGAGAGAGAGAGAGAGAGAGGAAAAGCACGCGTAAGAGGTGGTCCTTAGTAGTTGTTGGTTTCCACCTCGTAATGGCCTGTCATGAGTTTCGGCAGGAAGTGTGGGGCGACTGTTTAATTTATAAAAACTGTTAGTTTTGTCATTTTCAGTTGTTTTGGTAGCTTTGTAATATACCCTCTCAACTGTACGGTTTTGATATTCTGACAACCAAAACTAGAGTTGAATTGGTACGCCCATTTTATCACTATTTATCTCCTATCATCACGTCTAATAATAATAGTATGGATGACCCAATTGAATATATATGTTTAGGTGTTGGAATAGTATTTTTGGTTTTGGTAGAGATGGTATTTGCTTTATATTAAGCCAACCCTACCTTTGGAATCTTCTCTTGGTCTCTCTGGAAACTGTTTTTGATAGCCAGTATATATTTTGGAAAATCCCATATTAGTTCTTAAAATTTAATAAATGAGGACAAGTTAATTTCTCTATGGAATTGTTTTATGAGTTGTCCCTATTTATGAAATTTGAGGGATTAGTATAAGATTTTTTTCAAATTTGAAGAATTAACTGTCTGGTTTGAGTTTTTAGTTTTTAATTTTCATTTCCAGTTTTCCAATTTTCTAAAATATGTGAAGGAAAAACTAAAAATTCTGAAAATTGGAATTTATAGTTTTCAAAATGAGAAATGTTATTTTGACTCACACGTTGTGGGACACCATGCCGACACACTCACATCCACCATTAGATAGGGTGTGAGATCTAAATTTGGTTGGATCCACATCAAATTCAATGGTGGATGTGAGTGTATCGGCACAGTATCCCATAAAGTGTGAGTCAAAATAACATTACTCTTTTAGAATTTTCAGTCTTTCCTTTACAAATTCTGGAAAACTGAAAAAGTAAAAATGAAAACTGAAAACTAGAAACTCAAACCAAACAAACCCTTAATTTGTTTCCTATTATAAATCTGAGAGACAAAATTGAGTATTTAGTTGATATGCAAATATATTAATGAAATCTTTAAAAGAAATAAGAATATTATTCTAACACCCAAAAGTGCATATCCAATTAGAACACTACCCTATTATCATTGGATGTGATGATGACACAAATTTTATTCACTTATCTATCGTATGCAAAGGGATGGAGTAACTGTGTCCATTAGAAATTTACTTTTGACTATTAAAATAATAATGCTAGCCATTTAATTATGAGGATTAAAGACTAGGAACTGAAAAGAACAGAGCCTTCCTAAAGCTTGTCATTTAGCCGTGCAAATTGCTCCTAAATATTAATATTTGTTAGAAACAATTGCCATTACTCTCAATCCCGTATTACCAGTTCTCTACCAAACACAAAAAAAAAAAAGAAAAAAAAATCCTCTACCAAAAAAATCCCATATTACCAGTCTACTATACGTTTAGTTTGGGAGACCTATTGCCTCTCGTTATGAATATCGAACAGAACGAGGGCCCCGGATTTTGTGCGTGCGTCAGTAAATAGAAAGTAGAATCAAGTTATATTTGCATATATTATTATGCCTATCGAATGAAATTATTATTATTTTTTAAATGAAAAACGTATTTCTCTTTCATGAATTTTGAGATTAAATTGTGGTAGTTTAAATCTGATGTCCTGTTAATGTGATTTTTTATATTATATTATGTTAGGCTTTTCTCGAGGTCTATTAACTAAATTTTTAAATTAGTTCCTCAAATTTATATTGGAAGGCAAATTAATCTCTTAGATTTTGAAAATTTTAAATTAGTCCCTCATTTTTTAAAAAATGAGACAAATTGATCATTTCTATAGTATACAGAGAGACCATTTTATTCTCCTTTTAATTGTACAGAACTATATGGAGGGATTAATTTGTCCATTTTTTTAAGAGTAAGGGATCAATTTAGGATTTTTAAAAATTTGAGAGACTAACTTATTTTTCGATACAAATCTAAAGGATCAGTTTGGAGTTTTGGTCAAAATATATTTATCTCCTCTTAGATTTTAAAATTTCACTCTTGCCTCAAAATAATTTCTAAAATCCCAAAATTATCCATAACAAAAACTAAGAACTCATCTTTCTCTAACATTTATCCACCTCCATAAATATATATCCCACCCACCACCCACAACCACCACCGCCTGCAACTTCCTGCAATGCATCATCGAAATTCAAAGAAAATAATAATAATAGCAACACATTGTGCAACCGATTCAAAACCTCATAAAGCTGCCGTTCAAGAGAAAGAAGACAATGGCATTCGTTGAAAAATTTTAAAACATGATAAGGGTATAAATGTCTTTTTATATGTTTTAGGCCTGTGAAACTTATATGTCCTAAACGATAAGGGGTGTTATTGTAATAAGTGTTGAACAATTAAAAGGAAAATTACTACAATTTTAAAATTTAAGAAGGGACAAGCGTATTTTTAATAGACTCAAAAGGAGGTTGATATAATTTTTCATTTTAGCTTGTATTGATACCATGTGTAATGGGTATCCATTAAAATTATATCAAAATAATTCGAAGGGCAATAGTACCTTCTCCTGTTAGCTCTGATCTGATACATGCTATATTGATTCTTCAGTAGAGACAGAATCCGTGGTGGTGAATGTGCTGGAAAAGAAAGTGATACTTACTTTCAGATTACCAACTGTTGGTAATTTAACGACGCGGCAAATCACTCGCGTCAACAGGAATTCTTTCCCTAAAGTTGCCATCATCAAACGTATATTTGGCACTTCCCGTGGTTGACTGCGAGTTTTGGAAGGGAGCCACATGTTGAAAAGAATATTCTGAAGATCGATTTTACAATGTATAGAAGAAATAAAGAAAGTTATTGTATTCACCATAGTTTTATGATTTTCTTCTTAATTTGCCTCACACTGAGACATGGTCATCCCACATATAGATGAGAGGAGACGGATTTTATTTTGGAGCAGTGTTATTTAAATATTCAAAATTCGATTTCATTAAGAAATATCACTTTTTAATTATTGGATGTAATGAGTTAATAGGATGAATGAGGACCAATATCACATTTAATACTAATAAATGAGTGTTTAAATGGAATATCAACTCTTTCATGTTAAAAACTTAAAATAATATTTTTATTCATTTTATTTGGTATGACCAGAAATTTTATTGAAATTTGCTTAAATCAATTTTTTTTTTTTGGTGTACAAATCAATTTCCTTCTTTATTCAGTGGAATTCTGCCATGTGATGGACAATTGAGTCATCTTGCGTAATTTTATTCTGACACTCAAAAAATAGAGGTATATTGAAACACCTATTTATAAATATTAGATATGTGGTGGATGTAAAATGTGGGGGCATATTGAGACACCTACTTTAAATATTAAATATGTGATGGATATTAAGGATAAATGAGAACTATCATCACATTCAGAAATTATAAAATAAATATCTCAATAAATATCTACTTTTGAGGCATTAAAATAATATTTTCGGAGTCATGAAATCCCCTTTTGTAAGAAAATAACTCACCTTGTACCTGCTCCATACATGTTTGGTTTTCACTACAAAGATTTCGAAACAGTTTGCACTCTCCGTTGAGCATTTGAACTGTAAGGTAAGACAGTCTTTGGATGGATGACCAAACGGGGAATAACGGGGAAGGGTAGCCAATTTTTTACAATGTGGTTGGGAGATATAATTTATAATGAAAGGGAATGACAAAGGAGAGTGTTGGAGTCACTTCATTTCCATTAATATTGTGCAATTTGTTGTCCCCCAATTTGGGGGTCTAGGAGAGACAACTAAAACAAAACCCTCAAAATTTGATTCAATTACTATGTTAAAAAGTAATTAATAAATCTACGATTTATTATATAAGTCATAGGATAAAAAATAAAAAATTAAATTCATATTCTTTTCATTTAATTCACTTATAACAATAAGACAATAATAGAAGGACTCTTCTCTATCGCTTCATTAAATTCCCAAGCATTAGAATGACATACCTCTGTTCCCTTTTCTGTCCTTTTATTCCATTCCGTTACTAGCCACTACTATCCACCTGCTTAAAATCCTCCGAACATAGCCCAAGTCTTTTGGATCTACCAGATATAGGAGTTTGGGAACTTTGCGCATTGAGGTCTTCCCGTAATGCTGTTTGTATAATTATAATAAACTTTGAAAATATAGAGATGCTTTACACTTTTGAATGTTGCTTTAGGCAAAGCAAACCATGTGCATGAAGAGATGCTTCCCCTTGCCATGTTGTTTTCAAATGAATTGAGCGTTAAGGTTATGTCAAGGATAAGAAGACTCAAAGGACAAACAACTACCTCTTCTAAGTAGAATCCGATTCCAAAATGAAAGAAGATAATATCTTACTGTTTGAGACAACACAAAATTATAAATATCAGTTTTTGTTGGTCCACGAACATACATATTCTCAACACCCCCCCCCCCCCCTCTCCTCCCCTTTCCCAACAAACTCTTTTTCTCTATGCTTTTTGGCTAGTCCAAAATAAAAAATCAATCCTGGGTAATGTCAATTCCAACCCCATGCAACAAAAGGCAAGTGTGTTTTTTGTTCTATTCCACAAACATTTTCTCTGTCCAAAAGCTGATGGATCATTCTCCTCCAGCACTATATGGATTTAACGCTAGCTCCTTGCTTTTACAATTTCAGTATTGCTGCATGATCATGCGAATCAACGTTGACTGCAATGCTTGTTGCAGAAAATTAAGGAGAATTATTCTAAGGATGAAAGGTAAAGGACTTAAATAACAGTAATGAATCTTGTGAATTGTTGTATTAAATAAAGAAAACATAGGGAAATTCTAACAACGTCTTCCTCATTCCGTTTTGAAGAGATCGAGACCCATTTGATAGAGAAACAACAGCGCAGGGTTTGCGTATGTGGCAGATTTGAACCAGCAGATGTTGCCATAAAGATAAAGAAGAAGATGAACCGTAGAGTTGAGATCCTTGAAATTCAAGAATTTGAAGGCGAAGCTGAAAATGAACCAACAGAGAAACCAGAGAAAATAGAGACAACGGAGCAAACAGAGAGACCTCAAAATCCCATGGTGGTGTATCCCGGTCAAGTCCCTTCGTATTATCCAACCATGCATGTTGCATAGTATACAACACACAGTGTATATAATAGGTTACTTCGCAGCAGGGTTCCTAAAACAATTGGGAATTGTAGTTATTGAAGATGAAAAAGGGAGAGTGAAATAGAATTCTGAAAGATAATAACCTATATTAATTGTAATAGATTTCCAACGTAGATAGGTAGAATTAGGATGTGCTATATATGAATGTTAAAACAATTCAAATTCCTACATTTTAATAATCAATTTAATTTTAAATATAACACGTTCAGCAACAATTACAATATCAACCTAGAGCTTAGGAATTGAGTCACGTGAGATAGATTGAAGTTTGTAAACCCATAGCCATTATGACACAAAAGGTACGTAAAAGAAGAAAAGACACAGAAATCTAGCTAAATTAGGAGTTAGGAGAGAAATTCCTATCCCACCATACGTTTTGAATATTTCTTGTATAGATATAAGTGTAACACCTAAAATTTAGACACTCATATAAATTTTGATGGGACCTATATATGAGTAATTGTATATTGAATAAAGCAAATGAGACATAAAATATTGTGTGTTCTAAATGAGTTGTTAAACTTGCATTTATGCAAAAATGTCTCAGATTTTTTTCCATGTCAGTTTCAATAGGCCTCCCTTGGTGGGAAAACTCTTTTCCCTTTTAACAAATCTATACACAAAGATCCATAACAATACTCACCAATGTACAATGACTACTAGTTATAAACCAATAAAAATAGTAATCACAAAATTTGGGCTAAAATAATAAGCTACAAATATTTTGATATCTAAAAAATTTCATACTCAGAAAACAAACTTATATTTACTTTACTTCGAGATAACAAGTAGAGTCTCAAATCAACAATCTGTGGGATACGAGATATAGTGCCCATACATTGTATGGATTTATTGATATATTTATTATAATTCTTTTCAATAAAAATCAAAAGAAATATTTTTAATTATTTTGCAAAATACATTTTTGTGTAGTATACATTTTTTATTTTATGTTTCTAATTATACTTAAGAACTCTCAATACGTTTGATTGAATTTGAACAGTGCAATGTATAATTCTTTATGCCATAGTAAAGGTTGTGGCTTGTACCCAAAAAAAAAAAAGGAGGTTGTGGCAAGTACAACTCCATAGATATAGTTCGATGGTTTGTGCAAACCAAAAAAATAGTTCGATGGTTTGTTTTGATTCTTATTTATTATCATTATATATCACATATTTATTGTAATTATTTCCTTCTCAAGATAAAAGATCACTTTGAATCATTTACTGTCAAATCTATTCAAAGAATTGAATAAGTACTTTTGAATCCAGATTGCTAAAATTACTGCTTCTGTTGTTCAGTCTTTAAAGTGCACGATAACCAATCTTGGTTCAAATTTAATCACTCAAAACTAAATTAAAAATTATAGCAATAAGATATTTCACAAAATCTGAAATACGCTTTTACTAAAATATGTTATAGTTAGTTAAACAAGATAATTTTACTAAAATATAGGTTCAAAAAATGTATAAATGATACATTATTACATACCTGTTTAAGTAGTTCTTTAAAGTTGTCATGGGTCTATGTTATTTGAAAGAGGAGAGTTGATTCAATAATTTGATCAACATACAAATCCAAAAAAAAGTAAAGAATTAAATATAATTTTTTTTTAATATATATGGTGAGAGAAAATAAGTGAAATATAATGACAATAAAATATAATTAATATATATAAGCAGTTGATAAAACATATATGTCAGGATTCACAGTCATTTAATCATAATTTATTTTATTTTTTTATATGTAGTATTTTGTTGGTCATGACTACCATATTATTACATGTCATAACCTAAAAAACTAATTTTCAATCCTTGAATAGATAAGAAGTAAAAGTATATTGTTTGATTTAAAGAAAAAATTACTTTTGATGTTTTTTTAAAATTCAATCAACTAATAATTAACATTTAAATGATGATAATTATGTTCTAATGACCTAAAATATTGATTAAATTATTTAAATTTAATGTATAAAGTTTAAAAACAACAAATAATATTGTGATACACAATTAAATAACGTGTTACATGAAACTAATTCTATTGAGAATGTTAATATCACCTATTTTTTAAAACTTAATTATTGTTATAATATGATAGGTAAAGGAAGAGAGAAGTGATCAAAAAATGGGAGAGACTCTTCTATTTTACTATGTATTACAAAATCATTATAGGTCTCTATTTATAGGCCCTTAAATACAATTGAAATGAAATAATTTATGATATTATACTAATAGGCAGTAAATGAGATTCTAATCATCAATTATTAAAAATGGTAATGGACATTCATAAAGATCTTTTATTTATAACACTCCCCTTTGGATGTCCGTAGGATAGATAATATGCTTTGTTGAAAACCTTACTAACAAAAATCCTGTGGGAAGAAAATCTTAGTAAAGGGGAAAAAGAGTACATATATCTTTGTAATATGTATACTAAGCTACCTCATTAAAAACCTTATCAGGAAAACCCATTTTGGGACAAAACCTTGGTTAAGAAAAAGAGTACAACACTTATTACTTCCTCTAATAGCAGCATTACTGAATATCTCAAAATCTACACATTCCAATCTTGTACACCAATTTCTCAAATGTTGACAAAGGTAATGTTTTGGTAAACAAGTCTGCCAAATTATGGCTTGAACAAATTTGTTGAACATCAATATCATCGTTCTATTAAAGGTCATGTGTGTAAAAGAGCTTTGGTGAAATATATTTTGTCCTTTCTACTTTAATGTATCATTCCTTCAATTGATTTATGCAAGCAGAGTTGTCTTCATACATGATTGTTGGTATTTCCTTTTCTGTAGGCAAGCCACATGCTTCCTTGATGTGTTGGGTAATCGATCTAAGCCAGATACATTCTCAACTTGCTTCATGAATTGCTAATATTCTGCATGATTTGACGAAGCAGCGATATGGTTTGTTTTATTGAGCGCCATGATATAGCTATGCCGCCACAAGTAAATAAATAGCCTGCTTGGGATCTACCTTTATGTGGATTAGATAGAAAGCTTACATCTGCATATCCAATTAGCTGGTGTCTAGATTCGTTTGAATAAAATAAGCCCCTATCAATGGATCCTTGAAGATATCGTAATACATGCGTAAAACTATTCCAGTGCCTTCTAGTTGGACAAGAGCTAAACCTTGCTAATAAATTTATAGAAAAGGCAATATCTAGTCGTGTATTATTAGAAAAATATATTAATGCCCCGATAGCACTAAGATACGATATTTCAGGACCAAAATGATCTTCATCATTTTCATAAGGTCGAAATGGATCCTTATTTACATCATGTGATCTTACAACCATTGGGGTACTTAATGGATATGCCTTATCCATGTAAAATCATTTTAGGATTTTCTCGGTATAATTTGATTGATGGATAAATATTCCATTTGTCAAGTGCTCAATTTGTAAGCCAAGATCTTTCATTTCAAATTCCCTCTTTAAGTAGTCCATAGTTTTGGGAATCTCTTCAACAAATCCAATGATATTCAAATCACCAACATATACTACAATTATAATAAATTTTAATTCAAATATTTTTATGAAAATATATGGGAAAATTGGATCATTTTTATACCTATCTTTTGATAAATATTGACCAAGGTGATTGTACCACATATGCCTTGATTGTTGTAATTCCTATAAGGAATTTTGAGGTCTTATTGAACAAACTTCTTGAGAATTTTTATATGCTTTGGGCATTTTAAATCCTTCAAGGATTTTCATATAAATTTCATTATCTAGTAAGCCATATAAGTAAGTTGTAACTACATCCATTAGACACATATCTAGTTTTTCATTTATTGTCAGACTAATAAGATATCTAAGTGTAATTGAATCCACGATGGGGGAATATATCTCCATATAGTCAATACTAGGTTTTTGTGAGAACCCTTGTGCTACCAGTCATGCTTTATATCTTTCAATTTCATTTTTCTCATTTTGTTGTCATACAAAAACCTACTTGTATCCCACTGGCTTTACACATTTAGGTGTTTTGACTATAGGTCCAAAAACTTCATGCTTTCCTATCTAGGTTAATTCAGCTTGAATTGCGTCTTTCCATTTTGGCCAATCATTTCTCTGTCTACATTCTATGACAGATTTTGGTTCATGATCTTCATCTTGCTTTATTATTTCAATTGCAACATTATATGCAAAAATGTTGTCAACAACAATTTGTTTTCAGTTCTATAGTTTTCTTGTGGTGACATAACTTATTGAGATATCTTTATTTCTATCATCTTTAGGTATCTGAACCTCTTCTGGGGTTTCATTAATAGTTTTGTCTTGGAAATCTTTTTGAGTAGCTGCCTTCGTATTATGACCATCTTCATCAATTGTCCCTTTTCTTTTGGTTCTATCACGCTTCAAATGTGGCTTACTTTTATTTGCACTAATAGGTTTTCCTTCTATGATGGTAATTCTAATCGGAGCATTTGCAGTTGGTATATGAGATTTTGTAATCCTCTTCGAGTTAGTAAATGCATCTGGCAGTTGATTTGCAACATTTTGCAAATGAATTATCTTTTGTACTTCTAATTTGCATTGCCCTATGTGAGGGTCTAGATGCGATAATGATATTGTTTCCCATATAATTTCATTTTTTATTTGCTGATTTCTCTCCCTAATGTTGGGAGAATCGTTTCATCAAAATGGTAATAAAATTTTTTGCTATGAATAAATCCCCAGTCATTGGTTCAAGATATTTTATGATAGAAGAGGATTCATATCCTACATATATTCCTAATCTTCTTTATGGTCCCATCTTTGTGCATTGTGGTGGAGCAATTAGAACATATACTGCACATCCAAAAATTCTAAGATGGGATATATTTTGTAGGTGAAAGTGTATACGAGAAGAGGGTTGAATCGTGCATAGCTTCTTTTTACTTATCTGAAACTTTTAACAAAGATACTATCAAGTATGACATTTGTAGTACAGCGAAAACATAGTTGATAGTTTCAGAAACTAGATTTCTAAAGCTTATGCGAGATTATGTTCAACGTGAAGCATATCTAAGAAAAACAATAGGAAATATGAAGACGTTAAGCATTCCTTCATAATATGTATAACAAGAAAATATAACAAAGAGGAAATAAAGAAGATCAAAGAGATCACACCAGATTTTTATACTGGTTTAGCCAAAACTGTTTATATCCAGTACTTAATAAATGTTGAGGTTCCACTAAATATCTTTGTCAAACCAGAGAAGGAAAACTGGATAGTCTTTACATTAGCCTTCCCAAGCTCTCATTTATGACTAACAGGTAATTCTTGTTGCCACAAATTGAGTAGTGATTCATCAGCCTCTCCAAGCTCTCATTTGTGACCAACAGACAACTTCTACTGCCACAAATTGAGTAGTTATTCACTAGCCTCTCCAAGCTGAATCTTATGACCAACAGACAGACTC
The DNA here is from genome assembly GCA_031216125.1 of Dalbergia cochinchinensis. Classification (NCBI taxonomy): domain Eukaryota; kingdom Viridiplantae; phylum Streptophyta; class Magnoliopsida; order Fabales; family Fabaceae; genus Dalbergia; species Dalbergia cochinchinensis. The sequence goes on from CM062377.1 coordinate 53,791,064, forward strand.
AGAGACTATGTCACAAGATGAGTAGTCTTTGATAAAGCCTTTCCAAACTAAACTGAGTAGTTATTCACCAGTCTCTTCAAGCTGAACTGAGCATTTATTCATCAGCCTCTCCAAGTTGAACTAAGTAGTTTTGTACCAGCCTCTTCTAGCTGAACCTTATGACCAGCAAACAGACCCAGAGCCTATCACAAGTTTAGTAGCCTTTGATAAAGCCTCTCCAAGCTAAACCGAGTAGTTATTTACCAGCTTCTCCAAGTTGAACCGTGACCAGTAAACCACCTATTACTAACACGTTAAAAGTAGTCTTTAACTAGTCTCTCTAAGCTAAGTTGTGAACAATAAGAACACCTCACTATCGCGTTGCAAGTAGTTTTACATTAGCCTCTCCAAGCTATCTCACAGCAATCACTATCAGATCGAGGATACAAAGGTTTAGTGTTTAGGTTGCCACTCAAACTAACCTACACTCAAGTTTCCTTAACATATGCATGAAAAGATCTTGGGAAAAACTTAAATGACTTCCTTCCATCATTTCTTCTTATCAAGAACATATATCTATTTAAGAATATAGAAAGAAAATTTTTACAAGTAAGGAATTTCATTAACCTTACTAGAGATGAGGAGAGATTTTTATAGAATTTCCTCTTTAATAGCGAGTCTCTATCTCTTTTACATCAGAGCACAACATCTCTAAGAAGGTTTTCCTTGTGACCGTTGCCTATTATTTGTTCTTCCAAGGACATGTGTTGATCATCCATTTGTATCTTGAAAAGATAGTCTAGAAGTGTAGCCTATCTGTTTGTTAGATCAGTTTGCAGAAGCTGTTGTGGAATAGAGGTTTTTGATGTCTTTCATAAATTACTCTTCCTTTCTGAACCATGGTTTTTGAACTTTTTGGTCTAAGACTTGGAATAGTTGACTTCAAAGGCAAAAGAGATGATTGACCAGTTCTGACACTGGGATTTGACTCTTTGAAATTTAAATTCAAAATTCAAATTTAAATTCCATCCATTTCCAGTAACACTCAGCGCTCCACAGTGAAGTGAGCTTTCTGACATGTGGTAATAGATCCTTGATGATATCTTCAATTTCAGATATTCAATCCAAGCTTTTTGGTGATGACTGATTTGAAATTGTGTTGATTAAAGATAGTGTAACATCTAGTCTTCAAAGATTGCTTGATATCTTCATTGTAAGCATGTTTTTCTGATGTCTAATGCGACTTTATGAAGTCTCAGGACTTGATTTCTTGTAGCATTGATATCTTCTTCAAATCATTAGCTTTGCTTAAGTAAGGATATAGTTTCACTTTCATTTCAATTCATATATCTTAACATGAGAAAAAACATGTTTGCACATGCAGAGTGAAATATATTCTCATTTGATTAAGCCTTGCTCTTGCTAAATGATAGAATCCTATTATAATCTTACAAGAAACTCAAGACAAAATATCAGTCATTCTTCAAAGCATTTTCTTTAAATTGGCTTTGTTGCCATTCAAAACTAATTAGCACATTTTGACAGGGTTTTGGAGCTAACATATTTGGTTCGAAACCAAAGGCCAACTGATATGGGGAGAGTTTATGATAACTTGTTGATCTTATCCGTACACGTATTGCAGCATGTAAGATAACATGTCCCCATACAGAGACAGGGAGTTTCATTCTCATAAGTATTGGTCTAGCTATTAATTGGAGGCATTTAATAAGAGATTCTGCTAGACCATTTTGTGTATGAACGTGAGCAACAGGCTCTTCAATTGTTATTCCAGTTAATATATAATAATTGTTAAAAGCTTGGGATCTAAACTCACCAGCATTATCAAAATGAATTGTCTTGATGGTATAGTTTGGAAATTGTGCTCTTAATTTTATTACTTGAGCAAGTAATCTCGCAAATACCAAGTTACGAGTTGACAATAAACACACATGTGACCATCTTGATGATGTATCTATTAAAACCATATAATATTTAAATGGTCGACATGGTGGGTGAATGGGCCCACATATATCACCTTGAGTACGTTCCAAAAATGTAGGTGATTCAATCGCAATTTTAACTAGTAATGGTCTCAAAATTAATTTTCCTTTGAGAACAAGCAGCACATGAGAATTTTTTGAATTAAAGAATCTTCTGGTTCTTCAGAGGATGCCTAAGTGAATTCTCAATAAATTTTTGCATCATAATTGAACCAGGATGACTTAATTGATCTTGCCAAAGGGTACAAGTATTTTGGTCAATAAACTTCTAGTTTACTATAGCATAAGTTTCAACTGTCCTAATATTTGTATAGTAAAAACTGGAGGACAAAGCAAGTAATTTTTCTAATACACATTTCTTACTCTCAAGAATGGTTGTGATGTGGAGATACTCAATGTTCTCTTCATTTACAGTCAAGATATGATATCCATTTTGACGAATATCTTTAAAACTTAGTAAGTTTTGTTGAGACTCACTAGATAATAAAGCACTATTAATAACAAATTTTGTTCGTCCAGGTAGTATTGTGTTGGCTCTTCCAAAGCCTTCAATCAATTTTATAGCACTAGAAATTGTACTAACATTTTCTTCTTTCATAATAAGGGAAGTAAAATATATTTTATTTCTGAGTATTGTATGTGTTGTCACACTCTCAATTAGATATACATCTTCTTTGTCGGCATTGGATCTTGATAATGACCTGCAAACATCCATTATTCTTCATAAAAAAAATACAAACATCAATGAGAAATTATAATTTTTTTAGAAAAATTACAACAAGAGTCTTATGGGGAGAACAAAGGGAAAAAAATAAAAGGAAAATAAAATGAAATGCTAAAAGAAAAATTATTATCCCTGGTACTAAAATCTTAAAAGAAATCTGCTATATCCAAATGTGTAGTATCCTTCGAGCCTTCTAAATTGATTGTCATTGAGATCTGCACAAATATCATCGATGGGTTTCAAATTTGCCTGAACATCATTTTCCTCAACTTCATTATTGTGAAGAGTTCGATTGGTCTCAACATTTGTGTTGTTCCCCTTAGTTAAAGCTTGATATAGCTTAACAAAATGTTTAGGCGTACGATAAGTACATGAACAATGACCTTTCATTTTACATCGATAGCAAAAGTTCTCTATGCTTTTTGAAGGATAACTTGAAGCTCCTTTATTATTATTCCACTTTTGGTGATGAGGGGGGAAATGACCATTGTGGTTACTCTGATTATTATGCCAGTTGCCACGTCCATAGCCACGACCACGACCATGACTGTGACCATGACCACTACCATGGTTTTGTCTTATTTCAAATTTATGGGTTGCTACAATCACTTTTGGGAATGAAGCAAAGCTAGTTGGACGGGCTTCATGGTTTTTCATTAGTAGCTCATTGTTTTGTTCAGCTAATAAGAGGCATGATATCAATTCAGAGCATTTTTTAAACCCCTTTTCACGGTATTGCTACTGCAAGAGCATATTTGAGGCATGAAAAGTGGAAAATGTTCTTTCCAACAAGTCCTCATCTGTGATCTTTTCACCACATAATCATAATTGAGAACTTATCTTAAAGACTACTGAGTTGTACTCATTTACAGTTTTAAAATCTTGTAATCTCAAGTGCATCTATTCAAAATGAGCTGTAGGAAAAATCACTGTCTTTTGGTGATCATATTTTTCCTTCAAATTGACCCATAGTTCCAATGGATCTTTCACAGTTAAATATTCTACCTTTAACCCTTCATGAAGGTGATGGTGCAGAAAGATCATAGATTTAGTCTTATCTTGGGTTGATGCTTATTTTTCTTTAATAGTATCTCCTAGGCCTTTGGTTTCTAAATGTATTTTAGCATCAAGTACCCATGATAAATAATTCTTGCTAGTAATGTCGAGTGTAGCAAACTCAAGTTTTGTCAAATTCGACATAGTGTGATTTAGTACATAAAATGATAATTAATATTAAAAATGAATTCAATTGATGGAAAGGAAAGAAGGAAAAAAATAACAAAATAATAAAACATGAACTATAAGGACTAAATTATAAATTCCTAACCTTATAAAATCCATCAATTATGAAAAGTTATCCCTGCATTCGCTTCGACGAATGTAAGATGTAAAGATATTTATTCAAAGGGATGTAATGATTTATTTTAGATTACACCATATATAAAATACACTTTAGGTAATGTGTTTGGTAAAATTTATTTGCTTCAGGGAATCTTTATATAAGTGGAGAAATAATCCATTCACTTCAGGGAATGATTATTTTTTATTTATTTATTTTGGGTATATGTATCATTCGCTTTTGGGAATGGTATTGAAAAGAAAGAGGAGAAAAAAATAATAATGAAAGAAGAATAAATTATGACACAAGATTACAATATATTCAAAATTAACAAGCAATATAAATTTAACATGCAAAAGATATGTAACAAAATCATAACATGCAATAAATAGAAATGAAATTGAATGGATAGAAAGATAGCGTGCAAATGGTACGTAACAAGATCATAACTAATTTAGCAATAAAAGATGTAATGTGATACGTATAATGAATAGAAAGATAATATAGTAATAAAGTAAATGTATAATATGTGAATCAATATGTGACTAGCAACGTAAGTATATGATCAATGCATTAGATATATTATTAATTTTTTTAAAAAGAAATTTGAGAAAATTTATTGCTAATTAATATGTTGATTCATATAGAAAATCTAAAAAAAGGAAAAATTGTTAAACAAAAAAGTACATATTACATGACCAGAATTAAACTTTGAGGAAGTGACTTGCAATTCTAAAAAATATATATAGCGTGTCCTATATACAAAATTATAACGAGTTGAAAAGAAAAAAAAATGAGGATCCGGAAATGTATGAAGGAAAAAGGATCTGAAAAGATGTTGTGTCCAGGTGTTTAAAGCCAATAAGAAATCAGGACTTTGGTACCAAGGCAAAGTAATAATATATTGGCATGTATACACCATCACACATAACTACCCAACAGTAACATGAGAGTAACTATCATATTTTCAAAGTGTTGAAAAAGCCAAAGCGACGGATGTAGGTAGAGATGTGCACGAGAAGGAGGGTTGAATCGTGCATTACTCCTTTTTCATTTTTTGAAGCTTCTGAAAAAGATTACTATCAAGTATAAAACTTGAAGTGCAATGGAAACAAAGTTAGTAACTTTAGAAAGTTACTTTATGATCCTTATTAAATGAAACGCTTAGTATTAAAAGAGATGATATAAAAGGTGCATGACAAAAATAAAAATAATTGATAAGATAACGAAGCAATAAAGGAAAAATAAAAGAGATCAGAGATGGGAGAAAGGACATAAGGGATTTTATACAAGTTCAGCCAACATGCCTACATCTAGTAAGCTGTCATCCAAGGATTACAGAAATCATCTGTAACCAAGGATTTTGAGTAATTCTGTACTAGCCTTTCCAAGCTAACATGTGTAGTTTTGACTTTGGCCTCTTCAAGCTAACTCATGACTGACAGGCAACTCCTTCAGCATGTTGTTAGTAGTCTTTGCCCAGCCTCTCCAAGTTGCAGGTAGTCATGACACTGGCATCTCTAAGCCCAATCGAGTAGTCTTGACACCAGCCTCTCCAAGCCCAACCGTGACTGATAGGAAACTCCTTCAGCACGTTGCAAGTAGTTTGTTCCCAGCCTCTCCAAGTCGCAAGTAGTCTTTCTCTAGCCTCTCTAAGCTGCAAGTAGTCTTTGACTAACCTCTCCAAGCTAAACCGTGATAAGCAAGAATGTCTTGCTATCGCACTATAAGTAGTTTTACCTTAGCCTCTGCAAGCTATGATCACTAGCGGATCAAAGATACAAAGGCTAAGTGTTTGGGTTGCCACTTAGACTAACCTACACTCAAGTTTCCTTAAAGATAATGCATTTTAAAAGATCATGGGAGAATTTGAATGACTTCCTTTTTCTACTTCTTCCACAAGAAGAATATAAATCTAACTAAGAATATAGAAGGAAGATTTCTTTATACTTTAAGCATAAAACTGATTACATGATAAAGATTGAATATTCTAGGAAGTAAGAGGAGATTTTTGCAGAGTTTCCTCTCTTGAATCTTCAAAATCTCTCTCATCTTTCAAGCTTAGCATCTCTTTATATAATGGTCTTTCTTTGTGGCCGTTGCCATAGATCAGTTCTTCAAATGACATGTGTTGATCATCAGTTGTGTCTTGAAAGAAGCAGCTATAAGAGAGGTTGACAGAACTATCACATTGGTTGCAGAAGTTGTTGTAAATGTGAGTTTTCTAATCTCCCATCAGAAACTACTTTTCTACTTTCTGAGTGAGCTTTCTGAACTCCTCCTTCATAAGGCTAAGGTTGTTGATCAAAAAGGCAAAAGAGATGATGTACCAGTTTTAAAACTAGGTTTGACTTGATAATTTGAAATTCAAATTTCAAATTTCCCTCCCTTTCTTATAGCATTCTTTGCTCCACTCACAGGTGAGCTTTTTGATATATGTAATCAGTCCTTGAAGAGTTATTTCATTTTTAGATCTTCAATCAAATCTTCTTGATAATGATTTCTTTGCGATTGTGATGATTGAAGACCATGTTACACGTTGCATATGGAGATATTCTGATATCTTTATCTTGAGAGTACTTTCTGATGTCCTGTGCTACTTTCTAAATTCTCTTTCCTTGGTTTCTTGTAGCATTGCTGTCTTCCTCTAATCATTAGCTATCAAGGACTTGGATAAGAATATAATTTCACCTCTTTAATAGAGCAAATCTGGTAACATGTTTGCACATGCATAGTGAAATATATATACTCATTTGAGTAAACCTTGCTCTTACTAAATAATAGATACTTGTTGTAAACTTACAAGAAACTCAATAGAGACATCAGTCGTTCTTTAGGGTATTTTCTTTGAATTGTTTTTGTGTCATTCAAAACACATGAGCGCAAAGGTTCTGGAGCTAACAACGGATCACCTTATCGTGGAAGAAAAAAAGAGAGCAGATTCGTGCTGATAATGTGTTATAATATGATAGGTAGAGGAAGGGAGAAGTGATCAGAAAATGGGAGAGACTCTTCTATTTTACTATGTATTACAATATCACTATATGTCTTTATTTATAGACCTTTGAATACAATTGAAATGGAATGATTTATGATATTATATTAATGGGCAATAAATAATATTCTAATCAATCATTAAAAATGATAACAGACATCCATAAAGATCTTTTATTTATAACAATTATTAAATAATTCAAAGGTAAAAAATATTTTACGAACTTTAAGAAAAATTGATTTTATCCCTTTCCTAAGTCTATGGAAATTAATTCTCAGAAATACAAGTGCAAAATTTAAATTATCATGAGCTAACATATTAACATAATTATTTAATTTTTTATGCAACTAAGTTTAAAGATAAAACTCGAATGTTGTTATATGCAACACTATTGAATAATATCGTTGTACATTTATCACAAATTAGAGTGAATTCTAATTATAAAATTTGATCAGTATTTTAATAATTGTAGATAAGGGTAAATATTAATTTTACTCATGATTATAAGATATTAAATAATTTATAAGTAAATTATTTCATTTGCCAAGAAATCTAATTTTCTATTTTTCAAAAAAAATTAAGAATTTTAAGCTAACATATCAATTTAATTATTCAATTATAAAATTATGAAAATAAAAGATAAAAATATTATAATTATTATGTTCAATTAAATGAAGCGTTTTGTAAAACTATATGTTTTAGGATGTTAAGGATAAATTTAATTATTAAAGAATTCAGAAACAAAATTATTTTTCTTGTTTACTTTAAAAATAAATTTAGTTAAAAAAATTAAATATAAAACTAATTAATTGAAAAAGAATTAAAAATGACCATAATTAATTAATTAAGAGATAATAATATAATTTTGAATTTCAATGTAATCTGAATTTAAAATAAAATGTTAATATTATTAGAAATATTCTCTCCATAATTGTGCATCAAGTGAGTTAATTGTGTCAGAGAACATTATTGAATAATTTTCTACAATATATGTATAAAAATCATTTTCAAAAGTATAATACTATGGGTACACGTGTCTGTAGATAAGTTTCATACAAGCTTAGGGTCCTGTGAGACCTACCTGTGTAGCCGGGAAGCCCCTGGATCTCATAAACTACGTTGTAGCCATGTTCTGCAGAATTCTACAAAACAGGCTTGTTGCAATGAGTGTAGTTCACTACAACAAACAAGCGAGCCTTTTTATGGGTTCTGAACTAGAGAGACTCGCTACAGCGAGTGGGCCCAATGACAAACTGTAAAAAATGACACAGTTTTGAAATCTGATACCCTATCCTTTATAAAACACCCTATTTCATTTCCCCAAACCAAATACTCGAACCCTAGCCATCCCAACCCCTTTTTCTTCTCTTTTCCTCCTTTACTCTCAACCACAATCCTGTAACACCTTAATATTTAACCCAACATACCTAGGACGTAAGTTAATTATTAGATATTACTCTCTTGAAAATACTTTAGTAAAAATACGTGCAATTTTTTTTTTGAACTTTTAAAACAAAATATAAGCTACGCACAGAAATAAAACTCGTCATTTGTCTCATACAATAGGGAAACAAAACACTTAACAGGCATACATGAAATCCAAACATAACAACATCATGAGCATAAACATATCATCATATATGTAGGTAAAGTACTATCATTCCACACCATACCACACCACACACCAAAATAAACATACTAAATAATATCATGCCCACCAACAGAGATTGGGCTAAGTATAGTCATCCGGTAGAAACATAAACTGTATAAAGTTAAAAATTAATAATCAATCCACTAAAAACCTCCCTTTCCACTACTCTTATTGGGATATGCCTAAGGTAGATAACCCCTAGCATGCAAACAAAAGAAGGGCTATCCTCTCTGTAACACCCTAACTTTCAACACAATACGCATAGGACGTATAATGATTAATCGTTAGTTATTACTCTTTCATCTTAGAATTTTTTCTTAATTTTAAACTTTGAAAATAGTCTATGGAAAATATGACCTTTTATTTTGTTGAAAGACTAAACTATGAGCTGTTCGCGTATAAGTTATAGCATATAATTATTCATCACATAGCATACATGTAAATCACAACAGAGTGTAAAATAAATTGAGAATATCATTACATCGTAATATTAACTTTAAATATCATATCAAATAAGAATAATAATGATGTGAAAATATCTCGTAAGTATAATACCACATCAAATATATTGAGCCCATCCATAGAGGATGAGCGTGCAATAAATCAAAAAGCTAGACATAACTATGATGAAGCTAAAACTCCTTGCGGGAACACATATACTAGAAACTAAAATACGAGCTTGAACGAAGACGAGATAACTCCTAAGTGTCGTAATGTGGGAAGGCCTATATTTCTACTTCCGCTGCGCTACTCTGATCTCGACCATCATGCAACTCCTATGCTGGCGTCTCAAGGAAGTCCATGGACATCGCCATCAGCCTTGTCTAAAGATGAAGATGGAAAGAAAGAGAGGGAGTGAGAAACTTTATAAAAGAATCTCAATAGGGAAATTCCGTCTCTATACACGTGTCATCATCATCGTCCCCAGGAACCTCGAGTTTCATTATGAAAGTAGTGAACATAAATAAGGTTTATTTATTAAGTTATGAATACCATTAGCCGAGACCCGTGTCTTTTAGCATGCATCTTAATGTTATAAATGCAGCATACTAAGCTATCAATGCATGTCAATATCTTATGCAACATTCAAAGTACATAATGACATAATGTAGTAGCATAAGGAACATAACCACTATGCATGCAATCTTTCCTTTTTTTTCTTTCTTATGTGCCTTAGCAATCAAATTATGCAATCGAATAACGGGTAAAGGAATGTAAACATGAGGAACCATATAACTTTTAGCATGCATGGTAAGCAAGAGAACCCATGATAATTTACTTTGTCATAATTGAAATCTCTCAAATTCATTTCTTGATTACCACCCTCTTATGTGCACTACTTAAACTAACCATCTCACCTTCCCTGGTGATTTTAAATGCAACACCAAAACTCCACCACACCGATTGCCTAGGATAAGCTCAACCTAACTAGCCTCTACTAGATTTAATATAGGGTAATAGAGGAGGAAACATATCACTTTCTTGTTATGAGCATGCAACATGAAATCTAATCATGACTTATCGTTTCATATCTCATACTCATGGTATAGGATCATCTTATTGGATCACCTCTCATAGCCTTTAAGTCAGGGAATCTAGAGGGTCAATACTGACTTGCCTCTCATAACCTTTAATTAGAAGAGTTCAGAGGGCCATTGTTGGCTCGCCTCTCATAACCTTTAATTAGAGGAGTCCAGAGGGTCAGTATTGGCCCACCTTTCATTGACCTACCTCACATAAACCCTATTAGAGGATCACTTCCATATATTTTATATCGCCTTAACCTTGGCATGTTCTTTTAGGGATACAATGCAATCATAACTCATCATTCAACATATCATGCTCATACCTTTATAATCATGCATCTCAACTAGTTAAGTATAATCACATCATGTCACACTCATCATGTAATTGAATTACACAGGCATGCATCACATTCTATCCATAACATGTCATCAATTAATATTTCATTGAAAAGTAAACATGCTTCTAACCAGTGTGCTAAAATTCAAGGACTAGACTCAGCTAATGCACATGCTATGCTTAATAGGATATATGTATACAATTATACCAAAGATCATTATTCATATAGCTCAAGATCAAGCATGCAAGTCATCAATCCACATTATTTCAAGTAGAAACATACTTATTTACACTTTTTCTAGTTTTGGTAACCAATTACATGAGCTATTAATCGATTACACAGTTCAATTTTTCAAAACAAGTAAACTTGAGCTCCTGGTAATCGATTACATGGGCTCTGCAATCGATTATCAGTGTTGGAAATGCATTCTGGGCCTTCAAGAATATGTTGGTAATCGATTACATAAGATGGTAATCGATCACCAAGGCCAAAAACTCATATTTCGGACATTCAAGACACTTTGGTGATTGGTTACATTGTGTTGGTAATCGATTACCAGGAACCCCAAAAGTTGGAAAACTCAAGTTTTGACATCCCTCAAGTTATTCATTCATTCTAAAACCATTTTAACATCATTCCAACATTTCCCTTAAAATCATACTCACATTATTCCCAACCACATCAAACTTTCTAATAAACCAAAGATTCCAAATAAAGGTTTCATGAATCAAAACATCCATTTTAGATGAAAGATGCAAGTCTTGAGCTTTAGAATTTAGGTGATAACTTGAAAATAAACATGATATGTGAAATGCCAGTGATAAAGTTAGGGAGTGATCGCCGGTCTAAAGAAGGCACGGACAAGGAGCTTCTCCTGGCAAACTTCTAAGCAGAGGGGTATATGAATAAACCGATTATACATCCGAATGAGAGGGATCCTAAGACTGTGTAGGAATGATACTATATAGTTAAGGAGGGCTTGTATGAATTGATTTATATTACCTATATGAACAAGATGCATCTTCTTGTCGGTAGCCCATTACTAAAGAACTCCACAGTTAAGCGTGCTTGACTTGGAGCAATTTTGGGATGGGTAACCTCTTGAAAAGTTTTCCCAGGAAGCATGTGAGTGAAGACAAAGCACGCAGAAAAGATCCGTGTTAGTTTATGGAGACAGTTGTCAATCCATAAAGCAGCAGGGGATGTTACAATATGCAAGACTTGAAATTTAAACATGGAAATGCAAGTCCTCTTTTCTTATCTTCAAGATTTAAGGTGATAACTTGAAAATAACATGATATGCAAGGCTTGAAATTTAAACATGAAAATGCAAGAGCTTGAAATATAAATATGAGAATGCAAGCCCATTTTTAGTCTTTGAGTCGTAGGTGATGACTAGAAATTTAAACATGAAATGCAAGTTTCTTTTCTTTTCTTCAAGTTTTAAAGTGATGACTTAAAAATAAACATGATATGCAAGGCACTAAAACATAAACATGAGATGCAAAAGCTTGGAAAACATGAATGCATCTCATTTTATTTTTTTAAACTCCAAACTCAAGACTTTTAGATAGTAACTCTTTAACCTCAATCAACCTCACAAAATGGAAATGAGCTTTAGAGTCCCTCAATACTATGGTTCCAAGAACCTCATTCCCTTGGACTCATCATCAAGCTTAACCAAAAACATCTCAAGAACAACAATAAAACAATCTTTTCTTATTTTTCTCTTGAAACCAAAAATCAAACCTTGAGCTCTAGAGACCAAACAAATGATGGTATCACAACCAATATCAAAGATCCTCATCATCAAGCCATGGTTTTTAACCATTCCACAATAACTAAACCAAAAAAATATAGAGAGGAAAAGGGAAAGCTTGAACCGAAAATGAAAAGGAAGAAGAGAGAAAAACTCAAAACAAAAATCCCTACCAAAGATATTTTCTTATTTGCAAGGGAAGAGCTTGATCTTGTATGAGAAAATGAGAAGAAGAAATCTTTTCTTGGATCAACAAGAATTTCGACCAAGAGGGGAAGAAGAGGAAGGAAGGTTTCTCTTGAGTTCTTGTATTTAAAGATGGAAAGATTTTGTTTCTTGGTAGTGGCCTTTGGTGGTGGTGTGGTGGTTTGAGGTTGAAAAGTGGTGGACGGTGGTAGTTCTTATGGTGGAGGAAGAAGAAAAAGTAAATCTTGAGAAGAGAAAGAAGAGAGAATTTGCAAGACTAGTTTTTTGGACAAGCTTGTAATCCAAAAAAGTGAATGGTGAAATGTAAGTTTGTTTGAGTGTGTAAGTGTATAAAAAATGAAATATGAGGGTGTGATGGGATAGAGGAGTGGCCGGCCATATTGAGGTATGGGGGGAGATATTTTCATTTCTTTTGTGTTGGGAGTTGTGTTTAGAGATAGATTTGATTAGGCATTGGTAATTGAGTGTTTAGGCAAGAAATCAAGTGATTAAGGCCACTCAAGATATGGTTAGATAGTGATCTTGCTCATTTAGTGGAAATCCACTTTATTAGCTAGGAATCCAATCCCATTATGGTTTCCATGATTTAGGGAATTGGAGAGAAAAAGATAGTTTACATGACATGACACAATGTCTTAGATTAAGGAAGGAATTTGAACTTCCCTAAGCAATCTTCAACCCTAATCATTTTCAATAACCTATTTTAACTCAAGATTAATAATTAAAATTAATTGATATTTAATTAGAGCCTAATATTACCTATGCTTCCTTAATTACATAATTAAGCTCATTATGCACTTAATCAGAGGCAAAACACTAATTTTGCACAAAACTCCTTGGGACCACCCGGGCTTATACAGACGTCATGCATCCCTTAAAAACAATATTTCGAATTCCTGGGTAAAGTCCTGGTCCAATCGGCAAATAATCTCGCATTTAATTACCGCAGAGGTACTTTGGTAATTTCATGTATGGGAAAAACTAGGAATTGAGGTTTTCAACTCTAATATTATTCATAACACATCTAATCTCCGTCAAACATTAAACTAACCCCTTGAGGATATCCTAGATCGGTTGTCCTTGATTCCCAAGTGAAAATGACCTCAGGGACATTTTGGTCATTTTGCACAGCGAGAAAAATTGGGGTGTTACACTCTCCACAAGATATGCACATGTGCTTCAAGAGATCCACCACTAGCTCCTAAAGATATTGGTCGCGAGAGGGAGGAAGGTACCAATCACTCAAGCAAGGTCATTAGGCGTAGCAAGATGGCTAGCAGATAGGACATGGGCATCTTGATGAGGACATGTAGCTTTGCTATGAACGTACTGAACTCCCCTTAGTGGCTAAGTGGCTATAGCTTCCCCATCGCTACCACTTCCCACCTTAATGGGAATCGTAGGTGCAGAATCACCTAAGGAGTACTGGGTAGGTGAATCCTTAGATGGGTCTAACCAAGGCAGAGAGGGGCGAGGTGATGACTGGGGCACGTAACCTGGAAAGTCCCTCACAGTAGATGCAACAAAGCAAGTGTAGGGAAACTCTTCCATGCATGGCCACGTACGCTTGAAAGCGAAGTTATCGGTGAATGGGGTGGCCGTGAAAAACCAAAAACTAGTGACAGGGTGCACAAAGGGATGGTCCAAGAAGACAAACAAATGAACAACATAATGACCCACAAAATCATATGACCGATTGCCCAGGTCATAGTGCATCTCCAATGTGGGGGGCATCAACGTAAATCACAAACATCACCATGAACCTTTGAAGATGAGATGGGAAAAAGAACAAAGAGGGAATAAGAAATTTAATAAGAATCTCAGTAGGGTCTTCGCATTTAAACATATATCATCATCTTCGTCCTCAGGAACCTCAGGTTTCATTATGAAAGTAGTGGACATAACAAGGTTCATTTATTTTAAGTTTATGATCCATTAGCTAAGATCCATGTCTTTTAGAATGAGTCTTGATGTCATAAATGTAGGTAGAAAAGCACACAAGAAGGGGGTTGAATTGTGTTTTGCTTCTCTTCCTCTTTTTAGCAACTGAAACTTTAAACAAAATACTATCAAGCGTTGTGCTTGAAGTACAGCGAAAACAGTATTAGATATTTTAAAAAGCAACTTTCCGAAATATAGTGTCGGTAATAGAAAGGCTAAAAAGACAAATTTTAGACAGATATTAAATAATAACACTGAACAGCTAAAGTAAGAGAGATAAGGGAGAAGAAGATACTGCACAAATATTTTTATACTAGTTCGGCTAACCTATTTATATTCAGCACTCAACCACCATTAAGTTTCACTAAAACCTTTCTCAACTCGAGAAAGAAACCAGATAGTCTTCCTTCTAGAAGCTAGGGTAGTTTAACAAGTTGACAAAAGAGGTGACATGCCAGTCTGTAATTGAGTTTGACTTTAAATTTGAATTTCAAATTTCCCTTCTTTTCTTGTAGAGCACACTAGTTCACTATCAAGTGAGCTTTCTGAGGTGTGGTATCAGTTCCTTGATATGTCTTTGATCTTCTGGTCTTCAATCTGAGCTTGTTAATAATAAACTAATTGCTATCATGATGATTGAAGATTGTAGAACACATTGGTTTCAAAATTTGATTGATATCTTCATTCTAAGCTTACTTTCTGAAGTCCAATGCTACTTTCTAAAGATCCCAGCCTTGGTTTCTTGTTCACGATTTGATTTTTCTTCAATCCATTAAGCATATATAAGTACTTTTCATTATATAAAATTCACTTCTATTAAGTTCCTATCTCTTTACATGAAATACAACATGTTTGCACATGTAAAGTGAATTTATTTTCGATTCAAGATGTATTATGCAATTCGGAAAGACCTGTTTGCTATCTCAAGAAACTCAAGGGAAAACATTAGTCATTCTTGAAAATATTTTCCTTAAATTGGTTTTTTTGTCATTCAAAACATATTATTTTGAAGCTTTTTGAAAGGTTCTGGAGCTAACAATAAATGCATCATACTAGATTATGAATGCATGTCAATGCCTTATACAACATATCACAAGAATCAAAATAGAATAGCATTGCGTAGGGAACATGAAACATCATAACATAATCTTTCCTCTTTATACTTTTAGGTGACTTAGCTTCCTTGTTCTCTTCTAAGGAGGTCCCCCTAATATTCTCTCCTCTTAAGAGTTTTAGGTTATGAGCTCATCCCTAACTAGTCGTCATTAGTGTATACTCATCTTCTCGACAAGCTAATGCCTGACTCCTAGAGTGCGAGATAGAGGGCATATGATCACCTTTTATAACCATTAATTTCGGGAGTCTAAAGGATCACTTCCCATAACCATTAATTCTTGAAGTCCGAAGGATTATTTCCATGTGTTTTATGTTACCTTACATCTTAGCATGTCATTTAGATATGCAAACATGAGCATATAATCATGGCTGTCGCAACCGGGATTGCGACGGGGACCGCGAAAAAAAAGAATTTTGTTTGAAAATTGGAGTCGCCACCAAGTTTATTAAAATTGGAAAAACATGGAAAAACCCATTATTTTTACAAAATAGTTTTTGGAACCAGATTTGAGTTCGGGAGTCGGTTATGCATAGGGAAAGGCAGGCATTTAATCCTACACACCCCTAGTACACCCGTTCTTAGACAGTACCTATAATTGATTTGTGCAAATTATTAATAACCTTTTGAAATATCTATTTACAAGAAAGTTAAGAAATTTTAAAAAAGAAATTTTGAAACATCAAGCTATCGCAACTCAGATGTCCAAAAATTTTGGGTTAATAAGCCGTCACGACTAAATTAACCTCTTTATTTGAATAAAAAATGATAAATAAATGAACAAATTTAAATTAAAAATAAAAAAAATTATTATAAATATTCATAAATAAGAAAAGGAAAAAGATATTTTTAGTATTTTTTAATAAAGGAGAAAAAATGCAAAAGAGAATAAATATATTTTTTAGAGGAATTTCGGGATCATTAAGCTGTCACAGCTCAAATGTCCATATTATTGAGTTAATAAGCCGTCTCGGCTAAATTAACATTTTAACAGAATATTCCTCTATATAGAAAAAATTAGAAAATTATTTACAAATAAAATGAATTATGAAAATTTAATTTTGACTTGACAGGGATCGGAATCACCTGCTCCTACGTATCCCTTGGTGCAATAGGGAATTCAAAGTCACGTAGTTCTGTAAATAATATTTATGTTTTGATTAATTTTTATATTTTGAAAAAGAGTTTTGAATATCAAGCTGTTACAGCTAAAATATTTCAGAACATAAAATTAACGAGCCGTCACGGCTTAGTTAATCTTATTTTCAAAATATAATTTAATGATTATTTTTTATTTTAAAAAATAGAATTTTTAGAATATTAAGCTGTCACAACTAAAATATCCTTAAAATATAGAATTAATAAGTCGTCACGACTAAATTAAATCTATTTATCAAGAAGTATTATTGATCAATTGTAATTCATTTTCTTCTCATTTAAAGGGGCAAGAACAAATTTTCAAGACACGCAAAAAGTATATCTCACCCTCCACAATCATGATCCAAACATATTTATTATCATATTTTTTTTTGAAAAGAATAAATAAAATGAACAAGGTTAACTCAAAAAAAAATCTTGTACGATCAGAACCAGAAAATAATATCTAAACTCGATTTTATACAAGCACAACCAAAGAAAAACAATAATAATCGGATCATTTTTAAACAAAAGACACGAGCTCTATGACCCAAAATAATAACTTAAACCAAAATTAAAAAAAAAAATGCATGAGATGCTGACATAAAGGTGAACCCATCATTAAAAAAAATGGAATCCTAGGCCTAATTTGACTATCATGTAGTGACACACACTCACGTGAATAAAGAAGAGACCAAAGACAAAACTTCCACTTCTAAAATGACTAAAACAAAGACTTTGAATTCTATCTTAATGGGGATAGCAGCACTCGGAGAAAAAAAAAATAGAAGGAGGATAACTTACCACCTAATACACTCTAAAATATTTTCATTCATACCAAAAGAGAGAGAAAGAGAGCCCGAGAGGGTAGCTGGAAAAATAGATCACACACACACACCATGATAGACACTCATGTACTCTCTTCGCATAAATACACAAAGACATAAACCGACACATACAGAAAGAAAAGAGAAATGGGGAGAGAGAGAGCTAGGGAGTCATGGAAAGCATGAGAGAGAGAAGGGAAATCGGAGAAAAGGGATGAAGAAGCTGATCGGAGGCCGTCGCGCGGATGGAGGACCGCCGCGAGAAGGGAGGAAGCGCACGACAGGGAGCTCGGTCGACAATGACGACGGACGCACCAGTGCTCGCGGCTGGCGGAGACGATGGTCACTCCGGTACCCGTGGGTGGCGGAGGAACCCAGTGTGGCGGTGTGGAGGGGAAGGCCGCGCGATCTCGTGGTGCCATCGGATCGGGAGTGGCTGAAGGCAGCGGTTCATTGTTACCGGGTGAAGGTCGGCTTGCGGTGATGGTCGATGGTTTTAGAGGGTAGGCGGTGATTGGAGAAAAGTTGAAGGAGGAGGCCGATCTGGGGAAAGCGCGGCGACACGGCGGTGGTACGGCTGGCGATCGTGGCTTCCCCCTGCCCCCCTTTTGCTCTTTTTTTTTATGGAAATAAGAGTTTCTTTGAAGCTTGGTTTGAATTTTCAGGTACAATATGGGATGAAGATGATGATGAAAGGAAGAGCTAAATGTCGATGATGAAGATGATGGATGGAAGGTTGCACGGAGAGGTGATCAACGGTGGAGGTGCCGCGGTTGGCAGATCTGCGGAGGTGAGGGAGCGCCGACTCGGCGGGGTCATGCCATGCAACACCGGAGTCCAGTTAGGATGCGGGTTTCTGATCCCTTTCTTTTTATTCTAAAATAAGAATCTATGTTTGGTACTGTACTGGAATTTTTGTAAATTGAATTGGACTGTTGTTGTATGAATAGACTGTTATGGACTGTGTTTTGGCTTATGGTTTGAGTTTTCGTTTGGCTGATAATGGGAAAATAAACACTTGAAAAAAATGAACTAGCGATTAAAAAAGGTTTACCTGTAATTCTTGCTGATTCTTTTTCTGTGTGTCACAAAATGTTTTCAGATGAAATGTGGTGATGAGAGATTGTTTTTTTTGGAAAACAGATTGTGTCCGAATTCTCCAATTGTTCCCCTACACCCCTCCATTCTCATCTGAATTTATATACAATGAACAGGGTAGGTGAACTTTGAAAATTACTCCCATTGCTTTATTATTGGGATTTCCTGGATTTTCTCATGCCGTTTGTTTCTGAATTTTCCACTTTTGTGTGCTCCTTTTTCCTGTTTTGTTCACAGGGAGAAATAGTCCAAGATAGGGGAGAGATCAGTGCATGTACAGAGGTACTCTTTTTGAATTGTCTCTCCATTGCATGTTCATGTACTTTTCTTGCTTGACTTTGACACTTCTCTGCTATTTGTCTTGCTCCTGCATGCGAGTTGTGCCACTGCATTTACAGCTTGCTTCATTGTCTTGTTAGGCACTCTTTATTTTTGCTCTCAAAATCGGTTTCTCTTTTTTTTCCTTTTTTTGTTTCATTTTTTTCATTTTTTTAATAAAATAAATAAAAAAACATAAATGGGCTTAAACAGAATGAAATGGGTTTAAAAAAAACAAATATCACCAAAAATGAAATGGGCTCGATGCTATATCACAAAAACCATAAAAGAAATGGGCTCAAAAATTTTTTTTTTGTTTTGTTTTTCGTACGATAAACTGAACAACAATCATTTTTGTACAATGAACCAAATGATAGCCAAAAATGAAATGAAATGGATTGATAATATTTTTTTTGTTTATGAGCCGAACAAAATTGGGTATTCACAGTTGCCCCTCTTTACTTATTTCTTATAAGAGAATATGAGAAACTTAAGTTTTAAATATTATCTTCATAAGGAATAAGTAAAGACATGAACATAGATTTTGTTCGGTAATGCATGAAATGCAAATGCAAGAGAAATTGAATTCTATCATGGAAAGAACCTAAACATGCAAGCAAGTCACATGCAAATTATGCAATTCAGAAACTATGTATGAATCATGCAAAGACAATAAGCTAACTAATTTGACACAAATTCACAAATGACAAGGAATGTAAAAACCAACTAGACTGATTGGAAATTCACAAGCCGATGAAGGCTGACTGGAAATTAAAAATCGACAGGGGCTGGCAAGAATTTACACAAACTTTGTGACCAACTGGATACGGGTCAACAACACATACTCACAGTCATCAATACAGAGCACACACGTACGCATGCACGCACATACACACAAATACTCACATACATACATGGAACCGACACACCCACAGGAAGAGAGAGAGAGTGATAGGAAATTAAAAGCCGAATGGGGCTAACATGAATTTGAAAACCAATAGGGGCCAACAGAAATTTAAAAGCCATCGGGGGCGGACAAGAATCTAGAAGCCATCGGGGGCGGACAGGAATTTAAAAGCTATCGGGGACTGACAGGAAATTAAAAAGCTATCGGGGGCTGACTGAAAATTTAAATTGGCAATTTGAGGCCGACAAGAAAAGTAAATGGCAATCTGAGGCCAACTGAAAATTAAATTGGCAATCTGAGGCCGACTGGGAAATTAAATGGCAATCTGAGGCAGACTGAAAATTAAATTAGCAATTTGAGGCTGACAATGGCAATCTGAGGCTGATAAGAAAGGTAGATTGGCAATCTGAGGCCGACTGAAAATTAAATTGGCAATCTGAAGCCGATAATGGCAATCTGAGGCCAACAAGAAGAGTAAATTATTCAAATTTCTTTTTTCTCTTGACCTTTTTTCGAAAATACCTTTGTGAAACGACTTTTACCGTATTGAAGCAATTCTTGAGGAAGACTTTAACCGATCAAACTCACAGCTTATGAATTAGACCTTTTGGCATAGATAAGACTTTTCTTTTCTCCTGTGAATTTTGCCTACTTCCTTCATCATCCTTTCTTCTTACCCAGCTTAGTTGAAGCTTCTGGATACTCTTAGTGTAATACTAGTCATTGATGTGTTGCTACAAATATGGTTAGGTTGTATAACTCATACTTAAATTCATGCTTGCTCAAGACATCATAAATGAATATGCATTTAAGAAAGAGAGAAGGGAAAGGATAAATTTTATTGCTTTGTGTATCTAAATAAAGGTAATTTCAAGGGGTTGGAATGGAACGAGAATGAAATAAAGAAAAAGAATGTCACTGTGAGGGACACAAATTTTTTCCCAATTTTTGATTCTCGGTTACTTATTCAATCGATTCATTGCTATCACTGGCTGTTATAATCATTGTATCTAACGACATGTCGTCCAGCCTTTTCAATTTCACCTGAATCCCCAGAATTTGCCCCATCGATAATTTGTTTGGTCCTCAAGACTGATTCATCATTGAAAAATTGCCCCAGTGTAGGATGCTTGAGATGATGCTCATTATTTTGCCCTAATTTTTGCCTAGGCTGCCCTTGCGGGTTTTCATCCTAGCAGGCATTTTTGTTTTTGTTACCCTAACTTTTGCTTTGGCCGCTCTTTCGAGTTTTTGACCTAACGGGCTTTTTCTTTTTTCTTTTAATTTATTTCTCATCCTAGCTTTTGTTTAGGCCACTCTTTTAGGTTTTCAACCCAACCAGCTTTTACAGCATCTTTTCAAGCATAAAAATTTTTGACTGCATCTGCATTGATTGGTCTAGATAGTTCTTGTCCATCCATACTTTGCAAGATTAATGCCCCTCCTGAAAATGCTTGTTTGACAATGTAAGGGCCTTCATAGCTTGGAACCCATTTTCCCCGTGCATCTTCTTGATTAGGGAGAATTTTCTTCAGAACCAAATCTCCTGGATAAAAATCCCTGGGGCGAACTTTCTTATTAAAAGCTTTAGCCATTCTGCTTTGATACAACTGGCCATGACAAATGGCTGTCAATCTTTTCTCTTCTATCATATTCAACTGTTCATACCGAGCTTTCACCCATTCAGATTCTTCTAACTCTGCCTCCATCAAAACCCTTAATGATGGGATTTTCGCTTCTATGGGAGATACTGCTTCCATTCCATACACCAATGAGAAAGGAGTTGCCCCTGTGCTTGATCGTATGTTGGTACTATATGCATGCAAAGCATATGGCAGCATTTCATGCCAATCTTTGCAATTCACTACCATCTTGGCGACAATTTTCTTGATGTTCTTGTTTGCAGCTTTGACCGCACCATTCATTTGAGGCCTATAGGGAGCTAAGTTGTGATGTTTGATTTTGAAAGTCTCAAAGAACTTCTGAACCTCAGCGCCATTAAGATTAGGAGCATTGTCTGTGATAATTCTTTCTGGAATTCCATATCTACAGATAATGTCCCTTTTGATGAATTTGACAAACACCTTCTGTGTGATATTAGCATATGAGACAGCTTCCACCCATTTAGTGAAATAGTCTATTGCTACCAAGATGAAATGATGACCATTGGATGCCTTGGGATTAATTGGACTAATAACGTCCATGCCCCACATTGAGAAAGGCCAGGGAGATACCATGTTATGCAATGGAATCGGAGGAGCATTGACTCGGTTTGCATATATTTGGCATTTGTGACACCTCCAAACATAATTGATGCAGTCACTCTCCATGGTGGACCAGTAATAACCACTCCTCATGATCTTACGTGCCATCATATGCCCATTAGCATGGGTTCCATAGATCCCTTCATGTATCTCTGTCATGATCATGCGAGCTTCACGAGCATCTACACACCTTAAGAGGGTGCCATCATAATTTCTCTTATAGAGGACTTCACCATTCAAGAAAAAGGCCATAGCTAGTCGACGAATTGTCTTCTTATTCATTTCATTTGCTCCGACTGGGTATTCTCCTTTCTGAATATACTGCTTGATGTCATGATACCAAGGCTGGCCATCTGGCTCAATCTCCACATTGCTACAGTAAACTGGTTCATTTTGTACTTCTACATGGATTGGTTGGACGTTGGCGTGGACTTCCAATTTAGTCATTGCAACCAAGGTTGCCAAAGCATCTGCAAATTGATTCTTGTCTCGAGTTAAGTGGGAGAATGACACCTCGTCAAATTGCTCAATTAGTCGAGACAAGTACTTCTGATAAGGCATCAATTTTGGGTCTTTGGTTCGCCATTGCCCATTAACTTGATAAATGATGAGTGCAGAGTCTCCAAAGACTTTTAATTCTTTCACTCCCAAATCAATTGCAACTTGCAAACCATTAGCGCATGCTTCATATTCTGCAATATTGTTGGTACATTCGAAATCTAATTTGACAGAAACTGGGTATTGCTTCCCATCTGGCGACACCACTATAGTTCCTATTCCACACCCATTCATATTGGCTGCTCCATCAAAATACATCTTCCATCTACATTCTTTTTCTTTCTCCTCTTCCTCTATTGCCATCACTCACCATCAGGGAATTCTGATATAACTGGTTCACCATCCTCAAGAGGGTTTTCAGCAAGATGATCAGCAATTGCACTTCCCTTAACAGATTTTTGAGTCACATACTTGATATCAAATTCAGATAGTATCACTTGCCATTTTGACATTCTTAATGACACGTGGGGACTATCAAATATGTATTTCAATGGATCCATTCGAGAGATGAGCCAAGTGGTATAGTATAACATATACTGCCTCAGCCTCTTGGAGGTCCATACCAATGCACAACATGTCCTCTCAATTGCTAGGTAGCGGGATTCACAATCATTGAATTTCTTGCTTAGATAATAAATTGCCTGTTCTTTCCTCCCTAACTCGTCATACTGTCCTAACATTGCTCCCATTGATGTTGGTAGCATTGTAAGGTACAGTATTAACGGACGACCTGGTGTAGGTGGAGTCAAAACTGGAGGTTCCATTAAATAAGCCTTTATTTTATTGAAGGCTTCTTGGCATTCATTATTCCATTTTCCAGATTGATGTTTCCGCAGCAACTTGAATATAGGCTCACAAGTGCTAGTCAAATTAGCGATGAATCTAGCAATGTAGTTGAGCCTCCCAAGAAAACTCTTCACTTCTTTTTCAGTTTTGGGAGCTGGCATATCTTGTATTGCCTTTACCTTGTCTGGATCCACTTTTATTCCTTCTCTGCTGACAACAAAACCCAGTAACTTTCCTGTACAAGCTCCAAAGATACATTTGTTTGGATTCAGCCTCAACTTGTATTTTCTGAGCCTTTCAAATAACTTTCGCAAGACTGCCACATGACTTTCTCCCTCTTTAGATTTAGCAACCATATCACCTACGTACACTTCAATCTCCTTATGCATCATGTCATGGAAAAGTGCAACCATTGCACGCTGATATGTAGCACCAGCGTTCTTTAATCCGAATGGCATAATTGTATAGCAGAATGTTCCCCATGGAGTTATGAAAGTTGTTTTTCCTTTATCATCAGCATCCATGAGGATTTGATTATATCCTGAGTAGCCATCCATAAATGAAAATCGATGATTTTTTGCAGTATTGTCAACAAGGACATCAATGTGAGGGAGGGGAAAGTCATCTTTTGGGCTGGCTTTATTTAGGTCTCTGTAATCTACACACATCCTGACTTTCCCATCCTTTTTAGGCACAGGCACAATATTAGCCACCCAATCAGTGTGTCTTGATACCTCCAAAAATCCAGCCTCTAGCTATTTAGACACCTCTTCTTTTATTTTCAATGACATTTCAGGCCGCATCCTTCTTAACTTCTGCTTTTTTGGTTCAACTCTTGGATATAAAGGGATCTTATGTGAAGCTATTTCCGGATCCACCCCTGGCATATCACGATAAGACCATGCAAAGACATCCATGAATTCTTTGAACAATGCAATCATTTTTGATCGTTCTGGGTTTTCAACCATTCTTTCTTCTCTTCTTCAGTCCCCATATTAATCAACTCAATCACTTCATTATCTGGGCCAATTTCTTTTTCAGAATGTTCTAATAGGTCTGAGAATTGCTCTACAATTTCTCCATCCTCATCAGATTCATGATCTTCACAATCAAGTACAGCAAGAGAGTCAATTGATAAGCTTCCAAGATCTCTTTCATGTGACACAATTTTTAAATTCCTGGAGAGCAATTGTGTTGGGTTAGAAAAGTAACATGGAGGGATAAATGGGAATAGCATGGAAGAACTTTAATAAATGAGCTAAGAATGGTAAAAAGAATAAAAGGAAAATAAAAGGAAAATAAGATAAAATAAAATGAAATAAAAGGAAACAGAAACGAGGCGAAAAGAAGACATAAAGAAAAATTTATTGGAAAATCATGCAAGTTCATTATGATGTCTTGGAGTAGCATAACCAGAAGCACAAACAAATCCTTATTAATGTAACCAACAATTACTTTGAAGTAACAACATCAATCACTGGTTCAAACGTCCAGTTCATATGCATCTCATCATTGTTAGCAGCATGAGTATTGTTATACTCTTCAGACTCCTCAGCATCCACCATGTTGATGATTGGACAATGGCTAGGGGAGCAGCCTTCTCCAGCTATGATCACTTCAGCTGATTAAGGAAATGTGTCCTTTAGGCGAGGGATCTGTTTCATCTTCTCATTCTGTTTCTTTTGCCCAAGAGCCATGGTCTTCATTTGCTCTTCCAATGATGTCTCATATCCTAAACCGAATCGTTTATGCTTCCCTAAGATAGGTAGAGGTATTTTGATACCCTGCAACTGCATCCCCAACCCTTTGCCATGCAGATAACCATTCTTAGTTATGATATGAGCCACTACCTGATTGACATCCTACCTTGGGAATTCATTTTCTTCTTGTTTCATCCCTACAAACTCCAGATTGTGCCACAAACTGCTTTCAACTAGCTCCACATTTTCAACATATGGCAGCGTAACTGGTTTAGATACGATGATCTCCTTCTCTCCATGGATTGTAATGACTGAGCCATTCTCAATGAACTTAACCTTTTGATGCAAGGTAGAAGGAACGGCGCCAACATTGCTAATCCATGGTCTTCCCAGCAACATATTATAATTGGATTCAATCTCCATTACTTGGAATAATACGTCAAACCTGCTTGGGCCAACTTCCAATGGCAAAACTATTTCCCCAATAATGCTTTTCTTTGCTTCGTCGAAAGCTTTCACAATCATTACTTGTGGTGAAATATCATCCTTGCTTATTGACAAGTAGCTTAAGGTTGATACTGGTAAAATGTTTAGTCCTGACCCTCTATCGATGAGAACTTTAGGCACTATATAGCCTCTGCACTTCAGAGTTATGTACAGTGCACGTGGGTTAGCCTGTGATACAATTTCTTCATCTAAGAATGTAATCATATTAACACGCCTCACTGGATCAACCATATTCACCACATTCTCTAATGAGATATCAGGTTTCACATAGGCATCCTTCAAAACTTTTAGCACGGCCTTTTGATGAGATTCAAATGACAAGATTAGTGACAGCAGGGATATTCTGGCAGGAGTTTTCTTCAATTGTTCCAGTATATCATATTCACTTTGCTTCATAATTTTTAGGAACTCCTCTTCTTCATCTTTTACTTTTTCTTTTATTTCTAAATTAGAGCTATTTTCACCATTCCCTTTGTCAATAAACTTTCCCTTTTCTAGCTCTCTAGGACCATAATACCTTCCACTTCTAGTTATATTGGTTACCATTCCACCTACTCGGGCCTCTGAGGTTTCTCCTACATCTCTTTTTGTCTCTACTTTCATTTCATAATTCTATGGCACAGCATGAGTATTCTCATAATCAAAGGGCATTGGCTTCTTCACAGTGATCACCACTTTCTCCTGTTTTAGAGCTGGGTTAAGTGGCGGTACTCGGAGCACGAAACGCTTGATCACATTCACCTCTTCAGAGAAATTTGACCACTTTTTGCTTGAATCACACCTAAGTTGAGCAATTCTTGCACTCGAGCCTTGAAATCCCAACAACTTTCTATATCACGACCAGGACCTCCAGAGTGATATATGCAGCTTGATTCCATGTCATACTTCTCATTCTGCTTTATTGCGACAGCAGGTGCTATCATATTGTAACCAGCCTTATTCAAGCCAATGAAAATTTTCTCTATGAGTGTTCTAAGACTCAGCACCTTCTTTATCAAAGGTTCCTCTATTTCCAAGGCATTCACACGACCTCCTCCTTCATGATTTGGAATTGGATTATTAACGATATCAGGCTTTGATTCTTCCTGGAGGTCTAATCTCCCACAAGCAATTAATTTTCTCACTGCCATCTTAAACCCTTCACAGTCCTCAATTAAATGTCCCATAACATCCATGTGATACTTGCAAGTTAGATTCGGGTTATACCATGCTGGGAATGGAGGTTCCAATGGACGTACGGGATATGGTGATATCAAATGAGCTTTGAATAATCTTTGGAAGAGGTCAGCATTAGAAATGGATAATTTCGGAAAAGATGGAAGGTTTGGGAATCGATTCCAATTCTGATTTTGGAAATTTGGTCGTGGTGGTGTAGTGTTTGGGTAGTTTTGAGGATGCGTGGTTGAGTTATAGGTATAGGTTGGGCGAGATAGTTGATGCGGTCTTATGTGGATATTGTTGACTTAAGGCTGAGGGTATGGGGTAGTGTTTGTGGTTCGGTAAGAAGGGATAGGGGGTTGGTATTGTGGATTTTGGAATTTTGGGTGCGTTGATGTGTATCTAGGGATAGAAGATTGCTGACCTTGTACAAGATTTATTTCAGGCTCTTTCTTTTTTGGTGGGAATGTTCTTTTTGCATCCTCATTGCTTGTAGGAAGCTTACCAGCTTTAGCTAAGCTTTCAATTCTTTCTCCAAATTGCTATCGCCTCAGAGAAATCCTTGTAAGCTGCTCCTGCCATTGCTCCAATGTAAGGAGATCCCAAGGTCCCCAAAAAGTATGAGCATATTTCAGATGGGATAAGTGGCGGTTGTACTTGAGCAGCTAAAGCTCTCCACCTTTGGGCATACTGCTTAAACGACTCGTCTTTCTTTTTCTGCATCATGGTTAATTGCTCTCGAGTAGGTGCCACTTCCATGTTGAACTTGTATTGGCTCATGAATTGATCTGCCAATTCTCTCCAGCTAGAAATCTTTGAATTGTCCAGTTGAATATACCATTCCAAGGCAGGTCCAGTCAGGCTTTCATGGAAAAAGCTGATGAGAAATTTTTCATCCTTTGACCATATTGCCATTTTAGTACAGTAACTCTTCAAGTGAAACAAAGGGTTACCAGTCCCATCATACTTTGAGAAATCAGGAACTTTGAAGTCTTTGGGGACTATCAAGTCTTCAGGAGGACACAATTGTTCAATCTCCACGTAACCATAGGAGCTAGGACCCTGGATAGCAGTAATTTGCTCCTGAATTTTCCTCATCCATTCTTCTTTTAACTTGTCTTTCTCTGCCTCTACATGACTATTTTCTGAGTAAAGTGGCTGCTTCTGAGTGACGACACGTGGCTGCTCCCAAGTATGGATAGCATGCCCGTGTCCTTCAGTATATTCATTTTCTAGGGGATGATAGCCTTCTCCGATGGGAATCACCATTGGCATTGTTGGTGGAGGTTGTCCATGAGGGTTATTTAGCATTCTTCCCATATCATTCATCTCCTGGGTGATATTCAAAGGGGCACCTGATATCACTGGCATGGTTACTATGGTGGCATTTGGTTGCACACTTACTGGCGTATCTCTGCTT
The DNA here is from genome assembly GCA_031216125.1 of Dalbergia cochinchinensis. Classification (NCBI taxonomy): domain Eukaryota; kingdom Viridiplantae; phylum Streptophyta; class Magnoliopsida; order Fabales; family Fabaceae; genus Dalbergia; species Dalbergia cochinchinensis. The sequence goes on from CM062377.1 coordinate 53,819,317, forward strand.
TGATAGGCTCCTAACAGGTCGAGTGACTCTTTCATGACTCTCATTATTTCTTCTATTCTTGCTTGAGTATCAGTCATCATATTCAACTACCCCCTTATTTCATCCACCTCCATGCTTAGGTTCCTTCCCGGTTCAACAGTGGTTGCAATTGAGTGTGTCTTTCCTGTTTCAGAATTTCCTCCTCCAGCCATCTTGGTCCGAGCTCTTGTGTTGTAAGTACGAGTTTGATCGATTTCTGTTTTCCTTGGGTGCCCAATGGTGACAAAGTTTTACCTGTAAAAGAATTTTATTAAAAAAAGAAAGGAAAAGTACATTGCTGTTTGTTAGAGTCCTTCAATCATGTCTAGTGTTGACGTGAGTATCTTTGATAATAACTGTTCCCCAGAACGTCCCGTTCAAAGGTACTAAGTCATGGATATGATCATGAGACTAACACAAGGAATCGACCCTTCTTTCATTCATTGTGCATTGCAATCATTGTTCATGTACAATCATTCAAAAAGAAAATACATCATAAAGCCAATGCATCACTACTTCCTAAAAGCCAATCTACTTATGCTTCCTCAGCGTCTTCCCTTGATTATTTGCTTCATCTTCCCAATCAAATCTTTGCAGTAGTATACAAAGTTACAAATCTCATCTGGGGTGTCAAAAGGAATTATTTCTTGCTCATCCATTTCTGAGTATCTTGGAATATCTTCTATTGCCGCATTAGCCAATCCTGCCAAGTTTGAAAAACGAGTCTTCAAGTTATGAATAATGTGATCTTGATTTTGCACTTCAAACTTTAAGTTTGCAACTTTCCTCTTTTCTTCTCCTAATGCATCTTGATAACTCATGATCTCATCTTTCGTGTGTTGTTTTAGTTCTGCAATCTCTCTCTGATGTTCCTTGCTCATTTCTTCCGTTTCTTGCCTCATATGTTTCTTACTCGCGAGCATATTTGCTTCAACTGCTTTCGCATTATGGAGTAGCTTCTTTAGTCGTCGATTTTCAGCCAACGCCTCATCACACTCTTGCCTTCGAAGCTTTAACTCTTGATTGGCAGCTTTGAGACATTCTCTAGTCTTCATCATGTGCTCATGCTCCATTTTTAACTTTTTACTAGTCCCTTCTAGAACATGATTCTTTTCAATGCTTTCTCGCTTTAGAGTTGCATAATCATGGTGGGCATTTTTTAGTTCATTCTCCACTTGTATCTTCTCTTGCTTAACTTTGTCCAACCCTTCTCTCATTTCTTTAATCTCTTCACTGTTTTCAAGATGTGAGGTTGATGCCATGTTGGAAGTAACTGTTAAAATTCTAAATGGCAACTTAACTTCTTGAGCCCTGTTTTTCACCCATTGATGGTAGCTTTCTCTTACTGCACAGCTTTTGACTCCTAATTCTTTTCCTTTTTGACAACATTGTTCCAAGCAGATCGGACTTTCTGTAGTAAGTTACTGTCATTGGAGTCCAAGTAATATATGATGAAAGGAGTCATTGCAGCTTTGAAAGATGGCTCCATTATAGGGTAACCGAGTTGGCACAATACCAATGCTAGATTGTAATTTATGCACCCTCGGGTTCCCATAAAAGGTACATTTGGAAAGCTTCCACATTGATAAATCAATGTCTGTCCATCTTCCCACCAGGGGTACCATTGAATCCCTTTTTCACTTAATTTTGCAAACTCTTCAGCCCATTCTCGTCCATTTTTCTTCTTAATATGATGCATTTTTAGATCGTCAATGGGACACGATGCCTTGTAACTCCTTTGAAATATATGTGAGGTAACCCATATATATAATATTGGCAAACAACACAAGATTCTCTTGCCATTCCTTTCATAGCAAAAATTCAAGGAACAGTATACATCTGCTAAGAGGGCTAGAATAGGATTATGGTTATGAAATTTTCGAGCAAGAAACACATCAATTGCTGCAAGATCTACGAAACCGTCAATATTTGGAAACAAGACAGTGCCATAAATAGTGAGAGTCAACACATCTGAAAAAGTGTCACAATCCTTAGCTTGAGCTAAACGATGCATATGTTTCTCCAAGTAGTCTTTCGTGAATCCCTTGGTCCCATTTCTACATTTTTGTGCCTCATGCAAATCTCTTGCATTTACTTTTAGAACATTCGCTATAGTGTGCAAAGAAGCATAATGTCCTTGGTAAATGTAAGGTTTTTCTCCTTTTAATGGTAACCCCAAGATCCGCTCAAATTCCTCAAGGGTTGGTGCCAACTGGAAATCTTGAAAGGTGAAGCATCGGAGTGGAGGATCATAATACTGAGCTAGTGCTGTGATTGTCTCTACTTGTTCTTCTACTTCCAATAGGCTGAAAACTTTTCCATATTTTCTAGTAAGAGAAAGACGCTGCGGTACCTTCAACAGCTGAATCAAAGATCTCAGGCTTTCTGTGTCGGGTCTCTTGGCTTTAAGATGTAAAGTCTTTTTCAGTTTTTCTTCATGATTGTTTAGTCTCATGCTTGCTTCCATTTTTCTAAAGATACTCACAACGAGACTAGGATATGATTCTCTAACAAACCTACTGAAACAAAGAGGGAAAGAATGATTTTTATTTTTTAATTATGAAGAAAAAGGAAGAATAAGCATCTAATATATATAAAGAGTTTATGTACAAAGGAAATAAGTTAAAGAAGAGGTATGCTCCCTTTGTGTCCTATTTTCAGGTAAACTGTTGAGGGTTCTATGGTCTCCTGAGCTTTCTACTTAGTGTACCTCACATTAGGTATGGGTCTATGATTTAAGGATTCTAACGGCCTCTAGAGCTAAGAGCTCATTTCAAAATGTTATCTACAACAGCAGGTGAACCGCTAGGTGTAGGATATTCCGAAAGAGTCAAACTCTAGACAAGATTTTCGCAATAACCAAATAGGACGTACATCCAATATGACTATTGCTACACAATCTCTTACCTATCTCAAGTTGCACTCAAACCTGGGTATAGGGCCCCACTCGTGTGTGATTAATGTGTAAGTGTTGTGTGTGAAGGGAGCATACAAACCTGGAATCCTAAAACTACCCATGCCCAATACCTGCAAAATGAACAATACTAAACAAAGGTCGTCTACCCTAGGGTTGTTCACCAATAAATAAATAAATAAATAAATAAAAGGATCTGTACAAGCATAATGAAAATAAAAGGAAGGAAAAAGAAAAAAAATGGACACAAAATAAAAGTCACTATCCTAAGGTTTTTACAAAGAAACAAAAATAAAAAAAAAAAACTATACAAACATGATGGTGACAAAATTCTAACAAAAAAAAATAGCAATCCATTAAAAGAGAAAGAAATAAATAAATAAGATAAAAAATAAAATAAACTAAACAGAAAAGTGTGGTTATAATAATATGCACAATCAATTATTTCAGGCCTGACTCTCACTGATTATCCCCAGTGGAGTCGCCATCTGTCTCAACCGGGATTGCGACGGGAACCGTGAAAAAAAAAGAATTTTGTTTGAAAATTGGAGTCACCACCAAGTTTATTAAAATTGGGAAAACATGGAAAAACCCATTATTTTTACTAAATAGTCTTTGGAACCAGATTTGAGTGTGGGAGTCAGTTATGCATAGGGAAGGGCAGGCATTTAATCCTACGCACCCCTAGTACACCCGTTCTTGGACGGTACCTATAATTGATTTGTGCAAATTATTAATAACCTTTTGAAATATCTATTTACAAGAAAGTTAAGAAATTTTAAAAAAGAAATTTTGAAACATCAAGCTATCGCAACTCAGATGTCCAAAATTTTGGGTTAATAAGCCGTCACGGCTAAATTAACCTCTTTATTTGAATAAAAAATGATAAATAAATGAACAAATTTAAATTAAAAATGAAAAAATTATTATAAATATTCATAAATAAGAAAAGGAAAAAGATATTTTTAGTATTTTTTTAATAAAGGAGAAAAAAATGCAAAAGAGAATAAATATATTTTTTAGAGGAATTTCGGGATCATTAAGCTGTCACAGCTCAAATGTCCATATTATTGAGTTAATAAGCCGTCTCGGCTAAATTAACATTTTAACAGAATATTCCTCTATATAAAAAAATTAGAAAATTATTTACAAATAAAATTAATTATGAAAATTTAATTTTGACTTGACAGGGATTGGAATCACTTGCTCCTACGTATCCCTTGGTGCAATAGGGAATTCAAAGTCACGTAGTTCTGTAAATAATATTTATGTTTTGATTAATTTTTATATTTTGAAAAAGAGTTTTGAATATCAAGCTGTTACAGCTAAAATATTCCAGAACATAAAATTAACGAGCCGTCACGGCTTAGTTAATCTTATTTTCAAAATATAATTTAATGATTATTTTTTATTTTAAAAAATAGAATTTTTAGAATATTAAGCTGTCACAGTTAAAATATCCTTAAAATATAGAATTAATAAGTCGTCACGACTAAATTAAATCTATTTATCAAGAAGTATTATTGATCAATTGTAATTCATTTTCTTCTCATTTAAAGGGCAAGAACAAATTTTCAAGACACGCAAAAAGTATATCTCACCCTCCACAATCATGATCCAAACATATTTATTATCATATTTTTTTTTGAAAAGAATAAATAAAATGAACAAGGTTAACTCAAAAAAAAATCTTGTACGATCAGAACCAGAAAATAATATCTAAACTCGATTTTATACAAGCTCAACCAAAGAAAAACAATAATAATCGGATCATTTTTAAACAAAAGACACGAGCTCTATGACCCAAAATAATAACTTAAACCAAAATTAAAAAAAAAATCCATGAGATGCTGACATAAAGGTGAACCCATCATTAAAAAAAAAAAAAGGAATCCTAGGCCTAATTTGACTATCATGTAGTGACACACACTCACATGAATAAAGAAGAGACCAAAGACAAAACTTCCACTTCTAAAATGACTAAAACGAAGACTTTGAATTCTATCTTAATGGGGATAGCAACACTCGGAGAAAAAAAAAATAGAAGGAGGATAACTTACCACCTAATACACTCTAAAATATTTTCATTCATACCAAAAGAGAGAGAAAGAGAGCCCGAGAGGGTGGCTGGAAAAATAGATCACACACACACCATGATAGACACTCATATACTCTCTTCGCATAAATACACAAAGACATAAACCCACACATACAGAAAGAAAAGAGAAACGGGGAGAGAGAGAGCTAGGAAGTCATGTAAAGCATGAGAGAGAGAAGGGAAATCGGAGAAGAGGGATGAAGGAGCTGATCGGAGGCCGCCGTACGGATGGAGGACCGTCGCGAGAAGGGAGGAAGCGCACGACAGGGAGCTCGGCCGACAATGACGACGGACGCACCAGTGCTCGCGGCTGGCGGAGACGATGGTCACGCCGGTACCATTGGGTGGTGGAGGAACCCGGTGTGGCGGTGTGGAGGGGAAGGCCGCGCGATCTCGTGGTGCCGTCAGATCGGGAGTGGCTGAAGGCAGCGGTTCGTTGTTACCGGGTGAAGGTCGGCTTGCGGTGATGGTCGATGGTCTTAGAGGGTAGGCGGTGATTGGAGAGAAGTTGAAGAAGGAGGCCGATCTGGGGGGAAGAGCGCCGGTGACATCGGCGGTGGTGGTACAGCGGCAGTCACGGCTTCCCCCTCCCCCCATTTTGCTCTTTTTTTTTATGGAAATAAGAGTTTATCTGAAGCTTGGTTTGAATTTTCAGGTACAATATGGGATGAAGATGATGATTAAAGGAAGAGCTAAAGGTTGATGATGAAGATGATGGATGGAAGGCTGCACGGAGAAGTGATCAACAGTGGAGGTGTCGCGGTTGGCAGATCTGCGGAGGTGAGGGAGCGCCGACTCGGCGGGGTCACGTCGTGCAACACCGGAGTCCGGTCAGGATGCGGGTTTCTGATCCCTTTCTTTTTATTCTAAAATGAGAATCTATGTTTGGTACTGTACTGGAATTTATGTAAATTGAACTGGACTGTTGTTGTATGAATAGACTGTTATGGACTGTGTTTTGGCTTATGGTTTGAGTTTTGGTTTGGCTGATAACGGGAAAATGGACACTTGAAAAAAATGAACTAGCGATTAAAAAAGGTTTACCTATAATTCTTGCTGATTCTTTTTCTGTGTGTCACAAAATGTTTTCAGATGAAATGTGGTGATGAGAGATTATTTTGTTTGGAAAACAGATTGTGTCCGAATTCTCCAATTGTTCCCCTACACCCCTCCATTCTCATCTGAATTTATATACAATGAACAGGGTAGGTGAACTTTGAAAATTCCTCCCGTTGCTTGATTATTGGGATTTCCTGGATTTTCTCATGTCGTTTGTTTCTGAATTTTCCACTTCTGTGTGCTCCTTTTTCCTGTTTTGTTCACGGGGAGAAATTGTCCAAGACAGGGGAGAGATCAGTGCATGTACAGAGGCACTCTTTTTGAATTGTCTCTCCATTGCATGTTCATGTACTTTTCTTGCTTGACTTTGACACTTCTCTGCTATTTGTCTTGCTCCTGCATGCGAGTTGTGCCACTGCATTTACAGCTTGCTTCATTGTCTTGTTAGGCACTCTTTATTTTTGCTCTCCAAATCGGTTTCTCTTTTTTTTCCTTTTTTTCTTTCATTTTTTTCATTTTTTTAATAAAATAAATAAAAAAAAACATAAATGGGCTTAAATAGAATGAAATGGGTTTAACAAAAACAAATATCACCAAAAATGAAATGGGCTCGATGCTATATCACATAAACCATAAAAGAAATGGGCTCAAAAAAAAAAATTTTGTTTTGTTTTTCATATGATAAACTGAACAACAATCATTTTTGTACAATAAACCAAATAATAGCCAAAAATGAAATGAAATGAACTGATAATATTTTTTTTGTTTATGAGCCGAACAAAATTGGGTATTCACAATGGCCTTTATCATGACTTATCATTCAACATTTCATGCTTATAATTTCATAATTTTTCTAAGTCTACAAATTTGGTGGAAATCTGGCAGCATAATGGCTAGGAATGGAATCTCCCCAAATTTGGTTCCTGTCATATAACATATCAAGCATGCATCTCAATTAATCATTCATAATCACAACAAGCCACAAATCCTTACATCATTAATCACATGAGCATGCATCTCAATTTCACATATATCTATAAGCATGTTATCATCAACATCTCATTGAAAAGTAAACATGCTTTTATCCAATACGTCGAAAATCAAGGACCAAACTCAGCTAATACATATGATATGCTCAACAAGATATATGTACAATATATATAGTAATCATCACTTGCATAATTCAAGAATCCAGCATGCATAGTCATCAATTCATAATTTTGTTTAATTACTCCAAGTCATATAATTTCCAAATAATTCATATGAATATAGCTCTCATAACATATCATTTACATTAATATCATCAAGTTATTGATAATTATACTTTAGGGCCTGCAATTTCTAAAAGTTTGTGGGTCAAAGTGTAAACTTCTCATTCAACACAATTTCTCAAACTAATGATTCTCAAAATTAATGTACATAAGAGACCCATATCACTTAAAAATAATTTAAATTCATCATAAAAACCAATGGCCAAATTTTGTTAGATTTTAGGGGTCAAAGTATAAAGTTTCGGCTCTTTGACACTTAGTATATGCCAATGCTTTTAAAAATTATTCGTAATATCATAAATGTTATTTGGAATACATAAACACTTTCAAAATCATTACTAACTATAATTAAACTCATGTAGCCAAAATCCTCATAATGAGAAGTTCAAGGTACGATCTTCCGCATTTTGCAAAACTATCCAATATAACACATGTAATTATCCTTTTAGAAACATAAGATGCCAAAAATAATTTTCACAATAATTATTAATAATTTTTCATATGAACAGTACCAAACAGTACTGAACAATACCAGACAGTGGCAAAACTAAAAATACAAAAAGCTTTAGAAATTAAATTTTTATCCATTTCTAGTTACTAGTTTTTCCTAAGATGCTAAATAATTTTTACAATAATTATTAATATTTTAGTGACATGAACAATGTCAAACAATGGAAAAATTGAAATTATAAAAATCTTTAAAAATTTCATTTTTATCCATTTCTATTTACTAGTTTTTCTTAAGATGCTAAAAATTATTTTTACAACAATCAATAATATTTATTTTTTTAATCACGTGAATGTAGGTAGAAATGAGCACAAGAAGGGGAGTTAAATTGTGCATATATTCTTTTTCCATTTCTGAAACTTTTTAACAAAGATACTATCAATTATAAAACTTGTAGTGCAGCAAAAATATAGTATTTTCAGAAAGTAGATTTCTGAAGCTTTATTAATAAACATACATCACAAAATAAATGACAGAACAATGAGAATATTATTTCAGCATATGAATGAATAACAAAACGCAATAGATAAATATAAAAGAGACTAAGGCGAGAAAAATGAGACGGATATTTTTATACTGGATCGGTCAAACTGCCTATATCTAGTACTCAACAAATGTTGAGGTTCCACTAAAAACATCTTTCTCAACATGAGAAAGAACAAATGGATAGTCTTTATATTAGCCTTCCCAAGCTCTTATTTGTGACCTTCAGAAATCAACTCTGCCATAGATTAAGTAGTTCTTCACCAGCCTCTCTAAGCTGAAACGAGTAGTTTTGTACCAGCCTTTCCAAGCTGAAATGAGTAGTCTTGCACCAATCTGTCCAAACTGAAACCCGTAACCAGTAGCAACCCCTGCTGTCATGTTGAAAGTAGTCTTGCCCAAACTTCTCCAAGCTGCAACTAGTCTTCCTCCAGCCTCTCCAAGCTGCAAGTAGTCTTTGACTAGCCTCTCCAAGCTAAACTGTGATAAGCAAGAACACCTTACTGTAGCGTTGCAAGCAGTTTTATAGTAGCCTCTCCAAGCTATTTCATAGTGATCACTACCGAATTGAGGATACAAAGGTTAAGTGTTTGGGTTGCCACTCAAACTAACCTATACTCAAGTTTCCTTAACATATACGTGAAAAGTTCCTAGGAAAACTTGAATGACTTCCTTCTATCACTTCTTCCCTAGGAAGAGCATAAATCTAATTAAGAACGTAGAGGAAAGATTTTTATAAGTAAGGAATCTGATTACATAATGATACAAACCTTACTAGAGATGAAGAGAGATTTTTTCAGAATTTCTTTACTTTGCACGGAGTCTTACTCTCTTTCTCAATGGAGCACAACATCTCTATATATGAAGGTCTTCCTTGTGATTATTGCCTATGATATGTTCTTCCAGGAATATGTGTTGATCATCTATTTGTGTCTTGGAAAGATGGTATAGAAAATTAGCCTGTCTGTCTGTCATATCAGTTTTCAGAAGTCATTGTGGAAAAGAGATTTCTGATGTTCTTCAGAAATTACTCTTACTTTCTGAACCGTGATTTCTGAACTCTTTCTTCTAAGACTTGGAATAAAGGCAGAAGAGATGACTGATCAGTTCTAACACTGGGATTTGACTCTTTGAATTTCAAAATTCAAATTCAAATTTTCCTCCATTTCTAGTAATGCTCAGAGCTCCATAGTAATGTGAGCTTTCTAACATACGTAACAGATCCTTTTATGATTTCTTCACTTTCTGATATTCAGTCCAAGCATTTTGATGATGACTGATTTGTGATTGTGCTGATTGAAGATATTGTAACATCTAGTCTTCAGAGAATGCTTGATATCTTCATGTAAGCGTACTTTCTGATATCCAATGTTACTTTCTGAAGTCTTAGGACTTGGTTCCTTGCAGCGTTGAAAACTCCTTATGATCGTTAGCTATCAATTGCTTGAATAAGGATATACTTTCACTTTTATTTCAAAAGTTCAAATCTTGTAACATGAGATAAACATGTTTACATATGCATAGCAAAATATATTCTCATTTGAGTGAGCCTTACTCTTGTTAAATGATAGAAACCTATATGCGACCTACATAAATCACCTGTTGCCACAGATTGAGTAGTTCTTCACCAACCTCTCCAAACTAAACCGAGTAGTTCTTCCCAATACCTCCAAGCTAAAACCCGTAACCAATAGTAACATCTACTATCACATTGAAAGTATTTATTCACCAGCCTCTCCAAGCTGCAAGTAGTCTTTAACTAGCCTCTCCAAGCTAAACCGTGATCAACAAGAGCACATCACTATTGCGTTGCAAGTAGTTTTACATTAACCTCTCCAAGCTATCTCATAGCGATCACTACCGAATCAAGGATACCAAGGTTTAGTGTTTGGGTTACTACTCAAACTAACCTACACTCAAATTTCCTCAACGTATACATGAAAAGTTCCTGGGAAAACTTGAATGACTTCCTTCTATCATTTCTTCCCTTAGAAGAACATAGATCTAATTAAGAGCGTAGAAGGAAGATTTTTCCAAGTAAGGAATCTAATTACATAATGATATGAACCTTATTAGAGATAAGGAGAGATTTTTCCAAATTTCCTCTTTAAGTGCAGAGTCTCTCACTTTACATTAGAGCACAACATCTCTATTTAAAAAAGATCTTCTATGTGAACGTTGCCTATGATTTGTTCTTCTAAGGACACGTGCTGATCATCCATTTGTGTCATAGAAAGATAATCTAGAAGAGTAGCTTGTCTGTCTATCAGATCAATTTGCAGAAGCTATTGTGGAATAGAGGTTTCTGATGTCCTTTAGAAATTACACTTATTTTCTGAACCATGGTTTCTGAACTCTTTCTTCTAAGACTTGGAATAATTGACTTCAAAGAAAAGAAAGATGATTAGCCAGTTCGGACACTGGGATTTGACTTTTTGAATTTCAAAATTCAAATTCAAATTTCCCTCCATTTCCAGTAACGCTCAAAGCTCCACAATAACATGAGCTTTTTGATGGGTGGTATCTTATTCTTGATGATATCTTCACTTTCTGATCTTCAATCCAAGTATTTTGATGATGACTGATTTGCGATTGTGCTAAAAGAAGATAGTGTAACATCTAGTCCTTAGAGATTACTTGATATCCTCATTTAAGCGTACTTTTTGATATCCAGTGCTGCTTTCTGAAGTCTCAAGACTTGGTTTCTTGTAGCGTTGATATCTTCTTCTGATTGTTAGCTATCAATTGATTGAATAAGGATATAATTTCACTTCCATTTCAATTCAAATCTCATAATATGAGATAAACATGTTTACACATTCATGGTGAAATATATTCTCATTTGAGTAAGCCTTACTCTTGCTAAACGATAAAAATCAATTATAATCTTACAAGAAACTCAAGACAAACATCAGTCGTTCTTTAAAGCATTTTCTTTAAATTGGCTTTATTATCATTCAAAACTGATTAGCGCATATCGATAGGGTTCTAGAGCTAACATAGAGTTCATTTGAACTTTAGCTATTTGTTGATATGTCCATCTGCACATTAGTATTTGTCTCATGGTTGATGGTCCAACTTCTTCATTTTCAGCAAAGATGTTTTCTTGTACCTCTTTAACTGGAACATAATCACAATTTAGAATGATTTTCCACCACTTAATATTTGTGTATTTTATGAAAAGCTCTACTCTATCTCTCTAATAGGCGTAATCTCTACCATCAAAGAAAGGGGCCTGCTGATGGAGCGACCTTCTGCAATGTGCATAGCATTTTGGGCCATGATGTCCAAGGATATTTTCCTTAGCAACTTTTAGGATAATGCCAAGTGTAAAGTGGTAGAGAAAGCATGAGAAGAGGGGTTGAATTGTATAACTCAAAAACTTTTTGATTTCTGAAAATTCAAACAAAAGCTATCAAATCTAGATACTTGAAAGCAATGGAAAAAGCAAGTTAGTAAGCTTCAAAAAGTGACTTTCTGATCTGTCCAGAGACAAGATTTAGTTGAGAAATTAATGAATAAAGATTAACAAATCAGACACAAATATAGTAACAATACAAAAAGCAAATTATAAGAGATAATGGATGAAGGAACCACTCAAGAGATTTATATTGGTTCAACAATGCTTGCCTACATCCAATCCCCAACAAATCTTGTTGAGATTTCCACTAAATATACGTTTTTTATGCAAGTGAACCTTAAGATAGTCTTTTTCTAGCCTTTTTAAGCTAACCACAGTGAGTAGTTAGTATGATCAACCCTCACGCGTAAGCATTCCTTACCTAGCTTCTCCAAGCTATCACAAATTATTACTAACGAATCAAGGTGTAGGTGGAGATATGCACGAGAAGGGGGATTGAATCGTGTATTGATCCTTTTTCATTTTCTGAAACTTCTGAAAAAAGATTACTATCAAGTATAAAACTTGAAGTGTAGCAGAAACAAAGTTAGTGGCTTCAAAAAGTTACTTTCTGATCTTTATTAAATGAAATGCTCAGTGTTAAAAGAGATAGCATAAAAAGTGCATGACAAAAATAAAAACGATTGATAAGATAACAAAGCAATAAAGGAAAAACAACAGAAATCAGAAATGAGAGAAAGGACACAAGGGATTTTATATTGGTTCAGCCAACATGCCTACATCCAATACTCAACAACCATTGAGATTCCACTATAACAGTACCTTTCTCAACCCGAGAAAGTAAAAATGGATAGTCTTTTCATTAGCATTCCTAAGCTATTATCCAAGGATTTTTAGTAGTTCTGTACTAGCCTCTCCAAGCTAACATGAGTAGTCTTGACTTTGGCCTCTCCAAGCCAACCCATGACTGACAGGAAATTCCTTTAGCATATTGTTAGTAGTCTTTGCTCAGCCTCTTCAAGCTGCAAGTAGTCTTGACATTGGCCTTTTCAACCCCAACTGAGTAGTTTTGATACTGGCTTCTCCAAGCCCAACCGTGACTGACAGGCAACTTCTTCAGCACATTACAAGTAATCTGTTCTCAGTCTCTCGAAGCTGCAAGTAGTCTTTCCCCAGCTTCTCCAAGCTGCAAGTAGTCTTTCCCTAGCCTCTCCAAGCTGCAAGTAGTCTTTCCCTGATCTCTCCAACCTATAAGTAGTCTTTGATTAGCCTCTCCAAGCTAAACCATGATAAGCAAAAACATCTTGCTATCGCGTTGCAAGTAGTTTTACCATAGTCTCTCCAAACTATGTCTCACTCTGATCACTAACAGATCAAGGATACAAAGATTAAGTGTTTGGGTTGCCACTCAAACTAATCTACACTCAAGTTTCCTTAAAGATGATGCATTTTAAAAGATCATGGGAGAACTTGAATGACTTCCTTCTTCTACTTCTTCCACAAGAAGAATATAAATCTAACTAAGAATATAAAAGGAAGATTTTCTTTACACTTCAAGGATAAAACTAATTATATGATAAAGATTGAATATTCCAGGAAGTGGGAGGAGATTTTTGCATAGTTTCCTCTCTTAAATCTTCAAAATTTCTCTCATTTTTCAAGTTTGGCATCTCTTTATATAATGGTCTTTCTTTGTGACTGTTGCTATAGATCAGTTCTTCAAGTGATAAGCGTTGATCATCAGTTGTGTCTTGAAAGAAGTAGCTAGAAGAGAGGTTGACGGAATTATCACATCGGTTACAGAAGCTATTGTAAATGTAAGCTTTTTGATCTCCCATCAAAAACTACTTTTTTACTTTCTGAGCGAGCTTTTTGAACTCTTCCTTCATGAAGCTAAAGTCGTTGATCAAAAAGGTAGAAGAGATGACGTACCAGTTTTAAAACTGGGTTTGACTTGATAATTTGAAATTCAAATTTCAAAGTTCCTTCCCTTTCCTGTAGCATTCTTTGCTCCACTCATAGGTGAGCTCTCTGATGTACATAATTAGCCCTTGAAGAGTTGTTTCGCTTTTAGATCTTCAATCAAATCTTCTTGATGATGATTTCCTTGCGATTGTGATGATTGAAGACTAAGTAACACGTTGCATATGGACATATTCTAATATCTTGAGAGTACTTTCTGATATCCTGTGCTACTTTCTAAAGTCTCTTTCCTTGGTTTCTTGTAGTGTTGTTGTCTTCCTCTGATCGTTAGCTATCAAGGACTCGGATAAAAATACAATTACACTTATTTAATAGAGCAAATCTAGTAACATATTTGCACATGCATAGTGAAATATATATACTCATTTGAGTAAGCCTTACTTTTGCTAAATGATAGATACCTGTTGTAAACTTACAAGAAACTCAATAAAAACATCAGTCATTCTTCAAAGTATTTTCTTTGAATTGGTTTTGTTGTCTTTCAAAACACATAAGTGCAAGGGTTCTGGAGCTAACATAAAATACAAAAGATTTGAAGGTTTTGGAATTTCACTCAAAACTTTACTCAAATTTCCTAAGATATGTCACAAGGATAAGGAAACACTTGAGCAATTTCATTTTAAATTCTCACACGAGGGTGTTTACTAATAATTCCTAGAAAGAAGATTTTGGACTTCAAAAATTGGAAATTGATGAAGAACTGGCTTTAGAAAGTGGAATGCATTTTTTAATATCTTAATGCACAAAAGTTCCTTCTAGCTTAAATGAATGCTAGTTTTATACTTTAAATTTGAATAAGACCATTTGTCCTTAATTTAATCACCATCATGCACATGTTGATCATTGATGTGTGCCTAGAATGGTCTTCTATAAACTAAGGTTGAGCTTGTAACATCCCTTACTATTTTATGGATTGGTAACTGTCCCCACAAACCAACACGGGTCTTTTCAGCGCACTTTGTCCTCACTCATACGCTTTCTAGGAATACTTCCCAGGAGGTTATCATCTCAAAATTGTTCCAAGTCAAGCACGCTTAACTATGGAGTTCTTTAGTCATGGGTTACTGAAAAGAAGATGTATCTTGTTGGCATAGGTAGTACCACTCAATCCATATATGTCATCCTTAACTGTATAGTCCCATACCTATACAGTCAAAGGATCCCTTGCATTCTACTGTGTAATCAGTCCATTCATGTGACCGCCGGTGTGAGAAGGCACGAATAAGGAGCGGTTCCTAGAAAAGCCTCTAAGCGGAAGGGTACATGAATGAACTAATTACAGACCAGAATGAGAGGGATCCTGCGATTGTGTAGGTATGGGACTATGCAGTTAAGGATGGCTTATATGAATTGATTGGTACTACCTGTGCCAACAAGATGCATCTTCTTTTTGGTAGTCCATCACTAAAGAACTCCATAGTTATGCGTGCTTGACTTTGAGCAATTTTGGGATGGGTGACCTCCTAGGAAGTTTTCCTAGGATGCGTGTGAGTGAGGACAAAGCACACTGAAAAGACCCGCGTTGGTTTTAGGGACAGTCATCAATCCATAAAGCAGCAGAGGATGTTACAAATGGTATTAGAGTCTAACCTCTCCTAGTATGGTGTGGTTCGAGAATGAACCAAGGGGATGTTACAAATGGTATTAGAGTCTACACCTCTCCTAGTATGGTGTGGTTCGAGGACGGACCAAGCGAAAGCTGATAGGCACATAACGCCTGGTGACGAGGGCAGGAGTGATTACTGGTGCGAGAAGGCACAGACAAGGAGTGGCTCCTAGCAAGGCCTCCAAGCGGAGGGGTATGTGAATAAACCAATTATACACCAGAATGAGAGGGATCCTGCAACGTATAGGTATGGGACTATACAATTAAGGATGGCTTATATGAATTGATTGGTACTACCTATGCCAACAAGATGCATCTTCTTTTCGGTAGCCCATTACTGAAGAACTCCAGAGTTAAGCGTGCTTGACTTGGAGCAATTTTGGAATTGGTGACCTCTTGAGAAGTTTTCCTAGGAAGCGTGTGAGTGGGGACAAAGTAAGCTGAAAAGACCCGTGTTGGTTTGTGGGGACAGCCATCAATCCATAAAGTAGCGGGGGATTTTACAGTAATAGCGATAGCTATAATAGTACAATAACAATTGTCCTTTGTTCGTTTATCATGTAATGCTTCAAAAATAGTCTTCCAGTGTCACTTATACTTTCTGAACTTTTCAAGTTGTAAAATCTTCACCAAGAATGTATATCTTTCAAGTAAAAGGCTAATATATCATGAGAAATAACTTTCTGAGACTATGTCTTCTTTTTTAAACCATTTCTTCGATTTCTGATGATACTCTTCACTTTCTTAGCCATTCTTGCTCATTCTGATTCTCTTTCTCAAGTAGATGTGTGTCTCCAAAGAGTGTTGGATTCTTCATTTAGTTACTGCGATCGAGTTTGGTAGAGACATGCTGATTTGATCATGAATAACCAACTTCCGATTCTATCATGTCACTTTCTAATGTGTCAGGATACATGTTTAATCTTCCAACTCACTTTCTGATGCTTCAATCTCCTTTCAAATATATCTTAGACATTGTTACTTACTTTTTAAACTATTTTTCATACTTTAAAAAAATTTAGAAGTTTTTGAATGAGTTTTATACCATGTTAAATCATGATACTATAAGTAATATTTTATGAAATTAGTTACATATAACATGAGAACATTCGTACTTGACAATAGAGAAGTTCATGTAAACCATTAGACCTTTCTTCAAAATATTTTAACAAAATTTGTTTTATTGTTACTCAAAACTTAAGTTTTAAGAGCCTTCTCAAGAGTTTAGCTAACAATGTGTGTATATATATATATATATATATATATATATATATACATATAATTGTATTTATTACTATAATTATTGTAATTGTGAGGTCAAGCTAGTTGAAATAATTTATTTTAGACCTTAATATAATTTTCCTCAACGAATATAGAGATTACTACATTTTAAAAAAACTGACTTATTTTTTTTCAAATCCTAATACTAATATTCAAATTGATGTTAAATATTGAAATCAATTGACATTGTGTATAAATATGTTATTGACAGAAAAAAAATTATTCATATCAAAATAAATAACATGAATGAAGAGCAATAATGAAAAAAAAATTATTTTCTATATATTATAATTAGTCATATTTATTACAAAAATAACGTATCATCTTTTGGCGAAGTCAGAAATTCATGTTTTAATATAAGTAAATATAGTTTATCTAAAAAATAACATGTTATATTCTCTAAAAAAATATTTAATAAAGAATTTATGAATAATTGTTGGTAATATAATTAATTATTTTTTTATAATTATTATAAATGATACATTCTTTAAAAAAATTACCCAAAAAAATTTGATATTTTTTTCATGTCATATATAAAATATTATTCTCTAAAACGAATATCTAATTTAAAATAAAGTTAGTATATATGATACCATTACGAAACCAATGTCACATTACCTGATAAATAATCATATCAATCTCTTTCTTTTCAAAATTAATTAATTAATTATATTTAAATCAATTTTAAATGAAATTGACTTTGTTTCAATATATGATCAATCAATTCTTTAATTAATTAGAGCTCAATATTTATTCAGTTTCAAAAAATAAATAATTTTATTCAATTAAAATTTTTTAATCAATTTCCTTATTTGATACCATTTCAATCAAATAAAAAAATGTCTAGAATCAAAATAATATTAATGAATAATTTCATTTTAAAATCAAAATAATGTAAAATAGTATGAAGAAATCAGTTTTGAATTTTTAATTTCAAATAGAGATATGATATCCTAATGTTGTCAAAAAAATGGATATAATATTAAAGACTAAGAGTCGTGTAAAATAATTGGTAATGTAATATTTAGAAGCAAATATAATATTAAAGAATCGTTTAAAAATGGACATCTGATGTAATTTGACTAATATTAATATTCAATAATAATTTAAAAATTGACATATGATATAATTTCAAGCAATCTTAATTTTTCAATAAAGTAATATTTAAAAGTTACTTAAAAGAAAGTACTACTAATGATTAATTTTAATTTTAAATCAATATATTATTAAATATTAAGAAAATATATATCATTTAAAGTTATATATACATACAATATAAAAGTAATAATTTCAAAAAAATCTATACAAATAATGTAATAGTAATATTAATATTAGATATAGATATGAATTCGTTGTGCAATTTATTTAATATCTATGATAGAAAAGTATTTAGTATTTTATCTATATAGTTATAAATAATAATTAATTAATACAATTAATGAAAAAAATAATTATTAAGAATTGATGAAAAATAGATGAATTTTTTATGCAAAAAACGAATTCTCATGGAAATGACGTGTGGAGTTTTCCTTATCTGAAAAAATCTCTTTTATAAAATATCAAATATTATTCCTTGAAACAAATATCAAATATATATCAGCAACATTTATTACAATTATTATTATTAATAAAATCTCTGAATAAATAATCAAAATAAAAATATTTGATCGAATTTTTTTCCAATCCTACATCAAATTTATTATCCTATAAAAAAAAATTATCATTTCATGTGTGTAATCAATCCCGTGAAATGTGAACCTTGGATATAGATATTAACAATGAATCAGGTGAAATAAAAACTAAACATTGTATACTATTGATAGAAAAAAAAATTGTCCATCAAAAAATTATATCAAAATCAAAACTTGTCCATCAATAGCCAACAATAAGCTAAACTCATCAATTGAGAAAAAAAAAAAAGATAAAATAGTTTCCTACACAAAAAAAAAAAAATTAAAAGAATTCCTTTCTACTGCATTGAAAAAGATACACTAAAGGAAAAAAAATGCGTCAAAATCAAACCACCAGGAACAACAAATGTCCACCGCAACTTGAAATGTTCATCATGTTATCAGCAACCATAGTAAAAGTGCAAGTATCTCCTTTTTCAATAAGCTCAACTTGTAGAATGCCATCCATCCTAAGTCCTAATCACCTAAAATGACAATGAATAAGATGACAGAAAATCATCCAAAACCCTTGAGAAGGATCTTAGAGCTTGATTTTTGAGTAATAACAAAGCAACTTTTGCTGAAATATTTTGAAGAAACAACTAATGGAATATTTTGAAGAAAGAACTAATGGTTTGCATGAGTTTCTAAAGTGTCAAACATAAAGTGCCAAACAGGAATTTTTCAAATATCATATGTAACTAATTTCATAATAAAATTTTCATATTATCTTAATTTAACATGATATAAAACTCATTGTAAGAGTTTACAATTTTTAAAGTATCAAGAATACCTCGAAAGTAAGTTATAGTATGTAAGATACTTTAGAAAGTAGATTGAAGTATTAGAAAGTATATATGGGGCATCAAAAAGCATATCGATACATTAGAAAGTGACATGACAACATTAGGAGGTGGTTATTCATGATCAAATCAAACACACCTCCATAAAAGTAGTTCGTGTTCACTAAATGAAGATTCCAAAACTCTCTATAGACTTACATCTACTCTAGAAGGAAACTCTATATGAGCTACAAGAGCTCAGAAAGTGAAGAAGCGTCATCAGAAACTAACGAACTCATCAGAAACTAAAGTCATTTGTATTAAAGCAAATATAAAGTCTTAGAAAGTTGTTGCTCGTGATATACTGCCTTCTACTTGAAAAACCTACATCCTTGATGAATATTGCATTACCTGAGAAGTTTAGAAACCATGAATGACATTGGAAGAAGTTTCTGAAGTATCCACAATACACAAGGAATAAAGGATAAACTACTTTTGTAATGTGATAACTTTCATTAACACAAGCTCAGCTACAATCTTTATAAGGCTAACCCTCGGCACACAACAAATGATCACACATGTATAATGGGGATGAAATCAAGGACCAATGGTAAAAGTAACTCCATTCAAGTTGGAAGGAACTTTTGCGCTCAAATAAATTCAAATCTACATTACACTTTTTGAAGCCAATTCCTCATCAATTTACAGTTTCTAAAGTCTAAAATCTTTTTCTAGGATTTATTAACTAACATACTCTTGTGAGAATTGGAAAAAAGTCTCTCAAGTGTTTTCCTTACTTCATATGCACATCTTAGGAAAATGGAGTGAAGATTTGAATAAACACCAAAACCTTCATTATCATTGTACCTTGATCCAATAGTGATCATTTGAGATAGTTTAGAGAGGCTAGAGAAAAAACTTGTAAGTGAAGGTCGATTGAGCTAACCGCTCACTAAGTTTGGCTTGAGAAGGCTAGAGAAAGGCTATCTTTATGATTTCTTGTACAAAAAAGAAGTTATAATGGAACTCTTAATAAGTTTTGTTGGCAATTAGATGTAGAAAAAGCTCAACTAAACAAGTGTAAATTTTTGTGTGATCCGTTTCATTCTAAATCTCTCTATATCTGTCTTGTGTGTCTTTATTTGTTTGTGTATGATTCATTAAACTTTGTTCATAACTTTCTAAACTTAATATTTTTCTGGATACTTTAGAAAGTTACTTTTTGAAGTTAACTAACTTGCCTTTAAAACTTTTCAAAGTTAACTGACTTGCTTTTCTACTGCCTGCAAGTCTATAGACTTGATAGATTTTGTTTAAAGTTTCAGAAAGCAAAGTTTTCAAGTAACATGATTCAACCCATTTTCTCATGTTTTCTTTGCCTCACCTATAGAAAAGACATGGAGTAATCAGAAGTAAGAAACTATCACAGATTAGCACAATTACTAAGACAAGTTAAATAAAATGAGATGACTAACAAAGAGTGCAGGGAATGAAGAAGATTAAAGGAAAGACATGGAATAATTGGAAAGGGAAAAAATCACAAATTAACATAGTTACTATCTAGAGCTAGAAAATGGACTATGCCAATCAATAAATAGCAACACTCGGAAGATAGTGGTGGCAATGAGATGTAGGTGTCCAATCTCGATATTTGGCAGTTTCAGATAATACCATGCAACTGCAATGTGGGACAACAACGATATTTAATAAATGTTTAGGATACATAAACAACATCAGCCAAACATTCCTGCCATTGAGTTGTATGTTGATTTTGAAGTTGTTGCTCGGAACGCAGAATATCGGTCAAACACATTTGTAAATGAAGACCAAATTAGAAGCAATAGAGGAAAAGAATGATGAAGATGACTATGGAATTGGAAATTAATATGTTGATAATGATGTAGATGATGGTACTGATAATGATGGGATGTTAAGTATAGTAGGTCAACAACATCTGAAAGGAGTCATCTTTCATGCATGTTTTAGATTTGGAAGCTATGCAAGTATCAGAGTTTCCATAGTATGTAAACATGGGTCTCTAGTCTTAATTCAAAATATTAACATGATTTTATATTTTTTTATTTCATTAAGATTTAACTATTTTATTTGATTATTTTTAGTTTATTAAAAGCACAAATTTATAATTTTAATTGATTATTTAGTTGATTTAATAGTTTTTTAGTTGATTATTTTTAATTGATTTCTTTAGTTGATTATTTTACTTGATTAAAAGCACATTTTATTTAATTTTAGCTAATTATTTAGTTGATTATTTTTAATTGATTGCTTTAGTTGATTATTTTACTTGATTAAAAGCACATTTTATATAATTTTAGCTAATTATTTAGTTGATGAGTTTTACTTTTAGTTGATTTTTTTAGTTGATCATGTTTAGTTGATTGTTTTTAGTTGCTTAGAAGCACAATTTTATGCAATTTTAGTTGATTTAATATTTTTTAGTTGATTATTTTTAGTTGATCATTTTTAGTTGATTAGAAGCACAATTTTATATACTTTTAGTTTATTATTTTTTTGGTTAATTATGTTTAATTGATTATTTTAGTTGATTATTTTAGTTGATTAGAAGCATAATTTTATGTAATTTTAGCTGACTATTTATTTAGTTGATTATGTTTAGTTAATTATTTTTAGTTCATTAAAAGCACAATTTTGTGTAGTTTTAGTTAATAATTTAGTTGATTTAATATTTTCTTAGTTAAATATTTACTTGATTTTTTCATAAGTGATTCTATTGTGAATAGTGAACTATTTGTTAGAATGATATTCAATAGGGAAACAACTATAGAAGCAATTAAGGCATACAGTACACTCAGAGAAGTGGATTATAAAGTGTTGGAGTTAGAACCAAAAATATTTTATTGCAAATGAACACAACATGATAGAGGTTGTGGATAGCTTGTTAGAGCCAGTTTGAGGAAAAATAAAGGTTTTTGGGAAATTAGGAAATACAATGGGCCACACACTTGCAATATGGCGAGCATTTCACAGGACGACTCAAAGTTAGATTTTGATACCAATGCACAATTTTAGAGCCCATGGTACAGTCTGACACATCTCTTAAAGTTAAAACTATAATTGCAGAGGTTTTCTCTAGGTATGGGTACACAACAACCTACCGAAAAGCATGAACAGCAAAGCAAAATGCAATCAAAAAATAATTGGGAATGCTCATATGAGGAGTTGCCACATTGCTATGGAGCCATGTGTGCTATTATTCTAGGTTCAATTGTTCAATTCAATATTGTAAAGGCATATCGTGGTGATGCCCTGGTGCCGGGTATTTTGTAGTTTTGGTCCCTACATTATGCATTTAGACATTGCAAACCACTAATCCAGATAAATGAGAAGCATTTGTATAGGAAATATAAAGGGACTTTATTTATTGTAGTTGCACAAGATGGTAATAAGAACATTTTGCTAATTGGTTTTGCTATTGTGGAGGGAGAGACTGCAGATGCATGGCAGTTTTTTCTAGACCATCTCCATAGATATGTACTAACCTGAGATGGGGTTGCTATTATTTCTAATCACCATGAGTCAATTAAAGCAGCAATAGCCTAGAGCAATGGTCGGTGATAACCTCCGAGAGCATTTTATAGGTATTGCATTTGATATATCGCAACTAATATCTTAAGGAAATTCAAAGTACCCCGCTTGTACAGAATTGTCACGAGCAGGGGAAATTTACACTTTACTTGTATTTATGTTTGTTAATTTCTTTGCTTATATGAATGTGATTTTCAAAAACAACATTTCAAAAATATCGTTCTTTACAAGATATTCAAGGATTAAGAGTAAATTCAATAATCACTATGAGTGGATGCGTGAACGTAGCTCCTCATATACAGATTGGCTTGATGAAATTCCACAGGAAAAGTAGGTGCAAGCATTTGATGGTGGATATTAATGGAGGCACATGACCACAAATCTCGTGGAGTGTATGAATTCTGTGTTAAAAGAGGCTCGTAATCTTCCAATCACAGCACTGATAATAGTAACATATTTCTGGTTAGCTAAGTTGTTTGCTAAGAAAGGTGAGGAGGCATATGCATGGAAAAACGTAGGTCATGAATTCTCAGAAGCAATCATAACATGACTGCAAAAAATAGAGCTAGCAGCTAGAAATATGATTGTGACCAACTTCGATAGACAAAATGAGTCTTCCCAATTTAAAGAACAAATCAATAGCAAAGAGTACAGGGTTGATTTGAAGCACATATATTATGATTATGTCGATTTTCAAATTAATCAAATTCCTTGTCATCATGTGATTACCTCCTATGATAGTAGGAACTTTGAATGGTGAGGGTATGTTGATGATATTTATATAATAGCAAAGGTTTACAAGGTGTACAAGAGACAATTTGGGGTCATGGGGCACCAAAATACATGGCCTCAATATAGAGGTCCAATAATTTGTCCTAACCCCACTTCTAAGTGCAAAAAGAAAGGCTACCCAAGAGCACTCACTTCCTTAATGATATGCGGGATCTCAACGTTATGGTCTTTGTCGAGGTGAAGGGCATAGTCGCAGTCGCTATCCACACACCCCTTGCCCCTGTTTATAGTGATGTCATCTTATTGTGTTTCATGGAGGCTATTATGTCATTTTATTCTATTTCATGGATGTTATTGTGTCATTTTATTCTGTTTCTTGGATGTTGTTGTGTCATTGTATTCTATTTCATAGATGTTAGTATATGATTTTATTTTGTTTCTTAGATGTTATTGTGTCATTTTATTCTGTTTTATGGATGTTATTGTGTCATTTTATTGTGTTATTTTACTATGATAATTTAATGTTTGTGTCAAAGGTTATTATGTTATTTTATTGTATTATATATTACTTTGATATATGTAGTCCTTTCTTTTCGTGATCCATCAACAAAAAAATGAATAAAAAACCCTTACAAAGATACATAAAATAATAGAAATAAATATTAGGAAGTCCATACGTAAACACGTAAAAAGATATATCATAACAATTCCATCAAGAAGAAAATAGAAATACAAACTAAGAAGTCTATACATAAATACATAAAACGTTACATGAAAAAAAAGTACTATACACTCAAATTCCCTTATCACCTTTCTACTTCCCCTGTGGTGGTAGTGGTTGAAGTGGAAAATACCTCAGTTTTTTAGCTGGTTTCACATGTTTCTATGGTCTTAATGCATTACATATAGTTTCTACAGTTTGTTTGGCAACCTTTCATAGCACATTGATAAAGCTATGGGATTGTCTTCTAACTTGGCCACCCTGATCACCCATGCCTTCATTTGCACCACCCTGGCCACCCATGTCTACATGTCTATAGTGGTATCTTGCAAATTTTTGATCATCTCAATGTTTGCACAATGTATACCTAGGGATAACATCTATGAAACTCACATATTAAATATGACCATTTGTGGCTGGTAGACGTCATTCATCTAACTAGCTGGATCTATATTGATGTTAAGAGTTGACTTGTATATATGATTGACCACCAAAATTAGCAAAATCAAAGTTTCCTTTAATGGCCAATAGCTGTGGCATACTAAGGGGTGAACAAACATTTTCCTACTAGATGAGGACCCACTAGACCTTGCAAGACCATCATTGTGATGGCCTAAAACACCAATGAAATGTCGTGGTGAATCTAACATCAATGCAGTATGTTGTATTTGTGGACACCAAGGGAAATGACCATAAGGGAATTGTAATGTGTTTATATCCTAATAGAAAATGTTATTGGGTTGCTGAAACAAAGGTTGATGGCCATGAGGAGCTTCTATTTGGATGGGCGGTGCTTCATCTTCTCCATGGGGGTACTTGACCTTCTTCATCTATCTAGGAGTGGTTAATCTTCTTCATGGTCAGGTGGATGATTTGCTTACTTAGGGAACAACCATATAGCTCAAGTGTGAGATAAATACCAAAACCGATACAAATCGGAAGGCTAATAATCAATGGTGAGAGTTCCAGTTAATACACAATTTGCACGTTGGCACCACATTGCCACCTATTGTTTATGTCTTCTTTCTCAATTGGTAGGTGGTACTCCCCTTAAGTCTCTATTATGGAATCCTTGTAAATTAGGTTGGTCGAGAGGAACTTCTTCGCTCAACCCAAATTGTTACATAACTCGGTTGGTTAGGTGCAACTCCATCACCTCAAAACATAAAAGTGAAGTAATAGATAAGAACAATTGCCACTCGATCCGCACATCGTCTGGAATAATAGCATCAATCACATGATCTAGATATGGTTGCCATATAAACTGCATTAACAAAAATATATCAGATGTGTCAATAATGAGAGCTAAGACCACACAAAAAATGGTACAATATTTCAAATGTTTATCTAATGTCCCAAGTTATCTATTAGTGACCTTATAGTGTGATTGTCCTTTAAATTAATGTCATGTAGGTAACGTGGTCACTTCCATCTATGAGACATTATCTTAATTAGATATTAATTATTACTTTAACAAGAACAATATAAAAATTCAAGTAAAAAATTGTTACCTCCAGCTAAGGGGAAAAACAAAAGGCAAGGACAGTATAGGAGCCAAAAAAGGCATCCACTGCTACGCCCATGCTTGCAGTAGAACAACGCACCCATTGATATCTCTAGTTTCAATGCGAGTAGTATGACAAAGCCCCCGAAAAAGTATAGCAAGACACGCTGACCCCCAACTATATGATCCAACTTACTCCAAATCTTCGAGCAATTGCAAGTACTTTACATGTACTTCAGCAGTGCTCTTGTCAGGCAGGATACATTAGCCTAACAAGGCCAATATGAAACCATGAGCAATCTGTTGTATTGCTAAATCGGAATTGGCTTCTAGATTTCCAATACTATTGTTCAACCAAATTAAATTTGTTGCACCTCCGCTAAAATCTAGTGGCTCGGGACGAACACCTAGTAGATATTGGCACAAATCAAGGAGTGCTTCATAGTTAGTAATAGTAGATCCAATGGCAGGTCGACTATTTATCGGGAGCCCTAGCATAATAGCAACATATTCCAATATGATGGTGCACTCCCTGCACGAAAAGTGGAAAGTATGAGTCACGGGCCTCCACCTCTCAACCACTGTTAAGATAAGCTTCTAATTTACTGCTATGTCACCGATTTCCACAAAGCAAAGTAGACCGGCACATTCCACATAGCCTCATATCTCATTTCTCATCAAAGGCAATTTTAAATGTCGAGATTACATATGTCTTGTTGTTTGTTAAATTAAAAATTAAATTAATCAATTCCGAATAAATGGATTTCACAGAAAATTAAACTAATATATCCACTAACAAAATATAAATATATTTAACTTATCTTTTAACTAATTCGATTTTACAAAAATAGAAAAACTAAATTGATATATTAAAATGCAACAAATTTAGCACTACTTTTTATTTTGATTTGACCACACAGATTTACTAAATATTTACATCTCAGCCGAGCCTACAAAAGATATATAAAATATAAATTTCAATAACAAAATAAAAATATATTACATTTTACTCTAGAACTTTAACAACGTAACCATCTGAATTCATTGTATAATCAATTTTCACCATTTTTCTCAATGAAATATCTCTCAATCTTTTTTTTTAACAACCCCCGTCTTTTTTTTTCCTCACTTCTCTTCTGTCGTTACCCCATCTGCTTACTCCTTTTATAGCAACTCCTCCTCAACTCTGCCTCAATTATTTTCTCAATATCTCTCGTTGAATCACTTCACTCAGCAATCCATTCAAATATTTTGTTCAGACACATGCAGGTGAATAGAAGAGAGCGTGTGAGTGCGCCTCAGCAAGGAGCAAGCCTTCCAGCTCCCCCTCCCTCCCACGTGTCAGCTCCCTCTCCCTGCTGTGTGCCAGCTTCTGTTGCGTCTCCTTGGTGCAACGTGCGTAGAACAGAGTTTGCCAAAGGCGGATTGATGTTGGCAGCGCTTCAGTGTGTCAAAGATTCCTATCTGGTCTGACGGTGCAGTCTGAATCTGACACAGGCGAACCCTGGGCGCAGCAAAGATTCCTGACAACAGATGCAGGGACGTGACGACTCTACAGAGATTCTTGTTTGTCTGTGTTGTTCATGTAACTGAATTCGCCTATAACAAAAAAACCATATTTAAGCAAATCAGCATGTAATCACATATCTAAGCATGTCATCATCCTAAATTATTTTTCCTCGAACTTGTCGTCGTACTTACGGAGAAGAAAAGGACGTGAGCCTAGCTGTGGGACTTTCGTCTCATGCATTTTATCAAATATTCACACCAAAATGATGATTGCTTGTCTCCATTTCCTCTCGCCAACTTGTATCTACGGAACTTTCCAACTCAGAAGCCGCTTTTCATTTTCCTTGAAATGTTACCAACAGCGTAGAAGTACGGCAGCTTCCCTATTCGTTCCCCTGTTCACTGCATTCTTCAATCTTCTCTGCTAAGAAAAATCTCAAACACGTCAAAACAGAAAAATTATTATAAAAAGATTAAAACGAAATAAATAAATAAATAAAACATTTGTAACGAGGAAATAGTCAAATTGCCAACTGGGTCTCATGGATTCTAAAATGAAAATATTATTTATATTAATAAAATATAAAATATCATACTGGCTCATACCTGATCCACCATTAAATTAGAATGTAAACCATATTTAAATGAACTCATTACATCCAATAATAGATGAAGTGTCGCACGATATCCATCTCCATATATAATAAGTACAAATAATACCAGACCTACAATTTAAAACCGCTCAAGGTTGTTTGTTTCCACGCGTTGGTACCTGCCATTCCTATTGCCGTTGCCGTTGCCCTCGCCCCTATTGTTAGCTTTTCTAGTAGTAGAGTTCATTGAGAGCAGCTACGTGCATACTGATATGGGTAAGAAGCTAGATGCTCTGCTTGGAAGAACCTTCAAGACTGCAAAGTTCAAGCCAATTGTTACCCTTGCCATTTCACGCCTTGCTGTTCTCAAGAACCAGCGCCAGGCTCGCCTCAGACTAGCCCGTTCTGATGTCCTTCAACTCCTCCAATTGGGTCACCACGAACGAGCGTTGCTCCGAGTAAGTTACATTTATATAAATGTTTTGTTGTTGTTCTGTTTAGTTCTGTGTTTATTTTTCGTTTAACTTTTTTTTTTTAAATTTTTCAAGGTTTTGTGAAGTAACATGGAAACATAAAATAACAAGACTTTCTTGCTTTTACTCTTTACAAAATTCTCAAAAAATAAGATGGATTGAAAACAATAAATGAAAATAGAAAAGAAACATCTTTCATCTTTTCATCTTATATCCAACTTTTTTGGTTTTGGAAAACTGGATTGTTTTTATAGGTTGAGCATGTGATCAAGGAACAAAATATGTTGGATGTGTATGACAAAATTGAAGGATACTGCAATCTCGTGATTGAAAGGGTCCATCTCATTGAACAAGAAAGGTTGGTTTATTACATCTCATTTCATTTGTGACTTATGATGACGTTTTTTGTTCCTTTCTTTTTTTCTTTTTCTTTTTCTTTTTTTCAATTCGTGAGTTTTATTTGTTGTTATAGAGAATGCCCCGAGGAGCTAAAGGAGGCAGCATCTGGATTACTCTATGCGGCTTCTAGGTGTGGAGACTTTCCAGAGATTCAAGAGATTCGTGAAATGTTGACCTCTCGGTTTGGCAAAGAGTTTGCCGCTGGTGCTATTGAATTAAGGAACAACTGTGGAGTCCATCCTCAGGTATGTATCTGACATGAGAATCAGTTATTTTCTACGATTCACAGATTGGCGCGTTCCCACTCTTTTGTTTTGGCTGTTGTAGACACTAGATTGATACACAAGCTACAATTTATGCCAAAAGCAAATAACTTCACTATTTTTTAGTATTATTTCTGCTGTATTTATCATACCGCAATATAATAAAATTTTATCTGGCTACTTATAGATGATACAAAAGCTGTCAACCAGGTTGCCAAGCCTGGAAAGTAGAATGAAGGAACTCAAAGAAATTGCCTCTGAGAACAGTGTTGTTCTGCAGCTAGAAGAATCTTCTGTGTTGGTTAAGGTATAAAGCCAAAGGCAACAAAAATTGAAACTTATTTTGTTTACAATATTTGCTAAACTACTTATGGCATCTGATGTGATACATGCAGAAGCAATTCAATGTAGAAAAGCAACAGAACAAGCCTGGAAAAAGGGAAGAGAATCTCCACATCTTGCCTAATAGAGGAAAAGATGGGGAGTTATCTGATTCATTTAAGGCAAGGCATAAGTACAAGGACGTAGCTGGCGCAGCACAAGCAGCTTTTGAGTCAGCAGCATATGCAGCAGCTGCTGCAAGAGCAGCTGTGGAGCTCTCCCGATCTGAATCATATGATCCTGATGATCATGACAGTTCAAGCCCCAAACCAAGAAAAGCTTCGGATGGACAAGATTTTGAGAAGCCTCAACTGGAAGACACGGAAGTCCTCAATGAAACTCAAGGAGAACTTAACAAGAATATAAACAAGTTAGACAAGTCAAAACACAATTTAAGTTCCAATTCAGCAGATGAGATTTTGAAGGGAGCTACTCTGTCAGTGGATGCAGAAATTGAGGCTGATCCTTTCGACAAGGAACTAGTTTTCGACGAGAGTGATGATGACACCAATAATAAGCACATATCTTCGATGTATGGCGGTGGAATAGCAATTGGATCAGGCTCTCAGCGACTAGTGCCAAACACATTGTCAAGATCCAGGATGCAGAGTGCCGTTAAGTTGAATTTGGAGAAGAGGCCAATTTCTGCGAGGACTAGATGAGCTCGGGGTCACTACTATGAGTGTAGTACATGCTACCCTCCATTTCGGACTAGAGTTTTGCTAGTAGCTTAGCTAGTATGTAATTGCCTGCTTCATTAATTTTTATGTTGTAGATTTCCCATCAAATTTTGCAATGGATTTCCGGTATTATAAGAATAATTTACTTAGCTGGATGTAAAAGTAAATAAAATCATTATTTCCAAGTTTTCGTTGTTGCACTGAGTCCGGCTTCTAATATGACAGGGGAATAAAGCCCAAAACTGGGTCGGAATTGTAAACAATTACACAGGCGATATGATTTGCAATCATGTTCAGGGAGGCATCAGAACCCAAGCAATCTACACACCTAACTTCTTGATTAGGATGAACAGATATCTGAGTTCCTATAAATATATCAATGCCCTCTTGGCCGCTTCTTATCATGTTTGACCATGTCACTGTATGACTGCAAACTCACCCCTACATCTTCATCATATTCTATTCCAAGCTCCTCCTGCCAAGCATAAACAAAGTATCAGTATGAAAACAGAAACATGAAAGAAATAACATCTATGGTTGTGACCGGCCAAGAAAGAAACCTTGAATTCTTTGGGATCTTTAGGTGAGTTCTCAGTTAGGGTATCCCATAAATCCTTGAACATTCTTTTCCGCTTTCTCCACTGACTGACTTTCCCAGATAACATGTCCTCAACGGCCTTGCGTTCTTCAGGACTCACCAGAGTAACACCTCCGCGTAACTTGGTCAATTTGTTCTCCATTTCTTGAACCTGAAGCAAAACATAAAGTTGCAAAATATCTCAGTCAAAAACTGCACAATCACCCATTCCATTTCAACAATTAAATTCAGCACATAAACATCCATGCCAGCTACCTCCATCCTCAGATTCACTTCTCTTTCAAAGATCTGTTCCAGTGTTAAACTTGACTGCAATGATTTAATCTCTGCAGTAACAAGCTATAAACATAAATTTCAAGATCAAGGGGCTTGTGTAAAATGCCAAAAGATTTCAAATTCACGAAAACTGTTGTCTACAACACAATTTTTTAATATCCTGAAGCAATGCAATGTTTAGATTATCAGATAATGACTTCAGTGTACCTCCTTCAACCTCACTAATAGCTTTTTTCTGTTCTTCCAGCTGCTTTTGCAGGTTGGCGTTCTGTTCCTTCATCTGATTAAGCTCTTCGTTGTTCGGAATGTTGAATTGATCCTGCCTGGCAAGGTATATCTTCTGCTTGCCATACTCCTTGAATGAAATGCGCCCTCCATCAGCAAGATTGTCCAGTGCCTTCTGTATTGCTGCCTTCTTGAGGTGGAACTTCTGCAATGCATCCGCCACGTTTTGCGCGTTCAAAGGCCTATTTTGCTGAGAAAACAAAATCAAAAGACCAAAAAATATATATATATTAAAAAAAAATAAACTCAGTGAATTTTACCAAAGACCCTAATTGAAATAAGCTAAATCATTTAGTTCAGAACAGTATGCCAGTTTTTCAATTGCCTTGGTGGCGTAGAAATTGACGTTAGTAAAATAATGGAAATTGCAAAAAACAAAAAGAAAAACAAAGTGAGCAAAGGTTCATAAACGCAAAGCACAAATGCACACGACTAGTAAGCATTAGAAGCATATGAATACGAAAGTGGTTACCTCATTCACGAAATTCAACACGATCGCTGCGAATTGAACAGGTTAAAAGAGAAAAAGGAAGAAAGGGACGAGACGTTCAGTTCACAAAGGAAAATAGCGAAAAGAAAAGCTGAGAATGTAGCGTTAGCAGAAAAACAGAGAACGGAGAGTTTCTATCTGAATCGACCAACAAAGAGAACGAGAAAAGAGAAAAAAGGCGGTGGCGGCGATGGCCATACCTTCTGCACTATCGGATTTTGGAGCCATTGTTTGGATCGCGGGAAAATTCCGGGACTTCCTTTTACCTTTCCAACTCCGCAAGCGAGACTTGCCTGAGAAGGATACGGTGGTGTTTGTACGACATCGTTTTTATTGCGAGTTATATATATATATATATATATATATATACACACACTAGTCATTTGACCTGTACAATACATGGAAAGATAATAAAAAATAATTTATTCATTATTATAAAAAAATAAATAATAATTTATTTATATATATCTTATAAAAAATTGAGTATATAAATTTATCTTGAAAGTAAATTAATAATTAAATAAATAGATAAAATATAAATGTATATTTTATTTAATATCTTATATTGAATATCATGTTTATAAAGTTAAAAATATCTTGATAGATAACTTATAACTAACAATAAAGTACCTATTTTATGAAAATTTTACACATTTTGAGAGTTAAAATTGTTAAATAAAGAAAGAACATAAATAGATAATTTTACTATATCAGGAGTCATTTATAAAGATGACAATAAGCATCCATGAGAAAGGGGACATGTCCTATGCCTCACATCACTGTTTAGAATTTTGTTTCTCATCTCTATCCTCTTTATGGGTCCCCATTTTCCTTTTTTCGTGAGGATTTTGAATCCCTATGGTATTCAATGATTTATTAATAAATTTCAAAATGAGAAAAACTTTAAAAATATTTTATAATTTGAAACATAAATATTCATAATAACAAATACTATTAATACAATATAATCCAACTTATTAAAAATATATACATGATACAAATATAATAAAAATAATTACAAAATAAAGATGTATTATCCATGTCTCTATCTCTATCCTGTTTAGCAAATGGGAACTTAATCCCCATAAATCATCCCTATGAAGGTGAAATATGTGTCAATTCCTTTCCCATTGGGTAATTCTTGTGTGTACCCATTTTAAATTTTTTTTATCATCCCTAACCATTTATATCTTTTTAGTAAATCAAAATATTTAATTTAAAAATATAAAAATATATTTTCTAATTAATAAAAAAAATACATAAATTTAATTTATATGATTTCAATTACACATTATTTTCTTGTATATCCTTTTAATAATTAAAATATTAATTTTAAAATATATATTATAATTAATGTGTAATAATTAGTAAAAAAATTATTTATAATTTAAATTTATATAATCTCCATTATTAGAGTAGTATATCAATTATAATTTTTTTAATAGAAGAATAATATAATTATTTACTTTTTAAAAATTAATAAATATTTAATATCATTATCAAAGAAGTGTAAATTATAGAATTAATTTTCTTCAATATTTTAGTATTAAAAAATTAAAGATATTTTTTTCAAAAAAAATTAGTATGAAAAAATTATGAAATTGATAGACTGAAATATTTAAGTTGTAAAAAAATTAAATAGAATATAGTGATACATGTAGATAAATAATTTTTTTATCATGATTTTTAAAAGTTCTACATTTGAAATTAGAAAATTTCCATAATCTCATCTTCATTTAGAATTTTACCTCCATTCTCATGTACATCCTGGTTATGGGTCCCCACTTTTCATTTCATATAGAGATTTGAATCTTTATTGATATTTATGAATTTATTAAAAAAAATTTAAAAGAAAAATTTTAAAAATACTTTGAACTTCAAAACATAAATATCTATAATAGCAAATACTATTAATGCAACACAATTATAATAGGTTTGTTATTGTTAATACTATAATTATATATATATATATAAGATTTTTATTGAATAATATATTGAATTATAATTTTGTTTATGCTATTTTTTATATTTTTATATTGATTTTGTTAATGGTAGAGAGATATGAAGGTATGATTGGAAAAATAATAATTGATACTTAGAAGGTAAATTAAATTTAAAAACTTACTTTAAGTGTTAAGATTATGAAAAGGATAGGGTATAATTTTTCTATAAATGACGCATGAAAGACTTTTTATATAATGAGTCTTAAATATTAGTATTATATCAATTATTATTATATTTGATTAAGAATAAATTTGGTATAAATTGAATTTTGAATTATTTTATATCAAAATTAACCAATTAGCAATTCGTTAATAATTAAACCTACTCATTTTCTTTAAAAAAATATTGATTTTAAAGCTTATTTATTTTGAAAATATTTTCTTTATAATTTTTTATATTACCTTCATAATGTGAGGCTATTAATGGTTCTTAATTTAATTATAGATCATAATTATATTAACATGGGTTCTCTCTTGGTACAAATTATAATATTTAATAATTGTAATATTTGATTTTTTAATGATTATAATATCTAATTTTATTTCATATGAAAAATAATTAATAAGTAAATTATAAATTTAAGTTTAAAAAAATCTTTAGGCATAAAGATTGAGAAAAACTGGGCCTAAATCACGGTATGAATGACATGTAAAGCCTAAATCACTATATGAATAATATGTGTAATAGTTTTCATGAAATCAATCTAAAATATTAGTATAGTAGATTTATACGATCAATAAATTTTATAAAAACCTTAATCATTAATAACTTATAATTATAAATAAGATTCTAAGTTGGGCGCCATGCTCTGTCATAGTTGCCTCAAATCTATCATTTTTGGAGGAAATCTCCTATAGATTTCGCAGGATGCCCTGATAGCTTAATAAAGACTCAGTTGAGGATGGAGGCGGTAGATTGATAGGTGCAGGAGTAACTCTGGGAGATGGTTCAAGAATGTCAAAGGGCACAGTCTCCCTTGATTTAGGCAATTCAGCTTGAGTTTTATTTTGCAGCAGCTGGAGGTAAAGGAGATGGTGCATGACCATTTACAGATGTGACAGAAATAGAAGCAACGGTAGCAGAAAAAGGGGTAGGCTCAACAGTAACAACAACAATGTCAAGCACCTGAGCTGTGGAGGGAGCCACAACCTCATGAGCAGAAGAAGGAGCATCATGAACTAACACAAAGGCGGCAGCTCTATTTATTGGAGGAGTTGAATTTTCTGATGTTCTGTCCTCTTCTTCTTCTATTGGAGAAATATGGATGGAAGAAGGAGGCCGTGATATCATAAGAATGAGAGTAGAACATGTTGCATGATCCTCTTCATCGGGTTCTTCAATGATAGGCTCCATCTGAGATTCTTCAGCTGTAAGCCTAAAACTGAATATAGCACTCAGTCTGGCCTTCTCGCTATTTAACAAGCTTTCTTCTTCC
Source organism: Dalbergia cochinchinensis (assembly GCA_031216125.1). Classification (NCBI taxonomy): domain Eukaryota; kingdom Viridiplantae; phylum Streptophyta; class Magnoliopsida; order Fabales; family Fabaceae; genus Dalbergia; species Dalbergia cochinchinensis. The sequence goes on from CM062377.1 coordinate 53,854,261, forward strand.
TCAAATGAAGATATTTCTGCTTGTTCATCTTCTGCTTCTTTTTCCTCTTCAAGATCATCAATCACAATTACATGATATCCATTCGCCTGATATTTTTTAACTTCCTGCAACAACATGGTGACTTTTGACACACTCTTGTGCATCTTTCTGCACCTTAACCTAATTTCCTTCTTGCTGATGACTTTCTCATGTTTGGTCACAGCTTGTGATGCTTGAGAGACACCTTCCTCTTTTCTTTTTGTCTTTATTTCGTAGTGTTGGATGAAAGGGACATCCTCTTCTTCAAATTCACTCTGGACGAGGACAAGTTTTCTTTTACCTTTTGCCTTTTCTTGGTTGGATTCAGACTTCCAGGAGGCCTCTCGGGCTTGTTTATTTCTTGTTCTGGGGCTTTGCCTTGTTGGTTCAGCAATTTCGATGGTTGACCTCTTTTTTGAAGTTCTGAAGGAGGAAGGTGTAAAACGGTTCCTTCCAAAAGCTCATAGCTTTCTGTGAAAAGAGTGAAGCTCAAATGTTGAAGCACTTTGGTCAAAAGCATGCCATAAGGAACACTTGCAGTTCTTCGTGTCTCCGTTGTTGCTCCACTCATCATGTAATCTAGGATTAGTATAGGCAGGTTCACTTTTCTTTTTGCCATCAGGCAATAAAGAAGCATACAGTCCATTCTAACAAGAACATCTGTGCTGCTAATCCATGGAAGGATAGAGAACTAAACCACTGTATACACTTTTCTTGTCCTAGTGCTCGGTATGGCAGTAGTAATTTCACTAGGCTTATGACGGATAGAATCAGTGAGATACCTGGACACATCTCCTTTTTTTAATTCCAAGAGATTTGGCCCAATTTGATGAGGATTTGCATATGATCCCATCACATGGAGCTTTGATGATTTTGGCAAGTCCCGAAGCCATGATCTTAATAGAGCAATCTCTGATCATTGCTCTGACATAGGATTGTGATGGTCTCTTCAGATGAGAATAGAAGTCATTGACTAATCGCGGGAAGATTAGTTCATTTATTTCCAGAAAATCCTTCCACTTCTGGAAAGTAAAGACTTCATCAAGAATGCTGATTTCTTCACGTAGGTCTTTTCTCAGAGATTTTCTAGGTGCCATTTTTCTAGAAGCGAAGAATTTTCAAAGCGATCCTGCATGCCAACGCGTCATCATACATATGAAAAGATGTTTTTACAGAGGTAGATTAAGCCATACTCTTTTCTTTTGCCATTAGAGTGGTTTATGTTTGTGAGGAAGTGGTTGAAAGATAGAATCTTGAAAAAGATTAAAAAGAAAGGAAAGAAAAGGGTTCAGGAAAAAAAATAGAGCGGTTAAGAATGTAGAGATGAGGGTTTAAGAAGAAACAGTTGTGGTTACAAGGAGAAGATAGAAAGTGAAATGGTTAAGTGTTTGAAGTTTAAAGGTGATGGTAAAAGAGATAACTTGACCAAGAAGATGAAGGTAAAGGTGATGTGATGTGACTGAAGGCAAAACGACGTGGGAGAGGGAAACTCAACCGAGTAGGAATTATCTCGCCTTCTTCATCCTTGTTTCATAAAGAGAGTTTTCTGACTCTTGATATCACTTTCTGAAGGAGTTACTTTCTAAACTTCACAGTTTACTTTCTGATACTCTGAAGAATCTTTTAAAACCTATCTCAAGTTTGTCTTCCTACACTTGATTATATGGTCCTATGAGACCATTATTCTCTGACCCTCAATATCTTCTTTCTAACTAATCTTTTTTTTTTTTTTGAATATTCTGACTTCTTTCTAAACAAATCATCTTCTGTCTGATCAATTTGTCTTCATTCTGATCTTGCAAACTGATAAACTATTCCTCACAAAGATCTGTGGTCTTGCAAACTGACATCTGGTATACTTGTTGATTCTCTTATCTTGAATTTTGTGCTTCTGATATAGTGGTCTGATCTTTTTGATGTTCTGATCTTCTAGATGATCAAATAAACTGATTTTCTGATATATTTGCAAACTAACAAATTGTATCTTCAAGAGGATACTTTGATGATGACAACTGATGGCTTGCTAGGATTTCATATAGGAGTTGTGAAGAGAGAAACTTAGAGATATTTTATGCATGAATGCTTATGCAAATATGGAAACCTTTTAGAAAAGAAGAAAGCATTTTGAAAAATAGAAAAACATTCAAGAGATCTTTAGCAATAGATATCATGAATACTTCTTGAGACAAGGTGTTCCGTATGCACATCTATTTACTCAACATCTCTATTTTAAACAAGATAACACATAAAAAAAAGATTTTGTAAAGTAAGCTTGGATTTAGAGTGCTGAAAGGATTCTTGGTAAGATAAGTAGCACTAGCATTATCTCAGAAAATAAGAAGAAAACAGTTACCTCAAAAGATAGTCTTTCAGCTGATTCCTTATTCGCAGCATCTGGGTGCAAAGTTTGTAGTATCACTTGTGCTTTTTCTTTTAGCTCATTCTTTGGAGAAGTCAACAGCAGCAAGTAGCATACAAGAGCAAAGGCTTCATCGTAAACCATTATATGTTGATATGTATAACCTTGTGCAGCAATGCTTGCCCTGATAATGTTAGCTTTGTCCAGATTGTCCTTGAATGTCTTCTTTGTACTAATGATGTTTCAACATGTTGTGTAGACTTTTCCTTTCTCTCAAACTTGATCAACACATTTGGCATAGCTTCTACCTAACTTTGACTACTCAAAGCTTTTTCAATATATTCAGGTTCAACGATGGTAATGAAAGCACAGTTTTGATATATAACTAGAGGATAACTTGGCTCTCTCCATGAACTTAGACAATAGAAGACTGTCTCTAAAACAGAAGCTTCCTTGAAGTTTCTGTACATTCAGATTCTTCATCTTCTATATCATCTTCATACTGCTCATATCGTAATCCAGAAAGATTACTTTCTGATCATCTTGAAAGGTCCAAGCAAACTTTCTAAAGTGTTGAGGTTCTGGAGCCTACTTTCTGAAGCTTTAGCTTTCATTTACTAGCTTTTTGGAACTTCCTTAAGATATATTTTCTCATGGCTTTCCTTAAGATCATCGAGATTGTCAGCAAAATCTTCTTTAAGCTTTTTCATCATCGTACTTGAAAAAGTCTTGGATGGATCATCCTTTAAGATCTATGACAATTCTTAGGTTCAAAGCATGATATCTAGAATGATGATCATCAGTTTGCTTCTTGAAACTTCAGCCAGAAAGACTTTTCAGATATACCTTTAAAAAAGAGTTCTGATTTTGGTACCCAGACTTTCTTGGGTCCTTTTGGTTAGTTTTAGAGAAAAAGATTTTTCCAACCTTTCTAATGGTATTCCTTTTCAGGAATCATTTGTTAGGAAGGTATCTCTTCATTCAGCAAGAAGAACAAAAACAGAAAATTGATATAATAGATGAAGTTGCATAGCTTTTACATCTTCTGTTTCTTCTATATATTGCAGATCAATTTTCAGAAACTATAGAGTCTGACCATTTTCACAAAACAAAGATTTTGAAATATGTCAAATGTTACAACTCAGATCTTTTTGAAACCACGAAGTCCTCTTCAAGAAAAACAGAAATAACTTTCTGACATTTTCATATAACTTTTTGGAGGCTTCAGTTTTATAGAACTTGAGAAGAATAAAATCCTTTTGGATAATATCTTACTTTCAGCTTTCCAGTTTCAGGCTTGATCTTCTCAAGTTTTCATGGTAACCTTATGATTTCTTTGACTAATTTGAGATATATAGAAGAATACACTTGATAAACTTCTAGCAACTCATCACATGAAGCGGATAATATATTATACGAAAGATGAGGTGTAGAGACGTTTACCTTGCCTACCTCTTGTTGATGTTCTTTAGTCATAAAGCATAGAATGGCATCAACTTATAGCACATTATGATATTTAACACATCTTTCTAGATGTTGGGCACATTCTTCTTCTTTACATAGGGATATATCCTTTAACCTCTAAGGTTAGAATCCTTGATACATGATGTCAAAGCTTACTGCAACAAGCAGATTGCTTTCTCAAGATGATCTTTGTCCTGATTTATCATTTTTGAGATTGATGTCCCCTTGTTTTAGTCGTTATAGACTTTTGGCATTTTTCACAGACAGAGATCTCATCTCCATATTCAATCTCAGATATCAATGTTAGATCTTTCTACTTCAAATGAAGTTTTAGCAATTTTCATTGCTTTAGCGTTGCATTGCATCTGAAATGACAACCTTAGAATCAAGGGTATCTTAAAATGTTTTAAGATATTCAAACATCATGTACAGTCTGTTTCATCTAGCTTTTCATATGTAACAAGCAGTAGTGGCATATTTAGCTTTAGCTTAGAGCATATATGAACAGAGGCTTGACTTAGTAGGACACCTGAACCTTCTCCTTTGCAATATTCACTACAAAAGATATTAGTGATTAGTGACCAGTTTTTTGGTCACTAAGTTCATGAAATCAGTTGCTAAATTTGGTAGTGACCGATTTAGCAACCGAAAATAGAAGTAGCTAAAACCATGGTTGCTAAAAAATTAGTGACCAATAAAATCAGTCACTAAATCTTGTGACTGATTTAGTGACCAATTTTCCTATCCATATGACCAATTTTAGCTGAAGGTTTGGTGGGCTATTAGCGACTGATAAATCGGTCACTAAATCTTGTGACCGATTTTGTAACCGATTTTTCTATCCATACATCCATGGTTTGGTGTGGTATTAGTGACTTAAAAATCGGTCACTAATTTTGTAACCGATATATTGGTTACTAATGTATGATCCCTTAAAAAAAAGAGAAATTTAAATTTTTGAAATCTCACATTTAAAATTTAAATATATATCATCAAACAAGAAATTATATATCTATACACAAGCAAACTTAAAAATTGCCAATATATTTTAACAAGTAGTTAATATCATACAAGAAAATGAGATTTTAATCCAAATATTTCAAATTTTGCAATAACATAAAGCCCTTTAATCTAAAAGAAAAATAGAGATATCAATTAATAAATTTTTGGACAATAAATTTTCAACATAATGATAACTTCTTGCTTCCATGAGTCTTCAACAACTTCCATTGAGTCTTCAATTACCTCCATCTCAGTTATACATAAAACAATTAACCTAAATGCAAATTCACCAGTCATATCCATAAACTATGTCAGAAAGCAATTTAGACTCTGACACATCAAATATATTAACCTTATAATCAGGTTTTTGCATGATATATTAACCTTAGAAAGTTATTACTAAAAGGCATTAGAATCTTCTCAGTAACATGCAAGATAGTCTTCTTGCCCACAATGCATAGAAGAAAACAAATTTCCTCCCTTGTCATTTATATCAAGATCCAACCTGTTCATATTGAAAACTTTAATTCAATAAAAATCTTTGCAAGAAAATAATCCAATTGACGCAAAGTAATAGAATTCACAAGAAAGTGGTTAAATTTGAGGACAAGGAAGTTATTAATAACAACGAAAATTGAATAAAATTTAGAACGTGATGGATCTCAACTCCATCATTTACAGAAGTCAAAGGAGATACATATGCAAAAAAAATTTCAAGAATTGATAACTCTAACTATTAAGGAATTAACTTCTAGTTGAATGAAAAATTGAAAAATAGATTCCTTACAAGCCATAATTAAAACTCATCTACAGGTATATGTATATGTACATAAACTGCAACCTAGAATAAAGAAATGCCTCATCCTCTAAAGAAATAAAACCTTTCCAGAAATACTTTTGTAATCTTATACTCCAACAAAGAAAGAAAAATCAAGTGCTAATCTCAATCTCGAAAAAATAAACCAATGATCAATCCCAATCCAAGCAAATCCATTGCCACTTCAACCAAGCTCATTGCCAGTAAAATTGTCCCACCCAATATACAAGACAAAATAAGAAACTCAAAATATCACCAGTCATTAAAATAACCAACAAAACCATTTAGATCATAACTTTGATATATATGCAATCAAAGACCCATAACTTTATCTTATTTTCCATTAAAGAATAGTTTTCCAGCAAAGCTCTATAATTTTCATCATTTAGATCATAAACTATGGAAACCAGGGTCAATTTATTTCATCTGAAAAAAAAAAAAAAGAAACCATGCCATGGAACCCAAAACCTATGGAAGCCTCATAGCGACAAGCATGGAGAACTAGCAATCATTCTTTTACACTGAAGTGAAAAAACTATGATCAAAATATCACAATCATATTGAACCAAAAATAAATATTCAGAATCATAGTTTTTTTTTTAGAATGTACTAATTTGCTTGCAATACATCTTTGGATTACATAAACATATTGAAAAGTCTTAAAAAACAAAAGAACAACTCATGTTGATTGCTTTGATATGTTATGATGATATCGATTCCCTTCTCACCAAATATATGGTGACAATGCTCTCTTACTTTGCATTCAATTACAAGCCCAATACTTCAACCCAATGTAAACAAAAGACAATATTTGATGGATTTTTGACAGCAAATACTGCAAGCCCAACATTTCAACCCAACACTTAAACAGCAAAAATTCAGCTAATCTCCAGACTATGCATGCATGGCTAACCTTTCTATTTCTAATTACCCTATATTGGCATAACTCATTAGCATATAATAGAAATTGGAGCCGGATATGTGTTTTTGGTCAATTAATAACAATTTACTCTACAAACCCTTCCTCCCCTCACTTCCCTTTAATAACCAAATTCATAAACTTATCCAAAAAGAATAGTGATAAGGGTAATGCATGCAAGCCGACCTTGGCATTGCCAAATGGTTCAAGGATTTTGCCTAACAGGTTGTGTGTTATAGAAAAAATAAGGGCTCATTAACCTATAACCATCCTTCAAATTAAGCCAACAACAAAGACAATCAAAGCAACTCATCAAGTATACACAAATGTGATCATCCTGCTCTGTGATTAACACCAGGAGATTTTGAAGCAAGCAATAATGGTAAAACAAATCAACTACAGATCAAAGAGTAGGTTAGGGAATTTATCAGCTACCAAGTGCATATGAAGATTTAACATCAACTACATGCCAGGCACAATAACAAAAAATGACATCACACTCAGAAATTTAAGCTAGATACCTATTCCTTAGGGGAGCTGTAAATCCCAAGGCCTCTGAAGTCATGAACCTATCAATAGAAAGCCCTATACCAGCCAATGCACAAGCACCCAAGGGGTAGAAATTCATCCCAACTCTACAATCTACTAAACGACCAATGTCATGCTCAATCCAAAAGAATACATAAGTACATAATGTCTGCTATGAACAAAAGACAGTTTTAAAAACTATTCCCTGTTTAATTCATAGATAGGAAAAAAAAGAGGAGATAAATTGGAAAGTCACGACATTTTGACAATATTAATGCATTAGGTAACTCCGTAACTCAATTCCTTGCCATAACAAAATTGGAACTTCTACTATTGTCAAACTTTCAAATTAGCAAGACAAATAAATCTGATCATCCATTATGTGTGTGACCAGGAATAACTAGGAATAGAATATGCCATTAAAGAGTATCAAGAAACCAATCTCAAATTCTTTCAATAAGGTGAGCAAGTTAGGGGGATCACAAATGTTACCATCGAAGGAAGAGTACCATGAAGAAACCTCTATCCAGACATGCCGAACTTGGAAAGATCAAACATCTAGTTGGTGAAACATTACAAATCTGGTCATTTTTTTTCCCTTTCGGTGATTTAGAAACAAAGATTGAGGAAAGGCACATGACAGACCTGGAAAGGCGCCTAACGGACTTGTGTAGTGGTCACCAAGAAAGGTTGATAGCCGCAGTAATGGTGCGTGACAGACCTAGCATACAGACACGGCGAAGCAAAGGTCGATCTTTGTAATAGCTGCGTGGGGCAGAACTAGGATGCGCCAATGGGACGTGGAGCAGCGCAAGGTGGACCTAGGGGCTGCGTTGCGATGCCATTCGCAAGATGGAGAAGGAGGAGGAGCGCCTGCAGTGGCCGCATATAAAGGGTCGCGGTGAGGGGGTGGCTTGTGGTTCGATTGCTAGGAGAGAATAGATAAAGGTGGCGATTAGGACTTAGGAGATAAGAGGCAAGCAGGTGGATTTGGGACTTAGGGTTCCCTTTAGCTTTATATATGTAATAAAATTAGTGATTGCTAAATCGGTCACTAATTTTTCAATTAGTGACCGATTTAATGACTGATTTTTATGAAAGCAAGCTTTTCTCTTAAAAATAAAAATCAGTCACTAAATTAGTCATTACTTGAAAAATTAGAGATCGATTCTTATGAAAGCAAGGTTTTCTCTTATACATAAAAATCGGTCACTAATTTTTCAATTAGTGATTGATTTAATGATCGCTTTTTATGAAAGTAAGGTTTTCTATTATAAATAAAAATTGGTCACTAAATTAGTCACTAATTGAAATATTAGTGACCAATGTAGTGATCGAATTTTATGAAAGTAAGGTTTTTTGCATAAATAAAAATTGGTCACTAATCGAAAAATCAGTGACCGATTTTTGAAAGCAAGGTTTTCTCTTATAAATAAAAATCAGTCACTAAATCGGTTTATGAAAGTAAAGTTTTCTCATATGAATAAAAATTGGTCACTAAATCAGTTGCTAATTTTGATTTAGTGATCGATTTTTTCCACCCTTTTCATTTTCTTGATGGCTCAATTTGCTCACTAGTTTGGTCATTAATTCATCATTTTAATGACTGATTTATTTAAGTCACAAAATCGGTCACTATTTGGCATATTTCTAGTAGTGTCTTGTCCATGGGTCTCTTTGGAATCCCTTTCACCATTTGAGCAAACTATGCCAGATCCTGGAATCCCATCAACAAAAGATGGTCAGTTGATAGATTGATTTTGTAAAGAGGACATACGCCATTCTGTCCTTCAAATCTTTATCCTCTGCAATCATTGGATTACTTAACCCCTCAGAAGCTTGACTCTGATACCACTTGTAGGCGGAAATGTGCACAAGAATAGGGGGTTGAATCCTGCATATCTTCATTTTGTATTTTTGAAACTTTTAGCAAAGATAGTATCAAGTGTAAAACTTGTAGTGCAGTGAAAACATAATTAGTAGTTTTAGAAAGTAGATCTCTGAAGCATTTAATAATAAACGAACATCATAAAATAAATAATAGAGCAATAAGATCATTCGTTCAGCGTATAAATGAACCATAAAGCGTAATAGAGAAAAATAAAGGAGATCAGAGAGAGAATAATGATACACAAATATTTTATACTAATTCGGCCAAATTGCCTACATCCAGTACTCAACAAATGTTGAGGTTCCACTAAAAAACATCTTTCTCAACTTGAGAAAGAACAAATGGATAGTCTTTACATTAGCCTTCCCAAGCTCTCATCTGTGACCTTTAGAAATAACCTGCTATCATATATTGAGTAGTTCTTCACCAGCCTCTCCAAGCTGAACCGAGTAGTTCTGTACCAGCCTCTCTAAACTGAAATGAGTAGTTTTGCATTAGCCTCTCCAAACTGAAACGAGTAGTCTTGTACCAGCTTTTCCAAGCTGAAACGAGTAGTTCTGCACCAGCCTCTCCAAGCTGAAACTCGTGACTAGTGGCAACCTCTACCATGAAAGTAGTCTTGCCCCAGCCTCTCTAAGCTGCAAGTAGTCTTTAACTAGCCTCTTTAAGCTAAATCGTGATCAGCAAGAATACCTTATTGTCGCATTGCAAGTAGTTTTACAGTAGCCTCCCCAAGCTACCTCACAGTGATCACTACCAGATCGAGAATACAAAGGTTAAGTGTTTGGGTTGCCACTCAAACTAACCTATGCTCAAGTCTCCTTAATATATACATGAAAAATTCTTGGGAAAACTTGAATGGTTTCCTTCTATCACTTCTTCCCTAGGAAGAGCATAAGTCTAATTAAGAACATAGAAGGAAGATTTTTACACTTCAAGGATAAAACTGATTACATGATATATATTGAATCTTCTAGGAAATGGGAAGATATTTTTGTAGAGTTTCCTTTCTTGAATCTTCAAATATCTCATTAGCTTTTAAGCACAACATCTCCATTTATAGTGGTCTTCCCTTATGATCATTGCCCTTGATCACTTCTCTAAGTGGCATGTGTAGATCATCTGTTTGTGTCTTGAAAAGTCTGTCTAGAAGAGTAGGCTGACAGTCTATCATATCGGTTGCAGAAGCCATTGTAAAGTTAAGGTTTATGATGCTCCCTCGGAAATCACCTTTTCACTTTCTGATTATGGTTTCTAAACTCCTCCTTTTAGAAGTTAGGGTGGTTGATCAAATAGGAAGAAGAGATAATGTACCAGTTTGAAATTGGGTTTGACTTGAAAATTTGAAATCCAAAAATCAAATTTCCCTCATTTTCCTGTAGCATTCGGTGCTCCATAGTGAAGTGAGCTTTCTGACATGCACAATCAGTTCCTTGATGAAATCTTCACTTTTTGATCTTTAATCCAAGCATTTTGATGATGATTGATTTGCGATTATGTTGATTGAAGATAATGTAACATCTGGTCATCAAAGAATGCTTGATATCTTCTTGTAAGCATACTTTCTAATGTCCAGTGCTATTTTCTAAAGTCTTAGGACTTGATTTCTTGTAATGTTGAAAACTCCTTCTGATTGTTAGCTACCAGTTGCTTAGATAAGGATATAATTTCACTTCTATTTCATTTCAAATCTTGTAACACGAGATAAACATGTTTACACATGCATAGTGAAATATATTCTCATTTGAGTAAGTCTTGCTCTTGCTAAACGATAGAAACCTGTTATATACTTATAAGAAACTCAAGAGAAACATTAGTCTTTCTTCAAAGCATTTTTTTTAAATTGGCTTTGTTGTCATTCAAAATAAATAAACGCATATGGATAGGGTTTTGGAGCCAACAGTTTGTGGTTTCAAATAGGCTATTGACATGGTGCTAAGTGTGAAGTTATGTTTGATGCTGAGAAATGGTTTATTTCTATTGGTTCCTAGGCTATGGTTTGAGGCCTTTTCTTGTTTGTTGTGGAAGAAAATATGGCATGTGTAAATGGATTCACTAATTGAATGTCATGTGTGTACGTGTGTGTGTGAGCGATGAACAAAGAGGATGAGTGGAGAGGGTGTGTGGCATGATGGTGGCTATAGAAGGTGGGATTGTCACCGCCGCCACTACCTTCAGGTATGTAGGGTGGGTGGGTGTGTGGTGAGGGTAATAGGGTAACAGAGAGAGCAGAAAGTAATTTTGGTTGGATAAATTAGTAAAGGGTAAAAAAGTAATTTTACTTTCTCACTGTTAAAGCTTTCTTTGTTTTTATTTAGCTCAGGAGAGGTAAATGTCAGGTGGACAAATGAGAGGGTGTCTGTTACATTTCAGCAAATCTCAGGGAGGTGAGTGTAATTTACTCTTATATTTATGATTCATCAAATTAGTCCTTAACATTACAAAATATGGATAAAATTGATCTTTTAGCCATTTTTATTTAACATTTTGTCAATTAGATGATGTGTAATGTTAAGTGATACTTTATCATATTATATGTTATCTAAAGGATAACAAAAGTTTTGCACAAAATAGGTCATTTTAAACTTAATTATACTTCAGACATATAAGATATATTAAAGTACCATTACATTTCATCATTTAATTGATGAAATATTAAATAAAAGTGGGTTGAGAACTAATATGATTCATGTTTTATTATTTCAGGGACTAATTTGTACAGAGGTTGTCGCCTACCTCCTCAAATTAGAAAATTAATTTAATGCTAAATTGCACAAAAAATGTAGTAAAGGACACAACCTAGGTCATCTCTCAAGGAGGCTTCAACACTTAGCTGTGAAATTAGGGGTTTGGAAGAATGAGAATTAAAACAATTAAAATTAAAAGCTAATAGCAACGAGATAATAGCAACAGTAAAGGAAGCACTAATGAAAGGTATTCATAGGATTGGAAATCAATTATTATTGCCTAAATATTCAACTCATTGGTGGCTATTAGTAATAAATTACTGGTAATTCTATTAGTGATCGATCGACCTCTAGAATTTGACCAATGCAAATAACTAATATACGAGATATCAATTTATTTAGAAATCACATTGATTTAATGAACCAATTGCTGTAGCCTAACCGCCAATCGGAAAGTTAATTCTAATGTTCTCCCCCAAATATAAACCAATAGATCTACCTATTTATGTCCAAAGGGTATTCCTAACAACGATCACCAATTTAGTTATTCCAAAGATTATAGCAATCACCACAGTAATTAAAGGAATAGAAACTGCAGAATATTAAGAAAACCAATGCATTCAATATAAACAAAAGGTCTCAAATGTCATCCCAATCCATCCGAAAATCCCTACACTAGTAAATAAATCTACTCCTCCATCTATGGAGGGTTACAACAATGAAGATAAAAGAATCTGAAAATAATAGCAATAAACCTTGCCATAATCTTCAAAATAGAGCACCTTCACCAATGGAATCCCTAAGAGAAAGAAGAATAGAAAAGGAGAAGAGAGAGATGTAGAGAGAAAATAATAGCAACTAAATTGGCAACTTAAAAGTAAGTCAAAAGTTAAGGTAAAAGTCTATAACTATCCCTTATATACTGCTCTCTAAAATAGGTCAAAGTGGGGCCCAAAATAGATTAAATGAGTTATTCTGCATCATCACTCGAGTTGTAGCATTGGACATAATTGACATCTTCACGTATTTGGTCATTTTGGCCCCTTAAACATCCGAATATTTCCTTGGAACTAGAAATAGAGATTGTAGCCCTTTGAATAAGTTTTCCAAAGCTACCAAAATCACCTCAATCGGACATCTGTAGCTCCAGATATTGGAAACATACTAACTAGAGGTTAAGTTGGATAGCATCAAAATATCAACAACCTTTAATCTTGCAACTCAATTTTCACCAAGATGATCTTAGAAATAGATTTTGAGCTGAACATGAAAGTTTTATAGGACTTATTAAGCTTTTCAAAACATCTTTATTTGTCTCATTCTGTTTCTTGTAGAGAGAGATACAGGTTTTCCATTACAATGCTTTTTGTAAATGTTCTCAAATGAACTCAAAAACTCTTCTATTTAGCTCCCAAATTGATCGTTGCTGCAAGCTCCATGCAGAGAGTTCCTAGCCTTGTTCTTGATATTTTACCCTACATTCAAAGCTCATGTATACAAAAACCATACTCAAAGAAACAGGTTAAACGTAACAGGCTCTAATCCAATAATTACCCAAAATCAATGCAAAGGCCATCAATTCTATCAAAATCACACAATAAGGAATAAATCAAAATCCTAATTACTCCATCGAATAACTCAATAAAACTCATGTAAAAAGTTAAGGTTTGGTAGAAAAATAAGTGGCATAAATACCTCTTATCAAACTCCCCCATACTTAAGCTTTCACATGTCTTTATGTGAAACTAAGATCAAACCAACGCATAGATGAGAAGTAGTAAACAAGGACTATACTAGACTCCTAACCTAAAATGTATGATGCATGAAATTAAATGACAATATACCAATGCAATGAACGTAGAGGCACAACAATAAGCTTTCACACCAACAATCAAGAGAATTATAACAAGCAAGGCATGAACAAGTACATAGCATATAGAGTAGAATTCACATATGATGCATGGATCAAGTATAAAAATCCTCCCAAGGTTAGTGTTTTCCCTTTATTCACTTAAGTGTTTTGGGATAAGATACACACTCAAACACCTCAAATGAAAATGCATTACCATAGGCTTACTACAGGTCTCACTCTCCATTTTGTCACACACATATGCATACTGAATCAAGAAGACTTAACTTTGGTTGTAATGGGGCTTGGGTGGAGGTGGATAAAAATATCGGCCAATAGGGTTAAACCTTATGTCAAAGGAGAGCAAATACATATACTAAGAGCACAAGTGCCTAAGGGTATATTTTGTTCAACTTAACACAATTACAGGCTTTTCTTTTACAATGTGACACACCTTTAACTAAACTTTTTTCAGAATTTTTTTTTATCAACCCTGCATTTTTCCTCTTTTTTTTCATTTTTCTTGGTGTGCCACTTGCTAAATTTTGGGTACACATTGTTCCCTCTCTATATTTAAATTGAAACATGTCTTCATGTTCTCCGCCACACTTATGCTTAAGCACATATAAGAAATGTACAAATTCTTTCCTAAGCCTAAAAAGCTAGGAATTTTCATGGTTTTTCACTTTTGATTAAGGATATGCTAAAACAAAAGAATAGGCAGTAAGGCTCAACAAGGCTAAACAATGGTAACATACAAAGGTTGGGTATATAGGTAAGTGACTAAAAATAAGAAAAATACCTCAATCATATTCAAGCATGCATATGAAAACATATTTTCAAACAAGACCCTAAGCAAGTTCTAAAATGAAAATCCAAAAAGGGAAACACACATGAACAAATAAGGATGACATATGATAGTCCAATTAAAGAGGTTCAAAATCTCATAGGTAAAAGTGCATGTACCCAATTCAAACAACACAATGAATCTACCAAGCATGCAACATAAGGTAAAGTCAATGTCAAGCAAGTCAATAAGGTGCATGTGGTGTGAGCTTATACATGTAACCTCTAAGGTGCCAAAGGGATGGTGTAAAATACAAATGAAAATAAATATGATGCAAGAATTAAAACTATAAATGACAAAAAATAAAATGTAGAAAATAAAAGGGAAAGGTAAAGAAAAACCTCATGGTGGGTTGTCTCCCACCCAACACTTTGCTTTAATATCCCTAAGTTAGACGGCCAAGACCCTCATGGACGATGAGTAGCTTCAACCCACAGATAGGCTATCTAAGTCCTTAGATCTATAGGGGTCTCATGGAGTTGCATCAGCCGGTGCCTCTAAATATTGTAGTTGAAGATGTGCACGAGAAGGGGGTTAAATCGTACATTGATCATTTTTGTGATTTCTGAAATTACTAAAAATAAATACTATCACGTATAAAACTTGTAGTGCAGTGGAAACATAGTTAGTAGCTTCAGAAAGCTGCTTTTTGAACCTTATTAACTAAAGTAGTGCTATTTAAAGGAGATAACATAAGAGGAGCAGCATATACATAAGATTGGTAGAAAGTTAACAATGCAACAAAGGTAAGTAAAAGAGATCAGGGTAAGAGAGAAAAAACACAAGAGATTTTATACTGGTTTGGCTAACATGCCTACTTTCAGTACTCAATAACTGTTGAGGTTCCACTACAACAACAACTTTTTCAACCTGAGAAAGTAACAATGGATAGTCTTTACATTAGCATTCCCAAGCTATCATTCAAGGATTTCAGTGATCACCTGTAGCCAAGGATTTTTAGTAGTTCTGTACTACTCCAAGCTAACATGAGTAGTTTTGACTCTGGCCTCTTTAAGCCAACCCGTGATTGATAGGTAACTCTTTCAATACATTGTTAGCAATCTTTCCCCAGCTTCTCCAAGTTGCAAGTAGTCTTGACACTGGCCTCTCCAAGCCCAACTGAGTAGTCTTGACACCAGTCTCTCCAAGTCCAACTGAGTAGTTTTGACATTGGCCTCTCCAAAACCAACCATGACTGATAGACAACTCCTTCAGCATATTGCAAGTAGTCTTTCCCCAGCCTCTTCAAGCTGTAAGTAGTCTTTGGCTAGCCTCTCCAAGCTAAACCGTGATAAACAAGAACATCTCAATATCGTATTGCAAGTAGTTTTACCTTAGCCTCTCCAGGCTATGTCTCACACTGATCACTAATAGATCATGGATACAAAGGTTAAGTGTTTAGGTTGCCACTCAAACTAACCTACACTAAAGTTTCCTTAACATATATAAGAAAAGTTCTTGGGAAAACTTGAATGACTTCCTTCATCTACTAGTTCCATAGGAAAAGCTTAAATCTAGCTAAGAATGTAGAAGGAAGATTTTCTTTATACTTCAAGGATAAAACTGATTACATGATAAATATTGAATATTCCAGGAAATAGGAAGAGATTTTTGCGGAGTTTCCTTCCTTGAATCTTTAAATCTCTCAACATTCTTCAAGCTTAGCATCTCCTTATATAATGGTCTTTCTTTGTGATCGTTGCCATAGATCTATTCTTCAAGTGACACGTATTGATTATCAGTTGTATCTTGAAAAAAACAGCTAGAAGAGAGGTTGATAGAACTGTCATATCGGTTGCAGAAGCTGTTGTAAATATTAGCTTTCGGATTTTCTATCAGAAACTATTTTTCTACTTTATGAGCAAGCTTTCTAAACTCCTCCTTCATGAAGCTAGGGTCATTGATCAAAGAAGCAAAAGAGAAGACGTGCCGGTTTGAAAATAGGTTTGACTTGATAATTTGAATTTCAAATTTCAAATTTCCTTCCCTTTCCTGTAGCATTCGTTGCTCCACACACATGTGAGGTTTCTGATGTGCACAACCAGTTCCTTAAAGATTTTTTTTACTTTCTGATTCTTCAATCAAATTTTCTTGATGATAATTTCTTTGCAATTGTGATGATTGAAAATTATAAGTAACACGTTGCATATGGACATATTCTGACATCTTCATCTTGAGAGTACTTTCTGATGTCCCGTGCTGCCTTCTAAAGTCTTTTTCCTTAGTTTCTTGTATCGTTGCAGCCTACCTCTGATCGCTAGCTATCAACAGCTTAGATAAGGATATGATCTTACTTCTTTAATATAACAAATCTTGTGACATATTTACACATGCATAGTAAAATACATATGCTCATTTGAGTAAACCTTGCTCTTGTTAAACGATAGATACCTGTTATAATCTTACAAGAAACTCAATAGATACATCAGTCATTCTTCAAAGTATTTTCTTTAAATTGGTTTTGTTGTATTCAAAACACATAAGCGCAAGCATTCTGGAGCTAACAAATATCACACTGAATCTTCTTGGAATTTTCCAACTCAATTGCACTATCAGGGTGCACATGGGTGACCAAGAATGGTCCCTTCCATCTAGATTTTGGCCTCCCAGCCATCAGTTTTTCCCGAGGCCTATACAGCAAGATCAACTGCCCTGTGAGGGACTTCTTACCCAACATGGGCTATGTAACATCCCTTACTGCTTTATGGATTGACGACTATTCTCATAAATCAACATGGGTCTTTTTAGCGTGCTTTTTCCTCACTCACACGCTTCTTGGAAAAACTTCCCAGGAGGTCGCCCATCCCAAAATTGCTCCAAGTCAAGCACGCTTAACTATGGAGTTCTTTAGTGATGGGTTACCAAAAAGAAGATGCATCTTCTTGGTATAAGTAGTATAAGTCAATTCATATAAGCCCTCCTTAACTGTATAGTCCCATACCTACACAGTCTTAGGATCCCTCTCATTCGGATGTGTAATCGGTTCATTTATGTACTCCTTCGCTTAGAGCCCTTGCTAAGAGCTACTCCTTGTCTGTGCCTTCTCGCACTGGTGATCACTTCTGCCCTCGTCCCGCTTACAGGCTGGTCATGGAGCACCTGACAAACTGATGATTGTTGCCTGGGTGGTATACCTGTATCTAAAAACTTGGGACATCCTAAAATAATAGGTGCATCATATCCCATGGAAGAAGAAAAAGTAGAGAAAAGGGGATCTGGGTTCTTACAAAGCAAATTACCACAAGCATTATCAACTAAAGAATCAATGACATCAATGCCAAACATGAAATGTTTCCCATGGGGATGTTTCATAGCATTGATAAATTAAATTAGACTTTCATGTTCCCACACTCCATGGATAATGTGCTAGCATGAACATCAATCAAGGTTCTAGCAGTTTTCAAAAAAGGTATTCCCAAGATCAATGTATGCCGGTTGGCATTGGTGTCATTTTCCATTTCAAGCATATAAAAATCAGTAGGGAATATTAAATCATTTACCTGGATAAGAACATCTTCCAATACTCCCTCTGGTCTTATGATGCTATGGTTGGCCAGCTGAATTTGCAACCCAGTTGCCTTAAGCTCTCCAAAGTACAAGGACTGGTAAAGTGATTTAGGCATAATATTAATGCCTGCCCCAAGGTCAGTTAGGGCTCTCATGATATGCAAGTTCTCAATGGTACAAGGAACATAGAATATGCCCAAGTCCTTGTATTTGGTTGGCAGGTTGCTTGGCTTGATAATGGAGGAAGCATTGACCCCCATGGTCACCTTGTCCCCCCCACTGTCCTTGATCTTCCTCCTATTGGTGCAAAGATCTTTCAAGAATTTTGCATATTTAGGAATTTGCTTGATTGCATCTAATAAAGGAATATTCACTTACACTTTTCAAAAGGTTTCGAGTGTATCTGGATCTAAATATGTTGTAGTGACTTTCCTAGGTTGCATCCTCTATGGGAATGGCAGTGGAGGAGTGAAGTCTGGAACTCTTGTAGCTTCTGTTGAGCGCTGTAGCGCTGCTTTAGTGTTGCAGCGCTCTCCAGAATCTCTCTTGGGTGCATGATCAGTTTCGGTTAAGCGCTGTAGCAGTGTTTGAGTGCTGCAGCGCTGTTTAAGGGCTACGGTGCTCAACAGAATCATCGTTGTGCCCAGTTTTCTCTTGCTTATTTTCCTCCAAAGGCTTGGCTACCTCTGGAATTTTTGTCCCGAACCTCAAGGTAATTGCACAAACATTTCCCCTTGGATTGGGCACAGTCTGAGAAGGTAACCAGACAGTTGGAGCCTGCTAGCTCTGATTATTTTTCATCTGAGTCACCTCTTCTCTCAACTGGGCATTTTCTCTTCTAATTTCCTGCATTTGCTCCATCATCATCTTCATCATCTCAGTCATTGTAGGATCTGACGATGGAGGTGCAAGAAGGGCCGGTTACCTCTGATGAGGTGCCAAGTATTTCTGCTATGAAGGTTAGCCCTGTGGTTGAGTGTTATTTCCCCACTTCAAATTGGGGTGATTCTTCTAGCTGGAGTTATAAGTGTTCCCAAATGGGAACTGGCCTACCTGATTCTGAGGTTGACTCTAGAAAGGGTTAGTTGTTGCTAACCTAGTGGTTGCTTTATCTTGTAGGGTTGGGCACATGTCAGTGTAATAGTCATTTGAAGTACATATGCCATAGATCTTGGAAACCACTACAGTTGCTACCTAGCTAGCCATCAGTTACTGCATAATGCTAGAAAGTTATTGTAAAGTCTAGATCAACATTGGATTCTCTGGCTGGCTTACTCTATAAAGGCCTCTAGTAGTTGTGGCTGCCCTAAAACTAAATTGCTGAAAATTGGCAGCCATATTCTTAATTAGAGCACGGGCCTCTGCTAAAGTCTTATCCACAAGTACCCTTCCACTAGCAGCATCTATCATACATCTATTAGCAGGTACCAACCCCTCATAAAAATACTAAAGGAGGAGTTGCTCTAGAATCTGATGGTTAAGGCAGCTTGCACAGAAGAGCTTAAAATACTCCCAATACTCATGAAGAGTCTCATCTGACGGACAAATTTTAAAGATCTCCTTACTAATAGAAGCCACTCTAGAGGCAGGAAAATACTTCTCTAAGAAAAGCCTCTTTATCTCTATCCAGCTATTCACAATCCTATCTGGAAAATTAAAGAACCAGTTTTCTATAGCACCCTCTAAGGAAAAGGGGAATGCTCTTAGTTTAACATCATCCACTTCCAGCCCATTGGGTTTCATGCCAGAACATACCGTGTGTAGCTTTTTCAAGTGCTGGTAGGATCTTCTCCATACAGCTCATGGAACTTCGGCAAAGCATGTACCATATAGCCCATGGAACTTAAGCTCAAAATCATTGTCTAGCTTGGGGTAAGTAATAGCCAACGGCTGCTAGGTGAAAACAGGAGCAGTGAGCTCCCTTAGTGTCATGTTTTTATCTTCCATGTCACCTGTATTTTTTGAAACACTAAACAAAGGATTAGAATGCTCAGATGGTTCCACTTGTTGATGCTTTACCTATCTGATTTTTCTTAAAGTCCTCTCAATTTTAGAATCAAGAGGTATCAAATTTCCAGCAGACAAGAAACGCCTTATACAAGAGAACAATTTTGTTTTTGCTTTTTTTTAGTAGAATAAAATAAATGGAAGAAAATAAAAATAGTAAATAAATAAGTAAAATGAAATAAAAATTGGAAAAAAAATAAAAGCAAAGAAAAATAAACAACAAAGTTTTAATGTCTCCTCAGCAACGATGCCAAAATTTGAATGGAGGTTGCCGCCTACCTCCTCAAATTAGAAAATTAATTTAATGCTAAGTTGTATAAAAAATGTAGTAAAGAGCACAACCTAAGTCGTCTCTCAAGGAGGCTTCGACACTTAGTTGTGAAAAGAAGCAGAGTTTAGATTCATCAAAATGGTTTTACAGGTGGAGTGAGTGAGTAAGCTCTTGCGAAGTGTAAGCAGAACTCAGAAGCTGAAACCTTTTTTCTCCGTTGGATGCTCCTCTCTTTGTTCTCCTATGTGAGCTTTGTGTGTGTTCTGATGAGGCTTTGAGTTTTGTTCTTACATTAGATGAGTGTGCAAGTGTACAGAAGCCTTTTAGAGACAAATCAAAGTGGTTTTGATCGTGGAGCATTGTTGTTGTGTTGTGGTCATAATCACAAATTGAAACTATTAGCAAGATTGGAGAAAAGAACCAAGAAGAAAGGAGGGAAGGGGTGGAACTGTGCAAAAGAGAGAAGGTGAGAGACAAGGGAAGTTGGAAGTAATGAGTTCATGGTTATCATTTCAATATCATAAATTAAACTACATTTAAGTGCCACTTTGGGTTCGGATGTGAGGCTCATATTTTATATGTTTATATGTATATATATTTATATTAATATATTTTATTATATTCCGGTTGAACTCCGATTAGACTAGTAAACTTTTGAACTAGTGCCTTGACCGATTTGATGTCCGGTCCGATTTTTTCTTCCTTGAGAAAAATATCAATTTTAATGAGTTAAATTAGGATATTGGAATCTCAAGAAACAATTAGCAATAATTATTCCAATCATGATCAAAATCATATAAATTGAACCAAATAATATCTTGACCAACCTATATGTCGAATACAACACGCACTACAGGCCTCTAAAGTGAATAGCCCAATAATTATAAAAACCCAGCCCGTGATACTACTAGCTAGCCAGTGAGCCCAATAGCTCGAGTTACTAGGGGACACGATAATCAAATCACCTCAAATAAAGGGAGAAGCTATAAAGATTACCTTAAATTTGTTACAACAGAAGAGAGATTTCTTCCTCTGATATCTAAGATATGATTTTCAGTTATCCCAATTACAATGGATAACACAATCATCTATATAAAAATAAGACTAGCTTAGAGTTAGTAAATAACATCTCATTCTACACACCCAGATATAGAACACTCTTTGGCTTAATTAAGTGAAGCCCTTGCAGGTCCCATAATGGGAGGTTTCTTGTCACCGATAAGAACATGAAGACAAAGGTTGGACTTGCTAGGGGCCACCCTCTGAATCTCAAGCCTAAGCATAAATATGTATTATATTACACCTAGTTGAATCACAGTCAAAAGCGGATGAAGCAATGAATCTTTAAATTGGTGCCTTTTTTGGTTAATGTCCGCTTAGGTTTTTTAAACATATGGGTGAACTACACTTTTGGCCCTTCGAAATATTACATCACTAATAAAATAGTTTCTACAAAAAATACTTATGATCATTTGGAGATTAAAATGATAATTTTACTGTACTAACTTGACACCAAATGCGATAATAACACAAAAAGAATACAGGGACGGTTTGGTTTTACTATTTCTATTTTTTTATTTTTTGTGTTATCTATTTTAGGATTTTATAAAAGAAATATTAAAAATAATAAAATCATATTTTCAATTTTTATTTTTAATTTTCACTATCTTATCTACAAACCATAAAAAATAGGATATCTCTTATAGCTTTATAAAACCTAAGAATACTAATATCATTTAATTATTTATAACTAAGAATATAGCAGATTTTTCATTGACCAAATTTATTAAAATATATAAAATTAAATATTCAACCGCAGTCCCTCGAATCTCGATAGATTCGAGTGTAGAAGGCAAAAACCATTAAAAGAACAAAAAAAAAAGAGAGTAAACGACGGGAAATAAAAATCGAAATTTTGGGCCGACGGGAAGTGTACTGTGCACTTGCTTCGGTTGGAACTACAGCAGTGGCATTCACTTCCACACGGTCTATCTCCACTCCACGGTTGTTGGGTGGTTGCTCCGAAGTCTGAATTGAACCACTCAATGCCCAGGCTTCTATGAAGCTATGACGACGATGACCACAACGACGTCGTCCCCAACATGTCTCTGCTCCATCCTTTCATCCAAGCCCTCGCTCCTCAAATCTACGCTTCGTCTTCCCCAATCGCACAGCACAAAACCGGTTCACAACCATGCAAAACCAATAATAGTTCCCAATGCTGAACGCGCTAATTCCAAGACGCTTTTTTGCTCCGCAGCTCGCCGCAAACCCGCGGCGTTAGCCACATCCTCGTCAGAGGAAGGGGGAGATGACAATTTGAGGAGAGTGCTTCGAATAGCGTTGTGGGTTGCAGAGGGTGTCTACATTCTGTGGCTCTTCTTGCTTCCTTATGCCCCTGTGGGTACTTTCTTCCTTTTTTTTTTCACCCACCTTTTCTTTTTTGTGCTGTTATCTTTAGTGCCTTGTACTCTTGTGCAATTGGATGTGCTATCTTTAATAGACGTCTCTGGTTAAGTAACTCTTAAATGATTTGCTGTTTCGAATATTTGGACTCATTCACATGTGAAATTATGCTGGTTAAGATGCTTGATGTTTTGTTAATTTTGCGACTAGAGCACTCTAAAGCTAATTATGGTGTTTTTTGTGTCACTATTTTTTTTCCGTAATTGCCTCTGCTGGATGTTTAAGGATTTTTAATCTCTGTTATTATTATTATTGTTATTTTTTTTTTTTAATAATTAGGTACTTGATGCAATGGTGTTATCTGTCTGGTTCAATATGGCAGGGCGGAATGTTGTTTTTTGCCCATCCAAGTGATAATTTTAGTTATGAAAGCAAAGTTTAGTGGTTAATAGTTAATTGCAGCAACAACAGCGGAAACATTTTCTCACTAGCTAGGGTTGGCAACATGAATTAAATGATGCCATTGTGTTCTGCTAAAAATTTTTACAGAAAAAGCTCTGGATGTGCTTCCCTCTTGTGGGATTTCCATATTAACTTTTGATGTATAAAGGCAACGCCATAACCCAGTTGCTAAACACTGTCTCATTCATTGTATGATTGTTTTGCATGGCTTTATGCTTATCCATATGATTGTAAAGAAAATTGCATATATGGCTCTGTTGATGAAATGTCCTCCTTGCTTTTGCATTGCTTTGGCGATCTAAAGGTTTTAGATTGTGCATCTCACGATTGTTTTTTTTTTTGGGTGTAAATATTTTACGGTTGAGATGGATTTCACTTTGAATCTGAAATTTGACTTGTTTTGTAACAGGGAGAACCTGTATGGGCAATCAGTTCTGACACAATTAACTCTATTGTGGGTCTTTCTCTCAATTTCTTTTTCATCTTGCCTTTCATGAACTTTGGTACGTTCACCTATTTGCTATTGGCTTTTGCTTACACTCAATAAGTGATGACTGAGTTGATTGCTTTTGCATTCTTCACAGATGTTCTTTTAACTCTTGTGCTCATGAGCATTCCATTGTCAGATAAGAATAACTAAGGGCCTTGTTTGGTTTGAGAAACTGTTTTCTGTTTTCCATTTGGTTTCTTACTTTTCAGGATTTTTCAAAGAAAACAATGAAATTAAGAAAAAATTCTTTCACTATTTTATCCATCAAATCCTAAAAGTAGAAAACGGAATCAAGATTATCAGACTCTCAATTTAACTTGTAAACTAATAAGTTAAACTCATTATGAGTTTACGTCTTTACGAGTTATGCCCCCGATCGAGTTTATGATTTTACAAGTAAACTTTACGAGTTTATGAATTGAACTTTATGAGTTTATGAGTTGAAGAGTTTACTTAAGCTCCATGAGTTTAGGTAAACTTTAGAGTTTAATAACCTTGAACGGAATAGAAATAAGGTTTCATTTTTACAAGGTTTGAATATATTTTTGGTCCTTTATAAGTAAGTATATATATATATATATATTTGGTCATTGAAAATAAGTGAGTTTTGTTTTAGTCCCTGTAAAATTAAAGAATTAGTTTTGGTCAAACATTTCCAAAATTGTTTGGTTTTAATCCTTGTACTTAATCTATTTCTATTAAATGATGAGGTAGCTAATTAAAAACCATGTTATCTAGCTCTATATGGTTGCCAGTGGTAGTATGTAGCACATCATGATCCTATACGTCAAAACCCTACTTATATACATATGTTTAACGGAATAAAAATAAGGTGAAATTTTCATAGTTAATTTTGAAAATAGAAAAGGAAAACAAAAACTGTTCACTAAACTAAACAGATCTTAATATTCTCATTATTTTATCCTTTTTCCAATTATACTTGTATACATATGATTGTCAATGAACTGATTTTTGGTTGCCTTGTTTCATGAGGGGAAGACTGTTTTTTCTGCTTATCAATTTGTGAATTTGACATAATCATGAAAAATAGTTTTTAAAATTTGTTTACTAGTTATTGAAATGGATCTCTCCCTTTTTGTCATCCTTTTATTAAGGGACATTTGGTGTTGGGAAGTAAAGCCTCAGTTTGTTTTGATAGGATGATTCCTTTCCTCCATGTATATATGAGAAGTTGGAATTGGCAAACCTTTATTGTCATTTGACATGGACAATCCCTGATGCCATGCCACACAACACAATAGGCTTATCAATATTTGCTATTGTGAAATTGGTCCTACATGGATGACTTTAATTGAACCTCCACAATGTCATAATCTTTATAAGGAAAGTATAGTATACAATCATATTCTGCTAGGTCCATGCATATAAGACGTTTAATTTACATCTTTGAAGTTTTGCTGGCATGTATTCTTCTGTTTTGTTTCCGGATTGTCAAACCAAAAGACCCATACTAGTATCGTATACATATTTGCAAAGTATTGATGTTTAAGTTGATTATAAATATATGATTTTTCTATCTTCTTCTTTATTGTGTGAGGTTATTTAATACAAAAGCAACATGTGGAACTTCTAGTCTGTAGTATGTTTAGAGTTAGACAGAGCTGAAAAATTGATCTGTTTATATTGTCTTTGTGGTTTTCAAATATGTTCTAGCTGTCTGCTCTATAATGATTTCTTCATGGACAATTTTGGCAGAGTAGTTGGCATTCGTCTGATTGAGGCCCCAATACTTCATCCTGTGAGTATCATTGCACAAAGTAAATGTCATTGGATTGAACGTTACACCATACAATTGGAAAGTCTCCCTGATGTTGAGAAATTTCATGCTTTAGATGTCTGAAGGACTATTCAACTTTGTCATTGCCTGGACGATTATGTTTGCGCCACTGCTGTACACAGATCGTAGGGGAGATAGGTACAAGGGTTCTCTGGATGTACTTTGGGGCCTGCAAATGTTCCTGACAAACAGTATGTTTCATAGAACTTTCTTTTCTCTTCATTACCTTGATCTCCATTCACAACCTCAACTTCTCTTGTTAAGCTAATTATTTGCTAATAATAGTCTGGTCTTGGAATCAATTTTAATCTTTCAGAGAGAAAACAAATATGCACAAGCATATTCTCTCTATAAATGGAGTAAACTACTAAGTTTACTCCAGGAGTCTATTGAATATCTTTTTATTAGCAAGATATTTCATCAATTCAACCGTTGAATCATGTGGTATTATCTTGATATTCAAGCATGCCAATTTTAGAAAAATTGGACAATGATAGATATATTTTCTAATATTCAAGATTTACATGTATTTTCAAATCTACATTGTACATTCAAATAAAAAGAGATGATGAAGTATCAAACTGTTTTGAAATTTTATAAAATTTTATACGCTTGATCTATGTAGTGAGAACTTACAATTCAATAGTTGGATTGATGAAATTTGATGTCGACAAAAAGTTATTCAATGAAGTAAGTATGCTAAGACTTACTTCTAGAGTAAATCTTGACTATTGGATCTTACATGAATGTTCAAGATTAAAATATTAAGTGACGTAATATTTTTGAGTGATCACATGACTATTTCTCAACTTTTAGTCTTAACTATCCATGTATAATTATACAGCTAAATTTGCTCCTCTCACTCTTATGATGAACCACTCCTCACTTGATACGCCTGCTAGCCGTTTACTCATCGTAACTGCAGCTACTCCCAACTCTCGCCATTACCATTCATAGGCAGTGTGCGTATTTGTAAAAGAATTTCCTTGTCAGCAGTGATGGACAAATTCATGATTTGGTAATGTGTTGGGGTTAAACTATAAAATAGGGGAGCAGTCAGTTGCAGGAACTTACTACTTACTTTAACTTTCTAGTATATGAAGGTTCATGTATGTTTTAAAAAGAACATATTTTTCCTTCATGCATTAAGGAATTGATTTCTTTAAGTATTCTGACTCGTTTATGATGCCAGCATTTTTGATCCCATATATGGCAATCCGATTGAGTGATGCTGATGATGATGACGGTAGTCCAAGAAAACGGTCAGAATTGGGCACTGTGATGACCAAAGGTGCCTCATTTGTTGGACTAATCGGTGGGATTGCATCTCTTGTGTCTCTATTTTGGGCTCTATTTGGTAGAATGGATGCAAATTTTGGGGGCATAGTGGACAGATGGGAATTCTTGATCGGTTACATAGGATCAGAAAGGTTGGCCTATGCCTTCATATGGGATATATGTCTGTACACGATTTTCCAGCCTTGGTTAATTGGTGACAACCTCCAGAATGTCCAGGAAGGCAAGGGTGTTTTAGTAAACTATCTTAGATATATACCGGTTGTTGGCTTAATTGCTTATCTTATTTGCTTGGAGCCCGAAGAGGTGTAAGTATTTAATCTCTATATTGCACTGTAAAGCTTTTCAGCGAAAAATTCTCACTTGAACATTTTGACGTTTGAGAAGAAGTTTTTATGCTTCCAATCCAATCCAAATACGCTTGTATCTGTTCAAATATGTACCTGGAACATTATATTGAAACCTATATAAATAGTGGTTGAAATTAGTTTACTATTGAATCCGTTAAGACTACTAGTTATTGAGAAACGTAAACGTGATGCTCTATGTTGCTTAACCTTCATTGCCTCAAAGGGGGTGGTGTACTTGTAAGGGGCTCGTGATTTAGTTAGGGGGATATTCAAGAGGTGTAACAGGGAATTGTGCATACCTTGGAATGTGGTTTGAACTCCCCTTTGATGGTGTGTGAGATTGTGTTGAGCAATTGAATGAAATCCCTCGATGTCGAAGTCTCCGGCTCGTGCTAGGATGCTGGATCTGTTGCTCTTAGCTACCCTTAACTTAAATCGGGCTTAGTTGGGATATTGGGTTATGAGGCCCAACTTGGGCATTATCAGACTCGACGATAGTTGGGCCAACTTTTCAGTTTGTAACAATTCCCCCAACTTGAATCCAAAGCCAAGTTCAACTCTTCCTCCTTCTCCAAGGTTGGACATCGAGAACGTTTCTTGAG
Source organism: Dalbergia cochinchinensis (assembly GCA_031216125.1). Lineage (NCBI taxonomy): Eukaryota > Viridiplantae > Streptophyta > Magnoliopsida > Fabales > Fabaceae > Dalbergia > Dalbergia cochinchinensis. The sequence continues at coordinate 53,881,831 of CM062377.1, forward strand.
AGACACGACTTCTTGCTTTGGACACAACACTTCCTAATACGTGACGTCCATATGCAAAATGGAGCCCTTTGAGCGACGAGTCATGTGATTTCAGTCCCCAAATTGGACACGTGGTGGCTTTAGCAAAATGGAAAAATCTGTCCTTTGGGACCCTTTACTTTGTGATTTTTCCCCTCAACTTTTCCCTATTTCTTCAATCTCCATTCTTTCAGAATTTAAGTGCAGCACCGCTTTTGTTCTTATTCGTGGAGAAAACTTCTTGGAGCAGTCACAATAGGGAGGCTTGTGTTTATTATTCACGGCATGTTTCTCCTCCCTTCACTCTATTTGTGCCTTCATTTTTGTTGTAATTGTCTCTGAATATAGGTAAGGTTAATGGGGTTGTTATTTTGCTTGGGATGAGTTGGAATAAAATATTTCATTCTGACGTTTTGTTCACCGCCTTCCTCTGCCCAATAAAAAGGGGGTATGGTGGCAATTTTTTGTCCTTGCGATAACTTATGGTACTAACTATCACTTAGGCTTTGTTTGGATAAACAATAGGAGATGGGGTGGAATGAAATAGAATCGAGTGGAGTTGGATGGAATAGGGATTCTATACCATTATTTGGATTATTAAAGATAGAATATATTATAATTACCACTCCATTATTTGGATAATAAAATGGAATGGAATGGAACCAAAATAATTATAATTTATTTTTCATAATTACCCTTATGATAAATATATTACAATTTAATTATTTTAACATGAAAAATGATATTGTAATGGCTCATGTTAATTATGATAATTGACCTTTTTATTCATTATTTAAAAATCCTTCCAAATAAAATATTAAAACCAAATATCAATATATGAGAATCAAACTCATATATAATTCAATAGTCAACATCACACTCTTAGAATTAAATTGTTGCATTTGCAATTGTTGAAAAAAGGTCTTAGAACAAAGATATAAAATCTCGTGTGGGGTTGAGAAAAGGAAATGGCACGTTGGTGGTAGTGGCAGAGAGAAGACTCACTGTGATAAGGAGTTGGCCTTCTTTTCTGATTTTAATAAATGGTTTTTTTATTTTATAGCTAAAGGAAGAGTAAGAGCATAAAAGGATAAATAGGTAATTGCAATAAAATTGAATCATGTTTTTAAGTTTTTCTCCTTTCACTGAAGATCTAAAAAACTGTATAAAAAAGCTATCGAGATGAACTTGTAGCGCAACGGAGAATAACGTTAAATACTTTTAGAAAGTGAACTTTTTGAACTTGAGTAAATAAAGAAAGAAGTATATAAACATTTTCAAAACTTGAAACTGAAACAAAAACAAATATGGAAATAAAAAAGGAAGATAAAGAGAAGAGAGGAACCAACACAAGGAGTTTTATACTGGTTCGGTCAATCTGCCTACATCCAGTTCTCAACAACCATTGAGTTTCACTACTTCTTTTTTCAACTAGAGAAAGAATGAAGATAGTCTTTTCCGTAGCCTTCTCAAGATATGTTCAGTGACCAGTAGACACCCCTACTGTCACACACCATGTAGTTATTCAACAGTCTTTTCAAACTGAAACCATGAGCTGCAAAATAGCACTTTTACAATCACATTGCAAGTAGTCTTTTATAAGCCTCTCAAGCTATCTCACATTGATCACTATCGGATCAAGGATACACAGGTTAAATGTTTGGGTTACCATTCAAACTAACATACACACAAGATTTCTTTGGATATACAATGAAGAGAACTAGGAGAATCTTGAATGACTTCTTTCTATATTTTCTTCCTTGTAAGAACATATGATCTATGAAGTATAGAAAGAAGATTTAATGTATAAGGAAATAATCTTCAAACAAAGAAGAAAGAGATAGATGATAGGAAAATTTTTTGTAGCGATTCAGCTATGTCTGTTTTTCTTTAAGTCATCTTCTTTGAGGAGCTCAGCATCTCTATTTATAGAGATCTTTTCTTTGAGACTGTTGCCTTTAAATAGAACTTTCAGGGATACATGTTGATTATCTATTTGTGTCTTGGAAAGAGGGTCTAGAAGAGTAGTCTTTCTGCTTTGTCAAATCAGCCTGCAGAAGCTGTTGTGAGAGAGATGAGGCTTCTGATATTTTTCAGAAACTACTTCTTACTTTCTGAACCATGGTTTCTGAGCATTTTCTTCTAGAACATGTTGACAGTTGACTTCAAAGGCAAAAGAGATGATTTACCAGTTCTGACACTAGGATTTGACTTTTTTAGAACCAATTTTCAAATTTGAAATTCAAATATTTTCCCTCATTCTTCTTTTCACTGAGAATGGGCTTTCTAAACTTTGGTATCATTTCTAGCATTGTTCGTTGATGCACCAAACATTTACAAGAAAGATGTTTGAGCAAACATAGATCACTACAACTTCATATGATATGTGATTTCTTCCTTTGAAGCATGCTTTCTGAAGTCTGATGCTACTTTTTGAAGTTCCTTGCTTTGGTTTCTTGTTCTTGATATAATATACTTTCAACCGTGAAGCATGTACGACTTCTTTAAACGATATAATATTCACTTTCATTTAATCACAATCTCTTTTAATAAGATAAAACATGTTTACACATGTGAAGTGAAATTATTTTCATTTTAAGTGCGTATTATGCAAACAAAAGAGCCTGTAAAACTTTGTCAAGGAACTCAAGGAGAATATTAGGCATTCTTTAGAGTATTTTCTTAAAATTGGTTTTGTTGTTATTCAAAACCCATGAGCGCATAGGGTAGCGCATAGGGTTCTGGAGTTAACACTGATGCCCTTAGGAGTACTCCATGAACTTAGACAATAGAGAGCCATCTTAAATTAGAAACTCTCATTTTGTTTCTGTACATTGAGATCCTTTAACTTCTATGTCATCATCATACTACTCATATTGTAGACAGAACTTGATCACCTTGAAATGTCTGAGCATACTTTCTGAAGAGTTTGAGGTTCTGGATCCTACTTTCTGAAGTATTTGCTTTCATTTGCTAGCTTTCTGGAACTTCCTTGAGATGTAATTTTCTCATGGCTTTCCTTAAGATCATTGAGATTGTCAGCAAAATCTTCTTTAAGCCTTTCTCATCATGGTGCTTGAGTGTTTTTGAGAAGATTATCCTTCAGGATATATAATGACTCTTAGGCTCAGAATATGATATCTGGAATGATCATCATCTGTTTGCTTCTTGAAACTTCAACCAGAGAAACATTTTATATATACCTACAAGAATAGGATTTTATTTTTGGTACCCAGACTTCCTTGAGTCCTTTTTAGTTAGCTTCAAAGAAAGAGATTCTCCTAGCTTTCTAATGAAATTCCTTTTTAGGAATCAGTTGTTAGGAAGGTATCTCTTCATACAGCAAGAAGAGCAGAAATAGAAGATTGATATAATAGATGAAGTTGCATAGCTTTTACATCTTCTGTTATCTCTGTATATCGCAAACCAATTTTCAGAACCTATAGAGTCTACTATTTTCACAAAACCAAATTTTTAAAAAAAAGATGATTGCTCCAAGTCAAATTCTTTGGAAGCCATGAAGTCCTCTCAAGAATTCAGAAATGACTTTCTGACATTTTCATATAAACTTTTGGAGGCTTCAGATATATAGAACATTTAGAAGGAAAAAAACTCCTTGGAGTATATCTTGCTTTCAGTTTCCAACTTTAGGCTTGGTCTTCTCAAGTTTTCATGGCAACCTTATTAGTTCTTTGACTGGTTTGAGATATATAGAAAAATAAGCTTGACAAACTTCTAGCAACTTATCACATGAAGCAGATAACGTATTATAAGAATGATAAGAAGTAGAGATATTTACCTCACTTATCTCTGTTGGTGTTCTTTGGCCATGAAGCATAGAATGGCAACAAGTTTTAGCACATTAAGATCATCTAACTCCTTCTTTCTTTAGATGTTTAGCACATTCTTCTTCTTTATGTTGGGATATGACAATTAAGCTCTAAACTGATACATGATGTCTATCTTTATTGCTATAAGCAGATTTTCTTTCTCAAGATGATCTTTGTCCTGATTGGATGTCTTCTTATTTTAGTCGTTACAGACTTTTAACACATTCCACAGACGGAGATCTCATCTCCATATTCAATCTCATATATGAATATCAGATCTTTCTACTTCAAATGAAGTTTTACCAGTTTTCATTGCTTTAGCAGTACATAGCATCTGATATAACAATCTTAGGAACAAGGATATTTTGAAACGGTTTAAGATCTTCAAACATCATGTACAATCTGTTTCATATAGCCTTTCATATGTACCAAGCAATACATATGCAGTATATTAGCTTTAGCTTAGCACATATATGAATAGAGGCTTGACTAAGTGGAACCACTGAACTTTTCTCCTTTGTAATGCTCTTGTCCATGAGTCTCTTTGAAATCCCTTTCACCATTGGAGCGAACTATGCCAGATCCTAGAATCTCATGAACAAAGGATGGTCAGTTGATAGATTGATCTTTGTAAGGAGGATGTATGACATTTTATCCCTTAGATCTTTGCCCTCTGCAATCGTTGGATTGACCAACCCCTCAGAGGCCTAGCTCTGATATTGCTTGTAGGTGGAAATGTGCACGAGAAGGGGGATTGAATCGTGCATTGCTTCTTTTCATGTTTTCTGAAATATTTGAAAACAAGTGCTATCAAGTATAAAACTTGTAGTGCAGTGAAAAGATAGTTAGTTTCAGAAAGTAGATTTATGAAGCATTGTTTATAAACTTGATATTAACAAAGAGAAACAGAATGATAAGAAAAAATATCACCGTATGATAGAATAGAGAGTTCTAACAGAGATATATAAAGGAGATTAGAGAGAGAAAGATTAGACACAAAGGATTTTATATTGGTTCAACCAAATTGCTTACATCTAGTATTCAACAACTATTAAAGTTCCACTAAAAACATCTTTCTCAACTTGAGAAAGAAAAAATAGATAGTCTTTACCTTAGCTTTTCCAAACTCTCATCTGTGACGTTCAGAAATCATCTGCTGTAACTATTGACACTGGCCTCTCCAAGTCCAACCTAGTAGTATTGACGCTGGCCTCTCCAAGCCTAACCCATGACCAATAGCAACCTCTACTGTCATGTTGAAAGTAATCTTGCCCTAGCCTCTCCAAGCTGCAAGTAGTCTTGCTCTAGCCTTTTCAAGCTACAAGTAGTCTTTCCCCAGCCTCTCCAAGCTGCAAGTAGTCTTTGACTAACCTCTACAAACTAAATCGTGATTAGTAAGAGCACTTTACTGTCACGTTGCAAGTAGTTTTATAGTAGCCTATCCAAGCTATCTCACAGTGATCACTATCGGATCAAGGATACAAAGGTTAAGTGTTTGGGTTACCATTCAAACTAACCTACACTCAAGTTTCCTTAAAGATTATAAATTGAAAACAGACCTGGGAAAACTTGAATGAATTCTTTCTATCACTTCTTCTCTATAAAGAGCATAAATCTAATTAAGAACGTAGAAAGAATATTTTCTTACACTTCAATAAAAACTGATTACATGATATATTGAATATCCAGAAAGTGGGAAGAGATTTTTGCAGGGTTTCCTCTCTTCAATCTTCAAATCTCTCATCGGCCTTTAAGCACAACATCTCCATTTATAGCAGTCTTCCTTTGTGACCGTTTCCCTTCATCAGTTCTCCAAGTGACACATATTGATCATCAGTTGTTTCTTCTAAAAAATAGCTAGAAGAGAGATTGACAGATCTATCACATCAGTTGCAGAAGCCATTGTAATGTTGAGTTTTCTGATCTTCCTTCAGAAACTACTTTTCTACTTTCTGAACATGCTTTCTGAACTCCTCCTTCATGAAGCCAGGGTGGTTGATCAATCAGGCAAAAGAGATGACGTACCAGTTTGAAACTGGGTTTTCCTTGAACATTTGAAATTTAAAATTCAAATTTCCCTCCTTTTCCTGTAGCATTCTATGCTCTATAATGAAGTGAGCTTTCTGATATGCACAATTAGTTCCTTGATGAAATCTTCACTTTCTAATCTTCAATTCAAGAATTTTGATGATGATTTTTTTGTAATTGTGATTATTGAAGATTAATACGTTGCTTCTAGACAAGAGTTGATTTCTTCATCTTGGATATACTTTTTGATGTCCTGTGCTATTTTTTGAAGACCCTTTCCCTTGGTTTCTTGTTCCTAACTTGATAAAATTTAGTCCGTAGTGCATGTAAACATTCTTTGCACGATTATAATATTCACTTCTTTTAAGCTCAATCTCCTCCCTTGAGATAAAGCATGTTTACACATGTATAATGAAATTATTCTTGATTCAAGTTTGCTTTTAAGCAAATTGAAACTGCTTGTTTTGCTATGTCAGGATATTCTTCAGTCTGTAATGCATATCTGTGTTCTTTGCATGATATAATATTCACTTCATTTAAGCTTAATCTCCTCTCCTCGAGATAAAACATGCTTGCACATGTATAGTGAAATTATTCTCAATTCAAGTCCGCTTGTATGCAATTTGGAACAACCTGTTTTGCCTTGTCAACAAACTCAAGGTAGCTATTAGTCATTCTTCAAAATATTTTTTTAAAAAACCATTAAGCTTTCTGAAGGGTTCTGGAGCTTATAGCAACCCAACCCCCTGTACTTACTAGATGTTGCAAAAAAAAAAAGCTTCTATGTAACAGACATTAAAAACCACTGTTAATGGGCATGTGCTCCTTACATGCCTTAATAATTAGACAAAAATACCCCTTTCTCTCTCAACTCTCAACTCTACAAATGCCTTCTTCACCCCAGCAATCATGTATAGAACCAATACACTGCTACCAACCCACCACCGAAAATAACCCGTCACACCCACAAAATAGTAGAAATATCCAGCACCGTTATCTTCCTCTATTGCCACCATCATCATCACAGTCCATCCACTACCCCTCTTCCATCATCATCATAACCGCAACCAATTAGAGTCACAAACTAGAAAGATAAAAGAACAAATGTGGAGCAACCTCGTAAAGCGTAACGCCCCGTGACGAAGTCGGAGAGTAATCGCTGGTGCAAAAAAGGCACAGACAAGGAGCGGCTTCTGGCAAACTTCTAAGTGGAGGGGTACATGAATGAACCGATTACACACTCGAATGAGAGGGATCCTGAGACTGTATAGGTATGGGACTATACAGTTAAGGAGAGCTTACATGAATTGATTTGTACTACCTATACCAACAAGATGCATCTTCTTTTCAATAGCCATTACTAAAGAACTCCACAGTTAAGCGTGTTTGACTTGGAGCAATTTTGGGATGGATGATTTCTTGGAAGTTTTCCCAAGAAGCATCTAAGTGAGAATAAAGCACGCTGAAAAGACCTGTGTTGATTTGTGGGGACAGTCATTAATCCATAAAGCAGTAGAAAATGTTACAAATGGTATCAGAGCCTGCACCTTTCCCAATACGGTGTGGTTCGGGGACCAACCAAGTCGAAGCTGGTGGGCATGTAATGCCCGGTGACGAAGTCGAGTAGTGATCGTTGGTGCAAAGAAGGCAAGAAAAAGGAGCGACTCCTGGCAGACTTCTAAGTGGAGGGATACATGAATGAACCGATTACACACTGAAATGAGAGGGATCCTGAGATCGTATAGGTATGAGACTATCCAGTTAAGGAGGGTTTATATGAATTGATTTATACTACCTATACCAACAAGATGCATCTTCTTTTCGGTAGCCCATTCCTAAAGAACTCCACAGTTAAGCTTGCTTGACTTGGAGCAATTTTGGGATAGGTGGCCTCCTGGGAAGTTTTTCCAGGAAGCATGTGAGTGAGGACAAAGTATGCTGAAACGACCCGTGTTTGGTTTTTGAGGATAGTCATCAATCCAAAAAGCAACAGGGGATGTTACATAAAGCTCACTGCGAGCAGCTCCCCATCTTCACCCACAAGCCAGAAACTAAACCAATCAGAGTCACAAACCACCATCATCATAAAAAAACAACAGAAAAATAAAAGAAAAGGAGATAGCGCCACTGCACCAGTCAGCACTCTATGCCAGGAACTATCAGCCCTGGGAAGCCGGGAACCATCAGCACTCTATGTTGGGAAATATCAGCGCACCAATCCACAGTACTAGGCCACGAACCCACCATCCTCATGCCTTTATCCTTTGCCATGACAACACCGCATTGGCAACGTTGGAGAGCACCACCGTAGAGCCGTTTATGGCCTCCCTTTCTCGCACAGCCGTGTCGCTCCCCCGTTCTTTGCCTAGCTCCGCTGTGCTGCTCCTCCTTTTCCCTGCCCAACTCCGTTGCCAATCTTCCTCGTTGCTTCCACTTGAAAAAAAGCAAGAATAAAACAAGATAAGGGGGTTTTCCCTTTGCTACCACGCGTTTAGGTTTGTTTGGCACCTTGAGAAGAAACAAGAAAAAAATAAGATGGAGGGGAAAGGGGTTCAGATATGGACAAGAGGGGGAGGGCGCGAGTGAAGAAATGAGAAAGGGGGTTTTAGGCAAGAGAGAGAGACATGAGTGAATTGAGAGATTAGGGCAAAGGAAAAGGAAAAAGTGAGTTAAGAGAGAAAGGGGTATTTTTGTCCAATTATTAGGGCATGTGAGGAGCACATGCCCATTAACGATGGTTTTTAATATCTGTTACACAGAAAGTCTTTTTTGCAACATCTGACAAGTACAAGGGGTAGGGTTGGAACATTTTAAAACTCAGGGTCTAAATTGCATATGACCAAAAGTTCAGCGGGGTAAATTGTTTTTTTCCCTAAAATAAATAATAGTTACAAATCAGAACTTATAATTAAAACTTAGCCCAACACGACTTGAATAGCTTCTATTGCCAATTCATAACCAATAGTGTCTTAGGTTGCTTGTTTTGAATGGGTGGCCCATTTGGTTTTATCTTCTATTTCTTGCCCACTCTTGATACATCTCGTCCACAAATGATTCAACCAAGTTCCCAAAGTCTTCTTTCAGCCTCTTATCTCTCACTCTTGTGATAGGTCACACGGGACTTGTGAAAATCTCAATCCTATCCCCTATTATTGTAATGTCCAATTTGCCTTCCCAAGCCTGTATCATTCCTTCCCTATGAAAAAGCTAGACCTTGGCTTATTGACTATTATCCAATTTTTTTTAATTTTGAAATTTTTGTTGACTCTAGTTAACTCTTGAGTTTCTATGTTGACTTTCTTGCTGCAAGGCTAAGTTCAACTGTTTAGTCATTAATTCAATTACTCAGCACTAACAAGTTAATTGAGAAGCAAAACTCGAGATGTTACAAGCTGAATCATGACTTCTAAGTTTTTGTCTAACTCGAAAAACTTCAAACAAGATTTCTCAAGTATAAAAACTGGAATGTGACAGTGTGTGGTTAGAATAGAAAGTTAAATTTCTAAAGAAAGAAACTATAATATATATATATATATATATATGGTTTGAATCGAGTCACTGGGTCTAATTTTACAAAACTCAAAGACCTGAACCTACTCGAACTTCACACATTAGTTTGGCTCAAGTTAATCAAATTGATCTATCAGATCAACTAGGTCCACTTACAAATAAAAATTATTATATATAAAAGAAATAAATGCTTGACAAACAAAGCTCTCGATAGAAAAACATGTATATCATATGATCTATTATAATATTTCAACATCTAATTAAACAAAAAATTAATATTGATCGTTCAAACAAGAAAATTGGAAAGGAACAAATTAAAAAAATTTGTAATGAAATAGAAGTGTTGGGGGAGAGGGGTCATTGCCCCTATTCACCAACAATGGGCTCCGCCCTAATTACCATGGAATTCCAAACTGTAACACTTGAAGTTGTGACTTCACCTGACCTTAGGATATGACATGCATTTATTTGGAGTCGTCCATTCAAACAGTGACATTCGTTCGTGTTTGATGAAGCTTTGGTACCAATTGTACTGTGGGGTACTACTCGACAAATGCCATTTATCTTGAATGGACAACATTTGTTAAACCAATCTCTCGATCATAGGGACATAAGCAAAAGTTTTCTACAAAATATAAAATAATATCCAAATGATGTGGATCTAGCATTTGGAATGTTGTAGGCTCATTTCATAATTATGTGTTGGCCAGCACAATTCCAAGATAAAAATAAGTTTGCGAGAATAATGAGAGTATATATCATATAGCATAATATTATTACTGAGTACGAGAGAGAGACAATTGCAGGAAACTTTGCTCTCCCGTTTTATGATGGTGTGGATAATGACATATATTACATCCAAAGATAGGGGAGGAAACTTTTGTTCTGTATGAAAGATATATCAAAATGGGTATTCAACTTCATGATAGAGAGAAACATCAATGATTACAGGCAGACTTGGTGGTAGGGGCCTTGGCTCCCCTCCCCTCAATATATATATATATATATATATATATATATATATATACACATGAGTAGGGATTAATTTACTTCAAGAGTCAATCTTGCACAGTTACTTCATTCTATAACTCTTCATCCATATTGAATTTAATCAATCTGATCGTTGATTTATGTTATATTATATTGATGATCACATATGTCAAATTTCAGAAAAACTGAACAACAATAGCCATGTAATCTATTAATTAATATTTACTTGTATTTGCAAAATCATATTATCCATCAAAATAAAATGAAACGATGAACTATCAAAATATTTTCAAATTGTATGAAACTTTATATACTTGATCTACTCAGTAGGAACTTTAAATTCAATGGTTGGATTAATGCAATTTCATACCTAGAAAAAGTTATTTGATAGAGTAAGTAGATCAAGACTTACTCCTAAAATAAACAGATCTCCACTCATATATATATATATCAGTGCATTGGAAAAAAAATAGAAGATGCACTTTTATTTTTATTGTTTCAAATGTACTCTATAATGTAGTTTTATTAACTCCTTCTCACTATATTAATTAGTTTATAAAATAAGATTTTGTTTCATATGTTATTCATTTGTTAATAAATTAGAAATACCTAATTGAAAGTCTTAAGTATCCAAGTTAAATATTTTAATTGTTCATAATTTGATTTTCAAAATATATTTTACTACTTACAAGTTTAATATATTGTACAAAATATGATTTTATAATATGTATAACAAAAGTTTATATTAACATGCATTAAAAAAATTATTTTATAATATGATTATGATTCAATAATGTTTACTTCTCCTTTGGACAATTTCTGAATTCGTCCATGCTTGGCGAACTATATCTGGCAATTCAACAACTCTAGTGAAGCTTTTAGTTATATAATATTTTAATTATGCAATGTTTTTAACCGTATTTCAAGTACATAATGCTTTTAAAATTATGCAATGTTGTTAAGCATATTGAAGACTTGTTTTAGTTGTAAAAAACATTACTTTGAATTATTTAGATTTTGAATTTCAAAAAAATAAATATACAAAAAAATTTGGTACAGTATATGAAATTTATATTAGAAATTTAATTATTGAAAAAATAATTTAAAGTAAATTGAAGAAAAATAAACTGTACATTTTTTCCAATATGAAAAACAACTGCATAATACAAACATTTTTAACAAAATATTTCCACACACATATACATACATATATATATATATATATATATATATATATATATATATATATATATATATAGAGAGAGTGAGAGAGAGGGGGGGAGGGGGGCAAGATCTATCTACTTCAATGTAAGTCTTAATACATATCTTACATCTATGATAATTGTTATCGAAGAAATTTTTTACAAAACCTACTATTGAATTAAAATTTTATATATTAGAGATCATCTATATATAATTTCACATTAATCTAAATTTTTTTATATATTAGATTATACATATAAATCAACGTAATAAATACTTCTTATAAAAATATAAAAATAGGAACTATTTGATCACAACTAAATAAGTGAATTTCTTTAAAATTTGATAACGATCAATATGGCATGCACTTATAATCCAACCGTTTAATTGGCAAAAACTGCATTCTATAAAAAGCTATTGAAGGTATATGCATAGTGGATGGAGTTTTAGGTTATTTCCTTCTATATATATGGACAAAGTTGAGTTTTAGATGAGTTCTTTCTATTGGAGACAACCAGCAAGAGTACCATTATTGTGACTTTTACTTTTTAAGACACATCAATTATGTGGCATTCATGTGAATAGTAAGATTTAATATAGAACAACACAATGCTCTCCTAAGTCATATCTGTAATAAGAACGAGAGACGCCAAAGGTCGTACGTTCCAGAATCAATCCAAATATCAGCATAAGTTTGACCTTTTTAATGTTGTTATGCGGCAGGAGTGCGGATCCACCACCAATTTGATACTCTTAATTATTGTTTAGCCAACCCGAACCAAGTCAATGTTACGAGTAATACAACAAATGAATATTTTATGGAGACCTGAACCATGAGTATGGTTGATGTTGACGTTAGGCGAGGAATAATGACCATTATGTCACTACTAAGTAACCGCCAAACCCCTTCTAATACATTTGTTCATGCATTCAATAATTGCACCATAAAATTCGAATTGCTCAACGCAATAGACATCTGTTAACTTACGAAAATGGACAGATTCTTTCAACTTGGACATTAGATGAAATTTAAACAATTCTTCTTTCTTGGACTCGAAACATTGTCCACAAACAAAGTACTCTTTTTTTTTTCTTTTTCTTTTCTTGGTTTACTTGGTTCCTTCATCTATATATATGAACCTCAACATCCATTTCTTTAGTCACAACGATTTCCACAGAGTCACAGAGCCAATCCAGAATATAAGCCTGCTTTCTGATAATTAGTGCTTGTGTATCATTATGGAGACACAATATGATGACGATACTTTCTATGCTGAGATTAGGAGGCAGATTCTGTTGTTGACATCAGAAGATAACGAAGATTTGCTGGGAAGAAAACGGTTCAATTCCGTTAGTGTTGCTAAGGCTGGTTCAATCCGGTCGGTTTATGATTATAACAGTGAATCACAACCTGCGAGCAATTCTTGTCCATGGGAAACAGGAAACTCTGGTTCACCCCCTGACTGGCTTGTGAACTTGTGGAAGAGTGGGAAAGGTACTGGGGTGTTCATTCCCCAGACTGTCACACGTAGGAAAAACCAAAGACCAGGTACACATCCATATTCTGTTCCAATAGCTTTAGAAACAACGAAGTTGTTGGACATAAGATTTAATCCATGTAAGGGTATTTGCGAAATTATGCAGGAACCGTGAATAGCAGGAGACAAATTTATAGACCAGTGGTGAATAAGCATTGAAGATCCAACACTCTTTAACACACTGCATGTTGTGGAAATTGAAGACGGCAGTTTGCTCACAATAAAGCTCACACGATTCAATATGTGGATGGGATAATAACGAAAAGAAAAAAAAGGAGATGCAGCTGTAAGATACTTCTCTCATTTGAAAATTATACCCAGTCCTCTTGATATCTGTGTACAGAATTCAAAATAAACTAAACAGAGGAAAAAGAAAATTGTGACATTTGTTTAATGCATTTTGAAAGGAAGAAAATTAATAAAAAGCTATGATTCATCTTCAGAATATCAGAATATTCTCAATTTTTATTTTCAATTTTTTAATTTTCAATAATTTATGAAAAAAATATTGAACACCGAATATGAGGATTGAAAATCAAAATTTTTAATTTTCAGAATATTCAATATTTCCTTCACAAAATTTAAAAAATTAACGAATATATTTAGTTTGAGTTTCCAATTTTAAAATTTTATTTTTAATTTTTCAGATTTTACAAAGAAAAACTTAAAAAATTCTGAAAACTACAAATTCCAATTTTCATTTTTAGTTTTCAATATTTCCTTCACAAAATTCTAAAAATTAAAAAACTGAAAATAAAAACTAGACCCTTAAAAATAAAAACTAAAAACTAGAAACTTAAACCAAACAATCATTTCTTTCCCATATGAATAAGAAAATAAGTCAAGTTATTGACCTATAAATAGAGCCGTGCTTTTTTGCTATCCTATCCGGTTGTTGGTGAAACGGTAAGAATGATATGCATTCACAGCTGTGAAACTCAGCTTTTCGATGTAACATTCCACAACGACCATTTCAATGTGCCAATAATATTCAGTATTTCCCAATAGTTAAAAGCTAGTACAAATCAAGATTCAGGCCATCATCTATCTTCTAAAGGAAATTAGATCAGCAGCTACCAGTAATAAGGATTCTTCCCAGTAATGATGATTATTTAGCACGCTCTACATTTGAGGGTCACAGCAACTCATCACTGAGTTCCTATCAGAACACAAATGGCCAATTAGTTTGGAGCCAACACAGTTGTTCCTCCAGTAGGATGAACTTACAGATATATAGCAATAGATAGATATCAATATCAGCTATCAGTCCCTACTCTCTAGGGCGCGCTAACCATAGTGAGCTAAGTGCTCTTAGTCTCGAAATGTAATCATTTATGACAAGGAGAGCCCGAGCAATTTGACGTGTGGTGAGAATTCGTTGCAACTGCTGCAGTGACTCTTGCTTCAATATGTCAGCCTAAGAACATTTAAGTATACTCAGAATACAATACATATGAACGTCTCAGCGTGCTTAGTAGTAGTGACAATTTTAGTAATTTTAAGTAGCCCAATTCATCAATGATTTTGTAAAAACAAAGATTAGCCCTATACTATTATATTTAACACATCAACTATTATATTCAAGTTGCAGAAAAAGAGGAGATAGATAGTATAGAACGAATGTTTCTTTTAGTCGAAGTGTAGCTAAGAATTTCTCCTTTCGTCTTTTGATTGGCAACACAACTGAAGGTTCCTTCGTTCCAAGTTTTATTCTTAACCAAGGGCACCCTGAGGCCTGAAGCTTTTATGTGGTCACTGGTCAGAATTAACTGCTAAAAGGGTAAAACAAGTTAATTTAACTTTAGTTCCCAGAATATTGCATCTCTTACCTGATGAAGGAAGCTCTCTAGATTGGCAAGCTTGGTCATTGCAATTGCCATTTGGCCCATATAATCAGCGACATTTCCAGTAACAGTGGGTCCTGGGGAGGTAGACGAAAGCGTCTCCGAAAGAGATTGTTGCAATGCTTCCATACCTTGAGTTAAAGCATCCTCTGCCTGCTGCGAGGACCGCTGCAGGTTATCAATGCCCATAAACTGCTGCTCTGTTAACGGCTCAAGGTGATCCTTAACCACCTGAATTTCAAAATATATGAAGATAAAGCCAACAAAATATACGTCTATCCAAAAAGCACACAAGCTACTAGCAAATGTTGTACTGAATTAATCAAATTTACCCTGAGTAGTTCAGATGAACGGAATCCACCATGCCACATCAACCATCTCTCAACTGGGGTTTTCCACATCCCGGAAAGCATGTGAAAAACATCAGCCTTTGCCCCTATACTCTTCAACCTAAATAATTCATCATAATGTGCCATGGCACCATCAACAAGAACTTGCAGTTCATTGTCACCCATTTGAGAATTCACAGCTGATCTTAGGTCATTGAGCAGACGTTGTTGCTCATCAACCCAGCGGGCATAGTCCATGTCAAATGCTAAGGCACCTGAAATTTTATCGAATATCATCAGCCATACTGCCCCTGCTGTAAAATAAATCTCAACGTATATAGCCCAGTTTAGCAAATCAGATAGTATGAACTTCAGCTCACTAGCATTCAATGCAAAACCTTAGCTTAAAGAACAGAAATGGTAACCTCAATACCATAATTAACCAGCTACATGTATTTCCAACCCTCCTCGCTCCAAAGCCAACTATATCCTAATACTACTACTGTATGTCTGAAATCTGAAATAAGACTTAAAGTCTGCTGATACTTGATATGTTGCAATGTTCCATGTACATCTTTAGCAAAGTTCACGTGAATTTTTATTTTAACAGAAAATACAGTGTTTCCATGATTTAAAGTGTGTTGAAGGCAGCCTCATCAATTTAGTTTGGCTACCACAACATAAAATCAAAAGAAATGTAAGAAGCCAAGAACCATTATAGTGAGGATATAAAACATGTCTGATACTGTGGTTTTAGTGCTGGCAACATATTACCAATATAAGAATCACATTTCTGATACTAAAGAAAATAAGGCTACCGAAATTGCAACTATTTAATTACCATTTCCAACAGCCGAATGGCTATTATCCCCTGTAGTTGCAATATTTATACCCTGCATTGGAATTGAAATAGAAACCCATGAATATAACAAAATCAAATTGTCCAAAAATATCTACAGAAAATCTTTAACTTGTCAGACCTGCTGACGTGCTCGCTGAAGCTCCTGCTCTAGTTGTACAAGTCTGGCTCTGCTGTCCTCCAACTGCTGAACATATGCCTATTTGAAAAAGATACATATAAATGATTTAAATATGTTCAATTTAGAAGACTTTGCAACCGCTATAACTAGAAAATTCTTAAATCTTCTTCAAGCAATAAAAAAGTTTCGTTCTGTACTATTTATCACTCAACATAAAAGCTGTCACCTACTTTTCCTAATGCAATAGTTGATGTAAAATAAAATAGAGAAATATTTGGTATACAAACTTTCTTTATAACAATTTTTCACAGCTATTTTGTCTTTATGTGCCTCTAATAATAGTGAATAGTACAACCTTTTTTTTTCCTTACTTTAAGATCGTCTTCTAATACTAGCACATCAAGGAAACAGCCGCGAACTAGCACAGCAGAATATGCAGATTGGTCCCATAAGTACATATACTAAAACAATACACAACAATTGGGCTTCGGCACCCTTGTTTTACCCGGAAAAAAAAAACCAACACACAAAAAACAACTTCGTGCTTATGCATTTCATGGGGAGATCAAATGCAGTTAGTGGTAAATAAAAAGTATAAAACCAATAGCGCACCATTCTATGATTGTTTTTTAAAAGCGAAGATATCTCAAAACCAACAAAATACTCACGCCTCTTCACCAACAATCAGGACAGAAAAATGGATAGAAGGGGGTAGCAACTGACTGAATGAAACCAAAGGATCACATTAGTAATTCTCTACATGCACAAGTAGACAGACTAAAGAGCCATCCAGCTTCACCCTTGGGAGCAATTACCTTTTTCCTTAACCGACTCTTCCTAGCAGCCTCCCGATTTTGAGCCAGCCTCCGACTCGTCTTGAAAAAAACCGGCATCCAAATAAATAAAAAGCATAAGTAATAAGCAATGGAACACAAATCAGCAGCTAAGTGCGGTTAAGCGAGCCACGTGGCGGCAATCAACCTTGTGATCTTCAGCTTTGACCTTCGACTGATCCCTGGAGTCCACAACTATGCGTGCCCCATGCTGAACTCTATTGCACTAATACAAGGTTGGGAAAGACTGTCAGAAGAAATTCCAAAACATACATCTGGCGCACTAAACTTTATAGGATTTTGCTAATGAGTGCCTTTAGGGCACCTGTTAAATAATCAAAAAAAAAAATTGGTACTAAAAAGATGAGATTTTACGTTTTTAAAGTATAGGGCTTATAAAAGAGTTATAAAATTAGCCTCTTTTAATACCCTTAAACAATGCTCCAAAGACGGTTGCTAGCAAAACCTAACTAGAAGATATCTCTATGCTATATATTTAGAAGATACCTCTATATAAAACTAAATGAACATCTAGTCAAACTAAAACTATGAAGTTTGTCCCAAATTTATGTTAAAGTGGATAGATTAGTCATTGGGAATTTAACAGTTATATGTGGTCCGTCACATTTTACAAAAAATTGACATACTAGTTCATTGGTCATTTTGGCATTTCACCACTTAACAAAAAGGCAAATGTGGCTTGTTAAATTGATGACTCCATTGTACTCTATGATAATAGTAAAGGAGGTTGTTTTGACTTGAAATATGCGAAAATAATGAAGAAACTAGAAAATAAGGGAGATTAATATTTGAGGATGTATAAAGATGGTTAATAAAAAGAGAAATACTTAGGTGTTTTAAGAATAAAAAAATATATTTGAACTGTTTCATTTAATAAATGACACATCAACTTTATCGGTTATTATTGTTTCCTATTTTCTCTATATATTTAATAAAATAACTGATATATTATTTTTATTAAATAGAATAAAGTAAATGTATTCTCTTATTCTCAGAGTACTCAAAAATTTCTATAATAAAAAAGATCAAAATATGGCCGATTTTACCACTGTGCATCTTAACGGAGTTAGATCAGCAATTTTAATGGTTGTTTTCCCATTCTGCATCTTAATGGTCCATATGTGCTTGTCCATTGAGTGATGGAATGGTCAGTTTAAAGAAGGACGGATTAAAAGTGAACGAACAATGGTAGACTTTTAAATCCCAACAGACCAACTTGCGCTTGTCTTAACACTATTGAATACCAAGAAAAGTATGGCAGGTTTCTCACACTGAATAGCATAAATTCTAGTTTTATACCCGAATAAATTGCGATTGATTAAGAAAATTGACTTGTATGTTATGATAGATAAGTACGGGAATATGGTACGGTATCGGGTATGTATATGAATCCGAGATATGAAAATTTAGCAGAAAATAAAATACTTGCATAAGAGAATATATTATATAAAAATACAAAATTATAGGCAATAAAGTAATAAAATCATTAGATAAATGTAACTTAAAAGTGTTTTAAATCCTAATTTTTTATATCAAGCAAAAATATCTAAAAACAAACAAGATTAGAAGGGATTGAATTTATTTCTTCTAAAAGCAAACTAAATAATTTAGCCGTAAAATTTGATGTTTTTTAAGGATTAACTTGTTTTTAAGAGGCATGCGCTTACTGGAATGGTTGACCTACAAGTATCAATAAATACCCAACAATTACCGTATTGAATACCCACAGGATATGAGCACGGCAGCTATTTAGAAGTACTCATGCCTCCTAGCTGGTTGTATGAGTGAACAAAAAAAGAGCAAACTTATGTTTTAAAAATCAGTGTTGGTATGCAAACATAAAAAAATGGGTGTCCTAAAACAATTATTAGACGTGATATAATGGACAAAATGTACAAAATCTACCACAACATTTAATAGTTATTAAATGGATATTCTAATAAACACCTAATTTTTTTGTGTTTGAATAACATTTTTTTTTAAGGAATAGATACTCACTAGATTTCTGTCATCAATATCAATATCTGTAGAAGTATCATCAGTCTGTTGGCTGTTGTCAGCCACACCAGAATCACCCCAATTCTCAACATGGCCATTCCCCAAAGGCAAGGTGGCCATAACCGTTCCTTTCTGGTACATGAGATGTTCCCCTGTATCCGGGCACCCAGCCCCACTTGAAGCAATCTCTGCAAACCCAAGGTCCTACACAAGCACAACAACATTCGCAAACCAAGAGTTCAATCAGACAAGGCTCTCACAAAAACAACACTTATCTACCTCCAACTACAAGAGAAAGAGGAAGAGGGTCAAAAACCGTGTTCAATGTTCCAGACTGCAAGTTACTACCACCAACAGCTCCATTGCTCGACTTTATACTAAACATAGAACCTGCAAAGTGCTCAAAATCAGAATTATCTATAGAAAGTGACACACACACAGAGCTTACTTGAGCTTAAATCAACAGTACCTTCATGTTGAAACACAGGTGCAGAATGTTGAAGCTCGCCAAGATCAGAGAAACGCGTCTGGTTTCGTTTGGTGTTGTCTCCCCTGTTTCAAACCAGAGAAAAAACAAATATAGCCTGTTTCAACACAAGAACAATCTTTGATACCAAAAATGAGTTGAGTTTGTAGCACATGAACCCATTCCTACCACACTCAAAAGAAATCTAAAATACACAAAAACAAAACTGGACAAGGGGAGACAAAGACAGAGAAACTGCGTAATATACCGAAGCAAGAAGGGGGAGTGACAGTAGAGTTGGGAGGTTGCTTGAGCTGTCTTGAAGCTTTGCATATTTTTCAGCTAACTAGCAACTAAATCGCACACTAAAAAACACGCACACACAATCACAAAGACCTTGTTGTTTCTCTCTGACAAAGCATCATCATCAAGTTTTATCTTGTGTTCAGATAGTAAGAAGCTGATTGTGGAAACACTGGCTGAGAACCGCCAGGTGAACCAAAATCTTGATGTGGTTTTAAGAAGAGGATAGCGTATTTGTACTCATTTCTTTCTGTTTAATATTCTATCATAGTACTTGCGTATTTATTATGTGAAATTTTCTTACAATGCCGAAATGAGAAATGAAAAATGGAAGTAGCCCCGTTCATAATCTGACCCGATCGGGCAGTTCAGCTTGTCCCAAAACTGATTAGATTGGGTTTGAATCTTTGAAAATAATCCAATGTACTATTCAAGTTGTGTACGGGTCATAATCGAGTTAACTTGGCTCGACCTAAAGTTAAATAATTTTTTTAATGACATGTTTTTTTATAATAATTTATGAAAAATTATAAGATTTTAAAGTTCAATTAATATATTTTATATAATCTAATATTATTTTTATATTAAAATGGCTTGTTTTGAAATAATATATCTTTTAAATTTTATTTCTTAATTACTTGTAAAATTTTAGAAAAAAATTCATTTTACTCCCCTAAAGTTTAGCTTATGTGCAATTTAGATCATGAAATTTCAAAGTATGCAATCCGACCCCCTGGAGCTACAGATTGTGCAAAATGGCATTTCTATTAGTGTCATCCAATTATCATGGTTAAGTGTCATGTGTCCCTCACATTATTACTTTTATGGACAAAAATACCCCTACTTAAATTTAATTTTTCAATCCAACTCCCCCCGTTATCAAACACACTCACTCCAATGTGATTACACGAACTCCTCTTTCTCATAACCATTACAACACCAAACCATAATCTAAACCCCATTCTTGATTCATCTACAACCCAAAAACCAAAAACAACAAAACCAAAAGCTCTCCCCTATCACACCAAAACCAACCATTATTACAGAGAATCAAATCAAAACCCACACAAAATCACAAACAAAAATTATAGCCATAATAAAGCGGGAAGAATGAGGAACAACAGCCACAATGGAAACAAAAGCATTTTGACCTAGCCTTTGTCGGAAGTTCGCCACCGATGGTCTGAAGTTCGCCGCCAATCGTGCACCCTAATGGTCTGAAGTTTGCCGCCATGCTATTGTTGAGGATGCGCCGCACCATCGTTGAGTTCTCTCCTCTACTTCTACATAGGTTGCCACTCATTTTCCAAAAAGAACCTAAGCACCACTCTCCTTTTCCTCCTCTGTCGCTGCTATGCCGCACTAGGCGAGGCCCCAAACCCTTGCCGACTTGCCGTAGCGCTCCCCTATAATGAGCCTATATCGTCGCTATGTCCTCCTCCCCTTTAGCACCATGGGGCCATCAGTGTTGCGCCACCGTCTCTGCTATTCCAGCCATGGCAACAGCTACCTTCTCTCTACTCCTCTTCACTCTTCACTTTTCAACTGGTCTCTAGAGTTCGATTCTGCAACCTTTTTCAAAGAACAAATGAATTTGGGGATGGGTTTAAGGTTTGCGATAGACAAAGAGAAACCAAGATATCGAGGAAGAAAGTGATATGGTGTTCAAAGAAGGGAGGACAAAGGGATGGTATGGTGTATTGGCGGGTTCGATTATGCCGGAGAGGGTAAGGGTTATAAGGTGGAGTTTGAAGGGTGAAGTAGGAGGGTTCGAAGGCTGAGAAAAGGGTTCTAAAATTAGAGGTGTGTGTTTGCTTAGGTAGGAGTGGAGTTAGGTTGGAAAATTAAATTTCAATAAGAGTATTTTTGTCCATAAAAGTTATCATGTGAAGGGCACATGACACTTAATGGTGGGAATTGGATGACACACTAACAAAAGGGCCATTTTGTACAGTCTAATAATTTTGGGGGGTCGGGTTGCACACTTTGAAATTTCAGGGTCTAAATTGCACACGAGTTAAACTTCAGGAGATAAAGTGCATTTTTTCCAAAATTTTATAACTTTATTATGTATAATGTCCAAATTTCCATATATTATTTGAAATTCAAGTTGACTTGGTTCAACCGACTCCATAGTGGAGTCATCATCGGATTGGGTCGGGTTTCAAAAATTAACTTGACATTAAAAATCGGGTCGAATTCAAGTTTTATCCAACATGTCCCATGTTGTCCTCTGTGTACCCCTAAGTACAACTTTTACCTTACACTTAAAGAATTTTATGTGCCTCCACTTAAAGACAAAAGCTTTTGTTTTGCATCATTAAATTGGGGTGGGTGTCAATAGACTCCTTCTTTTGAGCTATGCAAATAACACAATTCTATTGAAATATCACATGAATATATTTTATATCGAATAAAATTCATTTTAATTTTTCATGGTGTACATACACTTCTCTTTAGTCCTTAGAATTAAGAAATTACCAATTATCAATTTAGTTCCAATAATTGCAAAAGGTAATCCAAATTAATTCTTAAAATAATGCTCATATCGACTAATTTGAATCACTAGGGTTTGTTTGGATTGATGGAAATTAATAGAGCGGAGCAGAATGAGATGGAATGTATTAAAGCTCCATTGTTTAGATGTTTAAAAAATGGATGAAATGGAATGGAATGGAATGAAGGTGAATGGAATAGATTCCACCCAATTCCATCATTAGTTATTGTCCTCCTTTCCTTCCAATTTGGGCAAACTAGGATGAAATCCTCTCTTTTTTATCTGTAACGCCCTAATTTCTATGCATTAATTATTTTGGTTAGCTAATGAATAATTAGTTATTCATAATTAATTTTAACATAATAAAATTGATTTCCCTCCATACATTTCCTTTTGAAATTTTAAACTCCAAAATGGATAAATTAAATACATTTTGTTTGGAATTAGAGGTATGTGAAAATAATATTTTGATAGATATTTCATGTTTATTTTAGTGATTTTATGTGTGAAATTCTTAGGCTATTTTCATCTATATACATCTAATTGTTAAACTACACTTCTCACATACACCCACACTCTCAAAAAAAAAACCCAAACCCCATTTTTCCTTTCCCACTTACGGTACACACACACACACACACATAAACTTCACCATTGCATTTTCTTTTTTCCCTTCTTTCCTTCCTTCTTCCTTTCTTTCTTCCATTTCTTCATCTTCTTCCTTTTTTCTCTCCATCTTCCTCCATCAGAACCACCAACCCTCCCAAATCTCCAAGCACGCTAACATCCCTCCATCTAGCACCACACTTCCACCCCTAAACTTCAAAAATCCAAAACCCCATTCTTGGAGGCCTTCAAATTCGTGGCTACATCTTTAAGGAGGGGAAGAGATCTTGCTCACCTTCATCTCTTGGGAGCTTTAAGGACTCCTATTCTCTCTAGTATTTACGTTGTGGTAGCGGTTTCTTTGTCTCTTTTTTTGTTTTTGTTAAACTTTAGAGCTCTAATGTTTATCCTTGATATGTATATTGTTGGATTATTGTGACTCTTGATAAATATTTGAAATAAATCCAATGATTGATATTTGCAATGTTGGAATGTTGTTGGAGAATAATCCTTGGTTCCCCTCCCTATGATGCATTCTCGAATTGGTACTTGGGGGTCATTTTATATCATGTTTTGGTTGAGTTGTGGGTGGGATTTTGAGGAAATTTGAATGTTGGATGTATATAAATATATATATTGACAATGTAACTTTAAGTGAGGTATTTGGAGATATGAAATATGATGCATGAAAATTGAGCAAATATGCATGTCATCTGTTTGATAAAAATCTTAAATGAAAGTAAAGGTTGTTCAGGGTTGAGCTATTGCATATTTGTCGGATGCGTAGTTAGTTTAATGCAAAACTAATGTTTTCAAAAGTATAAATCTATGTTAATGAAGTAATCTTGAAAGTTATATGCATAAAGGTGTAAATTTAGCCATGTGTTGGATAGGTCCATTTTACCATTTTTTATGATGCTCTGGGTTGGATTTTTATAAAAACTAAGTGTTTGATCTATATATATATATATGTAATCCCTTGTTTTTAATGTATAAAAACTTAGAAATATGACTTTTGGTGGTGTTTTGGGTGATGAGCAATCTCATGCACGAAAATTGTTCATTATTCATGCTATTTGTTTGATTAAATGTCTAAATAAAACTAAGAATTGGTTTAGGTTGTGTTCTCTTCTATGAATCTATAATTCTTAAGTTATGAATTAAGAAAATATTCTTTTTGTTAGAAGTGAAAAAGGGAAGTTTGGATGAGTTTTGATTTATCATATGGTAGTATTCTAGTTTTGACATAATGGATAATTGGTTACTAATATTTATGCTTACCCATTGAGTTGTTGTTGTGATCTTTCTTTTTTTAAAAAAGAATTGTTTATGAGGAAAAGAATGACTTCAAGAAAAAAGGAAAAAAAATTAAGGAATGAGTAATTAGAATTAAGACATAAAGAGTAAAGGTCGACTTATGTTGACAAAGAGGGTGCCGACACTGAATCGTTTTGAGAACCAGTGACGACTAGACATTGATTTTCTTTATAAATTCACATAAAGGTTTCGGTGTCAGTTCACATTAAGAAATTGGTGACGACTAGTTAAGTATAAGCTCATAGCTTTTAAAGTATCTGAACCTAGATTAAACGAGAGGAAAGAATAGTAAGATCTATAGGAACACATAGAAACACGAAAGTTATGAGGTAGCTAGAACCAAAGAAAAGACCATATCTATGATGTTTTTGATGTCTCGCATTAGGATAGCCATTTATGCATGCTTGTGACATTTAATGGGCAAGTCTAGTCCTTTTTCCATGCATGCATGTCTTTTTAATTATGCTAGTAAAGTTCTTTCATGCATGCATGTACATCTTATGTCAAGACCATGCTAAAAGATACCTCTACCTTGGTAAAGAATGGTTGCAAAATCCAAAAATTGAACCTCATGATCGTATATTAATTATGTCAAAGGAAACAAAAGTAGACTGGAGATGATTATGATGTCACGTTAATTGCTTATACCCCTACTGAGATTTCAATTAATTTCTCACCCCTTTTCCTTTTTCCATATCATCTCTAGATGAGTAGGCAGACCCTAATGCAAAAGCTTAGCTGTTGGAGTACTATTGCTTTTGCTTTGCTAGGAAATTGCGCTATATCACTTGATCTCATTTGATATTTTGAAATCTTATTTTACGCTATGCTTATGGAATTTTATATCATTTTTAAATTTGGAGTTAATACTTGGATCTTTCTTTTGTATTTAGGTTATGAGACCTTTTAATCCTTCTGTGTTTTGTACCTTATGGCCTGAGACCATAATTTAGTATATTCTTAGCCATTTTGACACATGAGGCCACTTATCTTTTGATATTACATTAATACATTTTATGTTGTGGATTAAGTGGCACTATGTACCTCATGGTAATGTTGTGGGAGATGCTGGAATATTGTATTTTAAGTAACAGGTTGAGCTATAGATGACTGGTTATTCTATTTATGATTTTCTATCTTACAGAAGACATGGTATCTATGCCGTTACCATGCCAAATTTTCATTAGAATTCTTGACAACATTTATGTCTAATATTAAAAAGTTCATGAAATAGGGTGTGATTTCTTGGTATTAATTTTTATGTGACTCAGCACATAGAAGTGAGTATTAGAGAGTTACACTATCTTTTACTCATAAAATTACCATCACTCCGCTTTATTATTTCATTACTAAAGCATCCTAACAATGGAGGGAAATAATTATGCCACTTCATTCCACTCCTATCTACTTTATTATATTCTACTCCGTTCCACTCTACTACTTATCATCAATCCAAACAAACCGTAAAGAATTAATTTGATTTATTTTTTATAATTTTAGAGACTAAACTGATAGTTTTTTCAATTTAAATATCTAGAGGGAAATTTGTAAGCAATTTCAAAGAACGAAATGAATCTTTACTCTTCTTGTATCTGATAGCAAAATGATTCTTCAAACAAAAACAAAAACAAAAATGGAAGATGAATTCCAACTAAAATATCATTTTATTACTCCTTTCATTTTAAAATAAATATCTCTCTTACTTTTTTTTTGGTATATTCAGAATGTATCCTAATATATTAATTTATGAATGTACCAAAAATAAAAGAAACATTTATTTTAAAATGGAAATAGTATTATTTGTGGAATATGTTCACAATAGTGCTCTCAAAGTACTCTCTCCTTTTTTACTCCATTTGTCTAAAAATAAAGAAAATAGATTAAGAAAATAATAAATGCATCTTGATAATAGTAAAAAGATGTATGAGTGGACCATATTACCCATATTAAAATATAAATTTACATGGGCTTTTTTACCCATATAAACCATAAAAGTCATTATCTATCAATATATACTGAAAGAACATTTGGTATTGATGTGGGGTTTTTTTTTTTATATGCGCGAATATGCTGGGGCGTATTCACATTGATATGGAATATGCAAAGGGCCCTAGTGTATTCATGATCATATTGAATATGAAAAGGGCCCTAGCATATTCCCTTCTATACCTTTTCAATTTACTATATAACTAGAAGCTCACCCTACTTAACAAACTCAGTGTCATTAGTTGTGTTTTGTGTGAGAAAATAGCTGAGTGCTTCATATTTGTTCATCATGATGGAAAAATTGAAAATACAACAAATGAAGAAGTGACATTCTACTGTTAAAAATGCCTTGGTGTGATTGTTAGTCCATTTATAGGTTTTGTCGAGTTGTAAAGCAAAATATTGGAGCAGATAGATCCTCACAAGCAAATTAAATAGAGATTAATTTTAAACTAATTAAATACATATATTATGAAGTTCTAAATTTTACCACTGTAATTCTAAACTAATTAATTTTGAATATTAAAATTTTAAATTTAATAAAATAAAAAGCAAAATAAGAACTGTCATCGTGAACAAACCATACACATAAAACTAATTACTACATAAATTGCTATTAAACTAAATGAATAATATTTTTTCAAATTTAAAGCACAACTAATTATATTATATAGATTTTGATCCTCTAAAGTGAAATCTCAATAAAGTGAGCAATTTTATCCTTAGATTAGTAAAGTATAGATGTCCCAACTCCTAATTTTATTGATCCAAAAGTAACACCCCTCACTGTACCTTATATTATGTTGTCCTAAACTAAAACTAAACTAATTAAACAAACTTTGAATTAAAAAAAAATAAAAGTAAACTAATAAAAATTGAAAATACCTAGCGATCAAGTTTGGCAAAGATATGAACATCATCAAAGTGGTGAAAAAAGTTTGCTATGGTCAAACATTTGGAAATTCTCTTTGAAAGTGAAAGTGAAAAGGGAAACTGTTTGGAAATAGAAAGCGACACAAGCCAAAATAACGGAGGATGTGCTCGGGTGTATTTATATTTATACTCGTTTTCATAGAATATGCTTGGGGCCACTATGTATTCCAAATGAGCATGAATATGCTAGGGGCCCATGTGTTTTCAAAACAAACATGAAAACCCATGGGCCTTAGCATATTCATGCTCATTGGGGATATGCAGGGACCCTAAGCGTATTCGCCTGCATATTGAAACGGTTTAAATTTGTACTAAAAGTGTTTTCAGTTTATAACCGTAAATAATATTTTTTTTTCATTTTATACGGGAAAAAATTCCAATTTACACGACTATAATATTGTTGAAAAATAAGTACAGTTAATTACATTAGAAGTAGTATTGAAAACAAAAAATTTAATGTTTGTCAAATAAGAAATAGATAGATATTTTATAAAAAAAAACTATAAAAAACACACGAGTTATCGACGGAAAATGGGTGATGAGTATAAAAAAAATTTCTTTTTTTTTTGGTTTTACATCATTACCGATGGATTTTCCATCGGTAATCCACCGGTAAACTTTGCATATGGCACGCTAATTACTGATGGATTTTCCATCGATAACTATTTTTAATTTACTTTTTTAAAAAATTAATTTTACAGGCAGATTTTTCCACAGAAATTTATATAAATTTTTTTAAAAAAACTAACTTTTCCATCGGTAATTTAAAAAAATTAATTTTACTAGCGGAATAATCCACTAGTAATTTGAATGTGACCATTACAGGTGTTACCGGTGGATTTCCCATCGGAAAATTTGGAAAAATCCACTAGCAATGGGGATAAGTTATAAGCGCATTTTGGCTTTATTATCGGCGGATTTTTTTTGTTGATAATTTGAAAATTCGTCGGAAACAACCAACCATAAGTCCTGCATGCGCGTTGCCTTACACTCAGAAATTGTTACTTATAAATTAGTGGACCTTTCTTAAATATTTATAGCAAAGTTGATTGAATCATGCAATAAGTAATTCGTAATTTTATTAAAATACATAACAAAGAAACAAATATTTATTTAATATAAGTTAAATACAAGATGAAGCTCTTCTATGAGTCTTATTGTACATTTGTCTTTTCATATATTTACAAACATATACACATGACAAAATGAAACTTGATAAGGGGCTTCAAGTATTGAGCTTCCATAGTAGTCGCCTCATTGTTCTCTTGAGTAATTTAGAGAAGACACGGGAACACACAAACAATATAGAGGTTAGAATTGTGAAATTCTCAGCAGAGTATCCCCAAATACATAGTAAAATCCATGTCATCGTCATCGGCCTATCCATTTCAGTTTGTTTAGAAAAATATGCCCATGCAACATATATCAAAATTTCATTTTAAAGTTCAAAATCATCCTTCCGAAGTGGGTCTTTTTATCATTCAATCTCTTAATATACGTACATCATCATCATCATCATCATCATTAATCGTAATCATTTTGTTCAAATATTATCATATAAAGCATATACTATCAAGTTTGAACTTAAACATATTGGTCTTAACATAGATACTAAAACAATTCACTTAGCACATAATATAAAGGACTACTTAGGACAGTTACTACTTTAACTGTCTTGGCCCTCAACTATGGTGGCTTATTCCACTCCTGGGCAATAGACTATTTTTCAGTACTGAGCTCATTCCTTTACATAATCATTGGATTATCTTCTCCAATTTTTACATAGACCTACTCTTAGTCAAATTCACTTTCCTCGACTGATCAGATTCACTTTCTCTAGCCCACGAAAACATATTCATGATGTTTCTCTCTTATATATAAAGGCAATTGTCAAAAGTATTCACAATTATATACACACACATCATCATCATCAAGCTCACATAATATAAATGAGACCAAGTCATAGTCATTTCATCATATTTTTAGCTAGTTTAGTGTGCTGTCCAAAATTTTGATTTTAAAGAAAATTATGGATAACCTACTAAACCTCATCAAAACAGAGCAAAATAAATTTTTAGAGTTAACTCAACATGTCTATAAGACCCTGTAAAAATTTCAGAGAGAAATAAGGTCTCTAGCTATATTAACAGAATTCTATAAATTCGGAGGTCAGAAATTGCTTATTTTCAGCCAATAGTCAGAATCCCCAATTTTCTTACTCTATCAAATGGACATATAAAATTCAACAAAAATTCATGGTTGGACTTGAAGATGTTCACAATACCTTGTAAAACTTTCAAGTCAAAATTTAATCATTTGATATAGTAACAAAATTAGACAAATTCAAAACTTTAGAATTGACTGTATAGGCAGAAACCCTGACCAGCTCGGTTTTTGAATTTTTAAAAATAGTAAAAGTGATTAAAATGACTCACGAAAAATACTAGAGGCATCTTAAAGGTTAGCTTCATCATGTAGTTCAAAAAAATCAACAATTTGCACCTACTTGCTTAAAATCGAGAATTCTAGCAACTTAGTTCACAACATATTTTGCTAAAAATGATTTTCTAATATCATTCAATCACTCCACCCAATTAGACACATTAGTATTTTTATATGATCAACCAATATAATGAAAAATTTCAAGCCAAAACAATCAAAAAATTTTAGAGCAAATTTTGAAAGAAATGAGGCCAATGAAAACCCTACTTGGCTCTTGAAAGCTTTAGCCCTTGTTCTTAGCTTCCTTTAAGAGCTCTGCACCCAATTATTGATCTAACCATCTGAAATTCGCTTTTAACACAACAAGTAACTTGATAATATGATGAGGTGATACGAGCTTAGGAGGGCCAAATGGACATTTTAGCACCAGATGAAAGAAATATTATAATTAGTGAATTTGCATTGATAATATATTCTGGTCGTGTTGGGCCAAGTTTGATTTATTTAGTTTATTAGTTTAAATTTTAAAATATCTCTAGACTTGTTTTATTTTATGTTTGTTAAGCCCAATTGTTAGGATAGTGATTTGGACCTATTCTAGTAGGGTTAGGAAATTAGTTTAACCTAAATAAGAGGTATAAATACCTCCAAACTTGGTAGCCACCAAGGAGACTCAGTTTTGATTTTGAATGAAATTTCTCTAGTTTCTTTTCAGAAACTTTATGTGTACAAGTGAGGTTGAGTGATTCCCTTAACTTGTTGCATCAGGAAGCTGAATAGGAGATTACAAGGTAGAGTGATTCCCTTGTGATATTTTATTTGGTTTTCAATCCTATCTTCCATATCAATTGTGTGTTGGGGTTTCTGGGTGTTGATATCCACGGGGTTCCATATCATTTGGTATCAGTTTCAGGTATCAGATAAATTCCTATTTATCTGTTTTGCGTTTTGATTTGATTTCCATTTCATCTTAAAAAAAAATTCCTCAAATTTTTCTTCAATTGCGTCTTCGTGTTTTTTATTTTTAATTCTCTCTTGTTCTTGTTGCATCAGTCCCTCTTGATCTTTCTTCCTTGGTTTACGTTAATTTCCATCTTGCTATCATAGTTGTTTTGGTTTCAAGCTGGTTCTTTCTTTTGTTTCCAATCTTGGTCTATTTTGTTTTTTGTTCTTTTAATTTCCAGTTCAAAAAAAAAAAGCAAAACTTACCTGTTCTCGTGGTGTTCATGTCAATTGCCATAGTCCTTTGCCTTTTCTTTCGTTTAGTTATTAGCAGCACAAAGCAAAGAAACTTCAGCGCACTAGCACCAAAAAAAAAGGGCAACCAAAAAAAAGCCAAAAAAAAACCAAAAAAAAGAGTTGCGCAAAAAAAAAATCAGTTTCCTTTTTTTCTTTATTTTGGGTCCTTCAAATTTTTATTTTATTTTATGTCTTTTAAGTCATTCTTTTCTTTATTTATTTATTTTTATCTTTTGAGTTGATCTTATTTTTTCCTGTTCTTTGGTTATTCCTTGTACCATTTGATTATTACTTTGGACTTTATCTTGTTTGAGTTTATTTGGTTTCTGACGTGCAACATTTATAAGGGATCTAGAGTGGTAAAAGACAAGAGTGGTGAGCACAAAAGAGGGTAAAAACCATATTGAGTGCAAACACAAAAGTATACCCTTTGAGTGAAACACTTGATCGAGTGCTTTGTGAGGTTGTCTATTTTATCGCTTTACAGGTTATTCAAATGGCTATTAACATATCTGGGAGTGATGAAAATGCTGATAGAGTGAATGCCATAAAACTCATGTACAAGACCATTAAGCAAATTAATAGCAGATTAGATGATATGGAAGTGCGACTATAGGAGGTGTCACAATCTAAGTCTAAGGGAAGTATCAAGGCTCTTCCACATAACCGACATCATCACAGTGATTCTTCTTATAAGCAATTTGTGGGGGAGCTTAATGCAGCTAATTTTGTTTGGCATAAACGAGCTGGGGATAATATGAAGAAGAAGTTTCCGAAATCATACCATGACAAAGGTACCTCTACTTCATCTTCTCCTACTACCACTTCGGGTCATTCTGATATTATGTGCTTTCGATGTTTGGGATTTGGTTCTTGTGCATATGATTGCCCAATCACAACAACCTTGGATGTTAGAAAAGGTGAAGTGTGTTTGATTCTGATGATGGTTTTGTGTCTGTTGAAAGTGATGTTATGTCATCCTTGAAGGATTGCTCTGCTAACGATGAACATGTTGACAATGTTGAGCATGGTGAACCTCTTGCTACTAGGCCTGCATTAGATTTACAAGTTCATGAGGATGACACCGTAGAACACAATGCACAAATTATTGTGCCATCTTCTCCCCATGAGGTGAATCTTGTTCAAATCAACAGTCGACAATCTTCTCTTGGGAATTTGGAGCACGAGGTACTAGAAAAAGAAGCACCAATAGAAGCCATGAGAGAACACCATGCAGAAAACGGCTCATTGGTGCGTGTAGCAGAAGAAGAGCATGTGAGATATGAGCAGGGTGATAAAGTTGAAGGGATACAATGTTTATATGCAAAGGAGAAAGATTTGCAGCGTGTTTTGTTCGGCATTCGAGCTTTTGTTCCAATTTGGTTCAGAAAAGTTTCACTATCTACTATTACAATTCATCCAAAATTTTCATCTCATTTTGTCTCTTTGTTGCAAGAATTTGAAGATGCTGTGTTTGATCCTGGACCATGTCCGGTGCTAGCAAGGACAAGTAGAAACGACTACAAGATTCGAGGATGAATCTTTTTTGAGGAAGGAGGGAATGATACGAGCTTAGGAAGACCAAATGGACATTTCAGCACCAGACGAAAGAAATATTATAATTAGTGAATTTGCATTGATAATATATTTTGGTCATGTTGGGCCAAGTTTTATTTATTTAGTTTATTAGTTTAAATTTTAAAATATCTCTAGACTTGTTTTATTTTATGTTTGTTAAGCCCAATTGTTAGGATAGTGATTTGGACCTATTCTAGTAGGGTTAGAAAATTAGTTTAACCTAGATAAGAAGTATAAATACCTCCAAATTTGGTAGCCACCAAGGAGACTCAGTTTTGATTTTGAATGAAATTTCTCTAGTTTCTTTTCAGAAACTTTGTGCGTACAAGTGAGGTTGAGTGATTCCCTTAGCATTGCGTCGGGAAGTTCGAATAGGAGATTACAAGATAGAGTGATTCTCTTGTGATATTTTATTTGGTTTTCAATCATATCTTCCATATCAATTGTGTGTTGGGGTTTCTGGGTGTTGATATTTACGGGGTTCCACATCATGAGGTGAGGGTTTGTTATAATGAGTTGATCTGAAATTACTAAGGATATTATGTAGCTTGTGCTTTTGGTTGTGGAGTTTTTAGGTGAACTTTGAGATTTCTAGTTATAAAGATGGCTATATGAGGGGAAAGTTGGCCAAATTTTAGATGGAGGAAAATGGTAAATTATTTTGATTTCATTCCTTTTAAGATAATGTAGACCTGCAGTCACTATTTAATTTTTTCCCTTTAAGCCATTTTTATCAAGACTAATTTTACCCAATTTGTAAAATTCTTATTAATAAAATTCAAATACAATTTTTAAAATAAATTTTAAGGGGTTACAAGATCCAAACGCTGTGCCACCAACATCTGCCCCTCTCGTCATCGCCACCGCGCCCCTTTTATCATCATCGCCACCGCTCGTCACAGATATGTTTGTGCTTCTTCACCGTTGCCCCACTCGTTTTGCTGCTCTTGTTGTCGGTCCCTGTTCTTCTTCTTCAGCCTCCTGCTCTGCTTCAGTGGTATCTGTATAATAACGTAACCGATTGAGTTCCCCCTCTGTGGCTGCGCTGCCCACGACCCCACTGGTTGCGTACTTCTTTGTTGCTTAATCCCAAAATGTACATTCTCGGTTTGCCCTTCTTGACTCACCCCTTTGTATTGATTCCTATGCAAAATCTGGAATTTTATGTGATATCTCTATCGATTTGGAGACTCTAATTGTTTAGTGTTTCTCATAAATATTCTTTGCATTAAAAGTGTTTGTGTTAATGCCTGAGAGGCTAGCACGCAATTTGAGTGCACCTCGTTCATTTCTCCACCCAATCCTTGTTGATTATAACTCAAACGGAAAGACAAGCCTCCCTAAAGTTAGTTATATTATATATGTGGGTTAGGTAGCATTTCATTCAAGCATATTCCACTTTATTTGAAAGGCAATCGTTTCGGTCTTTCTTCTTCAGTTGTTGCTTATTATTGTAATGCCTCAAGCGCATTGAACTTTCAATTTGGGATTAGTGCTTATCAAAGTTAGACAGCATTAAGTAATGGATAAAATATGTTTGGGTTTTAGGGACACTAATCTTAAGATCCATGTGACACATGTATTGAGTATTAAAGTGTAAAAAAGTCAAGAACCACTATATGCAAGTTTTAGAGGTTGTGTTGATATCCCTGTTGAAGTTACAATTGGGTTACGTTATTATTGGTTTGGATGTATATGCTTTTATAGGAAGGAGACCCGAGCTGACAAAGGCGGATTAGATTGAGTCCCTGATGATATCCCTGTATGACCGCCCGGTTGAGTCCATCGGCAAGCTGATGAAGGAGGAGAAGCAGTGTTGATTTTTTGAGTGGAAGATAAAATAAAATAATTATTATAAAAATATGTGATTTATTTCTAAAACTACTTTCAATTACTTTTTTTTTTGTTTTCATATGTAGAACAACTTCATTATCCATCCCAAAGATGAAGAGTACATATTTAAACTCTTCAAATCCTGAGCAGCTCATACGTTGCAAGACATGTACATCGACATTCGGGAGTGGCAAGACAAGGCCCCCATGTGGATGACTCAGGTAAGCCTGGACACTTTTTGGCAACACTGGAAAAGTGAGAAATTCAAAGAGAAGTCTTTGAAGGTTAAGGCGAATAGAGCGTCGCAAAAGAGTGGCTCCCTTCATTGTGGTGGTTTTGCTACTATTGAGTCTACGCGTCACCAGATGGTGGCGATGGTGATGGTGATACCGATGCTGACGATGATGATGATGCTGTTGACTTCTCCTGATTGGAGTCATTATTATTTTTATTTATTATATGTTGACTTTTCTATATTTATGTTTGTAGACTTTCTTATATTTGGATTTATTTTACATTTTGAATTTAAATTTGTTGCGTTTATGGTTTATTAAGTATATTTTTTTATTATTAAATATATTTATATATTTATAATTAGCATTGAATAAAAAAAATAGCTCTTAAATAATCAGGTAATATAAAAATTACTATATATTTATTTTTAAAAAATTATTGACAGCTTTCCATCGATAAAATTAAAAATAAAGAATTTAAAATTTGAAAATTAATGGCAGATTTTTTGATTGATAAAATTTAAAAATTTTAAAAAAATAAATATTTACAATTAGAAAAATCCATCGGTAAACCGTAAAAATTCATCGATAAACTGTAAAAATCCATTGGAAATAATAAATCACTGACAGATTTGCTGACAGATTTTTTCATCTCATTATTGACAAATTATTTTCCTAAACTCTGTCGATAATACTTTTCAACAATATTATTTCTGGTTGACAAAATCTGTCAGTAATTTTGTCGATAGTAAAATTTTCCATCGATAACCCAAAAAATTTGTTGGTAAAATCCATCGATAATAACAGTTTTTCTTGTAGTGAAAATTGAACAGATAAAGTGGAAAGGAGAGAATATCTTATTATATTCCTGTTTTTTTTTACTATGACTATATGGGAGAAATACTTGTATGCTTTTCAAATATATGTAATGTGTTCTCTAAAAACAACTAGAATCATTTAATTTTAATTTAAAATATTTAAAATTTATATAAAAATAAAAAATAAGTGGTTATTAAAGTCTTGAAGCACAAATTAAATTTCTTCTAGAAGTATATGCAAATATTTCTCGACTATATGGACCTAGAATTTTGGTGTTTTTGTTTATTATTTTATTATAGTAATGGCGTATTTATTATTGCTCTGTGGACAAGATTTTAGTTTCCCAACACCTCAGAACCAGTCACAGACTGTCCAATAGCCATCTCAATCTCCCTTCCGCGTCCCCTACACCATCGGTATCATCTTTTTATTCCTCAACCTATGCTGCCTAAACACCAGTGTTTTCCATGCAATAAAAGCATAACAGTTATAAAAGGTATTGGATTACTGCTAAGCACAACCTTGGCCACCCAAGAAAGCAGGTTTTACAACGTAGAAGTGTGTTTCAAGCCTTGCCAAAAGCCATGACCACCAAAAAATAAATAAATAAAGGAAAGCTAGACTTGCCTAAAGCAAACCCATTAATCAAGTAAGTACTGTTACTAAAGTGAACAAACATTGAACAGGGTAGATATAGATTATAGGCATAGCAGTAGCTGGAGTTCTTGAAATGCATTTATTTCAATGTCGATGAGAGAAGTGGTGGGAAGGACATGCGGGGTTAAAAGCATCAAAGTACAAAATGTGCATTAGTTCCTTTAACAATAATAATATTGATCAACGATGAAAATTGTAAAGAACTAATTACCTGCTGTTAACATTATTCATAAACTAGTAATGTTAACAATTCTTAAGTGGTGGGTCCTCCGATATTCTGATTTCTCTATTCATATTCCTTACTAATTGCTTAGACTTAGAATATTAATTTTTTTAAAAATAACCTTTATAAGTTTATCCCTTAAATAAATTAAAACTTTTACTGTTTCTACCG
Source organism: Dalbergia cochinchinensis (assembly GCA_031216125.1). Classification (NCBI taxonomy): domain Eukaryota; kingdom Viridiplantae; phylum Streptophyta; class Magnoliopsida; order Fabales; family Fabaceae; genus Dalbergia; species Dalbergia cochinchinensis. The sequence goes on from CM062377.1 coordinate 53,918,256, forward strand.
TGGTATTTATCATTTAATATAATAATTATTTATTTTTAATTCCTTTATGTTAATATAAATAAACTATTAATCACATAATCATATTTTCTTTTCAATCAATTTTAACTTTGAATTTATTTAATTACACACACACATATATATATATATATATATATATATATATATATTACTTATTTATTTTTATTTTTCAATAAAATAGAATCACCAAATGTTTATGGGTAAACCACCTGCATAATTATTTGAATATATGTTTCTTTTTTTTTTCAATATTTTATGATAAAAATAAAATAAAAAAGAAGTACTATAATTAATATGCTTATATTTTTATTTTTATTTCAAAATTACATTCTTTTTTATGTAAAAATAATTTTTTGATATATAGTTCTTGCGTTATATGAATTACATTCAAAATATTCTTTAAGACTTTAGGAAAGTCTTAAAAAATACCAATATAATTGATTTTCTTAATTATTTTTTTACATTTAAGATTTACCAATATCGAATTCCTTTAATGTATAGTTCAGTAATTCTTATATCCAAGAAAATTTTATATGAATATAATAAATTTTTACATTTTTTTGTATTTTAACATTTCCCTTATTTTTAACATATATACGTTCTAATTATTAACCAAAAAATTAATATATGAATCAAATTTATGAGAAGTTTCAATACATAACTACTTATATTAAAACAAAGAAGTTTTAAATAAATTATTTTTCTCTAATATATGAGAAGGCTAATATGTAAAGATTATCTAACTTTACTTTCTCAGGTTTAGAAAACTATTTTGAATGGAACCTCAATGGTTGTTGTGTATTGGATATAGGCAGGTTGGCCGAACCAGTATAAAATCCTTTGTATCTTTTCTTTCTCTCTGATCTCCTTTATTTGTTTCAATTGCATCCTTTTCTTAATCTTAAGCTAATATATCCTTTTCGTTTTCTGTCATCTCTTTTAATAATGAGTATTTTATTTAACAAGGTTTAAAAATCTACTTTCTGAAGTTACTGACTATGTTTTCGCTTTATTACAAGTTTATACTTGATAGTACTTATTTTCGAAAGTTTCAGAAAATATGAAAATGTTTAATGCACGATTCAACTCCCCTTTCATGCATATCTCTACCTATAAGTGGTATCAAAACTCGACCATTGAGGGGTTAAGTAATCCAATGATTGTAGAGGACAAAGATCTGAGGGATAGAATAGCGTACATCATCTTCACAAGATCAATCTTTTGTCTGATCATCCTTTTCTGACAAGACTCTAAGTTATGGCACAGTTCATTCATTTGATGAAAGGGATTCAAAAGAGACTTGTTGACAAGAACTTTACTAAGGAGAAAGCTCAGTGGTTCCATCAAGTCAAGTCTCTGCTCATATATGCCTCAAGCTTAAACTATATATGCTACTTATGTATTGCTTGTTACATATGAAAGGCTATATGAGACAGTTTGTATCAAGATATCTTTGATCCTAATAGTAACATATTAGATGTTTTGCAACATTGAGGCAATGAAAATTGCTAAAACTTCTCTGTGAAGTAGAAAGAGCTGATACAGTTATCTGAGATTGGATCTGGAGATGAGTTCTCTATCTGTGAAATATGTTTGAAGTCTATAATGACTATATCAAAAGGACATCAATCTCATGAATGTCAGATCAGGACAAAGATCATCTTGAGAAAGAACATCTGCTTATAGTAGCAATGTCACACATCATGTATTTGTCCAGCGCCTAATCAACATATCCCTGTGCAAAAAGGAAGAATGTGCCAGACATCTAGAAAGCCTTTGTTAGGAGGACTTATTGTGCTAAAACTAGTTGCCATTCTGTGCTTCATGGCTAACGAACATCATCAGAGACAAGTGAGGTAAACGTTTCTGCATCTCACTTCTGTTAAATTTTTCTTTTTACTTCATGAGATGAGTTGCTAGAAGGATATTAAGCCTATTCATCGATATATCTCAACATGTCAAAGAGCTCTTAGAGTTGCCATGAACACTTGAGAATGTCTAGTTTAAAGCTAGAAAGCTAAAAGAGAGAAATACTCCAAGAGAGTCTACTCTTCTCAAGTTATATGTTTCTTAAGCCTCAAAAAAGCTATATGAACATGTCAAATAAATTTTCTAAATCCTTGAGAGGACTTCATGGTATCCTAAGGTCTGACTTGTTTTATTTGACAGAATTCAAAAACTATGTTTTTTGTAAAAATGGCCAGCATCTTTTGTTTCAAAAAATTGAGCTGAGATATACAAGTGAATAGATGGAGAAAGATCTATGCAACTTCATTCATATATATATATATATCTTTTGTTTCTATTCTTCAAGATGTTTAAAGAGATACCTTTAGAATAAATGAATCCCGAAAAGGAATCTTTTAGAAAGGTTGGAAAAATCTCTTTATCCATAACTAACAGAAAATGACCCATAAAAGTCTAGGTACCAAAATCAATACCAGATATCAAGTTTTGGAACTTGAAAAGTTATCACAATTCTTGAAAGATAATCCTCTCAAGAATCTCTCATGTATGATGATGATGGAAAGCCTAAGGAAGACTTTGTTGATAATCTTGATTATCCTGAAGAAAGTCTTGAGAAATTTTATCTCAATTAACTCCATAAAGCTAGTAGACGAAACCCAAACTTCAGAAAGTGAGCTCCAGAACCTTAGTCTTTCAGAAAGTATGCTCGGACCATTCAAGGTGATCAGAAAGTAATCTTTCTGAAATACAACATGAGCAGTGTGAAGATGATATAGAAGCTGATAGATCTGAATGTACAGTAACTTCATGAAAGTTTCTACTTTAAAGATAATCTTCTATTGCCAAAGTTCTTAGAGTATCCCAAAGGCATGAGAACCAAAGTCATTCCTTGGATATCTATTAACTGTACTTTCATCACCACCACCTCTATATCTATATATGTTGAGAAAGCTTTGAGTTGTCAAAGTTAGGTAGAAGATATGCTAGATATGCTAACCAAGCTCAAGAAAAAGGCAAAGTCTACTCATCATGTTTGAAACATTATAATCCATACTAATAAGAAGCTCAAGGACTATCTGGAAAAATCTGATATCATCAGGGCAAGCATATCTATACAAGAGAAAAAGTCTAAAAGGAAAAAGCTCAAACATACCAAGATCTTTGAACTTAGATGCCGTGGATGAGGAATCAGTTGCAAGACCATCTCTTGAGGTAATTTGCCTTCCTATCCTCTGAAGATAATGCTGTGTTATTTATCTTTTCGAGAATCTGTTCAGCTCTCAAAATCCTAGTTTGTTTTTGTAAAATTCGCTCTCTATGATATGCTATTTAAAAACGGGGATGCTTAGTAAATAGATGATTCTACTGAAGATCTTGCATCAAAATGTATTCTTTTTATCTATGACTGAAGATCTCTTGCCTGTTTTCTGGCTTTGAAAAGTTTTTGTTAAGTTTTCACATATGCATAAGCATTTTTCCATAAAACAACTCTAGGTTGTCTCTTTCTACTACCCTCTTCTGAAAATCAAGCAAAGTAATCAAAAATCATCAGAATACATATCCTCTTGAAGACACTACTTATTAGTTTGCAAGAACATCAAAAGATCAAAATGCAAGATCAGGTTTACCGGCATGTAATTTAGAAGTTACTTTGCAAGACCATAGATCTCTGTGAGAAATGGTATATCAGTTTGCAAGATCAGAAAGGAATCAACATGTTTTGTTTGAAGACGGATCAATTAGAAAGAATACAATTGTTCAGAAGAAGGTTGTTTGGTTAGAAAGAAGTTTTTGAGGATCAGAGAATGATGATTATATAGGAGCATCGAATCCATAGTAGGAAGAAGAATTTGGGATGAGATACGAAGGTTCGTCAGCATGTCAGAAAGTAACCTTTGAATCTTTCTTCAAACTCTCATCCCTACTTCTGTAAACATTCATCTCTACCTTAGAACCGTATTCTTTCCTTCTTCTTTAACCCTTTGTGTGACCTTCTCTCAACCTTATTATTTCAAACAAGCCCTTTTTCTCTTCGATGGAAAAGGAAAAGAATATGACTCAGTCAGCCCTAGCAAAAACATCTTTTCACATGTTTGATGGTGCTAGTATGCAAGATTGCTTTCAAAGATTCTTCATGTCTAGAAAGATGGCACCTAGAAAGTCTGTGTAAAGACCTACGTGAAGAAGTCACTATACTCAATGAAGTCTTTACTTTCCAGAAGTGGGAGGTTTTTCTGGAAACAAATGAACTTATCTTTCCCTAGTTGGTTAATACTTTTTACTCCCATTTGGAGAAACCATCACCTTCCCAAGTCAGGGGCATAATCAGAGATTGCTCCATCAAGATCACAACTTCTAGGCTTGCCAAAATGATCAAAGCTCTATACGAGGGGATCGTCTGCAAACCCTCACCCGACTAGGCCAAATCTCTTAGTGTAAATCAAGGAGACGTGTCCAGGTATCTCACCGACTCCATCATCCACAAGCCTAGTGAGATTACCACTGCTATGTTAAGCGCTAAGGCAAGGAAAGTATACATAGTGATTCTGTTTTCTATTTTTCCATGCATTGGTAGCACAGATGTTCTCATTGGAATGGATTACATGCTTCTTTATTGCCTAATGGCAAAAAGAAAAGTGAACCTACCTATGCTCATTCTTGACTATATGATGAGCACCGCAACCAAGGAAACTCGAACGACTGTGAGTGTTCCTTATGGCATGCCTCTGACAAAGGTGCTTCAACGGTTGGACTTTCCTCTTGAGACCAAAAGGTATGAGTTGGTGGAAGGACCATCTTCATACCTTCCTCTTTTAGAACCTTGAGGAAGAGGTCAACCCTCCAAATAGCTGAGCCCATAAGGCAAAGTCCCAGAACAAGAGGTGAACAAGCTCGAGAGGTCTCTCAGAAGTCTCAGTCCAACTAAGAAAAAGCTAAAAGGAAAAGAAAAATCATCCTTTTTGAAAATGAATATGATGAGGAGGATGTTCCCTTAATCTAACATTATGAAAGGAGAATAAAAAGAAGAGAGAAGGCAAGCACTCAAGCATCAGGAGTTGTAACCAAACCTGAAATGAGAGTAATGCTGAGATACTTAGGAGGAGTAAATGTTAAGGGGGAGCTAGCCTAAAAAATTTTTTTTAAGTACATTTTCACTTTTTAGCATTTCTTTTGTATATCTCTGAACATTTGCTATGTTTATATAAATCTTTTATTTCTTCCTTATCTTGATCTCTTTATATTCTTTCTTATGCTATATATCTTCCTTAGATCGTGTGTTTGGTGCATACATGTTTATCATGCTCCATGTTTTATTTTTATCTTAAGCTCTGAATCATATCAATACTCTATCTAAGCTCAGCTAATCACATATATCTCTATGAAATGTTTGCCTCTTATCTTGAATGCATATGCTTTGACATGTTATTCATATATGCTAGATATTAGCTTACACGTTTTTTGTGATTAGTCTTGGCCAAGTATCTTTAGGAGCACAAGGTGGTTGTTGCTCTGATACTAGTTTTATAAGCTGAGTCTTCACATACAGGATAAGCTTAATTGTTTTCTTTATCCTTTACTCCTATAAGAGATGGTTTTCTAAAGTGTTATGTATAACTTGATCAAAGTCTAGTTGTATATAGTTTTTGACTTGTCTTCAGAAACCTATGCTTACACATGTTGAAAAAGACCAAGATCAGTTAGCAAGCTTAAAAAATCTCTTGAAGAGTAATGTTTTAAAGTATGTTATGTTTTTGCAAAATCTGTTTTAAAAGATCATACATCTTTTGTTTTGAAAACATCTTTTTCATAATCTAGTTGTTATGGAAAAGTTTCATAACTCAGTTCAAAAGCTCCTTCTTACTTTTTTAGGGATTGATCCCGAAATGAACTTTAGAAACCTTGCATAGCAATATATTGATCTTATCCTTCTTATGGTTTCTCTGAGTATCAAAAACTATATAAGCATCGATTTTTTTTTCAAAATTTATGAATGCTTTGTTTCGTTTATCATATCTTTGAGCATTCTTTTCAAAGTTTCTTTAGATTAAGATTTGCTAAAAATGGATCTAGTTAAGATAAAATATCACAAGTATTACTTGTTAAGTTTTTGAGCATGAGGATCTTTAGAAAGTTCCCTTCTTTCGACAATTGATTAAGCTGGTTATTTATCCATAGCTTTAACATCTTTCTCTTTAACATCTGTTCTTATAACATTTAGAAATTATGATTAAGTCTGTCTTAAGCTTCAAGCGTAACAATAGTAGCTCTGATTAACTGTTACTTAAGGCCAAAATTTTTTATATGATCATGCCTTAAGAAAAAGAACTTCCTAAAATTCTCTCTTTCTAATAGATTGAAAGAATATGCATATCATGTTTACATTTATGTAATATTTTTTTCAATTATCTCTTGAAATTTTTTTTCCCAAATTGGTTTGTCATCATCAAAAAGGGGGAAGGGGATTGTTAGCTCTAGAACCCCTTGTGTTTATTTGTTTTGAATGATAACAAAACCAAAATAAAGAAAATACTTTGAAGAATGACTGATGTCTCTACTGAGTTTCTTGTAAGTTTATAATAGGTTTCTATAGTTTTAGCAAGAGCAAGGTTTACTCAAATAAGAATGTATTTCACTATACATGTTAAGCATGTTTATCTCATGATATGAGATCCGAAATAAAATAGAAATGAAATTACCTAAGCAATTGATAGCCAATGATAAGAAGAAGTTTTCAGCGCTACAAGGAACCAAGTTTAGAGACTTCAGAAAGTAGCACGAGACATCAAAAAGTACAGTCAAGATGAAGATATCTACTCATGTCCAAGAGCAACGTGTTACTTAATTTTCAATCATCACAATCACAAAGATATTATCAGCAAAGAAGATCTGATTGAAGATTAGAAAGTGAAAAAACTCTTCAAGGGATTGATTGCGTATATTAGAAAGCTCACCTGTAAGTAGAGCAAAGAATGCTACAGGAAAGAGAGAGAAATTTGAAATTTGAATTTCAAATAATCAAGTCAAACAATTTCAAATTGGTGTGTCATCTTTTCTACCTATTTGATCAACTACCCAGGCTTCATGAAGGAGGAGTTCAGAAAGCATGCTCAAAAAGTAGAAAAGTAGTTTTTGAAGGAAGATCAGAAGGCTTATATTTACAACGGCTTCTGCAACTGATGTGATAGTTCTGTTAACCTCTCTTCTAGTCGTTCTTTTCAAAACATAACTTATGTTCAACGTGTTACTTGAGAAATTGATCTGTGGTAATGGTCATAAAGAAAGATAACTATATAAGGAGATGCTATGCTTAAAGACTGATGAGAGATTTGAATATTCAAGGGTGGAAATTATGTAAAAATCTTTTCCCACTTACTGGAATATTCAATCATTATTATGTAATCAGTTTTATCCTTGAAGTGTAAGAAAATTTTCCTTCTACATTCTTAGTTAGATTTATGTTCTTCCTATGGAAGAAGTACAAGAAGGAAGTCATTCAAGCTTTCCCAGGAACTTCTCATATATATGTTAAGGAAACTTGAGTGTAGGTTAGTTTGAGTGGTGACCCAATAGTGATCACTGTGAGATAGCTTGGAGAGGCTACTGTAAAATTACTTGCAACAGACAGTAGTGGTTGCCATTGCTCATGGTTTAGCTTGAAGAGACTAGTGTCAAGACTACTTTCAACGTGACAGTAGAGGTTGCTACTGCTCACGGTTTGGCTTAGAGAGGCCGGTGTCAATACTCTTTTCAAAATGATAGTAGAGATTGGTACTGCTCATAGTTTGGCTTACTCACAGTTTGGCTTGGAGAGGCCAGTGTCAAAACTATTTTCAACGTGATAATAGAGGTTGCTATTGCTCACGGTTTAGCTTGGAGAGGCTAGTGTCAAGACTACTGTTAACGTGACTATAGGGGTGGCTACTGATCACGGGTTAGCTTGGAGAGGCTAGTACAATACTACCTGTTTATCCTAGAGAGGCTTGAGGAAAGAATGCTCAACTTGTGTTAGTCTCTAAGTTAGTTTGCTAGCATAACTGAGAGCTTGGGAAGGCTAATGTGAAGACTATCCAACTTTAATTTCTCAGGTTGAGAAAGCTATTTTGAATGGAACCTCAACGGTTATTGAGTATTGGATATAGGCAGATTGGCCGAACAAGTATAAAATCCTTTGTGTTTTCTCTCCCTCCCTCTTTCTCTCTGATCTCCTTTATTTGTTTCAGTTGCATCTTTTACTTAATCTTAAGCTGATATATCCTTTTCGTTTTTTGTCATCTCTTTTAATAATGAGTGTTTTATTTAATAAGGTTCAAAAATCTACTTTCTGAAGGTACTAAATATGTTTTGCTGCACTACAAGTTTTATACTTGATAGTACTTATTTTTAGAAGTTTTAGAAAACACGAAAAGGTTTAATGCATGATTCAACCCCTCTTCTTGTGCACATCTCTACCTATACTTAGGGCCCCTAAGACCTACCCATGTTGCCAAAAAGACCTCGGACACATGAAAAATAGCAAAATAATGTTGAACCTGTATTCTTGTGACTACTATAATGGTCAAGGCTTGCTATAACAGTGGTTGGTGCAATTATTCTTGAGACAGGTCCGTGGGTCACCGCTATAGCGATATTGGCTTCAGAGGTGACTGTTTTAGCAATCAAGTAGTTTACATGTTGGAGTCTTTGTTACTGGAAACTGCTAGAGCGATCATGTGTATGTGCATCATGGAGCTTCCTTAGTTAGCCACTATAGTAGTTTCCCGATACACGAATATGTCAAAACGATACAGTTTCACTAAAACACCCTTTCCCCTGTATAAGCCTTTCCTCTATGTGTTTCAAACTCCAAACATGCAAACATTAACCTCCTAGACCTCTCTTCCACCCTCCACGTTCTTCCTCCCTCAATCCTACCTCCTCCAAGCTTAAATGTAAGGATTGTTCATGGTTTATGTTGGGTTTCCTCTCCCAATGTTCATAGGTTTTTATTGCTTTCTTGGCAGGCGTTGGTGCCACTCCCACTCCCTGGAGCTCAATTGGTGCTGTCCCCACAAGTTCCACCCCTCAAGGTGAGTGGATTTGAATTCATGACCTTATTTTTAGTCATTAGAAGTATGTTCCAAGTATTATAATTTCTAAACATGAATTTAGAACTGCAAATATGTTATAAGCATGAATTTTCAAGTTATTCCAAGTCTAGTAAAATTATTATTTTTTATTATAGCTTGCAAATTGTATTTTAGAAAACCATGGGGCCATGATTGCTAGGCTGTATGCCATAAAAATATTTTATTACCTCATGGAAAGATTTATCCGAACATATGTGATGCAAGTCTACCAAGATTGCCATACACGATTATGGATTGATGAAATTACTATGCTTTCACGCCTTTAGAAACTCGATTATGATTTATTAAGTATGTTGAGTTGATGACTATAAGATCGCATTATCGAGGAGAGTAACAAGAAGCTGAGCTTAGCAAAGGCAGAGGGTTGTAAGAAGAAGCTAGCATCGCAAGCCCCAGGATTTAAGCCACAGTTCAGGCCATAGTCTAGGCCGCAAGGACCCAAGAGGGATTTTCATCAAGAGGAATCGAATGGCCTGAAGGAGGACACACCTCAGAGGGACCCCACTGTTGATTGTCCAAAGTGCGGAAAGAACCACGGTAATCATCCTTGTCTAGCTGGCCAAGGAGTGTGCTTTAGGTGTGGCAAGCCTAGCCACATGATTAGAGATTGCAACATACTACCCATATATTTAAACGCCATTTCTAGGCCTCAATGCCAAGGGCGAGTGTTCACAATCAATGCTGAAGATACATCCCGTTCTAACACCTGAGGTAAGCATGGGGTAAACGGTAGGATGTCGATTATGCTTCTTAGTTTTGGAGGAATCTTTGTGATTCTTTGATTTATGTCCCTTTAATCTTTGGTGGCCTTCTTGCATTTACTCATATTCGAGTCTCCTTATGAATGGCTTGATCATGTCTCTTCTAGTAAAACCTGTTATATATGCCATGATTTCTTAAGAATTCCATCATTGTAGGTGTTGCATACCCTTTCTTGCCTATTGTAGGTTGTCTACTTGTAGATCATTTTAGCAATAACCCTGTGAATGTTTGACTTTGACCTTTTTCATTGGAGCTAATGTACCCTCTTTTCAAACTCTCAAACCTGGCTACACTTATTGCTCCTTTTCAAAATAAATAAATTTAAAGTCGATTTGTCCTACCTTTTGAGTTTCCTTGTACGAGTTGTGAGAGTTAATTTTATCTAACATAAATTACCTGCACCCCAGCTGAGACATATTCTTCAAAAGTGCTTAGAATGTTGGCTAACCCATATATTACATGTTTTTCCTAATTACTTTCATTTCTTCTATTTTGACCCATCATAACCATGTACATGTGGTGAATTTCGAGGGCGAAATTCTTTTTAAGGAGGGGAGTAATGTAATGCCCCGATCTTTCTGTGTCCAAATGACCAAAATGCCCTTGAGGTTATTTTTACCCAGAAATCGAGGAAAACCGGTCTAGGACTTTACCTGGAAGTTTGGGATAGTGTTTTTAAGGGATATGTTATGTCTGTTTAGGGCCAGGTGGTCCCGAGGAGTTTTTATGCAAAATTACCATTTTGCCTCTAACTAATGCATTATGAGCTTAATTGTGTGATTAAGGAAACAAAAGCAATATTAGGCTCTAATTAAAGATTAAATAATTTTAGTAATTAATCTAGAGTCAAAATAATTAATTGAGGTTAATTAGGGCCTAAGATTGCTTAAAGAAACTTAAAATCCCTTTCTTAATTCAAGACTTTGTGTCATATCAAAGATGTGACTGAAAATCTTGTTAAATAGGGTTTGACTCCACTAAGTGAACAAGAGCACTCTTTAACCATGTCTTAAATGGCCTTAATCACCCACTTTCTTACCTAAACACTTGATCACAAACTCCTAATCAAAGGCTTAATCAAATCTACTCCTAAACACACTCCTAATACACATGAAGTGACAATATTTTCCCCCCCACTTTCCTAATGAAACCGGCACTACGTTCTCCTCTATCACTTTATCATATTTTGTTTTACTCACTTACACACTCAAAGAAACCTTACACAAATCCATACCTAGCCATTCCTTCACCATTCCATGTCATGATACACATAAAAGAGATATTTTTCTTCCCCTTATACCTAAGCATGGCCAGCCACTCCTCCATTCTCATCACACTCTCACATTTTCATTTTAAATACTTACACCATCAAACGAAGCCCGTACTTTACCATTCATTTTTTTCGGATTTCAATCTTGCTTAAAAATCTAGTCTAGAATTTTCTCTTCTCTCTCATCTTAATAACTTTTTTCCTCCTCCTTTATTTTCAAGAAAACCACCATCAACCACCACCTCCCAACCTCAAAACACCAAACAACCACCATAGACCTTTCCTAAAACACTTAATCTTTCACTTCCAAGATCAAAAACTCAGGACAAATCTTCCTTCCTTTTCTTTTTCCCTTGGCCGAAACACTTCTCTACTCCAAAGAAGAATTGTTCTTCTTATCTCTTTCCAAGATCAAGCTCTTCTCATTTCAACAAGAAAAAAAAACACCTTTGGTAGGGATTTTGTTTCAAAGTTCTTATTCTTTTTCTTTGAGTCATTTTCGGTTGGAATTTTGGATTGATTGGAAATATTTTCTTCTTCTATGTTCTCTTTATTTTTGGATTGATGATGAAATAATGAATGAGTTTTACTTTTGACATTTTGATTTTTGGACTTCCTTTTCTTCCTTTTTCATTTCGGCCTTAAAGGCCTTTTGTGTTCAAAAATATTGGCTTGATGATGAGGATTCCTAGATGATGATAATGAGGTCATCACATTTGTAACCTCTAAAACATGAACTTTGTTTTTTGGTTTTCAAAGAACCATAATGAGTAAGGTGTTGGATTCTTTATATTTCATTTCTTTGAGCTTAATGGTGAGTCCAAACAAAATAAAGGTTCTTGGAACTATGGTGTCAATGGACTCTAAAGCTCATGTCCATTTTGTAAGATTGATCGGTGTTTTAGAGTTCTTACTCTAAATAGGAGTCTTGAGCTTAGGACTTAAAGAAATAAAAAAATGGAGATGCATTCATATTTATCTTCTAAGTCCTTGCATTTCAAATTTATATTTGCGCCTTGCATATCATGTTCTTTGTAACATCCTTCACACCATTAAGCTATGTTTAAGCCATAACCTTATAATGAGTAGTTGTTACTTGTGAACTCTACTTGATCTTAGAGGAGTGAACATATATTATTACATATGAGCCTACTTTTCATGACAAACATAAAGCGCTTCCTCTCTTTATAATGCTAAGTTTGAACAAAAATAATATGTCAAAAATACATAATTGAAGTAATTGATGACTAATCACCAATATCCTGTAACTATATCAAACCCTTACCCTGGTTCACACAGGAACCCTCTAATCTAGGTAGGGTACTACTCAAAATTCATCAAAAGCAAATAAAAAGAACTGATTAGTTCTCTATCATTGATTCATCAAAACGATTGGACCATAGTGCCAATACCAGCTAGAAATCTCCACAAAATAAATCACCATCATCACAATCTGTATAAAAAATATGATAATAGCAGGAATGAGAATCAAAGATTCCTAGTAGGAAAAACACTAATATGTATACACAGTAATATCTAACATAGTCTTAAAATTTCTCTTATTCTAGTTGTTCATATAATACTTATCTCATTTACTTCATTATTTGTTTATCATAAGCTCATAAACAGCTTTGGGCTTAGAAAAGAATTACTTATGATTTTCTAATATACTTCCTTTTTGATGTAGTGCCTGTACTGTAACACCTCGTATTACAATCTAATATACTTCACTTGATATAGTATCTCGTACTATATCTTGATATAGATCTCAAAACATTTTCTTTTAAATACATCAATCTCAATTTGTTCTTTGTAACACCTTGTTTTATAATTTGATATAGGTCATCCCTTTAACATGATATACTTCATTTTATTTTATCAATTTCATTTCCCCTTTGACATGGTCTTATTACTAAAGTTTAGGCTTCATAGTAGAACTCATAGGATTCTTCTGATATACTTCTCTGTGGATCGTACTGTCAACGTTGTAACGTCGTCACGTTACAACCTGATATAGTTCACTAGATGTAGTACGTCTACTACATCTTATCTAGAATATCCTCGCTATTCTCAGTACATCCCTTTCTCATAACGATGTAACCCCATCGCGATTACAACCTGATATAGTTCTAAGGGTGTAGCACGTCTACTATTACCCGTGAATCCATGAGCTTACCATTAAGCAATTGATTATTACGTAAAGCTTATTTTCTTGATTTCTCTCTCTTTGTGTGAGACTTATCTTCTTATGTTCCCTCTCTTTATGAAGCTCGATTTCCTATACTTGTTTGAGATTTCCTTGAAATTTCAATAAATTCTTATGAGATATTTCCTTAAAATCTCTTGAATCCTTATGAGATATTTTGTTCCAAAGGTCTCTCTTAAAGTCTTATGAGATGTTCTGTTAAAATTTGCTAAATGTGTATGAGATATTCATGTTCTGTTCAAAATCTATATTTAAATTTTTTATGAGATTTATCAGAAAATCTGGTAAACTTTCTATGAAATATTCTAGTCAAAATCTCTTAAAATATTCTAAAAATCTCGCAAAGTTCAATTATTCATATTCATATTCATGTGCTCATGTCATACTAGTACAAGATACCCTTATTTCATCAATTCAAAGCATCAATTTATTTTTAACACAATTGCAGATTTCATATATTTGTAACACAGTTTAATATGCAATTCAAACCGTCAAATCGGAGACTATAAAAATTCTCAATGACACCTCAATGTGTCCACAAGGTTCCATAAAAATTTCATAGTAAAAAGAGTTCTCTAGCTATGTTAACAAAATTAGACAAATTTGGTAGTTAGAGACCACCGATTCTCAGCTAAATTCCCAAATTCCCTAATTTTTAACCCTAGCAAATGAAACCAGAAAATTGGGAATAAAAATCCTAGTAAAAACTTAAGATGTCTCTAATACCCTGTAAAAATTTCAAAGGAAAAATCAATCATTTGGTATAGTAACAAAAATAGACAAATTTGCAACTTCAATTCCAATAGTTCAGGTAGCATAGGTACAATTTCAGTTCTTGATTTTTTAAACATAGCAAAAGTGACCGTAATACCTCAAAAGTTTTACTAAAGATGCCTCAACATGTTAGCTACATCATATAAAATTTTCAGTTTAATCTAACGCCTCTAAATAGGTCAGAAAATTTGTGAAAAATGCTGCCCTGTTGAAATCCAAAAATTCGGCAAACCAATTCAAAACTCATATCTATTGCATCCTTTTTATTCACCCAACTCACATATATATGAATCTTGAAGATAAATTTCAGATTTCATAAAATTATTTCAAATATATCTCAAGGATTTATATTAACAAACTAGCCAAACAATCACCAAGTAATAGACATAGATTTTTCCTTCCTTCCTTCCAAGCCTTTTGCTAAACTTTCTCTAGCTTTTTCTCCTTTAATCTAAGCCTCAAACCCACTTTCCAGCCTCTGTATCAGCTGCTGTTTGGACATATTTAAAGGGGAAAAACAAGGTTTTGACTTGAGTTTGATGTAGATGAAGTGTTCTTGAACTAGTTAATGGGTTTATATAAGTGTAATCTTCAAAGACTTGGTGGTTTCATGGAGTTTCAAGCAAAAGAAAGTGAAAATGGTGGAGGAAAGAAGAAGAAATGTGAAGTCTGTGGGTGCAACTGAGAAGAATGTCATTTCTTTTCTTTTTTTCTCTTTTATAATATACTAACTTGGAGAGAAAGTAAGATGATTAATATTTCTGGATCAATTTGCTTTCTATTAGTATTAGAAATATCTATACTTATTTGATTATCATAAGTAAAAATTATCTGGGATCCGATAATATCCATTATTTTTACCAGACTCAGTGTTTTAGTGCACTGGTTATTACCATTTTGATGTATCGATTATTACCATTTCGGTACCCGATTGACATAAAATAAACTTTACCGAGTTAAAATATATAAATACCCTTATCCTTATTTTTATCGAAGTCCTTATACCACTTATAGGGTCTCATCCATATTATCCTATATCTCTGTTTAAAAATATTATTATATTGAATTTTTTAATGATATAATTTTTTTTTACAAACTCGTCATATTGTTGCGATCAAAACTGTGTCTATCGAAATTTTCAAAATCCTTATAGATTATTCACAATTAATTATTTTATCACAAACAACACTAAAAAAAAATGGGTCGTTACATTCTACCTCTCTTAGAAAAAATTTTATCCTTAAAATTTAGCTTCTCACATACTTTACTCTAATTCTCATATATACTCCTTAGATCATTCTCTACCCGATACAACCTTTACAAAAGAGACGGATCTTTCTCGAAGTTGTTTCACACTTCTATCCATTATTTGTGCTGGTGGTAACTCGAATGTCAAGTCATCTCATAGCCATAAGGATTTAGATTCCAGTATATGACTAGAATCAGTGTTGTATTTTCGAAGTGGTGGCTTATGGAATATGTCATGAATAATCTTTGACAAGCATGGAGGTAAAGCTATTCAGTATGCCTCTGAGTCTACATGACCTTGGATCTGAAAAGGACCTATAAAATGAGGATTTAGTTTCTAGACTTTAATGGCTCTACCTATCCTGGGCATAGAGATCACTTTCAAAAACATGCGCTCTCCTTCTATGAATTCTAACAGTACTCTTCTCTTATTGACATAGCTCCTTTGCTGACCTCGAGTAATCAAAATCTTACCTCGAATCTTCTTTGTATGCTCGATAGTTTGTTGGACGAGGTCTAGTCCCAAAAGACTATTTTCACTTGATTCATACCAATATAGAGGCGATTAGCACTTCCATCCATATAGAGCTTCATAAGGAGCCACTCTAATACTTGTGTGATAGTTGTTGTTGTAAGAGAATTCAATTAATAGTAGACAATTGTCCCAATTCCCACAATGTTCCAATACACATGCTCTCAGTATATCTTCCAATGTTTGGATAGTCCATCAAACTTGCCTATCAGTCGCGGAATGTTAAATCATACTTAGACAAGTTTTTCTTCCAAAAGCTTTCAGAAAATCTCCCAAAAATCTTGTGGTGAAAAGCAAATCTCAATTTGAGATTATAATAGAAAGAACACCATGTAATCTCACTAATGGTTCTATATAAAGCTCAACCAATTTTTTTTTCCAAGATACGAAGTAACTTTGACTGTTAGGAGATGTGAAAATTTAGTTAGTCTATCCACTACATCCCAATTACCACCATATCCTGATGGTTTCCTTGGCAATTCCATTAGAAGGTCCATTTGAAATAGTTTCCCTTTTCTATTAGGAATCTCCAAAGGTTGCAGTGTACTTTGTGGCTTCTAATATTCCACCTTCATCTTTTGGGGGTCAAACACTTCGAAAACATTCTTGCTACATCCACCTTTATCTTTGGTCACCAAAACATCTTCTTAAGATTTCTATACATTTTAGTAACTCTTTAGGTGTCCTTAAAGACGACCCTGATCGGTTTCATTCAGACTATAATGACGAAGCTCCCTTGCTACAGATATGTATGTACACTTGATCTTAATACTTCCATATCTTGTTTTCATCTCGTGCAAAACTGTTCTGCTCACCAACTTGAACTAAAGCCATGGCTTTTATAAAATTTTGGATCTTCTTACTGAGCTTGTGAAGTCTTATTCTTAATTTCACTTGTGATCCTAATCTGACCCAAATATACACTTCCAGGCCTCTCTTCTATCCCAACTTAAGACTTCGGAGAAAGAACTCTTCCAGTTAGGTCTCCTTAGTCATTATTCAAGAATTACCCAAAGTCCTTCTGCTAAAGGCATCTATTACCACATTTGTTCTTCCAGGATGGTAGTTCAAGTCGAGCTTCTATTCTTTAATGAACTTTATCCTTCCCATTGCTTTATGGTTTCATCTTTTTAATATATGAGATACTTGGGATTCTTATGATTAGGAAACACCTCAAATTTCACTCCATATAAATAGCATCTCAAGATTTTCAAAATGAACCCTACTGTTGCCAGCTTGAGATATGGCTTTAGTGGTCTTGAAGTCTAAGCCACCATCTTTCTATTTTGCATCAAAAATACATTCCAAGCCTTCTCCTGATTCATCTCAATAAATCTCAATTGAACCATGTAGGTCTGGCAAGACCATTACAGATGCAATGGTTGACTTCTACTTGAGGTCCAGAAATCTCCTATCATATCTTACTGTACATGGAAAAGGTACTTTCTTTCAGTTCAACTTGGTTAAGGGTAAGGTCATCTAGGAGAATCCCTTGATACACCTTTAGTGGAAATTATAATTCTAAAACATCAAATCTCCATGGTTGTAGTTAGACCTTCCCACTTTAGTACCTCTTCAATCTTTGTTGGGTTGATTGTGATTCCTACCTGTGATACTACATGACCTAGAAATCTTATTTCTTATAGCTCGAACTCACACTTGGATAGATTGGCATGGGGAATCTGTAGCACTGTTCTAAGATGTTATTCGTGTTCTTCCTCAACACTTGAATAGATGAAAATATCATCTATAGAATAATCACGAGCTTATTGAGGACAAGTTAGAAGTTTCAATTGATGTAGTCCATGAATATCATTGGGCATTAGTTATCTCAACAGATATCATTATATATATTCATAATGCCTATAGCATGCTCTGGAATATCTTCCTCTTAAACTTGAATCTGGTTGTATCTCGATCTCCAACCAATCCTAGAGAATACTATCACTCCCCTTAATTAATCCATGAGATAATCAATCCTTGGAAGAGAATACTTATTCTTGATCATCACCTTATTCAGTTGTCTACAATCAACACATAGCTTATACCTTCGTCCTTTTTTTCACCAAGAGTACAGGAGCTCCCCATGGTGATGCATTAGGTCGGATAAATGTTTACTTAACATCTTATCAATCTGCTCCGTCAGTTATGCCAATTCTAAAGGAAACATCCGCTAAGGAGTTATTGAAATTAGACCCATTTCTATACTGATTTAATAGAGAACTTTATCCTCCTTTGTACAGGAAATCTGGTACATCTTCCGAAAATATGTCAAAGTATTCCCGAACTACTAGTATCTCTTCTAATTCTTGTTTACCTTCCATCACACTAGCCAACAACAATATGTATTCTTAACTACTAGACTTTCCACATTCTACCTCTTAAGTTAGTCCTTTTGATAGTGTAGCACCTTCAGCATTCATGGCACAACACGTCCTTATTATTATGGCCTAGACAGAGGTGGTATACCTCTAGTTAGACAATTCTTAATCTTGTGATCTGGCTTTCTGCATTGATAACCAACATACTATCCAACTAAACATGGTTTATTATCATGACTCTTTACATATTCTAAGCATTCCTTGTTATTAACTGGTTTCTACAATTGCTGCCCTTTTCCATTCCTATAAGGAAAATCCCGTTTTGGTGGTGGTAGAGCAGGCTTGAACCTTATGCCATGTGGTGATAGCTTTCTTCCAGCCATTGATAGCTCCCAGTTGTATCCTTCCACTAGAGCACTCTTATTCACCTCCTCAACTAGCGTTCTAGTGCCTATCCCTCAATAATCAGCTTCTGCATTCAACACTTAGGCAACATAACCCATTTTCTATGAATCCAATCACTTTGGTACTTTAAAGATTCCTCTCCATCACTTCATCCATTTTTTTTCAGTTTTATCTGGGTTTAGATTCCTTGGATTTTGGGTGGTTTCTGCTCCTTGGAATGATGCAAATAGTAGCCCTTTTTCAAGTGTCTTTGATGAGCTTACCTCCCAATAGCGCTCATCATCTAGTTTGCAGCCATAGCTTGCTCCTTGATTGCTAGGGTCATATTCTGAAAATCACGCATAATGTTGCAACATCCTCCCTAGGCACCTCATCATTATTGCTATTGCTAGTCCTATCGTGCCTACCTGAAGTCAATAGCCTCCTATCACACCAAACCAAAGGCATTAAGTTGATCAGGCTCAATACAATGCTAAGCATGATAGTTACTAACTACTTCAAAAGTAAGCAATCATGCATAAAAAGTTCTACTTTTTATCTCAGCAGATAAAATCCTATTGCATGACACTAAGATTTCAGAGTATGCTTTAGAAGCAAGTCAGACCATCCCCAGGCTTTAATAGGATGAACTGCTCTAATACTATCAAATGTAACACCTTTAACACTATAAAGCTATGCTTAAGCCATAACCTTATAGCGAGTAGTTGTTACTTGTGAACTCTACTTGATCTTAGAGGAGTGTACATATATTATTACATATGAGCTTGCTTTTCATGACAAACAGAAAGCGCTTCCTCTCTTTATGATGCAAAGTTTGAACATAAATAATATGTCAAAAATAAATAATTGAAGTAATTGATGACTAATCACCAATTTCCTGTAACTATATCAAACCTTTACCTTGGTTCATGCAGGAACCCTCTAATCTAGGTAGGGTACTACTCAAAATTCATCAAAAGCAAATAAAAAGAACTGATTAGTTCTCTATCATTGATTCATCAAAATGACTGGACCATAGTGCCAATACTAGCTAGAAATCTCTGCAAAATAAATCACCATCATCGCAATCTATATAAAAAATATGATAACAGCAGGAATAAGAATCAAAGATTCCTAATAGGAAAAACACTGATCTACTACACAGTAATATCTGACATAGTCTTAAAATAAGCTCATGAACAGCTTTGGGCTTAGAAAAGAATTACTTATGA
The DNA here is from genome assembly GCA_031216125.1 of Dalbergia cochinchinensis. NCBI lineage: Eukaryota > Viridiplantae > Streptophyta > Magnoliopsida > Fabales > Fabaceae > Dalbergia > Dalbergia cochinchinensis. Next base: position 53,938,098 of record CM062377.1, read on the forward strand.
TTTTCTGATGTACTTCTCTTTTGATGTAGTGCCTCTACTGTAACACCTCGTGTTACAATCTAATATACTTCACTTGATATAGTATCTTGTACTATATCTTGATATAGATCTCAAAACATTTTCTTTTAAATACATCAATCTCAATTTTTTCTTTGTAACACCTTGTTTTATAATCTGATATAGGTCATCCTTTTAACATGATATACTTCATTTTATTTTATCAATTTCATTTCCTTTTTGACATGGTTTTATTATTAAAGTTTAGGCTTGATAGTAGAACTCATAAGATTCTTCTGATATACTTCTCTGTGGATCGTACTGTCAACATTGCAACGTTGTCACATTACAACTTGATATAGTTCACTAGATGTAGTACGTCTACTACATCTTATCTAGAATAGCCTTGCTATTCTCAGTACATCCCTTTTCTCATAACAATGTAATGCCGTCGCGATTACAACCTGATATAGTTCTAAGGGCGTAGCACGTCTACTACTACCTGTGAATCCATGAGCTTACCATTAAGCAATTGATTATTACGTAAAGCTTATTTTCTTGATTTCTCTCTCTTTGTGTGAGACATATTTTCTTACGTTCCCTCTCTTTATGAAGCTCAGATTCTTATACTTGTCTGAGATTTCCTTGAAATTTCATTAAATTCTTATGAGATATTTCCTTAAAATCTCTTGAATCCTTATGAGCTATTTTGTTTCCAAAGTCTCTCTTAAAGTCTTATGAGATGTTCTGTTAAAATTTGCTAAATGTGTATGAGATATTCATGTTCTGTTCAAAATCTATCTTTAAATTTTTTATGAGATTTATCAAAAAATCTGGTAAACTTTCTATGAAATATTCTAGTCAAAATCTCTTAAAATATTCTGAAAATCTCATGAAGTTCAATTATTCATATTCATATTCATGTGCTCATGTCATACTAGTACAAGATACCATTATTTCATCAATTCAAAGCATCAATTTATTTTCAGCACAATTGCAGATTTCATATATTTGTAGCATAGTTTAATATGCAATTCAAACCATCAAATCAGAGACTATAAAAATTCTCAATGACACCTCAATGTGTTCACAAGGTTCCATAAAAATTTCATTATAAAAAGAGTTCTCTAGCTATGTTAACAAAATTAGACAAATTTGGTGGTCAGAGACCCCCAATTCTTAGCTAAATTCCCTAATTTTTAACCCTAGCAAATGAAACTAGAAAATTAGGAATAAAAATCCTAGTAAAACCTTAAGATGTCTCTAATACCTTGTAAAAATTTCAAAGGAAAAATCAATCATTTGGTATGGTAACAAAAATAGACAAATTTGCAACTTCAATTCCAATAATAAAGGCAGCATAGGTACAATTTCGGTTCTTGATTTTTTAAACATAGCAAAAGTGACCAGAATACCTGAAAAGTTTTAATGAAGATGCCTCAATATGTTGGCTACATCATATAAAATTTTTAGTTCAATCTAAGGCCTCTAAATAGGTCAGAAAATTCGTGAAAAATGCTGCCTTGTTGAAATCCGAAAATTCGGCAAACCAATTCAAAACTCATATCTATTGCATCCTTTTTATTCTCCTAACTCACATATATATTAATCTTGAAGATAAATTTCAGATTTCATAAAATAATTTCAAACATATCTCAAGGATTTATATTAACAAACTAGCCAAACAATTACCAAGTAATAGACATAGATTTTTCCTACCTTCCTTCCAAGCCTTTTGCTAAACTTTCTCTAGCTTTTTCTCCTCTAATCCAAGCCTCAATCCCACTTTCCAGCCTCTATATCAGCTGGTGTTTGGACTTATTTAAAGGGAAAAACAAGGTTTTGACTTGAGTTTGATGTAGATGAAGTGTTCTTGAACTAGTTTATGGGTTTATATAAGTGTAATCTTCAAAGACATGGTGGTTTCATGGAGTTTCAAGCAAAAGAAAGTGAAAATGATGGAGGAAAGAAGAAGAAACGTGAAGTCTGTGGGTGCAACCGAGAAGAAATTCATTTCTTTTCTTTTTTTCCCTTTTATAATATACTAACTCTGAGAAAAAGTAAGAAGATTAATATTTCCGGATCAATTTGCTTTCTATCAGTATTAGAAATATCTATACTTATTTGATTATCATAAGTAAAAATTATCTGGGATCCGATAATATCCATTATTTTTTCCAGACTCAGTGTTTTAGTACATTGGTTATTACCATTTTGGTGTACCGATTATTACCATTTCGGTACCCGATTGACATAAAATAAACTTTACCGAGTTAAAATATATAAATCCCCTTATCCTTATTTTTATCGAAGTCCTTATACCACTTATAGGGTCTCATCTATATTACCCTATATCTCTGGTTAAAAATATTATTATGTTGAATTTTTTTAATAATATAATTCTTTTACAAACTTATCATATTGTTACGATCAAAACTATATCTATCAAAATTTTCATAATCCTCACAGATTATTCACAATAATTATTTTATCACAAATAACACTACAAAAAACAGGCCGTCACATTTTTTTCCAAGTTATCACCTAAATCTTGAAGATAAGAAAATGAACTTGCATTTCATGTTTATATTTCCTGTCTAGCATATTTATGTTTCAAGCCATCATCTAAATCTTAAAGACTAAAAATGAGCTTGCATTCTCATATTTATACTCAAGCTTTGCATTTCATTTTTATATTTCCATTGCCATCACCTTATGATGTTAAAGATTAAAATGAGGCTTGCATAAACATGTTTATGTTTATGTCATCACCTAAATATCTAAAAATCAAGAGTTACCCCTTTCAACTTACATAGGAATTTTGGTTCCATGGGCATTTGTGTTTTACAAATATGTTTTGATTTCAAAGGAATGAAATTTTAAAATTTGACATATTATTACATTGAGGTTTCAAAACTTGTGTCTTGCAAATTTCCTTTGAGAAAAATGGTAACTCCTAAGTGTTAAAATATGTTTTACATGGTTAAAATCTTATTAATAAAACTTTGAGTATTGCTACAGACCTAGGAATTTTCATTTACTTTTCAAAGGGATAAATTGGTTTTAAGAGTGTTCCTTGACCAAGAATTAATTCTAAGAAAAAACTAGTTACTAGAAATGCCTTATTTTGCAATTTAGAATGCTTTTTGGAATTCAAGATTTTGGCTACTACCTAGCTTTTCCAGACCTGATATATGCTATTTGGAGTGGTTTAAATTACTATTAATTGTTGTGATAATCATTCTTAGTATCTTAGGCAAGACTAGTAACTAAAAAGGATTAAAAATATGATTTCTAAAGCTTTCAAAAACTGAATTCATGGATTCTGTTTCAGCATGTAATTAATTGGTAGAAATGTGTTTTGTTTTGTGTATATGTGTTTGAATCCATAATAAATTGCTTAGAAAATAATTTTAGCATCTTAGGAAAAGCCAGTAATCAGAAAGGGTCAAAACCGTAACTTCTAGAATACCGAAATTGTTTTATTTCAAACACTGCCTAATCTGTCCAGCATTGTTTAGTTATGCTCATGAGGTTAAAAACAAGTGGAAATCATTGTAATTAATCCCTTAGGTGCATAAAAGAATAATCTCAAAATTTAGGTGTACCCGATTTGTAGTTTGACCCGTTTAAGGGCTAATGAGCATATTTATTTTATGAGGTGATTGGTTCATGACATGCTTGAGAATATATATGATAAATATGTTGCATACTTGGCTATCAATTACATAATTTATTGTGGCATGTTATGATTACACTTGGAATATTTGAGGCGCATATGATAAGTGAAATATAAGCATGTGATATTATATGATATGATTGTGCTTTTGTATCTCAAAGCAACATGCTAAGCTTAAGGTGACATAAAACATATGAAAATGATCCTCTAGACTCCCCGAATTAAAGGTTATGAGAGGTGATCCAAGTAAGTTGCATATTCATAATAAGAAAGGCAAGGAAGTGATGTGTTTCGCCCTTTCTATTACCCCATGTTAAATCTAGCGATGGTTTGTTAGGTTGAACTCATCCTAGGCGATCGATATGCTAGTTGGTTTTGGTGTTAATTTTAAAAATAACTGTGAAAGGCGTGTAGGTTGGTTTTGGTGTTAACGTAAGAGGGTGGATTGATAAGAAAGGAACTCGAGAATTCATTCACAAGAAAGTAAATTATCATGGGTTCTCTTGCCTCCCATGCATGCTAAAGTTATATGGTTCATCATTTTTGCATTCCTTTACTCGTCATTCGATTGCATAATTTGAATGCTAAGTCACTTCAGAAAGAAAAAGAGGAAAGATTGCATGCATAGTGGATATGTTCCTTATGTTTCTACATTATGTCATTGTGTACTTGGAATGTTGCATAAGGTATAGTATGCTACATTCATAATATTAAGATGCATACTAAAAGACACGGGCCTCAGCTAATAGTATTTGTAACTTAATAAATAAACCTTATTTATGTTCACTACTTTCATAATGAAACCCGAGGCTCTTGGCGAAGACGATAATGTCACGTGTGTGGAGATGGAAACCCTACTGAGATTCTCATTTAAGTTTCTTACTCCCTCTCTTTCTTTCCATCTTCATCTTCAAATAAGATCGATGGTGATGCCCGTGGACCTCCTTGAGATGTTGGCATAGGAGTTACTCCATGGTCTAGATCAGAGTGGCACAGTAGAAGCGGAGATAAAGGTCTTCCTATTTTTAGCTCTTAGAAGTTGTCTTGTCTTTGCATATGCTCGTAACTTAGTTCTAGTAGATGTGCACCCACTAGGAATTAGTTACTTTAATCATGTTTAGCTTTTGTATTAGCATATGGTCAGCCTTTATGGGTGGACTCTATATATTTTGATGTGGTACTATGTTTGTGGGATATTTCCACATTATTATTATCGCTATTTGATATGATATTCGAAGTAAATGTTATGATGTGATGATGTTCACAGTTTATGTTGCACCTTGTTGCGGTTTGCATGAATGTTATGTGATGAATAACTATACGCTATAACGTATACGCGAACGGCTTATAGTTTGATTTTTCAAAAAAAAAAATGGGTCGTATTTTCCATAGACTTATTTTCAAAGCTAAAAATTAAGTAAAGTTCTGAGATGAAAGAGTAACAACTAACAATTAATCATTATGCATCCTAGGCATATTGTGTTAAAAGTTAGGGTGTTACAACTTTGTTAGGTGCTCTTTCAGAATTTAGATATTAAAGTAATTATATTTATTATTATGTATATATTTATCATGTTCAGAGATTCTTGTTTCTCTAGCAATTACCAGACCATGAATTTAGAAATGCTTTCCTACATAATTATGCATGGAAATATGAAAACATTTTTCTGCTTGCTTCATATATATTATGTATGTATATCATATTGGTTGTCCTACGTGGATGTTAGGTAAAAGTTCATTCGCTGAGTCCGATGACTCACCCTTTTCCCTTTCTCCTTACCATTGCAGTTGCAGATTCGGGTAGCACTTAGTCATCAATTTCGTAGTCCACATCTGTTCAGTGATGAGCTTTACTTTGCAGTAAGACTTAATCTAGGATTATGGTAGTTAGGGTGCTCCAATAGTTGTATAGGTAAGACCCAAACCATACATCCTAATTTCAGATTATGTAATTAAATTTTAGAGTTTATGAAGTTCCCTTAGATGTATTCAGTTTCAAGTATTTGAATCAATTTATACTTCATAACTATGTTTATGTGACGAACCAGTTTATGTTAATATGTTTTACTAAGGCATAAGTCAAGTTGGGAAAATTGATTCAATGATTATAAATATTGGTGTATTTTAGTTTTACCAATTTAATTATTATAACTTCATAGAAAATCTATGATGATTTAGATTAAATTATGTTTTAAGCATGAAAATCATGTGAATTCATGTATTTAGTAAGTCACATTACCTACAAGGCTTACATGAAGACCTAGTCCCTCATGTGCAGATCACGTTCCCTGGCTTGACAAACTGGTATCAAAGCCATAGGTTTCCTTGGATAATATTGAAGCAAGTGTCCACAAATGGCATGATATTTTTGTAAATGGAACTATGGCCATTCGCATCAGCATAGTGTTATTTGAGACCTTTAGGAAGAGACAATCATGTCTACGTTCAGTGTATGCCCTTGTTATTAATTTCAACTCTTGATCTGATCTCCTATATTTTCCCTTCCTCTTAGGTGAGTTGTGCCACCTGTTAATCACCATTGTTGTTGCCACCACAACAACACTACATGGCCATTCTGAACCTGGTAGAGATAGTCAATGAGCATGTTAGGGATAGAGTCATCAGCAGAGAGCATGGTCAAGCATGATTAATTTAGGCAGAGGTCAGTAGTGGCACCATCAGTTAGGGCAACCCTTTTAGTCCCTTTCTAATACATCCTACTGTCATCGAACCTTGGATTCAAGGAAATAGCCAGCCAGAATGGTAAAGTTCAGTGCGGACTGGTTGGTTACACCTTGTCTGTCAAACATACAAAAAGTGACATAGAGGCTAGTGCCTTTAGGACACATTCACATGCTAAGGATGCCGCCAGAAAGGGCACAAGAAGAAGGATTGTTTGCTACTTTAGAGAGCCATAAATCAGGGTTTAGTGTAACCAATGCCCTAGCTGATAGGGGTTTGCATGTGAGTGACCTGATGCTAGTAGGTAGAATCATAATGGAACCACAACTCATGCACGTTGGCATATTGTAGGAATGACAATTGGATTATTATGTGTTAGACTACTTTAACTAATCTTTGGCTCCATGAACCTCATGCATGTCATGTTCTTAAACATGTATTGCTTTATGATTTATGCCTGGAATTGAGCCTTTGCATGATATGAGTATGGCATGCACGTAGAATAGGTTAGCAGCCTAATATGAATTGCTAGACAAGTTTTGAACATCGGTGTGAATGGTAGTACATGTTGATTGCTTCTAATTACTTCTTGCCCATTCTCTCCTAATTATATCCATGATGTGGAAGTATTGCAAGTTATAAATGATTTGCTTACTTATGTTGATGATTAAAATGAATAAATTATTATAAACTTTTATCAAAGCATGAATGATTGATTTTATCATAATGATTTGGAGCTTTGAAAGATAATTATTGTATGTATAGACAAGCTAAGGAAACATGTTTAGAAAATGTCTAGTATGCAATGTAATTAGTTCTGCATGTTTGTTATATGTTCTGATTCTTGCTACCAAATTGAAATGAACATGTAAATTCCTAGCATTAAACCTCATAGGCTAAGAATGGAACTAAAGAGTGTGTATGTGTATGTGATGTCCAAGGACTTAGTGTTCAATTCCTTTGCATTTTCACAGAAGTTCCCATAATCTTATTAGCTTGAATGAAATGAAGTGAGTGAATAACATTTCCATCTTTGTAATGCATGTGGTTTTGTGCATGCGCATGCTTATTTTATTATTATTTTGGAACAATGAATATAATAGTTTCTTTCAATGCTTCCATGACACTAAAAGTTCATGCTTACTGATATCAATTTTCTTTAAATGCTTTTGGGTTGTTGTGTTTTAGGAGTATGACATGTAACTTGGTGACTATGTTTGTACCTTTGGAAAGAGGTTTTATGAATGCTCAAGGTTTGTAGTAAATATTTTACATGATTTTGGGTAATAGACAAAAAATTCTCAAAGGAGATTTTATTAATGTTCTTTACCAAGTACAAGAGAAAAGATGGTATGACTACATGATTTACTTATGTTAAGGTTAAATGTAGGATAAGCACCGTTTTCATTTAATTCTTTCATGCTGGGATGTTAGACCAAGGTTGAAGCTCTTTTATGTTACACTATAATGATTAGTTTTCCTTAGAATTGTATATATGATGAAACCTACTTTATGGTGGGAAGCTTGGAATATGTAAATACTTTATGCCCCAAATAGTTTTGTTTCTTGCTTGAGTGCTTTACTTGATCCAAAGCCTAGATGCTAACGTGATTTGCATTTTCCTTCTAGGATGGTTACTCTGCTGTGAATGTATGATTAGATTGACTTGTAAGTGATTGGTTTTAACTCTTAAATGATAAACTCTCATTTGGTCATGTTTATGAACCTTTATGTAAAGAATGTACGTTGTTCTCCTAGCCCATGCATGGGAACTACATGAATGTTTTGATTGAGATATGTCATGTTTAAGCTACAACCTAGTAGCATAGTTGGTAACGTGTTTTGATTGACATAATAAAGTGAATGGAAGCATATTATGTTGTTTGACTAGCATGCATGCTTGACTAATGATTCCCTTTAAGGAGTTGAAAGTTTTGAGCTAGTACATGCTTGCATGTTGACTTTATTTTGGATTGTGACTTGTTTATCTTGACTACATGTATTTGAATAATATGTAAACATAATTTGACGGCTTGAAGCATGTGTTTCCACTCAAAGGAGCTTAATTAAGAATAAAAAATTTTAGAGACCAAAAGAGTTAGTTCATAAGGAATTGATAGTGCATATTATCATGAAGAAATACTTCAGAATCTTATAGCATGTTATGTTTGTTTGATTAATCTATGTGATAGTTTATACCCTAAATTTTAATAAACTCTTTTTTTTGAAGTGTATATGAAATGTCAACTTGTCATATGAAGTGGCTTTCTTGTCCAAGATCACATTTTAATGAGCTTGTTTGATATGGTTTTATCAAAAAGGTACATTTAACATGATGGGTGAAGATTGGTGTGATGTGTTGTATTTATTGCATGCTAGGAGCATAGGCACATGGTTGATTAACATGATCTTGACTGATGAAGCATCATGGTTAAGAGTGATGCTTATATGTAGCTAGCCGTCATTAACACCAAGTTTAAAAGAAATTTTAAGTTCCCCAAACCAAGTTATACAAGCACTTAGATAGCAGTGTACAACCCAAGTTGTCTCACAAGGAAAATTAAACTAATTAGTTGGAATTAAGGGGGCTTTTGTTGCATGAGAATTAAAATCAAAATAACAAACAATTGAAATTAACATAAAAAAGGGAAGCTAGCTTAGGGAATTCTCAAGCTAGGGAGTGCTAATCATCAACATAACAAAATATCAAACACTTCGTGAGGAACTATGTACTAATCATGCAATCACATAAATAGCTAGCAATTCTCCTTAAAGTCAATCAACTAGAGGACAACATGAGCACATACACTTAAATAATTGCAATTACAATACCTAAATGTATGAACTAATTAAAATACCAATTGCCATAGTCTAATCCTCAATCATGAATTATCTCTATTCTCCTAGTTAACTAAATACTCACTAATCAATCAATTATCATGCATTCAATCAACAAGCTAGATTAAATATGCTCACAAATCATGCTCACATACATAAAACAGCACCTAACTTAACATGCATATGAATCATAAACATGAAAAGAGAGGAAAAACATAAAGAGAAAGAGAACAACACCAAGCGTTTACATTGAAATCAACAATGTTTCAAAACACAACCCTAGCTCTTGAATCCCTTGACCTAGCAAGAACACTACTCCTCCATGAAGGAGGTTAGAGGCAAAAAATGATAAAGAGTACTAGAATTAGAAATAAAAATCTGCATAAAAGGTAAACTAAGCTAAGTGTATCAGTGTGTTCTTCAAAAAAGAGAGGAAGAAGAAGAAGAGAAGAAGAAGAAGAATGAGAGCTTTCTCTAAAACCTAGTCCTATTTCCTAATTTGGCAAAGAATGTCTCGATTTTTGTGCCTCAGAGCTTTACATCATTATAAAATTTGCTAAAAAAGGGGCCTAAGTGGTTCAAAATTACAAAATTAAACTTTTAGATTTGGTCCTGCCATGCTCATTACAATGAGTGATGTTTGCTGCAATGAACGGGCTTGAAAACTCCACCAGCGCCACTTCTCACGCTCGCTGAAGCGAGAATGTCTTCATTTCTGGACAAGCTCTGTCTTTCACACTCACTGCAGCGACTAATGCTTGCCACATTGAGGCTGTCCAAGCAAACAACTTCTCACTCTTCTCTCCATGTGCGCTCTAAGCTTCACTCCAAGCACTATCAATGGTGATTCTTCATATGATCACGAACTTCCCTGCAAGAAAGAGAATTCGCAAGAGACAAAAACTAAAATTGTGCAAAAGTCACATAAAAGAAAACACTGAACAAAATTGAGTACAAGGAGAATTATATACAAAATTTAGCAAACTCAAGGAAATTAAACTCAAAAACAATGCAAAAGCACTTAGTGTCAAAGGGAAAATATTTACAAAAAGAGCATTTATCAACTCCCCCACACTTAGGCGATTGCATGTCTTCATGCAAAGAAACGTCAAAGAGAAACAAAGAGAGAGGGAAGAGCAAAGAAGACTCGGGAGAGGGAAAGAAATCCTACTGAAAAGCTATGGAAGAAAACAATATTTACAAAGGTTTAGAACTAGAATAAAATGAAATCTAATTGGTCATAAATTGAAGCATTGATAAAAAATAATTATAAACTCAATCGTCAAATAGAAGCCTCAAACAAGCTTAGTTCAAATCACAATGTGAATGATTGGATTGGATTCTTACATGGATATATTTCACTCATTTCACTCAAGTGTGTGTAGGTATGCGACACTCAAAACACTTCACAATGCAATGACTTCCATAAGCTTGCCTTTTATCTCAATCACACAAATCAAACACAAGCACAAACATGCATCAAGAGGTCTTGTTTAGGGTTATAACAGGGCTGAGGTTAGGGAAGGATAAAATTTGGATAAGTGGGATGAACTTAAGTCCAAATAAAACAAGGTGTGTATGCCTACATGAGGGAATAATGAATGGGAAACCAAAATTAAACCAATGGTGATTCTACAAAGACTCCTTATTGTGGTGCAATTGCAGCTCTTATTTAAGCAAATGGTGAATTAGAGAATTAAAATTTTTTGTAATCAATATTTCATTTTTTTCCCTTTTTTTAATTAAATTGAAAGGCAAAACTAATTACAAAACTTTCACCAAGTCACCTTATGTAAATGGAGATGCTTGTTTCAAAATCCCAATTAGTCCAAAGAGGCCTCCCCACACTTAAGTTCTAGCACAACAACTACACCGATGCTTCCCTAGACTCAAGTTGGGTGTTTTTCTTTATTTTTCACTTGGGGTTTCCATGGGTAGGTTAAGACAAGAAAATGGGTGAACAAGGCTCAAGAGGGGGTCAAACAAGAGATTCATAAAAGAGGGTAGCTTTTTGGGTTAAGTGGCTAAAGAAAAACAAAGAATATGCCCCAATCACACACATGCCATGCAATGTATTGGAAATGCTTGAAAAAGAACCAGGCAAGTTCTAGAATGACAAACAATGCAAGTATCTACACAGAAAGGAATAAAGAGTGATCAAATTAGAAGATCATCAACAAGGCTCAAAAGCTTACAGCTAGATCTAATCAGTCAATCAACATCAAGATGAAGTTCATGCTCATTGCTCATAATTGAAAATTGAGTGCCCAAAACAAAATAACTAAAATAACCAAAAAGACTAATCAACTTGCCAAATTCCAAATTTATTTTATTTTATTTAACAACCTAGCATAAACTAAAATAATAAAAACATAACAACTCAAATGTACGCAAAACAACAAAAGATATCTAAACGCAACTAAAATGGTAAAAGCATCCAAACATAAGTTCTAAACATATAACAGAAAATAGTAAACGAAACAATGTAAAGATAAATGATATAAACAAAGAGAAAAGGAAAAAAGGTCCTGTACAAGTATATCACCCCCTCCACACTTAAATAAAGCATTGTCCACAGTGCTACAAAAGAGTGTGATAAACAAAGTGCAGAGGGCGAAAAGCAGCATAAAGAAAGCTTAGTCATCTGAGGCCTCATCATCATCATCTTTAGCATGTTGGTCCTCAAAATCCAAGCCCTCTTGGTCATCAGCCTCCTCCTTTGAATCCTCCTATTGTGCACCAGCCATCTACTCCTTTAGTCGGGCTATTCTCCATATAATCCTGCGATCAGAGGCAGTAACAGTGTTGGTGATATGTTAGTGGATACTCTGTTTGAGCCCTCTGGCTCTTTCCTGCATTTGGACCTTAAGGTCCTCCATCGAAGCTAATAGCACACCATAGGGGTTATCAACTGGCGGACCCCCGCTGCAGCATCCTTTGGCACAAGGCTAGCAACTGTGACAGAAGGAAATCTGGTCTGGACGAGGTCATCAGGGAACACCTGGACGCCATAAGCTGTGGCCATCCTGGTAATGAGGACAAGGTAGGCAACCCCACTCGGACAATAGCAAAGGGGCCTCACGCATGTAGGCTAGGATTTGAGAGGGGAGATCAATCCTGCTACGCTCCACTTAGTAGTAAAGCATGAGGCCATTGTCCAGGCTAAGGTCAGAGACATGCAAGCATGGCCTGATGTGGGAAAACAGAATGCGCATCCAAGCTCTGTCCTCCAATGTCTAATAAGAACAACGGAGCAAGTTGGGCTGATTATACTGAGTGAAAACCCACTCGCTCCCTGGATGGGTGAGCCTGTCTTTGATCTCATCTCAGTTCAAAGCTTAGATGTCGTCCAGGAGCAGCTGATAGTCATCAGGTTCTCCCTCCTCTGGGTTCTCAGGCAGGGCCAATATAGTGCGATATGCTGGCAGTAGTGAGGGGAATCTGCCTCCCTTTAAGGTACAAAATCTCAGCAGAACTATCCCATAAGTTCAGATAGAACTCGCAAACCTACGAGATGTTAGCCACCGGCATGTTCTCATCTAGCAAAAATCCCCATCCTCAAGCCTCTATGTCATCAAGGACCCCCTGCAGCCTATTCTCTGGTGGGTCATCATACAAGATTTGGTTCTCAAAAAGACATGGCCTTTCGTGCATGGCCCCTTGAAAAGCCTGCTCAACAGCAATATTCTCGAACCGAAAGGGGTTTGCAGGGGGTGGGGGAACACTTGCTTCCTGAGGGGGATTCTGGGCCGGGCATTGACATTTAGGGGCCATGTACCTGAAAAAGAGAAGGAGGAGCATGAGAGGGTAGCCCACATTACGCAAAAATGCATGAAAACAAGTATTCAATAGAAATGAGGACTAAAAAAAGAAAGAATGCAGAAACAGATGTAGAACAGGGTATTGAGGCTAGTTGGAGCGAGTAAGTGCAAAACAGGGTCGCTGCAGTGACAGAGGTTCATTGCAGCGAAGGAGGGTCATGTGGTCTCACTGTAGCGATTTTGGTTCACTGCAGCGAGCATGTCTTAGTAGCAAAACAACCAAAATGAGAAGCCATCATCCCCGAATCAAGGAGAGTGAAGTGACAAATCCTATCATCAATAATAAAACTAATCAAACTACCCTAAACTAAAAAAACTACCCTAACTAACCTAATAAGATCAAAATGATAAACCTATCAGTAGTAACGAAAAGAAAAGAGTAAATTCTCACTAACAACATTAAACCAAGCAGTGGACATTGCAATGACAAAATCAGAGCATACTAAAGAAATAAAAATTAAAGAAACAGATGCAAACAGAGAAAAGAAGAGAAGAAACCTGGTTGGCATGTGAGGAAGTGTAAAACAGAGTAAGTGCCGGTGAATGATGATGGTGAAAACGAGTGTGAATAGTGAGTGTAGTGACAGTGTGTGGGTTCAGTGAATGCATGGATGGTGAGGAAAGGAATGGAGAAGGAGGTTCAGTGATGAGAATATGAAAAAATAGGGAGGACAAGGGCATGGGATCCTGATATTAGTGTGTTCTGATGGCCCATACTCGCTGCAGTGACATCTGTTCACTATAGCGAGAGCAGCGAAGTGAAACGCAGTGTTTCATTAACGCATGCTCCCTTAGAAAATTATTCTTTTCTTTTTGAATTTTTTTTTATGTGTGAGGTTCGCTGTGGCGAACCTCTTTAGCATGAGAATCCTGGCTGGAGTGAGCCTGACAGAGCTTAAGCTCTCCAGAAATGCTGATTTCCCTGATTTGATAAAAAATAACATAACATGAAGTCTAATTGAAATCAGAACCAATAAAGAAAATAAAACAAAATAAAATAGAATCAAGGAAAGAGAGAAAAGGGAAGAGAAATAGTGGGTTGTCTCCCACCAAGCACTTTGGTTTAATGTCCCTAAGTTGAACGCCTGAAACCTTCAAAGGGTGGAAGTGGCTTCCAAGGACACTTCCACTTCAACCCTTAGTTTCACTAACCCTTTCATGATAATTCTTCAAGTGGTGGCCACTCACATAGAAATTTGCTTTGGAGTATGGGTCTTCTAACTCCACAGCGCTGATTGGATGTATTCGAGTCACAAGAAAAGGCCTATCCCATCAAGAGCGCAGCTTGCCTGGCATTAAGTGCAAGCAGGAGTTATAGAGTAGCACCAATTGGCCAATTTGAAATTCCTTCCTCAGGATATTCCTATTGTGGAAAGCCTTTGTCTTTTCCTTATAAATCCGTGAACTTTCATAAGCTTCCATCCATAACTCTTCCAATTGTTGCAATTGGAGTTTCCTCTCTTGGCAAGCTTCTGTCAAGTCCATATTGCATTGCTTGACTACCCAGTAAGCTTTATGTTCAAGCTCCACAGGCAAATGACATGCCTTTCTAAAGACAATCCTAAAGGGACTCATCCCAATAGGTGTCTTGTAGGCAGTTCGATATGCCCACAAAGCATCTGGCAACTACATACTCCAATCCTTCCGTTTTGGTTTCACCACTTTCTCTATAATGTGCTTGATCTCTTGGTTGGACAGGTCGACTTGCCCGTTAGTTTGGGGTTCGTAAGGAGTGGATACTCTATGACTAACCTCGTATTTACGGAGCAAAGCCTCCATGCTTCGATTGCAAAAGTGTGTGCCTTGATCACTGATGATGGCACGTGGTGTTCCAAACCTGCAGAAGATATTTTTCCTAACAAAGTCGACAATAATTGAAGAGTCATTAGTTCTGGTAGCACTTGCTTCTACCTATTTGGAGACAAAATCAATAGCTAATAAAATGTAAACAAAACCAGAGGATACAGGGAAGGGACCCATAAAGTCAATGCCCCAAACATTAAAATTTTCACAGAACAATAAAGGTTGCTGGGGCATTTCATTCCTCCAAGATATGTTCCCTATTCTCTGACATTGATCACAAGATTTGCAAAACTCATATGAATCATTTAACAAAGATGGCCAATAGAAACCAAAATCCAAAACCTTCCTGGAAGTGTGGTGGGGCCCAAAGTGTCCTCCACACGCATCAGGATGGAGTTGAATTCTATGTCAGGTACACATTTCCTAATCACTTGGTCGAAATAAAACTTCCACAAGTATGGATCATCCCACATAAAATGTTTACAATCACTCTTAAGCTTGGCAATCTGAGATTTAGTGAGGTGTGGTGGAATGACACGACCAACCAAGAAATTAGCAATGTGGGCAAACCAAGGTGCTATATCCACATGCATCAAATGTTCATTAGGGAATGCATCACAAAGGGGAATGGGGTCAGGCTCAATATGCTCCAGCCTACTCAGATGGTCAGCAACCAAATTTTCAACTCCACTCCTACCTTTTTATTTCAATGTCAAACTCTTAAAAGAGGAGCATCCATCTGATAAAGTGGGGCTTGGCCTCAGGTTTTTTCAAAAGGTAGTTCAGAGCTGCATGATCCAAGAACACTACCACTTTTGCTCCGACCAAATAGGACCTGAATTTGTCCAGACCAAAAACAATTGCCAAAAGCTCTTTTTCAGTGGTAGTGTAGTTAGATTGTACATAATCTAAAGTCCTGGATGCATAGTAAATAGCATGAGGGATCTTACCAACCCGTTGTGCAAGCATAGCACCCAAAGCATGGTTGGAATCATCGCATATCAACTCAAAAGGAAGGCTCCAGTTAGGGGGCTGAATAACAGGCACTGTGGTTAATGCCACCTTCAAAGCTTCAAAGACTTCTTTGCATTTATCATCAAACACAAATTCTGCATCTTTTTGTAGCAAGGAAGTAAGGGGAACAGCCAGTTTGCTAAAGTCATTGATGAATCTCCTGTAAAAGCCATGTCCCGCACTCATACGAGGTAAGGTAGAGAGGAGATAACATCAATCTTAGCCTTATCCACAGAAATCCCTTTGGATGAAACGATGTGTCCTAAAACCACGCCTTGTTGAACCATAAAGTGACGTTTTTCAAAATTAAGAACAAGACGAGTTTCAACACATCATTTCAAAACCTTGATTTGGCTCTCTAAACATGAGTCAAATGAAGAACCAAAAATAGTGAAATCATCCATGAAGACCTCCATGCAACTTTCTAAGAAATCAGAAAAGATACTTACCATACACCTTTGAAAAGTGCCTGGAGTGTTGCATAACCCGAATGGCATGCGTCTGTAAGCAAAGATACGAAAGAACAGGTGAAGGTAGTCTTTTCTTGGTCTTCAGGAGCAATATGGATTTGGAAGTACCCAGAGAAGCCATCTAGGAAACAGTAATGGGATTGGCCTACCAGGCGCTCTAGCATCTGATCTATGAAAGGAAGTAAGAGGTGGCCTGGTTCAATCTCTTGTAATCAATAAAGACCCACCAGCTATTTTGGACCCTTGTAGGCACTAATTCATCCTGGTCATTCTTCACCACTGTAATGCCAGACTTCTTGGGAACGACCTGGACTAGGCTAACCTATTAGCGATCAGAAATTGGGTGTATGATACCAGCTGCCAATAATTTGATGACCTCTTTTTTGACTACATCTAATATGAGAGGATTTAAGCGCCTTTGAGATTGTCTCACAGTTTTAACACCCTTCTCCAAGAAAATACGATGAATGCATGTGGAGGGGCTAATGCCCGAGATGTTAGCTAAGGTCCACCCAATGACCTTTTTATGGCTTCTAAGAACTACAAGTAGTTTCTCTTCTTGGTCACATTTGAGGTCATTGGCAATGATCATAGGAAATTCTTCACCCTCCCCCAAATATGCATATTTCAAGTGATCGGGGAGGGGTTTCAACTCAAGGGTGGATGATGGTTGTCATGGTGGAGTGTTTGCACCTGAAACTTCATATAAACTTGAAACAAACACATCATCATACCCAGCAAAAAAAGGAATGGTAGAAAAAGTGGAATTTTCATTGGTAAGACAAGAAGTAAGAAAGATGTTGATTTTCAGGGTTAAAAGTAGAGCCATGCATTCCTAAACACACTGAAAGTTCCTAATTGTGCATTTCTGCAGAGTTTTGTGCAAAGTCACTCGCTCTAGCGAACTTTTTTCACTGCAGCGAGAGTTTTTGGATTGAGTTGTTCACTGCAGTGAAAAACATTCACTGCAACGAGCCTATAACAGCTTCTAATTCTGCAGAATTATCAGAACTTGTGAGAGGTGTGCTAACATTATGCTTTTCACATGATGGTTCAACAGTGCTGTCAATAGTATTTTCAGCTAAGGAAGCATCAATTTCAGCATACTCTTTGCACAAGTCTAATATTCCATCACAATTGGGGTATGCAAAATCATTTTCAAACTCCAACATTCTAAGAGGATTTCCCACAAGATCACCATATGCATTTTCTATCAATGAATCGATTAAGTCAATTAAAAAGCGGAATGGTTTTCTGTGGGAAATCTCATGGTATCATGCAGGTTAAATTATGCTCTCAAGTCATCACACTCTAAGGAAAGTGCACCAGCATACACATCAACTTTGGCTCTTGCAGTTTTTAAAAATGGCCTTCCTAGTATCAATGTATATTGGTGCACTTCCTCATCCTTAGCCATCTCTAAAACATAAAAATTAGCAGGAAAGATGAGATCATTTACCCTCACAAGGGCATCCTCAAGGAGTCCATCTGGCTGCTAAATGCTCTTGTTTGCAAATTGCAAGATCACTCCTGTAGGCTTCAACTCTCCCATATGAAGAGCATGATAAACTGACCAAGGCATGACATTTATTCCCGCTCCAAGAACGGCTAGAGCTTCCCTAAACTTCGTGTTCCCAATAGTGCAGTGAATGGTGAATGTGCCCAGATCTTTGTATTTCTGTGGGAGGCTGGGCTTTATGATGGAGGATACATGTAACACTCTCCTAAGATCTAAATTATTTCACCTTATTTATAATAATAATTTTAGATGATAGTTAGCTAACATAATATTTCTAGTCTATAAGTTTATGGGGAATTTTTTTTTTTAACTGCTATGAATGTTTCTTATTCATGGTCATATACTAGAGTAATGTATATCAACTATAAATCATACACCTGGTAGGCTCCCAGTAAAGAGAGGTGGGTCACAATGGACACGCTTAAATACCAAGTTTTTCCTTAGTCAGAACCTTTCCAAATTACACTTTCACAGTAATACACTTATATCCGGTGACCTAAGGGTAATTTTTAAATGCCAAGGAATATATCTTTCCTATCTTAATACTACAATTTGTTAATCAGTAATTCCCACAGTTTAGACAACCATCATTTATAGAAAACATACTTCACTGCCAACATCAATTCATAGGGTACAGTACACATTACACACTCAAAATACATAGAGAAATCTTGAATATAACAACATAACATATCAAAAGTCTAGTAATATATGGTAAAGATTCTATCTAGCACACATGATAGAATGTCATTATTTAGAAATTAAGTCCAAGGCTATATCCATTTCACTGCTAATGACGATCCATGCTATCTGGAAACATCAAAGAAAAGGGGTGAGAGAAATCTCCAAGTAGGGTGATGTTTCCAAGAGAGTCCCACAACATCCCAAAAATACTAAGAATAACGTAAGAGTACAGCAAGATACAATCTTTTAGATTAACTCAAATTATATTTTACTAGTGTCAAGAAAGATGGAAATGCATAATTACAATCATAATACAACTGTAGTAAAAGAAGTATAATGAATTATCATGACTGTACTGTAAACTCCCTTTTATAATATCTCATTCCCTTCTAATGGTTATAGTCTGCAAGGTTTGTTTCATACTGGATTTGTGAGAGCTCTCATTGCTAGGGCATCCCCTAGTCAAATCAGTGAATGTCAAGTCCTTGTCTGCTAACATGGCGGGGCCCAAGACATCACAATAATGTACACCAAGTCCTAGTTCGCTAACTTGGCGGGGCCCAAGGTGTCATTTAGCAACTGCAAGTTTAAGTGTTTACCAAGTCCTTGTCCGCAACAAGGCGGGACGAGGTATCACTTATTCATGTGTCCATTTTACATAATGCATATAGTATACACAAATTATTAAAATTTAAAAAATTTCCACATTTTCTTTGATATTCACATGTAGACCACAAGATTTTTCATATTTGCACATAAATCCTAAACAACTTAGGATTCTTAAAATATTCATAAAAACCCATATTTCTTTGTAATTATCATTGAAGCATCAAATCACACTATTATAATAAACTCACTTTCTTTATAATACAATATGCTTATCTTAGTTTTAATCATATAATAATTCAATTTCAAATATTCATATAGTAACTTTATTAATTCCATAAGTTTATGTACACACAAAAATTATTTCAAATCAATCTTTCGAAAATGTGTATGGTAAAAATATTTTTCATCTATATAAAAATATAATCATAGAGCAAAATAAAAGAGCAATAGAATCTTTCAAGAAATATTTTAAAAAGAAATAAACAAGATCATACCAATTAAAAAATCACTTCAAATAAGAAACTAGCTAATTTACATGCTATATTCCTAATAGGACCATAACTTAAATATTTGTAAATAATACTTCTTAATGTTAATAAATGTATAATCATGTCAAATATTTATAGTGCAAGGTCCATAGTCCAATGTCTAGAGTTCAAGGTCCATAGTTTGAGTCCAAATATCATGATCATAACTTGTCTTAATCAAGTCCAAGTGAGTCTTAAAGACTCATAATAGTCCATATAATATTTATAAATTCATAAGTCCATAGTAAAGGTCATGATTAATATAAATATATTTTTATGTATTTTTTATATCTTATTAAGTCTTAATGATCCCAAGAGGAAGATAACACATAAACCAAGCTAAATATTACATGCTCAAAGGTCTAAAATCCATTCATTATAATGAATTAAATAAAACACATTTTATGATTCAAAAATATTTTACAATAAATACATAATGAGATCAAAACCAAACTATATCACCTTAAAACACCACAACTTGTGGTCAAGGCTTTATTAATACATGTTTTAACTCATTAAAACAAATTTACACAATATTTAGATATTTGAAGAAAGCATAATCAAAATTTAAAATGATCTTTAATTATAATTTTCAATCATATAAGTAGACAATAAACATGCATCATATACACATAGTTTAAGTATTTTATGTCACCACTTTCAAATCATTCAAAGATATTAAAAACAATAAACATAAGTTTTGAATATTATATAGCACAACATCTTACAAGAAAATCATATATGAAGCTTAGAAGTGAAAGAAAACCCCTACTTGTCCTTGGAGCTTTGGAAACGTAGCTATACCAAGGCTAGACTAGCAACTTCCTCAACTTCTCTAAACCTTTTTTGAGGGCTAAAATTCATGTATAAGTGCTGTGAAGTGTTGCTGTTGGATGGTGATAAGAAGAGGTGATGGTTTGGAGGTGTTTTTGCTAAAACTTTATAAGTATTTTTGTGAAAAATAAAGGAAATGAAGAGAGAAATGATGACTACAATTTTTGATAGATTTTAGGTTAAAGAATGAAGTGTAGAGTTGTGTTTAGAGGTGTGCTATTTATAGAGAAAGGCTATGATTAAAATATTACTAATGTCATAATTTATTTGTCATATTTAATTAATTTAATTAATTAAATATTAAAGCTAACACTAAAAAATTTAATAAATTATCAATTATCATTTGAAGACATAATAAAATGTTAATGACATGATTTAAAGCCATTTATTAAATTTTAATATATTTACATATAATTTAATAATTAATTATTCAAAATAAGATAAACTTACTTAAACTAGTCAATCTTAATTAGGTTAATTAATCAGTAAATAATTTTATTTTTTAATCAAATATCATCATAAGGTTATTAGAGATATAATACATGGATTCAAAAAATTTATACAAATGTTTATAATTATTTGTATTTTATTTGGTATTTTACACTATTACTAGTTTTATTAGGAATTAATTAACTAATAATTTATTTAACTATCATTAAATTTTTTTTTCTTTGATAGCCCATATGTCTGAATCTTATTTCTAGTAAAGTTGTAGAGGTTGGCAAGTTGTCTTGAATGATTAATATATGAAAATGACAAATTTTACATATTTATCGTAAAGTTATATATACTAGTAATTCATAAAACAATCACAAAAATTAATTTTTAATATATTATCAAGAACACATTTTTTACCTTATTTATACATTATCTATAATTTTTATGATTTTTTGTACAATTTTTGGTATTTTTTATGTATTTTTACCTTAATTTGGCCTATTTTTAAATTAATTAATAACTAATTATCTTTAAATAAAATATATAAAAACCTTTTTGCAGCCTCCCAAGTGGATTTTGATCTGTCCAACATGATAAGGGGATAAGCTCACCATTTTTCAAAGTTTTAGTCAAAAATAGTTACCTTTGAATAATATGTCATAAAATATCTTTCACTTTTAAATATATTATTATTATTTGTTTTTTATGAGACTGAGTTCTAAACTATTCTAGGACTTATTTAAGAGTATTAGTGAGATTAATCAAGATTTATAAAAATTACCTTAAAGCTCAAGTAGTTAATTAGATATTTTAAGCTTTATTTAATACAAAATTAATTAATTAAAGATCAATGTGATTTTTAATAATTTCCATTATCAAATTGAGAGTCCCATTTCATGGTCCTCTTTATCTAATATCATAACTTAGTTAAAAAAAAAATTTTAGAAGACTTAGAGTTATTTTATAGGATTTTTAGAGTTTATTTTACACCCTAGGTTTGGTTATTTTTGTGTAATTATACTAATATTATACAAATTTACTAAATATTGATATTTATCATCAAAATTTTCTTTAAAATATATTTATAATTTTTTCATTTTTTTAAAAATAATTTTATGACACTTTTTAAGCTTTTCTAAGGTTTTTGTTAGCTTTTTCTATAGCCAATTATACTATAAGCTTATTTTCTATCATTAATGGCATTTTTGTAATTTTACAACAAAAAGTTACACTCTTCTATAGTCGATGATTATCCCTAAACATTTTAAAAAATCCTTACACTATCTAAATGAAAATTTATAATGTAATGTTATATTAAGAAAAATTGAGGATATTACATTTCTCCCTTCCTTCAAGAAATTTCATCCTCAAAATTTGATTACCTTAATTAAAAATCTCCGAATAGTCTTTCTGAAGATCCTTTTCATTTTCCCACGTTGCTTGTTCGGGAGTCAATCCTTCCCACAGGACTTTACCAAAGAAATCATCTTACCACCTCTGAGTTCCTTCAAGCTTTTATCCAAAATCTGAACAGGTTTAACCTCATATGTTAAATCATCTCTTAATTGAACACGGTCATTCTGGAGTATATGTGAAGGATTAGGGGAATATTTCTTTAATTGAGACACGTGGAAGACATCATAAAGGTTCGACAAGTTTGGGGGAAGAGAAAGACGATAGGCAACAGAACCATTCTAGTTCAAAATTTGATAAGGACTAAGAAAATGAGGACTCAACTTCCTAATTTTTAGAGCTCTACCCGGTCCTGTCATAGGAGAAATCCTTAAAAATACGTGTTCACCCTCTTGGAATTCTAGAGGCTTCCTTCTTTTATTAGCATAACTCTTTTGCCGACTCTGTGCAGCTTGCAATTTATTCCTAATAAGCTTGATCTGGTTAGTAGTTCTTTAGACAATTTCAGGTCCTAGCATTTTCCTTTCACCAACTTCATACCAACATAATGGGGATCTACACTTCCTACCATATAAAGCCTCAGATGGTGCCATTCCAATATTGGAATGATAACTGTTGTTATACGAAAACTCTATTAATGGTAGGTAACGATCCCAATTTCCTTATTTTTCTAAGACACAATCTCTCAACATATCCTCTAAGGTCTGTATGGTTCTCTCAGATTGCCTATTAGTCTAAGGATGATAAGCAGTACTAAGTCGTATTCTAGTACCAAAAGCTCTTTGTAATGTTCCCTAAAACCTAGAGGTGAACCTAGGATCTCTGTCAGAGACAATATTGGAGGGCACACCATGGAGTCTAATAATCTCATTAATGTACAATTGAGCTAGTTTAGATAGTGAATAGGTAGATCTAATGGCTAAGAAATGAACAGATTTAGTCAATCTATCCACTATATCCCAAATTCCATCATGTCTCAAAGATGTCTTAGGCAATCCCATCGCAAAATCTATGACTATGTTGTGCCACTTTCATTCAAGGATTTCTAAGGGTTGGAGCAAGCCTGAGGGTTTTTGATGTTCAATTTTGATTTTTCTAACAAACCAGGCACATTGCCACAAATTCTGCTATATCCCTCTTCATCCTTGGCCACTAAAAGAATTGTTTAATTTCTTGATACATTTTGGTAGCTCCAGGGTGTATGGTATACCTACTATTGTGTGCTTCATCTAAAATTAATTTCCTTAGATTTCCCACACTAGGTACACATAACCTGTCATGGTATAACAATGCTCCATCCCCAGCAATACAAAAGTCCTTTTGTTCTCCCTTAATTACCAACTCTTTGTAGGATTGCAAAAGTTGGTCCTCCTGCTGACCTTCAATGATCTGTTTCCTAAGGTTATTTTCTATCTTCAAATGATTCAAATTGAAATGGTCTGCCTCTATGATTACTTCAAGGTTCAAGTCTTTAAATTTTTCTAATAATTCCTATTCCTTGACAATCAAACTTACAACATGTAGAGATTTTCTACTGAGTGTATCGGCAACTACATTGGCCTTACCTAGGTGGTATTTAACTTCAAAATCATAATCCTTCAAAATTTCTAACCACCTTCTTTGTCTCAAATTCAACTCTTTTTGGTCAAACAAATACTTCAAACTCTTATGTTCAGTGAAAGCCTCAAACTTAACACCATACAATTAATGTTTCCATATCCTAAAAGCAAAAACTATAGCTACTAACTCCAAGTCATGGGTAGGTAGTTCTCCTCATGTAGTCTTAGCTTCCTACAAGCATAAGCTACTACTTTTCCTTCTTGAATTAAGACACAACCCAAGCCTTTTCTAGAGACATCACTATACACCACAAAATTCTTTTTCGGGTTAGGGACAACCAAAACTGGGGCAGATATGAGCCTATGTTTTAACTCTAGAAAACTAGTTTCATACTCAGGTGTCCACACCAACAGTTTTCCTTTTCAGGTCAACTTAGTCAAAGGTAAAGCTAACTGTGAGAATTCTTGGATAAACATCCTGTAATATCCTGCAAGTCCTAAGAAACTCCTAATCTCAGTTACCATCTTAGGTTTCTCCCAAGATAACACAGCTTCTACCTTACTAGGATCCATAGACATTTCATTTTCATTGATCACATGACCTAAGAATTTTACTTCTTTTATCTAGAAATCACATTTCTCTAGTTTTGCATATAATTGATTCTCCTTCAATATTTGTAAAACTATTCTCAAATGCTCCTCATGTTCTTTCTTAGTCTTGGATTAAATTAAAATATCATCAACAAACACCACTATAAATTTATCCAAGAAAGATCTAAAAATCCTGTTCATATAATCCATGAAAATAACTGGAGCATTAGTCAAACCAAAAGGCATCACCAAAAACTCATAATGTCCAACCCTAGTCCTAAAAGAAGTCTTAGGTATATCTTCTTCCTTAACCCTAATTTGGTGATATCCTAACCTTAGGTCTATCTTAGAGAACACTTTAGCTCTTGTCAGTTGATAAAAAAGGTCCTCAATCCTAGGAAGGGGATACTTATTTTTAGTGGTAACTTTATTCAATTGATGATAATCTATCCACAACCTTAAGCTACCATCCTTTTTCTTTACAAATAACACCGGTGCTCCCCAAGGTAAGACACTAGGTCTAATGAATCCTTTCCCTAATGGATCCTCCATCTATTTCTTCAATTCGCTCAACTCAAGAAGTGACAATCTATAAGGTGCTATGGATATGGGACCAGTAGCAGGCAAGAGGTCGATAGAAAACTCTATCTCTCTCTTAGGAGGTAAATTCTCAATATCAGGAGGAAATATTTGAGGGAATTCTCTCACTATAGGGATATCTTTAATCTTTAGTTGATCATTTGCCTCTGATTCCAATGAGCATAGTAAAACACATCCTAGGGTTTGGTTAGTTAAACATTCTCCTATTTGACTGGCTAAGGATTCGACAGTCTCTACTAAGGAAGTTACAAGAGTATTTTGGCTAAAGAACTGTATGGTTTTATCATGGCACTTTAGAAAGATATCGTTATCAGATAACCAATTCATACCTAGAATAATATCAATATCATTCATAAGTAAACAAATAAGGTCAACACTAGAACAATGAGAAACCAATTTGAATATGACAGTCTAAACAAACAGAAGAAATCAAAATTCTACTCCCGATGGGTGTAGAGACAATCAGGTCATATGATAAGGTAGACATGGGTAATTCAAGTTCATTTGCACAAGTTTGAGAAATAAAAGAGTGAGAAGCTCCAGAATCAAATAGTGCAATTAATGTTTTATTATTTAAAATGCATGTACCCTGCATCAATTTAGGATTTTGAGTCGCTTCTTGAGTGCTCAGGGCAAAGATTCTTCCTTTGGCTTCTTGAGTACTCAAGACAAAGACTCTTCCTTTAGCTTGAGGCCTCTAGTTGGAAACTTCTCCCTTATGCTGATTCTGAGGACATTCACGTGAGTAATGTCCCTATTTTCCACATGTGAAACAAACACTTTTTCCTTTCAAACATGGCATATTTCCATGATTTTTCCCACATTTTTCACAAACAAGAGATGGAGCAGGTATAGGGAATGATCTAGGTAGTGGCAAAGGCCATTTTCCTCTATATGTGTTTCTCCTTGGCTGATTCTAGTCTTGGTTCAATTTGCAGTTCTTGTTCTTTTGAAATTGTGGTGGGATGAATCTACTTTTATCTTTGTCTCTTTTTCTTGTAAACATATTCTGACATTCAGCCGCCAAGTCCTTAATCTTTTGTTCAGCAATTCTGCATTTATTCACCAATAGGGCAAAATTCCTAATTTCCATAGTACTCATAGCATTCTTTAGTTCAGGATTCAAACTATCCTCAAATTTCATTACTTTCCAAGCTTCATCTGGATTGAATTTTAGATAAGATGAGAACTTGGCCAATTCTTCAAATTTTGATACATATTGTCCAACGGTCATATTTCCTTTCTTCAGCTATAGGAATTCAGTCTCCTTATGGTTCTTTACACTTATTGGAAAATATTTTTCCAAAAAGGAAGCTTTGAATTGTTCCCATGTGAGAGGAACTTCTTGTGCCTCTAATAAAGGCTTAGTGCCCCTCCACCAGTGCTTAGCCTCACCAACAAGCAGATAGGTGGCATAAGTCACCTTCTACTCATCGGCACACACCATGGCCTCAAATATCTTTTCTATATGCATCAACCAATTTTCAGCTATAGTTGGGTTATATTCTCCTCTGAAGGAAGAAGGTTGCATCTTTTTAAATTTAGTTAGCCTATAAAATTGAGGGTGCAAACCTGTTGCATCTCCTTGACCATTGCCATTCCCATTTCTAGCTCCATTCTCTTCCATCTGCTACAGCATCCTATTAGTCAACATCACTTGTTCCCTAATTGCTACAGCCATATTTTCCAAGGCATTTCTATCTTCTTTTCCTCCATTAGGAGAACAAATCTTTGTCTTGTTTACATGTTGTTTCTGCATACATAGTTACGTATTGAGGTGATCAAGCTCAATATTCCTACCTAGCAGCTAGAAACAATTACCACACAAAACAAACCAATATAAAGAAAACCCTATATATAGGAATATGATATGTACGAATTCCACCTAATGACAGTTATCTTCCGAGGAAAACTACTCTGAGACCACTAATGTAACACTCTCTTAAGATCTAAATTATTTCACCTTATTCATAATAATAATTTTAGATGATAGTTAGCTAACATAATATTTCTAATCTATAAATTTGTAGGGATTTTTTTTTAACTGCTATGAATGTTTCTTATTCATAGTCATATACTGGAGTAATGTATATCAACTATAAATCATGTACCTGGTAGGCTCCTAAGAAAGAGAGGTGGGTCACAATGGTCACGCTTAAATACCAAGTCTTTCCTTAGCGAGAATCTTTCCAAATTGCACTTTGTCAGTAATACACTTACATCTAGTGACCTAACGGTGATTCTTAAACAACAAGGAATATTTCTTTCTTATCTTAATACTACTATTTGTTAATCAGTAATTCCCACAGTTTAGACAACCATCATTTATAAAAAAAAAACATACTTCACTGCCAACATCAATTCATAGGGTACAGTACACATTACACACTCAAGATACATAGAGAAATCTTCAATATAATAACATAACATATCCAAAGTCTGGTAATATATGATAAAGATTCTATCTAGCACACATGATAGAATCTGATTATTTAGAAATTAAGTCCAAGGCTATATCCATTTCACTACTGATGACAATCCATGCTATCTAGAAACATCAAAGAAAAGGGGTGAGAGAAGTTTCCTAGTAGGGTGATATTTTCGAGTCCCACAACATTCCAAAAATACTAAGAATAACGCAGGAGTGTAGCAAGATGTAATCTTTTATATTAACTCAAATTATATTTTACTAGTGTCAAACAAGATGGAAATATATAATTACAATCATAATAAAACTGCAGTAAGTGGAGTATAATGAATTATCATGAGTGTACTGTAAACTCTTTTATAATATCTCGTTCCCTTCTAATGGTTATAGTCTGCAAGGTTTATTTCATATTGGATCTATGAGAGCTCTCATTACTAGGGCATTCCCTAGTCAGATCAGTGAATGCCAAGTCCTTGTCTGCTAACATGGCGGGGCCCAAGACATCATTACAATATACACCAAGTCCTAGTCCGCTAACTTGGTGGGGTCTGAGGTGTCATTTAGCAACTGCAAGTTTAAGTGTTTACCAAGTCCTTGTCCATTACAAGGCAGGGCCCGAGGTACCACTTATTCATGTGTCCATTTCACATATTGCATATAGTATACACAAATTATGAAAATTACAAAAAATTTCCACATTTTGTTTGATATTCACATATAGACCACAAGATTTTTCATATTTGCACATAAATCCCAAACAATATAGGATTCTTAAAATATTCATAAAAAGCCATATTTCTTTATAATTATCATTGAAGCACCAAATCACGTTATTCTAATAAACTCAATTTCTTTATAATAAAATATGCTTATCTTAGTTTTAATCATACAATAATTCAATTTCAAATATTCATATAGTAACTTTACTAATTCCATAAGTCTATGTACATATAAAAATTATTTTAAATCGATCTTTAGAAAATGTGTATGGTAAAAATATTTTTCATCTATATAAAAATATAATCATGGAGCAAAATAAAAGAGCAATAGAATCTTTCAAGAGATATTTTTAAAAGAAATAAACAAGATTATACCCATTAGAAAATTACTTTAAGCAAGAAACTAGCTAATTTACATGCTATATTTCTAATGGGACTATAACTTAAATCTTTGTAAATAATATTTCTTAATGTTAATAAATGTATAATCACATCAAATATTTATGGTCCAAGTTCCATAGTCCAATGTCCATAGTTCAAGGCCTATACTTTGAGTCCAAAGATGATGATCATAAATTGTCTTAATCAAGTCCAAGTGAGTCTTAAAGACTCATAATAGTTCATATAATATTTATAAATTCATAAGTCCATAGCAAAGGTCATGATTAATATAAATATATTTTTGTGTCTTTTTATATCTTATTAAGTCTTAATGGTTCCAAGAGAAACATAACACATAAACTAAGTTAAATATTACATGATCAAAGGTTTAAAATCCATTCGTTATAATGAATTAAATAAAACACTTTTTATGATCAAAAATATTTTACAATCAATACATAATGAGATCAAAACCAAACTATATCACCTTAAAACACCACAACTTATGGTCAAGGCTTTATTAATTGAAAATACATGTTTTAACACATTAAAATAAATTTACACAATATTTAGATATTTGAAGAATGCATAATCAAAATTTAAAATGATCTTTAATCATAATTTTCAATCATATAAGTAGACAATAAACATGCATCATATACACATAGTTTAAGTATTTTATGTCACTACTTTCAAATCATTCAAAGATATTAAAAACAATAGACATAAGTTTTGAATATCATATAGCACAACATCATACAAGAAAAATCTTATATGAAGCTTAGAAGTGAAAGAAAATCTCTACTTGTTCTTAGAGCTTTAAAAACGTAGCTACATCAAGGTTAGACCAACAACTTCTTCAACTTCTCTAAACCTTTTCTAAGGGCTAAAATTCATGTATAAGGGCTGTGAAGTGTTGGTGTTGGATGGTAATAAGAAGAGGTGATGGTTTGAAGGTGTTTTTGCTAAAACTTTATAAGTATTTTTGTGAAAAATAAAGGAAATGAAAAGAGAAATGGTGACTGCAATTTTTGATAGATTTTAGGCTAAAGAATGAAGTGTAAAGTTATGTTTAGAGGTGTGCTATTTATAGAGAAAGGCTAGGATTAAAATATTACTAATTTCATAATTTGTTTGTCATATTTAATTAGTTTAATTAATTAAATGTTAAAGCTAACACTAAAAACTTTAATAAATTACCAATTATCATTTGAAGACATACTAAAATGTTAATGACATATTTTAAGTCATTTATTAAATTTAAATATATTTACATATAATTTAATAATTAATTATTCAAAATAAGATAAACTTACTTAAACTAGTCAATCTGAATTAGATTAATTAATTAGTAAATAATTTTATTTTTTAATCAAATATCATCATAAGGTTATTAGAGATATAATACATGGATTCACAAAATTTATACAAATTTTTATAATTATTTATATTTTATTTGGTACTATTACTAGTTTTATTAGGAATTAATTAACTAATAATTTATTTAACTATCATTAAATTATTATTATTATTTTCTTTGACAGCCCATATGTCTGAATCTTGTCTCTAATAAAGTTGTAGAGGTTGGCAAGTTATCTTGAATGATTAATATATGAAAATAACAAATTTTACATATTTATCTTAAAGTTACATATACTAGTAATTCATAAAACAATCACAAAAATTATTTTTTCTTAATATATTATCAAGAACACAATTTTACCTTATTTATATGTTATCTATAATTTTTATGAATTTTTTGTAAAATTTTTTTGTATTTTTTTATGTATTTTTACCATAATTTGGTCTATTTTTAAATTAATTAATAACTAATTTTCTTTAAATAAAATGTATAAAAAAAATTTTGCAGCCTCCCAAGTGGATTTTGATCTATCCAACATGATAGGGGGAAAGCTCACCATTTTTCAATGTTTTAGTTAAAAATGGTTACCTTTGAATAATATGTCATAAAATATCTTTCACTTTTCAATATATTATTATTATTATTATTATTATTATTATTATTATGAGACTGAGTTCTGAACTATTTTAGGTGTTATTTAAGAGTATTAGTGAGATTAATGAAGATTTATGAAATTTATCTTAAAGCTTAAGTAGTTAATTAGGTATTTTAAGCTTTATTTAAGATAAAATTAATTAATTAAAGATCAATGTGATTTTTAATATTATCCATGGCCTAATTGAAAGTCCCATTTCGTGGTCCTCTTAAAAAAAAAATTATAAGACAGAGTTATTTTATAGGATTTTTGGAGTTTATTTTACACCCTAGGTTTGG
Organism: Dalbergia cochinchinensis; assembly: GCA_031216125.1. NCBI lineage: Eukaryota > Viridiplantae > Streptophyta > Magnoliopsida > Fabales > Fabaceae > Dalbergia > Dalbergia cochinchinensis. The sequence continues at coordinate 53,969,000 of CM062377.1, forward strand.
TTATTTTTGTGTAATTATACTAATATTATAAAAATTTACTAAATATTGATATTTATAATCAAAATTATCTTTAAAATATATTTATAATTTTTTTCATTTTTTTAAAAAAAATTTTATGATACTTTCTATACTTTTCTAAGGTTTTGTTTAGCTCTTTTTACAGCCAATTATATTATAAGCTTATTTTCTATCATCAATGGCATTTTTATAATTTTACAATAAGAAGTTACACTCTTCTATAGTCTATGATTATCCCTGAACATTTCTTACCTAAAAAAAATCCTCACACTATCTAAATAAAAAGTTATAATGTAATGCTATATTAAGAAAAATTGATGATGTTATAATACATGCACTCCCAAATTCACTTTCTCATTTCCTTTAAGTCTCCGCTTGATGGTGCACAATTCCTTCAAAAACTTGGCATATTTTGGAATTTGCTTAATTGCATCTGGGAGAGGTATGTTCACCTTAACCTTCTTGAATGTCTCCAACAAGTTCTTGTCTAGCTCAACTTTAGTTGGACTTTTTGATGAAATGGCCTTCTGAGGGAAAGTTAATGAGATAGGGGTTGTCTCTTCAGCAGCTAGAGTCACAATTGGTTGCTTATTTCCATCAGTTACAAGTGCATCCTCTTCAACCACTTCCTTTGGTTCCTCTCGTTTCTCCTCTTCATATGGGTTCTTAGCTTCAGGTAGGACCGTCCCAGATCTTAGGGTGAGAGAACTGACATTTCCCTTAGGATTTGGGATGGTCTGAGATGGAATCTGTGATGAAGTAGGTTGTTGAGCCTGGGAAGAAGAGCTCTTCATCTGATTAAACTCAGTCTACATCTCTAATAATAACTTGATCATCTCTTGCATGGTTGGTTGATCTGAAACTACTGCTGGAGGTGGTAATGCAGGAATCTAAGGTAGTAGTGGAAGCTGTGGCTGTGGCTGTCTCTGATGGGGTGGCTGGTACCCCTACTATTGCTAAAATGAGGGTTAATTCTAAAATTACTGATTTGATGAATTCCCCCACGTCATGTTTGGGTGATTTCTCCACCCTAGGTTGTATGTGTTGCTATAGGGATTGTATTGCTGCTGGTTCTGAGGTCTCCCAGGAAAAACATTTGCAGCAGAAATATTAGATGAATCCTCTATCAATTGAGGGCAAGCATCAATAGTATAAGTGTGACAAGAACAAATGCCACATGCCATGGCTGGTATAGGGTGAGCTGGGAGTTGCACCTGACCCAATGTCAGCTGCTTCATGAACTCGGAAAGCTCCTGAAGAGTTTGCTTCAAAGCTAGAAACTCTGACTGAGCCACTTCATGCACACTCCTAGTACCTGAGGTGGCTCTAGACCTAAATTGCTGTGAATTTTCTACCATGTTCTCTATTAGGGCCCTTGCTGCAGCTGGAGTCCTATCCACTAGAGCACCTCCATTGGCTACATCAATCATACTCTGATCCATGGGTATCAAACCCTCATAGAAGTACTAGATAAGCAGCTGCTCAGAGATCTAGTGATGAGGGCAGGTAGCACACAGTCTCTTAAACTTCTCCTAATACTCATAAAGTGTTTCCCCTTACAATTGCCTTATCTTGCAGATGACCTTTCTGATGGTGGCAGCTCTAGATGCTGGAAAGTACTTCTCCAAGAAAATCCTTCTCAATCCAGCCCAACTATTTGCTGCTCCATTTGGAAAGTAGAAGAACCAATCTTTGGCATTTCCCTCAAAAGAGAAAGGGAATACCCGTAGCTTCACCTGGTCCTTATCTACCCCAAGTAGTCTCATGTTCAAACAAACAACATGGAATTCCTTGAGGTGCTTTTGTGGATCTTCACCCGCAACGCCATGAAACTTCGGAAGTAGATGTATGAGCCTGGATTTGAGCTCAAACTCCACCTCCAACTCAGGATAAATGATTCCCAAGGGTTGCTGAAACATATCAGGAGCTGCACCTTTAGAGTTCTTCCTTGGTCAGCCATGTAGTCTGAGCTCCTTGCGACACTAACAGAAGAATCAGAAAGTTCAGGAAAAGTATAAACAGTTTCTAAATCTAAACTAGAGTTAAGAGGAAAAATTTCAGATGGTTCCCCAGGAATGAACAACTGTCTCTTAGTCTATCTCAATTGCCTAAGAGTCCTTTCAATTTCAGGATCAAAGCGGGCTAACTGAGGAACCAACATAAAAAGATAAAATAACAAAAACAAAAAAATAACTACTATTTTTGGATTTTTTTTCTTAAAAAGAGGAAAATGAAAGAAAACAAGAAAATAAATATTCACAAATTCACAATATAAACATAACTAAAAAGCACAAAAGTCCCCGGCAATGGCGCCAAAAACTTGGTAGCTAGCCATCATTAACACCAAGTTTAAAATGAATTTTAAGTTCCCCAAACCGAGTTATACAAGCACCTAGATAGTGGTGTACAACCTGGGTCATCTCACAAGGAAAACTAAACTAATTAGTTGGAATTAAGAGGTAGTTTTGTTGCATGAAATTAAAATCAAAATAACAAGCAATTGAAATTAACAATAAAAAGGGAAGCTAGCCTAGGGGATTCTCAAGCTAGGAAGTGCTAATCATCAACATTACAAAATATCAAACACTTGGTAAGGAACTATGTACTAATCATGAAATCACATAAATAGCTAACAATTCTCCTTAAAGTCAATCAACTAGAGGATAACATGAGCACATACACTTAAATAATTTCAATCACAATACCTAAATGTATGAACCAATTAAAATACCAATTGCCATAGTTCAATCCTCAATCAAGAATTATCTCTATTCTCCTAGTTAACTAAATACTCAGTAATCAATCAATTAGCATGCATTCAATCAAGAAGCTAGATTAAATATGCTCACAAATCATGCTTACATACACAAAACAATACTAACTTAACATGCATATGAATCATAAACATGAAAAGAAAGGAAAAACATAAAGAAAAAGAGAACAACACTAAGCATTTGCATTCAAACCAACAATATTTCAAAACACAACTCTAGCTCTTGAATCCCTTGAGCTAGCAAAAACACTACTCCTCCATGAAAGAGGTTGCAAATAGAAAATGATAAAGGGTGCTAGAATCAGAAATGAAAATCTGCATAAAAGATAAACTAAGCTAAGTGAATTAGTGTGTTCTTCAAAGAAGAGAGGAAGAAAAAAGAGAGTTCTCTCTAAAACCTAGTCCTATTTCTTAATTTGGCAAAGAATGTCTCGATTTTTGTGCGACAGAGCTTTACGTCATCATAAAATTTGCTAAAAAGGGGCCTAAATGGTTCAAAATTACAAAATTAAACTTTCAGATTCGGTCCCGCTATGCTCGTTGCAGCGAACGAGCTTGAAAACTCCACGGGCGCTACTTCTCGCACTCATTACAGCGAGTGATGTTTGCTATAGCGAGGATGTCTTTATTTTTGGGCAAGCTGTGTCTTTCACGCTCTCTACAGTGACTAATGCTTGCTACAACGAGGCTGTCCGCGCAAACAGCTTCTCACTCTTCTCTCCATGTGTGCTCTAATCTTCACTCCAAGCACTATCAACGATGATTCTTCAGATGACCATGAACTTCCTTGCAAGAAAGAAAATTCGCAAGAAACATAAACCAAAATTATGCAAAAGTCACATAAAAGAAAACACCTAACAAAATTGAGTGCAAGGAGGATTATATACAAAAGTTAGCAAACTCAAGGAAATTAAACCCAAAAATAATGCAAAAGCACTAAGTGTAAAAGGGAAAATATTTACAAAAAGAGCACTTATCAATTTCTATGGATGGATTAGTTTCGATTTTCATGCATGACACTGAATAGAGACTAAGGAAGTTTAGAAATTGAGGACTCTAAGTCCATGTGGCATCAGTCAATGTTAGAAGTAAGAAAAAGAGAAATAGAGTAAGGACAAAAGCTGACCCTTAACACCTTCTATCCTTAAGAGCTCACGTGCACACCTGGCGGTGGAGCGTAGCTATCCACCTAGGACTTGCACTATGGAAAGGGCTACACTGAGAAGTAGAGCCACCCAATGTAAGTGTCATGATAGATGCCTTCTGCTGCCTCTATGGGAAAGGGTCGCCCTAGGAGGCGAAGCCGTCCAGACATAACAAATGGCATCCCTAGCTAGAGTAATGGTGTGGTCGCCTTCAAGATGGCAATGCCACCCAATTATCAGCTACATAGCTAGAGTATCATGCCAACATGTTCTGAGCATGCATGCCTATCCTAGTAGCGCTATGCAGTTCAAGCATCCTATCTCTTTGATCTTCATAATGCGTAAATTCAGATTTAGGGACCAAATCTCCCTTAAGGTCCCTAGATAAGTCAAATATGGCCTTAAGGTCCCCCGAGATCCACCCGTGTTGTTAGGAAGGCCTTCGACACATGAAAATAACAAAAATAATGCAAAATATACATTCCAGTGATTGCTACAGTGGTGTTTGGTGCGATTGCACTTGTAGCACGTTCGCAAGTGATCGCTATAACGATCACAAACCATAGCAATGTCAACCTTAGAGAGACTGCTATAGCAACCAGGCTATTCAAATCATGGAGTCTTCATTATTGAAAATACATAGCGCTGATACAGAGGACCAGGAATTTGTCCTAACCCTTCACTTTGATACAGAGGACCAGGAATTTGTCCTAACCCTTCACTTAAATGCACAGGAAAAGGTGGCCCAAAATCAACCTGTTTCCTAAATAAAATGGACTCACTTGAGATGTGAGGAACTCGACGATGCGGCCTTTGTAGAGATGAGGGCCACAGTTGTAGCCGATGTCCACATGCTCCTAGTCCTAGTTCATAGTGTTAGTTTTACCTCCATGTTTTTGCTTTTTATATTTCTTAAAATTCCTATTCGTAATGACTTGTCAGCCTACCTCCAATTTTTTTCTTTTTAGGATAAATGGATTGCTATCCTCTCTATTTATATCAAAACTAAAAATGATTTATCAACTTGTAATATTTTTATTCTGTTTGTAATGGATTGTCATCCTCTATTTATATCCTGTTTGCAATATTAGATTTTTTATGTGAAAGATTAGTTTTTAACAAAAGATAAAAGAAGTACATGTCATATAAAAAAAAGAAAGAGAAATCAAACCCAATCATAATTGCATTAATGACTATTTTCCCTTGGGTAGCTTTTTTCCTGAAACGGTCAATCTAATGGGTTCAAAAATAGTTTTTGTAAACTTGACCCCACCCTCTCATCCAATATGGGAGAAGGCTATTGCATCTCCTACGCCTCTCTCTCCCTCTCCCTCTCTCATCCATGCTTCCCTCTTCTTCTTCTCCATCATCTCATGCAATCTTAGGCTTTGCCATATGGCCAGATGTAGATGATCCCACTAACCCCATCCCTTGCTCTGTCTGAACCTATTCCATCATTGGTGTCCATTGATTAGCCGAGGAAAGTATTGGCTGAGCAAAAATCTCATATACAACTAGTCTGTATATATCTTCCCATTGATTTGCCTCGTTATTTAAGTCAAAGAGGCATCAGGGTGCAGACTGGGCTTCATCAATGTTGATTTCATAATTTCCCCTAAACTGTTATCAATAGACCTTTTACTTCGACTCAAAATGCTTCTTGAACCATGACGACTGTCCTTTGCATCTAAGGACATTCAAGCTGGTTCCAAATTATGTTAACTCTGTACATGCGAGGACTGTTGATTCAACCATTGATCAACCTCATCATTCAAAACTTGTAAGGACACAACGCCCTCCTATTGATGAGGGGATAGTAAGGGCACATGAAATGGTGGGCACTGTAGGAATGGCTAGTATAGTGGGAATGGCAAGTACAGTGGGAATGGTGGGTCATGATATGGGAATGGCTACTCATAGGGAAACGGTTGGTGCTCATGGTGTGGTGGCTCATGGTGCAATGGCTCATGGTGCTGGGGGATTGGTTGCTAGTGTATCTGAGGGGACAACCATAACCAATTTATCGCGTACTATATATGCTAGTCACGATGTTGATTTGAAGGAATATATTGATTAGTAGGTTGTCCCTGTAGTAGACATTAATAACGGGTCTCCCACAATGTGACCCACTCATGGTGCTTCTCCCTCCAATCAGTTAGTTTTCTTCCTTGTAAATTTTTATTAGCGATTGCCCTAAATTACGAGGTGGGAGAGGAATCTGTTGATCAAGTCCAAATTGGCGCATCACACTGTCAAAAGCATGCCACTCTATGACCTCAAAACATATAAGTGGGCTAATAGTTGATGATATCATACGTTCAGCCTACACATCATCTGGAATTTGAGCATTAATTACTGGATCCATATATGGTTGCCACACAAACTACATTAATAAAAAACTTACATAAGTTCCAAATAATAATTAATTTAATATTAAAAGAAATTTTTTGATATATTAGTATTTTCTTGATGAAATTCCATTTGATCCAATATAAGTCTAATAGTAGGGACATTATTGTACGGATTATTGCATTTATATCGTGGCTCTTTCCACCTATGAAATTTTTTATTTAGAAAAGATTTTTTATAACAGACTTACTTATTTAAAGCATTTTTACCTGAGAGTAAGAGGAAAAGCAACTGGCATGCTTGCCAAAGGATCCAACTATGGGAGTCGCTGCCATGCCCACACTTGCAACAGTGCCATGCTACCAGCAATATCTCGTGCACTCTTACGTGTGGCATGATCTAATCCTTGATAAAGCACAGTGAGGCATGCCAAGCCCCAACTATACCATCTAATTTCATCCAAATTTTCAAGAAGCTACAAGAACTTCCCATGAACCATGTTTGTGCTTTTATTTGGCATTAAGAAATACCCCAATAAAGCTAGTATATAACTACGAACATTAAATGTTTTTAGCTCATCAAAATTTGTGTCAAGCCTATTTATATAATATGAAAGCCATTCAAATTTTATTTCTCCCGCCACAACATCGGTCACATCTGGCCGACCACCAAGCAGTTGTTCGCACATATTCTGTGTGTTAGCTCCAAAACCCTTGCGCTTATGTGTTTTAAATGACAACAAAATCAATTCAAAGAAAATACTTTGAAGAACGACTGATATCTTTATTGAGTTTCTTGTAAGATTATAACAAGTATCTATAATTTATCAAGAACAAGGCTTACTCAAATGAGTATATATATTTCACTATGCATGTGTTAACATGTTACAAGATTTGTTATAAAATAGAAGCAAAATTATATTCTTATCTAAGCTGTTGATAGCTAACGATTAGAAGAAGGCTACAACGCTGCAAGAAACCAAGGAAAGAGATTTTAGAAAGTAGCATAGCACATCAGAAAGTACTCTCAAGATGAAGATATCAGAATATGTCCATATGCAATGTGTTACTTAATCTTCAATCATTACAATCGCAAAGAAATCATCATAAAGAAGATTTGATTGAATATCAGAAAGTGAAACAACTATTCAGGGGCTGATTACGTACATCAGAAAGTTTACTTGTAAGTGGAGCAAAGAATGCTATAGGAAAGGGAGGGAAATTTAAAATTCAAATTTCAAATTATCAAGTCAACCCTAGTTTCAAACTGGCATGTCATCTTTTCTGCCTTGTTGATCAACTACCCTAGCTTCATGAAGGAAGAGTTCAGAAAGCTTGCTCAGAAAGTAGAAAAGTAGTTTCTGATAGAAGATCAGAAAGCTCATATTTACTATGGCTTCTACAATCGATGTGATAGTTCTGTCACCCTTTCTTCTAGTTGTTCTTTTCAAGACACAACAGATGTTTAACACGTGTCACTTGAAGAACTGATCTATGGCAACAGTCACAAAGAAAGACCACTATATAAGCAGATGCTAAACTTGAAGAACGTTGAGAGATTTGAAGATTCAAGAGAGGAAACTCTGCAAAAATCTCTTCCCACTTCCTGGAACATTTTATCTTTATCATGTAATCAGTTTTATCCTTGAAGTGTAAAGAAAATCTTCCTTCTACATTGTTAGCTAGATTTAAGCTCTTCCTCTGGAAGAAGTAGATGAAGGAAGTCATTCAAGTTTTCCCAAGAACTTTTTATGTTCATGTTAAGGAAACTTGATTGTAGGTTAGTTTGAGTGGCAACCCAAACACTTAACCTTTGTATCCTCGATCCAGTAGTGATCACTGTGAGATGGCTTTTTGAAGCTATTAACTATGCTTCCGTGGCACTTCAAGTTTTATCCTTGATAGTAATCTTGTTCAAAAGCTTTAGAAAACAGAAAAGGATCTATGCACTATTCAACCCCCCTTCTCGTGCACATCTTCACCTACATTGTGGTCGTGCCATTAGTAAATCCTATGACCGGTAAACCATCTATGCGAAGTCCCAGTAAAATGGTAACATCCTCCAATGTCACTAAGCACTCCCCAATTGGAAGGTGAAATGTGTGAATTTTTGGTCTCCACCTTTCTACTAAAGCACTTATTAGAGGTCTATCTATCTCTATTTCAAAAATCTGAGAAATGCGGTAGAGACCAGCTTGTCATAAATGCTCGTGTATCTCCACTTTCGGTAACTTTATGTATAAGTGATGAGGCTACAATAACTCTCGTTCCTGTTACAAATAATAAATTTTGCACTAATTATTAATAAAGTATTATTTATAATATTTATTATTTTTTTATGGGCATGTTACCCATCATATGAAAAGTAAAATATGAATAACAATTAAATCTAACTCTTTTAATGAAAAAATGGATATACTGTAATAGAAATTGAAAATAAAAAATAAATTAAATAATATTTTTACTAAAACTTAAGCATAAAACACTTACAATATTTTGATGAATTTGCTCAGATACGTGTTCACTTGAAATCATCGTTCTATCAAATGCCATTTTTTTTAACACTATAATGAATAAAAATTTCTGCTCTCATACACACGAGAAGGCTCACCACTGAAGTTCTTAGTGGAACAAAACTCCCTTCAAATACTCACATACAACGCTTCCAACATTTTACTTGCTTTCTGGCACTCCTCCTTCCTAACTTTTGAATTTATAGATGACATGAGATAATGGAGTTGCAGGGCTTCAGTGCAAAGTGAACCAACAATGGAGAGAAGCATGCAAACCACAAGGACAGCTAGTGTGGTGGTCTGTTGGGATGCTAGACAGGTGGCGCACGAGGAGCAAAGGGACGCCGCATCCGTCCCTCAGGAGACAGTCTCGCGGAGCATGTGGCAAGCAAGGGGAGCCGCAGAATCTCGGTTGGCACAAGATATCAGAGGGAATCTCATGGGTGGCAAGATTTTTGACGCGTTAGTCACTATTGGTCTGCTTTGCCATTATTGCTCCACGTGAGGACTGTTGCTCCTGTAATTTTGTGGACCACGAGGTTTTCTTGCGGCCTCTGACCAGTAAATCACGCCCAAGGCGTGATTTGTAGTCTACATCTTGATAAAATTTGCCCTAAATTCGTATTAATGAGAATAATCAACTCATTATCCATATAAAAAACACTCTTTTAAATATCCTCTGTCAAAATTAAATTCAATTTTTCAGAAAACAGAATAAACTAAAATATTAATTGAGTAGAGAAGTATCCGACAATTCTACATTGGACCCACACCCGAAGGCATACAAAAACCCGTAGTAGACTGATCCTCTGTTCCGCTGGATGCTTGCCTCTCTCTAGGGTCCCTTCCTAGTTCCTGCACAGCTGTACGCTCTCAGTTGCTCTGAAATCTGAGCTGTATAATTTGCGAAGTGTTTCGACCGAGACGGAGATCAGATACCCTTTTATCTTTCCCCCTCTTCATTCCTAAAATAAATACTCGTATCACGAAGGCGGGTACAGGTTATTGGAAAGTATGTGGATGGGACGGTGATGAGATCGAGGACACATGAAGCCAAAAATAAAAGCATAAATTCTGTATCTTACCATTGCCATTTTATTGTTATTTTTGGTTTTTACCATTAAATATTTAATAATGTCTTTTCATGTGTTTCATGTAAAGCACGAAGAAAAGCAAGGAAGAGGGTTGTGGTGGCTGGTGAGGCAGGGTTAATTAAAGCAAAATGCTTTGCTTGAAAGGAACCTCTTGGCCCTTGGCTTCGGCCTGGGCGTGCCAGAAAATGTACAGGGCAGTAGTGTGTGTTTCGGGGCGCTCTTTGAATTACTGCAGGGAGTGTCAGAAAACACTGTATGTGCGTTCTGAGCTAGTGTTGGCTAAGCCTGCTGGGGGGACGCCCAAAATTGGAAAGCGCTGTGACGCATTTTTTACGGCATTCGTACAGTTGATGGCGTGTCAGCGATTCTCTTTGACGATCGTTTGTACTAGTTTGTTTGTTTTGGCACTAGCGCAGTACTGCATGCTGCATTACGCATTCCCATTTCGTTGCACCACCCCTTGCCATATATTTGGATAAATTATAAAGGGAATTTTATCTATTTAAATTTATTATAAATATTTTATTATTAATTATTAAATTATTATTATTATTATTTTTATTAAATAATTTAATTTAATAATTAATAATAAATTTAAATATTTGATATCCACCGTAAAATCTGCCCATGTATCTGTGGGCGACTTGTAAGGTGGGGCTTAAATGTTTCGGCCTAGTAAACCCCTTTTTTCACTTGATATAGGCAGTTTTCAAAGTTTTTGTTTCTGTCTCATCAGACTCAAAAGTTTTATCTTGTATCCCAATTTGATTATCTCTGGGCACGAAAAAAATTACTTGCTTATTGCCATAGGTATTAGGCTTCGAACTTCGGAGGACAACCGAAACACTCAAAAAAAAAAAAAAATGGACAGGTTATCTGGCATCGGTGAAATGGTGATATGAAATGTTATCAGCTAGGACATTTTTATAATTTTAATAATATTTTTGTTTTGGTATTATCTTTAATAGTTGTGATTAAATTTTTATTTTTTATATTTTAATAAATTAGTTAGTGAAATACATTACATAATCTTAATCATAAATAATTACAAATTATTGGTACTATTAAAATTTATGAAGATACTAAAGAAATCCCTTTTAACAAAAAATATTTGAGTAAAATACAACTACTTCTTTGAAATATGACTTTAATACTCCCTCTTATTTACAATAGAGATGTTTAAAACCGATCCAAACAGGATTAAAATAAAAAATGGATCCAAGAAATTTGAAAATTGATCAAAATTAAAATTAATCGAATTGGATTGGTTTTTAATTTGTGCAAATCAAATCAAACTGATCTATTTTCGGTTCTTATTTCCAAAATGGAATCATACCAAATTGAACCAATAATATATTACATTAATAATTTTATTTATTAATTAGATATATTACATATCAAAATTTTCCTATCTATATCTAAATATATCTCATATTTTCACCCCAATACTTATGATTTTCAATTATATATTAATTTTTTTAATTTACTCAATATGATTTTTATTCAAATTTTTTATCATTTGTTTAACTTATTAGTTAATAATATGATATATTAGCAAAAATTTTAAAAATTAGCTTAGATCTTATAATTATATAGTTTTATAAAAACAATTACTCTAATTTAATATTATTTATAATCACTTTTTTACATCATATAAATTTTATAGCAAAAACTGAAAATGGAACCAATCCAAACCGATTTAAATTGGTTTGGTTTGGTTTGGTTCGGTTATTAAAAGTAATCAGATCAAACCAAATCGAATCAAAATAAAATTTATTAATTGGATCGATTAGTTTTTACCTTTAAATTGAACCAAATCGAACCGCAAACACCCGTAATTTATAAAACACACACTCTCTTCCCTTAAAATTATAAAGATCGATAACCTAATCTTTAATTTATTTTCAATTTTTCATTCATTCTTTGTTTTTTCATGTTCATTATTTTATATTTTACTATAATACCTTTTATTAATAAGCATACATATTAAGATTTTTACAAAATAAAATATATGTGACTTATAGTGATATAAAATATTGATATATGATTTAATTTTTAAAATCGTTGCTATACTAAGAGAACAAATAATTAATAGAAATAGTATTTTGACCATGTTTAAAAAATAACAGTACATATTTTTTAGCTATTAATTTTAGAATAATAATATACATAAAAATAAAATTATTTGTGAATATTGTATATACAAATGAATTACAAAGAAGGTAATCAGAAGAATTTTATGACTTTACTATAAAAAATGTACATTACCATTATAAAATTAAAGGTCGAGAACATTAAAATGATTATTTTTTGAAAAATAATTTTTGCTATTAATAATTTGTTCTTAATATAGTGAAAATTTTAAAAATAAAAATATATCAAATATATTTACAAGATAATTTGATCAAAAATAAAATAATAATCTCGAGAAAATAAACATTTGATGAAAAAAACTAGAAAATTGATTAAAGTATGACTTATTTTAAGTTTATAGGGTATAGGGGAGTGTATATTTTAGAAATACAAAAAATGTGAGTATATAATGTTATCTCTCAAGGGAGGGTATTGCATTTTACTTAAAATATTTTTTGTTCCATGCATAAATTTGGCTCTTCTAAAATAAAAAGATTAGTAAAGTGAGAAAATGAGAGATTAATTACTCTTATATCATTTGATGGAACCTACACATAATAAAAATTATTAATCTAAGAGTAATCAAGGCCTTACTTTCTCATTTTATAAATTTTCCCAATGTAGAGTGTCCAATGCAAAAAGTTGTTACTCTCTCAATTTTACTCCAACCTTCCACTTTTTTTATTTTTTTATTCACTGATTTACAATTTTACACTATTATGAAGGAGACATTAATTTTTTTACTATTTAAATAGGAACAATCTTGCCTAGTAACACAATTTTACACAATTATCAATATTCATTCATTTTTTTTTATCTTAATGTGTGTGTTTTTATATTTTTTGGCAGTTGGATTGAAGCATGACAATATACATGACAATAAATAGCTTTAGTAAATAATTTATATGAAATAATATGTATTAATAAATAATATTTACCTAACAATAATATTGTATACCATTCATATCCTTCCATCGACAATATACACGAGTAGGATCTATTTATTTTAATAGTAAGTATTGTACACTTATTTTAATCAATAAATATTCATAAGGATCAAATCTAATTTATCTAAATATTAATTTATGTGATATTATAAAGATGATCAAGCATGTCAAATTTCTAATAAATTGGATAACAATAGGTATATAATTTAATACTTAATATTTACTTATATTTTTCAAAATATGTTATACATAAAACTAAAGTAGATAGATAAAGTATCAAATTATTTTAAAATTGTATGCAATTTTAGATTTACTCCAAGAGTAAGTTGTAGAATACCCACTTGTTTTAAAATTTTATCAAACCTATCGTTATATCGAGAGTTCTTATCAAGTATAGTACATATATTAAATTTCATATACTTTAAAATAATTTAATAATTTATCTTTTCACTTTATTTTAATGCATGATATTTTTTAAAAAAATGTATAAATATTGACTTAAATTATATAATTTTTGAAATTTAACCTACTTTATCATTATTCTAATATTTTTTATTAAAAATTATTAATAAATATATACACACTAATGCAGCTCTTCTTCTGCTGAAAAAATTTACACATAAGTGACTCCTCCTTAATCTGACATCTATGAAATTTCTAGTTAAACCTATAATAGAATAAATTTATTATAAATTAAGATTTTTGTTCATACTAAATTATTTTTTCTATAATTAACAACGGCATAATTTTTCATTAACTTCTCCTCAAACGTTGATTGCAAAATGCTCTTCTCGAGGCACAACAATGACAGTAAGTGGGAAAAAAAAGAATGACAACAACACACGTTTAATTACAATTTGGAAAATAATACAAGCGGGGGGATTGATTTGCGTGTGGTGTAGGGGCTGGTTTATAACTTCAATAAAAGTTCACTTCCATAGGTAGAAGGTGGTGCCAGTTATCACCTCTAACACAAACTCCGATGGGGCGTCCGTGAAGAGCCTCTACTAAAGAGTCCTAGATTAAATGTCGCTTGTATTTGTGATAAATTATAGGGTCAACCTTGCATATTTAAATTTATTATAAATATTTATTATTAGTTATTAGATGATTATCCCTTTTATTAAATGATTTGACCTAATAATAGATGATTTATGATAGACCAAAACATATAAGGTCCACCATAAAACCCACTTATATTTATATATATTATATATATTTATTGTTGACAAATCATAAGGCGAACCTCAAATTTTTGAATTCATAGATCTTCTATTATTGAACGATTACCATTTTTGTTGAATGATTTGATTCAATGGTTTATAATGGGATCCATAATAAATTTAAAAATAAGAGGTCCATCATAAAACTTAATTATATACATATATAAAGAGGATTCCCTTAATAACTATTTCGTTTATATCTCTTAATTAGATTGAATTGTGTTTTCAAGTCCATTAATATAATTTTATATGTAAAAAAATAAATAAAAACTATACATATAATTGCTATTATAAACAAATTTAACCACCATTCACCCTACCATATAAAGCACTCTCACATACTGCACTTTCATAGATTTATAAATATTGAATAACTATTAGCTATTATAATACTCTTATTTTTGAAATATTACTTACTATAATACTAAAATCTGTCGAAACAAAAAATGTAAATTGATATCAATTCCCTAGTACATATAAACCAGCTCTCGCACGAGTAGCATCACAAAAAGAATAACTTTGCTTTTTCTTTACGGGTCCATTGTGGACATCTATTATTAGTGGAAGGAAGATTACGGTGACTTTTAGCCTAGGGAGAATTCGAAGTCCTCCACATCTACATGAAGCATGCGGCTTAAGGGCAGAATACTCTTCCCAGTACATTTTGAGTTTGCTAAAATACTGCATTGATGGAAGAAGAACCTTGAGAAAGACTCACCATAGCCTTCTTCAATTGAAACAATCTTGGACCATTTGCTTAACCAAAGCATTCCTTCAAATCTTTCCATAATGTGGCGGCTGAATCAGCATAGATTGCATTTTCAGCAATCTCTTTCGAGACATAATTCAAAATCCAAGAGGAAACTATATCATCGAGACACAATTCAGAATCCAAGAGGAAACTATATCATTGTTGCACTTTCAAGTTTCTATTAACTAAGGACTACAACCTAATGGAACCATCAAATAGGGCTTGAAAGTTTTGGTCCCCTGTGAACTCCTCAATTTTGACTGGAGTTAGGCAGTTTTTGTGATTTCTATTTTTACCCCTACAAGACTCTAATATTTCATATTGTATTTGTTAAAATACTTCGTTTGCATTCGAAATTGCTAATTGAATCACGGATTTGAACCCATCGAGTTAAAAACGAATACCCTGGATTGGGTCTGGAAGCAAATTTGTTGAGCAAATAACATTTTTTTTATCTTAATATTTTACTTTTATATTAACGTGATCTTAACAAAAAAATTTATATTAATTCAGTTCCAATATTTTTAATTTTCATAATCAATTTAATCTTAACAAAATTTTTAGTATCAATTTAGTCCTAATATATTCTCATTTCAATACCAATTTAATCGTTTTGTTGGATCCCTATCAGTTTGCAATGTATTTAAAAATAAGTGAAATTTAATGGAGAAGACTAAATTAATATTAAAACAAAAATATATTATGACTAGCTTAATGTCAAAGTTTTTGTTAAAACCAAAATGCTATCAAATTAAATACTATCGATAGATATAAATTAAACTTTACAATTTTTTTGCATAAATAATTATTAAAATATTATTAACTATTATAACCAACTTATTAGTTGCGATAATAATCAATAATATTTTAAAAATGTGACAAATAGTACTATTAGTTTATATATGATAAATAGTACTATTAATTTATATGAAATTACCTATTCATTAATTTATTTTTTTTGTTTTTACATTGACGGTAATAAAATTTGAACGCATAATCTTATGTAGACTATCCAAGCCCCTTGCTATTAGCCCATTCCAAGTGACTTATTCATTAATTTTACTACTCTCTTCATTTACAAATAACTGTCCAATTTTAAATGTACTTTATAATACTAACCTTGATACTTTTCACTTATAGTGTATTTGATAAGAAAGAAAAAAAATTTAGAAGAGGGTACAATTGAGAAAAAAATTTAGGATGGGTATAATTGAAAAAAATAATAAATATTGCATAAAATTTCTAAATAGATAATTATTTATGGAAAAGTAAAATTTTCATATAACACAATTATTCATGAATTAAGGGAGTATATATAAGCAAAACTAAAACTAGCCACATTTAAATTGTATTTAATATGATGAGGGCGTATAACATGAGAGAAGTGATTTATTATAAGAGAGAGATGAGTAAATCTGGGTCGTATAACTATATGTGGATGGTCAAAATTGAAAGTTAATTTGTATAATTAATGTTCACATGCTCATTTAAAAAGGCTATACAATTTTATGTTTTAATCTAGACAATTCATCTAAGATCCAATTATCAAGATTTACAATAAATCACTCTTCTAGTATCATACCCTCCCTTCATAAGATTAGATATACAATAAAAATTTCATATTTAAAAGAAACAGAATTGTGGCAGCGAGGGGGTGGCTTCAAAAAAAAAAAAAACAGAATGGTGAACCCAACTATTAATATCAAACAATACAAGGGGTGGCTTTAGAAATATGAAATCTTTCATGTTTATGGGTTAGCCTAGAGATGTCAAAACGAGTTGAGCCAGTCGGGTTGGTCCGCCAAACCCGCCATTTTTAGCGAACTGGGTTGAAGTTTTGAGCCTGCCAAAAAATTCCAACCCGCCTAACCCGCCCTGCCTAACCTGCGGGTTTTGGCGGGTTGGGACGGGCTTGACCCGCGGGCCAAATCTTTTTTTTTTAAGAAAAAAATTATAATTTATTGATAAAAAAAGTAAGAAATATGTATAGTTACGAATACACTAGTATTATATAGTTGACATTATTCACTCAAAGTTAAAACTTAAAATAAAACAGTGTTATAACTCACAAATAACACTATTAACAATAACATTTTTTAGTCCAAATTAATATATAGTTGTTATGGATATTAAAAAATTGGATGCACATAAATAAAAAATATTATTTAAACTTTTTTTAAAATTTTTTTTATCAAAATATTAAAAAATATTTTATTGAATTTTTTTTATTTTTTGACGGACTGGCCCGCCAACCCACCAGCCCGCCCTAAAACAGGCTGGGCTGGATATTTCAACCCGTTTTATTTTGGCAGGCCAGCCCGCCTCGCCCCATTTTTTGCGGGCTTTTGGCGGGGCGAACCGACCCGTTTTGACATCTCTAGGTTAGCCGTTTGAAGTTTAGTATATATCCTGACGCAACCTCGTAAACCACATCAATCTAACGGCTTTCAATGCATGCTTCGTTGTTGTCTTATTGCAGGGAGACCTAGGTTAAATGCCACCAAGTGATTACTAATTGGACAAATTATACTCACTTCTCCTAAGATTTGTAAAAATATAACTCACACCTCACTGCTTGTCAAATTTTAAGTATTTATATTACAGTCACACTCGTCATTTACAGAACACAGATAATAAACTTAACAGAATAACATTTTTGTAATATTAACTATTTTTAATTAATAAAATTATAAAAATACCTTTGCCCACTCTATTAAGTTTAAGGGTATTTTTATAATTTATTAATTAGAAATATTTAATATCACAAAAATGTCATTCTGTTAAGTTTACTAACAGTGTTCTGTGAATGAAGAGTAAGACTGTAATACAAATACTTAAAATTTGACAAGTAGAAGATGTGTGAATGTAAGTTAAACAACTAGAGAGAGTATGAGTTGTATTTCCACAAATCTCAGGAGAGGTGAGTGTAATTTACCCTTACTACTTTTATGAGTAATGATATTTGTGTTCACATTGGATAAGATGTGAGTCCCAAACTAAGTGGAGTTTACACTTTATCTAATGATTAATGAGAGTGTGTCGGCAAGATGTTCCACAAATAGTGAGTACAAATAACATTTTTCTATTTTTATTGGGGTGCCATTTAACATAGGGCTCTTAATAGCTATTTGATCCAATATCTAATAATAGGGAATCTATGATGAATTTAAAGATAAAATTTTCACAATAAAACTCACCCAAAATTTACCTCAAGTTTTTATCTCTAGTTCATCAATCAAATAATCACAATTGTATTTTTTTTTATTGAGATGAGTGATTTAAAAGAGTGTTTATATGGTATCCTTATAAAATTCAATGATATCGAGACTTTTTAATTATTTATGACTAAGAATGAGTTATATACAATTAAAAATTGAATTACAACTATTGATTACATAATGGTACTGATTCCATAGTACTCATGAGTACCGAAAGAAAAACCAATTTAAAATTTAAAAGTAAGTACTCAAATCATGAAAAAAAAGGCCACATGTCATAACTTGATAGGAGAATTGAATCTAATGAACATAATAAACTTAATCTAGGCTTTTTTATCTAAGTTTTTCCTTTTATTTATTGTAAATGGAAGGAAATAACCTTTTACTTACCTAATACTGAGAGGCCTCAAAAGAAAAAAAAAAAGATTTTATAGCATGCTTAAAAGAAATATTCAATTTTTTCTGTGTTTAAAAGAAATATCTAAATTAAATTTGTATCGATATAACCATAGTTTTAAAACTTGGACTGGACTGGCGGGTTGGATTGACGAGCCGGCAAACCGGGCAAGTAGCCGGTCCATGTAACACATCAGATTGGACTTGCAAGAGAACCAGTGCAAACCAGTCTAACTCGACGATTTTGCAGAAAACCCAGTGACCCGCCGATTCATACGGTTCAACAATAAAATAAAATAAAATAAACACAGCCATGCAATGAGGATGGTGAAAGAGAAATCAAGAACCCAAAAAGTGAGAGGGATAGAGATAGCAAGACCTGGACTTGACAAAAAAATGGAAGAGGAGAGGACTTGAGGAAGAGTAGAAGAAGAAACTAGAAAGGAGTCAAAGGGGGTGAAAGGAACATTATGCTCAATATGTTGTGCGGTGCTGAAGCTTATAAGTAAGAGAGAAGAATGACTTAGGTTTTAGAGTGATTGGTTCTGTTTTACATATAGCTGCTGATGATATTGATGGTTTGGGTCAAAAGCTTGGCTTTTAAAGCCCAGTGAAAAATCAAACAATGAGAAACAAGCCACAACCCACAAACATTCATTTAATTTTTTGTTTTATATTCTTTTGAATTTAAACAAACTAACGAAGAATAATGGGCTTGTCTCCATTTAATTTTAGATGTACATATTTTTTGACTAAAAATATTTTATAATTTAAATTTATTAATTATAAATTATTAATCATATACATATATAAATTTTCAATTAGTTAATTATTTATGTTATTTTATTGTATTTATTTGAATTTAAATTTATTTTTATATATTTATTTAAATATGACTAGTTCAACTGATGACCAGTGACCCACTGACTTGATAGTTGGACCAAGTCGATTATCGAATCGAGTTTTAAAACTACAGATATAACTAATCCTTTAATAAAACCTAACCGATTTTATAATATAGGATTAAATATATTTTTGGCCCATGAAGAAATAAAAAAATTTTGATTTTAATCCTTGAAAATTTTATTGTTTAAATTTGATCAAAATATTTCTAAAACTATTTGGTTTTATTCTCTATCATTGAACTATGTCTCAAATTTTAAACTAACTAATGAAGGATTAGGTCATACAATCTTACATGACAATCAATAATCATACATCATAAGAACTAAAATTAAATAATTTTATAAATATTTGAATTATAGACAGACAAAAATTTAAAAATCAAAACTAAATTTCACTTATTTTTTAGATATAAAAATATATTTAGCCATTTAGGGGACATTGACATTCTTTTATTTGATTAAGAGTAAACAATCGTTTTAATCCTAATCTTTTCGGTTTGATATCAATTTAATCATAATCTTTTTAGTTTCGATATCAATTTAGTTCTAATATTTTTTTTATATCAATATAGTCATTCCATCCCAGTGAAATTTTAACAAAATGACTAAACTGATTTCAAAATTAAAAATGTTAGGATTAAATTGATATAAAATTAAAATGATAGGACTAAAATAGTTTTTTATTTTGTAATTAATAATTAATAAATGCATAGGGGACAAATAGTTTCATCTTCAAAGTAGAAATGTCAAAACGGGCTCAACTCGTCATTTTTGGCGGTTGTCTTATACTTTAAAGCCCGCTAAAAAATTTGGCCCGTCTAACCCGCCCTCACCTAATCCACTGGTTTTGGCGGATCAAGATGGGCTTGGCTTGTGGGTTGATGTTTTTCTTCTTTTTGAAAAAAAATAGAATACTAATGTTAATTTGATATTAAGTATTAGTTTGTTGTTATTGAACACAATATGCTGGTGTTGACTTTTAAGTTAAGTAGTTGTTTTATTATTATAATTGTTCATGTTAGAATTTTTTTTACTATTGAATTGGTATAATTGTTAATCTTTCAAAACCTTCTTTTAAAAAAATTCATTAAAATAAAGATTTCTATTTTTTTATTTTTTGGTGAAATAGGCCGCCAACCAACCAGCCTACTCAAAAACAGGCTGGATTCATTATCTGAGCCCATTTTATTTTGATGAACTGACCCACCTCGTCTTGTATTGGTGGGCCTTTGGTAGAATGAATCCAAATGAGACAAGTTGGCCTGCTTTGACATCTCTATTTAGAAGTAATCTAATAACTTGACCAGGGAAAAAAAATAGTCTGAACATAAATAACAGTGTTATAATAACCCTGAGATTTGTTTATAAAATATTTTTACATATATTATCACCCTACTGATCACATAATAATAATAAAAAAGAACCGAGATATATTGTTTAAAAAATATTAATTATGAAGTTGGAATGTGAAACCAAACACTATGGGAAATTGTGCTTTTATTTTAGGATATGACGCTACCTAAAGTGAAGAGATTTATAAAATAAAAAAGAAAGAGATTAACCCCTGTTAAATTAATAAAATTAAATAAATTGCACATTCTTTACCTTCAATAACTTCTTTCCATTTTTTTTTTTGGGTAAAGAATGACAGGCAATCATGTAATTTGCACGTCCAACATCACAAAAACCACACTGCTACCCGTCGACCAAAAATAAAAGACCACACTACTAACCCCACAAGCCACACTGTTACTTATAATTTGCAATACGAGAGTTACCATATTACAAACCACAAAATGAAAAAAAAAAAAAGGGTGCTCATTGATTTATGCCACAAAGTAATTCCTCAGATTGAGGTGTTTTCTTGCACAAGGCCTTGAAGTTGATTGTGGGTAAAGACTTCCCTTGCACGTGCACTCCTATGTTTAAGTCGCTCGTGTAGTGTCTCAGCCATCTGGTTGAAAAATTCAGGGTCCCATCTATGAATCAACAAGGGGTCTTCAGCATAACATACATATATGGATGTCACAGCACTTTCCACCACAACCATAGCCAATCCAACCTGTAAAATGAAAATACATATTTACACCCAAAAATTAAAAAAAAAAACTACTGTTTTGCTATTCAACGATGTTAAACATAAAAACGATATATGATAGAGTACTATAGCAATATTTAATCCATGAAGCCAATCCCATTTAGTAGGATAAGTCTCAATTGTTGTTGTTGCTGCTATTCAACAATGTCAAGTTATGCCTTCAGTAGTAAGAAATGAAGCTTGTAGGTTTTAGTTGCATATTTGTTTTAGGGTATGTGTTCATGTTTTTGGTTCATGGAAATAGGTAATGGAACAATACAAAAATGTAGCATTGGAAGAGGAGAAATTTGCAAGAAAATGGGAGAATAACTTCTATGTATGCATCTTTTCACCACTCAAAGTGACTAAGGACATGTTCACGAGTTAAGAGAAAAAGGAAATGAAGGCATCAAAGGAGAAGGAGGAAGAAGAGGGAAAAAAAAGAGTTTAGTGGGTTGACTTTTCACTCATTCATGGGTGTAAAAATGATGATTGATGAGGGAAAGAAAATAGAGGGTTTATACCATAATTTTTAAATTTTACCCTTTATTAAAATAACTAAACACGATTAATATGTTTTATAATAATTTTTTAAAAATATTTTTCCAAACAATATTTTCTTTCCCTAATTTTTAAAACTTAGCATCAGTGTAGACTTGACACACCTTCAATAACTTTTTATATAATATATTTTTATCAATCTAAAGGTTGAATTATAAATACATATCACGCTTATTGTCTGTGATACTTGTTTAAAAAATAAGAATATGATCAAATAGTCTTATTTGCATATATTTAGGAAGTATTTATTACATTAATTTATATGCATGATAAAATGTATTAAATAATTTTAGCCTAATGTAAAACTTTATAGAGATGAACTATATTATACAAACTTTTAATCCAACAGTGAATTTTGTAAAAAATTTCTTTAGTAAAAAATAGACGACAGTGCAAGATATGTACAAAGTCTTTCACTGGTATAAATAGTGTCCTGTGAATCAGCTAAAATAACCATTAGTAACATATAGTTCATCTACTTTTTTCTTCCCTTAGTTATTACCCCTCTAGGTTCTTATTCAAGATCAAATAGGAATGGATTACCTTAAGTAAAAATTCTACATAATCATGTCATGTGTAAATTTTCACTATTGATCACTCACATTTGCGTGATCCAAGATAGGGCCCGCTTTGTTAATCAATAATGAAAATTCACACATGACAGTCATATATGAAATTTCCACTTGAGAGATCCACCTTCAAATAATGCATCTGCCTTGGATATGATGACTGAAATTTTTGAAATTCAAATACCTCGTATGGTATTAGTATCAATATACGCATTGCACTGATGCAAAACATGTTATATACACTAGATGAGAAACGACATACTTATAATTATTATACACTCGATCTTGAAATAATATTTTTCAAAATGTGATCATATTAAATTTATACCGAATATATACATTACACTCGACATGGAAAATACGTGCATTAAACATTTAATAATTCAAATTTCATAATTAATTTGTTTTATGATATGCATACTTCATATTTACTTTCAACAATTATATATCGTTCTTGTACATCACACAAGTTAACATGCTAAATATAGTTTTTATTTTTAGGGGGTAGCTATTGTCACACCCTTGTATCTATTGCCACACCCCTTTTAGTGGCTTTTGTTTTACTATTCCTAAAATACCCTTGTCCACTATTTATTCTAACCTTTTATCTATCGTCACTCTTAATTATTAACCATTTTTAAAACTACTAAAATATCATCACATTGTTTCCATTGATATTTTTAAAATATTTTTTCGGTCAACTTGTTCCAATAAATTTAGACACATATAAGTACATTGATAAATGAGGAAAATGAATAATAATTTTTAAAATTAAGCTCAAATGAAAATTAGACATATATGATAATCATTGATTTCAATCCTTTAATAAGTTGAATAGTAGTTTATTGTTTTAGTTGTTACATTGAAAGCTTGTATGGAAATATTATTTTTTTAATTTTATATTAATTACTTTAGAAGTTTTAAATACCATGTATATATCATATGCATATTGTATCTTAAACTTATACATATCAAAATTTATGTTTAAACCAAACACTTATCCAAGAGCAGAGTCAAAAATTAAAATTAATAAAGGTGTTACTCATTATAGTTTTATTTAACTTCTAATTAAGCCTTTATAGTTTAAACTTTTTCAATCAAGTCACTACATTGTAATTGTACAAATATTTGTAATCAAGACCCTAAAGCAACCTATAGCTAAAAAATTAAATACAACAATCATCTAAAAGTCTAATTGACTACTACTAGGACTTGTACTCTTCCAATCAAAAGTATTAAAAATTTAAAACATTTTTTTATCATGATAGATTATTTGGAGATTTAATTATATAGGATTTATAATGTACATACTTGATTGAAAAAATTTAAATCATATAGACCTTATTAAAATTTTGATGTATAGATATCTTCAAAACCATGTATAGTATAATGAAGTTTCGGAGGAAAAATTAGAATGTAAGGATTTTTTTATAATTTTATTTCGTAGAAAGAGTGTAAGGATTGTAGTATAAGATTGAATAGATGTGACAATAGACAAAATATTAAAATAACTATTAAATAATGGCATTTTAGGAATTTTATAATAATAGCCACTAAAAGAGTGTGACAATAGACATAGGAGTGTGGCAATACCCACTCCCTTATTTTTATCTTATAAAATCTTTAACCCTTACATGCAACATTGTAGGTAAAGTTATTTTGATACCAAGAATGAATATAATTCCAAACAATATATTTTCCAAAGTCCCAAATGAGACAATTCCCTATGATAGCGCCTTTTGGTGTGATAATGTGATAATCAACAGTTCTCAAGGCCTGATTTTATCTATAGCTGGATCATATCTTCTAAGACTAATATTTACCCATGGACAGTTGTATGTGGCTGTTTCAATAGAAAAAAATAAGCAAAGTTTAAGAATTATCTTGAAGAATAATGATGACATAGGTAAAAATTGCACTATGAATGTGATATTCGGAAAAATATTTGTGAATATTAATTCAAATGTTATATGTACTTTTACGTTCTTCAGTTCTTCTCTTCATCTTACCCTATTAAAATCAATTAGTTGCCAGATATTTTGCAATTTTACATATAATGAAGGCATGATGTTATAAACTTATAAAGTTACATCTTATTATTAATGTAAAGTTAATCATTAGATATGATTCTCTTTTCTTTGTAACATTGGTGTTTCAAGGATTATTTGTGATTGATCATTCACTGTATTACTCCACTAATGTAATCAACTGGTTATTTTATTACTCCATATTCATTATCATTACACATTTATTTATGGAATTGCAATAATATTTTTTTACTGTAGAAAATATATATTGAATGTATCTTTTTATGTGTATAAAGGGTTTTAATATTCAATATACATTGTCTAACTTTAACCATCTCGTGTATGGATATAAAGGGTTTCAACTATTCAATATGCATTTTCACCCCAAGTTTAAATGATTAAATGAATTTAAAAAATTTTATATTATTGGTACATAAAAATTAATTATTTTTTATCCATAGGCCATGACGGTCAATTGGTTGAAATTTTGCTCACAAAGGCTTAGTTATGGCCAGGTAATGGAATTAAACTTTAATCAAGGATGTTGTAAGCTTACCAATACCATCCCCATTAGCATAGATGTAGACCCAATCATAAAAGCTCTGTCACTCCATTTAATCCATGCCCAAACACCAGAGCATGTTCCAGTTATCATCCCACCAAAAATGGTTCCCATTAGCAGTATAGCACCTGAACAATCATGGGCCACAAGTGCTTCGACTCCAGTTGACTGCAATAACTCCCATGCATCTCTAGCAGAGTGGTTAAAGCTTTTACCATAAACAGCAATCTGCAAGAACATGCGCACAACAACAATGCTAGAGTAAGTTTTCCAATGACCAATGGCAGGCTGGCAGCAAACCATATATTCACCAGAACTCAACAAAAAAGTTGCCATAAATATTTCAATTTCAAAGACATTGTGAAGAACCCCTACCCAGTTTCATTTTCAAATCTTGGCTCTTTACAATACCAAGTAGTTAAAAATGAAAATCAGTTGTGGAAATCGTTGAAATTGAGAGTTTTAGATAATGGAGAAAGAAAAGAGAGAGAGAGTAGAGACTTAATAA
Organism: Dalbergia cochinchinensis; assembly: GCA_031216125.1. Classification (NCBI taxonomy): domain Eukaryota; kingdom Viridiplantae; phylum Streptophyta; class Magnoliopsida; order Fabales; family Fabaceae; genus Dalbergia; species Dalbergia cochinchinensis. The sequence continues at coordinate 53,994,768 of CM062377.1, forward strand.
CATAAAAGTATATTTGATATATTGTGTTGTTATGTAATACAATAAAATAATCCTATTTATAAGGTAAAGATAAACTCTAATCATAATGACATAATCAACCTAAATAAATATAAATCAATCTAAGATATAATATGAAATATTCTAAGATATTAATAGATATTTCCTTATTTCTAATACTTCCTCTTAAGCTAAAGCTTACTAAGTTTTAAACTTGTTACAATTAAACCCTTATAATATAAAAATAATCTCCATTGAAAACTAGCAAGGCAACTGAGGAATACTGGATACGTCTGACAAGATAACACAACAAGATAGCTGGAATGAACATCATCTTGAACAGCTTGTTGAATAATTGCATGACCAGGAAAAAAAGAGACACACATGGCTATCAGCACTGGAAGAGACGCAATGAAGGCGGTGGAAATTTCCTATGCATGCAACAATAAATCACAATAACAACATATAGAAGCCTTGAACAGTTGAACGATTGGAGATCCAAAGCCAAAAGAGCATATTACCGTCATGATTGAGTGAAGACAAAAATCACCATTGGTATGATTCACAATGGGAGAATGGTAGGAAGTACAACCAAATATTTATTACTCACAGCCATGGGTCACAAAAGGCCAAGGGCAAAAGCAGCATTTTCCAAAACACAACGTCTGCAAAGTGCATGGTTGGCAAAATGGTGGATAGATCCAGAAAGGGCAGGGCGTCGCGAGTACGGCGGTGGTGGAAGCGGCCGGAACGATCGCCGAAGGCGCCTACACGGACAGCGGAAGCAGATGCGGGTGAACAGTGCCGCAGAGCAATGGTAGCACGTGGCGGCGCATCGACAATCAGATCAGGACCGGACCACCGTGGTTTGGCCACGCAGGGAGAGGCGATGTCGGGGGTGGTGTCGAAGACCGGAGTTGTCACTGCAGTGAAGAAGAGTGGCGGAGAGCGATGAATAGTGGCTTTTGACTGTTTTTGTGAGCGGCTTTCAAGGATTGGTTGCGCAGGCGAAGGCGAGCACGGCGGTGGACTCTCTGGCCAGGATCAGGCTAGAAAAAAACCTCCAGAGTGGCAAGTGTGGACAATGGTTCTCTTACTGTTGGAAGTGACACAAAACAGAGTGAGAGAAGGTTGAGACACTGCTGGAGGGATTAATGGAAAAAGTCGCCGCAGGCAGTGGATAGTGGTTTTGGGGATGACACAGCAAGAAGGAAACCGGAAAAGTGGACGGTAGCAGAAACAATGATGGTTTCATGATAATTTTCTGGAAAGCAAGAACACTGTCAAACCTAAAACAAAATTGAAGGGTTTGACAGGTAGAGCAATGGTGGACAAAAGGAAAGTAAAGATTAAATGATAGAAGGGACATAGTCTAAGTGAGTTCCAAATTACTAGAATCTCTACAACAGAATAATGGATACAGGTCATGGTGGATCGTACCACTCTGATACTATGTTGAAATTGAGAGTTTTAGATAATGGAGGAAGAAAAGAGAGAGAATAGAGACTCAATAATATAAAAGTATATTTGATATATTGTGTTGTTATGTAATATAATAAGGTAATCCTATTTATTTATAAGGTAAAGATAAAATCTAATCATAATGACATAATCAACCTAAATAAATATAAATCAATTTAAGATACAATATGAAATATTCTAAGATATTAATAGATATTTTCTTATTTCTAACATAAATGATTACCAATATAGACACAGAAGTCTACCTGAACATATGCATACTTGTTAAAGAAACGGACAAGAGTCTCCACAATATCGAAAAGGAAATCAACACAACAAAGTAAACATTCATTGTTGCCAATCTTTGATCGGATTCCTCTTATCTGAATGACATCAAAATTCAATGAGAGAGAGCCGCAATATGAATAGCCATCCATAGATAGAGGAAATGATCTTCAAATGATTCACGAAAGCAAATGGTAGTTAATACCTCCCAGCGCATTGTCCTAATAGCAGCTGTGAATAATGAGCCATAACAAATGCTGCCAAAAGATGTTGTCAAAGCATATTGTAAAGATTTCATTAAGGAGTTAGCAGGAGTTGATTCAGTCTCCCTGCAACCGTGGACACAAAGAAGAAACACCATCCCAGACACGATAACATGTAAAGTATTGCAGAGTACAGCACCTGTCCAAAATAAGCTTACAGAGAGGACCTGCATGCATGATAGTGATATCTATTTAATCAGACAAGGAAAGCTTACATAATCTGCTGCAATAACTGGTCCCAACAAGAACAGATAGAATAAAGACCAAAACTTGCCAGCTCACCACAAGAAGCCACCAGCGTCCACCATCTCCCATGCTTGAAGCCACAACACCAGCTACTCCAAATGACCACAACACCATCCATAAAAGCACAACAAGCATAAATGCATGTGCCACTCTCATAACCTCAGGAATATTCCATACCATCTTAACAGCCTTTTGCAGAACCAACATTGTAAATGGAAGTCTGAAGATGAAAAGAACAGGCATCGCAAATTATCTTAAAGACTCAACTAATTAAACAGAAACCAAAAAGAATGGAATCAAGAAATTGTACTGCACTTAAAAAAGTAAAATGACAACACACAGCTCCCAAATCTTAGAAACTTACAATATACAAGAAAGTATGCATGGTGCAAAAAATCTTTAAAATGTAAACAACTGTTAATTATGAAAATGAAATCTGAAGAATAAAAGAAGAGCCACCACAGATTAACTTAAAGACTCAATTAATTATACAAAAAGCAAAAAGAAGGGAATCTACAAATTATAATACAATTATAAGTAAACACACTGCTTCCAAATCTTAGAAACTTGCAATATTTATCAACCAATTCATGAAATTATTCATGGGGTGCAAAATCTTTAAAATGCAAACACTTTTAATTTGCATTTTCATGGAAGGGAGGCATGGTACAGTTACTACAACACACCTAGCTGGTTATTATTAAAATTTTAAGATTCAAACCTCTCACAAGGCTGACTAATTTGGATGTCTGAAATTATCCTCCAAATTGATTCAAAGGTGATAAACCTCTCACTTTTTCACTTTATGAACCTCCCCATCTTAGAGGAGACAAATCCAAGCTATATAGAGTACAACATTTGTCCATTAGCAAACTTCAATAGCATAAAGTGACCAAGGTCTCACCATAATTGCTTTGTGAAATTTGACTCTCATAATTCAAGCATCAGAAAATGAATAGTTGTGATAAGCCTGTTTTGTAGATTTTAGAACTCAACCAATTTGAATATCGTAGGAGTCAAAATTTTCAAAACTTGTGATTTTTAAATTGAATAAGTACAAATGTGTGTCATGTAAGATCTAAGACTAACACACGTCCGACCATAGACACAGCGCCCAAATGGTGTGTCCATACTTCATAGGTAACCAACCTTTGGGCTCAATCGTACAACCTCCGGATGCCATTAGCAAACAGACTGTTGGCTTGTTTCCCGAAAGAATGAGAGGTTTTGAAGGTTTTGGAATTTAGCAAAATATTTGGATCAACTAATTGTTATAACAGGCACAGAACTGATAACTGAATTTCTCCCATAGAAATTGGTTTCCCACATGAATTTTGTCCATAGATTTGTCCAAATAATCCAAGGGTCCTTCATTTACCAAAGTTGTAGAAGTGGACCACACAAGAAAATTCCTTCCATTCAACTTTTCTGAAGTAATTGTAAAATTTCTGGAGAATGCATAGGAGAAAGGATCATGAACAGATGAAGGGGTCACAACATAAATTAATCGGGCTCCTTGGAATTTAAATAAGACACTGCAGAATTGTTGGAATCCACTTTCGCATTCTGACTCAGAAGAATTAAATCATTGACGGTATGAATAGGTCCAGTTCTGATGAGAACCGAAGTTGGGAAGGCAGCACAGTGAGTACCATGCACTAATAGTCAGAATCGTACCATGATTAGAAACCAATTAGAAAGGGAATTCTAACAATGAGGACTTAGCCTCTTGAATGCTCCACATCTCCACAGAAATAACATTCAAAATAAATTTGCTACTTCGATTCCATTTGCTGTTATGACTTATGAGAATAGGCAATTCCATGTTCTTAAAAAACCGTAATTTATCTGTTATTAAATACGAAAAAACAAAAGTAGTCAATCAATAAATATGCATCAGCTTCAAACATGAACTTCCTCTCAAAAAACGCAACCTTCAAGTGTGGATAATGTAATGTCTCAGGTCTACGTGTCCCTAGACAAGTCTGGTAGAGCCTTAAGGTCCCTTGGGACCCACCTATGTTGTCAGGAAAGTCCAAATGCATGACAGTCGGTAAAATGCAGAACTTGCTTTTTCTGGCACTGCTATAACTGTTAGGAACTACTATAGTAGAGGAGGCCATATAAGGGAAGCTACAGTGGTTGTGAATCACTAGAGCGGTAAGGCTAGTCAGGTTTGAAGACACACTCTCTGGAGACCTCTATAGAGGTTATGAACCACTATAGCAATCAAGTGTTTACTCGCAGATGTTGGTTTTCTCTCTCAACCACTACAGTAGTCAGGGACCGCTATAGGGGTACCCTCAATATCTGAATAGGTCCAAAACGACATAGTTTCGTTTAGTGATACCTCAACCCTACAAAAACCCTCCCCATAAGTGTTTTTACCTCCAAATCCAAAAACCCTAATTCTTCCTCCTTCTTCCATTCCACCCTCTCACTCTCATCCTCTCTTAATCCTACCTCCACCAAGCTTTAAGGTGAGACATTGTCTATGGTTTATGCTAGATTCTTCTCTTTTCTTCCTTTTCTATGTTATTGGATGTTGTTGTTCTTGATGGTTGTCAAGTTTGGATCCTCTCCCAATGTTCATGGAGCTATTATAGAGTTTGTTATAGATTATTCATGAGCTTTGTTGCTTTCATGGCAGACATTGGTGCCATCCCTGCTCCACAATGCTCCATCGGAGTTGACACCACTAGTTCCTCACTTCCTCACCTCCAGATAAGTGGGTTCAATCCTGTGACCTTTATGAACATAATTTTAGAAATTGTTTCATAACAAGTATTAATTATTATGAAATTATGTCAAATTTTGAGATTTCATGTTTTACCAAACTATCACAAAAAATGTGTTAGAAAAATTCATGAGGCCATAATTCGTTGTTTATATGAATTAACAAGTGATTATCATATGGTTATTAGCGACGCTATGCTTGCTTAGTATTTTTATTAGAGTTTTATATTCATGAAACAATGCTTTTCAAGAATTAGAGATAGAGCCCAGATACAGAATTTAAAGAAATTACTTAGTTTTCATGATTTTAAGATTATACGGTAGTTATAGAGAAATAGACAGTGAGTTAATGGCCGTGAGAGATCAATAGCCTTGGTACCCAGTTGTCCACCGGAGGACAATATCGCCTTATTAGAGTATTAAAAGAATGAAACCTAGTTAGGTATCCAACACGGGATCTTGTACCTGCCCTTCAGAGATTAGAGTATACTTAAATGTACTACTATTATTCTCATATATATATATATATATATATATATATAGATATCACTGGTTCTCTAATAGTTTACTATTATTCATAATTTTACATGAATTGTTGGTTTTGGAATATTATGTATTTAAATACCAAGATTGTTTTACAATTAATGCATCCTTATATTATTATGTATCTTTATTGGTTGTCCCATGTGTGGGATACGGGTGAGAATCTACTCATTGAATTTTAGATGAAACTCACTCCTCCCTTTTCCCCCACCTTTACAGATACATCAGTTACTTCGGATCCTTCTCAGCCTCCTCCCCATCAACTTAGTATTTCAATTTGGTGAGCTTCACTTTACAGTGAAATATTTTGGGTTTGCCATAGAATACTCCAGTGGTTATGCGAGCAAAGTCCCGGACCATGCATGATATAGTTTTTTCGTTCTTTGGTTACCATGATTTAGATTTGTTATATATTTGAAGTTGCATAGTTTTCATGGTTTTGTATAGTTTTGCACGACCCAACGACCATGGGGTTTACGTGGGGATAGATTCCTCACGTGTCAGTCACGTTCCAAAATCAGGTCGTGACAGATAAGGACAGACCAACACAACAAAATTCATGGAACTAATAAGCAACAAAAAGCCACACCAAATCATACCAAAAAACTAAGATATATGTAAGGCTAATTTAAGGCCTATACCTGTCTATAACAGATATCACATACAAAAACTGCAGACTTGCTCCAATAGCAAAAGCAACACCCCAGAAGAACTGCTCAGCCCAGAAACATAGAACACTGATCACAGCAAGATAAGTGGTAAGGATGTGCACAGACACCTTCATCATCTGGGTGGCACGTGAACCCAACAGCGACAACCAACACCATCCAAGAGCAGTCCCAACTCCGCTGGCAACTGCATAGAGTGGCCAGTAGTCCTCCGTCAACCCGGCCTGGTTCTCCATGAACCGGTACGTGTACTTATCGATGTCAAGCCTGTTCTTTTTCTTGAACCTGTTAAGGCCAAGAACCCCAAGAACAGAACCGAAACCAATCAGATGGATCACAAATATTCCTAACCAGAAAACATCGTGCCATCTCCTTGGTTGATCCGTGATCATGGCTTCACCAGTGCTGCCACTTCTCCTGCATCGCCCTGCATTCTATCAAAACATGAACAACAATGTTTTTCAGATACCAAAAACCAGCTCATTTCTTACTATTCAACAGAACCAGTGGAAGCAATGAAAAGTGAAAAATAAAAAATGAAGGAAAGAGAGAGAAGATTTTATGCAATGAGAGGGTAATTGGGGTATACAGAGATCACAATCAGTGAAAGTGAATAAGCTTTCGCCACATAGAGAGTAACTAGGGTATCCCCATAAAATCATTATTAATAAAATTGATGAAAAATTGTGATTTTGTTCCACTAATTGCGGTAGCCACAAACAACAAAATTAAATCAGTACCCAGATAAACAAAATAACTAAAATGATGGGAAAAAAAGGTGATAGTTTTCTCTATTAGAGAGTAACTGGACAGCCGCTAGCCAGATAGAACAAAATCAGTGAACTGCTGACTAAAATTGCCGTTAAAGGAAAGTTCTTGCCACAAGGAGAGTGATTGGGTAGCTCAATTTGACAAAAATCAGTGAAAATGAACATTACAACAGGAGAAAGAAGGTTGGCAATATAGAGTAGAGAGTGTAGGGATACCTGATCTATGGTCGCAATGGAACGGCAGGAAGCAGAAGAGAAACCAGGAGTAGCCATCATTGGGAGAGACGAAGAAACATTGTAGCTCGTTGTGGAGAGAGAAAGAGAGATATCAATTTGCTGAAAAGGGCCATCATTATGGCCTTTGGGGAAAGCAAAGGCGTGGGGCTAAAGTTTCGAGAAACAAGGGTGAGTAGAGTGGTGGCTTTTGGGGGACCAAAAACACCGAAGGAATAATAAGAATTGAATTGGAAGCGTTATCAAAATGGAGGGTATACACTGAAACTCAACGGCTAACTGAGGCGGAAGAGAAGGGGGAATGGAATTTGGAAGTTTCAGAGCTTAAGTTAGTGATAGCAGAGATTCTTGCGAGGTGGTGGGCCTTCAACTAGATGATTATTTAATAGGTAAATTACAGTTATCTTTCTTTAGATTCATGGAAATACAACTCATATCCCTTTTAATTGTCTAGCTTTATTCACACTTTCTCTGTATATTAAATTTTAAGTATTTGTATTACAATTATACTCTTTATTTACAGAACACCGTTAGTAAACTTAATAGAATGATATTTTTATTATATTAATTGTTCTTAATTAATAAAATTATAAAAATACTCTTAAACTTAACAGAGTAGGTAAATATATTTTTATAATTTTATTAATTAAAAATAGTTAATATTAGAAAAATATCACTTTATTAAGTTTATTAATGGTATCCTGTGAATGAGGAGCGAGATTGTAGTATAAATACTTAAAATTTCACAAACAAATAGGGTGTGAGTGTAAAGTGAATAAATAGACGGGATGTAAGTTGTATTTTCACAAATCTTAAGAGAGTTAAGTGTACTTTACTCTTATTTAATATATATGGAGAGTGATTATTATCACTCCTTTTTATTTATCTCTACTCTTAAGTTAATGTACTTTTCTTTGATTGTCCATAATTACCCTTATCTTTCTTTTATGTAATTAAACTAATAGTTGTTATTTTTAGTTTAACTCATTTTTAATAAGATTAACACTTTTCTTCAATTTTGTGTATTTCGATAATTTTTTATTTTGTGAGAATCTTTCTTTTTTTTTTTACTTATTTTTCACATGAAATTTATTCAATTTATATTTTTTTGGATAAGAACCACAAATGGATTCTCTTAATTTGAAATAGTTTTAGTATATATGAATGCATTGTTATATAGGAAAAGACCGAAAAAATGTAAAAGGTCACGTATAAATTGTCAATTGCATCTACAAAGACAATACCATTTATTTGCTCACTTTTTAAAATTATTTTTTGTATCCAACATTCTAACTACTATGTATTGTAGATAACTATTGTATTATAAATTTTAAAGTAATTTAATATTTATATATCAATAGTTAATTAAATAAATTAATTTAAAAGACTTATAATATTTAGTGGTCCTCTACTAATAAAGATTATAATCCGTATTAAATATTTTGAAATAAAATTAATTATCATTTGATAAAATTCATATATAACTATTAGGATCACATTTTTACAAAATAAAAAAATTCAAAAACACAAACAATGGTGTATTAAAACAAGATTTATTTAACAATGTCAATAATAGTGACTTGAATCGCTATAAAATGAGTTTAAATAATATAAAAGTAATAATAAATTATTAGTTTAATTATGCAAGAAAATTATGAAAGAGATGACGGGTATTTTTGCACAATCATATCAAAGTTCATTAAATTAGAAGTGAAGATAGACAAAAGGGAGTGGCCATAGCCGCTCCCATATATCTGTCATAATAAAATGACAACCAAAATTTATTCCTAAAAGAATTAAATTTAAATATGGAGTCACAATATGTTTTAATTATGGGAAAAATTAGAAAAATTTTTGATTTGTAAAACTAGTCTTTTGTAAAGAGATTTGAGTTAGGGAGTCTAACTATGATTAGAGAATGGTGGAAACTTATCCTAGTGCACACCTACTATATCCGTATAAAAACAATTACCCTAGAACTCATTATGCAAATTAATTATAACCTTATTAATATTTACTTCTTCCCAAAAAATTATAGTTATGTACAAAAATAAAATAAAAAATTAAATAAAAGAAGAACAAGATTTAAAGAAAAATTAATTTTGGCTTAATAGTTGTTGGCTCTGGTAACGTATCCTCTAGTAAGGAACTCAAAACCACGTTGTTATTGTAAAAAATGAATTTGTGTTAGATTGATTTTAATTATTCAAAACGAAAATTAATTTTTTTATGAAAAAGAATTAATCCATTCTCCCACAAGACTCAGCATAGCATGAGCTATACAATAAGCTCTTACAATTCTTTCAACCCTCGAGGATGGTTAGATCCTACCTTAATGTTATAGACCTTTGCATGGATTGCAACGATTGTTGTGCATAATGGCTTAGTAGGCTGTGACGGTGGCTTTGTGTTCGACATCGAAGTTGACCTTGACGTTAGGACAGAAGTCATGTGGTAGCTTCACGATTTTCTGGTGAAGAGGACAGGGCTGCGATGTAGCTGCGATTGTGACTAGGACAACTTGATGAGATGGTAGAAGGAAGGGGATGGTGTTTGTGGCTTGGTGATGGTGATGGTGGTTGATAGGTTTGAGGTAGGTGGCTATGGATGTCAACCGAGAGCTTGATGACGAGGCGATGGTGTTATCTAATAGGTGATATGCTTATAGATTGAATATGGCAAGTGAGTGAAGTGGTGGATGAATTGGGTAGTGGTTTGGGTTACGACGGTGATTCTAGTTTGGTTGATAATGATGGTTATTCAAAAGCTTTATGGATTAAGCTTAACTAATTGTGAGGATGGATGAGTTCTATGGTTATGGGTGTGACAATTAGAAGGTGACCAAGAAAAGGTCAAATGCCACTGCTGTGTGAATGAGTTTGCAAGAGGGGTATGCTTGAGGGCTTGAAAGGTGAAAGGGTGAGGATGTGTCACTTCGTGATCAAAAAATTGTCCCCCTTTCTATCTCTCATTGGCTGCTTACTTATAAAACTCTTGTGTAACTGATTGGAGAATGATTTGAAACAAATTGACTGAGATTTGGCAATTGAAATTAAAAATATAAAGATTTGATTGAGATTTAGTTTAGATTTTGATTGAAAATTTTTTTTAGGGATTTTGACTAACACTAATAAAAAAAAAGTTGATTGAACTAATTTTTTAAACCAAAAAAATCTAGACAAAATATGGTATTCACAATATATATAGAAACATATAATTTCATTACCATACGAAGATGGATTTGATGAAAAAGATATTTCAACTAAAGCAAGACTCATACAAATGAATCAAGAATATTTAAATTATTACAAAAAAGAGGTTTAAGAATATATAGATAAAGGATTAATAAGGTCAAGCAAGTCTCCTTGGATTTGCATTGGCTTTTATGTTATTAATGCTTTGGAGCAAGAAAGATGCGCTCCAAGGTTAGTTATCAATTATAAACCATTAAACAAAGTTTTAAAATGAATTTAGTATCCTTTATCAAATACAAAAGACTTAATCTAGAGAATAAATAAGGCTGCAATATTTTCAAAGTTCGATATGGAGTCTAGATAATATCACATACATATTCAAGAATTAGATAGGTATAAACAACTTTTGTAGTACCTTTTGGGTATTATGAATGGAATATAATGCCACAAAAATTAAAAAAAAAAATACTCCAAGTGAATTTCAAAATATTATAAATAATATATTTAATCAATATTCGAAATTCACTCTAGTATATTTAGATGATGTAGTAGTATTTTCAAAATCAATAAACTAACATTTTGAACATCTAGGAAAACTTTATAACATCATAAAAGAAAATGGGTTAGTAGTTTCAGTTAAAAAAATGAAATTATTTCAACCTAAAGTCTACTTTTTGGTATTTGAGATATATCAAGGCACTATAACTCCAAGATGTCGATCAATTGAATTTGTTGATAAATTTTTGAACGATATAAAAGATAAAAGTCAATTATATAGATTTTTAGGATGTATAAATTATGTATCATACTTTATCCCATATCCTAGAATGATATGTAGACTTTTATATAAAAGACTAAAGAGAAATTGTTCCCCTTGGAATGGGGAAATGACCAATAGTGTTACATAATTAAAAGGAATAGTTAAAAGAATTCCCTGACTAGGAATTGCTGAACTAGGCACCTCTATGATAGTAGAGACCAATGCACCCGATCTTGGATATGAAGGAGTAATCTTGGATATGGAGGAGTATTAAAATAAATAAGAATAGGATCCATTAAAGAGCAAATAGTTAGATATCATTTAGGAATTTGAACTGGTCCTCAAGAAAAACACAATACTGTTAAAAAAGAAGTACTTTCAATAGTTTTATGTATTATGAAATTTCAAGATGATTTATTTTCAAGAAGGTTTTGTTATGAACTGATTGTAAAACAACAAAACCTATTTTAGAAAAAGATGTTAAAAATTTGGTTTCTAAACATATTTTTGTAAGATGGTAGTCTTTACTCTCTTGTTTTGATTTTGAGATTCAACATATTGATAGAAAGCACATTAGATTTTTGTACAAGAGTTTTTACAGGATAAACACCATGAGTAAAGATAAAAAGATGACTAAAGATCAATACGGGATGCTCTCAACAAGTTCTAGATCAATAAGTGGTTCAAAAAAGCAATTGGTTCAATTTAGATCACCGGGGCACAATCTCATGATTCAATATTCCCCACTAAATTCAATAAGGCCATCTACTCCTTTATCCAATCATAATAGGTTTAGACCCTTGACTTATCAACAAGCTGTAGCCTTACCATTGTCCGGTTCAAAAACAAAACCAATTTCACTAATGCCCTATGCCTCCACTACCATAGCCACTACAGCAAACACCTACAACCCACAAAAAATGCCATATATAGAAAATCCTAAAGTAATAACTATTTGCCTTATAGAAGATAATTGGCTTTTAAAGTCTCATAGACAAACAACTCAAAAAATATTTCCTCAAAACTTTGAATTTCTCACAACACATCCCTTCAAAACAAGAATTTTTTACGAGTTTATTTTGGTATATACTAATTCAATAAAGCTTAATCACAAGATTGATGATAAAAATGAGATCTCTTTCTGCCAAATAAAAATTCACAAAATGCTATCTCCATTAGACTGGCCAAGATCAATACATCAACCAAAGCCTTTTACAAAACCATTTCAACCCAATAGTCTTACTTATTTTAATTATATTGATACCTAGTACAATATACTATACCTATGGCCCATTTCGCAGTCAAGGTTTATATGGTTCAAAAGAGGAATTTCCCTTAAGTTTTCAAAGTGGTTCATTAATATTTTTGGCCTCATCTAGAAATATTCCTTGATACCCTGGTGATAAGTGCTATTTGCATATACTTTTTTCATCTACAACATTAGGGATTTGCATGGGTTTTATGTGATAAACATCATCATCTGACTAAGAATTGCTATTGTTTTCAATTCATATTTCATACAAGTTTTCTCTTAAATCATGCATAGTGATGGAGGATTTGAGAATTGTTGTCCTTATGCCTTTAATTTCACAATTTAAGCTAAGTTTGTGTAGAAAAGGGGACCTGGAAGCATCAAAGCAGTGAAAAAGTCATTCTCTAAAACAGGGCATCTCGTGAGGCGAGCTCTCAAGTTCTAAAGACCTTCACAGAAAAGAAGATAGGTTGAAGGCAGCACAAGAAGGGGGGTTGAATCGTGCTTTACAATTCTTTTTATTTTCTGAAATACTAAACAGAGTCTATTAAGTTTCACACTTGAAGGTAGCAAAAATCTTTGTTAGTAAGGTTCACAAAGTTGATTTATGAACTAAGTGAAATACTCTAAAAATGTTTATAGTAATTTTCAATAAATATATAACACAAATAAACACAAATGCTCAATGATAAAGAGATGAAGAGAGATAGAGAGATGTTACTTAGAGAATTTTATACTGGTTTGACTAACACTACCTATATCCCATTCTCAACAACCTATTGAGCTCCACTAACAGCCCTTTCTCAACCCAGAGAAATTGAAATGGTCTTTGGATATCCTTCTCAAGCTATATCCAATGAGCAGTAGTTTCAATTTATTAGCTTCAGAAGCCTTCAGAAAGTATTATCACTTAAAGTTTTGAGTGACAACAAACCAATTTTGTTAAAATATTTTATAGATGGACTAATCTTTTACTTGAGTTTCTTGAGTACTCAATAGGGCCATTCTTGTCCGCATACAAGTTTCTAAATAAGTTTTATTTTCATGATATCATGTGTGAACATGTTAATCTCATTCAAAAAGATTCAGAACTTAAATAAAATGAAAAATAATCCTTGAAACAGATGTTAGTATCGTTAACACATGAAGAAAGGATTTCAAGAACAAGAAACTAATCTTCAAATCTTTAAAAGTAGCCTTCATCTTCAAAAAGTGATACACAATGAAGAAATCCATCATCCTCTGTAGCACGTTATGGTTATTGTCTTTAATTGTAATGATATAAATACCACCAAGCTTTGATTGAAGCAATGAAGATCAATGGGAAATCTAGAAACTGAATCAGTACTTCAGAAAGAACATTTACACTTAAACGGTGTACACTTTGCAGAATGGGAGGGAAAATTCAAATTTTAAATTAAAGTCAAACTCAAAAAAAGAATGACAGTGACATCTCACCTTTTAACTTAATCAACCATCTTAGGTTCTAAAAGAAAGAGTTCAGAAACATTATTCAAAAAGCAAAAAGTAGTTTCTAAAGATGGAGTTGAAAACCTTAATTTGACAACAGTCTCTACAACTGAAAAAATGACTCTGACACTGCCGAGCTAGTCTTCTAGACTACATTTTCAAGACACAAAAAGAAGATTAACACATGTTACTATGAAAATAGATTAAGAGGTAACGGTCTGAAATTGAAGATCAAGTATAAAAGGAGATCGTGTGCTTACAACTTAAGACTTTTGGCTGAAATGCTTGCAAAATCTTTCAAGAACACAAGAATCCACATTCTTCTTCTGTAAACTTATTACTACTTGTAATCAATTTCTGCTTTTGTTAAAAATCTTCTTTCTAATTTCTTATTAGATAACATTTTCTTCTTAAGAAGAATTGTTAGAAAGAAGTCATTTAAGTTTTCAGCTTATTCACTATTTTATTCGAAGAAAACTTGAGTGTTTGTTTGTTGGAGTGAACCAACCTTCAAAAATCTTTGAACCTTGATCGAGTACTGATCATTGTGAGTTTAGCATGGAGAGACTAGTCAAAGACTACTTGGGAGTGATAGTAGAGTGAGTTACCGATCACATAAGATACCTTGAGAAGGCTATAGAAAGATTGTCTTACTTTCTCTAGGTTCAGAAAGGGTTGATTTAGTGGGAGTCAACATGTTGTTGAGAACTATATGTAAGCATGTTAGTGGAACTAGTATAGAAACACTTTGCACAGTATCTCTCTACTCACTTAATCCTTCTTACATTCTAGCTTGAGTTTAATTATAACGCATTTCTGAAAACTTGCTTTTAATTAGTTTTCTTATCTTCAACTTAGTTGAAAAATTTACTTTTTGATAATCACTAACATCTTTTTCGCAGCATTTGAAGTAAATACTTGATAGTTTTTGTTTAAAGATTTTAGAAATAGGGAAGAGAAAAGAGAAAGGATGATTCAACACCCCTTCTCTGTCAAAAAATAGAGCTCTAGGATCAAGGGTGCAAATACTAAAAAGGCTACTGAAGATGGAAAGGAAAGAAAAAGAAAAAGAAAAGTGATCCTCATTGAGAGCATCTTAGAAGACACTGAAGTATCTGAGGAAGAATTAGAATCAGATAGGACTGAATCTGTAGAGACCTTTCTTAGGTTAGAAAAATGAAGTAAGCAAATGGAATACAAGGAACATAAGAAAGAAGAATCCTCTATTCCATCCAAGTCTTCAGACTCTGAGGCAGAGTCCTCAGAAAATGAGCAGCTCAAAGGAGATCCTGAGATTGGTTCAGCTCATGCTGCTCCCTCTATTTCTGCTGCTATTGATGAGGCTCCAGCTCCTACTGCATAATCAGCATGACATGGCTGCTCGATTGGATAGATTTGAAGCTCAGTTGAGAAGGCATGAAGAGTTGTTGTTGGAACTTCTTCAAGAAGTTAGAAGGAGGAATGATGATCATATAACTTGTTTTCCAACATACCTTCTTTTTGTTGATGATAAGAAGGGAAGAAGAGAAGAAGAAAATAAGAAAAAGATGAAGAAAATCTTCTGTGCTGAGAAATTCAAGTTGAGGGGGAGTTCAGAGACTTCATGTTTTTTTGCATAATCAGCATTCATTTTGTTCAATTTTTTGTTGATATTAAGGTTTGAGCATTTTTTCTCTTTATTATTGTCCTGTTACCTTGAACCATAGTTTTAAAACTTGGGCCGGATCGGCCGATCCGATGGGCGAACCGAAAAACCGGTCAGGTAACTGGTTCGAGCAACTCAGAGGATAGGATATGCAATTGGACCATTGTGAACTAGTCTGACTCGATGATTTTGAGGCAAAACTCGTGACTCGATGAGTCAGTGGTTCACATAGTTCAAATAATAAAAAAAATGTTCAATAAATCTCAGCAAAAATTCTTAGCAAAAAAAAAAACATATGGTGAGTGAATCACAAATCGTCGCTTTAGATCTACTGATTGCCATATCTTTGTTGCTTCAGATCTGCCATCAGTGACTCACCACATCTCCGCGACTGTAGATCTATTGTTGCTTTAGATGTGAGCTACGCATTTCACTCCATTAACTAGAAGGGAAGCTACACCTTATTGAGCGAGTGATTCAAAGATAGAAAGAAAGAGTTGAATAAAGAAGAAAGGACCAAATATCATGTGTGGCTTAAACAAAAAAGAAAAAACAGGGGGGAAGAAGTGGTTCTGCTTGAGAGAATGGGTTGGTGAGAGAGTATGGGTTAGTGAGAGTAAAGCCATTTAGGGTTACAAAGTTATTTATTTGGGTTGCTTTCAAACTAAAAAGTCATAATGGGCTTGTGTATGTTACAACTAATTTGGGGTTTGGACCTTATGTAGCACCCAAAGAGTAAGTTTTTTAATTTTAAATGTATATATTTTCCTTAAATCATTTAATATGTGTCTTACAATTCATTGTTCAAAATATATATATATATTAATTATTAATTATGCACATACTTTTATATTTTATTTTTATTTATATAAACACAAATTTTAAAGAAGTGTTAAATTGTCAATTATTTATGTTAATTTATTGTATTTATTTGAATTTATATATATTTATTTAAATATATCCGATTCAACCAGTGACCACCGGTTCAACTAGTAATCCACTAACCTACTGCCTTGACGGAGTCAATTATCAAGCTGAGTTTTAAAACTCTGCCTTGAATTATTTGCTTTGGTATATATATGATAAGTTTCATACTTCATCATGTTTCAGTTTTTAAGCGTGATCTGATGTATTTACACTTGCTTGAAAAAGCTTATCATATATCTTGATATGTGTCTTATAAGTTTTGAGTTTATGCTCTGGTACTTATATACATCAATCATATGCTCTGATATATTTATGCTTAGCCCTGATACATATCTTTTATGGCTCTGATATATATTTTATTCATGCTTTGACACACAAACCTGAAGTTTTCTCATGTGCAACTCATGCTCTGATACATATGTTTAAGTATTATGACAAAATGTTGTATGTTGCTCTCATAGACATAAACATGTGATCAGAGCTTTAGAAACTTCCCTTGTGTGCAAAGCTTATCTGTTGCAAGTTTTATGCACTGTGTTATTGTGTAGTGTTTCAAAGAATGTTTTTGATAAAGTTGTGCTGTGTATAGATTCAATATCAAGAATAAATATCACAAGTATGATTGTCTTTATTCAAATTCACCTAAGTTCAGAAAGTCAAATAACTTAAAATCAACTATTTTTGTTCGGAAAGCTTAAGTGCTCCAACCTTTTCAAAAATTTGCTTTGATACTTCTTAGAAAGTACTTTGATATACTTCAGAAACCTTCTTTGAAGTGAAGCAGCTCTGATTATAGTCACTTAAAGTTGCTAAATATGCTGATCACATCTGCATCATACCTTAAGAATAAGATCTTCTAAAACTCTATCAAATATATTTTGAAAGATTATAGAACTCTTTTGATCTAATATCTGTTCATATATTTCTTTTAAAATTTCTCCAAAAGATTTTCTCAAAATTGGTTTTGTCATCATAAAAAAAGGGGATACTGTTAGATCCAGAACCCTTCAGAAAGCATCAATACTTAATGTTTTGAGTGAAAACAAAACCAATTTCATGAAAATACTTTATAGAAGGACTAATTGTTTGCTTGAGTTTCTTGAGTATACAATTAGGATCGTTCTCATTAACATACAACTTCATGAACAAGTTTTATTTTCACGAAATCATGTATAAACATATTTAATCTCATTTAAAGAGATTTGTAATTTAAAAGAAGTGAAAAATAATCCTAGAAATGGATGTTGGTATGGTGAGAGTATAAAGGAAATATCAAGAACAAGAACCCAAGACTTAGATCTTCAGAGAGTATCGTGGGACTTCAGAAAGTGTCATTCAAGTGAAGATTTCAATCTAAATTTGAAACAAAGTGTGTTTACCACCTTCAATCATCATAATTGTGATATATCAATGACAACAAGCTCAAATTGAAGCATAGAAGATCAAAAGGAAAGTCCAGAAACTGAAACAATACTTTAGAAAGCACATTTACTGTAAACGGTGCACTTTATAGAAATGGGAGGGAAAATTTAAGTTTCAAATTTAAAGTCAAATTCAGTCATAGACTGATAGTGACATCTCTTTTCAACTTGGTCAACTGCCCAGCTTTTAGAAGACAAAGTTCAAAAACCTCGTTCAGAAAGCAAAAAGTAGTTTCTGAAAGTGGACTTAGAAACCTTTATTAGATAATGGCTTCTGCAACTGCAAAAAGTAACTTTGATACGCCAAGCTACTATGCTAGACTTCATTTCCAAGACACAAAAAGAAGATTAACACATGTTACTAAGAAAATAGGTCAAGGGTACCAGTTATAAATGAATATCAAGTATAAAAGGAGATGATGTGCTTACAACTCAAGATTTTTATTCATCACCTTATACTGAAATGCTAAAAAAAATTTCTCTCATCTTTTATAAAACTATTACAGCTTGTAATCAGTTTCATCTCTGTAAAAAAATCCTTTTTTTTCAGTTCTTATTAGAATATTTTTTCTTCCTATGAAGAATAGTTAGAAAGAAGTCACCCAAATTTTTAGCTCATACACCGTTTCATCTAGAGAAAACTTGAGTATTTGTTTGTTTGAGTAATCCATCCCAAACATATTCCTTGTAACCTGATCCAGTAGTGATTGTTGTAAGGTAGTTTGAAGAGGCTAGTTAAAAATTATATGGAAGTGACAATAGAGTGAGCTACTAGTCACATGAGATAGCTTGGGAAGACTAGTGAAAGACCATCTGACTTTCTTAAGGTTAAGAAAGGGTTGATTAGTGAAACTCAACAGTTATTGAGAACTGGATGTTGGTAGGTTGGCCAAACCAGTATAACAACTCTTATATAGTATTTTTGCCTTCCTTGAATTTCCTTTATATTCTATTTTGTGCCCATTATATTTGCTTTTCTAAAAAAATTTCTTTAACTCATTTTCATATCTTTGTTTTAGTTCAGAAAGTCTCTTTTTGACATATACTAATGTTATTTTTGCTGTACTTCAAGTTCATACTTAATAGTACTTGTTTAAATTTATTCAGAAACTAAAAGGAAAGAAAAGCCAAAGCATGATTCAACTTCCTTTCTTGTACACTTTTTAACTTACAATGCTAACCCGAAAAATTGTACCTTTCACAAGGATAGTAGAAAATTAGAGAAGCTTCCAGGTCCTCAAGCAGAAGTTAACCATTGCACCTGTATTGTTCTTGCTAGACCCACATGGTCCATTTGAGGTTTATTGTGATGCATCATGAAAAGGCTTAGGGTGTGTATTAATGTAGAATAGAAAGGTGGTGGCTTAGGCTTCAAGACAGCTATACCCGCATAAGGAGAACTACCCTACACACAATCACGAGTTGGCAGCAGTGGCGTTTACCTTGAAAATCTAGAAACACCATTTATATAGAGTAAAGCTTAAGGTGTTTTCTGATTATAAGAGTCCTAAGCATCTCTTATATTAGAAAGACCTAACCATAAGGAAATGAAGATGGACGGAGTTCATTAAAGACTATGAGTTCAACTTGAACTGCTAATTAGGAAAAGCAAATGCTGTAGCAAATGCTCTTAGTAAAGAAATTCTGATTATTTGCTGGATAATGATCAAAGAAGTAGAACTAAAAGGTCCTTCCAAAACCTTAACTTAGGAATAGATAAGACAACTGGAGCATCTTCTTGAGCTAGATCAATATCACAATTAAGTTCTAGAAAAGAGTTGCACAAGCCCAACAAAAAGACCTAGAATTTCAAAAGATTGTAGCCTCAATACAAGCCAGAAAACATATGGACTCGCAAAAGGTAAATATAGGTTATGGAAGTATCAAGATCAAGTGTGCGTATTTATAATAAGGGATCTTCATCGTAGCATGCTGAATGAAGCCCATCATAGTAATTTTGTTAGTACACCCAAGAGTTACGAAGATGTACAAAGACCTTAAGAAAATATTTTGGTGCCCAAGATAAAGACAGATATAGTAGAAAAAGGTTCGAAAATGTTTGACTTTCAAAAGGTGAAGATAAATCATAAGAAGCCGCTAGGTACACTACATCCTCTAGAAGTTCTAGATGGAAATAGGAAAGCATTTCAATAGACTTTGTGGTGGGATTGCCAAAGACATTATCAAGATATGATACTATAATGGATAGACTAACTAAATCTGCACACTTTCTACTAGTCAAAGTTGCTTATTCTCTTGAGAAATTGGTTAAGCTTGATATAGAAGGATCAGGGAGATTGCATGGTGTTCCTTTTACTAAAATCTCAGATTGAGATTCATTATTCACTTCAAGATTTTGGAGAGCTTTTTCAAAAATCTTTCAAAAGTAAGCTTTGCTTGAGCATGGGTTATCATCTCTATATCGATGAGCGAATCAAGAGGACTATCCAGACACTGAAGGATATGACAAGAGCATGTGTGTTGGAACGTCGTGGGAATTAGGACAATTGTTTGCCATTAATGGAATTCTACTACAACAACAACTATCACACAAGTATTAGAATGAGCCCTTATGAAGCTCTATATGGAAGGAAGTATCAATCGCCTCTATGTTGGTATGAGTTAGGCAAGACTAGTTTTTCAGGAGCAGACCTCATCTGGCAGACTATCGAGCAGATAAAGATTTGGAGTAAGATTTTTTGACTACTCAAAGTTGACAGAAAAGCTATGCCAACAACAGAAGAAGAACATTAGGATTCTAAGAAGGAGATCATGTATTTTTTAAGGTTACCCCTATAACTGAGATAGGCAGAACCATTAAAGTCAAACATTTAAACGCTCATTTCATAGTACAATTCCAAATCCTAGGTCGTATAGGTTCCATAGCATAATGGATAGCTTTACCTCCACACCTATCAAATATTCATGACGTATTCAATGTGTCACTACTTCTAAAATACAACCCCTATTCTAGTCATATACTGAAACCTGAATCACTATAGTTAAAGGATGACTTGATTTTAGAGTTACCACCAACACGAATAGTAGATAAAAACATGAAGCAACTTCTAGGAAAACCATCTCTCTTGTAAAGGTTGCATGGACAGAGAAGGATCCAAGGAGGATACGTAGGAATTAGAGTCAAGTATATGAGAGGATTACCTCGCACTTTTTACAGGTACCAAATTTTGAGGACAAAATTTTTCTAAGGGGGTTAGAGTGTAACAACTCGTCTTCCGATAATATTATTTAGGATAAAATGATTCTGTGATCAAACCATAGGGATTTTAAAATTTTTGACAGACACTATTATGATCAAAACAATATTAGGATTTTGTTAAAAAAATAAAAATTAATTAAATATTATTAAAAAATTCAAAATAATAATATTTTAATTAGGGATATATATAGGATGGGACCTTATGAATGATATAAGGACATAGATAAAAATAAGGTTAAATAGATCTGTTAACCTGGTAAATTTATTTAGGTGTTGATCAGGTATCGAAATAGTAATAACTAGTACGTTGAAACACCGAAATTGGTACAGTTAAGGGATATTATTAAATCTAAAATAATTTGTACTCATGACAATTGAATAAATAGAGACATTTCCAATACAGATACAAGATAAATTGATCCAAAAACAATTGTAATTATCTATTGATTACTTTTTCTCCAAGTAAGTACTTTATTATATAAGTCAAAATAATTAGAAAAAAAATCAACTTTTTTCTTCCTTCCTAGCAACATTCATGTCACTTTCTCTCCGTTATTCTCCATTTCCATTTTCAATTTTCAAACACCACAACCTCACCACATCTTAAACTCCACTCTTAGACAAATACATAAACTAGTTCAATAACACTTCCTCTATATCAAACTCAAGCTAAAACTTTCTTTTTTCTCTACAAATTTTGCAACTAGCAACTTATGTAAAGGCTGAAAAGTAATTTAGAGACTTTAATTAAGGAAGGAAAGGTTAGAGAAAGATTTGACAAAAAGCTTGAAGAAAGGTATACAAAATCTATGTCTATTGCTTATGATTGTTTGATTATTCTTACAAATATAAACTCTTGACATATGTGTGAAATTATGTCTGTAAAATTTGAAATTTATTCCAAAATGCATGTATATGAGCTTGATAGTTGTAAAAGATACCATAGACAAAAAGTCTTGTGAATTGATTGAATTAATGTAAGAGATTTAACTAAGTGAATAAAGTAATTTTGTTCATTGAAAGGAATAAGATACATGGAAATTATATGAGAACATAGTTAGAAATAATTTTATAAATTCTTATAGATTAGTATTTTTGAAATATGATGATGAAGTTTCATAAAACAACAAGAATGAAATTTTGATCCATAGAAGAAAAAGCATGGAAGTCGAAGTAAGACACTTGGTTTAATTTCTTGAAAATCATAAGAATCATCTATTAGATCCAGAACCCTTGTGCTCATATGTTTTAGATAACAACAAAGCCAATTAAAAGAAAATGCTTTGAAGAATGACGGATGTTTCTCTCCGAGTATCTTGTAAGAATATATCAGGTTCTATCGTTAAAGGCTTACTCAAATAAGAATATATGTTTGACCATACATGTGTAAGCATCTTTATCTCATGTTATGAGATCTGAATTGTTATAGAAGTGAAATTATATCCTTATCTAAGGCCTTAAAGGATAAATGATTGAAGAAGGCTTTAGTGCTTCAAGAAACTGAGCTATTGAGACTTCAAAAAGTAGCTCTGAACATCAGAAAGTAGCTCTGAACATCAGAAAGTATGCTTACATGAAGAAATCAAGCATTCTCTGAAGACCAGATGTTACACCACTTTCAGTCATCTCTTTCATAAAGTTTGTATTATAAACGAGCAATGACTAAAGTTGTGAACACTCACTATTTACCAAGGAAATGATATCATGGTTTAGAAAGCTCTCTGATCAAAACAGTGAAATCTACATCATACAGTAGGAGGGAAAATTTGAAATTTAAAATTCAAATTTGCTTATGGAAAAGTCAAATCCCAGTTTCACAACTGGTAAATCATCTCTATTGCTTTCAAAAATCAACTATCAAAATGTTCTAGAAGAAATATGTTCAGAAACTATAAGATTAGAAAGTATGAAGAAGTTTCTGATGAACATAAGAAATCTCCCTATTTCACAATGGCTTCTGCAAAGTATCTGACAAGAAGACAGACTACTCTTCTTGACTATCTTTCCAAGACAGAAATGGATGATCAACACGTGTACCTAGAAGATGTGACTAAAGCCAATGGTCTCAAGGAAGTCATCTATAAATAGAGATGCAGTGCTCTTCAAATATAAATGACTGACGTTGAACAAAAAAGAGGCAAAAATGCTGTCAAGTTTTCTTTTTATCTATTTGTAAAATTTTTCACTATTTGTATATCATTTCTTTGTACAAAATCTTCTTTCTATACTTCATTGATATCACGTTCTTCTGAGGAAGAATTTTTAGAAAGAAGTCACTCAAGTCTTTGAAGATCTTTTCATTGTATATTCAAAGAAATCTTGAGTGTTAGTTAGTTTGAGTGGCAACCCAAACTTATAACCTTTGTAACCTTGATCCAGTAGTGATCAGTGTGAGATAGCATGAAGAGGCTTGTTAAATATTACTTGCAACGTGATAGTAACTAAGTTTTACTGGTCATGGGTTTAGCTTGGAGAGACTAGTTGAAGACTACTCAGTTCAGCTTGAAGAGGATGGTAAACAACTACTTGTGTGTGAAACAGTGGGTGTTTTGACTGGTCCCTGAACATAGTTTGAGAAGGCTACTGAAAAGACTATCTTGACCCTTTCTCAGGTTAGAGGAAGAGGTAGTGAAACTCAGTAGTCGTTGAGAACTGGATATAGACAAGTTGGCCGAACCAACATAAAACTTCTTGTGTTCATTTTTTCTCTTCTATTTATCTCCTTTTATTTTCTTTATCTACCTTCTTGTTTTAGTTTCAAGTTTTAAAAAGGTTCTTTAACTTTTTTCCTATTTAATTAAGTTCAGAAATTTCACTTTCTAAAGGTGCTTTACGATATTTTCCGCTGCCATACAAGTTCATCTTGATAGACTTTTTCGATATAGTTTTTCAGATCTTTAGTAAAGGAATAAAAAGTAAAAACACGATTCAACCCCCCTTCTCGTGTGTCTTTCTACTAACAAATGGCATCAGAGCTTGGCCTCTAAGGGGTTAAGAATTCTAACGACTGCAGAGGTAAAGATTCGAGGAACATGGCCTAAACCAATATTCATATGGCTGAAGGTCATTCTATCAATAGACCACCATTCTTTGATGGTGGAGATTATGTCTATTAGAGGGATAGAATGGAGTTTTTCATAAAATACACAAGTCTTGACTTGTGGAAATCATACAAGAAGGAGGCTATATTCCAAGGAAGGAAACTTCAGGAATTGATGATACATTCTCAGTATCGAGAGATATCCCAAGAAGAAGGTGGACAGATCAACCAAAAACTGGAGTTCAAATGAACTCAAAAGCTAAATACCTACTTATGTGTGTATTAAGCGAGGCTGCATATGATAAAATCATTGCTTGTGACACTGCTAAAGAAATATGGGATAGACTTTACATGCTATATGAAGGAACTGATCAAGTGAAGGAGACAAAGATCAGCATGCTGGTTTATCAATATGAACTGTTCAAAATGGCAGATTAAGAGAATATTGATGAAATGACTAAAAGGTTTATGCATATTGTGAATCAATTGAAAAGTCTAGGCAAAAGATACTCTAATTCCAAAATGGTTAGAAAGATCTTAAGAAGCTTTCCCGCTAAATGGCTACCTAAGGTCACAGCCATTACTGAAGCAAAGGACCTCCAAACTCTAGGCCTAGATGCACTTATTAGGTCTTTAAAAACCCATGAAGGGGTGCTCTCTGAGATGCATGGAGATTCTAGCAAAAGATTAAATCCATGGCTTTGAAGTTGTCTCATCAAAAAATCAACAAAGTTAAAGCAATGAAAGTTACTGAAACCTCTAATGAAGAAGATGAGATAGATGAAGAGACAGATGGTGAAAATAGGAACGGGCTTTCCATGCTGGTTAGAAAAATGTCAAAACTCTAGAAAGGAAAAGCAAAGAAAAGAATAGACATCAATTTCAGCAAAGACAGAAAAGGAAGGCTGAAACCTAAAGTTATCATATGCTATGAGTGTGGAGAAAAAGGACACTACAAAACTGAATGTCCAAGGTCTAAAGGTTCATAGAAAAGATTCATCCCCAAAAAGAAAAAGCATGTTGGCAAAATGGAGCGAATTAGATGAAGAAAAGGAAAAATTAGAAGATCAAGAAGAAATGGATATTGCCAATCTATACTTTATAGCAGGATATTCTTTTGAAAATGATTCTTAGGTAAATAATGCTGACTCTGATCTCTCTTACATCGAGCTCTTCTAGTTGCTTCTTTCAAGACACAACTGATGATTAACATGTGTCACTTGTAGAACTGATCTGTGGCAACAGTCATAAAGAAAGACCATTATATAAAGAGATGCTGAGCTTGAAAAATAAGAGAGATTTTTGAAGATTCAAAGAGAGGAAACTCTGCAAAAAATCTTCTCCCACTTCCTGGAATATTCAATCTTTATCATGTAATCAGTTTTATCCTTGAAATGTAAAGAAAATATTCCTTCTAGATTCTTAGTTAGATTTATATTTTCTTTGGAAAAGTAGAAGAAGAAAGTCATTCAAGTTTTCCCAGAATCTTTTAAAATGTATCATCTTTAAAGAAACTTGAGTGTAGGTTAGTTTGAATGGCAACCCAAACACTTAACATTTGTATCCTTGATTCGTTAATGATCAGAGTGGGACGTAGCTTAGAGAAACTGAGGTAAAACTACTTGCAACGCGAAAGTAAGATGATTCTTGCTTATCATGGTTTAGCCTGGAGAGGCTAGTCAAAGACTACTTGCAACTTGGAGAGGTAGGGAATAGACTACTTGCAATGTGCTAAAGGAGTTCCTTGTCAGTCATAGTTGAGCTTGAAGAGGCCAGTGTCAAGACTACTTGCAGCTTGAAGAGGCTAGGCAAAGACTATTAACAACATGCTGAAGAAGTTGCCTATCAGTTATGGGTTGGCTTGGAGAGGCCAGAGTCAAGACTACTCATGGCAACTTGGAGAGACTACTCACAACATGCTAAGGTGCTGCTCTCATCAATTATGGGTTGGCTTAGAGAGGCCAGAGTCAAAACTACTCATGAAAGCTTGGGAAGGCTAATGTAAAGACTATCCTTTCTTTCTCAGGTTAAGGAAGTTGTTGTTATAGTGGAACCTCAACAGTTGTTGGGTACTAGATGTAGGCATGCTGGCTGGATCAGTATAAAATCTTTTGTGTCTTTTCTCTCTTACCCTAATGTCCTTTACTTTCTTTATTGCTTTGTTATCTTATCATTAGGTTCTAATTCTGTCATGCATCTTTTATGATATACTTTTTAATATTTAGCATTTTATTTAATAAGGATCATAAAGTAACTTTTAGAAGTCACTAACTTTGTTTTCGCTGCATTTCAAGTTTTATACTTGATAGTAATCTTTTTCAGAAGCTTCATAAAATGAAAAAGGATCAATGCACAATTCAACCTCCCTTCTCATGCACATCTCCACGTACAAAAACCTTCTTGCACTATTTGTTTTAAAAGGGGATATCCACCTGACAAATGCTTTATGAAAAGGAAGTGTGTCGAAAGGGCTGGACAAATATCTTCACAAACTAACCAAAGAGGACCTAAGATGATATGGGTACCTAAAACAAAAAAATGTGTTTGTTGTAAGTATTCCTAAGGACGCACATGGAACCTGAAAATAAATGGTACATGGACAGTAGCTGTTCGAGACACATATATCTGGATCAATAAGGTGGTTTAGAAATCTACGACCGAAAAAATTAGGATCTGTAAGATTTGCAGATGGAGGTAAAGTTAAAGTCACAAGCATAGGAGATGTTGGTAAGGATAATTCTCACCAAATTTTAGATGTCTTATTAGTTGATGGTTTAGCTCACAACCTTTTAAGTATTAGCCAGTTTTGTGACCAAGGTTTTAATGTCATCTATAATGCTCATACTTGCAAAGTAGTAAGTCCCATTTCTAATAAAGTAATTCTTTTTGGAAAGAGGCATGATAATACATATGTATTATCCTTGGATGATCTAAGAGATCAAAATATAAAATGTCTCATATCTTTCACAGATGATAAGTGGTTATGGCATAAGAAGCTTAGGCATTTTCATATGAAGCTTATTTCTAAGCTATCATAGAAAGAACTCGTTAAAGGCCTTCGGAGGATCAACTTTGATAAGGATTCAACCTGTGTATTTTGTGAAAAAGGAAAGCAAACCAAACCTTCTTTCTATAGCAAACATGTAGTTTCAACCACTAAACTACTTGAGCTTTTACATATGGATCTCTTTAGTCCTACCAAGATTGCTATTCTAGCTGGAAAGTGATATTGCCTTGTTATAGTGGATGATTACTCCAGATTTTCATGGGTTATCTTTCTAACTTCTAAGGATAAGGTCTGTGAGAGATTCAAAGTTTTTGTAAAATGAGTCTGTACTGAAAAGGATTCTCAAATGAGAATTATTAGATCTGATTATGGTGGAGAATTTGAGAATCATGTTTTTAATGAGTTTTGTGAAAAACATAGCACCCTTCATGAGTTTTCTGTACCTAGAACTCCCCGACAAAATGGGTTACTTCAAAGGCAAAATAGAAGCTTGCAAGAAATGGCCAGAACTATGCTTTTGGAAAGTGGTTTGTCAAAAGGTTTTTGGGTAGAGATTGTAAATATCTCATGCAATATACAAAACAGAATCTTTCTTAGGCCAATTCTCAAGAAAACTCTTTATGAGCCATGGAAGGGTAGAAAACCTAACATATCATATTTCCATATCTTTGGTTCACCCTGTTTTATTCTTAATACCAAGGACAAACTTGCTAAGTTTGATCCAAAATCTGATGATGGTATCTTTTTAGGTTACTCTTCTGTATTTAGAGCCTACAGGGTATACAACAAGAGAATTTCTTGTGTAGAAGAAACCATTCACATAAAATTCAAAGAACTCAGAAAGGAATTTGTTGATGATCTTGAAGATCCAGAGGAAAGCCTTGAAAAGATGAATCTAAAAAGTATTCCTGACAGCAAGATGATGAAGGATAAATCTTCAGAACATAAGTACTTCAAATAACTTGCTCAAGTCACCTAAAATATCAGAAAGTGATGTTTCTAATCATCAATTAGAGCAATCCAAAGATGAAGAAGAAACTGAGATTTTTCAAAGTCATAGGAGCTACAGGGAGTTTCTGATTTAAGAACAGTTTCTCAAAACAAAGTTCTCGGAGACATTTCTAAGGGTGTAAGAACCAGATCATCTCTTAGAAATACATCTAACTGTACCTTCATCTCCACCATTGAGCCTGAGTTCATTGAAGAAACTTTGATAAGAGCAAAGTCTGGGATCTTGTTGAAAAACTGAAAGGAAAAACCATCATCGGCACTAAATAGGTGTTCATAAACAAGCTAGATGAAACATGGAAAGTTATCAGGAACAAAGCAAAATTGGTTGCACAAGGTTATAATCAACAAGATGGAATTGATTATGATGAAACCTTTGCACCAGTAGCTTAGCTTGAAGCCATCAGAATGCTACTTGCTTTTGCTGCCTACAAGGGATTCACTCTCTACCAAATGGATGTCAAGTCTACATTTCTAAATGGTTTCCTTTCTGAGGAAGTATATATGAAGCAGCCTCCTGGTTTTGAGAGTGAAAACCTTCCCAACCATGTCTATAAGCTAACAAAGGCTCTCTATGATCTTAAACAAGCTCCATAAGCTTTGTATGATATACTAAGCACCTTCTTGCTTAAAAATGGGTTCAAGAGAGGTAATGTTGATACAACTCTTTTTACTCTTAGTCAGAATAATAACTTTCTGATAGTTCAAATATATGTTAATGACATTATATTTGGAGCTTCTGATCTTTCTCTTTGTGAAGAATTTTCAAAATTAATGCAAAGTAAATTTGAGATGAGTATGATAGGTGAACTCAAGTTCTTTTTGAGGTCACAAATAAAACAACAAAAGGATGGCATCCTAATCCATCAAGAAAAGTATACAAAAAAGCTTTTAAAAAGGTTTAATATAGATCAAGCAAAACCTATGAGCACCCTCATGTATCCATCTCAAATCATAGATGCTGATGAGAATACTGAGAAAGTATCTGAAAGTAATTATCATGGAATGATCAGTTCACTAGTGTATCTCACAGCTAGTAGACCTGACATACAATTAAGTGTGGGAATTTGTGCAAGATTTCAATCTAACCTAAAACAATCACACTTAAATACTATCAAAAGAATCCTTTATACTTATCAGGTTCTACTAATCTTGGCTTGTGGTACAAGAAAGGTTCTTCTTATGATATTGTAGGATACTGTGATGTTGATTATGCCAGAGATAGAGTTAAAAGGAAAAGAACTAGTGGTTGTTGCTGCTTCTTTGGAGAAAGCTTGATTAAATGGTCATGCAAAAAGCAAAACACTATTGCTCTCTGCACTGCTGAAGCTGAATATGTAGCTATTGCAAACTACTGTTCTCAGATGCTATGGATAAGAAATCAGTTAAATGATTATAACTTGAGGTATTCCAAAATTCCCATCTTCTATGACAATACAAGTGCAATAAATCTTGCAAAGAATCCAATTCAGCACTCTAAATCTGAACATATTGACATTAAACATCATTTCATTCATGACCATGTTCAAAAAGGCAATATTGAGTTATTGTTTACGAACACTGAAGATCAAGTATCGGATATATTCACAAAGCCATTAGTTGAAGATTGCTTTTGTGTTTTGAAAAAGCTTTTAAACCTAATCGTTTTCAAATCTGCATATTTTTTTTAGTAACCTATCTCTGGGTTCTCTCTTTTTCCTTCAATTTCTCAAACTAAAGCCCAAAAGGACAAGATATCAGTTTGCAAGTCTGGGTACATTTATTGAAGATTAGAAAGTAGATCAGAAAGAAGACGAAAATTTCAGGGTATAAGTGGAATGATTAGAAAGAAGATTTTCAATCAGAAAACCTGAGAATGATACCAAAAAAAGGGGGTTTCAGTACATGCAAATAGGAAAATATTGAGTCAAAAGTGCTAAGTAAAGATCAGAAAGAAGGTCATTCAGAAAATGAACTCAAGAGTCAAAAACTTTTCTTTCAGAAAGAAATCGATGAGGCGGGATAATTCCCTCTCTTTTTAAGCCTTTCTCTCTCCCACATCGCCTCACCTTCTATCAGTTATATCACATTACTTAAATACCTTCCACTCCCCACACGTTATCACTCCTCCTCTAAAACACAAACCCTTAACCGTTTCATTTTCTCACAAAAACCTTTACCTTTGTTTACCTCTTCCTTCTTCTAAGCCTCAACCTTTGCTATTTCATCTTCCTCATCATCTATTTATGGCTCAGGGAAAGCACTCTTCTGGATGCATTGCTGAGATGGGAACCCTTCAGATGTTCTCAGAATAGATACATCAAGACTATTGCGAAGAGAACTTCTCACGACATCCCATGGCACCAAGAAAAAGGCTAACACAGGTGCTGATAGCTCAGGTTCTCATTCTCCTAGAAGTTTTCTCCTTTTCTGGAGTGGTCACTGCCTTCTATTCTCAACTGGTTCAAGTGACCGACTTTGTGCTAAGCTCATATATCATAGGAGATGACTTAGAGTTAAGCATTATGGATTTATCCAACATTATTCATGCTCCTGGAAATTATTATCAGATATGGAGGTGCTCCCTCTAGCAATAGCATGACCTCTGACTCTGAACACGATTCATCTTCTGAGGTGGAAACATCCTCAGAAAATGAATCTGCTACTGCTGTTTCTCCCTCAAAGGCTAAACAGCCTCCAGTGTCAACCATTCCTGATCCTTCTGCTTAGGGCGTTAATCCCTCATCCAACATATCTACACCAGCTGAACAGCCAAGTTTCACTTAAATCCAATTACTGCTGCATGTACAATGCCTTATCTAAAATAGATTGGATCAACTTGAAGCCAACTCTAGCCAGAAAAAAGCAATATTTCAGGGCAAACTTTGCGAAGTAAGGCGATATGGCTGATGATGGTGCTATTAGTTTCCAGCACACTCCTTTTTGTTGATGACAAAAGGGGGAAAAGAATATGGAAGAAAAATCTTATTGTGTTGAGAAATACAGGGGGAGATCAAACTAAGGGAGAGCTTATCTAGAAAACCATTTAACCATTTTTTTTAACATTTTTTTCTCTTAACAACACTTTCGTTATCTTTTTCTCTTTGCTTTTAACTCTCATATCTTTCTATCCATATCATATATTTGTATCAGTTTCTTCTACCTTTATGTGTGCTTTGATGGACGATCCTTTGTTTGTGCTTTTATATGCATTCATGTTCCTATTAATTATGGTTGGTCAAAGGCGTACTGAAAAGGATCGAATCAGGATAATATGTCAAAAGTATTACTTGTTAAGTTTCATGCAAGAAAGAGCTTCAGAAAGTTCTCTTTTTTTGATAAAGACTCAAGATAGTTGTTTCTATCAAGGCTCAAACACAGTTAAAACACTTTTCTGATACTCTCAGAAAGTATATCAGGCTTGAACATACATGTAAAATAAAAACAGCCGTGATTCAAGTCGCTTAAGGCCAAAAGTTTTTTTTTACAAGATCTATATCATGCTTTAAGAAAAGAAACTTCTTGAAAATCTCTCGTTCTGATATTTTGAAAGAATATGCTTATCCTGCTTACATTTTCTACAATATTTCCTTCAACTATCTTTTCGAAAGATTTTCGTCAAATTAGTTTGTCATTATCAAAAAGGGGGAGATTGTTCGCTCCAGAACCCTTGTACTCATATATTTTGGATGACAACAAAATCAAATCAAAGAAAATGCTTTGAAGAACGACTGATATTTCTCTCTGAGTATCTTGTAAGAATATATCAAGTTCAATCGTTTAAGGCTTACTTAAATAAGAATATATGTTTGACCATACATGTGTAAACATCTTTATCTCATGTTATGAAATCTAAATTGTTATAGAAGTGAAATTATATTCTTATCCAAAGCCTTAAGGGATAAATGATTGAAGAAGGCTTTAGCGCTTCAAGAAACTGAGCTATTAAGACTTCAGAAAGTAGCTCTGGACATCAAAAAGTATGCTTACATGAAGAAATCAAGCATTCTCTGAAGACCAGATGTTACACTACTTTCAGTCATCTCTTTCATAAAGTTTGTATCATAAATGAACAATGATTGAAACTGTGAAGACTCACTATTTACCAAGGAAATGATACCATGGTTCAGAAAGCTCTCGTATCAAAACAATGAAATCTACATCACACGGAAGGGGGGAAATTTGAAATTCAAAATTCAAATTTGCTTATGGAAAAGTCAAATCCTGGTATCAAAACTAGTAAATCATCTTTGTTGCTTTCAAAGGTCAACTATCAAAATGTTCTAGAAGAAATATGTTCAGAAACCATAAGATCAATGAACAAGTTTTTGATGAACATCAGAAATCTCCCTATTTTACAATGGCTTCTGCAAAGCATTTGGTAAAAAGACAGACTACTCTTCTAGACTATCTTTCCAAGACACAAATGGTTAATCAACACGTGTACCTAAAAGATGTGACTAAAGGCAACGGTCTCAAGGAAGACCTCTATAAATAAAGATGCACTGCTTTTCAAATATAAATGACCGACACTGAACAGAAAAAGGGCAAAAACGCTGTCAAGTTTTCTCTTCATCTGTTTGTAAAAGTTTTCACTATTTGTATATCATTTCCTTGTACAAAATCTTCTTTCTATACTTCATTGATATCACATTCTTTTGAGGAAGAATTTTTAGAAAGAAATCACTCAAGTCTTCTAAGATCTTTTCATTGTATATTCAAAGAAATCTTGACTGTTGATTAGTTTGAGTGGCAACCCAAACTTATAACCTTTGTAACCTTGATCCAGTAGGGATCAGTGTGAGATAGCTTGAAGAGGCTTGTTAAATACTACTTGTAACGTGACAATAACTGAGTTTTACTAGTCACATGTTTAGTTTGGAGAGGCTAGTTCAAGACTACTTAGTTCAACTTGAAGAGGCTGGTAAAGAACTACTTAGTGTGAGACAGTAGGTGTGTCTACTGGTCCCTAAACATAGCTTGAGAAGGCTACTGAAAAGACTATCTTGACCTATTCTCAGGTTAGAAGAAGAGGTAGTAAAACTCAATAGTAGTTGAGAACTAGATGTAGGCAGGTTAGCTGAACTAATATAAAACTTCTTGTGCTTGTTTTTTCTTTTCTCTTTATCTCCTTTTATTTTCTTTATCTGCCTTCTTGTTTCGGTTTCAAGTTTTAAAAAGGTTCTTTAACTTTTTTCCTATTTAATCAAGTTTAGAAAGTTTTGTTTCTGAAGATGCTTAACAATATTTTCTGCTGTGCTACAAGTTCATCTTGATAGCTTTTTTCAATATAGTTTTTCAGATCTTTAGTAAAGGAAGAAAAAGTAAAAATACGATTCAAACCCCCTTCTCCTATGTCTTTCAACTAACATCATCAAGTAAGGAGTATTGCAAGATTCTGCAATGAGAAATCTCATAAAATTAGAGGAGATTTTATAAAGAAATCTCATAAAAGTTTAGGAGATTTTAAGAGAAAATCTCATAAGAAATTCAGGAGATTTTTCAGAGAAGAATCTCACAAGAATTTAGGAGATTTTAAAGAAAAAATCTCATAAGAGTTTAGGAGATTTCAAGGAAATCCAAAGCAAAAATATGACAAATAGAACTATTAAGAAGAAACTCTACATAATAATCATAAGATTTTCTAAACAAATGATAAAGGTTCATATGAAGAAAGAAAACTTAAGTAATTAACGCATAAATAAGCTTGATGTAATATTAATTGTTTGAGTGTAAGCTCATGGATTCAATTTGCGATCTATATAAGGTTGCAACATGAGGTGTTACATCATTGTGATGAAAGTGATATATTGAGAATAGCATGCTATTGTGATATATATAAGGTTATAGTTCAAGGTACTGCATCAATTGAACTATGTTAGTGATCTATATATGGTTGTAACACGAGGTGTTACATCATTGTGATGAAAGTGATGCATTGAGAATAACATGTTATATGAATTTAGTTCTATTTAAGGTTGTAACATGAGGTGTTATATCGTTGGCAATATATCAGATGAGAAGTATATCAAGAATCTTATGAGTTATATTATTAAGCATAAATTTACTCATAAGACAGTATATCAGGAATCCTATGAGTTCTATTGTCAAGCATAAATTTACTCATAAGACTATGTTAAATAAGTAAAGGAACAAACAAACTAATTATTATGAAAACAAATTGAAAATATATTAACTACTTAAACTAAGTCAGATATCACTAATTAGTAGACTAGTGTTTTTCCTACTAGGAGTCTTTGATTCTCATTCCTATTGTTGTCATATTTTTACATAGATTGTGATGATGGTGATCTTTATGGAAACCCTTAGCTGATATTGATGATATGGTCCAAACCTTTTGATGATTCGATGATAAGGATCTTAGTCAGCCCTTATATTTTCTTTTAATGAATTTTGAATAGTGCCCTACCTAGACTTGATAGTTCTTGTGTGAACTAGGGAAAGGGTTTGATATTGTTATGTACATTATGTATTCGTCAATGCATAATATAATTATATGATTTTGCTATTTTATTACAACATATTATATGTTTAAACTTTGTGCCACAAAATAGAAAGTGGTTTAAGTTTTTTCCAAAAGAGCGGGCTCATATTTAATAACATATATACACCTCTAGGTTCTAGTAGAATTAAAAAGTAACAACTACTCACTATAATGCTTAAGCATAACTTTATGGTAGGAAGGGTGTTACAATGGCAATCTTCTTAAATGACAAACCTTAACTTTGACCTATCAAATTCGAGATTTGAAGCATTGTCAACATTGTCTTACATTCCCTTGAAAGTCACACTTTATCTATCTTGATTCACATTGATATGTCAAACTACAATTTCATATTCTTGTCATCATGGGCTTACATGCTCTATTAGTCAAACTTTATACACTGTGGCCCTTGTCTTTAAAAGGTTGAACATTAGTTTGTCTTTTTGACACTTAGTGAAATTTAGTGCCAACATGATGCCCTTCACAACTCTCATTTTGAAGAGCAGTTCCTACAAATGAGAAACCTAAGGGTTGTAATTTTGAATATTAAATTATTCTATTAAAGGTGAAACACCCTCTTAATGATCATTAATGTGGCACATTAATCAGAACTTCCATATCAATTCCATCACGTGTCATGATGGGCTCGTTTATCATGGCCTTAAAGCTCCAGCTCATAGCCCACAATAGAGGCTATAAATACATTAAAACTGCCCCTTTTCATGCTTGTTATTTTAAACTCCTAAACTATTCATTTTCCATTTTCTTCTTCCTCTAAATATTTCAACTCCTATTTTCCCAATTTGGAGCTCCTCATATTTTCTTTTCATGGTGTGTTTTCTCCCTTTTCATCCATGGCTTCTCAATCCAAATATGGAAACCCTTTAAAATCCTCCCCACATAATCCTAACAACCCTTATCTTGTGGCCTCTATAGAGGAACCCATTGTAGTTGACATTGAAAACTTCATGATGAGCATGGCTTGAAAGATTCCTCTAAGCTCTCCACTTAGGTCTCCATAGGTCCTAACATTCGTTCCTATATTGGCCCTCTATTGACCTATAAGCAAGCTAGCAAGATAGATTTTTTCTACCTTTGTTCAAAATCTCAACAAATCCTACCCAGCTATCCACAAACTTTCTATAGATACTATACTAGTACTAGATTGGCTAAGAACCAACCCTTAAATTCTAAACCTTTCCTTGATTGGCTTAGTAGGATAGAAACAACAAAAAGTGTTGCATGGAAACAATTAGGGAACCTTTGACTTTCTTCAACTAGCTAAGTATCCCTTCAAATTTAACAACCTTGTGTTAGGATCTATTCTTTACCTTTAGAACTCAAATACTAATTCCTTACATTTTTCCCTCGTGGTATGATTAGCTAGACTTTGTTTGAGGTGGTTGCAATCATAGGTCTTCAATCTACTAGGATTGACATCCTTCCAAATATAAAGCCACACGATCCATCTGAATATACCCGAGATCTATTCGGCATGTCTTATATTACCTTTGTCAACAATAAGAAAGGACGAGATTCCACACCTGTGAACGATAATGAACATATCGAGTTCCTTTATTATTGGTTGATCTCAATATTTTTCTATTCTAGGAATGTTAAGATGGAAATGTATCTCCCTTTCGCAATGTTGCTACACCAAGGCAACAAATTTGTCTTGCCAAATTACTACTAATGTATCTGTATGAAGAACATCTTTCTTTACTTTCCCCAACTTCTTAACAATATTGAATAGCATGACATTTAATACAACACCACCTTCCTCCAGTACTCGGCTAAATGGATTCCCATTCAAATGTGCTTTGATGTGTAATGACCTGAGATGTTGAGCCTTATGTTCCAATAGCTCCTTGAAACACACATTTTTGAGCTGATCATTGACAAAGAAGCACATTCAGCTTCCTCAACCAGTACATATCCTTCTAAGTATTCCTCAAATCTTTCTTCATTAACAAACTTCATTAGGATAATACATGTAGTCACAATTGTACTACCCTCCTTTAGCATCGCATCAAGTATATCATCATTATTTAGCAGATCATCCCATAAACTCTTAGAGTATTCATTTTTTTCAACAAGCTAAATAGGTTCCACTAGAATAGCATCTAAATCAATCTCTTTGAATGGCTTGATAACCATATTATCCAAAATCTTAGATAATTTAGTTACTATTATCAACAAAAGAGGAGACTTTATAGGCTTTCTCTTTCTATATGATGCTTGTTCTAGAATAGCCATTGTGCCCATTATTATTTTGTATATCTTCTTCCTTTGGAGTTTCTTTTTCTAAAACTTGGTAACAACATATTTTTTTTCCATGGCCTAAACCTACTTAGTCTATGGAACATTGATTTGCCAATTTTGACTTACTTGATCAACTCTAGCTTTTACCATTTTTGAACCTTCATTTTTTTTCTCATTCATGACACCAATTCTAAGTAAAGAAACCCCATTCTCAGAAGTAAATTTGACTACTCTCTTATTTTCCTTTAGCAAACAATCAATAGTAACCTTGGGAATACTGCCTTGGGTATAAGGCCTAGTAACATTCTTTTCTGATTGCCATTCAACTTCTAACTTGTCTTTACCCTTAGGTTGTGAAAACTTCTTGTCAAGAAATTATAGTTGATTAAAAACACTTAGTCATGGTTGTAACCTATCAAATACACTACCCTTATGCTGACTTGAATATTCTTTATTGAATTGAGTTGCTTTTGGTCTCCAAACCTGCTTTCTAACTACTTTGAAATCCTCTTTCTCTTTTAATTTTTACTCCAACATGGGATCTTCTTATGTCATTTTGCTACAAAGATAGTAACTACATTGATGGTCATTGCACCAAAGGGATTAGTGTCAATAGCCATCTTTCTTTTCTACACAAACTTTAGCCTCCCTTTTTTAACTACTTTTTGAATGGTTTTCCTAAACACCGTGCACGTGTTTATAAAATGTGGCCAGGAACCATACAATTTACAATACTTCTTTACTTTTAAATCATCAGCCGATGGGAACTTATGATATTTAGGAAACTTAATCTATTTATCCCTTAATAGATGATAAAAAAATTTGATCAACCTTGGAAATCTCTTATCTGGTCTAGGCATTTCTTTTCCCTTAGAAGAAGTCAAATCAAGACTTGAATATGGCTTGGCTAGAGTAAATTCAATTGCCATTATTTCTGCAGGTGTCGACCAAGCATCTTATTTAACATCTTCTTCTTTGGGTAAATCATTAGTAAGAATTGAGATCACCTAAGGGCCTCTTGGCCTTACTAGAGTTGATCTCCTTTGCTCCTTTTCTGTAATGAACTGCTCAACCTTGGTAGCTTTATATGCTAATTATGTTAGGTCCGAGCATTCTACTGCCAAGAATTTTTCTCTCAACTGAGGATGCATATTTGCTATAACAGCAAGAACAACAACCTCTACCTCTAGAAGTAAAATAGAACATCAACTCCTAAATCTTCTAAACCTTTCCAAGAAATTGGTACTAATTTGTTAGGGAAGTTGTTTAACACTTAATAAACTAGTCAAATGATTTAGTAATAGTCTATAGAAGCGAGCATGAAACAATTTTTCCATATCATCCTATCTTTGTATTGAATTTGGGTGTAAGGAAAAGTACCATGAAAAGGCTGGACCAGTAACTGATAATGGAAATAAGTAAAGTTTGTAGTATTCATTATAATTAGCTTCCTTACATTGTTCCATGAATCAGTTAAAATGTTCCATAGAAGATTTGTAATCCTTGCCATCGAACATTGTCAAATCTGAAATTTGAAATCCTTTAGGTAAAGGAATCCTATTAGTCCATTCTAGCAGGTTTGGCTTCCTGTGCATCGACCAATCCAATGGTCTCCATTGCATTCTAAATGTTTCACAAAAATATCGGCCATCAAATTAGGATCAATAAAGGCCTGTGCATTTCCTTGAGGTCTGATAAGGGTATTTATGTCACTTATCTTGCTATGAAACCTTAGCTTTTTGCATGAATTTTATTGAGTTATTGGAATGATTAATTAGGATTTTGATTTATTTCTCATTATGTGATTTTGATAGAACTAATGGCTTTTACATTGATTTTGGGATAATTATTGGATTAGAACATGTTGTGTTTAACTGATCTCTTTGAGTATGGTTTTTGTGCACAGGAGCTTTGGATTAAGTGCAAAATTTTAAGAACAAGATTGGAAACTATTAGGAAGAATTTGGGAGCAAAATAGAAGAGTTTTTGAGCTCATTTGAGCATAATTGCAAAAATCATTGTAAGAAAAAATCTGTATCTTTCTCCATAGGAATCGGATTAAGACAAATAAAGATGTTTTGAAAATCTCAAGAAGTCCTATATAACTTTCATGTTTAGCTCAAAACCCAGTTCTAAGAGCATCATGGTGAAAATCGAGTTGCAAAATTAAAGGTTGCTGATATTCTGATGCTATCCAACTTGACTTCTAGTTAGTATCTTCGCAATATCTGGAGCTACCAATGTCCAATTAAAGTGATTTTGGTGCGTTGGAAAGCTTATTCAAAGGGCTACAATCGCTATTTCTAGTACCAAGGATAGATTCAATTACATCGGTCTTTGCGACACTTAACAACACCATAAAATGATTTTTATCAAAGATAACTCCTTTGAGCTGACTGCAGTGCTCGTGCAATGATGCAGAACATCTCATTTAATCTGTTTTTGGGCCCCAACTTGGGCTATTTTAGAGGGCAGTATTTAAAGAATTGTTATAGACTTTTACCCTAGTTTTGGACTCACTTTTAGTTGTTATTATTCTCTTTCTATATCTCTCTCTTCTCCTTCTCTATTCTTCTCTCTCTTAGGGATTCTATTGGTGAAGGTACTTTGTCTTGGAGATTGTGACAAGGATTATTGCTATTATTTTCAGGTTCTTCTATCTTCATTATTGTAATCCTTCAGAGATAGAGCAGTAGATTTCTTCACTTGTATAGAAATTTTCGGATGGATTGGAATGATATTTGAGACCCTTTGTTTATATTGAATGTATTGTTTTCTTAATGCTCTGCAGTTTCTATTCCTTTAATTATTGTGGTGATTGTTATGATCTTTATTGGAAAAACCAAATGGGCGATCATCATTTAGGGAAACCCTTTGGGCATAAATTGATAGATCTATTGGTTTATGTTTGAAAGAGAATATTAGAATTAACTTTCCGATTGGCGGTTAGCTATAGGAATTGGCTCATTAAATTAATGTGATTTCTAAATAAATTGAGATATCATTTATTAGTTATTTGCATTAGTCAAATTCTAGAGGTCGATCGATCACTACTAGAATTGCAGTAATTTATTACTAATAGTCACCAATGGGTTTAATATTTGGTCAATGATTATTGATTTCTATAATGCCCCAATTTTTCCTGTGTACAAATGACCAAAATGCCTCTGAGGTTATTTTTACGGGGAGAATGAGGATAGCCAGCCCTAGCCATCCTCAAAGGGATGTTTTTAATGTAGAACAAGGACTATGTGTGTTATGTATGTTAATAGAGCAGGATAATCTCATTTTTGGGTTTCTGCATGCAAAATTACCAAAATACCCCTATGGTAATGTAACGCGAGATTAACTACCGAGTGGACTCGGACCTTACCCAGGGGTTTGAAATGTCATTTTTAAGGGATATCTAATGTCTGGCTAAGCCTGGGTGGTTCTGGGGAGTTTTTGTCAAAAATTACGATTTTGCCCCTAATTAAGGGCATAATGAGCTTAATCGCGTGATTAACAAAACCTAAGTAATATTATGCTCTAATTAAAGATTAATTAATTTTAATAATTGATCTAGAGTTAAAATAATTAATTGAGATTAATTAGGGCCTAAGATTACTTAAAGAAACTCAAAATCCCTTTTCTTAATTCAAGAATTTATGTCATATTTCATGAAATAGCATTTTCTCTCTCCAATTCCTTAAATTAAGGAATCAAAGATGTGATTATAATTCTTGTTGAATAAGGTTTGACTCCACTAGTTGAGCAAGAGCACTACTTAAACATGTCTTGAGTGGCCTTAATCACTCACTTTCTTACCTAAACACTTGATTTCAAACTCCTAATCAATGGCCTAATCAAAGATACTCCTAAACACACTTCTAATCCACATTAAAAAGGAATATTTCCTCCCTATTTCTCTTCATGAAACCAGCAGCTACTCCCTTCTCTATTCAATTCATCACATTTTAATTTATTCACTTACACAACACAAGGAAAGCCATACTTAGTCATACCCAAGCCCATACCTAGCAATTCCATGAAATGGCACACACAAATGAGATATTTTTCTCTTTCTTTTTCCTCCATATGTGTCGTAGCCTCCCTCCCCCATTCATCCTCTCATATTGCATTTTCTCTATAAATAGACATTCAAGGAAGCTTGCAATATCTTTTGGTCATTCTTGCAACTTTAGTTTTCTCTCTTTGCCCTCGAGAGTTCTTCTTCTCCTTCTTTTTCATTCCTCAAAGAAACCATCATCAACCACCATATCTCAACCCCAAACCACTACTTAACCACCATAAACCTTCCCTAAGACACTTAACCTTTCTACTTCCATGACCAAAACTCAAGACACATCTTCCTTTCTTCTCTTTTTCCTCTTTGGTCAAAATCATCTTGGCCCCAAGGAAGAATTTTTCTTCTTATCCCTTTTCAAGATCAACCTCTTTTCCTTTCAATAAGAAAAATATCTTTGGTAGGGATTTATTTTAAAGTTTTCATTCTTTTCTTTTGTATCATCTTTGTATTGGAATGTTGAAATGTTGGTTCTTTCCTTCTCTTCTTCCTTTTCAGTTTCATGCTTTCCTTTACTTTCTTTCTTTTTTGGCCTTGAAGGCTTTATTGTTCAAAAGTCATGGCTTAATGATAAGGATCTTTGATATTGGTTGTAAAACCATCATTTGTTTGACCTTTAAAGCTCAAGATTTCATTTTTAGTTTTAAGAGTTCTTAACAAATGAAAATGTTATTTGGTTTTCTTTGATGGTTTTTGCTTTGAGCTTGATGGTGAGTCTAAGAAAACAAGGTTCTTGGAACCACAACGATGAGAGACTCTAAAGCTCATGTCCATTTAGTAAGATTGTTCGGTGTTTTAGAGTTATTACTCTAAATAGGAGTCTTGAGCCTAAGACCTAAAGAAATGATAAATGGAAATGTATTCATATTTATATTTTAAGTCTTTGCATTTTATATTTATATTTGAGCCTTGCATATCATATTTATTTTCAAGTTATCACCTAAAGCTTGAAGATAAGAAAATGAACTTGCATTTCATGTTTATATTTCTTGTCTAGCATATTTATATTTCAAGCTATCACCTAAACTTTAAAGATTAAAAATGAGCTTGCATTCTCATATTTATATTCAAGCTTTGCATATCATATTTATATTTCCATTGCCATAACCTTATAATACCAAGATTAAAATGAAACTTACATTTGCACGTTTAAGTTTATGACATCACGTAAATAATCTAGAGCTCAAAACTTATCCCTTTTAACTTACATTGGAATTTCAGTTCCATGGACATCCATCCTTACAAATATGATTGGTTTTTTAAGGAACAAGGTTGTAAGAATTGGTATATTATTGTCTTGAGGTGTTAAAGCTTGTGTCTTACTATTTTTCCTTGAGAAATATGTTAGTTCCTAAAGTATTAAAACATAATTTACATAACCAAAATCCTTTTATTGAATTCTATGATTTTGCTACTGATCTAAGGATATTTACATATGTTTCTAAAGGGATGAATTAATTATAGGAGTATTTCTTGACCAAGAATTGATTCTAAGAAAAACTAGTTGCTAGAAATGCTTATTATTATAATTTTGCATAATCTTAGGAAATTTAATTTTAGATTCTATTCTAACATTTCCAGATCTGATGTATGCTGTTTGGAGTGAATTAAATGGGTAAAATTTCTTAATAATTAGTGTGATAATTATTTCTAGCATTTAAGGAAAAACTAGTAACTAGAAAGAATAAAAAATGTGATTTCTAGAACTCCTAAAGATGGAAATATGGTTTCTGTCTAGCATGTTATGATATGGTAAAAAGGATGTTTAATAATTAGTAAATATATAGGAATAACTCATAATAGGTTTAGGAATTAATTATATCATCATAGAAAAAGTTGGTAATGAGAAAGGGTCAAAAACATAACTTTTAGAACACCGAAACAGGTAAATTTCTGTTTCTGTTCAAATCTGTCCAGCATGGCTTAATGATATTCTTGAGGTTAAAAATTAGTGAAAATCATTGGAATTGATCCCTTAGATGCATAAAAGAATAAATATAAAAGTGGGGTTTACCCAATTTAGAGGTTTAATCGATTAAGAAATAATGAAAGTGCTTGTTTTATGAGATAATGTGATTTACTGTACTTGAGGATTTATGTGATGATTATGTTTACATACTTGATTACTAGTTACAAGTTTTATTGTGGCATGGTATGATTACACTTGGAATATTTAAGATGCATATGTTGAAGTAATATGAAAGCATGTGGCATTAAATGATATGTTTGTGTTCTTGCATCTTAAGATAACATGCTAAGATTAAGGTGACATAAAACACATGGAGATGATCCTCTAGACTCCCCGAATTAAAGGTTATGAGAGGTGATCTAATAAGGAAGTGATCCTTTGGACTCCCCGAATTAAAGGTTATGAAAGGTGATCATAGCCCCCCTATCTCGTACTTAAGAGTCAAGTGTTAACTTATCATGAGGATAAGAGTATGCTAGTGATGACTAGTGAGGTATGAGCTCATAACCTAGAACTCTCAAGAAGAAAAAGTAATAGGGTGGCCCACAATGAAAGAAAGAATAGATTAAGTCACCTAAAGAATAAAATGAAGTAATTCATGCTATGTTTACCATGTTCTATGTGCATCACTTATGTTTCTATTTAGTATGTTGCACCTTGTATTGACATGCATTTCATGATGAGGTATGATGCATTCATAACATC
The DNA here is from genome assembly GCA_031216125.1 of Dalbergia cochinchinensis. Classification (NCBI taxonomy): domain Eukaryota; kingdom Viridiplantae; phylum Streptophyta; class Magnoliopsida; order Fabales; family Fabaceae; genus Dalbergia; species Dalbergia cochinchinensis. Next base: position 54,038,401 of record CM062377.1, read on the forward strand.
CAAGATTCATATTAAAATGAACGGGCCTTGGTAATCGATATTTTAGAACTTAATAATTGAACCTTATGCATGCTCACTATTTCATAATGAAACCTCGAGTTCTTGAGGACATAGATGATGACAGTAGGATAGGAGGACGTCCTACTGAGATTCTTTTTCAAGTTTCTCATTCCCTCTATCTTTTCTTTCCATCGCGTTTTCAGAGGATAATGGCGGCGTTCGTGAACTATATTGACGCACTGACGTGGGAGCTCTATTTTGATGCCACACACCAATCATACTATTTTGTGGGCCACTGCTTCATCCGTATGTTCGTGTTTTTGGACTGCCCGTTTGCTTATCTAGTCACCAGTTTCCGTTTCACCCCTACTTCGCCCTTCGCCGATGAGCTTCTCTTCAAGCGTATGCGCCCCTGCGGAGAGCAGACTCGTCGCACCTTTACTGCTACCTCGGCTATTTGAGACTATCCGGAGTACTTCCCCTATTCTCCCCCTGCCCATTTGGAGACTGACCCATCCAAGGACTCAATCACAGAGATCCTGTCCATTGGTTCTTCCCCCACTGTGCCTATGAAGATCGATGGAGGTAGTGAGGCTACGATGACTCAGCCGATTCGAGAAGATAGAGTGAGGATGATACCTCGTCGTGGAGCTCATACCCGACCCTCTTACCATTTGGCCACCCTGACTGAATTGGCCCAGTGGGTTGGTTATGTTCTTCCCCCTTGGGACAAGCAGCAGTAGTGGTTGGCAGTGTGCGTAGTAGTATATGTGCGCATATTTTACATAGGATAGTCTTCTTTTGCTTTTAGGGGTTTTCTACTTTAGATGCACTTGAGTAGGTAGAGTTTCTGGTTTATGTATTCTATGTTTCTTTATGTATTTGCACGGATGACTGTACTAATGCTACTATTATGTGACTTGGTGTAGGGCTGAAACTTTTAATATATATATATATATATATATATATATATATATATGATGGTTGGTTATGTTTGAGATCTTGTATTCCATTTATTATATGAATACTTCCTCTTTATTATATGCGAAACGAACGACATAGTTTTATTTACGCATGACTCACGTTTTCATCTTTAATTTCAAAAAAAGAATTACCTATATTTTCATTAAGTATTTTCTAAAAATTAGAGTTTAGAACTGTAACAAAAGAGTAATAATTAATAATTAACTTGAATACGTCCTAGGCGTGTTAGGTTAAATAGTAGAGTGTTACAATTTCCAATCCTAGGAATACCTTGCACTAGTACCTTCTTTACTGTTGCTATTATCTCATTGCTATTAACTCTTAATTTTCATTGCTAAAATTTCATTCTTTCAAACCCCAAATTTTCCTAACTAAGTATTGAAGCCTCCTTGAGAGACGACCTAGGTTGTTTCCTTTACTACATTTTTGGTGCAACTTAACATTGAAATAATTTCTAATTTGAGGAGGTAGGCAACAATCTTTGTCAAGGTCCCGTAGTTATATTCAGATTACAATTGTGGGTTTGTAGTGGATTCTCTATTGAACAGTAATTTGGTTGAGTATGGTGCGGATTTGACATATTTGGACAATGATGAAATAAGGAACCGAGAATATAAGGAATATTTGTGTGGGAGTTACCATTCAGTAATGGAGTATAACTGCTACCACAACCATGATATGTAGTATAACTACCCCCATTTGGGTTGACCTACGTAGGATTATTCCCATAACTGCCTTGAAGATGGTTTCCTTCATTCCCATTGGTTGGATTAGTATAATGACTAGATAAATTATTCATCCCATAACTATTTTGACCCTCATGTTGGTGCTAGGCATGCCAGATCTTGTGAATCGGCTAACCTTCCAGCAAAGCCTTTAGTCGATTCCAAAGATCAAATAATTACTTCAAAGAGAAAAATTGACTCTTTGAACATGAATTCCTAAAGTACTTAACGATAAGTCGCTAGCTAGATCAGACTATAAAAGATAAGTAAACCAAGACAAAAGGCACAAGAGAATAGGATGCAATCGAACACATTAGTTGATATACTTATGGGAAGTTTGCAAAAGACATTGCCAAATTAGAAGAGATGACTAACAAGAGTTGCTAAGAAGCATTCTCAAGTTATACCAGAGTCTAAAAGCTATGGATAAAGACTAAAAGATACAATAAATGAGTAAATTTGTTGTTTTGGGTCGAGGATCCCCACAAATGACAAGTCTTGGGATATTTATAGACTTTTCTTCCATATCTTCTTGAATAAATCATCTTTGGTTTGAAAACTAGCTTCTCACTTGAACAATCCTTCCAAGCTTACTTGACAGATAACACCTTTCTCGACTAAGACATCTTCATTGGCTAAGACTTCTTTATCGACTTATGACCTTATTCCCCTTTTATTTGCAAACATCTACCTAAGTATTGTCAATCTCAATATTTTGATGCCAATATTTGTACTCTACATAGAACGCTTTTTATCGAGAAAAATAAAATCAAACCGGACATTAAACTGGTCAGACACTTATTCCAAGGTTTAGAGGTCCAACTAGCTCAATTAAGGTTCAATTGGAATATAATAAAATATACAAAAATATATACAGTCTGATAAATCAAAATGCCAAAATTATATTCAGTCATTAACATTAACATAACCAACATAAAATAACATTGTTCAAAGGTCTCTTTAGTCTCATGGACTCAACTTCCAAATAAAGCATGAAACATCAACTCACATGAAGAGACACAACATGAAGACAGCATTAGTGCAACACACAGAGAGAAAAATAGAATAAAAAAAATTGATGAACTTGCTCTAAAGTCTAAAGCGTACATTCTAAATATATTTTGTAGACAACGCACATGAAGAGACAAAATTGAAAAGAATGGATTTGAGTAGGTTACAGAAAGATGAAACAGAGGAAGAGAAGATGAGCACTCACCTGAGCCTACAGGTAAGTGGTAGCCGCATTGTAGAGGGAAGGCAACGTGGAGGCAGGGCGACATCATGTTGCGGACTTCAGACACAAATGAAGAAATTAATAGGTTTAGATAAGAAGCAACATAAAACAAACCAAATCTTATACTCGAATATTCTATTTGATAATTTGCTATTGATTCTTCTTCTACTTCTAGTAAATCACAAAGTAATCTAACTACAGATGGCAAATAGTGTGGCAGAGCTTCCTTTGATAATGATCGCCACTGGCTGCAACTTTGTTCTTAGGGAAATTGGGAGAGAATAAGACAATTTGAGGAACCTAATTCCTATTCCAGACTTTCATTTTTATTATTTTGGCATTTTTAGCTTTTTATTTTTCTAAATTTAGGGCTGCACAAAATGGCAATATTTAGGCTTGTTTAGAAAAATGAAAATGAAAAAAAATTAAAAGATTTAGACCTGGCAACCAAAAAAACTGATTTGGTTCACGATAATTTGACGGTTTACCCAATTTTGACTAACACTTGACCCATTTTCGGCTCTAGTGATTGAAGAGTGAGGTGCCCAGTTCTTGGTCAAACCAATTCAATCGGCTAATCTAGTTATGTTTATAAATTTTTAAGCTGAAGGATAATTTGGTCCCTCACATGATTTGGGTATTGTAATAGTCCTCATTTGTTTTGATTAAAATTATTAAATTGACCTTATTTGAACTTTTAAATCTCTCTTGTAAGGTAATGTCTTCTTCTTCACCTGTTCTTTTCCATCAATTACTTCCAATACCGATATCTATCGGCATCACTGTCTGATGCCACCCTCTCCCAGAGCCACCGCAGTTTCCCATTCCTTGCCTTTCCTTTTCTCTTTTTTTATGCAAGAGTGACTTGCTCTCAAAATTTAAAAAACCACATTTAAAAAAAAATATCGTCAATTGTCATCCAAAAAAGGCCTATGCTGCACCTAAAGGTAGGGAGAACATAGAGTCTCCATTTTTGTACAGTGGATTGGATGCAACTTCGCAAAGTTCAAAGATCCCGAGTCTCAAACCATGTCCCTTTCTGTTGAATTTATTGGTCACATTGTGTGCACTAACACTATTTGTCATAGATAAGTGTAAATATGGGGCTTGCTATTTTGTTTACTTGGTTGCTTTTTAATGTCCCAGTTGTTGAGGACCTTCAAATTGGATTTCATGGGCTGTAGACATTAGCGTCCCTCACAGCCGTTACCAATTCAAATGCGAGAGGGGTATGCTGCCGTGTATGGTAAGGTGGGGGAGTTGAGGATGGGATATTCAAGATAAATTTTTTATTGATTATATTTTCAAATTAAAATTAATAGTATCATTTTAATGATAACCATTCAAAGAAAATTTAATGGTGGAGATCAATTGACCATTCTATAATCAAAAGCGGTGGCGGATCAAATTATTAGGCACTATATAATAATGGAAAAACAACCATTTTAGCTAAGGGAAATATTGTTCTACTATTTCATTAAGAAATGTTAATAATAATAAGGGTGTATCACGGTTCGTAATACTGATAACAAACATCCATGCATTCATCTTCCATCATCACACCGCCTTGGAAATGTTCTTTTTCAAAGTCCCTTCAACATTCATCTACCATTTTTATCAGTCACCACATAGACTGTTCCTGTATAGCTAGCCCCATTCAGCTGGTCCAAATTACATTACAACCTTATCGGAATGGGCCCACTCGCTCAAAGCATATAATGCCAACTTGCCATGGGTTAACAAAATTGAGAATCAAATAATGACAGCAGGAATCAAATTAAATTAAATTATTCACGAGGTTATTCATCTTCTACTAGCAGCTATTGGCAGAGAATCCAATGAGCATGTTAGAGACATCGAAACCGACACGTGTACCCTGCTGCTGAACATTCCCAATAATCGACAACGAAGACGTCGTCGGCGCAAACGCAAAGCAGAAGGTCCCCACCGAGTCAACCGGTATCAGGTAATTCTTCGCCGCTAACGGTAACTCCTTCCCACCGGGAAAGTGAAACGACACCGTCGGGACATCAACGCTCGACCTCGACGACAGGTCGTAGCAAGTGTCAAACAGCGCGACGCCGTTCTTCCTCGGCAACCCCCTCGTCCCCCTCAAAAATGCATCCCTCAAGACGTCGTACACCTCCCCGCGCAACCGCGTCACCGCCGTACCGGAATCCACGATAATCCCCCCACCTCCATTCCCATCCACCTCAAAACTCGCCTCGGGAATCGGAAGCATCTCACCGCCGACACCAATTCCCGTCAATCCGAGATAATAAAACGTGTCCATCTGCTCATTCTTTCGTAGCGGCGCGGTGACGGCGTAACGAGTCAACGGCGAGTCAAATTCGAGAGTGGAAACCGAGTCGGAATCGCGGTCCACGAGGCAGTAAGAGAACGAGGTTGTGTTGAGCTGAGCCGGGAACGAGAGCGCGCCGCCGCCAAGGCCGAGCAAGCCGGCGGCGCCAACGAACAGTCCCTCGTTGTTGTGGCCGCAGCCAATGGCGACGTTGGGGACTGAAGAGGAGCCTAAAGTGATCGTTTCCGTGGCGAACTCACCGACGGTGAAGGAGCCGTCGCCGTAGGAGACTTCGTAGAGGCACGTGCCGTTGCGGCACTCGGAGAGGTCCAGGGACCTGCACTGCGGCGCGCCGCAGGGGATCGGCGCGTAGGTCGCCGATGAAGCCGGCTCGAAGATTGGGTCGGCTTGGTCGTAGCAGTCGGCGCAGGGTGCACACTGGATCCAGCTCACGTCGCTTCCTGTGTCAACGACCAGGTATGATTGACTCGGCGGGTTTCCTATTCCGACTCGGACGAAGTACTCGCCGCTTCCCTGACTCGTTCCGGACACCACCGGCGCCTGTAGCTCCTCGGCGCTCAACTCGCCAGATGACTCGGCTGGGTGAAGATCCGACTGCGAAACGCGCTTCAGAGCGAGATCTAGGCGAGTTTGTAAGGATTGGACTCGGGCTGAGTCGCGCTCTAGTCGCGATAGGGTTAGGGATTTGTAGTCGGTGTGGGAGGGTTTTTGAATTGAGGCGCGAGAATGGAGTTGAAGGGAGAGTGGCGATAACAAAGGCTGCAGCTGTTGGGGGTTTAACGTGGGGGCATTGTGGGTTTTTTGAAGGGACGAAGCGACGTCGAGGACTGTCGTTTTGAGGGGCGTGGTGCGAGAGTGTGTTAGTGGGGAAGTGGAGAACAACAGGGAGAGGAGGAGTAACAGAGGAGTGAGAGGTGCCATTGGGTTTGGGTTTGGGTTTGGCGTTGGAGTCACGAAGTAGATGGACAAGTGTGCATGTGATGCAGGTTTTATTTACGAAGCTGTGTGGGAAGGGGACCAGTGGAAGTGTAAAGAAGAAGCATTTATGGTGGTTCACGTCAAGCTCACTGGAGTATGGGATGAATCATGGAGCAGATAACAAACTAACATAAAGCTAAAGCTGAATAAAAAAAGATGAAGAAGATGAGAAACTTTGAATGAAGAGGTATTGTGTTTTGGTGACTGTGTAGATTAGATAGTGGGGATGCTTGGCAACTGCCAAAACCTAATAGCAATGGTAGTTTCATAACCTTTGCATTTTGTAATTACTAATAGTAAATATTGTTAATTTCTCTAGCAATTATAACTGGTATTTTCAGTCTTTCTTTAATCTTCTCTCTCTTTTTTTTTTATGGTGCGTAAGAGGGACTTTAATCTTCTCTTTATCGTTTGGTCAATAATTTTTTGTTCTTGGGAATGCCGAAAGGTGCCTGAAACGAGAGCTCTGGCTTTATGGGGAGGTTGATCAAGAGACTTAAATATGGGTGTTTATCGGGATAAGCGTGGTTAATGTGGCATGATACTTGGAAGAGTGCTGCTACATTTAGCCACTGATAAGTGTCTCTTAGATATTATTTTTTAATGTATTAAAATTTTATTAATTTTTTAAAAGATATCTATAAGCGGGTAGAGGAAGTAAATTTTTTTTTTGTTGCTGTGGAAATCCATGTTTTGATTGTCCTTAGTTTTGGTTGACCAAATTAGACCCTTGCATAGATGGCGTGTTAGAAAAATGATTAGGGGATCGGGTTCTGCAGTGGCACCTCATCACGATGTCGCACGTTTGTGGGACATAAAGTGGAGGTTCAATCTTTGAGGTCGTGCAGTTGCTATAATGACCAAGCGATTACTTTTTATTTTTATTTGTGCGTGTGGGTGCGCGCTGCAAGCAACTTCATCGTGCTTTCCGACCGTATACAATGAAGTGTTTTTTCTTTTGGCCTGTTAAAGGAGTTTTGTGTGGGTCGTCTTGGTTATTTTGCTCCCAAACTTTTTAGTTTGTGATACTGGGACGCACATATGCGACGCATATGGCGATGCATATAGTATGAATTGGGTCATTATTATTGTGCATTATTACTGTGAGACCATATGGTGGGGTGAGTATGCTTAAAAAAAATTAAAAATAATAAGACGAGTTATATTTTAACTCAATCGATTTTCACCTCTTTCCCGTCAAGCTCATTTGCCATCTCTACCACCTCAGCTGACCCTTGACATGTGCTTGTTGACCTCTACTACCTGCTAGCCGATCTTACCGCCTACTATCCTACCTCATGGTTGAGCTCCATTGCCACTTCCGATCGAGCTTCAACGTTGCTTGGGTGGGGGTGGAGTTGGGTTCGAAAATTAAATCAATAAGGGTATTTTTGTTTATAAAAGTGATCATTTGAGGGACACATGACATTTAATGGAAAGAATTGGATGGCATACTAATAGAAGGGTCATTTTACATGGTCTAGTAATTTCAAGGGATTGGATTGCACACTTTAAAATTTTAAGGTCTAAATTATATACGAGCTAAATTTAAGGGGATATAGTATATTTTTCTCTTTTTTATTGTTTCTATTTCTTTACCAGTGAAGTGTCAGCATTGCCATTAGCAGCTGCTTGTTCAGAGGAAGTACATAGCAGCAGCTTGTTCACATACATTTTAGTCAACAAAATGCTCCTACTAAGAAGTACTCATTCAGAAAATTGAGTAGTTTTAACAAATAAAAATGGAGAGCAATGGCCTGAATGCAGACGATATCAACATGAATATAGTAATGCATAATCATAAGAAAAAAAATATTCCTAGAGCAGAGTAGAAGTTTCAATATAGCTGGCTTTTCCTCATCGACCAAACAAAGGCTAACCAAACATAAGTGTTTGAGCAATAGCAAAGCAAAATCCAGCACTGGCTAATGATCTACAAGAAACTTAAATCAAATTCACTAAAACTAGTAAATGCTTATGTTCCGCTCCTTCTTGCTTCTCCACTTAGTTTCTTAAACACTTGTTACCAAATAAACATCAGAATACGTATTCAAGTATCAATTTTTCACATACTTATAATAAAGCTTCTAATAAAGTCAATTTTTTTTTCCAAGTTTTACAATAATAACGTTATTAGTAAGTAGGTAGGGAGTAAACTATATACATAGTACAATTTTTCTTATTTAGAGACCTACCAAGGTTCTATACCTTATTTTAAACTAAGAGTGTACAAAAAGGGCAACTAGCATTCCCATCTCTTAAGGTTTCATAATATAGTGAAAAACCCAAAACTTCTTCAAGCATACTACTAAACGAATTAAGCAATAATCAAACATTCAAAGTGTACTACAAACAATTAGGGAAAATATTTTTGTGTCCCAAAAACTACATGGTATATCCCTTGTATCGCATATGTATCTCATTAAGTTACAAATCTCATACAACAAAGTAAAATATCCAAGTTCAAAATAAGACACTAGAGGATTAAAAATAAACTGAATTTAGTTTTTCTTGTGAAACTATTAAGAATTCACACGTCACCAAGATGTAAGAAAGAAAGGGGGCAAAATAGGGAATAAAGATAGAGAGACTTAGTACATTTTCCATCTTTTTTTTTCTTTTCAATTTTTTCATACTTGTATAATAGTTTAGAGGCTGAATTCCCTAGTGGAATTTGAACTCACTCCATTAATATACAAAAGATGAAATCTTCTCATCTTTTTTTGAGTAATTAATTACATACCATCTATCAAAAAAACATGAAGGCTTTTCAATTCAAGAAAGAAGAGTCACCAATCTCATTTCTCTAGGCTCATTGTACTAAGAAAAAATAGAAAAAAAAAGCAATAAATTACGTTCACCTCCCCTAAAGTTTGCTATAACAGATACCCCTATTTGTCCACTAGACATTTACCTCCCTAAACTAAATAAAAACAAATAGTGTTAACGATGCTATTACTTGTCTGATGAGAGGAAATATGGCTGGCCAATAAGAAGTGGAGCTCCATAACATGGGTTAGTCTCGGCCACCAGTCAGCCGAGCTCTTCCTCCTCCGGCCGAGCTATATTTCCTCTCTGATGAGCTCCATTTTCTTTCAATCGAGCTCCTCCTCCTCTGGCTAAGATCTATTTCTTCTCGGACGAGCTCAACTTTCTCCCAACTGAGATCCTTTTCCAGTAACAGTGATTAGCTTCGTTTGTTTTCATCTAGATAAGGGGAGATAAATATCAGGTGGATAAATAGAGAGGGTGTCTGTTACATTTAGGCAAATTTCAGGGGATGTGAATCTAATTTATTCAAGAAAACCCCATGTAATAATAAGGATAAACAAAAAAGTGAAAACCCCAAATGCCATAACTAGTCAATTACATGTATTGTAGAGTGGAAGAATATTGACAAAGGAGAAGATAAGAAGAACGAAGTCAGACATTCACATGACAACTCTGTAAGTTATCAGCGACGGAAAACAAGCGGCATGTGGGTGGTGGGGTGGCATGGCATGGCTATGGTTAAGTTAGGGTGGAAGAAGTAGAAGAAGGTAAGCATGAGAGAGAGTGAGGTTAGGGAGGGGAGAGTTCACAAGTGGGAAGGAGAGCTTTTGAGAGATACTTCAAGGAGATATGGGAAAGATGTGCAGGAAGCAGTGAGAGTTTTGGGGGTTAGGGAAATTAATTTCATAGGTTTTTCATTTTCTCTCTTATTATTTTTTAAAATTTTTTCAATGCTTCATTCCCCACCATAGGCTTTTAGAATATGCTTGTACGATAACAACTTCCCCATCCATGTATGCATCACAGTATGCACACCGTATGCGTCCATCCTGGTGCATCAACATATCAATTACTCTTTTAGTTTGACATAGGAGAGTACAACATATAAAATTGTTCTGCATTTGGCTCAATTGACTGAATTGAGTAGGACCATGTTTAAAAGTCCCAGTCTTGAACTAAAGTTGACAAAAACAAAAATCTAGAACTACTCAGTAATGAAGGAATTCTAGCTCAGCCAACCAATTAAATAACCCAAAAGATAACAAATTTGTGTTGATGCCCGAATTAGGCCAAGCCATAATGCCGAGGAACATGAACATTCTCCAGCACAATAGCAAAAGTTGTCATCTTTTGGGTAATTGTTAACATTTTAGCCCGTAGATTTTAAGCCTGTAGCCTGTGTTAATGGTGAATTAGGCTTTGTGATAATCTTTTTTTTTTTTCCCGGAGAGGGCCAGGCTTGATGCTTTTCCAGTGGGTCAACAAGTTGAAGTCCTTAATCAGAAGCGATAGAAACGTGAATATTCCAAAAAGATCCAAAACTTCGACCAAATAAAAGAAACAGAAAACGAAGTGATCGAAACATTATGCTCCGGACGAAAAGAAGGCTTTATGGTAAGGCCCAAAAATATAAGAAGAAAACATTCATTTGGCTTGAAAGGTCATATTGTCATGAAAAAAAGGGGCTATATTGTTGACAAAAATTGAAAAAAAGGAGAAAGGTGTATATTTGTACAAGTGTTGTCCCTCTGCTAGGCAGGAGTTCTTATCTTTCTCTATGAAAGTCTTTTCTACCTTCAAGGTAGTATTAATAGTTTAGGACACCGATTAAGGTTTCCAATAGTGTAAACTTTGATATTCTCAATGTATTGGATGTGTTGATAACCTAAAAATTTTATTTTTTAATAAAAAATTCTACATTGGAGTAAAACCCAAAGTATAAATATGAGTTTTTCCCCCCTCGTAGACCACTTCGCTCATCTAGTCTTAGAAGGGTTGTTTCCAAATGAGAGCAGTGGCAGAGCTTGAAGAAAATGTTTAAGGGGGCTAAAGGGTTTCAAATATCAATTAAATTACAAGAATCAAATCAAATTAAAGTTAACTGCACATCTACATATAAATTTTATAGCAAACATATAACATGATAAATATTAATACATATTTGGATTAATTGTGGCATTAAAATTATTTCAATAATTGAATGCATTTATAATTGAATTTGTTTATAATTGATTATTTTAAAATCAACTTTCTATTTGGTTGTACTAGCTCAAAAGTAATTTTTAAGTGGTACTTTTTTGTTTGGATTATGTAAAAATAATTACTTTTATATGATAAATTACTAAAAACTATGTCAAATGATTTTCTATATTTTATAATATTTGCTACTTAGGACTATTTTAGTAAAAGCATTAAAATGTTAAAATAATTTATTTTTGCTTATAATAAAAAAACTAAAAATTTGTTTTCATTTATAAATGAATTTTGGAATGAAAGTTAGTTTTTGTTTTTCCCTTACCCAAACATGTAAAGTCATTTTAGACTTAACAAGTTGAAATATGATAAAATCATTGCTTGTGACACAATAAAAGAGATCTAGGACAGACTCCATATGCTGCATGAAGGGACAAATCAGCTTAAGGAAATCAAGATCAGCATGTTGGTTCATCAATATGACATATTCAAGATGACTGAACAAGAAAGTGTTGATGGCATGACCACTAGATTCATACACATTCTAAACTAGCTCAAAGGTTTGGGTAAAAATTCTCAAATTATGAGATAGTGAGGAAAATCTTGAGGATTCTCCCTACAAAATGGCTTCCCAAGTCACAGTCATCGCTGAAACTAAGGACCTTCAAACTCTTAGTTTAGATGCCTTCATTGGGTCCCTCAAGACCCATGAAGTAGTACTTTTAGAAATTCATGTTGAAACCACACAGAAAAATTAAAGAAAAATAAATTTGTTGACTTAAAGTCCACCCATAATAAGCAGATCAAGAACAAGGCAATGAAAGCTTCTGAAACTTTGAAAGAAGAAGAAGACTCAGAGAAGGAGTCTGAAGAAAAAGGTGGAGATGAGATCTCCATGCTAGTGAGGAAGATGTCCAAAGCTTGGAAGAGCATAATTAAGAAAAGGAATGACTTCAACCTCAAAAAAGATTGAAAGGGTGAAAGGGAGTTGGAGAGTGTAAATTGCTACAACTATGGAGAGAAAGAACACTATAAGATTGACTGTCCCAAGCTCAAAGGACCATATAAAAAGTTCCCTACCAAAAAAAAAGGACATGCTAGCCACTTGGAATGGCTCAAAAGAAAAAAAGGAAAGATCAGAAAGCCAGGACGAGCTTGAAGATGTGGCCAACTTGTGCTTTATGGCTGACTAACCTCAGAAGGAGAAATAGAGGTAAATAAGCTCTCTAAATATGATCTCTCTTATAATGAATGATTGATCTTATATGATAAGTTACTTAAAAACTCTTAGATCCTATGCTCTCACTATTTCACTCTCAAGAAGAACCATCAGAAAATCAATTTAGAACTTGACAAAGTGAAAATAGATCTTGAGAACATAGGGCTTAAGAAAGAAGAAATTCAAGGAGAAAATAAATTTTTGAACTTAAAACTCAAGTCCTTAGAAACTGAAGTGTCTGATAAAGGACAGAAGGTTTAGAAAGTAATTTCTGAACATGAAAGAACTTTAAAGCTTCTCAAATTTGATTTAGAAAATATGGTAAATGGTTCCAAGAATCTTGAGATATGAGAAACCATATTTTCAGAAAACAGCATTGAGATATGAGAGTGAAATAGATGAGAAAGGACAAGTAATTTCATCAAAGAAAGTCAAGAATAAAAATTCTTGTAATTTTTGTCATAAAAATAGGCATCCCCTTAACAAATGCTTTATGAGAAAAAAAAGCAAAAAAATAGATTGGGAAACCACCCCAAAGAAAACTAACCCAAAATAATCCAAGAAAATATGGGTACCTAAGATAAAAACCGTCTTTGTTGCAGGTGTGTCTGAGAATGCATATTAAAAAGGATAACAAGTGGTATATGGATAGTGCCTGCTCCAAACACATGTCCAGATCTAGAAAGTAGTTCAGAAACTTGAAACCAAAGAACTCTGGATCAGTAAAATTTGCTGATGAAGGTAAAGCAAATTAAAGTTCACTAATATTGGAAACATTGGTAAGGATAACTCTCACCAACTTTCTGATGTTTTATTAGTTGATGGTCTAACTCACAACTTGTTGACCATTAGTCAATTCGATGACCAAAGTTTCAATGTTCTATTTAATGCAAATGTATGTAATCTAATAAATTCCACTTATGAACAAGTCATTTTATCTAGTAAGAGACTTGATAACACTCATGTATTACTTTTGGATAATCTTCTAGATCAAGATGTAAAATCTCTTGCATCTTTTATGGATGATAAGTGGTTGTGGCACAATAAGCTTGGACATGCTCATATGAAGTTGATTTCTGAGTTATCTTAGAAAGAGCTCGTTAAAGGCCTGCCAAAGATCAGTTATGACAAGGATTCCACTTGTGATTTCGGTGAGAAAGACAAGCAAACCAAAGCTTCTTTTCATAACAAGAATGTGATTTCAACCACTAGGCCACTTGAGCTTGTACATATAGGTCTCTTTGGACCGACCAAGACTACTAATCTTACTGGAAAAAAATATTGCCTTGTCATAATAGATAATTTCCCTAGATTTATATGGGTTATCTTCCTAGCTTCTAAAGGTGAGGTGGCCGAAAAGATTTTGCAAAAAATATTTGTAATGAAAAGGATTCTCCAATCACTTCCATTAGATCAAATCATAAGGGAAAATTTAAAAATCATGCTCTTAAAGAATTTTGTGAAAATCATAGTATTTCTTACAAGTTCTCTACTTCTAGAACTTCCCAACAAAATAGGCCTATTAAAAGAAAAAAATAGAAACTTGCAGGAAATTGGCAGAAGAATGCTTTTAGAAGGTGATTTATGAAAATTATTTTTGGTAAAGGCTATCAATATCTCATGCTATACCCAAAATAGAATTTTTCTAAGGCTAATTCTTAAGAAAACCCCATGTAAGCTATGAAAGGATAGGAAACCTAACATTTCATATTTCCATATCTTTGGATCTAACTGCTTTATTCTTAATACCAAAGACAAACTAGTAAAGTTTAATCCTAAGTCTGATGAAAGAATTTTCTTAGGATATTCTTCAGTCTTTAAGGCTTACAGGGTACACAATAAAACAACACTTTATGTTGAGGAGACTACCAATATCAAGTTTAAAGAGTACAAGAAGGGCTTTGCAAATTATATGACTGATCTAGAGGAAAACCCAAAGAAACTAAGTCTTAAGGAATTTCTAAAAAGTAAGCAGGAGAAAACACAGTTTTTAGAAAGTAAGCTCCAGAACTTAGTCAACTCAAAAAGCTTACTTAGAACTCGAACACCTTCAAAAAGTGACATTTATGAACATGAAGACAAACAATTTCAAGATAATAGAGAAACTGCAAATCAATAAGGATACAAAAACTATAGGGGAGTTTCTGATTTAAGAACAGTTTCTTACAACCAAGTTCTTGGGGGCATTTCTAAGGGTGTAGGAACCAGATCTTCCATCAGAAATGAGTCCAACAAAAAGAGGGAACTTTGATCCATCAAGAAAAATATACAAAATAGCTTTTGAAAAGATTCACCATGGATCAAGCCAAATCTATGAGCACCTCTATGCATCCATCTCAAGTCATTGATGTAGATAAGAATAGTGAAAAAGTTTCAGAAAATAATTATAGAGGAACGATTGGCTCACTTCTGTATCTTACAACAAGTAGGCCAAACATTCAATTAAGTGTGGATATTTGTACTAGATTTCAATATAACCCAAAATAGTCACATTTAAATGTTGTTAAAAGGATTTTAAGATATTTAGCCAGTACTAATAATTTTGGCTTATGGTATAAGAAAGGTACTTCTTGTACGATTGTATGTTTTTGTGATGTTGATTTCACTAGAGATAGAATGGATAGAAAAAACACCAATGGATGTCGTTATTTCTTTGGAGAATGCCTCCTCACCTGGCCTTGCAAGAAGCAAAATAAAATAGCTCTCTCAACAGTTGAAGTTGAGTATGTTGCTATTGCAAACTACTGTGCTCAAATGCTATGGATTAGAAACCAATTGAACGATTATCACCTAAGGTATTTCAAGATCCCTATCCTTTGTGATAATAATAGTGCTATTAATCTTGCAAAGAACCCTGTTCAGCTTTCTCATTCAAGACATATTGATATAAAACATCATTTTATTATAGATCATGTTCAGAAAGGTGATATTGAGTTAATCTTTGTGAATACTGAAAACCAATTGTTTGATATATTCACTAAAGCATTAGCTAAGGATTGGTTTTGCTATTTACAAAGGCTTTTAAATCTAGAAAGTTTTTAAAATCTGCATTGCATACATACACAATATTTCTTGAGTCTTCCTAATGAAACTCGGAACTAAAGCCTCTAAAGAAGACCATCAAGGAATGTTTAGAAAGTCAGTATGTAAGATCAGAAAAGAGATCAAAGGCTGATATATTGGTTTGAAAGCTACATGGATTCAAAATGAAGTAGATCCCTCAGAAGATGACTTAGAAAATGGGATGTGAACTCATGAACTATACCTCAAGTTCAAATACCATATTTGGTTTCTAAAGATTTATTAATGGCAAGATAATTCCCAACTTTTTGAGTTTTTCTCTTCCACATCATGTCAGTTTCCACAACTTTTGTCATGTCATATTAATAACTTCCCATACCTCATACACTAGATAAAACCCTTCATCTTCAACCTCAAACATTTTTCCCTCAACCTTCAAACCGTTTCATATTCTCTACAAACCTTCTTTCCAGCAACCTCTCCTTATCTCAAACCTTCACTCTCATTCTTTCAATCTTCTCAAGCCAAACCTTAAATAGAAAAATGAAAGCAACTCAATCATAGCATGGCAAAAAAGGGTCCATTCCACATCTACAATGACCTTCTCATGCAAAATCACTATGCTACCAACTTTTCCTTAAGAAAGGAAGCACCTAGGAAGAAACTGAGCAAGGAGCTACTCAACAAAGTCCTTATGTTGTAACACCCCCAATATTTAACCTAACACGGCTAGGACTTATTTAGATTAATTACTAGTCAATTACTCTTTTGTCTCAGCTCTTAATCTTAGTTTATTTAACAAAAATATGGGTAACATTTTTCTTTTGGAAATTAAACCAAAAATGCGAGCTGCACGACATAAGGAGCTACGTCGTACAATTACGTATACTAGCCGAAAGGAATTAAAAGTGTCATAAGTAATTACAAAACAGATCATATCACAACATCATGCATTAACGATAATAGGTAGTTCATGATACATCACATAACATAGGTACTAGTGTAGCAATAGGCCCACCATTAAGGTTAGGGCGATACAGTCGTTCATAAGAACATGAAAAGGAAAATAGCAAAAGGTACAATTAGCCATGATCTCTTCTGCCTATTTCGCCCAAACCGATAACCCCAAAGAAACAAAAGGAGGCTATTGTCTACGTGATACATGCATCGGTCTTTTGATAAGATCCACAGTCACCTCTTACTGCTGCTCACGAATGAAATCATTATCCTCTAAAAACATGATGGAATAAAGAAAGAGGGGATGAGAATCTTATAGAAGAAACTCAGTAGGGAAACACCTCCTAGTATGTGTTATCATCTACGTCCTTAGGAGCATCAGGTTTCTTTATAAAGTGGTAAGCATGCATAAGGTTCAATTACTAAGTTCCAAAAATTTATTATCCGAGGCCCGCTTATTTTAGGATGTATCTTAATGCATAGATGCAACATGATAAGTCATACCAATGCTTCAGACAATTCATCACAATATACAAGATGCACTCTATACTAGCATGATCGTCCTCTCGACGAATTTAGAGGTGACTTAGGATTTTATCTATTTTATCTAGGAGCTGCCCTATAGTTTCTCCCCTCTCGGGAAATTCTAGGTTATGAGCTCATACCTTACTAGTCATCACTAGCCTATAATTATCCTCTCAATAAGTACGCTTATCCTCTCGATAAGCAAATTCCCGGCTTCACCTCAGAATACAGGATAGGAGGCATAGAAATACTTATCCTCTCTACAAATACGCTTATCCTCTCGATAAGCAATTCCCCGGATCACCTTACGCCGAGCCCGGCTCGTTTACTAAAGGATCATTTCCGAGTATTTTAAGTCACCTTTAGCCATGACATGTTCAATGGAGATGCAATGCAATCACACCTTGTTAATTAATATGCCATGCTCATAAGTCTTTTTAAATCATGCATCTCGATCAATGAGTATAATCATAACATGTCATGCAATTTATCACACAAGCACGCTTCACATCCATTGCATATACATATATATTTTTTTATCATGTTCATAATCCAAAAATAAGCATGCAAGATTACCAAATCAAGTTGTTCCAGTGGAGAAACATTTATTCACACATTTTTGATTCTGGTAAGCAATTACATGAGCCTTGTAATCGATTACATCACACGAATTTTCAAAATAGGAAGGTTTGAGGCTCTGGTAATCGATTACATGAGCCTTGTAATCAATTACCACCATTCAAAATACATTTTGGGTTTCAAGAACATATAAGTAATCGATTATATGAAAGGGTAATTGATTACTAGGGTTAAGAACATGTTCTGGGTTTTCTAGCACATCATGTAATCGATTGCATGACGTTGTAATCGATTACTCAGGCTAAAAGTTTATACTCAGGTATTGTAGACCACTCTGGTAATCGATTACCAGTAACTTCAAGGTTCGAAAATTCAAGTTTTAAACATTCCTTGTGTTACTTTTCCTTTCTAAAACCATTTTGAACCTTGTCTCACTTTCTTTTTGAAATCAAAAGACCTCTACAAGGGTGAATGCCCATGGAACCAAAATTCCTAAGTAAATTAAAAGGGGTAAGCCTCGAGCTCTACATTTTTAGGTGATGACATAAACTTAAATATGCAAATGCAAGTCTTATTTTTAATCTTTGAGTTTAGGTGATGGCTCAGAACATAAATGTGCTAGACAAGAAATATAAATATGGAATGCAAGTTCATTTCTTATCTTCAAGCTTTAGGTAACAACTTGAAAATAAATATGATGTGCAAGACTTGAATATAAATATGGAATGCAAAGACTTGAAATATAAACATGAATGCATTTTCTTTTATTACTTTATTTTTTTAGGCTTTAGGCTCAAGACTCCTATTTAGAGTGATAACTCTAAAACACCAACCAATCTTACTCAATGAGCATGAGCTTTAGAGTCCCTCATCATTATGGTTCCAAGAACCTTGTCTCCTTAGACTCATCATCAAGCTCAAAAGAAAACACAACATATTTTCAGTTAGTTCTTTAAGGTTTGAGTTCAAGACTCCTATTTAGAGTAACCACTCTAAAACACCGATCAACTTTAAGGTTGAAAGGGGTAAGTCTTAAACTTTTGGAAAATCATTTAGTAATATCATAGCCAATATCAAAACCCTTATTATCAAGGTATGGCTTTGCACATTCAAAAAGGAAAACATTTCAAAGGAACCACAAACATTTCATCCATATCTCATTTTTTTGAAACCAAAACAAAGAGAAACACAACTTTGGGCTTTAAGGGTCAAGCAAATGATGGTAATGTAACCAATATCAAAGATCTCCATCATCAAGCCATGATCTTTAACCATTTAACAAAAATAAAATAGAGAAGAAGAAGAAGCTCAAAACCAAAAGAAAGAAAGAACAAAGAAAAGAACTCAACATAAAATCCCTACCAAGGTTGTTCTTCTTGTAGAAAGAGCTTGATCTAAGGTGGAGTTATGGTGGTTTGGAGTTGATAGATAGTGGTGGAGGGTGGTTTGTTTTTTTTGAAGAAATGAAGAAGAAAAACTTAGAGAACTTGAGAGAATTCTTGAACTCAAGTTTGTAAGAAATGAGCAAATGGTATTTGTGGCTTGCCTTAAGGTTATATTTATAGAGAAATTTCAACATGTAAAGGTGAAGAGGGGGAGGGTTTCGCGGCCTCTAGAAGGACTTGGGGACCAAGTTTCATTTTTTAAATGTAGGTTAGGATGTGTATTAAAGGTAGATTTAATTAGGAAAAAGGTTAGGAATGGGTAATTAGGTATTTAGGTGGATGATCATGCATTTAGGCATTTCAAGACTATGGTTAAAGAGTGGTCATAAATATTAAGTTCATTTAATTTGAATTAAACTCAATAAATTTGAATTTCAAGTGTCAACATGTTTCCTTAAATCATGGGATTGTATACTATTCACTTTTTGACTTGAAGACCATTTGATGCTAGAAAGGGATTTAACTTTCTCTAAGTAATCTTAAGCTCTAATTAACCTCAACTAATTATTTTGACTCAAGATTAATAATTAAAGTTAATTAACCTTTAATTAGAATCTAATATTGCTTAGGTTTTGTTAATCATGAAATTTAGCTCATTATGCCCTTAATTAGGGATAAAATGGTAATTTTACAGAAAACTCCTCGAGATCCCTTGGGTTTACAGAGACATTATACAGTCCTTAGAAACAACATTTCAAACCTTCGGGTAACATCCGGGTTCAGTTGACAACAGTCTCGCGCTAAATTATTGTAGGGGTACTTTGGTAATTTCACCTACCGGACAAACCAAACATTAAGGTTTTCACCTCTAACACAAAACAGAACACATCTAATCCCCTTCAATTTTTAAGCTAGCCTTTCGAGGTTAGCTTGGACCGGTTGTCCTCGATTCTTGGGCAGAAATGACCTCAGGGGTATTTTGGTCATTTGTATACAGGGAAAAAAATTGGAGCATTATATTACTCCTCTCCTTAAAAAGAATTTCGCCCTCGAAATTCGTTACCTAAGAATAGCTCGGGGTATTTTGTCCTCATATCTGCCTCCAGCTCCCATGTAAAGTCTTCCACCTTTCCTCGTCCCCACGTTACTTTAACTAAAGGTACGGTCTTATTCCGCAGTTGCTTGACTCCTTTGTCCACAATCGTCGTAGGTGGTAGGTTAAAGGTCAGGTCCTCCCTTAATTGTACTTGTTCTGGCTCTAGCACATGACTAGGGTAGGATTGATACTTTCTTAACTGGGAGACATGAAAAACATCGTGAAGGTTGGACAAGTTAAGTGGTAAGGCTATACGGTACGCTACTGACCCAACTCTTTTAAGAATTTCAAAAGGACCAAGAAGTCTGGGACTTAACTTTTTGACTTTCATGGCTCGCCCATGCCTGTCGTAGAGGTGATCCTAAGGAACACATGTTCTCCCTCTTGAAACTCCAACGATTTTCGCTGTTTATCAGCATAGCTTTTCTGTCGACTTTGAGCAGTAAGAATCCTATCCTTAATCTGTTTGATTTGTTCCGTTGTTTCCCTCACGATCTCAGGTCCTAACAAAGTTTGTTCTCTGGGTTGGTACCAACATAGGGGGGATTGGCACTTATTCCCATATAGGGCCTCATACAGTGCCATACCGATACTTGTATAATAACTATTGTTATATGCAAACTCGATCAATGACAGGTACTTATCCCAACTTCCCCTTTAATCCAACACACATGCTCTTAACATATTCTCCAATGTTTGTATGGTCTTCTCGGATTGGCCATCCATTTGATGGTGGTAAGCCGTGCTTAGACATAGCTTTGAACCAAACGCCTTCTGAAAGGCTCCCCAAAACCGTGATGTAAACCACAGATCTCGATCCGAGATTATCGTCAACAACACTCCATGTAATTTCACAATCTCTTGGATGTATAACTGGGCTAGCCTTTCCAGTGAGTAAGTCACCTTGATAGGTAAGAAATGGGCCGACTTAGTAACTTAGTCGATCCACGATTACCCATATGGCGTCATGACTTGCTTAGGTCCTAGGTAGTCCCATCACGAAATCCATCAAGATGCTTTATCATTTCCATTCAGGGATTGACAAGGGTTGCAACATCCCAGAGGGTTTTTGGTGCTTAATCTTTACTTTTTGACAAGTTAAGCACTTACTCACCCATGTCCCTATGTCTCTCTTCAATCCTCGCCACCAAAATATCTTCTTCACATCCTGGTACATCTTGGTGGTACCAGGGTGGATGGTGAAATGGCTGTTGTGGGCTTCCTCCAAAATCTCATTTCGCAAGTTACCACTCGCCGGCACACAAATCCGGCCTTCAAACCCCTATTGCTTTATGGATTGATGACTGTCCCCATAAACTAACACGGGTCTTTTCAGCGTGCTTTGTCCTCACTCACTTGCTTCCTAGGAAAACTTCCCAGGAGGTCACCCATCCCAAAATTGCTCCAAGTCAAGCACGCTTAACTGTGGAGTTCTTTCAGTTTGGGCTACCAAAAAAAAGATGCTTCTTGTTGGTATAGGTAGTACAAATCAATTCATATAAGGCCTCCTCAACTGTATAGTCCCATACCCATACAGTCTTTGGATCTCTTTCATTCGGGTGTGTAATCAGTTCATTCATGTACCCCTCCGCTTTCGAAGTCTGACAGGAGCTGCTCCTTGTCCATGCCTCCTTGCACCGGTGATTACTCCCCGACTTCACAATCCCCGGGCATTACATGCCCCCCAGCTTCCACTTGGTTCGTCCTCGAACCACATCGTACTGGGAGAGGTGCAGACTCTGATACAATTTGTAACATCCCCTATTGCTTTATGGATTGACGATTGTCCCCACAAACTAACACGGGTCTTTTCAGCATGCTTTGTCCTCACTTACACGCTTCCTAGGAAAACTTCCCAGGAGGTCACTCATCCCAAAATTGCTCCAAGTCATGCACGCTTAACTGTGGAGTTCTTTCAGTTTGGGCTACCGAAAAGAATATGTATTTTGTTGGTATAGGTAGTACAAATCAATTCATATAAGCCCTCCTCAGCTGTATAGTCCCATACCTGTACAGTCTTAGGATCCCTCTTATTTGAGTGTGTAATCAGTTCATTCATGTACCCCTCCGCTTTTGAAGTCTGACAGGAGCTGCTCCTTATCCGTGCCTCCTTACACCGGTGATCACTCATCGACTTCGCAATCCCCGGGCGTTACAGAAACTTTTCAACTTTCCTAGCTTTACCGCCTCTAGGGTCTCCTTGAACTCCTCATCCTCTTGTTGAACTAGGGTGATTTTCTCCTTGAAGTCACTTGTTACACTGAGATGGCATATTCTCATGCTCTTAGTGGTCAATGTCATCCCCAAATTCATGTCCCTAAACTTCTCTATCAACTATTTCTCCTTTACCATCATATGTGACAGATATAATGATTTCCGACTCAAGGCGTCAGCTACCATGTTGGCCTTGCCGGGGTGATAGTTCAACCCAAAGTCGTAGTCTTTCAGGAATTCCATCCATCTCCTCTGCCTCATATTCAACTCCTTCTGATTAAAAAGGTACTTGAGACTCTTATGATCAGAGAAACTTCAAACTTCACCCCGTACAAATGGTGTCTCCATACCTTTAAAGTGAACACTATGGCTGCTAGCTCAAGGTCATGGGTGGGGTAGTTTGTCTTGTGAGGCTTAAGTTATCTAGACGCATAAGCCACCACTTGCTTATTTTGCATCAAAATACATCCCAAACCTTTCCCTGAGGCGTGATAGTACACCTCAAAAGGTAAGCAGGGGTGAGGTAATACTAACACTAGGGTCGTGGTCAATTTTACCTTTAACTCTTGAAATCTCTTTTTGTATTCAGGGGTCCAAACAAAAGCAGTATTCTTCCTAGTAAGCTTGGTTAAAGGTAAGGAAATCTGGGAAAATTCTTTGATAAACCTACGGTAATAGCCGGCCAGCCCTAAAAAGCTTTGTACTTCTATTACCGTGGCAGGTTTTTCCCAACTCATCATAGCTTCTATCTTATGAGGATTTACTGTAATGCCCCTTTTTGACACCACATGCCTTAAGAATTTTACTTCCTCTAACTAGAATTCACACTTAGACAATTTGGCATATAGTTTCTCCTCCTTCAGAATCTCCAAAAGGTGATGCTCATGCTCCTCGTGGATCTTTGAATAGATGAGTATATTATCTATGAAAACAACAACAAACTGGTCTAGGTAGGGTCTAAGGATCCTATTCATGTAATCCATGAACACCACAGAGGCATTGGTTAGTCCGAAGGACATCATCGTGAACTTAAAGTGTCCATATCGAGTTCTAAAGATGGTCTTGGGTATGTCTTCATCTCTTACTCTAATCTGGTGGTATCCTGACCTTAAATCGATCTTGGAAAATACTATCACCCCTCTTAACTAATCCATTAAATTGTCAATCCTAGGCAGAGGGTACTTGTTCTTCACTGTCACTCGGTTTAACTGCCTACAATCAATGCACAGCCTCATTCTTCCGTCCTTCTTTTTAACAAACAACACCGAGGCTCTCCATGGTGATGCACTAGGTCTAACAAACTTTTTCTCTAGCAGCTCTTCTAACTGGGCTTTTAACTCGGTTAGCTCTAAGGGTGACATTCTATATGGTGCTATGGATATAGGTCCGATTCCCGAAACTAGCTCTATAGAGAACTCCACTTCTTTCACCGAAGGGAACTCAGGTATCTCATCTGGGAATGTCTCGGGATAGTTCCTTACTACGAGTATCTCATCGATATTCTGCTCAAAGTCTACATCACTGATAGCTAGGAGAACATGTCCCTTACTTTCTTCCCCATAACAGTTGACCTCTATGGCATTTACGTAAAGACTTAAGGATCTACTAGGTTCACTGGGAATAAAGAGAAAAGTGACAGTCTTGGTATAACAGTTCAACATGACACGGTTAGTATAAAGCCAATCCATGCCAAGAATCATGTCTAAGGCTCGCATAGGTAAACAAACTAGGTCTAGAACGAAAGGTCTATTTTCAATAATAAAATGACAATTCAGGCAGCATCTACAAGTCCTAACAAGTTTTCCAGTGGGTGTAGAAACAGTGAGATCAAAAGGAAGTTCTGATACTGGTAATTGCAAAGACTCAACACTAGCATGTGATATGAAAGAATGGGTTATGCCAGAATCAAACAGTACAATTAAGGTCTTACCATTCATTTCACACTTACCTTTTATGAGGCTTTCGGACTTCGTCGAGTCTTCAGCACTGAGGGTAAAGACCCTCCCCTAGCGTTGTGGCTTGGGGATTAGGGCTATCGAGTTCTTTTCCAGGCATTCCCACGCATAGTGGCCAGGATTCCCACACTTGTAGCAAATCACCTAGCCTAACCAACAGGGTCGATCTCCACATGGCTTCCCGCACTTAGGGCAAACTGCAGCAGAGGCAAGTTTAGGAGTCGTTGCCGGGGTGTTCTTGGGCGCCTTGCCTTTGGGGCCACTAGATCCTTCTTGATGGAAATTTCTCCTCGGGCCTTGTGGCTTAAAATGCGGCCTAGGTTGGGGTTTGAGTTGCGACTTGAAATTTGGGGCTTGCGGTGCTAGCTTCTTTATGAAGTTGTCAGCCCTCGGTGCATTCAGCTTCTTCTGGCCGTCCTCGACAATGCGCACTTGTTGAGTAGGGTTGGAAAACCCTAATCTCCAAGTGTGCGACAACAATGTTGATTTCTGGCTTCAGTCTAGCTTCTTACTTGATGCACTCCATACCTCGTCGGGGTTCCCTTGGAATATTCTTAAGAACTTACTCAACTCCTCAAACTTCGCACTGTACTGCGTGATGTTCATGCCTCCTTGTACTAGTTGCTTAAACTCGATATCTTTAGCGTTCCTTACCGACTCCGGGAAATACTTCTTGTAGAAGTGGTCTTTGAATAACTCCCAGTTGATTGGCGTGTCAAACGCCTCCAGTAATCTTCGAGTGCTGGTCCACTAGAACTCGGCATCTGCTTCTAACATGTAGGTGGTGAAGGTCACCTTCTGCTCCTTTGTATATGCGATTACTGAGAAGATCTTTTCCATGTGTTTGATCCATTCGTCGGTGATGTTTGGGTTTAGAGCTCCTCAAAATAATGGAGGGTTTGCTCCTCGAAACTCCTCAAATCTGGCATGCTCGAGATTCTGCACAGTATTGGGACCATGGCTGGCATTGCCTTGTTGCCCCATTAGTTCGAACATCATCTGCATCGTCCTGGCTACGTCTCGAAGAGCTTCAGCTGTCTCGTTATCCTGACCATTAGCACTCGAAGCCCTAGTCTGCCGTGATCGCGCCATTGGTTGCTGAGCACACATCACAACAAACACTGAGGTGATCAAGCTCAATAATTTATGTAAAGTGAGCTAGTTACCATGGCACGTTCACATACAATAGTCATGCATCTTTATCCTAAGGCTTATCCTATTAATAAGGCAACTACACATGACATAACTATCGCATCATGCTTAGGAAGCATAGTCAGTCCAATCCTCAGGCTCCATGAGAATCGAACCTGGCTCTGATACCAAAATGTAACACCCTAATATTTAACCCAACACGGCTAGGACTTATTTAGATTAATTAGTAATCAATTACTCTTTTGTCTCAACTCATGATCTTAGTTTATTTAACGAAAATATGGGTAAAATTTTTCTTTTGAAGATTAAACCAAAAATGCGAGCCACATGACATAAGGAACAACATCGTATGATTACACATAGTAGCCAAAAGGAATTAAAAGTCTCATAAGTAATTACAAAACAGATCATATCACAACATCATGCATTAACAATAATAGGTAGTTCATGATACATCACATAACATAGGTACTAGTGTAGCAATAGGCCCACCATTAAGGGTTAGGGCGATAGAGTCGTCCATAAGAACATGAAAAGGAAAATAGTAAAACATACGATTAGCCATGATCTCCTCTACCTATTTCGCCCAAACTGATAATTCGCAAAGAAACAAAAGGAGGCTATTGTTTATTTGATACGTGCACCGGTCCTTTGATGAGATTCACGGTCGCCTTCTACTGCTGCTCACGAATGAAATCATTGTCCTCTGAAGATGTGATGGAAGAAAAAAAAGGGATGAGAATCTTATAGAAGAAACTCAGTAAGGAAACACCTCCTAGTATGTGTCATCATCTACGTCCTCAGGAACCTCGGGTTTCTTTATAAAGTGGTGAGCATGCATAAGATTCAATTACTAAGTTCCAAAAATTTATTATCCGAGGCATGTTCATTTTAGGATACATCTTAATGCATAGATGCAACATGATGAGTCATACCAATGCTTCAGACAATTCATCACAATATACAAGAAGCACTCTATACTAGCATGATCGTCTTCTCGACGAATTTGGAGGTGACTTAGGTTTTTATTTGTTTTATTTGGGGGCCGCCCTATAATATTTCCCCTCTCAGGATATTCTAGGTTATGAGCTCATACCTCACTAGTTGTTACTAGTTTATACTTATCCTCTCGATAAGCAAATTACGGCTCCATCTCAGAGTATAGGATAGGGGGCATAGAAGTACTTATCCTCTCAACAAGTACGCTTATCTTCTCAATAAGCAATTTCTCAGGATCACCTTACGCCGAGCCCGACTCATTTACGAAAGGATAATTTCCAAGTATTTTAAGTCACCTTTAGCCATGACATGTTCCATGGAGATGCAATGCAATCACACCTTGTTAATCAATATGCCATGCTCATAAGTCTTTTTAAATCATGCATCTTGATCAATAAGTATAATCATAACATGTCACACACTTTGTCACACAAGCATGCTTCACATCCATTGCATATACATATATATTCATCATGTTCGCAATCCAAAAATAAGCATGCAAGATCACCAAATCATGTTGTTCAAGTGGAGAAACATTTATTCACACATTTCTGATTTTGGTAATCGATTACATGAGCCTTGTAATTTATTACATCGTATGAATTTTCAAAATAGGAAGGTTTGGGGCTCTGGTAATCGATTACATGAGCCTCGTAATCGATTACCACCATTGAAAATACATTCTGGGTTTCAAGAACATATGAGTAATCGATTACATGAAAGGGTAATCGATCACTAAGGTTGAGAACATGTTTTGGGTTTTCCAGGACATCATGTAATCGATTACATGATATTGTAATCGATTACTCAGGCCAAAAGTTCATACTCGGGTATTGTAGACCACTCTAGCAATCGATTACATCCTCCTGGTAATTGATTACCAGTAACTTCATGGTTTGAAAATTTAAGTTTTAAACATTCCTTGTGTTACTCTTTCCTTCTAAAACCGTTTTGAACCTTGTTTCACTTTCTTTTTGAAATCAAAACACCTCTACAGGGGTGAATGCCCATGGAACCAAAATTCCTAGGTAAATTGAAAGGGGTAAGCCTTGAGCTCTAGATTTTTAAGTGATGACATAAATTTAAATATGCAAATGCAAGCCTCATTTTTAATCTTTGAGTTTAGGTGATGACTCAAAACATAAACATGCTAGACAAGAAATATAAATATGAAATGCAAATTCATTTCTTATTTTCAAGCTTTAGGTGACAACTTGAAAATAAATATGATGTTCAAGACTTGAATATAAATATGGAATGCAAAGACTTTAAACATAAACATGAATGCATTTCCTTTTGTTACTTTTTTTTAGGCTCTAGGCTCACGACTCCTATTTAGAATGATAACTCTAAAACACCGATCAATCTTACTTAATGAGCATGAGCTTTAGAGTCTCTTATCATTGTGGTTCCAAGATCCTTGTCTCATTAGACTCATCATCAAGCTCAAAAGAAAACACAACATATTTTCAGTTAGTTCTTTAAGGTTTGAGTTCAAGACTCCTATTTAGAGTAACCATTCTAAAACACCAATCAACTTTAAGGTTGAAAGGGGTAAGTCTTGAACTTTTGGAAAATCATTTAGTAATATCATGGCCAACATCAAAACCCTTATTATCAAGGTATGGCTTTCCACATTCAAAAAGGAAAACATTTCAAAGGAACCACAAACATTTCATCCATATCTCATTTTTTTGAAACCAAAACAAAGAGAAACACAACTTTGGGCTTTAAGGGTCAAGCAAATGATGGTAATGTAACCAACATCAAAGATTCCCATCATCAACCCATAATCTTTAACCATTTAACAAAAATAAAATAGAGAAAAAGAAGAAGAAGCTCAAAACCAAAAAAAATGAAGAACAAAGAAAAGAACTCAACATACAATCCCTACCAAGGTTATTCTTCTTGTAGAAAGAGCTTGATCAAAGGTAGAGTTATGGTGGTTTGGAGTTGATGGGTGGTGGTGGAAGGTGGTTTGTTTTTTTTTTTTTGAAGGAAATGAAGAAGAAAAACTTGGAGAACTTGAGAGAATTCTTGAACTCAAGTTTGCAAGAAATGAGCTAATGGTATTTGTGGCTTGCCTTGAGGTTGTATTTACAGAGAAATTTCAACATGTGAGGGTAAAGAGGGGGGAGGGTGTTGCGGCCTCTAGAAGGACTTGGGGACCAAGTTTCATTTTTTTAATGTAGGTTAGGATGTATATTAGAGGTAGATTTATTAGGAAAAAGGTTAAGAATAAGTAATTAGGTGTTTACGTGGATGATCATGCATTTAGGCATTTCAAGACTATGGTTAAAAAGTGGTCATAAACATTAAGTTCATTTAATTTGAATTAAACTCAATAAATTTGAATTTCAAATGCTAACATGTTTCCTTAAATCATGCGATTATACACTATTCACTTTTTGACTTAAAGACCATTTGATTCTAGAAAGGGATTTAACTTTCTCTAAGTAATCTTAAGTTCTAATTAACCTCAACTAATTATTTTGACTCAAGATTAATAATTAAAATTAATTAACCTTTAATTAGAGCCTAATATTGCTTAGGTTTTGTTAATCAGAAATTAAGCTCATTATGCCCTTAATTAGGGGCAACATGGTAATTTTACAGAAAACTCCTCGGGATCCTTCGAGTTTATAGAGACGTTATATAGTCCTTAGAAACAACATTTCAAACCTCTAGGTAACATCCGAGTTCAGTCGGCAACAGTCCCGTGCTAAATTACCTGCGTGACAGCTTTATGTTGAGCGTCGCAGCACATAAACAGCAC
Source organism: Dalbergia cochinchinensis (assembly GCA_031216125.1). Classification (NCBI taxonomy): domain Eukaryota; kingdom Viridiplantae; phylum Streptophyta; class Magnoliopsida; order Fabales; family Fabaceae; genus Dalbergia; species Dalbergia cochinchinensis. The sequence goes on from CM062377.1 coordinate 54,067,488, forward strand.
TGCAATACTCTATAGAACCTAAAACATGTTCCAGATTTCACTCTCCTACTGCCATTCCTATAGAGAATGCAACCCAGGAAGGCTACAACTGTAGACTAGGATCCAGACACATAGGAAACATTCTGGAAAGTACAAGTAAACACGCCTCTATTGGATGCTATTAGGTAAATTCCCAAATATACAAAATTATGGAAAGATATGTGCACTAATAAGAGGAAGATCAAGGGCAGTAGGGAGGACAAGGTGACTATGTGGGTAAATGCTTCTTCTATCATCAAGCCAAACCTGCCAACCAAGTGCAAGTACCCGAGCACATTCCATATTCCTTGTACTATTGGAAACTTGCATATCACAAAAGCCCTAGTTGACCTTGGAGCATGCATTAATGTTATGCCTAAATCACTCTACCAGTCCTTGCACTTTCGAGAGCTCAAGCCCACCCGGTTGCAAATTCAGCTTGCCAACAGTAGCATCACCAAGCTAGAGGAAGTATTGGAAGATGTTCTAGTACAGGTAAAAGATTTAATATTCCATGCTGATTTTTATATTCTTGAAATGGAAAATGACAATAATGCCAACCAGTATACATTAATCTTAGGTGGACTAATTTTGAAAACTGCAAGAACCATGATTGATGTTTATGCTAGCATATTATCCGTGGAGTGTAGGGACATAAAGGTCCAATTTTATTTGCCTGATGCAATGAAGTATCTCCATGATGTCGATGTCATTGACTCTTTAGTTGATGATGCTTATGGTAATTTTCAAGGATCCAGATCCCCCTTCTCCACTTTCTCTTCTTCCATGGGATATGATATGCCTGCTATTTTAGAATGTCCCAAGTTTTCAGATATAGGTACTCCACCTGGTGAGTAGTCATCGGTTTACCAGGTGCTTTATGAACCACCCATATTAGGAAGGAAGCCCTGTGAAGGGTAGTGGATCTTATTGCATGAGCCATGGTTAAAACTAATGGCTGGAAAACCAGAGTCTAGATGGAATGGACTATTCTTGGTTACCCGTGTACACCCTGATAGTGCAATTGAGTTGGAGAACTCCAGGATGATTTGGTGCGACATTGACGAACACCGGTTGATGCACCTCCATGAGGCCTCCACAAATCTAGGGGCTTAGATGGCCTATCTATAGGTTAAAGTTGCACACCCTCCATGAAGGTCCTGACCGTCCAACTTACGGATGTTAAAGCAAAGTGCTGGGTGGGATACAACTCATCGTGAGGTTTTTCTTTATCTTTCCCTTTTATTTTTCTGTATTTTATTTATTTTTATCTTTTTTTTAGTTTGCATCATTTTTATTTTTGTTTGTATTTTACATCATCTCTTTGACACCTTGGACGTTACATGCATAGGCTCACACACATGTACTTTATTGACTTACTTGGCATTGACTTTATTTTGTGTTGCATGATTGGTGAATTTATTGTGTTGTTTGGATTGAGTACATACACTTTTACCTGAGATTTTGAGCCTTTTGATTGGACTATCATGTGCCATGTTTATTTGTTCATATGTGTTTCCCTCTTTGGATTTGCATTCTAGAACTTGCTTAGGATCTTACTGGAAAATATGTTTCCATATATATGCTTGAATATGATTGAGGCATTTTTTTTGTTTATAGCCACTAGCTTATACTGCCACCCTTTGCATGTTACCTTGCTTAGCCCTTTGAGCCTTATTGCCTATTCTTTTATTTTAGCACATCCTTAGCCAAAAGTTAAAAACCATGAAAATTCCAAATCTTTTAAACTTATGAGAAAATTTGTGCATTTCTTATATGTGCTTGAGCATAAGTGTGGAGAAAAGCATGAGGACATGCCCCAATTTAAGTATAGGGAGGAAAATGTGTACAAAAACAAATTCAGCAAGTGGCATGCCAAGAAGAAAAAATAAATAAATAAAGAAATAAGGATGAAAAGGTTGAAAAAAATTCTAGAGAAAATTTGGGTTGATAGTGTGCCATATTTCAACAGAAAAGTTTGTGATTGTGTTAATTTAGACAAAGTGTACCCTTAGACACTTGTGCTCTTAGTGTATGCATTTGCTCTCCTTTGACTAAAGGTTTAGCTTACTAACCTATATAATTACCCACCTTCACCTAAGCTCCATTTCAACTGAAGGTAAGACCTTTTGATTCAATATGCATGTATGTATGACAAAATGGAGAATGAGACTCGTGGCAAACCTATGGTAATGTATTTTCATTTGAGGTGATTGACTGTACATCATAACCCCAAAATGAGTGGCAAATACTGACCTTGGGAGGATATTTGCACTTGGTCCATGCATTATGAATGTGAATTCTACTCTGCTATTTTTGTAACGCCCCGTTTTTCTCTAAACTTGTAAATGACCAAAATGCCCCTGAGGTCATTTTTACCGGAAACATGAGGACGACTGGCCTCGACCATCCTCACAAGGCTTTTATGATATATGAAGGGGATCATATGTTTATGAATGTTAACAAGGCAGAAAAATCTCATTTCTGAGGTTTCTGTGCATAAATGACCAAAATACCCATAACCTGATTTAAGGCAGTTTTAAGTTTTGACTCCGACCCGGACTCGTCCCAGAGATCAAAAATGATGTTTTAAGGCATGAACTATGTTGGTTTAAGTCCCGGAGGTCCCGGGCAACTTTTGGTAAAAATTACGATTTTACCCCCGCTTAATGCATTTTACGTCTAACGAGTTACTTAATTCAAACCTAAGCAATATTAGGCTCTAATGAAAGGTTAATTAATTTTCTTAATTAATCTAGAGCTAAAATAATTATTTAAGGTTGATTAGAACCTAAAATTGCTTAAGGAAATTTACAACTCAATTCTAATTCTTTCTTTCTTTAAAGAAAAAGCAACTATGAATAGTATTTTTACTATTCACACTTCATTCCCAAGAACACTTCCTTTCCCAAGAAAAAGTTTTCACACTTTAATCAATAGTCATAGGAGTTTGACTCCATTAATCCTACAAGATCACCCTTGATCCAAGGTATTAATGGTCCTAATCACCTACTTAGTTCACCTAAACACTTAGGCACACAATCTTAATTAGTAACCTAACCTTGTTTACTCCTAAACACTCCATTAGTACATGATTAAATTGAATGAAATCTTCCCTCCCTTGGCCTTATAATTTTCAGCCACTTTTTGTAACATCCTAATTTTTAACCCAATACTCTAGAACATATTTAGGTTAATTGTTAGTCTATTACTCTTTTAGTCTCATTCCTTACAACCTTTCATTAAAATACTTAGCGAAAAATACGAATAAATTTTTCTTTTTGAAACTTGAGAGCAAAACGCGAGCCGCGCACTAACCTAACATTCGTCATAACCATCACGTGCAAGAAAAAGTAACCACACCATTGATAATCATGAAACATAGTATTATACATAACAATTATAATATCATCACATCTTCGTAGATACATAGACTACTAACATCATTGTACCATCATTTACATCAAAACATGCCCATATAAGTGAAGTCATCCTTATCCACCTATGAGGTTAGATAAGTGTCAACCCAAAAGCTAAGCTATCTATGCCTCCGCAGCGACCCTCTGCTCCATCTGCTAGTGTGTCCCTTAAGCGCGCGCCTCAAAAGAAGTCACGAGCCTCGTTGTAATCCTCGTCTAGAGACGACACAGAAGAAAAGGAAGGGATGAGAAACTCATTCGAGATTCTCAGTAGGGATTCTCGACTCTAACACTAGTGTCATCGTAAGTAGTCCCTGACCACCTCGGTTTTAATTATGAAAAAGGTGTACATGCATAAGGATTGGTTTTAGGCTTTACAAATCTATTTATCCGAAGTGAGTGTCTTTTAGTATGTGTCTTAATGACATGAATACAACAGATATTTGATGAATGCATGACAATACCATATGCACATTAACACGAAAATCGTAATACTTGGGCACATCATAAAGAAACATAAATCGTATATGTGGCATAAAGAGGCATAGTAATTTTCATGTGATATCTTTCTTATAAATAAAACTCTTAAGTTCTTTTTCTTAAAGACCACCCTCTTAACATATCCACCAAAAGTCCAACCGATTCACCGGCCCGGCGATAATCTGGTCACCAAACTACGTCTCACCTATCGCCTAGGAATGAGCTCAATCCTAACTAGTCGTCACTAGATTTAATATGGGCTAATTGAGGGGGTATACATAACTTTCTTGGATCACCTATCTTAGGATCATTTCCTTCTTTGAAACGCTCTACTGGTATCTAGTACACAACGAATTGTCCGCTTTGGCAAGTTCAATGTCAATACCCTCACGGATTTGTTTCCTCCCCACCGTAGCGGGAGAAATGTGTCTCAGTACTATGTCACATCTGTTCTGGGGGTGCTCGGCCGAACCGGTGTCACCCAAAACCTATCCTGGGGGTGCTCGGCCAAATCGGTGTCACCCAGGAGTTTTCGCAAGCTTTTTCTCAAGTACTCAAGTTTGATGGGAAATTGGCAACAGAACGGCGTACACCGGATTTCCATCAAACTTGCTTTATGCCACCAAACATATAGAGCATGCATAGCCATTCAATACCAACTTAAGGCATCATAATCATCGTGTGCATCATAAGCATCATAATATCATAATTTTGCATAATGCATCATGGCGTGAGCATTAACATATCAACACTATATACTCTCATAAACATACAACCTCATGAATTCCTCATATGAATAACATCATCATCATTTACATACCACATGTATCATCATAGAACATTCAAACGTTTACCCTTACGGTAGCTTATGCTTTGACCCTTACGGGTCTAAATCTTGAGATATGGTTCCCTAACATCCGTCGCTCATATTTTATGCACCTAAGGGCTCATAATTAATCGTCATTCCTAATCCTCATGTTCATACTTAAATCTGAATAGCATAGGGCAAATTTTCTGACTTGTGTTCACGGGGTTCTAGAACTTACGTTTTAGACCCTTTCTTGGTTCCGTCTTCGCCTAAGGCGCTATGAATTAAATCTAAATCAATTATGAGGCATTCCTATGCTTAAGGACTAATTATTAATCATGTTTATCATGTTGTAAGGGTGCTGGACAGAATCCAGAAAAGTAAACGTTCTAAGAGTTCTAAACTTGCACTTTTACGGTTTTGTAGTTACTAGTTTCCCTACAGGTGCTAGAATTCGATTCTAATCCAAATGATACCAAGTTTTTCATGTCTAAACAATCTAAATCTGATTATGTTCCCATTAAAACAGTTTGGATTAGTTCCATAAACAAATGGGTCAAAACTATGTTAAATTCTAGCTTTACGGTATTTCTAGTTAGCTAGTTTCTTACCTATCATGCATAGGATCGCTTCTACATCATCACATGATATTTTCACAGATTCCAACACATCAAAACATCATCATACAGCATCACACTCATCACATCAGAACCGAAAACATTTAACTTAAATGAGAGAGTTAAATTGACATTTCTAGGTACATAAGTTAACTAGTTTCTCTCGGAATCGATCTAGAACTTCTAAAACTCTTTGCAAAACATTTTAATTCATCAAGAGGCTAAGTGAAGCCTTAGGTCACTGACCAAAACATATTCCATCCCCTAAAAGATAATAAAATCACAACTTGTGATGACATAACCTTATAAAGATTTGTAAAGCTTTAAGGAAAACTTAAAGCATAAACTATTGGTCCTAGTAGCTAGATGAAAACTCATTGCAAGTCCATCATCACTACTTGGCCGAAATTATGCATTCAAGGAATACATTCACATTTAACTTTATCTTGGAATGAAATGGGCAAGTCTTTAAGCTCTAGGTTCTTAAGTTACGACATAAACTAAACGTGCTCATGCTTTTCATTTTTAATCTTGCTTACAAAGTAAAGTGATGACTTAAATTTAAATATGCAAGGCATAAACTTAAACGTGCAAGCTTGAAAGTAAATATGCGAGGCATAAACTTAAACGTGCAAGCTTGAAGGTAAATATGCATGGTTCAATTCTTTATTTTAGTGCTCTTGGCCCAACAACAATCGACTTTAAGGCCGAAATAGATAGGCATTCGAGAAATTAATTAGGTGGTAATGCAAGTTCAATTCTTTATTTTAGTGCTCTAGGCCCAACAACAATCGACTTTAAGGCCAAAATAGAAAGGCTTCGAGAATTAAATTAAGTGATGATACAAGTTCCATTTTAATCTTTATATTCTTAGGTGATAGCTAGAAAGCAAAGATGCATAGCAAGAATGTAAATATGAATGCAAGCATAAAATAAATTATGCAAGTTCATTTTATCTTTCTAGAGCTCTTAACAAGACTTTAAAGGAATTTAAACCATAACCCAAACTCATCCAAACAAGGTAAAGTCAAGCTCAGAGTTCTTAAAACTTAACATAATATTTTTAGGAAATCAAACCATGAAGCCAAGCAAAATTTAAGGGAATGGCCGAAATCATCAAGAAGAAAAAGGAACATTTTAGAACTCTAGAGTTCATGATCTTGATGATATATTAACACCAACATCATGAGTCCTCATCATTGAGTTCATAGAGCCATTTTAAAACATCATTAAAGCTAAAGTTCTCAAGAGTTCAAGAAAGGAAAAGCTAAAAACATTTTTGCTCAAGAACAAAGATCAAGCTCTAGAGTTTGTTTCAAGTGATGAACATCATCATGAAACTCTCATCATCAAGCTCTCATTCCTTCATTCCCAAAGGCCCATGGCCGAAACATAAAGAGGAAGAAGGAGAAGAAAAGAAGTTCTAAAAGGAATCAAGAGAAACTATGAACATCAAGCTTGAACAAGAACTTTAAAGAAAAGAATACATGAAAGAAAATCCCTACTTGATGTGATGAACTTGAAGATGGAAGAAGAAGATGAAGATGATGAAGAACTTTGAAGAACTTGAAGAACTTGAAGAACACTAGAACTTTGAGAGAAAAGAAAAGCTTTGAGTGTTCCTAAACTTAGCAAATGATCTAAAAGTGGTGCAAGCTCCTCAAGGCATTCTATTTATAGAAAAATGAAGCAAATGGAGGGGGTGAGGGGCTGATGCATTTTCGGCCAAGGGGAGTGCAGCCCATGAGTTCCATGAGGTGAGATAATGTGGTCTTGAGGCATGGTGAGGTATGGTTCAAAGTATGGTGAGGTATGGTTCAAGGTATGGCCTCAAGCATGGTTCTTTGAGTGAGAAACAATTCAATATGTGAGGTAAAAGAGAGAGAGGTGGCTGAATGTGCATCAGCCATAGGGGGAGGATTTCTTGCATTTTAATTGTGGTTTAGAGTTGTGTTTAGGTGTATCTTTGATTAGGATTAAGGTTAGGAGTTTGTAAGAAAGTGTTTAGGTGAGAAAATGGGTAATTAAGGTTGTCAAGACATAATTAAAGAGTGTTCTTGCATCATTAGTGAGTTATAAATTCATTTTAGTGTATAAACAATTCTAGACACAATTCCTTGATTTAAGGAATTGGAGAGAGAAAACACTATTCAAGATTCCAAGAGTGAAATCTTGAGTTTTAGAAAAAGGATTTAAATCTAATCTAAGCAATTTTAGGTTCTAATTAATTTTAATAATTTATTTTGACTCTAGATTAATTAGGGAAATTAATTAATCTTTGTTTAGAGCCTAATATTGCTTAGGTTTGCTTAATTACGTCATTAAGCTCAAAAACACTATTCTAGGGGCAAAATCGTAATTTTGCACTAAAACTGCCCGGAATCACCAGGACTCAAACAGATGTTTTGAAACATGTAAAAACATGGTTTTAAACCTCTAGGAAAAGTTTCGGGCTCAAACGGCACCTTTACCCGCGTAAAACGCTATAGGGGTATTTTGGTCATTTTGACCCGAAACTGCGGAAAACGAGATTTTCGCTTCCGGAACCACTCAAGGGTCATTCAATCCCCTTCAAACATTGAGTTGGCCCTTCGAGGACTGCCGAGTCGGCCATCCTCGAATTCCGGGCCGAAAATGACCTCAGGGGCATTTCGGTCATTTTCCATTCAGACAGTAAATCGGGGCGTTACACTTTTCCCCCCAAAAATTCAAAAGAATGATAAATTATATAGTCAATCAAGTTGTCCTTCAAAGGCCACCCTAAGACCTATGACCTATGACACCATAAATGACAACACAAGAGATTTTTTCTTCCCTCCTTCTTCTTAGAGAAGTTTTGGCCAGCCCCTCCCCCTTCACTCCTTCATGATTCATTTGCCTATAAATACACAACACTACACAACTTCATTCCTTTGCTCATTTCTTGCAAAATCTCCAAAAGTCTCAAGCTTTCTTACTTCTTTTCTCTCAAGCTTCCAAGAGTTCTTCAAGCTCAAGTTCTTCCTCTCCTTTTTCAAAAACACAAGGTAGGGAACCTTTCTAAATATGTCTTTGATTTCTATGTTGAATCTTGTTGGGAAATGATGAAAGGTGGAACCTCCATGTTGCTTCTATATTTTCGGTTTCTTCCTTTTCTTTTCCTTTGATTTTCGGTCTCAAGGCCTTGAACATGATAGCTTGATGATGAGTGCTTTCTAGAGGTGACTATGAGTTCATCTCACATGAGACCTTTAAAGCTTGAGTTTTTCTTAAAGAAAAGTTTCATCTTTTACAAGTTTAGTCAAGAATGAGGTTATGTTTCTCTTGAACATTTGGAACTTCCTTTCTCTCCTTTATGTTTCGGCCATGAAGGCCTTTGGCCCTTAGAAAAATGAAAGCTTGATGATGAGGGTGTTATTATGGTGTTTGTCACTCAACAATCCCTAAAGCTTGAATTTTTCACAAGGAAAGTTTCATCCTTTTTCAAGGATAAGTAAAGAAGGAGTTTATGTTTCTCTTGAACACTTCTTGGACTTCCCTTTTCCTTTCATATTTTCAGCCATGAAGGTTTCTAAAGCTTGGAAAAATGAAAGCTTGATGATGAGGGTTTCATGTTGATGCTTGTCACATGAACAAACTCTAAAGCTTGAAACTTTGATCTTAAACCAAGCATGGTTTCAGTTTTGCTTTATTCTTTAGCATAAACTTTGTTTAAATGTTGGTTTTAAGGAAGCTATGTACTCAATGATGAGGACTTAGGATGTTGATGTCATAGATCATCAAGATCTTGGTCCCTAGAGTTTAAAAATGGTTCATTCTTCATGATGAAGATTTGGCCATCTTCAAGATTTTTAAGGTTGTGTCTTATTTTGAGTGTTCTAGCACTAGTAGTTCTCTTTTCTTATGAGGATGAGGTTTAGGTTGGGACTATGTTCTTTTTAAAGTCTTGCAAGAGCTCTAGATAAGATATAAAAGTAACTTGCATTCACGTTTACTTTCTATGCTATCACTAAACTCCAAGATAAGGAATGAACTTGCATATGCACATTTAAATTCCAAGCTTTGCATTTCATGTTATTTTTCAAGCCATCACTAAACTCAAAGACTAAAAATGAAGGTTCATCTCATATTTATTTTGAGCTATCACCTTACTTTCTAATGGACTATAAAAATGGAATGCATAGCACGTTTACTTTTATGCTCTCACTTAAAATTACTAGAGCTCAAAGACTTGCCCATTCCATCTTTAGAAAAGTTAAATCAAGGGGGTATCCCCTTGAAATACATTCGGCCATGTGATGATGAATGCTCTAGGATGAGTTTTCATTAGTTATAAAAGTCTATAGTTCATGTTTTAAGTTTTTCCTAAACATAAGTGACATTTATAAGTATTTTGAGTATGTTCTTCTAATTAGGATTTCAACCATGAGAAAAATTAAAGAGTTGCTGCCCCATGTATTTTATAAGAGTTCTTGACAAGATAAATTGATTTCTAAGGTGTTTTTGAAGTCCTAAGATTGTTCCAAGAGAAACTAGCTACCTATGTACATTAAAAAAGAAGTTTATACATGATTTAATGACTAACCATTTTCGGTTCTGCCATGTTCATTTCCAGAACCTTAAATCATGTTTTGGGTGGTCTAAATATGTTTAAATACCTTGCCAAGTATATGATAATTGTTCTAGACATTTTGGAACATGCTTAGTTACTTGAATTGCTTGAAATGTGAATTCTAGAACCCCATAGGTACAGAAAATATGAATTCTATCCCAGCATTATTAACATCCATAGAATCACATTATATGATGTCTAGATCAGCGAGAGTGACTCATAATTGGCTTAGGTATTAATTCTTGCATCATAGAAAAAGTCGGATGTGAGAAAGGGTCTAAAATGCATCTTTTAGAACACCGTAATTCATCTAACTTAGTTTACTGCCAATGCTGTCCAGCCATGATTGATTAGGTTTTAGGACTTAATAAATTATGGTAATGAGGTTAATCAATCCCTTAGAGGCATACGACAATAATTTAGAAGTTTGAGATTACCCGATTGAGGGTTTCCACTCTTAAGGGAAAGGTTTAAGCATTACTCTATGAATGATGAATTGGTGTTTGCCTCATGACTTATATGATGCTATATGAACTATTATTCCTAAATGATAGTTTTATTATTGCATGTGATTTTTCTTTGAGAACTTAGAGATGCCTATGTTGTAATGAGAGATATGTGACATGCATGAAACTATGTGGCATCTCAATAAAACATGCTAAGATTTAAGGTAACTTAAACTATGTGAAAATGATCCTTGAACCACCAAACCAAGGGTGGGGATGAGGTGATTCTGGCCCCCTAGACCCGTACATTAAGTCAGGACCTTTAACTTATCAAAAGGGATAAGTCTATGTGCTAGTGACGACTAGCGTGGTATGAGCTCATAACCTAGAAGTTTCTCCAAAGGGAGATCAGTTAGGGTGGCCCCAGGAAGAAAATGATGAGGTTCTAATGTCATCTAAAGTAACCAAGATAAGTTACCATGTACCATGTTCTAAGAACTATGATTTTATGCACCATGAATTATGAGTTTATGTGCCACAATCCATGATATAAGAACCATGATTTATGAGTTGAGTTTCATGATTTATAGACTATGTAACCAAGAGGTTTTCATAATTAAAAGGAACGGGCCTCGGGAGTTAACATTTTTGAACTTCGTAATTGAACCATTATATGCCCATGTTTTTACTAAGAAACTGAGGTCCCTGGAGACGTATATGATAACACTTAGATATGAGGAAAAACCCTACTAAGTTTATTTAGTAAGAAATCTCACTTCCTCTATCTCTTCTTTCCGTTACGTCTCTAGATTCGGATGGCGACGTTCGTACTCTACGTTGAGACATCCACATGGGAGTACCACTACGATTCGGAGCATGGATCGTACCATTTTGAAGGTCGTTGCACGGTTCGCGTCTTTATGTTTCCCGGATGGCCATTCGCCCATCCTGTAGATAGCTACCTCTTCTCCCCAATGTCGCCCTATGGCGACGACATGATTTTTGAGTGTGCTCGCACACGCAATGAGAGGATCCTCCAGACTTACACCGCAAGCTCGGGCGCCGTACCCGAATATGTACCCCGCTCACAGCATTCGAAGGAGCCACCCGCCCCTATGTATGAGGAGGACTTTGCCCCCACTCCCCCACGTGTGCCAGCAGGCAACGAGGAGACGGTTACCTAGCCACGGAGGGCTCAGATACCCGAGATGCAACCCCAACACGGAGGACGTGTCCAAGTGCACTCTTGACGCACTTCGCCCGTGGATCGGCTATGTCCCACCTTACCCATGACTGTAGCCATATAGTTTAGAGGGTAGACCTTAGTGCACACACGTCACATAGATAGGATAAACCTTCTTTTATGTTGAGGTTATCCATTTCAGGGTGTGGGTATTCTCTTGCATGTATCGTTTATGTTTCCATGTATTTCCTTTTTTTCAGTTGTATTGCGCTTTATGTATCGAACAGTCTCGCCGCTATTGATGGGCATCTTAAGTATTAATGCATGAGGTATTTCAGTATATGTATTCATGATACTGTGGATGGAGCCTTTTATGTGTTTATATTTCCGCACTTTACGATATCGTTCGAATTACATTATACGCGGCTCATACTTTATCAAGGTTTTGTTACAAAAAAAAATGGCTCATATTTTCAGCAAGTAATTTCAAAGGTAATAGAACTAAATCAAGAAGTAACGACTAATATTTGGCCTCAGTACATGCTAGTAGTATTGGGTTGAATATTAGGGTGTTAAAATTTTCATGTTCATGTCTTGCTTGTTGCAATTCTCTTGATTGTTAGTGTGAAGCCTTACTATTGTGTCTCTAGGTTCATTAGATTATCTATTGTCATTTATTTTCATGCACCATGCATTTTTAGTGTTAGGAGTCTAGTATAGTCCTCTTATATTGCTTCTCATCGATGCCTTGGTTTGATCTTAGTTTCACATGAGGACATGTGAAAGCTTAAGTGTGTGGGAGTTTGATAAAGGGCATGTATGCCACATCTTGCTTTTAAACCATAGTTTTTTACTTCCTCATTGTGTGATTTTGATAGAATCATGGACTATTGCATTGAATTTTGAGAATTATTTGTAATTACACCCTGTTGTGTTTAACTTATCTCTTTGAGTATGGTTTTATGTACAGGAGCTTTGGATCAAGTGCAAAATGTCAAGAATAAGGCTGGAAACTCTTGGAAAGTATCTTGGAGCTGAAAAGGAAGAAAAAGCATGAAGATTCACATTCAGATAAACACTATAGCACTCAGCAGAATGACTTCCAGGATTAATTGGAACAACACTCTCTAGAGAGCGTTGTAGCACGGGTGCAATGATGGTAAAACAGTTCATTAATTTGTTTTAGGGCCCATTTTGCCCATTTTTAAAGAGTAGAATATATAGGAATAAAACAATTGTTTACCCTTGTCTTGGACTCAATTTTAGATCTATAATTAGGTTGCTATTATTCTTTCTCTACATCGTTCTCCGTCTTCTCTTTACATCTTCTTCTCTATTTTTCTCTTTCTTAGGGATTCCATTGATAAAGGTGCTTTGTCTTGGAGATTGTGGTAGAGATCATTACTATTATTTTCAGGTTCTCTTTTCTCTTCATTGTTGTAATCCTCTAGAGATGGAAAAGTAGATTTCTTTACTAGTGTAAGGGTTTCCAAATGAAATAGGATGATGTTTGACACACTTTTTATATTAAATGCATTATTTTCTTAATTTGCTGTAGTTTCTATTCCTATAATAATTGTGGTGATTGCTATAATTTTTATTGAGATAATTAAATTGGCGATTGTCGTTTAAGGAAAGCCTTTGGGCATAAATTGATAAATTATTGGTTTATGTTTGAGAGAGAACAGTAAAATTAACTTTCTGATTGGCAATTAGGCTATAGCAATTGGTTCATTAAATTGATGTGATTTCTAAATAAATTAGGATCTTATTTATTAGTTATTTGTATTGATCAAATTCTAGAGGTCGATCGATTACTAGTAGAATTGCCAATAATTTATTACCAATAGCTACTAATGGGTTTAATATTTGGGCAATGACAATTAATTTCAATCCTAAGAATACCTTGTACTAGTGCATTCTTTAATGTCGTTATTATCTTATTGCCATTAACTTTTAATTTTAATTGCTTTAAATTTCATTCTTTAAAACCCCCAATTTTTCCAAGTGTTGAAGCCTTATTCAGAGACAACCTGGGTTATGTCCTCTACTATATTTTTAGTGTAACTTAGTGTTAAAATGATTTATAATTTGAGGGGGTAGGTGACAGCCTCCATTTACACATGTTGATCTTTTTATGTCTTGGAAAAGAAGTCTAAAAGAGTAGCTCTACATGTCAGAGTTACTTTATGCAGTTGTAGAAGCCATTGTCTAATAGAGGTTTCTGAGTCAACCTTCAGAAACTACTTTTTGCTTTCTGAATATGGTTTCTAAACTTTTTCTTCTAGATGTTGGTGTAGTTGACCAAGTTGAAAAGAGATATCAATATCAGTCTCTAACTGAGTTTGACTTTAAATTTTAAATTCAAATTTTCCTTCCCATTTTCATAAAGTGTATCATTTATAGTAAACGTGCTTTTTGAAGTGCTATTTTAGTTTTTGGACAATCCTTAGATCTTTCTTTCTTTAATCAGAGCTTGTTGTAAAGGATATGATCACGATTATGATGATTGAAGATGGTAACCACACTTTTCTTCAAATTTAACTTGAAATCTTCACTTGCTTTCTAAAGTTGTGGCATGCTTTCTAAAGATCTGAACCTTGGTTTCTTGTTCTTGGAAATTTCCTTTCATGCATTGAGCATAGAAACGTTCATTTCAAGATTTATTTTTCACCTTAATTTAGTTCCAAATCTCTTTAAATGAGATTGAACATGTTTGCACATGTCATTGTGAAAATAATCTCATTTTAGGAACATGTACGCTAATGTGAATAGTCCTGTTTAATGCTTTATAAAACTCAAGAAACAGATTAGTCCTTTTTCAAAATATTTTCACAAAATTGATTTTGTTATAGCTCAAAAAGCACTAATGCTTTCTGAAGGATTCTGGAGCTAACAGAAAGAACCCTGAAGGAGAATAAAATTCTCCAAGAGAAAAGGAAGATAGGGGAAGCAAGAGAATAAAAAGGGCCAAAGGCACTCAAGGCTCAAGCAGAAAAAGGTTAAAATCTTTTGTCCCTAAACCTTTTGTAGTGATTAAAGAACAACCATGTTTGCCAATGACTCACTAGTATGGGTATACTTCCTTCCCAATCACTGCTACACCCCCAAGAAGTCAAATTCCCTCAGAAACCAGCTTAACTACTGACTCCTCCAATGCTTTTAAGAAGATAGCTAATGCTGAAACTGAAATGGCTCCATTCGAAGCTCTAGAAACTGCTCCTAAAGGTGCTAATGATAGCTCTTTGACTATAAAGCAGATGTTAAAGTCCATATCCAAAGATATGGAGGAAGAGTCATAACCTGAGGGGGAGGGCTCTGAGGAACTCATGATCTACATGAGTGAGCTCTCTCAAGCCCTAGACCCCATTGTAGAAGAGTAGAAGAGCTGAGCCATCCAAAGCTATCATCCTAAAGAACATACCTTATCCCTCTCCATCCATTAGTATAACTCCAATGGAGGAAAGTGATTCAACTTTGGAATCCAGCTCTCCTCACCATGTTGATGCTCCCACTATTTCGATTAATGTTGTTCCTACTCTAACTACCATTACTTCTGCACAAAGAACTCCACTTGTTGATGTTTCACTAATAATTGCACCCACTATTATTGCTATCACAGAAAAAGAAGCTGACTCACCTAGTACTAGGGATATAATCCTTTTGGACATCCTATCACTTGGACCCCAAGCTACCCTAAAACCACCTGCCCAATCTCAAACTTAACCTCAATCTAAACTAGAACCAAGTCTCTTAGAAATCTAGCTGTTGTTGCACAACTAGAGAGATATGGCTACAAGACTGGACCGAATTAAAGAATCCAATAGAGACCTTGGAGCTTAGATGAGAAGGCATGAGGAGTTGCTCCTACAACTTCTTCTTGAGTTTAAAAGAGGGGGCGATGATAGTATGACCTCAAGCACAACCCTTTTTGCTGATGACAAAAATGGGAGAAAGAATAAGAAGAAAAATCCTTGTACAAAGGGTCAAAGAAGGTCAAGCTGAGGGGAAGCATACTTGAAAAAGTCATGCATGTCATTCTTTATTTCTTTTGGGAATCTTGTTCTAGTATATACTCTGATATCTTTTCTCATTTTTAATCATGCTCTAATACATCTTGTATGTTGTGATTCTTTTTATTTAAGCCCTGATAGTATCTATTTATTATTTGCTACTCTGAAACTCATATTGATACATGCTCATACACTCAAATACATATGAATGCTCTGACACTCATCTATGTCTACATTTGTTTGTTTGTTTTATGCTCTGATATACAATCTGACATGTGTATCTCAGAAAACCTCACATCTTTCAAAATTACCAGTTTCATGCTTTAAACTGTTGGCTGCATAAAATTCTGGTATTGATTATCTAAGAAAGATGAGTTTTTTGAAAAGAAAGGTGTGCTAAGTAGTTGTGTTCTGATAAAGATTAAAATCATGAGGATTATCATTACTAATCCAGATACATTAATTATTTGAGTTCAGAGAGTAACAATGACTTTGATAATCAATTTTTTTTTTAGAATTCAAAATGCTCTAATTCCATTCAGATTTCCATTTTCAAATATAGCTTTGGTTCTAGCTTACCAAGGTTAATTTATGTCATGATAATTTCAATAAGAAACCTTGAGCTAGCTTCTTTCTGAAAAATTCCTACCACAACATATATCTTGGAAGAATTCTTAGGCTTGTATACAATGCTACATCTAAATCTAATACAATATTCTTTCTAGAGCTGATATATGTTGTTATTTCAAAGCTCTGATACAAGGTCCTAACAGTGAAGGTTTTTCTTTAAAGTATTCTCCAAAAAAATTTCTCAAAATCTGGTTTGTCATCATTAAAAAAAGAGAGATTGATAGCTCCAAAATCCTTCAGAAAGCTTCAACGATTAAGATTTTGAATGAAATAACACAAATTTTGATAAAATATTTTGAAGAAAGGACTAATATCTTTACTTGAGTTTCTGTATCATTTACAGGACCTTTTTCATAAACATGTTAGTTCAATCAATGAGTCTTTTTCACAATGACATGTTTCAATGTGATCATAATCTCATTCAAAGACATTTAGAACATAAACGATATAAAAAATAGTTCTGAGAATGAATGTGTGTACATTGGTCACACAAGAAAGGATTTTCTAGTTTAAAAACCAAGTCCAGATCTTCATAAAATGGTTCACATATTCAAAAAGCACTGATCAATGAAGAAATCAATCATCTTTTGATAAAACCTATGAATGCATTCTTCAATCTCAAAAATAAGATATCTATCAAGCTTAGATTGAAGAAGTGAAGATCAAAGAAAAGTTCAAAAATTGAAAGCACCTATCAAAAAGCAGAAGTAATCAGAAACTGTGCACTTTGTAGAAAAAGGATGGAAAATTTATATTTCAAATTAAAGTCAATACCAAAAAAGTTGACAGTGGCATTTACCTTTTCACTTAGTCAAACATCCTGGCTTTTAGAAGAATGTGATCAGAGACCATGGCTAGAAAGTAAAAAGTTGTTTCTAAAGTATCACTCAAAAACCACCCATTTGTCAACGGTCTTGTGCTTGCAAAAAACTAGCTGTAGCATAGCCAAGCTACTTTTCTAGATGGTTTTCTCAGGGACATAAAAGGCAAATCTACATGTCTCAAGTGGAAGCAAGATTAAGGGGCAATGGTCTAATTTAAAGATCAAGTATAAAAAGATGTCAAATTCTTACAACTTCAGATGTTTGCTGAATCATTGAAAAACTTGCTAAAACACAAATCCTTCTTCTCCTGCAAATCATATTACATCTTGTAATCAGTTTCAATCTCTGTAGAAATCTTCTTTCTAGTTCAAATTAAAGACTACATTCTTCAAAGGAAGAATAGTTTAGAAAGAACTCAATCAAAGTTTTAAAGCTGATATTGTTTCATCTACAGAAAACTTGAGCACTTGTTTGTTGGAGTGAAACAACCTTTAAAAAATCTTTGTATCCTAATCCAACAGTGATCAATGTGACGTTAGCTTTGAGAGACTAGTCAAAGACTACTTAAAGTGACAGTAGTGTCATGATCCAAAAATCGTGGCTGATACATAAGGGATGTTTTCCCTTATGAAAGCCTTCTAGTATTAATTTTATACAATCACACTTAGTAAATTACTTAATAATGCTCATAATAAATTATAAAAATAAATAAATAAATAATTTTTTGAAATTGGGATAATCTGTGAAAGTATGTATTTGACGTAAGTCATTCTAGAATTTCATAAACAATTTATATAATGCTTGGAAAATACTAATACTGACCAAAAGTATAGCCATGAGCTCAAACCTACTCACCGTTCATTGCCAGAAATGTCTGACCACTGCCTACATGATACTTGGGAACTAGAATGACACTTTAAACTACCACGAAATTATAGACAATAATCAAGAATGATTTAAAATTAAATGAGAAGAGAAAACTATGCCACAATAACCTAAAGATTCATTTAACTCATAACCATATAAGGATAGGGGTGAGAGCACTTACTGAAAAATATTAATCAAAGTGGATTGAGAGAAATTGCATTTTTCTCTCTAGGAAAAAAATCCTTAGGTGGCTAGGGTTCTTAAAAGAATGTTTAGGAGTATTATAATATGCCAAATATATACTAGGAGATGAAAGATATCACTAATAATATTTTTCTATTTTTATTCATTTTCCCTTTTTTTTTTCATTTTAACCTTTGTTAAGTCTTTAACTTCCACTATGGTTAGAAAATAGTACCTGTAGATAATCGAGTTAGTTTTCAAATGCCACAAAAATCATGTCAGTTAGACATCTACAACTCAAGATATTTGTAAAATACTAAACATAGGTCATATTTGACGGCATAAGAACAAGACTATATTAAAGATCTTTTATAAATATATCCTAACTAACTACATGATATCAGCAACAATGAGATAAGGATAAAAGCTAGACTAAATATAATCGTATCTTTTGCAACTACTTGGATAATTCAAATTCAAACTACCCTAACATATCTCTTAATTATCTTTTGTATTATAGATATATCTGTATATATACTGTAATGAAAAGCTAATAAGGTTTTCAAAAAAAATAACATGTATCTTGGTGTATTCACATTATGTACTTGTTTATCTTTTGCATCAACAACAACAACAACAACAACAATAATAATAATTTACATGATGAATAAATTTTGCACTCAATTCCAATAATTAATAATTTCTTAAAAATATATAATAATTCTTTATAAGAATAATATCTAACAAATTATTTTCATAATACATGTTAAGTATAAATAATATCTAATATCTTTAAATAAGTATTATTATAATTCAGCAATGCCTAAAAAATTGTTTTCAAATCACAATAGTTTTAATTTTGATTAACTGTCAATTATTTTGAAAATCCCTAAGTATTGATTTATCTGTATTCAAATTTTTATGAAACATAAATGTATATATAGAAGCATATTTTTCTAACATATTCATTTAATTCTATATATTTATATTTTTGAAAATATTTGACTTTTTTATAACTACTTAAAAATTATATATATTATCAATATAAAATACTTTGTGCTAACATTCATTAATACAAAAGTAGTACTTGTTAATATTATACGTACACTAATAATCAAATCTTTATAGAATAATAAGGGCCTGTTTGCTTTGCATTTTTTTAGTTTAGTTTTTAGTTTTAGTTTTCCAGTTTGTAAGGAAAAAGCTGAAAAAGCTAAAACCAAACTAAACCTGAAAATGCAAAGCAAACAGGCCCTAACAATCTCTAATGAAAAGAAGGAACCAATCTCAAATTGACACTTTACATATTATACACATACCCATACACATATACATATATTCAAATATTAATTGATATTTACAACATAAATATAAATTATATATATGTAAATAAATCCTAAGATAATCTTAGAAATTATATCAAAATTAATTTATAAAGAGCACATGTGATAAAAGGAAAATTCAATATGCTATACCCTTTTGTAATCTTAATAATATCTACAATACTGATATAAATATTAATATCAATGATAATTATAAACAATATTGAAACTAATAGATTTGATGAGATAATATTTTCAAAGTTTAAAAATCAAATATCATAACACAACCTGAATATCATATTATATAAAAAGATTAAATATCAAATTCAAATAAAAACTGAACATTGGCATAAAAAAATTGATGTAAAAAATTATTATAAATTTTATACTTTATTTTCTCCTTTTGGGATTGATATTTTCTTTTATAATTTAAATTTTACATGATTTACAATTTTACATAAATTTTAAATAGAAATTTATATCAATTTATTCTTTTGATTTATTTATTTTTGATATATAATGTCTTTTCTATTTTTTTAAGGCATTTAAATGTTTCTTAAACTTTACCTAACCTTTCCTAAGCATAAGAATATCCTTTCTAAAGACATTCACTTTTGGGATATTACAAGTAGAGTGAGTTATTAGTCACGTGAGTTGGTTTGAGAAGGTTTTGCATAGGCTATCGTTCTTTCTTAGGGTTGAGAAAGGGCAATAGTGGAAATCAACAGGTTGTTGAAAACTGGATTTAGGCAAAATTGACCAAACTAGTATAAAAATTCCTTATGCAATATATTTTTGCTCATTTTATCTCTCTTACATTTTTCCTTTGAGTTTCAAAATCATACATTTCTGAAGATCCTATTAAAATCGTTTTAAGTTTTCAACTGAGTTCAAAAGTCACTTTCTAAATGCTACTAACCAAGTTTTTCGCTGTACTTCAAGTATACACTTGATAGATTTTGTTTAAATGTTCAAAACAGTAAAAAAGTTAAAGCATAATTCAACCCCTCTTCTCGTGCAATTTTCAACCTATAGGAAGGAGGGGTGAGTTTTATCTTAAAATCCAGTGAGTGGATCGTCACCTACAACCATACATGGGACAAAAAGAAAGATACAATAATAATAATGCAACATTCATAAATTATTTTTATTTATGAAGCATAATAGTTGTGAAATCACTAATTTGCTGGAAATATAAAAATCATGTTGTTTCTTAAGGAATTACAAAAGAACATACTATCCATAAATTGTAGGGTGGTGCTCAATCCTTCGCGAACAAGAGAACCTATCTGAGATATGAACGGTCCTTCACAAATCACATCCCTTACAGACTAATCTAAATATGGATAATTTACCCCTCATGGGCACTTGGTATACCAAGGTTAATAATTTAACTATTGTTAATTCACAACTTTGTTCCTCTCGGTAATTCCTTATTCTAATACCATACTAAAGTCATGAAATAGGATTATGAAAATTCTAAGTTCCACAACTTTTGCTTCTTGTAAATAAACGTAATATTTCACAATTCTTCTTATCAACCATAACTAATCCTCATGATCATAGTCAAGTCTAAAATCATGGAATAAACCATCTAATAGAAATTATATTTCAAATATGGTCCCATGCATTTGAAGAAAAAATAATTTTCATGAGAAATCTCAAATATACTTTATGTTTCTTGCAAAAGCACATAAAAACTTGCATCATATCAAAACTCAAATGTAAATCCTATAACACTAGAAAATAATTATGTGATGACCAAAATAAGACCATAAAATCAAACTCACTCACCTGGAGATTTGGAATGTGAGGGGCCAACTCTAAGAGAGTTCTAGGGAGTAAGGATGATATCAACATTTGCCATAACAACCACCAAACTCATAAATGATCTATAGGTATCTCTAAATAACTCTAAATCAATTCTAACAATATTGAGGAAGCACCCTTACTTGACAACAATGAAGAACATAACAAAACCCAACCCAAGAACATTAAAAATTGGAGGGAAAGGAAGTATAAATCAACAACAAAACTCACCTTGAAGCTTGGAGAAAGTGGATTGAAATGGGATTGAGTGAGAAAGGGAGGAAAGGAGTTTGGGATGCTAAGTTTTCATAAATATGTAGAAAAACCTAAGTGTGGGGGGTTTTTAAAGGGGTTGGACGATCATTAATCAAAACTAAGTTGTTTCAGCACTATTTGTGCTTCTATGGCTGCTATAGTAGTCAAGATACCTTTAGTAGCATTTCGTGGGAACACATGACTGTTATACTAGTCTTGATAAAATTCCCAAACTTTGCCATTCCATCCCCCTTGACCACTATAGCGGTCTATAGTGGTATCAGCAATAACAGTTTTGCACTCTTGTGTCTTTCATGCATTTGGGTCTTCTCGGCAATAGGGGTGGGTCACGGGAAATTCTAAGACTGTACTAGGCTTGTTTATAGACACGTATACCCAAGGCATTATAAATTAAATGTTTGATGCTTTTGTTTGATGACGAGTGTATGTTATTATGAATTTGAAAAGTTATGTATATGAATGAATATTTATGTCTTTATGTTTCAGCAAGCTACGATTAATAAGTGTAATTAATCATTATCCCTAATACACAAAGGTTTATGTTTTAATCAACCAATGATTAATCTTAACATGACTCGAATGTAAGAGGATAAAAATTAAAGTGTTACACGATATCTAAACTTCTAGTAAGAATTCCACCACAAGCCACGAAAGATGGGATTATGAACTCGCCATTTTTGACCTTGACAGGGATAAACATGTTTCTCCTATTTTTGCTTTCTTTAAAAAAAAATAAAAGTTAGTATCTGTGACGTTGTTGGCTTCTGAATTTGCATATTTGGGACGGCTTATCAAAATAAAAGGGGCAGTTAAAGATTGAGAAAACCCGAAGATTGCTTGACTAAGGAAATTTCTATTTTTATTCTCTCCTTTTAATCCTGTATCCAGCAAAAGTGATTTAAATAAAATATTATAGTTAAACATTAACTTAGCTTAATTCAACAATGAATTATTCAAATATATATATGAAAAAATAATAATAATAACTAAATAACTAAAAAATTCATATTTCATACAATAGTTCATTACTGAAATTATAAAAATCATTTTATAAGATATTATTTTTAGTTTTAAAATAAAGATTGAATAGTTGAAATGTAAAAACAAAAGTACACAAATAGCTGAAAAAAATATTTTATAATAAATTTAAGATAAAAGTTAAGGTTTTCAGTAATATGATTAGTTCATTTAACCAAAATAATAATAATTATAATAATAATACGATTGATTTCTTTCAAAAATATTAAGAATTCTAAAGTGTGTTGGAGAAGCTATTAACGAAAAAGTTTCCACTTGGCAAAATATTCCGAAGAATGATTCTCAAATATTATATGTATAGATAGACTATAATTTTGGTATAAATATGTTTTTACTCTTTATAAATAATTGTAATTTTTCTGCCTCTTTAATTTTCGTCTTGGTTTTGATCCCTCATTTTTCAAAAGTTTTTTTTTTTTAGTCCTTGTTAGATTAGACTATTTAATTGATGACTTGTTAGAGAAAATCCACCTCAACCTTGACATGTGACCCCATTTCTGTTTGACTCGTCATCAAAGAACGAATTTCATCAAATGCTAAGTATTAAAATCAAGATTTTTTAATAAAGGAAGGACCAAAACAAAAGCAAAAATCAAAGATGGACTAAAACTAAAATATATATTTATAGGCTTAAAATTCTATACTCATTTTTGGTGCCAAAAAGAGTAGGTTGACGAGAAGACATTCTAGTTTGGAGTCAAAGTAGAAAAAATGTTATTTTTATTCATTGTGCATAAAACATTGTACCTACTCACACTTTTTTTTATTAGTGGATGAGGTGCGAACCTTATTTGAATAGGGCTGATACTCTATCCAATGGTGAATGGGGTGTGAGTCGATACGATATCTCACACATAATGAGTATAAGTAACATAACTCGTCATAGCATGACAGCTTCTAAACTGATCTTCATGAAGAGTGGTGTACATGCTTGATGGTGCTACTACCTTGTTTGTTAGTGCTGTGGTTTCCTCTTGGAATTGCTGTGTATGGGGTGTGAAACTAACTCCTAGTGGGTTGGACAGATTTTGCATCTATTCGTATAGTTTGAAGCTTGGATTTCTGGTGTCCTTTATCTGCCTTTGTAATTCATTTTGGTGGTGTAGGTAACTCCTTATGGTTGTTGAAATTGATTGTTCTATAAGATAACAGGTGTGAGGCGTTTTTAAAGTCATAGCATGGTGCTTCTCTGTATTATTTTGTACCTTCCGGTTGTGGAAGGTCTTTTGCTTACTGGTGTTATGATTCACATGAAAGAACTGATTCTATTGAAGATGCAAGTGTCATTTACAGCTGGAGGCATGATGAAGTTACTGGTCTGAGAGTGCTTATTGTTCTATTTTGGACTAATATGTTCATGTTCAGTTGATGGAAGTCTCAGTTACCTGTTGGTGTTGACATCCCCATATGGAGTGAATTATAGATAGTTTAGTACTGAAAATTCTATTGCTAAGTATGGGGTTTTATTTGAGATAGGTGTTCTTTTATAAGGTAGCTTTAAATGTATTGGTGTACTTGTGCTGCCGGTGTATCCAAGCAGCAATTTTGTATTTTGTATTTGTTCTTGTTGATCCCTCATTTGAGGGTCCGCTTTACAACTATTGGAAAAAAAAAAATACAACTTGTCAAAAGTATGTCTTCAAGTTTATCGAGTATTTACAAAGGTATTTATAAATTACCTCAATAAAAATATTTAATGTATATCAAAGTACATCAATAGCTCACATTTCTATTGAATAGAGGCACGTGAAGATAAAATAAGGATAGGGTCAATAAATCGAGTAAATTATGTCCTTTTCCATTATATAAAGTGTAAAGTTGTAGTATTTTGTTTTTTACCTCAATAGAGGAATCTTTTAATCAAATCTAATACACGAGCGAAATGCTTAAAGAGTAGTTGATCTCATCGGCAAAAATGTGAAGTCTTCACAATAATATTATTCACGATTTCATTTTTTCTGATTTTTGAGACTCAAACAATTATCTATCAATAGTTGAAGTTCTCAATTGGACAAATAAAAGTTTGGGAGAAAGAAAGCCAGAAAAAACGATTGCTGCTCAAACAAACAGGAACTAAATAGCAGATCATTGGCAAGTCCAGTCTAATTAACTCGATTAGTTACAGTTTCCATATTCTTGCAATAACAAAGTAGTTTAGGTGTAGAAACTATAAGTGGAGGCATCAGCAATAATATTCCTCAAGCCACCAACCGTAGATGCTAACATAATGCACACTCCAATGTATATTGCAGCCTGAAAAACACATAGTTTGAAGATCAATTCCAATAGGAGACAACTCCAAACTGTGTTCATCAGCTTTTTGCATTCTTTGTAATTATAGACCGTTTCATTGATATATTTCAAAAGAGAAATTGCTACTGTATGTAGGTCATTACCCAATTGATGAACCAGTTGATGCTGAATCTCTTTGGCTTCTTGATTATCAGCCACATTATACTAGGCAGCTGAAACAATTGATACACCAGGTTATTGATTTTCTAGGTTCTCAGTTACTTCTTGTAAATATGGTAATTTGATATATAACTAGGAGAAATTGATAGGGTAAGAGAGCGCCTTACAAAATATGAAGTGGGAGCAAAACCAAATCCACCAAAGAACCCAAGAAGATCGCCAAAGAAAGGGAAAGTAACCCCAATGAACAATGTAAAAGCTGTGATATTTTAACAAGGTGTGGTTACTACAAGATTTTTTTTTATGGTAAGAAGTTAAAAACAATTCTTCTACCCTTTGCTCTCCACAGCTATGAAAAAAAGAGCAAAAAAAAGCGATAGCAGGGATGGTTTTTTCTGAACATCTCACCTACATAAGAAGATCTAGAAACAAGTCTAAGTGGTAGTCCTGGAGGGAAGTTCAATCTTTTGATCATCATCCTCTCAATCAAGTCAAAAACAGGCATAGCATAAACCTGGAATAATTTCTCAACTCAAATAATCAGTTCAGAAACAGGAATAACATAGTTTGGGGGTTAGCATATCTTTGTTTTGTGTTCATGCTTCATACCTGGTAGCTACCAACAACGTGAATGAATACCATTAAGTTAGCGGAGGCTATGAGCCATGCTGGTCTTTCAAGTGCCATAAGCACATTATCTTGAACATCTCTACCAAAGGCCCAGTATCCTATAAGTGCAACTGGGAAATAGCATATAGCGTTGACGAAATAGGCACCAATAGCACCTTTCCACATTGGTATCTTTGAAGGTTTCTCCGGGGTTGATGGAATTGTGGCCTGAATTTCTAGGGCCACTGCATGGCCAGCAAATGCAAATGAAATTTGGCCCAATGCATTGAATACACGGAACATTAAGTCCACTGTGCTGGTTTTCTTGTAGGCGTAGCTGACATTGTCAATCCGACCTCTAGCCAAGCAAGCTACCCAGGATATAGTTGAATAGCTGCAGCCAAACCAAAACACCATGTTTTTAATCTAAACTATTAAATCGTTTTGCCTTCCATCGTGTTCTTGTAATCTTTTTCTCACAGCTAAGTAAGATTAAAACATCACGAGCCTTCAAATCATGTCCCTCCTTCTTTTGTCCCATCAATCGTTTCTTATTGTATTGAAGATGGATAATATCTAGTTGGTAAATAGTTCGGGTCTCAGTAATTTTAAATATTCATCTTTCATATGACAAGAAGTGACTATAAGAATAGGAAATTAGACATAATTTGGATCCAGGTTGTTAAAGAGATCCAATATGGAGGGGCAACTAAGGGATGTGGTGGCTCAATGCTTATGCCAATCTAAGCAGTATAATTTACAACTACGTATAACATCAAAATAATTTACTACTAGTTAACTTTGGTTACGGCTTGTACATGTGCGAATTCGATCTTTATAGGACTAGGAGCAATGGGATTCGGCAAAAAAAAAAAAAAAACGGAAATCATAAATATTTTATTTTAATTAATTCAACTCATGATCAAGCAAATAACTTTTTCAAAAAGCAGGCTATTGTCTGCGGACAGCTCTGTTTAAACGCTATGCGCCTCTGCTTCTTCTTTAACATAAACCAAAAGAGTGATTTTTCTATATCTTCCTACCAAAAGTTAGCTTTTATATGAAATTCAGAGATTATTCTGAGACATGTCTTTATGCTTTTTCACCAGTGGAAATTACTTTTGTAAGAATACAAATTATATCTTTCCCAGGAGTCTACCTTTTATGGATAGCTCAGCAAGCACTCAGAACTGATAAATAATACCAATCAAAAGTTCAAAAGCCAGTGTTCAAGAAAAAATCTACACAAATGGAGTGGGGTTGAAAGAGGTACCATAATGACATCACAGCTGCAGCTAAAGAAACACCAGCAACAGAATTAAAATTGGGAAGCTGAGACAGAAAGAAATGGATGGCACCAAAGATCAGAATCCAGTAAGACTGCTTGAGTTGTGTGCAGTTGGTGCATGCAATCTCCATGAACTTCTTTAGGCACTTCCCTCCAGTGACCATGTAGACAATATCACAACCAACCTGGACAATTAGTTGTTGCGGCAGCACAATCCATGGTCCTAGTTTTGGTCCAAAAGCATGTCGACCAAGGTCAATATAACGATCAAAACGTGTCCCCGGGACACACTCATGGAGTTGGATCATTTGCCACATTGTGTTTAAGGTCAGGCACCAAGATAGCAACAACATCAAGGTCCCTGGAACCCTTCAAAGACAAATTATTCAAAAAAAAAAATAGAAGTTAAATTTCGGCTACATATTGGTTAATGGCATGGTTGTCAACTTTTTGTGGTGGATTCTAGCAGTTTACCATCCTAGATATGCCATGGCATAGGGCAGGCTGAGAACACCAGCACCTATCATGGCTGTCACAGTGTGGAAAGTTGAGTACCACCATTTGGCCCTTCTGGAGGGGCCATTGTCCACCCATTTTTGGTCTGACTGAACTTCCTGCCAGTGTAGAAGAAGGTGTAACAAAGAGTAAGAGAATTAATGTAAGAACTAAGAAGAAGTTGGCAAGGCCAGGAGTTTATGGATATGGACTAGTTGACTACACTGAAGCTGTTACCTTAGTAGAAGGGGGAGAAGAACCTGAGACCATTTTGTCTAACTTTCTTCAAAGCAAAGCAGAGAAAGAGGGTCCCCTTGGACTTTGGTGTTGTGGTGAAGTGTTCATCATTTATATGCGGCGGTTGATGTGTCATGTAATGTGAAAAAAATGAAGAACATATGTGTACCCTACACATAGTGCATACGTGCCACTAGTGCACTTCTTTTTGCTGCTTAATTGGAGCTTGACCAACAAGGTAGCCGAATTGAATTGAAATTACAAGTTTTGGGTGACACAGCAAATCCCTCCAGCTTGATGTGGCAATATGAGGTAAACCCACTAACACCTCAGCGTGCAAGAAGTGGTGTATATGAGGATTTTTATTTTATCCCCACAGTGATAATGCTAATATTTAACTCCGTACCTAGTTCAAATCCTGACCACCTACAACGTAGGAGACTTGCAGTAGAATAATCTTCTTTCTTTTGCTAAAAGATAACTTAGAGAATCATTTTTTGTGAAAGAATATCACTTGATTTGATCATTTTATGGGTGCTGTTGAGGAGCACCATACAAGCTTCCAACTTTTTTTAGTGGGGTAAGTGAACTGGCCTGCTGATCAGGGGAGGCTTACCTACATGTATAATGTAAACGGATGATCAAAATGAAATGTGAAATCTCCCCTAGAAGCTAATTAAGGACCCATCTCTCTAAACAATTTGCTTAATTTCAGGAATTGACCAATGATGGAAACGTTTTGTTGGTGTGTGAAAGGGATCCACCATTTAATCATTCCACTTCTTGACTGTACGCGGCCTTGAAGAAGCCATTTATTTCTTGTCTAATGATTAAAGTTTATGGCTGGTAGTTCATGTTGAAGCTGGTGGAGAGGCATCATCTTCTCTTTGAACGGTTGAAGCAAAGAGAAGTGTACCCCAGTGGTATATTCTTTTGCTGAAATATGACTGCTATTGCTAGGAGAGTCTCAACTCTCAAGTTTAGCACACCAAAAAGAGAGTTTTACAAACATTTATTTTCATTTATTTTCCTATTATCCTGGGTTGCAGTATAGAAAATGCAGCTAACTAATCCCTCATTTTCCTGGCCGTAACCATTTTTATCCCCAAATCAGTTTTTCTTTATTTCTTCTATTTGCCAGTTTTAAAAGTAAATTACGGTAAGTATATAACTTCAAAATCAAACAAAACAAAAAGTATTGATATTTATATTGATTATATGTGAAATATTATATTAATTATTTTATTTACTACTAAATAAGCTATAAATTCTATTCAAATAAAATACACATTTCATATAATAATAAATTATAAGTTGTTGCAGAATTTCAAGTGTTGAAATAAAAGAGGGTAGGGAGCCTAAGTCCGTAAAACAAGCTTGAAGATGGTGATTGCTGACGTATGCATGTGCATGGACCAGACTGTCTAGTTAATTCGAGTTATTTAATACCTGTGAGCGCCAAATTTTGGCTCAGTGCATTAAAAAGGAAAAACAAGAACAAAAAGAAAAATAAAATAAAATAAAATTTGATAAATCTAACGATGGCAAGATACAAGTAATTTATTCTGTACAAAAAAAAAAGAGTAATTATAAATGTACAATATTTTTTCACAATGACAAAAACAACAAGAGAAATGGTATTTTGAAATCTACATGAATATAGATATCTATATAGGTCGTATGTGATGTGAGAGAAATAATGAAAATAGAATAAGTTGGGAAAAAAATAAGTAATGAGATTCAAGTATATTGTGAGTGGAATGTTTAGATATTTAAAAAAGTTAGATGTTAAAATAGCAAAACTCATGTAACAAACAATGTGATTGGCTGTTTCAATTCTTTATTTCTTTTGGTCCACCTGCTTTTTATTTTTTTGCCTATATTATAAGAATGTTATACACATTCCATTATTAAAAAAAAACTATTTAACATGCATAAATGATATTTGAGAGTGATATATAAAATAAGATAATTTTGCGGCAAATTAAATTTGTTATTAATAAAGGTATAAATTTAGAAACAAAAATTTATATTATATCAATTGATTTAATTGGATTTTATTAAATTAAAACATTAAAAATAAAATCCAATTCAATTTAATAAATTTTTAAAAATAAATTAAAAATAAAATTATTTTAATTTTAATTGTACCTAAATTTTTAATTTAATTTTTTATTTAAATTGAATTTGAGCACCCTTAGAATTTCGTTCTTAGGTTGAATGGTTGATCTAAGGTAAAAGTTAAAAGGATAGCATGTGACTTAATTTTACTTAAAGCATGATGGAGATATATGTGAAGAGAAATTATAGCGAAGGATTTGCTTTCCGAAAATTACTGGTGAAGTAATATGCTTGACTGTTATATATATAGGTGCATGTATGGACCCTATCTATCTTAGCGAATAAGTGACTAGTTGTGAACACTCGATTTTGTTCAATCTTTTAACAATAAAATCCAAAAATTTTCATCTAGTTTACCTCTTTTATTTTATTTACAGTTTCTTTAATTACTTCCTAAAAAAAAAATAAATATATAAAAGCTAATTAATTACTAGTTGTTTTAATTTTATTTTATTTAAAAAAAATGAAAAAGAGGAGTCACGGGCTCCTCTCCTTTTCTCCCCCCGAAGATGTGCATGTGACACATATAGACAAGAAAATTTTCAAAAAATAGGGAGAACATCATCATAGTGTTGGTAGACTTGGTGCAAGAGGTTGGAGTTTCTTTCGATGGAATGGAGGTATCCGAAGGACATATCTTTACATATTGAGGGGAGACCATATGATCAAAAAAAAATAAAATTTTTGAGAGGACAAAAACATCAGAACCTGAAAAGAAAAATCCAGCAATAATTCCAGCAAGAGAGAACTCAGTAGCAAGGTAAAAATCATCAATTCATCAACAACAGATCAGTTTTTTTTTTTAAAAAAAAAAAACAAAACAAATCTGAAAAAAAAAGAAGCAAAGCAGAGGGAGGCCGCGGCCTCTCCCTCTACTGCCGCGGCCTCCCATGAGGTTTCATCATCTTCCCCCTCTATCATCATCATCACCTTCAACCACCAACCCCTTCCAGCACCATCTTCTTCACCTCAACATTACCACCAAGCCAACCACCATCACCGGTCCTTCCCCTCCATCCTCTTCAACCTTTCATCAACTTCCCCTTCAAACCATACCTCCCAATCTTCATCATCAACATCATACCACCACCACTACTTCTTCCCCTTCCTCCATGACCGCCACCTTCCCTCTCCCTTAGCCACCCTCGAATCATCCCCATCAGATCAACCTCCATAGCCACCACAAGCTGCCGGATCTGCCACCACATCTTCCTCCGCGAACCACCGCAAATCGGCCATCCTCTTAGATCGCATCATAACCCCGCTGCCAAGGAGCATACCCAAGCCATCTCTGCTGCCATCACCATAGCAGCATACCCAGCCAATACCATCTCAGATCCGCCGGCCATCCGCGAGATCCACCAGTTACCTTCCTCGGAGTAGCGACCGCGCGGTTTCCTTCTAGATCGCAGCCATGTGGCATCTGTTCTTGGCTGCACCGCAGCTTTCTTCCCTCACGGGAGCTCTTCCTCTCTCTCCTGTCACAGAACTCTCTCTCTAGGTTCCTCGAAGCCGCCGCGCCTCCCCTTCTCCGCCGGTCACCACTTCCCCTCGCGCCTTCTCGTTTTCTTTTCCTCTCTTCTTCAGTTGCTCCGCGTGCCTTCCATTTCTCCTTGTCTCCATGCTTGTTGTCATGAGTATGTGAAAAAGGGAAGAAGCTGTATGTACCGTGAGGGAGTAAGAATGAAAGAGAGATTTTTTTTTTCTTTCTTTTTGAATATTTGTGTGTGTTGAATAAGAGAGGGGAGTCCGTAAAAGAGAGGTATGGAAAGTGAGTGCTGTGTATGTGATAACGTGTGTGTGTGCGCGTGTTTTGCGTGTCTGTGAGTGCAAGAGAGGGAAAGGAGGATTTCTTTTTTAGTATGTGTTATAGAGAGTGTGTGCTAGTGAGGAAGAGAGTTGCCTCTCTGTGTGAGTGAGAGGTGAGAGGCACATGTGAGAGTTAGTGAGAGAGGGAGTCTTGTGTGTGTAGGGATAGGGGTGAAAATTAATTATAATTATATTTTTATTATTATTATTGTTGTTGTTGTTGTTGTTCTTGTTCTTGTTGCTATTAGTATTATTTTTATTTTGTTAGACTATATTTTAGTTTTAGGGATGGGTTGTGTTTATTTAATTAGTATTTATTTTAAATCTCCAAGTTCTGTTTTGTTGCGTTTGATTGTGTTGTGATTCAAAAAGAAGATTTTTTTTATTTAATTTAATTTAAGAGGAATGCTTGAACAGTTTGATTTACTTTTTTATGTATTGTGTTTTTTAGTTTTATTATTATTTTTGTTATTTATATGTTATGCTCGAATTAATCATATATATATATATGTATTTTTGTTTTTGAATTATCTGTATATTTGTGGTCATGTGTTCTAGTTCATTTATATGATTATGGATTTTGCGTGTAATTATGAATTAATCTTGTTTTAGCGTAGTTTTTTTTTCTTTTTTTTATTTTGGGTGAATTTAATGTTAATGTTTCTGTTAATTGAAAAAGAATGAAAAATAAAATTAGGACCTTTCTTTAGTTAAATTATTTTAAGTGTTTTGCTTAAATTAATGATGTCTATATTTATAGTTTAATTATTTCATGTTTATAGGTTTTGCTTAATTTCTATCGTGTAACTTTTTAGTTTAATTATTTCATGAATGTTTTTTTAGTGTCTTGCTTAGATTAAGAGTGTTTGTGTTTTATGTTTTTTAGTTTAATTACTTTATGCGTTTATGTGTTTGATTGAAATTAATTGTGTAATTGTAATATTTTGCTTTTTTTTTAGTTAATTATTTTACATATTTTGTGTATTTGTGTTTGTGAATTACTTTTAGTTTTGTTATTTTATATGATTATGCGTTTGGTATGTAATTATGTCATTAATTATTTTTCTTCTTTTGGTTTAATTCTTTTATATGTTTTTATGGTTTATTTAAATTAATTGTGTTTGTGTTTGTGTTCTTAAATTTTGCTTTGTTAGCTTAATTATCTTTTCTTCTGTTCAAATTCATTGGGTATTTGTTTTTATGCGTTAATTTTGTAGGTTCCTGTTAAAATTAGAATTTTATCTAAAAAAAAGAAGAAGTTTTATCCATTTTGGATTCAAAATAAATATTTGGTTCTTTTTATTAAAATTTATATGCTTAATTAATTGAAGATTTTGTATTAAAAAAAAAGGAGTTAATTGAGCCGAGACGGTTTGTTAATCTCATATTTCAGAATATTTTAGTTGCGACGGCTTGATATTCAAAGTCTTTTCAAAATAGAGTTAATTTGACCGCGACGGTTTGTTAACTTTATGTTTTAGAATATTTTAGCTGTGACAGCTTAATATTCTAAAATTCTTTTTTTTCAAAATTAACCTTTTCACCACTTAATTTATTTGCAAATAATTTTCCTAGTTTTTTTTTCTTATGCTATTTATGCATTTTGTTTTATTTAAGAGGTTTTTTTCCAATAATTTTATTTCAAAATATTTTATTTAATTTCTGTTATCGTAGATAAAGAGTTGATTTAGCCGTGACGGCTTATTGACTCTAAATTTCGGGCATTTGAGTTGTGACAGCTTAATGATCTGAAAATTTCTCTAAAAATATTTGTTTTTCTTTTATATTTGTTTCTTTTTATGAAAATATAAAAAAATAAATCTCTTTTTGTCTTATTTGCGAATATTTACAATTCATAATTTCATTTTTCGATTTAAATTTATTCATTTAGCTATTAAAAATTTTATTTCAAATAAAGAGGTTAATTTAGCCGTAACGGTTTGTTAACTTGATATTTGAACATCTGAGTTGTGACAACTTAATGTTCCAAATATCTCTCGTAAAGTTTTTTTATATTTTCTCTTACAAAAATACCAAAAATAAATCTTCGCTTCTTTTTTAGATTCTATTTGCAAATATTTATTATTTAGAAGAATTCTTTTTTTTTTAAAAAAACATTATATACTTATCGTCAAATGCTTCATTTCAAATAAAGAAAGGTTAACTTAGTCGTGACGATTAGTTAGCTCATTTTTAGGGTTACTGAATTGTGACAGTTCGGTGCACTAAAAATTCTATTTCTTTTTTAAGAAAAATAAATTCCTTTTAATTGTCTTGAAACAGAAAATAAACGTTTGAAAAAGGTTATTTATTTAATTTGCACAGTTAATTAAAGGTACCGTCTAAGGACGGGTGTACTAGGATACGTGGGATTAAATTCCTGCCCTTCCCTATACATAACCGACTCCCGAACTCAAACTGGTTTCAAAGACTATTCTCCAAATGAATGGGTTTTTCCATGTTTTCCCGATTTCTAATAAATTTGGTGGCGACTCCAATAATTTTCAAACAAAAAAAAAATTCTTTCTTTCTCGCCGTCCCCGTCGCGATCCCGGTTGCGACAGATGGCGACTCCACTGGGGATTTCCAAGAGAGTCAAGCCTGTTTTAATTAGTTGTGCAAATTAAATATAACCTTTTGATGTTTGTTTTCCTTTTCTTAGCTTACTTTGTCTAATATTTTCTTTCTTTATGCTTTGCCTCTTTACAGAATTCTACATTTCATGTGTTTGATAGCTCTGTTTGTTAAAACCTTAGGGTAGACGATTGTTACTGGATGCTGTCTGCGTTCGTTTGAGTTGTTTTTGCAGGTATTAGTCATGGGTAGTCTTAGGATTTCAGGTTTGTATGCTCTCTTCACACACAACACTTACACGATAATCACACGAGTGGGGCCCTATACCCGGGTCTGAGTGTAACTTGAGATAGGAAAGAGATTGTGTAGCGGTAGCCATTTTGGATGTTCATCCTGTTTGGTTATCGCGAAAATCTCATCTAGAGTGTGATTCTTTCATGAATGCCCTACATCTAGCGGTTCACCTGCTGTTGTGGGTAACGTTCTGAAATGAATCTTAACTCTAGAGGCCGAAGAACTCTGAGAATATAGACCCACCCAGTGAAAGTGTTCACAAGGTAGAACGACCATAGGACCATAGAATTAACCTCCAGAATTTACCTCACATAGGACATAAAGAGAGCGTGCATTTTCCTTAACTCCTTTCTTTGTACATAATTTTCTATCATTGTTCTTTGTACATAATTTCTGTTCATTTCCTAAATTGTTTACTTTTCCTTCTTTCATTTAAATCAATTTTTTTTTCTTTCTATTATGGCAGGTTTGTTAGAAAGTTGAACTGAAATCTTATTGTGAGTATCTCTGGAAAATGGAAACGAATATGAGACCAAACAGTCAGGAAGGTGAAAAGTTGAAAAGAACTTTGCGTCTTAAAGCCAAGACATCTGACACTAAAAGCCTGAGATCTTTGGGTCAATTGTTGAGGTTACCACAACGCCTGTCTCTCACCAGAAAATATGGAAAGATTTTGAATCTCTTAGAAGTGGAAGAGCAGGAAGAAGCAATTACAGCACTGGCACAGTACTATGATCCTCCGCTCCGATGTTTCACTTTTCAAGACTTCCAGTTAGCACCGACCATTGAAGAATTTGAGAAAATCCTGGGGTTACCACTAGAAGGAGAAAAACCCTATCACTACCAAGGCCATTATCCTTCTTTACAAACCCTATCAACTGTCCTAAGGATAGGCGTAAAGAATCTACATGAAGTACAGAAATGTAGGAATGGGACCTATGGATTCTCAAGAGATTACCTGGAAGAGCACATGCACCATCTAGCACAAGCAGAAGATTGGGATACTCTTGCAGATGTATTGGCCCTCACCATCTACGGCACTGTCTTATTTTTGAACATTGAAGGCCTTGTAGACTTTGCTGCTATTGACGTATTCCTTGCTCGCAAGTTCCATAGCCATAATCCTGTTCCAGCCCTCCTGGCAGATGTTTATTGTACTCTGAACTTTTGCCATGAGAGAAATGGTAAAAGAATTCTGTGCTGTTTACCAATGCTATATGTGTGGGTTACTTCACACATATTCCAAAGGAATTACAAAGCGCCTTGTCCGATTGAAGACCTACGAATGCATAGTATCAAGAAGAAGAGTGGACAAGAGTGGGCTCAAGACCTGGCCAAATTGGATGAGAAGATGATACGATGGTATCCTTGGAGGGAGGATGGTCAAACTCTGATTTATCAGTACGGAAGTTTTCCAAATGTACCTCTCATGGGTACCCGAGGATGCATAAATTATAATCCTGTCTTGGTGTTACGCCAACTCGGTTATCCCATGATAGGACCTCCTTCTGAAGCTGCAGTTACTCCATTTATCTCATATTATCAAGACTCCAAAGACATCGACCTATTCCAGAAGATCCGGTCCGCTTAGAACAAGATTGTCAGGAAGGGAAAAGAACTGGGAGTTAGGAGTTGTGCTGTGAAAGAAAGTTATCATCAATGGGTGAAAAATAGGGCTCAAGAGATCAAGCTGCCCTTCAAGGTCATAACTGTTACTCCTCTGGACAATGTATCAACCTGGGGTTTCCATGAAAATGAAGAAATCAAGAAAGTGAAGGAGAAACTAGACAAGGTTGAACAAGAAAAGATGCAAGTAGAAGCTGAGTTGAAAAGTGTCCACCATAACTACATGAAGTTAAAACGAGAAAGCACTGAAAAGGATCAAGCTCTAGACGGAACAAGAAAGAAGCTGAAGATGGGGCATGAACACATGATGAAAACTAAGGAATGCCTCAAAGCTGCCAACAAGGAGCTTGGACTTCGGAGGCAAGAGCGTGATAAAGTGCTAGCCGAAAATCAACAGCTGAAATATCTACTTCGAAAGGCCAAAATTGCTGAAGAAACTGCGTTAAAAGGTGAAGAACAAATGAAACAACAAATGGAAGAATTGAACAATGAATACCAAAGGAAGATTGAAGAACTAAGCCAACATGATGAGATCATGGAATATCAAGTTGCTCTGGAAGAAGAAAAGGAAAGAGTTGCAAGTTTGGATTCTGAAATACAACATCAGAACCACATTATTCATGAGCTGAAGACTCGCTTCTCCAACTTAGCAGGATTGGCTAATGCGGCCATCGAAGATGTTCCAAGATACTTAGGATTGGCCGAGCAAGGAATAATCCCTTTCAAGACCCCAATCGAGATTTGTAATTTTGTTGACTACTGTAGAGACTTGATCGGAAGAATGAAACAAATAATTGCTGAGAGATGCTGAGAATGACAGTTATGGCTTTATGATGTATTGTCTTTTGTTGTTTTGGGATGTAAAAAAGGACAATGGGTACAATACCCCTTTATGAATGAAAAATCCTTGTTTCTCTGCATTGTGTTGGTCTCATAGCAATACCCATGACTTAGTACTTTTGAACGAGACGTTCTGAGGAACAGTTATCATCAAAGATACTCACATCAAGACTCAGCTCGATCATTTCTAACAAATAGCTATGTTTTTGTCTTTTTCTTTTCACATAAGTTTGTTTTTAATAGGTAAAAATCCATCACAATTGGGCGCCCAAGGAAAACCGATACCGATCAAACTCGAATTCACAATACCAGAGTCTCGGACCAAAATGGTGGAGGGAATGGTGACACGTAGAAGGGTATCCCAATCACAACTACTTCGAGGCGGGAAGAAATCGGCGATGAAGTTGATGCAGTGAGAGGAAAACTGAATGAACTGTCAAATAACCAAGGAAGGTTGGAGGATATGATGCGGGCCATACAAGAATCACTTAACCTATTGGGAGCTCATTCAACAAATGTGCAACCAAGTACCACGACACTGGGTATGCCTGTGGTACCGGGTGCAGCTCTAAATGTCACTGTAGGGATGAATGATATGGGTGAAATCCCGAATAACTTCCATGGGCAACCACCGCCCACGATACCATTGGTAATCCCTATCGGAGAAGGCTATCGTTCCTTAGAAAATGTGCAAACTCATGAGCACGGGCATGTTACACCTGTCTGGGAGCAACCTCGTGTGGTCATCCAGAAGCAGCCATCCTCCTCACAAAATAGTCGTGCGAGGCGTAAAAGGAAAGTTCAAAGAAGAGTGGATGGAGAAGATTCAAGAGCAGATTCGGGCTATTCAAGGACCTAGCCCCTATGGGCATGTGGAAGTTGAACAACTCTGCCCTTCTACTAATGTAGTAATCCCTAGGCACTTCAAGGTTCCTGACTTCTCAAAGTATGACGGGACGGGTAATCCTCTTTTTCACTTGAAGAGTTATTGTACTAAGATGGCGATATGGTCAAAGGATGAAAAATTTCTCATCAACTTCTTCCATGAAAGCCTGATTGGACCCGCTCTGGAGTGGTACATTCAACTAGACCACTCAAAGATTTCTAGCTGGAGAGAATTGGCAGATCTGTTCATGAGCCAATACAAGTTCAATCTTGAGGTGGCACCTACACGGGAGCAATTAAGCTCTATGCAGAAGAAGAAGGATGAATCATTCAAGCAATATGCTCAAAGATGGAGAGCCTTGGCTGCCCAAGTTCAACCGCCACTCATCCCAACTGAAATGTGTTCTTACTTCTTGGGAACCCTGGGATCCCCTTACATTGGGGCAATGGCAGGAGCAGCATACAAAGACTTCTCTGAGTTGATAACTGCTGGAGAAAGAATTGAAAGCTTAGCAAAAGCCGGCAAGCTTCCCATGAGCAGTGAAGACGCAAGAAAGAGTTTCCCGCCCAGAAAAAAAGAGACAGATGTGAACTATGTGCATGGTCAGCAATCATTCGTCCCACGATACACACCAACCCGACCACGATCATACCAAACCCCTATCCCTCACTATCCACCATATCAAACCACACCAACCGCAAACACTGTTCCATATTCCCAACCCCAAGTTAACAACCTCCACATAAGGCCATATCAACTAACCCGCCCAACATACACCCCAGCACCTCGACCAAATTTCCAAAACCAAAATCGTAATCGATTCCCCAATTTTCCACCTTTCCCAAAGCTATCTATTTCGAATGCTGATCTGTTTCAAAAGTTAGTTGATGCTCATTTGATCTCGGCATATCCTGTGCACCCATTAGAACCACCATACCCAGCTTGGTACAACCCGAACCTGACCTGTAAATACCACATGGACATAGCAGGGCATTCCATTGAGGATTGCGAAGGTTTCAAAACAGCAGTAAGAAGGTTAATCACTTGTGGGAGGCCAGACTTTCAAGAAGATTCAAAATCGGATATTGTTAACAACCCGATCCCAAAACACGAAGGAGGAAGTCGTGTGAATGCCTTGGAGGTGGAAGAACCTCTAGTTAAGAAGGTTATGGGTCTCCGAACTCCTATGGAGAAAGTGTTCAATGGTTTGAAGGAGGCATGGTACCATATCGCAGCCTCTGCATCCATGATAAAAGAGAATGAGAAAGATGACATAAGGTCGAGCTGCATATACCATTCTGGAGTTTTTGGTCATGATATAGAAAGTTGTGGGGATTTCAAAGCTCGAGTACAAGAATTACTTGACCTGGGAGTGATTCAAGTGAAACGGAAATCGAATCTTCCTGAGGAGGTGAATGTGATTGATCGCTTCATACTCCGCATCCCTCCACTGAATCGAGCTCTGAAACCAGAGAAAGTGGTGATCACCGTGAGGAAACCAACACCATTCAGTTATGAGGATACACATGCTGTCCCTTGGAACTATGAAACTGACGTGGAGACAAACAGAGACATAAGGGAAACCTCGAAAGCCCAAACGGGTGAAGTGGTAGCGGAGGTAAAAGGAATAACAAGAAGTGGAAGAATTTATGGGCCCGGAGAGCTGGAAAAAGGAAAGTTTGTCGAAGAAGAGAATGTGGGAAAGGGTCTTGGTGCGGAAAGAAAAGAAAGAGAAGAAAATGAAGAAGAGGAGTTCTTGAAAATCATGAAACAAAGTGAGTACGACATACTGGAGCAATTGAAAAAGACTCCTGCTAGAATCTCCCTGTTGTCACTGATTTTGTCATCTGAATCTCATCAAAAGGCAGTGCTGAAGGTCTTGAAGGATGCTTATGTGAAACCGGATGTCTCACTGGAGAATATGGTGAACATGGTGGATCCGGTAAAGCGTGTTAATATGATCACTTTCTCAAATGAAGAGATTGTATCACAGGCCAACCCACGAGCACTATATATAACCCTCAAATGCAAAGGCTATATAGTGCCTAAGGTTCTCATTGACGGAGGGTCAGGATTAAATGTCTTGCCAGCATCAACTTTGAGCTACTTGTCAATAGGCAAAGACGACATCTCACCACAAATGATGATCGTAAGAGCTTTTGATGGAGCGAAGAAAAACATCCTAGGGGAGATAATGCTACCATTGGAAATCGGCCCGAGCCAATTTGAGGTCTTATTCCAAGTGATGGAGATTGAGTCTGATTACAATATGCTGCTGGGAAGACCATGGATTAACAATGTTGGTGCTGTTCCTTCAACCTTGCATCAAAAGGTCAAATACATTGAAAATGATTCAGTCATTACAATCCATGGAGAGAAGGAAATCATTGTATCTAAACCTGTCTCACTTCCATATGTTGAAAATGTTGAGCTAGTAGAAAGCAGTTTATGGCACAATCTGGAGGTGGTGGGGTTGAAGCAAGAACAGAACGAGCTCCCAAAGCAAGATGTCAATCAGATAGTGGCTCATATCATGACCAAAAATGGTTACCTGCACGACAAAGGACTGGGACCACGGTTGCAAGGTATCAAGACACCTCTACCTATCTCAGAGAAGCTTAACCGATTTGGTTTAGGATATGAGGCGTCATTGGAGGAGCAGATCAAGACCATGGCTTTTGAACAAAAGAAACCAAAAGAGAAGATGAAGCAGATCCCTCATCTGAAAGAGACCTTTCCTTACCCGGCTGAAGTAATTGTGGCTGAAGAAAGTTATGAAGCTAGCTGTTGTTCAACCATCAATATGGTGGATGTCGAGAAGCCTGAAGAATACAACAATGCTTATGCTGTCAACCACGATGAGATGCTGATGAATTGGACAACCGAACCAATGATTGATGTTGTTACTTCAAAGTAATCATTTGGGATTGTATTAATTGTATTTGCTTTTATGTATGCTACTTTGAGACATCATTTGAATAAACTTGCATGTTCATCCAGCAATTTTTCTCTTTTCTATCTGCTATTTTTTTCTTTATCATTATCTCCTCGAACCATTAATTTGCGCCCTTTTATTCGTGTTTTACCCATTATTTGACTTGGCATTCCAACCCCCATAAATGCTTTCCAGGGACCTAAATGCTATGTATATTTTGCCGCATGAAAGGGACTTTGGAGGCCAATCAATTGATTCTCTTACTGCACTTGATTGTGATAGCTATGAATCTGAAGAAGATGAAGAAACTGTTGAGAAATTTTCAGGGTTACTAGAACACATGGATAGAGGATTTGACTTAGACAATGAGGTGGTCGAAGTAATTAACATGGGCACCGAAGAAGAGAGGAAAGAGCTGAAAATAGTGGAGAATCCTGAGCGAACAGAGATGATTGCTTTGTTTAAAGAATACCTGGACATTTTCGCATGGTCTTATCATGATATGCCAGGGTTGGATCCAGAGATTGCTTCACACAAGATCCCTTTGTACCCGTTTGGCCAGAAAAAGCAAAA
Organism: Dalbergia cochinchinensis; assembly: GCA_031216125.1. Taxonomy (NCBI): domain Eukaryota; kingdom Viridiplantae; phylum Streptophyta; class Magnoliopsida; order Fabales; family Fabaceae; genus Dalbergia; species Dalbergia cochinchinensis. The sequence continues at coordinate 54,108,711 of CM062377.1, forward strand.
GTTGAGAAGGATGCGGCCTGACATGTCATTAAAGATAAAAGAAGAAGTGACTAAACAGCTAGAGGCCGAGTTTCTAGAGGTGTCGAGACACACGGATTGGGTGGCCAACATCGTGCCTGTGCCTAAAAAGGATGGGAAGGTTAGGATGTGTGTTGATTAATGGACTTGAATAAAGCTAGCCCGAAAGACGATTTTCCACTCCCTCACATTGATGTCCTTGTTGATAATACGGCCAGAAACCACCGGTTTTCATTTATGGATGGATATTTCGGGTACAATCAGATTCTCATGGATGTTCATGACAAAGGAAAAACTACGTTCATAACTCCGTGGGGAACATTTTGCTACCGATCATGCCGTTCGGGTTGAAGAATGCCGGTGCCACTTACCAACGTGCTATGGTTGCGCTGTTCCACGACATGATGCACAAGGAAATTGAAGTGTATGTAGATGACATGGTCGCTAAGTCCAAAGAGGAAAGCCATGTAGCAGTCTTACGAAAACTGTTTGAAAGGTTCAGAAAATACAAGTTGTGACTGAACCCGAATAAATGCATCTTTGTAGCTTCCACGGGGAAATTACTGGGATTCATTGTCAGCAGAGAAGGGATAAAGGTGGATCCGGATAAGGTGAAGGCTATACAAGAAATGCCAGCCCCCCGAACTGAAAAGGAAGTAAGAAGTTTTCTTGGGAGGCTCAACTACATTGCTAGATTCATTGTCAATTTGACTAGTACTTGTGAGCCTATATTCAAGTTGTTGCGAAAACATCAACCTGGAGAATGGAATGAAGAATGCCAAGAAGCCTTCGACAAAATAAAGGCTTATTTAATGAAACCTCCAGTTCTGATTCCTCCAATGCCAGGCCGTCCTTTAATACTGTATCTTATAGTGTTACCTACTTCACTCAGGGCAATGTTGGGGCAATATGATGAATCCGGAAAGCAAGAACAAGCCATTTATTATTTGAGCAAGAAGTTTAATGAATGCGAATCTCGCTATCTGGCAATTGAAAAGACTTGCTGTGCATTAGTATGGGCTTCGAAGAGATTGAGGCAGTACATGTTATACTACACTACTTGGCTGATTTCTCGAATGGATCCGTTAAAGTACATATTTGATAGTCCTCATGTGTCATTGAGAATGTCAAAATGGCAAGTGATGCTGTCCGAGTTTGATATCAAATATGTCACTCAAAAGTCTATCAAAGGAAGTGCAATTGCTGATCATCTAGCTGAAAACCCTCTGGAGGTTGTACAACCCACTATGCTTGAATTCCCTGATGACGAAGTGTTGACACTAGAAAGAGAAGATGAAGAAGAGGGGAATGTGTGGAAGATGTACTTTGATGGAGCAGCCAATATGAACGGATGTGGAATCGGAGCTGTAGTAGTCTCACCAGCTGGGAAGCAGTATCCAGTTTCTATCAAACTAGACTTTGAATGTACCAACAACATGGCAGAATATGAAGCGTGTGCAAATGGTTTGCAAGTTGCGATCGACCTGGGAATCAAAGAACTAAAGGTTTTCGGAGACTCTGCGCTCATAATCTATCAAGTTAACGGGGAATGGCGCACAAAGGATCCAAAACTGGTACCTTATCAGAAGTATTTGTCTCAGTTAATTGAGCGCTTTGATGACATATCATTCTCTCATTTAACTCGGGATAAGAACCAGTTTGCGGATGCTTTAGCGACTTTGGCCGTGATGACTAACTTGAGGGTCCACGCTAATGTCCAACCCATCCATGTAGAAGTGCAAAGTGAACCAGTTTATTGTGGCAATGTGGAGATTGAGCCGGACGGTCAACCATGGTATCATGATATCAAACAGTACATTCAAATAGGAGAATACCCAGCAGGTGCAAATGAGGTGGATAAAAAGACAATTCGAAGACTAGCCATGGCTTTCTTCCTGAATGGTGAAGTTCTCTACAAGAGGAACTATAACACGACTCTCCTCAGATGTGTAGATGCTCATGAAGCTCGAATAATCATGATTGAAGTTCATGAAGGGATCTGTGGAACTCATGCCAATGGACATATGATGGCTCGCAAAATCTTAAGAAGCGGTTATTACTGGTCCACTATGGAGAATGATTGTATCAGTTATGTTCGGAAGTGCCACAAATGCCAAATATATGCAGATCGAGTCAATGCTTCCCCGGTTCAGTTGTACAGCATGGTGTCTCCTTGGCCTTTCTCGATGTGGGGCATGGATGTTATCGGCCCGATTAATCCCAAAGCATCTAATGGTCATCGTTTCATCTTGGTGGCAATAGATTACTTCACTAAATGGGTAGAAGCTGCTTCATATACCAACATCACACAGAAGGTGTTTCTCAGATCCATCAAAAAGGACATCATCTGCAGATATGGAATTCCAGAAAGGATCATTACAGACAATGCTCCCAACCTTAATGGTGCCGAAGTTCAGAAGTTCTTTGAGACTTTCAAGATCAAGCATCACAACTCAGCTCCTTATAGACCTCAAATGAATGGTGCGGTTGAAGCTGCAAATAAGAATATCAAGAAAATCATTGCCAAAATGGTGGTGAACTACAGAGACTGGCATGAAATATTGCCGTATGCTTTGCACGCATATCGTACCAACATACGATCAAGCATAGGGGCAACCCCTTTCTCATTGGTATATGGAATGGAAGCCGTATCTCCTATAGAGATTGAAATCCCTTCGCTCAGAGTTTTAATGGAGGCTGAGCTGGAAGAATTTGAATGGGTGAAAGCTCGATATGAGCAATTGAACATGATCGAAGAAAAGAGGCTTACAGCCATTTGCCACGGCCAGTTGTATCAAAGCAGAATGGCTAAGGCTTTTAATAAGAAAGTCCGCCCTAGAGATTTTCATCTAGGAGACTTGGTTTTGAAGAAAATTCTCCCTAACCAAGAGGACACGCGAGGAAAGTGGGCTCCAAGTTATGAAGGTCCTTACATTGTCAAGCATGCATTCTCAGGTGGAGCGTTGATTTTGCAAAACATGGAGGGACAAGAATTGCCTAAACCAATCAACAGTGATGCAGTCAAAAGATTTTATGCTTGAAAAGATGCTTAAAAAGTCCGGTAGGTTGAAAACTCGAAAGAGCGACCTAAGCAAAAGTTAGGGCAAAGCGGATAGAAAAATGCTTGAAAAGATGCTTAAAAAGCCTGTTAGGTCGAAAACTCAAAAGAGCGGCCTAAGCAAAAATTAGGGCAAAACAACAAAACAAAAGAGCTCGCTAGGCTGAAAACTCGAAAGAGCGGCCTAGGCAAAAGTTAGAGCAGAAAAGATGAGCATCTTTCACGACAAGCTGAATCGGGCAATTTTTGATAGTCCAGCGAATCAAGCAGATAAGGGCTGAAACTGGGGCAATTTTAAAAGGAAGCTGAAGACATGTCGATAGATATCATGGCTATGGTATTCAAATTGCTTTAAGAAGTCAATTGATTGAGCCACCAAGAACCTAAACTGTGGTGAAAATTTTGTGTCCCCCAAAATTTTATCTTTTGCATTTCTGTTGTTCAAAGCATTTTGTCATCTAATACACCAAACAATGAAAATATCCATTCAGTTGATACCTCCACCTTCTCTTTAAATGTATGTTTGTTCATGATGTCTCAAGTAGGGTAAATTCAAGCTTCAATTACGCAATCTAACAATATTTACAGCAATACATCAATGATTAGCATCCCGATCCAGAAACTGCAGCTAAGCTTGACAGGAAAGTAATCAACCTTCTGAAAAGGAAATGGGAGAAGAATAAGAATGAGCAAGGTCACAGAAGAAAAGAAAGCCTTTGTTGCGCCAGAAGGTCCAATGCTAAGATTATGAGTTTGATCGGTTAAAATTCTCCTCGAGGTTTGCTCAATTGGATTACGGTTAATTTTTCAATATTGTTTTGAAATAAACTGAAGGTGGAAAATTCAAGACTTTTTGCATATAAATGAAAAAAGAGACTATTTTCTCTTCCCATTTACATTTTCAGTCGGCCTCAGTTACCAATTTACGTTTTCAATCGGCCTCAGTTGCCAATTTACACTTCTTTCGGCCTCAGATGCCAACTTTACATTTCCAGCTGGCCTCGGTTACCAATTTACATTTCAAGTCGGCCTCAGATGCCAATTTTACATTTCCAGTCGGCCTCAGCTGCCAATTTACACTTCTTCTGGCCCCAGTTACCAATTTACGTTTTCAGTCGGCCTCAGATGCCAGTTTACGTTTCTAATCGGCCTCAGATGCCAATTTTACATTTCCAGTCGGCCTCAGCTGCCAATTTTACATTTTCAGTCGGCCTCAGTTGCCAATTTACATTTTCAGTCGGCCTCAGTTGCCAATTTACATTTTCAGTCGGCCTCAGATGCCAATTTACACTTCTTGCGGCCTCAGATGCCAATTTTACATTTCCAGTCTGCCTCAGCTGCCAATTTACACTTCTTTCGGCCTCAGATGCCAACTTTACATTTCCAGCTGGCCTCGGTTGCCAATTTACATTTCAAGTCGGCCTCAGATGCCAATTTTACATTTCCAGTCGGCCTCAGCTGCCAATTTACACTTCTTTCGGCCTCAGATGCCAATTTTACATTTCCAGTCGGCCTCAGCTGCCAATTTACACTTCTTTTGGCCTCAGTTGCCAATTTACATTTCAAGTCGTTGCCAATTTACATTTCAAGTCGGCCTCAGATGCCAATTTTACATTTCCAGTCGGCCTCAGCTGCCAATTTACACTTCTTTCGGCCTCAGATGCCAACTTTATATTTCCAGCTGGCCTCGGTTGCCAATTTACATTTCAAGTCGGCCTCAGTTGCCAATTTACATTTCAAGTTGGCCTCAGATGCCAATTTTACATTTCCAGTCGGCCTCAGCTGCCAATTTACACTTCTTTCGGCCTCAGATGCCAATTTTACATTTCCAGTCGGCCTCAGCTGCCAATTTACACTTCTTTTGGTCTCAGTTGCCAATTTACATTTCAAGTCGGCCTCAGATGCCAATTTTACATTTTCAGTCGGCCTCAGCTGCCAATTTACACTTCTTTTGGCCTCAGATGCCAACTTTACATTTCCAGCTGGCCTCAGTTGCCAATCTACATTTCAAGTCGGCCAATTTACATTTTCAATCGGCCTTAGTCGCCAATTTACATTTCCAGCTGGCCTCAGTTGCCAATTTACATTTTCAGTCGGCCTCAGTTGCCAATTTTACATTTCAAGTCGGCCTCAGTTGCCAATTTACACTTCTTGCGGCCTCAGATGCCAATTTTACATTTCAAGTTGGCCTCAGATGCCAGTTTACATTTCAAGTCGGCTTCAGATGCCAGTTTACATTTTCAATCGGCCTCAGATGCCAATTTACATTTTCAATCGGCCTCAAATGCCAATTTACATTTTCAATCGGCCTCAGTTGCCAATTTAATGTCCAGTTGACCCTAGATGATCATTTTATATTTCCAGTTAATCCTTTTGTCAATTTTTAAAATTACGGTCATTACTGTCTGATTTAGATTTCGGTCAGTTTGTGCATTTGTATTTCGCTTTCTCGTATGTGCATATGCTTTTGTTATTTAGATTTTGATTATTTATATTTCATGCGTTTGTCCGAACAAAATCAATGTTCATGTCTTTATTCATTCCTTATGAAGAAAAATATAAAACTTAAGTTTTTCATATTCTTTCATAAGAAATGAATAAAGAGGGGCAACTGTGAACACTCGATTTTGTTCAATCTTTTAACAATAAAATCCAAAAATTTTCATCTAGTTTACCTCTTTTATTTTATTTACAGTTTCTTTAATTACTTCCTAAAAAAAAAATAAATATATAAAAGCTAATTAATTACTAGTTGTTTTAATTTTATTTTATTTAAAAAAAAATGAAAAAGAGGAGTCACGGGCTCCTCTCCTTTTCTCCCCCCGAAGATGTGCATGTGACACATATAGACAAGAAAATTTTCAAAAAATAGGGAGAACATCATCATAGTGTTGGTAGACTTGGTGCAAGAGGTTGGAGTTTCTTTCGGTGGAATGGAGGCATCCGAAGGACATATCTTTACATATTGAGGGGAGACCATATGATCAAAAAAAATAAAATTTTTGAGAGGACAAAAACATCAGAACCTGAAAAGAAAAATCCAGCAATAATTCCAGCAAGAGAGAACTCAGTAGCAAGGTAAAAATCATCAATTCATCAACAACAGATCAGTTTTTTTTTTAAAAAAAAACAAAACAAATCTGAAAAAAAAAAGAAGCAAAGCAGAGGGAGGCCGCGGCCTCTCTCATCGCCGCTGACCTCCCATGAGGTTTCATCATCTTCCCCCTCTATCATCATCATCACCTTCAACCACCAACCCCTTCCAGCACCATCTTCTTCACCTCAACATCACCACCAAGCCAACCACCATCACCGGTCCTTCCCCTCCATCCTCTTCAACCTTTCATCAACTTCCCCTTCAAACCACACCTCCCAATCTTCATCATCAACATCATACCACCACCACTACTTCTTCCCCTTCCTCCATGACCGCCACCTTCCCTCTCCCTTAGCCACCCTCGAATCATCCCCATCAGATCAACGTCCATAGCCACCACAAGCTGCCGGATCTGCCACCACATCTTCCTCCGCGAACCACCGCAAATCGGCCATCCTCTTAGATCGCATCATAACCCCGCTGCCAAGGAGCATACCCAAGCCATCTCTGCTGCCATCACCATAGCAGCATACCCAGCCAATACCATCTCAGATCCGCCGGCCATCCGCGAGATCCACCAGTTACCTTCCTCGGAGTAGCGGCCGCACGGTTTCCTTCTAGATCGCGGCCGTGTGGCATCTGTTCTTGGCTGCACCGCAGCTTTCTTCCCTCACGGGAGCTCTTCCTCTCTCTCCTGTCACAGAACTCTCTCTCTAGGTTCCTCGAAGCTGCCGCGCCTCCCCTTCGCCGCCGGTCACCACTTCCCCTCGCGCCTTCTCTTTTTCTTTTCCTCTCTTCTTCAGTTGCTCCGCGTGCCTTCCATTTCTCCTTGTCTCCATGCTTGTTGTCATGAGTATGTGAAAAAGGAAAGAAGCTGTATGTAACGTGAGGGAGTAAGAAAGAAAGGGAGATTTTTTTTTCTTTCTTTTTGAATATGTGTGTGTGTTGAATAAGAGAGGGGAGTCCGTAAAAGAGAGGTATGGAAAGTGGGTGCCATGTATGTGATAACGTGTGTGTGTGCGCGTGTTTTGCGTGTCCGTGAGTGCAAGAGAGGGAAAGGAGGATTTCTTTTTTAGTATGTGTTATAGAGAGTGTGTGCTAGTGAGGGAGAGAGTTGCCTCTGTGTGTGAGTGAGAGGTGAGAGGCACATGTGAGAGTTAGTGAGAGAGGGAGTCTTGTGTGTGTGGGGATAGGGGTGAAAATTAATTATAATTATATTTTTATTATTATTATTATTGTTGTTGTTGTTGTTCTTGTTCTTGTTGCTATTAGTATTATTTTTATTTTGTTAGACTATATTTTAGTTTTAGGGATGGGTTGTGTTCATTTAATTAGTATTTATTTTAAATCTCCAAGTTCTGTTTTGTTGCGTTTGATTGTGTTGTGATTCAAAAAGAAGATTTTTTTTTATTTAATTTAATTTAAGAGGAATGCTTGAACAGTTTGATTTACTTTTTTATGTATTGTGTTTTTTAGTTTTATTATTATTTTTGTTATTTATATGTTATGCTCGAATTAATCATATATATATATATATGTGTGTGTGTGTGTGTGTGTGTGTGTGTGTGTATTTTTTGTTTTTGAATTATCTATATATTTGTGGTCATGTGTTCTAGTTCATTTATATGATTATGGATTTTGCGTGTAATTATGAATTAATCTTGTTTTAGCGTAGTTTTTTTTTTCTTTTCTTTATTTTGGGTGAATTTAATGTTAATGTTTCTGTTAATTGAAAAAGAATGAAAAATAAAATTAGGACCTTTCTTTAGTTAAATTATTTTAAGTGTTTTGCTTAAATTAATGATGTCTATATTTATAGTTTAATTATTTCATGTTTATAGGTTTTGCTTAATTTCTATCGTGTAACTTTTTAGTTTAATTATTTCATGAATGTTTTTTTAGTGTCTTGCTTAGATTAAGAGTGTTTGTGTTTTATGTTTTTTAGTTTAATTACTTTGTGTTTATGTGTTTGATTGAAATTAATTGTGTAATTGTAATATTTTACTTTTTTTAGTTAATTATTTTACATATTTTGTGTATTTGCGTTTGTGAATTACTTTTTAGTTTTGTTATTTTATATGATTATGCGTTTGGTATGTAATTATGTCATTAATTATTTTTCTTCTTTTGGTTTAATTCTTTTATATGTTTTTATGGTTTATTTAAGTTAATTGTGTTTGTGTTCTTAAATTTTGCTTTGTTAGCTTAATTATCTTTTTTTCGGTTCAAATTCATTGGGTATTTGTTTTTATGCGTTAATTTTGTAGGTTCCTGTTAAAATTAGAATTTTATCTAAAAAAAAGAAGAAGTTTTATCCATTTTGGATTCAAAATAAATATTTGGTTCTTTTTATTAAAATTTATATGCTTAATTAATTGAAGATTTTGTATTAAAAAAAAAGGAGTTAATTGAGCCAAGACGGTTTGTTAATCTCATATTTCAGAATATTTTAGCTGCGACGGTTTGATATTCAAAGTCTTTTCAAAATAGAGTTAATTTGACCGCGACGGTTTGTTAACTTTATGTTTTAGAATATTTTAGCTGTGACAGCTTAATATTCTAAAATTCTTTTTTTTCAAAATTAACCTTTTCACCACTTAATTTATTTGCAAATAATTTTCCTAGTTTTTTTTTCTTATGCTATTTATGCATTTTGTTTTATTTAAGAGTTTTTTTTCCAATAATTTTATTTCAAAATATTTTATTTAATTTCTGTTATTGTAGATAAAGAGTTGATTTAGCCGTGACGGCTTATTGACTCTAAATTTCGGGTATTTGAGCTGTGACAGCTTAATGATCTGAAAATTTCTCTAAAAATATTTGTTTTTCTTTTATATTTGTTTCTTTTTATGAAAATATAAAAAAATAAATCTCTTTTTGTCTTATTTGCGAATATTTACAATTCATAATTTCATTTTCGATTTAAATTTATTCATTTAGCTATTAAAAATTTTATTTCAAATAAAGAGGTTAATTTAGCCGTAACGGTTTGTTAACTTGATATTTGAACATCTGAATTGTGACAACTTGATGTTCCAAATATCTCTCGTAAAGTTTTTTTATATTTTCTCTTACAAAAATACCAAAAATAAATCTTCGATTCTTTTTTAGATTCTATTTGCAAATATTTATTATTTAGAAGAATTTTTTTTTTTAAAAAAAATATTATATACTTATCGTCAAATGTTTCGTTTCAAATAAAGAAAGGTTAACTTAGTCGTGACGATTAGTTAGCTCATTTTTAGGGCATCTGAATTGTGACAGTTCGGTGCACTAAAAATTTTATTTCTTTTTTAAGAAAAATAAATTCCTTTTAATTGTCTTGAAACAGAAAATAAACGTTTGAAAAAGGTTATTTATTTAATTTGGACAGTTAATTAAAGGTACCGTCTAAGGACGGGTATACTAGGATGCGTGGAATTAAATTCCTGCCCTTCCCTATACATAACCGACTCCCGAACTCAAACTGATTTCAAAGACTATTCTCCAAATGAATGGGTTTTTCCATGTTTTTCCGATTTCTAATAAACTTGGTGACGACTCCAATAATTTTCAAACAAAAAAAAAATTCTTTCTTTCTCGCCGTCTCCGTCGCGATCCCGGTTGCGACACTAGTACTAAGAGTTTTTATAAACAACACAATTTGCCCTTTGTTACGTTAAAATAAATTGTAACGAGAAACGACGAATGATGACCATATCAAAAAAGACTTCAAACTGAAGAAAACTGGAATCAATGCACATGAACACACAAGAATGTAAAGCGATAATAAATAAAGTCTTGTTCACTTTAGCTTTGGCTAGATATATTTGATTATTAATCTAAAGATTATCTGTCTTTGGCATGGAATGAGATCCTTTAAATATTTTCAAATCCATGTTGATGGAATTTAGAAAACTTTATAAACAGAATTAATATTATTTCAAAACTAAATACTTTATTTTAATAAAATACAATCAACCTATCGATTGGTAATTCGTTGTTTTTAAGAGAAGTCAAATGTGCTTCGTCCAAACTCAAGACGTCTTCAAATTTTTAGTAGGCCAAATCTAGATATTTATGCCAAGAGAAGATTACAGGATGTCAACTATGGTCTTTGCTATAATTTGTGAAATGTGATGAGTTGTATTCCTATCCTATCGATTCTGCTTAATTTGGAAATCAATTTTTCAGAAAAAGAAAAAAGAAAAATGAATACACGGATCCAACGGAGTTAAATATTGCCATTTATTTCCTGTGACTTTGTGGAGCAATTGCGCCTCACGTTTAAGACTTTTATTATTTTGAGTATGTATTGTATTTCAATAAAATAAATTTCAAAAGTATTCTTTAATGTAACTTTAAATTTGTCAAGTTATTTACCAGCTTAGCTTACATCTGGTTTTAACAAAGAAATAACATGTTGCATAAATAAATTCACAACGATCCCATAAATAAGCACACATTAAATAAAAGTAATAAGTTACTTAAATTTCAATTAATGTAAAAATTATCAAGCACTATAATACTTGAGATATATGGTGTTTTGGTTTTTGAAAAACTTCCCGTGTTGTTTAGTCTGACACAGTTCAGTCAAACTTGCAGCAATATGCATGCAGTTAGACATTTGCTAAAATACGAATTTTAGGGAGTTCATGTTTCACGTACTAACAACGCAAAAAAAAAAAATATATATTATCATTCAATTAAATTTTTTTATTTATATCACTTTTTATTAGTAATACATCCGATCAAACTATTGGCATCTAATCCAAATAAAAGTTAATTATATTTATTAATATAAAAATATATAATTAAATTAATGTGTAAAATTTTTTAATTTGTGAGTGCATCAACAGTCAGTCCAAAATTCAAATCTCTTTACGAATTAAACAAGATATTCAAATTCCTTGAAATTGTGCATACGAATCACTTTGATCCCTGAAATCTAGAAGTTTACTTCTTAATTTCTAAAGTTACAAAATTAAATATGAGCCAAATTAGTCTCTAATTTCATTTATGGGAATATGTTATCATGTTTTCGCCATCATATCATGTTAAGTGACGTATGATGATTGCTAGAGTCACTTACAGATCATATATGGATACAACTGATAGAAGCAAACTTCATCCTTGCAGAATTGAAGTGAAAGCCGCCAAAAGTCACAGATGCGTGTGAAAGGAAACAAGGGAAGATTTTTTATTTCATTCTTCGTTCACTCAACAAACTGGAGCTGATAAAGGAGCCCAAATATGGTTCTGTGAGTAGCAATAAGTGCATGCATGAATATGGCAACCATGGTCTAAATAAATAACCCAAAATTATATGGACAAAGAGGGAATCGATCCTATATCTTTTTGACAAGACACCAAGAAGGCATTAAATGTATCCTGCTCTATCTCTTTACATTTAAGAGTTTATGGACGAAAATTCACGAGAATGAGACATCATCCATGTAGGATTCTTTCTTCAATTCTTTAGCCTAATTGTTGGTACAAAAGAAGCTCAATTAACTGATGTTTTAAAAGTAAAATCAAATTCCATACTCCCCCTGTGTATCCATATAGTATTAGCTTTTCTTAAAAGAACTCTCAAAGAAAGAAACTTGCTTTTTTAATTTACTTTCAGTTCTTGAGGTAACCAAAACAAATTTTCAAAAAAAAAAAAACCCTTAAATTGGGATTCATAGTAAAGCACAAGCAAACATATTGAAACTAAGATATTTCATTAATTAATACTGAACATAAACAAATATTGAAACTAAAGCACTAGGTTGGGTAAAATGCTGAAACTAAATTAAAGTTATAAAAGAAAGGTGTAAAAGTTCTGGAAAAGTAAATGACAAATGTAAATGACTGGAAAATATAAAGTAATGATTATATATCTAAGTAGTCAAGCTTCCGGCTTGGTGATATCAGATCCTAAATGGCCACGGACGTTGTTCCCTTTTTTAACCTAAAAGTTGGGGAGCATATTGTATATGTCGCAACCGGAATCGTGATGGGATGGAGAAAAAAGAATTTGTTTTGAAAATTATGGAGTCGCTACCAAGTTTATTAGAATTTAGGAAAATATGAAAAAACCCATTTATTTTGAAAAATGATCTCTGAGACCAGTTTTGAGTTCGGGAGTTGGTTATGCATAGGAAATGGTAGAAATTTAATCCTATGCACCCCTAATACACTCGTCCTTAGACGATACCTTTAATTAAATATGCAAATTAAATAATAACCCTTTCAAAAATATTTATTTTTATTTTATTATAAAAAAAGAAAAGAGAACACCAAGTTGTCACAACTCAGATGTTCCGAGATATCCAGTTAACAAGCCGTTACGGCTAAATTAATCTCTTTATTTGAAGTAAAATTTTTGATAAATAAATGAATGAATTTAAATCAAAAATAAAAATACAAATTATAAATATTTCCAAATACGATAAAAAAAGAAATTTATTTTTTATATTTTTATAAAAAAACAAATATAAAAGAAAAACAAATTTTTTAAGGGAAATTTTTGGATCATTAAGCTGTCACAACTCAAATGCCCGAAATATCGAGTTAACAAGCCGTCATGGCTAAATTAACATCTTTATCTAAAATTCCCCATATAAATGAATGTTAAATAAAATATTTCAAAAAAAATTATCAGAGAAATTATTTATAAATACAACAAAATACAAAAATTGCATTAAAAAATTTACAAGTAAAACAAAATAAGAAAATGCATTAGAAAAAAATTTACAAATAAAATGAATTATGAAAAATTAATTTTGACTTGACAGGGATCGGAATTGCCTGCTCCTACGTATCCCCTGGTGCAATAGGAAATTCAAAGTCATGTAGTTCTGTAAATAATTATGTGTTGATTGATTTTATTTTCGAAAAGTAATTTTAGAATATCAAACTGTCACAGCTAAAATATTCCAGAATGTAGGATGAATAAGCTATTACAGCTCAGCTAATCCTATTTTTTAAATTTTATCAATTAATTAACTGAAAATAATTTTTCTTAGTGAAGTGAAATATTCAAGCATTTATTTCAAACTCAAAATGAATAAAACCCCCTTTTATTTTAGATCTAAATTAAACCAAACTTGAACAAACAAACTCGAAATTATATCCAAATAAACAACACTAACCCAAAATATACATAAAAAAATAACATAAAATTCTTAATTCCCCTAAAATGACTCTACCCTTTCCCCGATTCAACAAACACACACACAAATCACAAAAATCCCTCATTCTCGCTCGCACGCACGCACTCACTGAGCTCTCACACACCTATACACACAAACACTAACACTTTCACACACAAACCCAAAAAGCATCAACACATAGAGAGAGAGGGGGGGGAAGAGGGCGCGGGAGGAAGGGGGATGAGATTGGCCATCGGTCATCCTGTGGTGGCGATGCGGTGGTGAGCGAGACACTGGAGCGGTGGCTCACGACGGAGGGAGTGAGGCGCTGGGGCGGTGGCCGTGGCTGGGCTATCGCGGACAAAGGGTGGATCTAGAGGGAGGAGCGCCAAGCTAGAGCAGCTGGGTTATTGCGAAGGAAGGGAGACCACGCGACGAGCTCGGGCGGCGATAGTGACCGCGAATGGAGTGAGGTGAGACTAGTGGAAGGGGAGGTGCCTGTAACAACTCGTCTATCTGTATTTTCTTTGATAAAATAATTAATTGTGAGTAATCAGTAGAAATTTTAAAAATTTCGATCGACACAGTTAGAATCAGAATAAGATAAGGATTCTATAAAAAAAACGTAAATTAAATATTAATAAAAATTTATAATAATAATATTTTAATCAGTAATATAGGATGAGATCTTATAAATGATATTAGGACAAAATAAAAATTAGGATGAGGTTAAAATGATAATTTTACCCGATAAAGTTTTTTTAATGTCAATCGGGTACCGAAATAATAAGAAACGGTACACCGAAATGGTAATAACCGGTATACCGAAACATCTAAATTGGTTCAATTAATGGACATTATTATATCTTAAATAAATTTTTACTTAGAATAATCAAATAAATATAGATATTCCTAATACTGATAGAAGACAAATTGATCTGGAAATAGAAATTCCTTTACTTTCTCTCCAAGTCACTAAGTTTATAAAAAGGAAAACAAAGCAACAAAGTTCATTTCTTCTCTGTTCTTTTCACAGAACCACGTTGTTGCTTTCCTTCTTGCTCGTTGCTTTCTTTCCTCTTCACTTCTCCATTTTCTAAATTCTTTTCTTTGCAAAACTCCATCAAACCACCATATCTACAAAGGATACTCTTAGGTAAGCATCTAAACTACTTCAAGAACATCTTCTCTACATCAAGACCAATTGAAAACTTTGTTTTTTTTCTTACTGGGTTCACATGGCAGCACAAAGAGGGGTAGAAAAGAAAGGGGTTTGAGGCTTGAAAAATAAAAAGAATTAGAGAAAAGGCTTGGAGTAAGGTAGGAAAAATTCTAGTCTATTGCTTAGTGATTGTTTGGCTAGTTTGATCATATAAACCTTTGAGATATGTTTGAAATTATTTTATGAAATCTGAAATTTATCTTCAAGATTCATATATATGTGAGTTGGATGAATAAAAAGGATGCAATAGATATGAGTTTTGAATTGGTTTGCTGAATTTTCGGATTTCAACAGGGCAGCATTTTTCACGAATTTTCTAACCTATTTAGAGGCCTTAGATTGAACTGAAAATTTTATATGATGTAGCTAACATGTTGAGGCATCTTCAGTAAAAAATAATTTTGAGGTATTCTGGTCACTTTTGCTATGTTTAAAAAATCAAGGACCGAAATTGGACTTATACTGCCTGAATTATTAGAACTGAAGCTGCAAATTTGTCTATTTTTGTTACCATAGCAAATGACCGATTTTTCCTTTGAAATTTTTATAGGATATTAGAGACATCTTAAGGTTTTACTAGGATTTTTATTCCCAATTTTCTAGTTTCACGTGCTAGGGTCGAAAAAATTAGGGAATTTAGCTGAGAATCGGTGGTCTCTGACCACCAAATTTGTCTAATTTTGTTAATATACCTAGAGAACTCTTTTTACTATGAAAATTTTATGAAACCTTATGGACACAATGAGGTGTCATTGAAAATTTTTATAGTCTCCGAGTTGATGGTCTGTATTGCATATTAAATTGTGCTACAAATATATGAAATATGTCATTGTGTTGAAAATAAATTGATGCGTTGAATTGATGAAATGGTGGCATCTTATATTAGTTTGACATGAGCACTTGAATATGAATGTAAATAATTGAACTTCGCAAGATTTTCAGAATATTTTAAGAGATTTTGACTAGAATATTTCATAAAAAGTTACCAAATTTTCTGATAAATCTCATAAAAAAATTAAGGATAGATTTTTAACAGAATATGAATATCTCATAAGACATCAAGAGGTTTTAATAGAATATCTCATACACATCTAGTAGATTTTAACAAAATATCTCATAGGAATTCAAGAGACTTTAAGGAAATATCTCATAAGAATTTAATGAAATTCCAAGGAAATCACAAATAAGTATAAGAAACCGAGTTTCATAAAGACAGGGAACGTAAGAAAATAAATCTCACACAAAGAGAGGGAAATCAAGAAAATAAGCTTTACGTAATAATCAATTGCTTAATGGTAAGCTCACGGATTCACGGGTAGTAGTAGACGTGCTACGCCCTTAGAACTATATCAGGTTGTAATCGCGACGGCATTACATCATTATGAGAAAGGGATATACTGAGAATAGCGAGGCTATTCTAGATAAGATGTAGTAGATGTACTCCATCTAGTGAACTATATCAGGTTGTAACGTGACGACGTTGCATCGTTGACAGTACGATCCACAGAGAAGTATATCAGAAGAATCTTATGAGTTCTACTATCAAGCCTAAACCTTAATAATAAGATCATGTCAGAGAGGAAATGAAATGGATAAAACAAAATGAAGTAAATCATGTTAAAGGGATGAACTATATTAGATTTTAACACAAGGTGTTGCAAAGAAAAAATTGAAATTGATGTATTGAGAAGGAAATGTTTTGAGATCTATATCAGGATATAATATGAGATACTATATCAAGTGAAGTATATCAGGTTGTAACACGAGGTGTTACAGCAAAGGCAATACATCAAAAGAGAAGTATATCAGAAAATCATAAGTAATTCTTTTCTAAGCCTAAATTTGTCCATGAGCTTATGATAAAGAAATAATGAAGTAAACGAGATAATATTATATGAACAACCAGAATAAGAGAAATTTTAAGACTATGTCAAATATTACTGTGTAGTAGACTAGTGTTTTTCCTACTTGGAATTTTTTATTCTCATTCCTGCTGTTATCATATTTTCTATAGATTGCGATGATGGTGATTTATTTTGTGGAGATTCTTAGCTGGTATTGGCACTATGGTCCAGACATTTTGATGAATCGATGATAGAGAATTAATCCGTTCTTTTTATTTGCTTTTGATGAATTTTGAGTAGTGCCTTACCTAGACTAGATGGTTCCTGCGTGAACTAGGGTAAGGGTTTGATATAGTTACAGGATACTGTTGATTAGTAATCGATTACTTCAATTATGTATTTTCAACATATTATTTATGTTCAAACTTAGCGTCATAGAGAGGAAACGCTTTATGTTTGTCATGAAAAGCAGGCTCATATGTAATAATATATGTACACTCTTCCAAGATCAAGTAGAGTTTACAAGTAACAACTGCTCACTATAAGGTTATGGCTTAAGCATAGCTTTATGGTGTGAAGGGTGTTACAGTGCCGGCGAAGCTCACGGGTGACTGTGATGGAAGATGCAATAAGGAGGCTGTGGTGGTGGTAGGGGGAGGCCGCGGCCTCTCTGCCTTTTGCTTTCTTTCTTTCTTTCTTTCTTTTTTATGCTAAAACACCTACTTCTTTTCTTGTTAGTTGCTAGGTTGTAGCTGATTTTCCTTGCAAATTTCTTGTATATTCCTCTCTGTTTGTTTGGTGATTTTCTCTGTGTTTGAAAAGTTTTTTTTTTCTGATACTGCCGATGTGGTTTATATATGATAGTTGTTCCTCTGTTGACCAAATTCATCCCACTCTCACAGCTGTGTGTGTGATGCATCCACCACTCATCATCGAAATAAAAACTATCAACTTGCAAACAGTGGAGAGCAACATCATCATGATGTCCTCCACCTTTCTTTGAAAGCAAAAAAAAAAAAAAAAAATCCCTCATCCCCGTGTTTTCCCGTGACTGAATCTTAGGGATGGAAAAGGAACCTATGAGACTAAGAGGAACCCGTGAAAGTCCTTTGTCTTTTTTTCCATTTTATATTTTTTTATTTACTTTCTATTTTTTATTTTTTTGGGTAGATGGACATGAGCTGTCTTTTTGAAATGGGCTAAATGAAAAATGAATGGACTGGATCCTAATTAAACCTTTTTTTTTTTTTGGACAAACAGAACGGGATAAAATGATTTGGAATTTTTTTGTTATGGACATGAAACAAAAAGCAACAATAAATGAACCTAAATATTAATTAAATTTTTTTTTTGAATTAAACACAATTAAAGAACTATAAACAAGACTTGAAATAATTTGCAATTTCAATGAAATTAAAACTACCAACATGCGTTTATAAATGAGCTAAATTTTGAAAATATATCAATTTTGGATTTTTTTTGTGGGCCGGATAAAATGGGGTGTTCATAGTTGCCCCTCTTTACTTATTTCTTAGAAGAGAATATGAAAAATCTAAGTTTTACATATTATCTTCATAAGGAATGAGTGAAGACATGAACATTGATTTTGTTCGGCAATGCATGAAATGCAATAATTTAAGTTTAAACAACAAAAGAATATGAACATTCAAGAAAGTTACCTGAAATGATTGCAATTCAGAAATCCATTTTATTGAAACATGCAAAGGCAAGAAGCTAACTAATTTGACTCAGATTTACAAATGACAAGAAATGTAAAAACCAATGGGGCTGATAGGAAATTTGAAAATCTTGCGACCAACTGGACATCGATAAAAAAATGATAGAAAAATAAAAGCAATGGCAGTCTGAGGCTGATTGGAAAAGTAAATTGGCAAGGATACCGACTGAAAACGTAAATTGGCAAGGATATTGACTAGAAAGTTAATGGTGGCAATCTGAGGCCGACTGAAAAGGTAGATTGGCAAGGAGGCCGACTGAAAAGTAAATTGACAAGGATACCAACTGAAAAAGCAAATGGTGGCAATCTGAGTCCGACTGAAATGTAAATTGGCAACTAAGGTCAACTAGAAATTAAATTGCCATTTAAGGCCGATTGGAAATTAAATTGGCATTTGAGGCCGACTGGAAATTATATTGGCAACTGAGGCTGATTGAAAAATGAATTGGCAACTGAGGCTGATTGAAATATAAATTGGCATCTGGGGCCGACTGGAAATTAAATTGGCAATTGAGGTCGAATGAAATGTAAACTGGCATCTAAGGCTGACTGGAAAGTAAATTGGCATTTGAGGCCAACTGAAAATGTAAATTGGCAACTGAGGCCGATTGAAAATAAATTGGCGTCTGAGGCCGACTGAAAATTAAATTGGCAACTGAGGCTGACTGAAATGTAAATTGGCATCTGAGGTCAACTGGAAAGTAAATTGGCATCTGAGGCCGAGTAGAAATTAAATTGGCAACTGAGGCCGACTGGAAAGTAAATTGGCATTTGAGGCCAACTGGAATGTAAATTGGCAACTGAGGCTGACTGAAAATTAAATTGGCAAGGAAAACAATTTTGTTCATTTTTCATGCAAAAGTCATGAATTTATTATCCATCTTCAGTTTATTTCAAATATATTATTGAAAAACTAACCGTAACCAAATTGAGTAAGCCTCGGGAAAACTTTAACCGATCAAACTCATAATTTTGCATTGGACCTTCTGGCACAACAAAGACTTTCTTTTCTTCTGTGACCTTGCTCATTTTTTATTCTTCTCCCATTTTCCTTTTCAGAAGGATGATTACTTTTCTGTCAAGCTGAATTGAAGCTTTGCATTCTTCTGGTGTGATACTGATCATTGATGTATTGTTGTAAACATTGTTAGATCACATAATTGAAGCTTAAATTTATCCTACTTGAGACATCATAAATGAATATGCATTGAAAGAGAAGGTGAAAGGATTAACTGAATGAACACCTTTATTGCTTGGTGTATTGGATTACAAAATGTTTTGAAGAAGACAACAACATAAAAGCAAAATACAAAATTGTGAAAGACATGAAATTTTGCCCCAGTTTAGGTTCTTTATGGCTTAATCAAATGACTTCTTCCAGCAAGTTGAACAAAATAGCCATGATATCCGATGACATATCTTCAAATCCCTTCTTCACAATTGCCCCAGTTTCAGACTTTGATTTACCGAATTTGCTGGATAAATTCAAAAATTGCCTCGGTTTCAGTCTTTGATTTGCTTGATTTATTGGACAAATTCAAAAATTGCCCCAGTGTAGGATGATAGAGATGATGTTTATCTTTTTTTCTGCTCTAATTTTTGGCTAGGCCGCTGTTTCGAGTTTTCGACCTAGCGGGCCTCTTTTTTTTTTCTTTTTTCTTTTATTTCTCTCTTTTTTGTTTTCCCTAAGTTCTGCTTAGGTCACTTTTTTGAGTTTTCGACCTAATAGGCCTTTTGAGCATCTTTTCAAGCATAAAATCTTTTGACTGCATCACTATTGATCGGTTTAGGAAATTCTTGTCCATCCATGTTTTTCAAAATCAATGCTCTACCTGAGAATGCTTGCTTAACAATGTAAGGACCTTCATAACTTGGAGCCCACATTCCCTATGCATCCTCTTGATTAGGGAGAATTTTCTTTAGAACCAAATCCCTTGGATGAAAATCTTTAGGGCGGACTTTCTTATTAAAAGCCCTAGCCATTCTACTTTGGTACAATTGGCCATGACAAATAGCTGTAATCCTTTTCCCTTCGATCATGTTCAACTGCTCATATCGAACCTTCGCCTATTTAGACTCTTTCAATTCTGTTTCCATCA
This sequence comes from Dalbergia cochinchinensis, assembly GCA_031216125.1. Lineage (NCBI taxonomy): Eukaryota > Viridiplantae > Streptophyta > Magnoliopsida > Fabales > Fabaceae > Dalbergia > Dalbergia cochinchinensis. Next base: position 54,128,905 of record CM062377.1, read on the forward strand.
AAACCCTTAATGACATGATTTCTACTTCTATGGGAGACACAGCTTCCATTCCATATGCCAATGAGAAAGGGGTTATTCCTGTGCTTGACTAAATGTTGGTACGGCATGCATGCAAAGCATATGGTAGCATTTTATGCCAATCTTTGTAGTTCACCACCATCTTGGCGATGATTTTCTTGACATTCTTATTTGCAACTTCCATTGCACCATTCATTTGTGGTCTATAAGGAGATGAATTGTGATGTTTGATCTTGAATGTCTCCAAGAATTTCTAGACCTCGGCACCATTGAGGTTAGGAGCATTGTCTATGATAATCCTCTCTGGAATTCCATATCTGCAGATGATGTCCTTTTTGATGAATATGAGAAACACCTTCTGTGTGATGTTAGCATATGAAGCAGCTTCCACCCATTTAGTGAAATAATCTATTGCCACTAAGATAAAACAATGACTATTGGATACTTTGGAATTAATTGGGCCGATAACATCCATGCCCCACATCGAGAAAGGCCAAGGAGATACCATGTTGTGCAACAAAACTGGGGGAGCATTGACTTGGTCCGCATATATTTGACATTTGTGCCACTTCCGAACATAACTGATACAGTTATTCTCCATAGTAGACCAGTAATAATCACTCCTTAGGATTTGCATGCCATCATATGTCCATTGGCATGAGTTTCACAAATTCCTTCATGGACCTCAGTCATGATTATTTGGGCTTCATGAACATTTACACATCTAAGGAGAGTGGTGTTATAATTCTTCTTATAAAGGACTTCACCATTCAGGAAAAAGGCCATGGCCAGTCTTCGAATTGTCTTTTTATCCACCTCATTTGTACCTGCTGGGTATTCTCCTTTTTGAATATACTGCTTGACATCATGATACCATGGTTGTCCATTTAGTTCAGTCTCCACACTGTCACAATATTCCTCTTCACCTTGCACTTCTACATGGATGGGTTGGACATTGGCATGGACTTCTAATTAAGTCATCACGGCTAAAGTTGCCAAAGCATTCGTAAATTAGTTCTTGTCTCAAGTTAGGTGAGAAATTGATATATTGTCAAAATGCTCAATTAGTTGAGACAAATTTTCTGATAAGACACCAATTTTGGATTTTTGTACGCCATTCTCCATTAACTTGCTAGATTATGAATGCAGAGTCTCCAAAGACCTTCAATTCTTTGATTCCCAAATCAATCGCAACCTGCAAATTATTTGCACATGCTTCATATTTTGCCATGTTGTTGGTACATTCAAAGTCTAGTTTGATGGAAACTAGGTACTGTTTCCTAGTTGGTGACACCACTACAGTCTCTATTCCACATCCATTCATATTGACAGCCCTATCAAAATACATCTTCCACACATTCTCCTCTTTCATTTCTTCCTTTTCTACCTCCAAAACTTCACCATCAGGGAATTCAGGCATGGTTGGTTGCTCATCTTCAAGAAGGTTTTCAGCTAGATAATCAACAATTATACCTCCCTTGACATACTTTTGGGTCACATGATATCAAATTCTGACAGTATTACTTGCCACTTCGACATTCTCAATGACAGATGAGAACTATCAAATATGTATTTTAGTGGATCCATTCGAGAAATCAACCAAGTAGTATAGTATAACATGCACTACCTCAATCTCTTGGAAGTCCACACTAATACACAATATGTCTTTTCAATCGCCAGATAACGGGATTCGCAGTCATTAAACTTCTTGCTCAGGTAGTAAATTGTCTATTCTTTCTTTCCAGATTCATCATATTGTCCTAACATTGCTCCAATTGATGTGGGTAATACTGTAAGGTACAATGTTAAAGGACAGCCTAGTGTGGGAGGAGTCAAAATTAGAGGTTTCATTAGATAAGTCTTTATTTTGTTAAAGGCTTCTTGGCATTCTTCATTTCACTCCCCAGGTTGATGTTTTCATAGCAGCTTGAATATAGGCTCACAAGTACTAGTCAAATTGGTAATGAATCTAGCAATGTAGTTGAGCCTCCCAAGAAAAATCCTTACTTCTTTTTTAGTTCGAGGAGCTGGCATCTCTTGTATCGCCTTTACCTTATCTGGATCCATTTTTAGCCTTTCTCTGCTGACAATGAATCCGAGCAATTTCCCTGTAGAAGCTCCAAAGACGCATTTATTTAGGTTCAGCCGCAACTTGTATTTTCTGAGCCTTTTAAACAATTTTCACAGGGTTGCCACGTGGCTTTCTCCTTCTTTAGACTTGGTGACTATGTCATCTACAAATACTTCAATTTCCTTGTGCATTATGTCATGGAAAAGTGCAACCATAGCACGTTGGTAAGTGGCACCGGCATTCTTCAACTCGAATGGCATGACTGTGTAGGAAAATGTTCCCCGCGAAGTTATGAACATAGTTTTTCCTTTGTCATGAACATCCATAAGAATCTGATTATACCCGGAGTATCCATCCATAAATGAAAATCTATGATTTCTGGCTGTATTATCAACCAGGGCATTAATGTGAGGGAGTGGAAAATCATCCTTCGGGCTAGCTTTATTTAGATCTTGATAGTTTATACACATCCTGACCTTCTCATCCTTTTTACGCACAAGTACAATGTTGGCCACCCAATCAGTATGTCTTGATACCTCCAAAAATCTAGCCTCTAGTTGTTTAGTCACTCCTTTTTTTATTTTTAAAGACATGTCAGGTCGCATTCTTCTCAACTTCTGCTTTTTCGGCTTAACTTTTGGATACAAAGGGATCTTGTGTGAAGCAATATCTGGGTCCAATCCTAGCATATCATGATAGGACCATGCAAAGACATCAAGGTATTCTTCAAATAAAGCAATTATTTCTGTTCGTTCTAGATTCTCCACTATTTTTAGCTTTTTCCTCTCTTTTTTGGTGCCCATGTTAATTACCTTGATCACCTCATTATCTAAATCAAATCCCTTTTCTATATGTTCTAGTAAGCCTGAAAATTCCTCCACAGTTTCTTCATCCTCTTCAGGTTTATGGTTATCACAATCGAGTGCAGCAAGAGAATCAATCGATTGTTCATCAAAGTTCCTTTCATGTGGCAAAATTTCTATAGCATCTAAATTCCTGGAAAGCAATTGTGGTGGGTTGGAATGCTAAAACAGATAATAGGTAGAATGCAAATAATACAGGGAAAATACAGATTAATAGGCTGAGAAAATGGTAGTAAAGATGAAAAGAGAAAGCAAAAGAATAGTGGGTATAAAGAAATGTAAAGTGGAATAATAAAGAAAAATTGCTGGATAAACATGCAAGTTCATTCAAAAGATGTCTCAAAATAGCATACATGAAAGCAAAGACAATTAATACAATCCCAAATGATTACTTTGAAGTAATAACATCCATTAATGGTTTAGTTGTCCAATTCATCAGCAACTCATCACGGTTGATAGCATAAGCATTGTTGCTTTCTTCAGACTTCTCAACATCCACCATATTGATAATTAGAAAATAGCTAGAGGCATAACCTTCTTCAGCCATAATCACTTCAGTCGGGTAATGAAATGTCTCTTTTAGATGAGGGATCTGCTTCATCTTCTCTTTTGGTTTCTTTTGCTCAAGAGCCATGGTCTTGATCTGCTCCTCCAATGACGCCTCATATCCTAAACCGAATTGGTTAGGCTTTCCTGAGATAGGTAGAGGTGTTTTGATAACCTGCAACCATGGTCCCAGCTCTTTGTCGTGCAGATAACCATTTTTGGTCATGATATGAGCCACTACTTGATTGATATCTTGCCTTGGGAACTCATTCTGTTCTTGTTTTAGCCTTATCACCTCCAGACTGTGCCATAAGCTGCTTTTCACTAACTCAACATTTTCAACATAAGGCAATATAACTGGTTTACATACAAGGATCTCATTCTCCCCATGGATTATAATGACTGAGTCATTCTTAATATACTTAACCCTTTGATGCAAGGTTGAAAGAATAGCACCAACATTGTAAATCCATAGTCTTCCCAACAGCATATTATAATCAGACCTAATCTCCACTACTTGGAATAGCACCTCAAATTGGCTTGGGACAATTTCTAATGGTAGCACCATTTCCCCAAGAATGCTTTTCTTTGCCCCGTCAAATGCTTTCACAATCATCATTTGCAGTGAAATATCATCCTTGCTTATTGACAAGTAGCTTAAGGTCGACATTGGTAAGACATTTAATCATGACCTTCTATCAATAAGGACTCTGGGCACTATATGGCCTTTACATTTGAGGGCTATATACAGTGCTTGTGGGTTAGTCCGCGACACAACTTCTTCATCTAAAAAGGTGATCATATTGACACGTTTCACTGGATCTACCATATTCACCATGTTTTCCAATGAAGTGTCAGGCTTGACAAAGGCTTCCTTTAGGACTTTTAGCACTGCCTTTTAGTGGGGTTCGGACGATAGGATTAATGACAAAAGGGATATTCTGGCAGGAGTCTTTTTCAATTGTTCCAAAATATCATACTTACTCTGTTTCATGATTTTAAGGAACTTTTCTTCCTCCTTTTCTTCTTTTTTCTCTCTCCAATATCCCCTTCGTCCACGAATTTTCCTTTTTCCAGTTCTTTGGGCCCATAGACCTTTCCTCTTCTTGTTATTCCTTTTACCTCAGCTACCACTTCACTTGTTTGGGCCTTCAGGTTTCCCCTATGTCTTTATTTGTTTCTACTTTGGTCTCATAGTTCCAAGGAACTGCATGTGTGTTCCTATAGCCAAAGGGCATCGACTTTTCCACAGTGATCACTACTTTTTCCAATTTTAGAGCTGGATCAAGTAGCGGTACCCGAAGCACAAAGTGTTCGATCACATTTATTTTCTCAGGGAAAATTGGCCTCTTTTTCACTTGAATCATACCCAAGTTGAGTAATTCTTGTACTCGAGCTTTATAATCCCAACAACTTTCTATATCATCACCGAAACCTCCAGAGTGGTATATGCAGATCAACTTCAGATCATCTTTCTCATTCTCCTGTATTGCGAGAGCAGGCATTGTTATGATGTAGCCAGCCTTCTTTAAACCAATGAAAATTTTCTCCATAGGTATTTGAAGGTTTAAAACTTTTTGGATCAGTGGCTCTTCTACCTCCAAAGCATTTACCCGACCTCCTCCTTCGTGATTTGGGATTGGGTTATTAACAATATCTGGCTTTGAATCTTTTTGAAGGTTCAGCCTCCCACAAGCAATTAGTTTCCTCACTGCAGTCTTGAACCCTCCAAAATCCTAAATGGAATGCCCTGCTATGTCTATGTGGTATTTACAAGTAAGTTTCAGATTGTACCAAACTGGGTATGGTGGTTCTAATGGGCATACGGGATATGTTGCGATCAGATGGGTATCAACTAATCTTTGGAAAATGTCAGTGTTTGGGAAAGATGGAAGGTTAGGGAATCGATTGTAGTTCTGGTTTGGAAATTTGGTTGGGCTGTGGAGGTATATGTTGGACAAGTTGGTTGATATGGCTGCGTATATATGTTCTAAATTTGAGGCTGGGAGTATGGGATAATGTTTGTAGTAGGTGTGGTTTGATGAAATGGGTAAGGGGGGACAGGGGTTTGGTATGACAGTGTCTGGGGTTGTGGATGTGTTGGTGCATACCTTGAGACAAAGGATTGCTGGCCATGGACGTAATTTACACCTGTCTCTTTCTTTCTAGGTAGGAAACTTTTTCTTGTGTCTTCACTATTCATGGAAAGTTTGCCAACCTTAGCCAAGCTCTCGATCCTTTCTCCAACAGTTATTAACTCAGAGAAATCTTTATATGCTACTCCTGCCATTGCCCCAATATAAGGGGATCCCAAGGTTCCCAAGAAATAAGAACATATTTCTGTTGGGATGAACGGTGGTTGAACTTGGGCAGCTAAGGCTTTCCACTTTTGAGCATATTGCTTAAATGATTTGTCTTTCTTTTTGTGCATGGAACTTAATTGTTCTCAGGTAGGTGCCACATCGAGATTGAATTTGTATTGGCTCATGAACATGTCAGCCAATTCCCTCCAGCTGGTGATTTTTGAATGGTCCAGCTGAATGTACCACTCCAAGGTAGGTCTAGTCAAATTCTCTTAGAAGAAGCTAACAAAAAACCTCTCATCTTTGGACCATATTGTCATTTTTGTACAGTAGCTCTTCAAGTGGAATAAAACATTATTGGTCCCATTGTATTTTGAGAAATCAGGGACTTTGAAGTCTTTGGGGACTATCAGGTCCATAGACGGGCATAGTTGCTCAATATCTAGACCGCCATAGGAGCTAGGACCTTGGATGGCTTTAATTTATTGTATTTTCTTGATCCATTCTTCATTAAACTTGTCTTTTTCAACCTTTGAATGATTATTCCCTAGGGAAGATGATTGTTTTAAGATAGTAACATGAGGATGCTCCCAAACAGGGATGATGTGTTTGTATCCCTTTGTATGAGTATCATCCAAGGCATGATAGCCTTCTCCTATAGGGAGTACCAATGACATCGTGGGTAGTGGTTGTCCATGGAGGTTATTTGGGATTTCCCCTATATCATTTACCCCTGAGTGACACCCACAATGTTGTTTGACATTAGAGGTATAAAGGCAATATTGTTTTGCTCTATCATAGGCATACTCATTCTGCTTCCTCCCCAAGAATCAAATGACTCTTTCATGGCCCTTATCATATCCTCCAATCTAGCTTGGTTGTTGGACAATTCATTCAGTTTTCCCCTTACTGCATCAACCTCATTGCTCAGATTTCTTCCGGTTTCAGAAGTAGTTATGGTTGAAATAGTATTTCCTTTGTCACCATTTTCTCCAGCCATTTTAGTCTGAGCTTTGGTATTGTGAACACGAGTTTGATCGGTATCAATCTTCTTTGGACGCCCAATGGTTGCAAAGTTTACCTATAAAAACAATTTTGGTGAAAAGAAAGAGATAAAAGTATAGCTATTTGTTAGAAATCATCAATCGAACTGAGTCTTGATGTGAGTATCTTTGATGATAACTGTTCCTCAGAACGTCTCGTTCAAAGGCATTTGTTTTATTCTTCCTGATTGTTTGGTCTCATGTTTGCTTCCATTTTCTAAAGATAATCACAACAAGATTTCAGTTCGATCCTCTAACAATTTGCCATAACAAAAATCTTGATTTTTAAAAAAGAATAATAAACAATTTAGGTAATGAAAAGAACTTATATACAAAGAACAATTTATGCAATGAAAATGAATTATATACAAAGAAATGAGTTAAGGAAGAGGTATGCTCCTTTTGTGTCCTATTTAAGGTGAATTTTGAACACTTTCACCAGGTGAGTCTATATTTTCAGGATTCTACGGCCTCTAGAGTTAAGGCTTAGCTCAGAATGTTATCCACAACATCAGGTGAACCGCTAGGTATAGGACATTCACGAAAGAGCCATATTCTAGACGAGATTTTCGTGATAACTAAACAGGATGAACATCCAAAATGGCTATGACTACGCAAAACTCTTACCTATCTCAAGTTGCACTTAAACCCAGGTATAGGGCCCCACTCGTGTGTGATTAATGTGTCAGTGTTATGTGTGAAGAGAGCATACAAACCTGAAATCCTAAAACTACCCATGGCCAATACCTATAAAATCAAAATAAATAGCAAAATATTTACAAAACCAAAAACAGTCGTCTACCCTAAGGTTTTAGCACATAGAGCATATATTTTAACTAAACATAAAAACACAACTTTAGAAAAAGAAATAAAGGAAAAGTATGTACACAAAAAAGAAAAATAAAGTTTTTTTAAAAAAAAGCTATTTTTTTAATTTGCACAATTAATTATAACATGCCTGACTCTCACATAATCCCCAGTGGAGTCGCTATCTGTCCCATCACGATCCCGGTTGCGACAGTATATAGGGCAGAAAATGAGAAGGAAAGAGCTTAACTCACTCATGGAAAATTCTTCACACACCTTCTTTGACTCCAACTTTAATTATCTTTCAAAACACTATTATCCAAACTATTATATTTACTCTATAGTCATGCACACAAAACCTTCTCTTCCAAATGGGAAAATCTCAAAGAATATTGTTATGTTCTAGAAGATGCGCATGTAAAAAGGGTTGTTCCTCCTTTTGTAAGCCCTTACAGTTATCTTCAGGAGACAAAGAAGAAACTTTAAATGGTCTTTCAGAAAACTTATATTTAGTCATCGTTCTAATACTAAAGAATATATTCAGACAACAAAGTTAGAGAAGTGTATACTTTTCATGCTATCAATATAGAGCAATATGTGGATTTGGGCATCAATCCCACTATCATAAAACTATGGCAGAGAGGGGATACGTTAACATCCACTTTAGAGCCATCAAATTTTATGAACTGATCATTGCATTTTAGTTGGCTTCTTATATGGTGCCCAATGAGTTTGTCACCATATGATGACTTGGAATTTATATAATACCTACCTCCATGGGCACCCATGGATAATACTTTTGACAGGTCCCGAATATGGGGGGAAACATTTCCACCTGTAGGTAATGAGGATAGGGACTAAAGTCCTGATTGTTGAATGGGGTGGGGGTGGAGATCACTATCCCCATGCTGACAAGTACATGCTATGCATGAAATTACTTGATTGTCATAATCTATATATATTAAATTTTTAGAAACCCTATTTGTTTTTTTTCCTTGTCATTCTCCTCTCTTTCTCCATCTACTACCATTAACTGTGAACTCATGTTACACAATAAAGCCATATTTTGTGGCAAAAATTGACTAAATAAAAGAAGCATCCACTAAAAGTTGAAAGCCAACAAAAGCTTGGCAAAGATAGATTAAAATATTGCAAACATAACCACAAGGAGTACGAGGTAGAAGTAAAATGGGGGAGGTTCTTGCCTATAAAAAGAGGCCTCCTCCATTAGTTCTATCATCCCATTCCAGAGCGAATAAATATATACATAGTGTCTTCTGAGAGTTTCTTCTATTTTTATAGAGAGATGTGTATTCTCCTAGTATAAGAGATGGTGTAAATGTTCACTCCTTATAATTAGAGAGAGGTGTAATTTTATCTTTCACATAGTAAAAATCTTTCTTGGTCTTGCCAGTGATTTTTCCCTCATCATTAGGGGGCTTTCCATGTAAATATTCTGCGTCACTTACATTTTTTCTCTACTCTATTTTAGTTACATTGTTCTGTTTTCATAACTCTAGTACCCAACAGTGGTATCAGAGCCACTAGTTATAGTCCACGCTATGGGTTACTATTTATGATCATTGTTCATCCGTGTAGTTTGTATATTTTTACAATGTTATTAACGTATATTGGCTTTGTTTCATATACAGTATAAATATATGGTACTATTCACGTATACTATACTATTCATAATGAAAAAGTAAGAACCATTGTAGTAGAGAAACAGATCCCAGTAAACACCATGGTAACAAAATTTGAGATTGAAAAGTTCAATGAAAATGGTTTTTGCCTGTGGAAATTGAAGATGAAGGCAATCTTAAGGAAGGACAATTGCTTACCAGCAATTGAAGGCAGATCTGCCAAAATAACTGATGACAAGTGGAAGGAGATGGATGATAATGTTGTTGCCTATCTACATCTTGCAAAGGCAGATTCAATATTATCAAGTATTGCAGAAAAGAATACAGCAAAGGAGATCTGGGATACTCTTATCAACCTGTACGAGGTCAAGTCACTTCACAATAGAATATTTCTAAAGAAGAGGCTGTATACTCTTCGGATGAGTGAGTCCATATCAGTAACGGACCACATCAACAATTTGAACACCGAATTCTCTCAGCTCACAACATCACATTATAAAATAGAAAAGAATGAACATGCAAAACTTCTACTTCAAAGTCTACCTGACTCATATGATCAACTCATCATCAACATCACAAATAATAATATTGCTGACTATCTATCCTTTGATGATGTCACCAGTGCTATTCTTGAAGAAGAAACCAGGCGTAAGAACAAGGAAGATAGACTGGAAAACCCAAAGCAATCAAAGGAGTTGTTGGTGACAAGAGGAAGATCAATAGAGCATCACTCTAGTAGGAGTTATGGTCAGAGTAGATCATAGTCAAGAAGAAGGAAGAACTTCAAATGCTACCATTGTGACATGAGAAGGCACTTGAAGAAAGATTGTTGGAATAATAAGAAGAATGCAAATAAAGCACCAGAATCATCAACCTCTCAAGGATGTATTGTGAGTAATCCTAAGGATGGAGAAATCCTATGCAGTGGGGCAACAATAGGTTCTAGAGGCAGTAAATGGCTTATTGATGTTTGGATGATGGACTTAGTAGCAACATGGCATATGACTCTACACCGTGCTTTAGAAATTGCTGGTGTTGGTATTGTCAAAATAAAAATGTTTGATGGTTCCATTTGAACAATTCAAGGAGTGCAACATATGAAGGGCTTAAAGAAGAATATATTGTCTATTGGGCAACTAGATGACATCAGATGCAATACCCATACTGAAGGTAGGATCTTAAAAGTTATTAAAGGTACACTTGTGGTGATGAAAGCAGACAAGACTACGGTAAATCTATACCGGTTTCAAGGAGATACGTTGCATGAGGCAGATGCATCGATTGTATCAGCAAGTTAAGAAGAAATGATGATAGTGTGGCATTGCAAACTAGGCCACATGCCAGAATGTGGTTTGAAGGTTCTTGCTGAATGTAATCTTATTCTTGGGATTAAATCGGTGAACTTTCCATTTTGTGAGCACTGTGTTACAAGTAAGCAGCATAGATTGAAATTTGGTAGATCAACTGCTCGGAGTAAGCGCATTCTAGACTTAATTCATTCTGATGTGTGAGAGTCACCAGAAATGTCCCTAAGAGGAGTAAAATATTTTGTATCACTAATTGATAATTACTCTAGGAGACTATGGGTGTAACCAATCAAGAAGAAGTCAGATGTGTTTCCAGTATTCAAAGACTCCAAAGTCAGAGTCGAACTTAAATCCGGGAAGAGGATCAAGTGTTTGAGAACAGACAATGGAGGAGAATATACAGATGGAGATTTTCTAGCATTTGCAAGCATGAGAGAATTCAAAGGCAATTCACAGTTGCACATACATCTCGACAAAATGGTGTAGCAGAGCAGATGAACAGGACTCTCCTAGAAAGAACAAGAGCAATGTTGAGAACCGTAGGTTTAACCAAGTCTTTCTAGGCAGAAGCAGTCAAAACTGCCTGCTACGTGATTAATCGGTCGCTGCCAATGGAGATATGGAATGGCAAGCTAGCAGATTATTCTTCTCTACATGTGTTTAGATGTTTGGCATATGTGATGTACAACTCCCAAGAAAAGTCCAGGAAATGTATATTCTTGGGTTATGCTGACAATATAAAGGGATATCGCTTGTGGGATCCTATTGCCGCAAGGTTATTGTTGCAACCAGGATCGCGACAGGGACGGTGAAAAGGATTATTTTGAAAATTGAAGTCGCCACCAAGTTTATTTGAATTAGAAAAACATGGAACTTCCATTATTTTGAAGAAATGATCTTTTAAACTAGATTATGAGTTCGAAAGTCAGTTATGTATAGGGAAAGGTAGACACTTAATCATATGCACCCCTAGTACACACATCCTTAGACGGTACCTATACTTGATTTGTGCAAATTATTAATAACCCCTTAAAATATTTATTTACATTTTTTTTATTTACAAGAAAATTACAAAAAAAAAAATCTTTCTTTCACAAGAAATTTTAGAGCATCAAATTGTCACAATTAAGATGTCCAAAATACTGAGTCAACAAGCCGTCATGGCTAAATTGACATCTTTATTTGAAATAAAATATTTGATAAATAAATAAATAAATTTAAATTGAAAATGAAAATTTATTATAAATTATAAATATTTATAAGTAAGATAAAAAAGAAATTTATTTTAATATTTTTATATAAAGGTAAAGAAAATACAAAAAGGGAACACATATATTTTAGGAAAATTTTCGGATTGTTAAGCTGTCACAGCTAAAATGCCCAAAATATTGAGTTAACAAGCCGTTACGGCTAAGTTAACATCTTTATCAAAATATTCCCTGAATAAAATGAAAATTAAATAAAATATCTCATATTAAAAATTCATTAGAAAAATATTTACAAGTAAAACAAATAATAATAAGATATATAAAAAAATTATTTACAAATAAAATGAATTATAAAAATTTAATTTTGGCTTGACAGGAATCGGAATCACTTGCTCTTATGTATCCCCTAGTAAAATGGAGAACTCAAAGTCATGTGGTTCTGTAAAAAATATTTATGTTCTAATTAATTTTGATTTTGAAAAGGAGTTTTGAATATCAAGTTGTTGTAGCTAAAATATTCCAAAATATAGAATTAACAAGTCGTCGCGGCTCAATTAACCCTATTTATTTAAATAAATCTAGAACTCCTTATTTATTTTCAATCTTACTAATTTAATTTTTACTTAACCTAATATTACCCATTTTTTCCCTGCACACATGGTCACATATACACATACACTCACACATTCATGCAGACCAACACCCTTACACAATTCACTCCACTTACACTAAAAGGAAAAAGAAATATGAAGGAAAAAGGGTCTAAAAGAAAGAACGAGAGGGGATTTGAGGTGGGGAGTGAGAGAAACAATAAGAGAAATATGAAGAGAGAGAGTCGATCGGAGGGGAAAGAGAGCCGATCGGAGGCTGTTGCGAGAAGGGAGGACCACCGCCGTTGCGCGATAGAAGTAAGCAAGGGTCGCCATGGCAGCCACACAAGACCTCAAAGGGTTGGAATAGAACAAAAATGAAACAAAATGACACTGTGAAAGACAAAAATGAAATTTTGCCCTATTTTCGATTCTTGGGTTACTCATTCAATTGATTCTTGCAATTCTTGACTATCGTAATCAATGTTTCTGATGACATGCCTCCCAGCTCTTTTTTCACTTAATTACCTAGAATTTTGCCCCACTGGCAATTCGTTTGGTCCTTAAGACTGAGTCATCATTGAAAATTGTCCCAGTGTATAATGCTTGAGATAATGCTTATTATTTTGCCTAGGCCACCTTTTTGGGTTTTCGTCCTAGTAGGCCTTTTCTTTTTTGTTACCTTAACTTTTGCTTAGGCCGCTCTTTCGAGTTTTCCACCTAATGGGCTTTTTCTTCATCTTTTCAAGCACAAAACTTTTTTACTGCATTAGCATTGACTGGTCTAGGCAGTTCTTGTCCATCCACATTTTGCAGGATTAATGCTCCTCCTGAAAATGCTTGCTTGACAATGTAAGGAGCCTCAGAGCTTGGAGCCCATTTTCCCCGTACGTCCTGTTGATTAGGGAGAATTTTCGTCAGAACCAAATCTCCTGGATAAAAATCCCTAGGGTGGACTTTCTTGTTGAAAGCTTTAGCCATTCTACTTTGGTACAACTTGCCATGACAAATAGCTGTCAATTTTTTCTCTTCTATCATGTTTAGTTGTTCATGTCGAGCTTTTTCCTATTCAGATTCTTCTAACTTTGCTTCCATTAGAACCCTTAATGGTGGGATTTCCACTTCTATAGGAGATACAGCTTCTATTCCATACACTAATGAGAAAAGAGTTGCCCCTGTGCTTGATCATATGTTGGTATGATATGCGTACAAAGCATATGGCAGCATTTCATGCCAATCTCTGTAGCTCACCACCATTTTGGCAACAATTTTCTTGATATTCTTGTTTGCAGCTTCGACTGCACCATTCATTTGAGGTCTATAAGGAGCTGAATTGTGATGCTTGATTTTGAAAGTCTCAAAGAACTTCTGAATTTCAGCACCATTGAGATTAGGAACATTATCTGTGAGAATTCTTTCTGGAATTCCATACCTACAGATAATGTTTCTTTTGATGAATTTGATGAATACCTTCTGAGTGATATTAGCATATGAGACAGCTTCCACCCATTTAGTGAAATAGTCTATCGTTACCAAGATGAAACGATGACCATTGGATGCTTTGGGATTAACTGAACTAATGACATCCATGCCCCACATTGAGAAAGGCTAAGGAGATACCATGTTATGTAATGGAACCGTAGGAGCATTTACTCGGTCTGCATATACTTGACATTTGTGGACTTCTGAACATAAATGATACAGGCACTTTCCATGGTGGACCAGTAATAACCACTCCTCAAGATTTTACGTGCCATTATATACCTATTAGCATAGGTTCCAATAATCTCTTCATGTATTTCAGTCATAATTGTACGAGCTTCATGAGCATCTATACGCCTTAGAGGGTACCATCATAATTTCTCTTATAGAGGACTTCACCATTCAAGAAAAATGCCATAGCCAATCGATGAATTGTCTTTTTATTCACTTCATTTACTTCGGCTGGGTGTTCTCCTTTTTGAATATACTGCTTGATGTCATGATACCAGGGTTGGCCATTCGGCTTAATCTCCATATTGTCACAGTAAACTGGTTCTCTTTGCACTTCTATGTGGATAGGTTGGACATTGGCGTAGATTTCCAGATAAGTCATTGCAGCCAAAGTAGCCAAAGCATCTGTAAATTGGTTCTTGTCTTGAGTTAAGTGGGAAAATGACACTTCATCAAACTGCTCAATTAGTTGGGACAAGTATCTGTGATAAGCATCAACTTTCGATCTTTGGTTTGCCATTGCCCATTAACTTGGTAAATTATGAGTGTAGAGTCTCCAAAGACTTTTAATTCTTTGACTCTTAAGTCAATTGCAACTTGCAAGCCATTAGCGCATGCTTCATATTCTGCAATATTGTTGGTGCATTCAAAATCTAATTTGATGGAAATTGGGTGTTGCTTCTCAGCTGGTGACACTACCACAGCTCCTATCCCACACCCATTCATGTTGGCAGCTCCATCAAAATACATCTTCCACACACTTTCCTGTTCTTACTCTTTTCCTTCTACTGCCATTACTTCACCATTAGGGAATTCTGATGTGGTTGGTTGACCATCCTCTAGAGGGTTTTCAGCTAGATGATCAGCAATTGCACTTCCCTTAAGAGATTTTTGGGTCACATACTTGATATCAAATTCAAACAGTATCACTTGCCACTTCGACATTCTTAATGACACATGGGGACTATCAAATATGTATTTCAACGGATCCATTTGAGAGATCAACCAAGTGGTATAGTATAACATATACTGCCTCAGCCTTTTGGAAGTCCATACCAATGCACAACAGGTCTACTCAATTGCCAGGTAGCGAGATTCACAGTCATTAAACTTCTTGCTCAGATAATAAATTGCTTGCTCTTTCCTCCTCAACTCGTCATACTATCCTAACATTGCTCCCATTGATGTTGGCAGCACTGTAAGGTACAATATTAAAGGACGACCTAATGTAGGTGGGGTCAAAACTGGAGGTTCCATTAAACAAGCCTTTATTTTGTCAAAGGCTTCTTGACATTCCTCATTCCATTCTCCAGGTTGATGTTTTCGTAACAGTTTGAATATAGGCTCACAAGTGCTAGTTAAATTAGCGATGAATCTGGCAATGTAATTGAGCCTCCCAAGAAAATTCCTCACTTCTTTTTCGATTTTGGGAGCTGGCATCGTTTGTACCGCTTTCACCTTGTCAAGATCCACCCTTATTCCTTCTTTGCTGATAATAAAACCAAGTAACCTCGCTGTAAAAGCTCCAAAGATGCATTTATTCGGGTTTAGCCGTAATTTATACTTTCTAAGCCTTTCAAACAGCTTTCCTAGGATTGCCACATGTCTTTCTCCCTCTTTAGACTTAGCGACCATGTCATCTACATATACTTCAATCTCCTTATGCATCATATCATGGAAAAGTATGACCATTGTACACTGGTAGGTAGCACCGGCATTCTTCAATCCAAATGGCATGGCTGTATAGCAAAATGTTCCCCATAGATTTTGCCCTTATCATTAACATCCATGAGAATTTGATTATATCTTGAGTAGCTATCCATAAAGGAAAATCGGTGATTCTTTGCAGTATTATCAACAAGGACATCAATGTGATGGAGAGGAAAATCATCTTTCGGGCTGGCTTTGTTTAAATCCTGATAATCCACACATATTCTGATTTTTCCATCCTTTTTAGGCACGGGCACAATATTAGCCACCCAATCGGTGTATCTTGATACCTCTAGAAATCCAGCCTCTAACTGCTTAGACACCTCCTCTTTTATTTTCAATGACACCTCAGGCCGCATTCTTCTCAACTTTTGCTTTTTCAGCTCAACTCCTGGATTTAGAGGGATCTTATGTGAAGCTATTTCCGGATCCAATCCTGGCATATCATGGTAAGACCATGCAAAGACATCTATGTAATCTTTGAACATTGCAATCATTTCTAAGCGTTCTGGGTTTTCTACTATTTCAGCTCTTTCTTCTCTTCTTCGGTACCCATGTTAATCAACTCAATCACCTCATTGTTTGGGCCAATCTCTTTTTCAGAATATTCCAATAGGTCTGAGAATTGCCTGAAAATTTCTTCATCCTCATCAGATTCATGATTTTAACAATCAAGTGCGCCAAAAGAATCAATTAACAAGCTTCAGGATCTCTTTCCCGTGGAAAAATTTTTAAATCCCCAGAAAACAATTGTGTTGGGTTAGAAAACCAAAACAAATAGTAGAAAAATGGGAATGAAAGAATATAAATTAACAAACTAAGACTGGTAGACAAAAGGAACAAAAGAAAAAAGAAAGAAATAAAAGGAAATAAAAATAAGGCAAATGGAAGTCATAAAGAAAAATTATTGAAAGATCATGCAAATTCATTATAATATCTTTGAATAGCATAAACAAAAACAAAAACAATCCTTATCAATACAATCAAACAATTACTTTAAAGCAATAACATCAATAACTAGTTCAAATATCCAGTTCATTAGCATCTCATCATTGTTGGCAGCGTGAGTATTGTTGTATTCTCTAGACTCCTCAACATCCACCATATTGATCGTTTGACAATAGCTGGGGAAGCAACCTTTTTCAGCTAAGATCACTTTAGCTGGGTAAGAATATGTCTCTTTTAAGTGAGGGATCTGCTTTATTTTCTTTTTCTGCTCAAGAGCCATGGTTTTCATCTTCTCTTCTAATGATGCCTCATATCCTAAACCAAATCAGTTAGGCTTCCCTAAGATAGGTAGAGGCATTTTGATACCCTACAACTGTGGTCCCAGTCCTTTGCCGTGCAGATAACCATTCTTAGTCATGATGTAAGCCACTACCTGACTGGCATCTAGCCTTGAGAACTCATTTTGTTCTTGTTTCAGCTCTACAACCTCCAGGTTATGCCATAAACTATTTTCCACTAACTCCACATTTTCAACATAAGGCAATGTAATATGTTTAGATACAATGATCTCTTTCTCCCCATGGATTGTAATCACTAAGCCGTTCTCAATGTATTTAACCTTTTGATACAACGTTGATGGAACAACACCAACATTGTTAATCCAAGGTCTTTCTAGCAGCATATTGTAATCTGACTTACTCTCCATTACTTGGAATAACACCTCAAATCTACTTGGGCCAATTTCCAATGGTAACACCATTTCCCCAAGGATGCTTTTCTTTGCCTTATCAAAAGCTTTCACAATCATTACTTGTGGCAATATATCATCCTTGCTCATTGACAAGTAGCTTAAGGTCGACACTGGCAAGACATTTAACCCTGGCCCTCCATCTATGAGAACTTTAGGCACTATGTGGTCTCTGCATTTGAGGGTGATGTACAGTGCTTGTGGGTTAGTCTGTGATACAATTTCTTCATATGAAAATATGATCATGTTGACACGCTTGACCAAATCCACCATGTTCACCATATTTTCTAATGAGACATTAGGTTTCACATAGGCATCCTTCAAGACCTTTAGCATTGCTTTTTGATAAGATTCAGATGATAAGATAAGTGACAACAGGTATATTCTAGCAGGAGTCTTCTTTAATTGCTCTAGTATATCATATTCACTTTGTTTCATGATTTTTAAGAAGTCTTCTTCATCTTCTTCTTCTCCTTTTCTCTCTAAATCAGAACTTTTTTCAATATTCCCTTCATCAACAAACTTCGCTTTTTTCAAACTCTCTGGGACCACAATACGTCCCACTCTCGTTATACTGGTTACCACTCCACCTACTTGGGCATTTGAGGTTTCTCTTATTTCTCCTTTTGTCTCCACTGTTATCTCATAATTCCAAGGTACGTCATGTGTATCCTCATAATCAAAGGGTGCTGGTTTCTTCACGGTGATCACTACCTTTTCTGGTTTCAGAGCTTCATTAAGTGGAGGTACCAAAGCACAAAACATTCTACCATATTCACCTTTTCAGGGAAACTCGACCTCTTTTTGCCTAAATTACATCTAAGTTGAGTAGTTCCTATACACAAACCTTGAAATCCCAGCCATTTTCAATGTCGTGTCCAAGACCTCCAGAGTGGTATTCACGGCTGGATTTCATGTCAATTTTCTCATTTTCCTTTATCATGGATGCAAGTACTGTGATATTGTAACTAGCTTCCTTCAAGCCATTGAACACTTTCTCCATTGGTGTTTGGAGATTCAAGACTTTCTTAGTCAAAGGCTCTTCTACCTCCACGTATTTACACAATTTCTTCCTTCATGATTCGGGGTTGGATTATTGATAATATCAAGCTTTGATTCTTCCTTTCTTCCTAGAGGTCCAATCTCCCACAAGCAATTAGTTTTCTTACTGTCATCTTAAAACCTTCACAATCCTCAATTGAACATCCCGTGACATCCATGTGATATTTTCAAGTTAAGTTTGGATTGTACCATGAAGGGAATGGTGGTTCTAAAGGGCGTACAGGACACAGTGATATCAGATGCGCCTCAAATAGTCTTTGAAAAAGGTCAGGATTAGAAATGGACAATTTTGGAAAAGGTGGAAGGTTTGGGAATCGATTGCAATTTTGGTTTTGGAAGTTTGGTCATGGTGGCGTAGTGTTTAGGTAGTTTTGGGGATGTGTGGTCGGGTTATAGGTATAGGTTGGGCGAGTTGGTGGATAGGGCCGTATGTGTACATTATTGACTTGCGGCTGAGGGTATGTGGTGGTATTTGTGGCTTGGTGAAGTGGGTAAGGAGGGATATGGGTTTGGTATCTTGGGCATGTTGAGGTGTATTTTGGAATGATGGATTGCTGACCCTACAAATAGTTTATTTTTGCCTCTTTTTTACTAGGTGGGAATGCTCTTTTAGTGTCCTCATTGCTCACAGGAAGCCTTCTAGCCTTAGCCAAGCTCTCAATCCTTTCTCCAGTAGTTATCAACTCAGAGGAATCCTTGTATGCTGTTCCTGCCATTGCCCCGATGTAAGGAGATCCCAAGGTCTTTAAAAAGTATGAACACATTTCAGATGGGATAAGTGGCAGTTATACTTGAGCACCTAAAGCTCTCCACCTTTGTGCGTATTTTTTGAACGGTTCATCTTTCTTTTTCTGCATTGACCTTAGCTGCTCCTAAGTAGGCGCTATTTCAAGATTGAATTTGTATTAGCTCATGAACAGGTTAGCCAATTCTCTCTAGGTGATGATTTTCGAATGATCCAGCTAAATATACCATTTGAAGTCAGGTTCGGTCAAGCTTTCATGGAAAAAGCTAATTAGAAACCTCTCATCCTTGGACCATATTACCATTTTATTCCAGTAACTCTTCAAGTGGAACAAAAGGGTTACCAGTCCCATCGTACTTCAAGAAATCAAGGACCTTGAAATCTTTAGGAACTATCAGGTCTACAAGAGGGCACAGTTGCTCAATCTCCATGTAGCCATAGGAGCTAGGACCTTGGATAGCCTTAATTTGTTCCTATATTTTTTTCATCCGCTCTTCTTTGAACTTGTCTTTTTCTGCCTCTGAATGATTATTCTATAAAGAAGATGATTGTTTTTGGATAGTAACACGAGGATGCTCCCAAATAGGGGTAGCATGCTTGTATCCCTTTGCATATGCATCATCCAAGGCATGATAGTCTTCTCTGACAGGGATTACCAATGGCATCGTGGATGGTGGCTGTCCATGGAGATTATTTGGGATTTCCTCCATGTCATTCACCCCCTGGATGACACCCATGGTCTCGTTTGACATCACATGTATACTAGTAACATTAATTTGCTCTATCACAGGCATACTCATTTTGTTTCCTCCTAATAAGTCAAATGACTCTTTCATGGCTCTTATTATATCTTCCAATCTTGATTGGTTATTTGACATTTCATTCAGTTTTCCTCTTATTGCATCAACTTCCATACTTAGATTTCTTCCCGGTTCAGAGGTAGTTGTAGATAGGGTAGTCTTTCCTAGTTCAGTATTGCCTTCGGCCATCCTGGTTTGAGCTTTGGTGTTATAAATGCGAGTTTGATCGGTATTTGTCTTCTTGGGGTGCCCAAAGGTGATAAAGTTTTGCCTATGATTAAGAATTTTATTAAAAAGAAAGGAAAAGAACATTGCTATTTGTTAGAAATCTTCAATCGTGCTTAGTCTTGATGTGAGTATCTTTGATGATAACTGTTCCTCAGAACATCTCGTTTAAAGGTCCAAAGTCATGGGTATTATCATGAGACCAGCATAACATAAGGAAACAACCATTCATTCATTCATTGTGCATTACAATCATCATTCTTGTACAACATTCAAAAAGAAAATACATCATAAAGCCAATGCATCACTCCTTGCCCAAAAGCAAATGTTCTTATGCTTTTTCAACGTCTTCCAGCAATTATTCGCTTTATCCTTATAATCAAATCTTTGCAGTAATCGAAAGAGTTGCGAATCTCATCTGGGGTGAAAGGAATGATTTCTTAATCAGCCATTTCTAGGTATCTTGGAACATTTTCTATCACCGCATTAGCCAACCCTGCCAAGTTTGAAAAATGAATCTTTAACTTATAAATGATATGATCTTGATTTTGCACTTCAAAGTTTAAATCTGCAACTTTCCTCCTTTCTTCTCCTAAGACAGCTTGTTAGTTCATGATTCATATGCTGTTTTAGTTCCTCAGTCTCTCTCTAATATTCCTTATTCATTTCTTCCATTTCTTGCCTTAGTGCAGTTTCTTCAATAGCTTTGGCATCTTGGAGCAGCTTTTTTAGTCGTCAATTTTTAGCCAATGCCTCATCACGCTCTTGCCCTCAAAGCTTTAGCTCTTGATTGGCACCTTTGAGACATTCTTTGGTCTTCATCATATGTTCATGCTCCATTTTTAACTTCTTATTAGTCACTTCTAGAACATGATCCTTTTCAATGCTTTCTCATTTCGGAGTTACATAATTATGGTGGGCACTTTTCAATTCATCCTCGACTTGCATCTTTTCTAGCTTAACTTTGTCCAATCCTTCTTTTATCTATTTGATCTCTCCATTGTCTTTGAGATGTGAGGTTGATGCCATATTAGAAGTAACTATTAAGACTCTAAATGGCAACTTAACCTCTTGAGCTCTATTTTTCACCCATTGGTGGTAGCTTTCTTTCATTGCACAGCTCCTAATTCTTTTCCTTTTTCTGACAACATTGTTCCAAGCAGATCGGACTTTTCGTAGCAGGCCAATGTCATTAGAATCTAGGTAGTAAATGATGAAATGAGTTGTTGCATCTTCAGAAGGTGGTTCCATTATGGGGTAACCAAGTTGGTGTAACACCAATGCTGGATTGTAATTTATAACCTTCAGGTACCCATAAGAGGTACATTGGGAAAGCTTTCACACTGATAAATCATTGTCTATCCATCCTCCCACCAAAGGTACCACCGGATCACCTTTTCATTTAATTTTGCAAATTTTTCAACCCATTCTCGCTCACTTTTCTTCTTAATATGATGTATTTTTAGATCATCAACGGGACAAGATGCCTTGTAATTTCTTTGGAACATGTGTGCACTAATCCACACGTATAACATAGGCAAACAACACAAAATTCTCTTGCCATGCCTCTCATAGCAAAAATTCAGGGAACAGTATACATCTGCAAGGAGGGCTGGAATAGGATTATGATTGTGAAATTTTCGAGCAAGGAATATATCAATTGCTGCAAGATCTACAAAACCATCAATATTTGGAAACAAGATGGTGCCATAAATAGTGAGGGTCAGCACATCTGAAAAAGTGTCCCAATCTTCAGCTTGAGCTAGGTGGTGCATATGTTCTTCCAAGTAATCTCTTGTGAATCCCTTGGTCCCGCTTCTAAATTTTTGTGCCTCATGCAAATCTCTTACATTTACCTTTAGGACATTTGCTATAGTGTGCAAAGAAGCATAATGTCCTTGATAGTTATAAGGTTTTTCTCCTTCTAGTGGTAACCCCAGGATTCCTCAAATTCTTCTAGAGTTAGTGCCAATTAGAAATCTTGAAAGGTGAAACATCAGAGTGGAGGATCATAATATTGTGCCACTGTTGTGATTGCCTCTACTTATTCTTCCACTTCTAACAGGCTCAAAATTTTTCCATATTTTCTGGTAAGAGAAAGACGTTGTGGTACTTTTAACAGCTGACTCAAAGATCTTAAGCTTTCTATGTCAAGTTTCTTGGCTTTAAGATGTAAAGTCTTTTTCAATTTCTCTTCTTCATGATTTTTTAGTCTCATGTTTGTTTCCATTTTTCTAAAAATACTCAGAACAAGACTAAGATATGATTTAACAAAACTGCTGAAACAAAGAGGGAAAAAGTGATTTTTTGATTTTTTTTAAAGGAAAAGGAAGAAGAAACACTTAGGATATGTTAAATAATTTATATACAAGGAAAATGAGCTAAGGAAGAGGTATGCTCCCTTTGTGTCCTATTTTTCAGGTGGACTGCTGAGGGCTCTATGGTCTCCTAGGCTTTCTACTTCATGAAGACTTTCACCAGGTGGCTCTATGATTTAAGGATTCTAATGGTCTCAAGAACCAAGAGCTCATTTCGAAAAATTATCTACAACAGCAGGTAAACCGCTAGGTGTAGGACATTCACGAAAGAGTCACACTCTGGACGAGGTTTTCACAATAACCAAATAGGACGTACATCCAATATGACTATTGTTATTCAACCTCTTACCTATCTCAAGTTGAATTTAGACTCGGGTATAGGGCCCCACTCGTGTGTGATTAATGTGTGAGTGCTGTGTGTGAAGGGAGTATACAAACCTGAAATTCTAAACTACCTATGCCCAAAACCTGCAAAAATAGACAATACAAAATAAAAGTCACCTATCCTAGGGTTGTTATAAATAAATAAATTGTGCAAACAAAATGATGAAAAAATTCTAACAAAAAGAAAAAAATAGAAAACCAAAAAATAAAGGAAAATAAAATAAAAGAAAAGTGACAAACCTGAGATCTTTAAACTACTCATGACCAATATTTACAAAATAGTCAAAATAAAAAGTTGTCTATCCTGGGGTTATCATAAAAAAAATTGTTGTACAAATAAAATGACAATATATTTCATAAAAAGAGCAACAAACAAATTTTAAAAAATGGGTTATAATAATATGAACAATCAATTATGTCAGGCTTGACTCACCAGCTCCCCAATAGAGTTGCCATCTGTCGCAACCAGGTTCGCGACGGGGACGGCGAAAAGGATTGTTTTGAAAATTGGAGTCGCCACCAAGTTTATTTGAATTGGGAAAACATGGAAAAATTCATTATTTTAAAGAAATGATCTATGAAACCAGATTATGAGTTCGGAAGTCGGTTGTGCATAGGGAAGGGTAGGCACTTAATCCTACGCACCCTTAGTACATCCATCCCTAGATGGTACCTATAATTGATTTGTGCAAATTATTAATAACCCCTTAAAATATTTATTTACATTTTTTATTTACAAGAAAATTACAAAAAAAAAAAAATCTTTCTTTCACAAGAAATTTTGGAGCATCAAATTGTCACAATTCAGATGTCTAAAATACTGAATTAGCCGTTATGGCTAAATTGACATCTTCATTTGAAATAAAATATTTGATAAATAAATAAACAAATTTAAATTGAAAATGAAAATTTATTATAAATTATAAATATTTACAAATAAGATAAAAAGAAATTTATTTTAATATTTTTTATATAAAGGTAAAGAAAATACAAAAATGGAACAAATATATTTTAGGAAAATTTTCGGATCGTTAAGCTGTCACAGCTAAAATGCCCAAAATATTGAGTTAACAAGCCGTTACGGCTAAATTAACATCTTTATAAAAATATTCCCTAAATAAAATGAAAATTAAATAAAATATCTCATAGTAAAAATTCATTAGAAAAATATTTACAAGTAAAATAAATAATAATAAGATATATAAAAAATTTATTTACAAATAAAATGAATTATTAAAATTTAATTTTGGCTTAACAGGGATCGGAATCACTTGCTCCCATGTACCCTCTGATGCAATGAGGAACTCAAAGTCATGTAGTTCTATAAAAAAATATTTATGTTTCGATTAATTTTAATTTTGAAAAGGAGTTTGAATATTAAGCTGTCGCAGCTAAAATATTCCAAAATATAGAATTAGCAAGCCGTCACAGCTGAGTTAATCCTATTTATTTAAATAAATCTAGAACTCCTTATTTATTTTCAATCTCACTAATTTAATTTTACTTAACCTAATACTACCCATTTTTTTCCCACATGGATGCTCACATCTGCACATACACTCACATGCTCACCCACTCACGCGGACCAACACCCTTACACAATTCACTCTACTCACATTAAAAGGAAAAAGAAATATGAAGGAAATAAGGTCTGAGAGAAAGAACAAGAGGGGGTTTGAGATGGGGAGTGAGAGAAAGAATAAAAGATATATGAAGAGAGAGAAAGAGCGAGAGAGGGTTTGAGATGGGGAGTAAAAAAAAGAATAAGAGAAATATGAAGAGAGAGAAAGAGTCAATCGGAGGCTGCCCAGAGAAGGAGGACTGTCGCTGTTGCACGATAGAAGCAAGCAAGGGTCACCGCGGCGGCCACATAAAGGCCGTGGTGGTGAACAGAGTAGACATGGTTCGGCCAGTGGCAGAGGTCGAAGGTGGAGCTTTGCGAACCGAGGGCTATGGCGAGGTGCTGGAAGGAGGCCACGATGGTTTCTAGTGGCGGAGCTTGCTTAGGGAGGGGAGGCATGTTTGCGGATTTGATGGAAAAGGGCCGCGGTTATGTGGTATGGCGGTTCGGGTGGCGCACGGATGAGGAAGAGCAGAGAAAGCGGGAAGCCGATCTGGGGGAAGAACGCCAGTGACACCAGCAGCGATGGTACAATGGCAGCCGTGACCTCCCCCTCTTTTTTTCGCTTATACTTTTTTGCCTTTTTGGAAAGAATCTCTCTGATACATGGTTTTTTTGGAATTTCAGGTACGAATTAACATGAAGATGATGATGGAAAGTGCAGCGGTGGTCGAGCTCACCGACGACCGTGATAGAGGCAAAAAGGGTACTGTGGGCTCCCCTTGCTTTTCTGCTTCCCTTTTCCCTTTTTCTTTTATGAGAAATTGTTTATTTTGAACTGGGACCTTTGTAAGTTGAACTAGACTGTTGTTGTGTATGGACTCTGGCTATGAATGGATCCTATGTTTGGCTGAGATTGGTTGTTGTGACTGGTGTTTACTGGGTTTATTATTTGATTTTTGGTTGCAAATGGGTATGGGTTTTGCTTCACATTGGAAAAATAGACACTTGAAAATAATCAAATGATTTTAAAAAAATGGTTTACCTGTGATTCTTCCTGATTCTTTTTCGTGTGTATTGCAAAGAGCTTTTTGATGAAAAATGGTGATGAGAATTTTTTAGAGTTAGAAGCTGATGAAAGATGGTGATGAATTTTTTAGAGTTCAAAGTTGATGGAAGAGTCTCCCCAATCTATGAATTTTCGTTCCTATTTATACCCCATCATGAACCAATTTGTCAGATGTGGTAGCAACCATTTTTTATCTAATTGTGATTTTTTCAAAAAGATTACCGATGTTATGGGCTTTAATATTGATTATCCACTCTTTCTAGAATTTTGTTTTCTACTCAGCTCATCTTTTCTGACTTTTTTTCGATGCATGTTCCTGCCTTTCACGCTTCCCTATGCTCATTTTTTTTGGTTCTTGTTCGGTGCACACTTCCTCTTCTTGTTTGAAGAGAATGAAAAAATTGAAAATGGAGAACAGGAGCACCGAAAATCAACCTGTAACCATCATTCATCATTTTTTTTAAATAAAAGCAAAACGGATGCACTCCTTTTCTCTTTTATTATTCTTAACAAAAAGAATGGTCAAAAGCAAAAGTTTATATATAGATGACACGCACCAATCTGTTTTTTTTTTTGTTTTCAGACTCAAAAATCGAAAAAAGAAACAATAAAATGGACTTCTAATTTTTTTTTTTGGGGTACAACAAAGAACAAACAATAAAAACATCAGATGAAATGGGCTTAACTGGAAAAACAACGACAAAAAAAAGGACTAGGCTGAAGGATTTTTTTTTTTGGTCGGACAAAATTGGGTGTTCACAATTATTGTCAGCAAGGAAGTTATATTTGCAAAAAATGAACTGCAAAATAAAGAAAGAAATGACGGCACTAGCAAGAAGACAACTATTATTCAAATAGATGAAAAATTTGGAGAAAAAGATTTTGAAGCAGAACTAGAGCATGATGGACAAGTACCAGATGAGGCCAATGATACAGAAGTTAGTCAATCAACATACTAGACAACGCCACCATCATGGCATTCAAACTATGTTATGGCAACCCATGATGTATTCTGTCTTCTAACAGAAGAAGGAGGGCCATCAATGTTTCAGGAGGCTTTGAGTAGTCCAGATGCTTCTATATGGATGGCAGCAATGCAGGAAGATATGGAGACCTTGTATAGAAACATGACATGGGAACTTGTTACACTTCCAAAAGGTCAAAAAGCCATTGGAAACAAATGGGTATATAAGATCAAACGAGATGGGCAGTGATTGAGTGGAACGATATCGTTCAAGACTGGTGGTAAAAGGATTTACTCAAAACGAAGGTATTGATTTCAATGAGATATTTTCTTCAGTTGTCAGACTTACTACTATCAGAGTTATGTTGGCCACGTATGCTGCATTTGATTTACATCTTGAGCAATTAGATGTGAAAACTGCTTTTCTTTATAGAGAACTTGAAGTGGAGATTTATATGCTCCAACCAGAAGGCTTTAAGGAAAAAGGAAAAGAAAACTTGGTTTGCAGGTTAACCAAATCTCTATATGGTCCAAAGCAGGCACCAAGGTGTTGGTACAAGAGATTTGATTCCTTCATAATTCAGCTTGGATACAATAAACTGAGTTCAGACCATTGTACATACTACAAGAGGTTTGGTGATAATAATTTCATCATTCTGCTGTTGTATATGGATGATATGTTGGTGGTAGGCTCCAACAAAGATCGAATCCAAGAATTGAAGGCATAGTTAGCTTGGGAGTTTGATATGAAGGACTTGGGACCTGCAAGAAAGATTTTTGGGATGCAAGTTCAGCAAGACGGAAAGCATAGGAAGATCTGGCTATCTCAGAAAAACTATTTGATGAAAATCTTGCGGCACTTCAACATGCAAGATTGTAAGCCAGTTTCAACCCCACATATTATCCTCAAGTATGTGTCCTACCAGTGAAGTAGAAAGGATGGAGATGTCTTGAGCACCGTATGCATTAGTAGTGGGAAGCCTTATATATGCCATGATTTGTACCAGGCCAGATATTACTTAAGCAGTTGCAGTGGTCAGTCAGTTTATGGTAGATCCAGGAAAAGAACATTGGATTCATATTAAGAGGATCCTGAGATACATTAAAGGAACCCTGGGTGCTGCATTATGTTATAGAGGATCAGAATTCATTGCCAGAGGATATGTTGATTCAGATTTTGCATGTGATCTTGATAAGAGAAAATCTACTACAGGCTATTTATTCACACTTACAGGCGGAGTTATGAGTTGGTTATCCAAGTTACAGAATATTGTGGCTCTATCTACTACAAAAGCTGAATATATGGCAATCACACAAGCTTGTAAGGAAGCTATTTGGATTCAAAGGTTAACAGAGGAACTCAGGCACAAACAGTCAAAGATTATTATTTTTTGATAGTCAGAGTGTTTTGCACATTGCAAGAAATCCAGCCTTTCATTCCAGGACGAAGCACATAAGAGTCCAATTTCACTTTGTTCAAAAAGTGGTAGAAGAAGGGAATGTGGCTATGCAAACAATTCACACAAAAGATAACCTAGCAGATGTTATGACAAAGCCGATCAACACTGACAAGTTTAAATGGTGTAGATCATCCTATGGCCTATCAGAAACGTAAGCAACATGGAATTGGCAAGATGAGAAAAGATTTTGAAAGCTCACCAAACGTGACTTTAAGTGGGAGATTATGAACTTGTGTTACACGATAAAGCCACTTTTTGTGGCAAAAATTGATTAAATAAACGAAGCATCCACTGAAAGTTGAAAGCCAGCAAAAGCTTCGCAAAGATAGTTTAAAATATTGCAAAACACAAGCACGAGGAGCACAAGGCAGAAGGAAAATGGGGGAGGTTTCTATCATACCACTCCAAAGTGAGTAAATATATACATAGTGTCTTCTGAGAGTTTCTCCTATTTTTATAGAGAAGGGTGTATTCTCCTAGTATAAGAGATGATGTTATTGTTCTTTCCTTATAATGAGAGAGGTGTAATTTTATCTTTCACATAATGAAAATCTTTCTCGGTCTTGCCTATGATTTTTCCCTCATCATTAGGGGGCTTTCCACGCAAATATTTTGTGTTACTTCCATTTTTTTCTCCACTCTATTTTAATTGTGTTGTTCTGTTATCATAACTCTGGTACCCAATATCAATATCACTAGAAAAAGACTAAACTTGCAAAGGATGCCAATATTGTCGACTGTAACTGAAAAAACATTTTAAGTTCCAATCCAATTGCACACAACCACAGTGACCGGTTATCTTCATCGCAAATTCGCACCTAGCCACGGTGGGTTTGAGTCTTTTGGGTTTTCAATTGTTCTATTTAACTATTATTGGTATGGAAATTATGTGATAAAGTGAGACATGACTATTATTCACATTCGTGCGTATAGATTTTCGTAACTATAATTCTGTTTATTTCCTTTAGCAGCCATGTATATGTTAAACTATAGGAAAAATAGCCTACATGAAAATTGAAATCCTGTTTCTCTTAATTTTTATATAAAAATTTAATTCTTTTTCGATGTCAAAGAAAAGGGTTGACCGTAATTTTGTGATTCAAAGCTATGTTGTTATTCATACTAGCCATAGAGCCTGTAATTGTTGTATTCCATTTTTGAGACTTTAAGTTGATATACACACACACACATATTATTTGTTAGGCTGTGAAAAACTTTAATTTGGTTGATGAATTTGTTAGGCTCAGAGAATGATTCACAGTGTAATTAAATGATGCCTAATGTATGGCAATGAGTACCAAAATAAATCCGATAGAATTAAATCTATCAATCGGCGCAGCGCAACGAAAAATAAATATCAAGATGAATAGTAATTCAACGTGGGGCCCGCTGATTACTATTCATGGTGGGGCCCACTTGTCACTATTCATGCGGACAATATTTCAAGATGGAGCAGTATCCATTTATTCTCATAAATAGTAATTTTGGTGTTACTATTCACAGCGGTGGGACCCACGTCACTATTCACACCACCAAAATAGATCAAGAAACATGCACACTGAATTTTTAAACCAAAACATTCCCAATTGTTCAAGGAATCTTTTTAACCAAAACATTTCTTTTCCAGCTTTTGTCATAGCAACATATTCTGCCTCAGTAGTGGACAAGGCAACACACTTTTGTAATTTTGACTGCCAAGACACAGCTCCATCTGCAAAAGTAAATACGAATCCGCAAGTAGATTTTCTACTGTCCAGATTACTTGCCATATCAGCATCTGCATAGCCTTCCAAAACTGGTTCTAGTCCTCCAAAACCCAAGCACATTTTCGAACTTCCCTTCAGATATCTCAAGATCTACTTCACAGCTTCCCAATGGTCTCTACCTGGATTGGAAAGAAACCTGCTAACAACTCCTAACCACATGAGCGATATCTGGCCGAGTACAAACCATGGCATACATCAATCATAGCTTTTTTCTTGTGACAACCAAAGCTTTCTAGCCATCCGGTCTCGCAAAATCTGCATACCCAGAATTTGCTTTGCAGGGCCTAGGTCTTTCATATCAAAGGACTTTGATAGCTCCTTTTTCAAATCACCAATCATTTTCGCATCTTGTCCTACTATCAGCATATCATCTACATACAACAGAAAAATGATAAACTTATCATTTGGAAATGTTTTGACAAATACACAGTGATCTGCATCTGTCCTAGTATATCCATGACCCACCATGAATGAGTCAAACTTCTTGTACCATTGTCTAGGAGCCTGTTTCAATCCATACAGACTCTTCTTCAATCTGCAAACCATGTTCTCCTTTCCAGTCTCCTTAAATCCTTCTGGTTGATCCATGTTGATCTCTTCCTCTAAATCACCATGGAGAAATGCAGTCTTCACATCTAACTGCTTAAGCTCCAAATCCAAGCTAGTCGTCAATCCGAGAATAACTCGAATAGAACTCATTTTGACAACTGGAGAGAAAATCTCATCAAAATCTATCCATCGCTTTTGATCAAAGCCTTTTACAACCAAGCGAGCCTTATACTTCACTAGCTTGTTGCCATTTTTCTTCAGCTTGAACACCCATGTATTCTTCAAGGCTTTCTTGCCTTCAGGGAGTTTTACCAACTCATAAGTATCATTCTTCTGCAAGGAATCCATCTCTTCTTGCATGGCTTTGATCCATTGAACTTTATCCTTATGAGTCTGAACTTTTTCAAAATTCTCTGGTTCCCTCTCATCAGTAAGAAGGACATACTCAGCACAGGATACTTCTTTGGATAGATATGTCGTGCTACCTGTTAGATCTTCTAAGCTGTGGTGTATGAGCTTGCTCCCCCTGCTCAACACCTCCTCCATCTCCAACATCATCAATTACTGGTTCATCATCAACCCCATGGTCTTGAAACTCTCCCTCTTTTGTGGCATTTTCTTTAGGAAGAGAGACTGGTGTAAAATCAACCTTATCACCAGATTTAACAGTTTTCTCTGGAATAGCAGAATCTGACATAGTTTCTTGCTCATGAAACACTATGTCTCTGCTTCTTATAATCCTTTTCATTTTTGGATCCCATAACTTATAGCCAAATTCCTCATCTCCATAGCCCATGAATATGCAAGGAATGGCTCTATCATCAAGCTTCTGTCTCTGCTCCTTACTTACGTAAACAAAGGCTTTGCATCCAAATACCTTCAAATAAGAGTAGCTAACATCATGTCCAGACCATACTCTCTCAGGAATGTCAAAGCCCAAAGGAACAGATGGAATCATTGTCGGAGTATACGGTTTGAACAACTTCACCCCAAAATGACTTAGGCAGCTTAGCCATTCTCAACATACATCTGACTTTTTCCATAATAGTTCTGTTGATTCTTTCGGCTACACCATTATGTTGTGGGGTGCCAGGAACCATCTACTCATGCCTGATGCCATGTTCACAGCAATAGTTCTTGAATTCATGGGAAGTGTGCTCTCCCCTATTGTCACTGCGAAGACACTTCAAAGGTTTCCTAGTTTCTCTCTCCACCATGGCATGAAACCTCTTGAAGTATTGAAACACCTGGTCCTTCCTCTTTAGGAAATAAACCCACACTTCTTTTGAAGCATCATCAATGAACGTTACAAAATATCTGCTACCACCCAGAGTCTCCACCTCCATGGGACCGCATACATCAGAGTAAATCATATCTAAAGTATTCTTTTTCAACTTCAATCTATTGCTGAAAGACACTCTATGATGCTTGCCAAATAAACAATGATCACAAGGATTTAACTTTGTACCTTTGGCATAAGGAATGAGGGATTTCCTAGCCAAAATCTGCAATTCTTTTTCACTCATGTGAGCTAGTCTTTTGTGCCACAAATTTGGCAAAGCATCATCCTCGACTGCATTCAACCTTCCAATCTGCTTCACTTGAATCTTGTACAATGTGTTGTACAGCATCCCTTTAGCAACCACCATTAAACCTTTGGAAAGCTTCTACTTGCTAT
This sequence comes from Dalbergia cochinchinensis, assembly GCA_031216125.1. Taxonomy (NCBI): domain Eukaryota; kingdom Viridiplantae; phylum Streptophyta; class Magnoliopsida; order Fabales; family Fabaceae; genus Dalbergia; species Dalbergia cochinchinensis. The sequence goes on from CM062377.1 coordinate 54,161,004, forward strand.
CAACAAAGTTATTGTGGTATCCGGCTAGATCCAGAACATGCACGGAGATCAGATTCAGGCATAAATCTGGCACATGTTGCATGTTCTTCAATGTCAGCGTACATCCTATATTTGTTTGAATGCACACATCACGAATTCCCACAATATCAGAATTGCTGGTATTACCAATCCTTACTTTGTCAAAGTCTCCTACTTTGTACGCAATAAAGAATTCCTTATTGGGAGTGGCATGAGAAGAAGCTGTTGAGTCAACGACCCATTCAACACATGAATCTGCAACATGACACTCTTCATCTACAAAAGAGAGCAACACCACTTCCCCATTTGTCACATGGGTTGTAGTATTTTCATCATCAGCTGCTTCCTGACTTCTCCGATAGTTCTTGCCTCTATCCTTCCAAGCCTTACAATTTCTTTTGATATGCCCTTCTTCGCTGCAATGGTAACATTTGAATTCTTTTCTTGACTGGGACTGCGATCGATCCTTTGGTTTTCTGGACTGCCCTTTGCTCTTGCTTCTCCCCTTATTCTCTGTGACAAGGGCCTGAGAATTATCTGTTCTCACCAAGTCTTTTTTTCTAGTTTCTTTATTGAACATACTGTCTTTGACTTGAACTAAAAGCGACTTCCCCACAGCCGAGTTGCTTAGTGACACCACCAAGGTCTCCCAGCTATCTAGCAACGAACTCAAAAGTAATAGTGCTTGTAACTCATCTAGCACTAACTACATGGTACTTAACTGATTCACCATATCTTGGAAGTCACTCAAGTGCTCAGCAATAGACCTTCCTTCTCTATACTTGAGATTCACGAGCTTCCTGATTGCCAAAGCTTTATTCTGTGCAGTCTTCCTCTCATAGAGATCTTGTAAAGTCTTCCACAGAGTATGGGCATTCGTCTCTGTGGCCACGTGGTGGAATACACTAATATCCACCCACTGCCTAATTAACCCAATGGCCTTTCGATGCATCTTTTTCCAATCTTCTGCTTTCATTTCTGCTGGCTTTGCATTTCCCTTCTCTACAGGATCATACAAATCCTTATAGAAAAGTATATCATCCATTTTTGGCTTCCAAGTGGAGTAATTTGCAGCTGTCAGCTTGATCATAGTACCCATATTCTCCTCCATTTAATTTACACAGCACAATCCTGAGCTTAACTTGCACTCTGATACCACTTGTTAGGCTCAGAGACTGATTCACAGTGTAATTAAATGATGTCTAATGTGTGGCAATAAATACCAAAATAAATCGATAAATTAAATTTCTGTCAGTAGTAATGTAAATATAAGGATGAATAGTAATTCAACGGGGACCCGCTGATCACTATTCATGGTGGGGCCCACTTGTCACTATTCATGCGACTGACCTTCGGCCCAATGGAGCAAGTATCACTATTCTCATAAATAGTAATTTTGGTGTTACTATTCACAGCGGTGGGACCCACGTCACTATTCACACCACCAAAATAGATCAAGAAACATGCACACTGAATTTTTAACATGGAAACCCCCAAATACCGGAGGAAAAACCACAGGACAAACTCCGAAAAATATTCCACTATATTCAGGATAATTACACAATATCCTTTCCACACTCTCCAACCCAAGAGGTAAATATAGTATTTCCCGGTGAGAACCCTCCTATTCAAATACTACACTTTTGCAGTACTAAAGAGTAATGAAGATGATGCCCAAAAATATTCCCAGTGTATATACTCACACCCTACACTCTCTGGGATTTACTCACACTCTCTATTTTCCCCTCACTCTCAGAAAAATAACACACTCTCTGTTATTTTTTCTCTCCTTTGCGGCTCGTTTATCCGCTGCTTTGATGCGTTCATCAACTGAGCAAACGCCTCTATTTATAGATGAAGCTTAACGCGTGCCTGATAATTAAAATCTTTGTTAAATGGGTGAAAATCTCGCTTTCACCTAACACTCACCTAACACGTGAACAGTGATTTCACTGTTCACGTATTGAAAATTTTGCCTTCTCCGGCTGTTTCAATCTTGCCGGCTGGACCAGCAGAATTTTGAGTGTTTGTGTTGTAATGTATGACATGCATTAGCTAATCTGGTTTCTTATCTTAGAGTTCTATGTTTAGTGTATAGACATCTTGTTTCAAATTAATCTTGTTCCTTATTATGAAGTGAGTATGTATAAACATCAATTTTAAAATGTTTCAAAATATCACTTTTCCTTATAAATCATTAGTTTTTTAACTCTTAAATTATTTCTGATAGAGTATTCAATTAGTTTCTTTGCTCTTTTGGGAGCTTATTGATTTATAATTGTTCTATATGTTTGATTTGTAGAATAACTATGGATCAGACAAGTACTCCTATAAACAATGAGGAAGTTCAATCACCTCCCATATGTTACCCCTAGAATGGATTACCAAATACTAATGTACAAGATAGAGCAACAGAAACATAAGATCAAAACTCACCTGCTAATGGAAGTGTGGGAATTAGAAGAAAGCAAACTTCAGTTGTTTGGAATCATTTCAAGAGAGAGGAGATAGATGGAAAATTCAAAGCCGTTTGCAATTATTGTCGTGGAAAGCTCCTAGGTGATCCAAAATAAGGAACATCACACTTGCATGAGTACTTTTAAGACTTGTAAGCTTCAAACTACGCGAGACATAATACAAGGTTTTATCAAAACTCAAAAAAAGAGGGATAAAACCGTGATTGTTGAAACTTACTCTTTCAACCAAGAAGTAGCATGGAGTGAACTTGCTAACATGATTGTTCTCCATCAGTATCCACTAACTACGGTTGATCTTTTGAGTTTCAAAACCTTCTCCAATGTTCTTCAACCTCTATTTAAGGTGATTTCTTGTAACGCTACAAGTGACATTATGACGCTTTATAATGTTGAGAAAGCGAAGAAAATGAAGATGTCAGACAATTCAAGCCGGATTGCAATCATCACATATATGTGAACTGCTACCACAAAAGCGATATGGGCCAAATTTTCAAAAAGGAAAATCTTGATGCACAACAAACACCATCCAAATTCACTGCCGCTTCATCTTACCATTAACCATTGTTGTCACCCCTTTGCCTCATCATCGAAACCCCAACATGGTGCATCACCACCCCACCACCGAGAACGAAGGCCACCATTGCGAGCTCCACCGCACATCTCTACTACAATTGGCTACCACACATGACCATCGTCCCCATCACATGAAGTTTCACGAAGCCGCAAGACTACTACTCTCCACTGCTTCTATTGTCCTAGGCCGTCACACCTTCAAGCCATCGTTAAGCTTTCAACCACATTCGATCGTTACACCTTCACACTGATGTTTTAGTTCTTGGAGACATGAAGAGGTGGCAAGGGAAGGGACTGATTGCAGGTGAAAGGAGGAAGAGAGTGGAAAATTATATGAGGGTGAAAAATAATCACAAGAATTATTCTATAACTTTTATTTTTTTTTTTTTATAACTATTAGATTTGATATTCAGTGGATGAAAATTAGTCACCACATGGCAACAAACTCAACTCATCCCACCTAAGAAGCCCCATTGCACTTTACCCGCACCGTCAAATTATGGTCACCAGTTTTGCGATTCACAATTTTTAGGCTAATCATATCCTAAAATACATGCTAGTCACTATATAACGTGTGCTGATGGCATGACACTTCAATCACGAGGTAGTCGTTTGCCATCTGTAATCACTAGGTCATACACACCGATTCCAGCTTTTCGCTCGTTGATCACCAACGTAAATATAGGATGCAAACTGACTTTTGTAAGTACCTTTTTCCCATGGCTACCTCAGTTGATGTGATTCTCCGTAATCTTTTCAATCATATTCACGCAGTGACATTAACAGTTTGAGCACTATCCGCGAATATTGTGCATCTAGCTTTACTCTCAATTAGGTTACTAACACGAGATTTTGAACACAACTAAATACCCATCATACAACTGATAACGTTTTAACATGCTTTCAAATCTCTATACATGTTTCCCAGTTTTTTGATGGCTAAATAGCTGAAGACATCTTCCGACCATATTGTCGCTAATAGATGATTTGGACCTATCATTGATGGCCATAAATTAGTTAAATAGATGAGATTGAGTGCAACTGACCGACAGACAGTAGTTTCATGTTCGCACTGATACCAGAACAATAACAATATCGTCCACAAAACGTATCTTGCCTCAGTTGTGGGGAAACTGTGTGAAAATTGAGCTAACTCATGAAGCCCCCTCCGCCAATGTTTGTTGCTCCTTGTGATGAAACTTGTCCCTGAGAAACCAACTGAGACCGCCCAGGACCTTGGACATAGGCTTGACCCATTCCTGCCCCAACCATTTGTTGCTGCTGAGGAAGTTGCTGATGCTGCAGTTGCTGTAATTGTGGAAGCTGTTGCTGCGGCTGCAGTTGTGAGAGTTGTTGTTGTTGAAGTTGAGGGAGTTGCTGCTGTTGCTGCATTTGTGGAAGCTGCTGCTGTTGGACCTGAGGAAGCTGTTGCTGCTGCTGCTGTAGCTGGGGAAGCTGCTGCTGCTGCTGTTGTAGCTGGGGAAGCTGCTGCTGCTGTTGTAGCTGAGGAAGTTGCTGTTGCTGCATGTGAGGAAGCTGCTGCTGCTGTTGTTGCAACTGTGATTGCATTTGCTGGTGCTGTTGCTGCTGCATTTGTTGCTGCTGCTGCTGACTAGATAATTGTGGCTTAAATACGACCATGTCCTGTATGAATTCAGAGCTTCAAGTAAATAGGCATGGTGTGATTGATCCATGGCTTTATAATAAAGCCTCAGGAATTAAATGTATGTTTTCTTTAATTAGAAGCAAATAAACACGTTACCCCAGGAAAAAGCATCCCAATCAAGCGGAAGGCTTTGTCAGAGACAGATATTAGCAATGTTTGCGATGGTAATTGAATTACTGCACACTGCAATCAAATTGAAAAAAAAAATTAACACTAGAAAATCCTACCAAAAATATTTATCGGTCCGTAAGAATAGTTTATGCTTGAAAGTTTACGAGTTTTAGATCTGACTGCCATTAGAACAATTCTTTCTTTGGATGTCAGTGTCTCAGAAATCTAATAGGTAACAACATAAAATCACACAATGTCCAAGACATAATCCAGGATTCTAGAAGTACTTCTATAATAGATATGTACTACCTCTGTTCACTTCCAGTTCTTAGGTGAATTGCCATCAGGAACTCATAGCATAGATAAGGCTTACTAACACACCTCAAGCACATACTATGTTTCAAGAAGAACAGATTGTTGGCAAGGGATTATGGATTGCTTTGGTTTGAGCATCATTAGTTTACTTATAAAATCAAATTAGAAAAACAAATCATAATTGTGAACAAACAGTTGACTTGTGTATGTTGGATGATTTTACCCACAACAGATATAAATAAATATGGCATGAAATTCATATGCTTAACAACAGGTAATCAGATCAAAATGCAGAAAGCAAGGTAGAATCTCTATGCTTTGTTGCATATGCACATGAAATTGTTTAAATGTCTGGACGTCTGGTATTGCCCCATGACAAAATGCTACTATTCTCATACATGCAAAACAAGTTGAAGGTCACTAATATTCCCTCACTGGATCAGCCAGCTAATCTCATTAAGGCACCCTCTAGCTCAAGATTTCCTATGCTAAGAGATAAATTGAATTTCAATAGAAAAAGAAATTATTAATGGGAAAGAAAAGAGAACAAAAGGAAAGGGTGAGGTGTCTTCGCAAGAAGAAAGCTATGAAAGCACGTAGTCACCAGAGATTGAGCCAAATATGAAGAGATTCCAATCTCTCTGCATATCTAACAGAAAATCAACTCTAAAAAGACCATTTTCAGAACACCACGTTGATGCTAAGAAGACAAGCCAATCCCAAATATTGTCTAAACGTGAAGTTGTTTTTTTTTTAACATTCCAGCATTCCTATCCGGGCAAAGACTACAAAGAAAAGCCAAAATTGAAACTGCCACAAAACCTAAGCTTGTCTGTGAGACCCAAAGCCTCTTGAATTAAATGAGAAATTGACTAAGATCCTAAGGGCAAACCCAATTTTCTTCAATAATCTCAAAAAACTTGTTCCAAAGAGCTCAGCTGATTTTGCATTGATCTGATTACACAAAGATGTCCTGGTCAACCTAGGTTAACTCAATTCCCTTTGAAGAACTTCAAGTTAAATAGTTAGGCCACATCATCTCAGGCAACCGTCGCAGCAGATGAGAACAAAATAGAAGCTATAACAAGCAAACCTTAAGCTACTGATTTGAATGGGTTGAGAGGCTTTCCTAGTTCAACCGGGAATTGTGGGAGGCATTGAAGAATGTGGGAGGATTCCTTGACCCCTCACACAGCTGCTAAAGAAAGATAACTTCACATGGGGACTTGAAACACAAATAGCTTTTTAGAAGTTTAAAACTGCCACGACAACCCTCCCTGTTTCGGCTCGTCTTGAAAAGCCACTCATTTTAGAAATTGATGCTTCCAGAAAGGTGTGTGGTATTCATGCAAGAAGGAAGACCTGTGGCCTTCATTTATCAATCTCTATGTAGGGCTCAACAAAAGTCAGTCTATGAAAGAGAGCTGATGGGCTATTGTATTAGCAGTCCCAAAATGGGGACACATTTTGAGATCTACACACATCAGAAGATCTGAAATATTAGTTGGATCAAAAGTTAGTGGGAAAGGAGTAAATTAATGGGCTTTGATTTTGACATTAAGTACAAGGTGGAAAAGGACAATTCAGCTGTTGATGCTTTGTCAAGTGTTGAGACATCAGGTATTTATGTATATTAATACAGAATCAGTTTCTCATTTCCAATTATTAGAACAAACTTGATTGACCTTAATTTAAGCTTGGTAAGTATTATGTAATAATTACAAAATGCCTATATATTATAAATCATCTGTACATTTTTTGTATCACCACAAATAATATTCAATGTTACCTGGATTGCTTTTTAAGTTGGTATCTGAGCTCTAAACCTGGGAGATGGAACCTTCCGCCACCTTCGTTTCATTGCGTCGTCTGCCAAGTTTTTGTTACTGGAATTTTAAAACTTCAATGCCTTAATTGCTGATTGAGAACCTTTTCAGCACCATTGTTTATCCCTGATCCTCTCAATTTTCTTTCCCTTTCTCGCCACAGCTACCACTGTCGGAGACTTCTTAGGCAACTTTTCCTACAACCAACACTCCCCCCCCCCCCCGCGGGCCCCCCCAATCATATCAACCAACCCACCAAAACTCAACTCCAACCACCATCGGACAGGCCTACATACACTGATGTCCCAGCAACATGGGATAGGGCAAGGCATTGTCTCTAGCCGCCCTTCCACATCCAACTATTGACAACCACAAGTGAGCTCCTACCGACCACCCTTTTACCATCACAAAACACAGAATAGGAACCCCAATTTCCCACTTGCTCTAGTGATGGCTACCATGTCGGCAATAGAACCTTTGACCCATGGACTTCTCATTCCCTCTCCCAGTAAGCCTTCTGACACTTGTTCTCTATTCTTGTCTAGTAAGAATTTATTTTCTTCTTCTTTTAATGTATTCAGTACTGTTCCTAACGATTTAAGGATAATTGACTATGGTGCCATTGACCACATGACCTTTGCCTCCCCTCAATTTTTATTTTACCACCCCTCTTCGGGTAAGCACCATATCACTGCAGCTGACAACTTTCTTCCCTCAGTTGTAGTTTCTGGTGCTATTGCCCTACCTCCCCTCCACATACAAACTGTCCTTCATGTTCCTCAGCTTTCTCATTGTTAGAAATAAGAAAATCTCTATTAATATCTTAGAATATTTCATATCATATGTTAGATTGATTTATATTTGTTTAGATTGATTATGTCATTATGATTAGATTTTATCTGTACCTTATAAATAGGATTACCTTATTGTATTACAACAACAACACAATATATTAAATATACTTTCATATTATTGAGTCTCTATTCTCTCTCTTCTTCCTCCACTATCTAAAACTCTCAATTTCAACATGGTATCAGAGCGGTACCATCCACCATGACCTGTGTCCATTGCTCCTCTACAGAGATTCCACTAATTTGGAACTCACTTATACTGTATATCTGCTATTTTTACTCTTCGTTCTATCCCGTCGTTGTTCTACCTGTCAAGCCCTTCAATGTTGTTTTAGATTTGATAGTGTTCTTGCTTTTTAGAAATTTCGAACATCAAATCACTGCTGTTTTTGCTTCTGGCCACTTTTCCGGCGACCTTTCCATTCTCCTTCCTGTCGTGTCAACCCCTCTGGCAGTGTATCAATTCCCTCTGTTGTGTGTCACTTCTAGGAATTAGAAAACCATCGTTCACCACCTGCCATTGCCTCCGGTGACCTTTTTCCGATGCCGATCCCGGCCAGAGAGTTCACCACCATGCTCACCTCCTCCTGCGCAGCCAATGTGAAAGCCATGCATGGAAACACTTTCCCTGCTGTGTATCACTTCCAGTAGTAAGAAAACCACTGTCCGCCACCAGTGAGCTTTCCCGGTGCCGATTCACAGCGCCGACCCCACCACTAGTCTCACCTTGCCCTGCGAGGCCGACCCCAGCCAACCGCGCCACCAAATCTGTTGTCACGCACTCCCACGCGCCGCTCCTTCCTTTTGCGGTGTTCTCAACTGTCGCTTCTTTTGGCCGCGTGTCCGGCCTCTGTTCTGGTCGCCGTCGTTTGACTCGCACTGCTCTCCTCTTTCCGGATTTGTCCTTTGTTTCGCGATCTGTGCTTTTCGACGACGTCACTTTTTTCTTATTTCCGATTCTACCCCAACTTGTGATCCGTGGTTGTGACTTGTGAATGATGAATATTAGGTTGTGCCCCCTACCAACCTCCTATTGTGAATCCTACCAATAGTGATACTTGTCTCTCACTCGGTCGCGCCGATGCTATGCTCTTTCGGTTTTGGATCTCCAATCTTTCAACTATTCAAGGCTTCCATATGCTGTTCTTGCGATCTATCGTTGCATGTATAGAGAATTTCCACTGCCTTCATTGTGCCTCTTCCAACGCTGATAGTTGTGTGTGTCTCGTCTTTCCCTAGTCTTGCAATTATCCAACAAGCTGTGTGTCATTCCAGCTATGTTGTTGTATTATCTTTTCAGACGTATCCAGCATCTCTGAGTTGCCTTGCTAGTCTTTCTTGGAGATTCTTTGATGTTTTAAGGGTTTAATTGTAACAACCTTAAAGCTCAGTAAGCTTTAGCTTGAAGGGGAGTGTTAGAAATAAGAAAATCTCTATTAATATCTTAGAATATTTCATATCATATGTTAGATTGATTTATATTTGTTTAGATTGATTATGTCATTATGATTAGATTTTATCTGTACCTTATAAATAGGATTACCTTATTGTATTACAACAACAACACAATATATTAAATATACTTTCATATTATTGAGTCTCTATTCTCTCTCTTCTTCCTCCACTATCTAAAACTCTCAATTTCAACACTCATAACCTTATTTCAATCAATAAACTCACCACAGACACAAATTGTGCAGCAATAATCAAACTCCGAGTATGCCTCTTCTCAAATTTAGTTATACCACAAGTGTCTTGGTCATCCTCCTTTCTCCTTACTTAAGTAATCCATCTTTATTCTTAAATGAGTCAACTAAGTCTTTTCATTGTGATGTACATCAATTTGCAAAACATCAAGTCACATTTCCAACTAACTCCAATAAGAGTCATGAACCTTTTACACTAATTAATTTAAATGTTTGGGGCCCTGCATCGATTTCTAACATCATTTGCAAAAGATGATTTGTTTCATTAATTGATGTTTGCACTAAAGTGACTTGGCTTGAAAAAAAAATCAGAGGTTTGTCAATTGTTTGTTATCACATCATTCAAACACAATTTGAAAAATCTATTAAGTGTTTGCTTTCAGATATCAGTAAGCAGTATGTGAATCATCATTTTTTAAATTTTGTTGAAGAGCAAGGTATTATTCGTGAACTTACATATGTTGATACTACACAACAAAATGGCATTGCAGAAAGAAAAAAATGTCATTTACTTTATGCCACTAGGGCTTTACATCTTCAATTGTTTGTTTCGAACTGATAATAAGCTTAAGCTGTTTTAATTGCTGCCTATTTAATTAATAGAATACCTCAAGAATTCTTGGTAAGGTAAATGTTGTGTAACGTTTATTGTCTAACTTTGCTTCTGCCCTTATTATGCAAAGTTTAGGAAGTTTAGGACCTTGAATTTTCGGTTGAGGCCCTTGTCCATGTTCATCGTCAACATCATTCCAAATTTGATCCTAGGGTAGTGAAATGAGTTTTCTTAGGCTATGCTCCCGGCAAGAAAGGGTACACATGTTTTCATCCATCGAGTCATCGTTTTTCTTTTCCATGAATGTTACTTTTAATGACAGAGAGTCTTTATTTGTCTTCAGCTTCAAGGGGAGAGTCTTTTGGAAGCTGAGTCATTTATCCTGAAGTCCATCCTTCCTCTCTCATCCACACAAGAATTCCCACCTCAAGAGTTGATTGATGCCTACCAATAGTCCCCAGTCTGAGCCTTGCCAAGAGTTACCGTCTTCTCCTGCTCCACCTCAACCAGCTTCAGAAAAAACTGATAGTCCAATTTGGGTACACCAGAGAAGGAAATCTGAAGTAGTCCAACAACAGCTCCAAGAGTCTGAACCTATGTTAAGTACAGGAGGCACTAGTTCTCCTGTTCCTAATCATAATCCTTTGAACATTTGTGAACCTAACCAATACGATTTCCTATTGCATCGAGAAAAGGAAAAAGGACTTGTGCCGAGTATCCTATTTCTCAACTTCTCTCCTCTACAACACCAAAATTACATTCCATCTATTTATTCCTATTGGAAATAAAGAAGATATCATATGATATCTTCACAATATCGAGGAATATCCTTGATAATCTCAACATGGCATCAGAGCGATAACATCCTTCGTGACATGTACCACCCTTCTTTTGCTGCCAAGTTCCTATGTAAAAAAAGGGAACTCAGAGTATGCTTTTAGAATCATACCATTGAAAACTTCAAATCTCCTTCCATTCTACTTCAAACAGCCACTGTTTTCCACTGCCGGCGACTTTTCTAGCGAGGTTTCAGACTGTTGGCAACCGCACTAGAGTCGCACGCCTCTGCAGGCGAAACCCTATCAGTTGCGCCTTGTTACAATGTCTGACGCGCCGTTAACAGCATCCGCAATACTGTTCTTCCATCACACCTTCCATCGTGAGTGAGGGCGTGATTGGCATCTCCAACCGCTGCCTGCACGACTGCACTCTCCTTCCTCTACACGGCTCATCCCCGAAAACAGCTCCTCATCTAAGCTGCCATGCATCTTCATGCATGTCAAATGTTGTTTGCTGCATATTCACACAACACCACTTTCCGCCATGTGTGCAGGCGCGTCTAGCGACATCTTTGGCTGCTGCACCCACCACCGTCATCGCCTCACTTTCATCTTTCCAAATCTGTCCTTGGAGTCGTAGTCCAAGCACTGTGCCACATCAGCTTTATCTTATTTCCGATTGTACCCATATTTTGTACACTTGGTTTCTTGTGTATCATGGCTGTTCCTTTTGGCTTTAGTCATTCAACGGCTATTATTGTTGGCATCAGTTTTCCCCATGGCTAGGAATGATGAAATATTAGGTTGTGCTTCCTACAAACCTCCTATCATGCATCATACCAATGGCGACATCTACCTTTGTCTTAGTCTTGCTGGTGATAAGCTTTGATGGCATCTTTGGTGCTTGAAGAGCTGCAACTATTAAGAGAATTTCAGGGAGCTGTTGCTAATGACATCAATAGGAGCAAATGTGTGCTTGTTGACAATGATTAAGATGAAGATTGTCTGTAGGTTCACAATCACAGCACCATGGCTGGCTCTGAGGACAAGGGTTTTGAGCCATCTAGTTCCAAGAAATGGGACCCTGGAGGAAGATCTTACCTTTCCAATATTATTGCTTTGATTATGTTTCAAGATTTGGGATCCACACAGCAATCTTCATCAGCAGCATGGGTTTACTTCTTGAACCATCACCGTGAGAACGGTGAATCTTTAAGAGGGGGGGGGGGGGGGGGGGGCGGGGGATTCATAGGAACCTAGGGGGAAATGGGCCAATCATAATGGGCCCCAGTTGCAATTACTGAAGCCTGAGTGAGTTGTGATGTGTGTGCTGTATGCATGAAGTGAGTGTGCTGTGTGAGGGTTATAAAGCAATGTGCACATGCAGTTGTGGGGTCCGTATAAGGGAGGGGAATATAAGAAAAGAAGCAGACATTTCCTTTTTTGGCTAAGGCTAGGCATAGGAGAGTAGAGCTGCTATAGTGTTTATTTTGTCTCTTGTACTGCATTTTCTTTCTGAGCTAATTCTCTATCAAGTGCATTATAGCACAGTTTCTTCCATTTTTGTTCTGTGTTTCTGGTTTCTATTAATATAACCCTGATATCTCTATTGAGGTAATATAATACACACTTCCTTTCTTCTTCTACATTCTTTCTTTTTCTTTTATCACTGGTACCAGTTGCTATCATATTTAAAAAAAAAAAAATCCAATTAGGATAAGATATGCTCCAGATTTCTAATACTTCCCCTCAAACTAAAGTTTACAAACCTTCAACCATGTTAGAAATAAACCTTCAACAGAAAAAATGTGAGAGAGAGAGAGAGACGTTAATTGAAGAATATTTAGGGTTTTGACAGCTTGAATTTCTCACAGAAAGACAAAATAGTGCATAAGTTAATGGATTTTGGGTACGTAAGTGGAAGAATAGTTATGGAATGGGTCATAGGATGATATCGCTCAAATACAATGTTAAAATAATGGGTCGAGGAAGTACAGAAGGAAAGAATGGAGACTAAGGATAATAATTGCTTGTGTAAATTTATCCCAAAAAAAAAATGCTTGCGTAAATTGATCTGATATACTGAGATAATAAAGGACACACCACTAAATAAGTACCAGAATCCTTCCTAACCCTAATTAAATAAGGAAATGATTCATGGAACAAGAAAAATATAAAAATTAGTCCTAAAATCATCTACAATAGTCTTTAGTATTCTAATATACAAGTAGGATTATGATATTTTCCTTATTTTCAGACACTAATGAAATGTCACTACATATTTGGGGGCAGTAACATACCAGCTTCTTTTCCTGCAGCTGACCAAGAAATCCATGTGGGTTCATAGCCCGAAAAACTAGGAAATCTGCCTTTCCAACGTATTGCCTAATGTCACAGTTTTTATACAATTAGGTAGACAGAATAAAATGTTAAGATCAACATACACCTACAGAGACAAACACACTTAAGCTGGACAGAAGTTAAAATTAGGACGGACTTGTTATTCATGTGGTCCTGGGATATAAGTCGAACTATTTGCATTACTGGGGGCCAGTTTGCTGCAAGCCTGAGACCAGAAAAAGGTAGTATATCAGTAGATTTAGAAAATTAAAGGGAATGTAGAGAAAACTATAAAGTTTTTTAAGATAATTTAGTCAGATAACCAAAATTAGGACACCCAGCACCAATTCAGCTAGTACAACAAAATGGGAGAAAGCAATGCCTCAAATACAACAAATAGGAAGGAAATTTTCTGTATTGGTCTTAACTAAGATAATCTTAAATATGATTGGTAAAACAGAAAAATTTAGTATTGATCTTATAACTAAAATTTTAGTGAATCTGAACCTCAGTACTGGATTTATAATTTTTCAAGATTGCCAAACACACTCAATTGAGAACTATCTCAGCACAAATTATTCATCAAATAAAAATTAAGCATCATTAAAAGAATGGTCCTCCACAAATCATCACCAGCAAACTCAAACCTTTTTAGGGGAGACAAGCATGCCAACAGCTGAGTAACTTCTTCAAAACTTATGTTTAATAATCAAAATAAACTCCACCAAAAAGAAAAGCAGTAGGGAGAATAGTATTACAAACTTCAAACACTATCATATTCTCCACACTTGAAATAATATAAATTGCAGAACTTACGTCTCAGGCGCACTAGCATTCCTGTAACCCTGCCACAGAAACTATACATCAGTTTTGCAAATCAAAGAACTGACAAGTTCCTACAAAATTACATCAAGTAATCAATTGCCATTATAAAGAATAAGAATGAAAAGGCCATATATGATATAGGGACAGGACTGCCACTTGACCCGATGAAAAGCAGAAACATACTTCTAGTTTGGTGATAAATACAGGTTGTCCTTGTCTTTGACCAGATAAGCTTCCCTGCATGGATTTCATTTATTAAACATTTGGAACTGACAGGCAATGTAGACAAACCAAAATTTCCATCACTAAACTAGCACCTCACAATCATTTTTGACAATTTAAATTATCTATTTATAATCACATCTAACAGACAGCATAAATACATATTTTATTTTAGTTTAAATACATCTAACAACTAGGTGCAATGATATATATATAATCCACTGAAATTGCATAACATCTAACAACTAGGATCAATTCCTTTTGACTAGTTTTGTTGGTTTTGGGAGGAGAAAGGAGGCCAAATCCTTATGGCAGGATGCTTTCTTTGAAATTATTTGGTGTATTTGGTTAGACCGTAACACTCGCATTTTTCTTGAACAGACATTCAGATAAGCAGATATTGTGGGATAAGATTAGACACTTAGCATCTATTTGGTGTAAGAAATAATATTCAGTTTTTGCCATAATATGTCTAATATATTGTAATCAATTGTATAGCATCATCATCAGAAATAATATTCAGTTTTTGCCATATTTCTTTCAAGTGATAGGCTACATGTTAATGACATATAACAGATGTACTAAAAAATTCAATATAATCGGGAAAAAAATAATTTGTTGAGGCCAGATTCAAACAGATAATAAGATACTAAAAGGTGGCCACATGGGTGACCCATAATTGAAAGGGCAATGCACTGAAAGATAGAAATTAGAATCTATGAAACGAGTTCAACTTTTCCAAATTGAATGCCCAACAATATTAAGTTAAAATTGATGAAGAAGTACATAGCATTCATGCGATGTCCACCTCATCAGACCAACATTTGAATCTAAACATTATAAGAAATAAGAGAAATAGTATTGGGTTATTCTTACAACATTTAATGCAAATGACAAAAAGGCCACTATGATGATGCCTTTTGGTCCCTAAGAAGAAGTATTACTGATTGGCCTTTTCTTCTAACAAGAAACTAGTTATTCGACACTAAATTTTCAAGACCAAAGAGACAAACAATTCAGTGAAAACAAAGTTGGGGGTGAAATACTATATTAATTAAGGACGTAATGGACATACCTCCCAGACCTTCACATATTTGGACTGTGCAGATTGCATACCACCTGATGTCTGTTGTGTCAAAGCCATATTGGCAGCTACATTGTTCACAAGTGGCGGCATGCTCGATTGTACTTGTTGAGACATTCCTGGAGTAGGAATCATTGTACCAGTTCCAGAAGAGATGCCCGATGCACCAAGGCCACCATTCATCACATTTTGGTTCATGTTTACTCCACTTTGAACCATTTGGGCTCCTGAATGGTTTCCTTGGCCCATACCTGGCACCTGTTGTCCCATGCTGACAGCCCCCTGTGGATTACCCAATGGTTGTGAAATCCCAATGTTAGTACTTCCAGAACTAGTTATTGATGTTATTCCTGGCTGTCCAGATGAAAATACATTTTGAGCTGGAGGTACAGAAGATGGCATCCCACTAGATATCATGTTTGACATGTGCATGGCAACAGGAGTCTGACCCATTGACTGAATTGCCATAGAGGTTCCACCAATTATGGCAGCAGGGTTCATCACCTGCCGTGCTTGAGAGATATTGTTCAAAATATTCACATTTGCCTGAGCAGGATTCCCTGGGCGTAAGGGCTGCGACATTGACACTATAGGCTTTGTATCTTGAGCATTTTCATTACTTGTCATAATATCTTGAGATGCAGAAGATGGAGACGATGTCTGCAAGCTTGGAACTCCTTGATTAGTACTAGTAGCACGAGGAACTGATGAATTGTGAGGAAATGCAGGTCCAGGTACCATGGCAGTTACAGGAACTGGCTCCTGAAGAAGTATTATATATATCAAGGATCATTTGAAGAACTGAACCGGAAAAACTAAAACCAGTATCCATAGTATATATTTAAGTTAAAATTGCAGTCCAAGGGGTCTTGAGTTTACCACTTTCACAGTTGCAGGGGCCACATTCCCAGCAGAGATTGATTGCCGGTTGGCAATAGATCCATTAACTAAAAATTCAGGGGGTGAGAAAAAAAGATAATGTCAACTTTGCAAAAGGAATAAATCAGCCACTTAAGCTTGCTGACTAATGACCATTTAAAATGACGAACTGGAACTCTAAGGGCGTGTTTGGTTTGAGTTTCTAGTTTTCAGTTTTCCAAATTTTGTGAAGGAAATACTAAAAATTCTGAAAACTACAAATTCCAGTTTTCATTTCCAATTTTGGATATTTCCTTTACAAAATCCTAAAAACTGGAAACTCAAACCAAACAAGCCCTAAAGCAACTATGTGAACATGAAATTTTCCAACTAATCTTTTCAATCAAACAGTCAAGACACTACTTTCTATATTGACAAAATTAATAATGATTATCTTAACAAGGTGTACTCTGCCTGCCAGAGTGATGTTTCAAGCAGATAACAAGTAATGCAAATACATACTCACCCCGCCCTCTCCCCACCCAAGAAAAACAAAACAAAACAAGAATGAATCTTCTGAATAAAATTGTAGATCAATGTAATAAGAAATTGCACTTTGAAATTATGCACATGATAAGACACAAGAAATGTAAATAAACCATGCAAACTGGTTTACTTCAGTACTAGTTGAATATTCATCTTCAATAAGGGAAGCAAATACTGAATGGATGGACAACCTGATGGCATAGATGCTGGGGGTGCTCCTGTAACTGGTGCTACAGAAACTGCATCTACTTTAACAGGACTCTGATTAGAAGGCAAGTTTGTTATCCCAGATCGACTCAAAGCAGTGCGTGCTTCCCTGAAACTTTCTGATATTAAAATAAGGAAATGACTATTCTTAACATCAACTGGTGGATCAGCTGCTCTATTGTTTCGTTTCCCCTACAATGCCAAAGACATAATCAACATCATAAAAATAATCAATAGCAGCAGAAGTTACTTCTTTTCATTAGACTTGTTCAATTCAAAAAAGGAACAGAAAAAAGAAAAGCTATGTAAACTTAAAAACTCTAGCTATCAACAAATTGCAAAACACCTACTACGTCCGTTTTACGTGAGCAACAACTTAAAAAGAAACAGAAAAATTCAAAGCATTGATGTGCCCTTGGGGCCTGTGTAAAAGGATTAGTAAAGCCCTCAATTCTAAGAGCCACAATCTTTACATACTGAAATAAAAGGATAAGACTCCAAAATTAGCTACTCCCTAATCTGATAAGGTTCTAAGTTATCTCCTCATAGAATGAGTTACATTCCTATCCCCATTCTTACCGCATTGTAGATGGCTTTGACTTTGGGAAGTTGTTTTGGACAGAGTACTGATAGAGAAATGGAAAACTGCATCCAAAAGACCACATTCCATTAACCACATAAACGAATAAAGACTAACTTGACAGTGAAAAAAATAAATGTCAGCTATTTAAAAGTAAGAAAACAAATAAAACCAAAAAGGTACCTGAGGAAATACTTTAGCTACAGCTTCAGCATCATACAAACGATTCCCTTGGTCAGAGTCAATGGTTTCACTCTGTTCAATGTTCTGCAGTCGTGGAACATACACTGGTGTCTGCAATGGATAAGGATTACTTGCTGCTACAAGGATACAATGCTTGTGCATGTCCACATTCTGCTGATTTGGGCCTCCACCTTGAGAATTTGGGAACATCTGAGCATTTCCACATTGGGGTTAGATGATTAAAACTTATCATGAAGTGAAGAGAAGCCCATAAAGTTTCTAAATCATAGTTTTGAATTCTGTACATCAATTGAGAATCTGTAGAGTTTGAATGAGGTATGATACAGAAATTGTTTAAGACCTTATGCTTAAACAATAAACATACATGCAACCAAGTTATTGAAAGATGCAGTCCAAAACAAGTGTATGGAGAAGTATTGACACAAAGAAAGAAAAAGAAATAATGGCATGCCCTGAATAGACTACTCATAATTTAAAAATAAAAGGACAGTCAATGAACTGTAGCTTCAACAAAATAGTACCCTCAAAGAATAATATATAAAAGGCATCGGACAGCTTCGATACATCTTTTACCCTGCTAGGTTCACTTTTTTCAATTGAAAATAGAAATTTTCTTAATTTCTCCATTTACAAGGATCCACTGTCAATTGTATCTTTACCTCTTCTCCTCTGAAAAATATCTTCTTTTAACTAGAACGCGGGAAGAAAATGACAAGAGTCGTAAGTACTCTCTGAAATTGGAGCCAATCTATTAGATAGTTATATTTGGTAATGCTAAGGACTAAGATATTTTGCGACACCTTTTATTTGCCTAGTAAATTCTGCAAGTATGCTTTTGCTTTCTCAAGTATAAACAGGATCTACATAATCATTGTTCATGCACTAATCGAATTTCATACAACTATTTTCTTTTCATGATGCACTCCCCTTCTCTCAAACTCTGCAATTCTATGAAGTTGTTTGATGAGAACACTCCTTCAATTCCCAATCACCATGCAGTAAAACAAAAACTTTAACAACCTAACTCTTGATTTGATGCAATATAGTTTTGTCAAATATACAAATGGAACTTCATTTGTGACAATGCTCAGTTAGTTTGTCTCTATATTGCATAAACTTTAAGTCTAATTGCACTGAAATGAAGGAACTTGATTGTTAACTCTAGTACGGATCTAATTTTATGACACAATTAGGGCAAAAGTTTCCTAGTCAATAATCACGTGTCTCAAAATAACTACCTTCAAAGTCACATGTGATACGTGGTTACTTAATTGTGTAAGACTCTTCAAACCAATGTATCTAAAATTTAACTCAAAAAATAATAGGCTGAAGATGACATGATATTATTAAAATTTATAAAATTTAAACTTTAATAATAATATTTATAATTAGGTTAAGACTTTATATAAAAAGATCAATATGTAGAGAAGGTAAAATATCTAAACTTCAATAATCTCAACCATAATATTATATTATATTCAGAAGCTTCCTTAAGTAACTTTCAATATATACACACACACACACACACACGAGCAATTTTATAAGTTACAACTTATAAGAACCCCAGAACCCAATATATGATACTAATGATAAGTTTGTGAGTTTGGATTTTAAAAGGGAAAGAAAGGGAGGGGAGGACTTGTAGTGTAAAATTATATTACAAGTCCTCCTCTCTCCTCCCTTAGCCTACAAAATCCAAACTCACAAATATACCCTAACAAGCTCATGGATTAAAGGAAGGTCATGGAACCAAACATACAACTGATGTTTTGGTTTCCAACATTCTCTTAAACAGAAATTACATTGCTTTTCTCAAAACTAAATGTTTACAGATGACTGACTTTTCATTGAGCAACCATGATGTGAAGTTCCATTTGAAAACAAAATACACAGCAACAAGTAGAATATATTTAACAATATTAGATGTAGGAACAATTCTTGATAACATATTAGACTCCAGGTTTCTTGAAACTTATAGAAATTATACGTAAACAAAAAATTACTTTTAATAATTTATATCAATATATTTGTAATAAATTTTACAAATTTTTTGGACAAAATAAATTTTACAAATTTTAATTTTAATTTTAATTTCGATAAGATTATATACCACATTTAGCAATATATCAAATGATCTCCCTTTATTAAAGTTATATTTCATTCACTTTCCTCCCAATTAAACTGAGCAATTTTACATTTTTACAAAGTGCAATCAATGACTAGAAACTGGTTTTAGACTCTTAGCTAGCACCCACATGTGCACACACACACACATATATATACACACACTCGCATATGTGTACACATTACAGGCCTAAAATTAAATACTATAAAGGATGATCAGACATACATTTATCAAATGAAAACTGAAAGAACACAAGCAAACAGGGAATGTGTACATACCATCAGAGCTTCAGCAAGCCCTTCAGCAATTGCTGCATCATTAAAACCACCACCAGTAAAGGGTATAGCTGATAACCAGAGGAAGAAAACATCTGGATCTCTTGTCCAGCCAGTCCGTTGCACAAGGCAGTCTGCATCCAATGATGCTCAACTGATTAAATATACTTGGTAGATTACTCAATCGCATATAAAGTTAATTTGCAAGGGTGAAAGAAGCTAAGAAGAATTCAAGCATAAATTCCAAGAGATAATATTCTTGACAATGGTAGCTAGTTAAATTTTGTCCATTTTCTGAATGCCCATTTGAGGGGGGGAATCAAATTGTGGAAATTTTTGAGATTATGTTGCATTTTTGTCCCTTCTTTTAAAAAAAAAAAATAGCTAAGAGTTTATTTGAAAATGCAAAGTGCGTGTAAATCAATAATAAATTAATTGACATATTATAGTTGCAATGACTGTAATTTTCGACTTTCACACAAATTTATTGGAAAAGACAGTTGGTTCACGTAACAAGGAAAAAAATGCAAAGCCTTACCAGAATAACATCCATGAGTATTATAGGTGACTAAGGCAAACTCAACATGGGAAGCAGAAGGCTTCTGCAAATGAAAGAGGAAAACTGAGATCAATAAGACAGAAAAAATATCACTTTTTTAAGAGAAGAATTTTATTAAGATGAATAAAGGAAGAATGCAAAGCAATAGGAGGGCAAGAGATTCTTTTTACAACAATAGCTAACATAAAAGAAAAACATCAATAAAGTAAAGCTTTCCAATCTCTCAACATATCTAAGCAAAAAATCCCTCTTCAATAGTGCAGTATTGGAATCTTGCAACTCTTAAAAACCTTCTCTAAATGGTTAAACAGTGTACATTTCTCCACACCATACAAGCTAACGATGACTTCAATCTATAGCCGCTTTATGACTTTGAAATCTACAAACAAGACCAACTTATCCACATCTAACACAAATTACTGACAAATAATATTTAAGGGTAATTGATTTGAGGGATTTATTGCATTAAGTGAAAATCACCATAATAGCAATATCAAGAGGGGATTTTTGAGAATAGCATTAGAAAGTATTATATGTATAATACTATTTTTTCACATCAAGAGAAACTTTAGGCTTGAAGCACAGCTATTTCCATGGGCAGAACATGGGAAAGATAATACTTTTCTCTAAAGTCGATGAAAATAACAAAAACAGATTCATCGAATATGATAGAGGACAAATAAATCAAGAGTGTGAAGTGACACATTTGATACTGATACTTTCATTCATTTTTTCCAAAGATTGTGAAATTTTCATCAAAGCAAAATGTATTACGAATACCTGCCCAGTTGAGTCATTTCCGCCAAAACACCTGTATGAATACCACAACAGGTTAAAACAAGTCAGTCATATCAGCTACAATGATATATAATTTTAAACAACTTGAAAGCTCGAGCAAAGGAGAAAACAGAAATGCAAATCAAACAAAAAATGGGACTTCAGAACATTTAGGCATAAAGGCCAATTCTATTGAATACCAAGATCATAAGCTGGTGAGGAACAAAACTGGCTATTTTAAGCTATAACTTCTACTAAATTCCAATTTCCAAAATTATTAAACTAATGAGTACAGAACTAATAATGTGTTGTCTTTGGTTCTCGATCTGACACTTTTACCATTTACTTTGGCATTGCTCATCAATCATTTCCAATCAAATAAAGAGTTAGACACTTTTCATAAATCAATGCCCACTGAATTAGAGACCAAAAAGAATTTATATATGGTCTTCGTTGATTTAAAAAGGGCATATGATAGGGTGCCAAGGAAGTTGTGCGGAAGGTCTTAGAGAAGAAGGGAGTATGGATAGCCTATATCCGAGCAATCAAAGATACGTATGAAAAAGTCAAAACTAGCATACTAACACAAGTTGGGGTAGCAGAATTTTTCCGTAAATATTCTACACAAAGGATCAACTTATCTTTTCACCCTAGTCTTGGACATACATACTAAACATATTCAAGACAATGCCACGGGTGCATGCTTTTTGCAGGTGATACAGTCATAGTAGCAAAATCCAGAGAAGAAATACACGAGAAGATAGAGTTGTGGAGAGAAGCATCAAGTAGAAATAACACGGAGTATATGGAGTACAAGTTTGGCCAGAGACATGCAGATTCTTACTTAGAACTGTTAGGGACAATACCATACAAAAAGTCATAAGATTTAAGAATTTTGATTCCATTATCCAAAATAATGGAGAAATAGAGGGAAAAGTAAACCATAGAATTCAAGCTGAGTGATCAAAGTGGAAGAGTGGTTTAGGTATTATTTGCAATAAAAAAAATCTCAATAAAATTAAGGGTAAATTTTACTGGACAGCTATAAAACCAGCAATGCTGTATGGATTAAATGTTAGGCAGTAAAATGTCTGGAAAAAAAAAAGCTAAATTTTGAGTGATGAAGATGGGCTGTACATTATCAAAAAAAAAAATGTCGTGGAGATGAAGATGTTGTGATAGATGAGTGGATATACTAGACAGGATAAGAATCGAAATGAGTGCATTAAAAAGAGTTGAGGCAGCACTCATTGTAGACAAGATGGTAGAACCTCGCCTTAGGTTGTTCCAACATGTATGAGGAAGACCTACAAAGGCCCCATCAAAGACAGTGGATCAAATGGAGGGTAATACTATGACTAAAGGTAAAGGGAGACCCCAAAAAACTATAGGTGAAACAATTAAAAGAGATTTAAATGTTAATGATTTAAATATAAATATGATATATGATACAACATTATTGTGTCGCTTGAACTATGTAGTTGATCTCATCTAGTGGGATTTGTAATCATTGTTTGTGTCCTCTGTATTGGAGCAATTTCTTTTGCGTTTTGGGTGTCCTCTGTATTGGAGCAATTTCTTTTGGGTTTTGGAAGAAGTGAAGGGAGGAAGGCTTTATTTATGCCCACATGTTAGCCTACCTATCCTGCCTATTGATTTGTCTGACTTAAAAGGAGTGCTTCGGCATTTAGAGTTCTACACTTCATTTAGATCTCTTGTGGAATAGGATTGTCTTCAAGACCATCCTTTTGTGTTCTGCTTATGGCGTCTAAGGGATGGGATTGGAAAGCCTCAGCCTCCAGCGCTCATTATATCAATATTGTTTTAATAAAAAAAATATCAAATAAATATGAAGAAAAATACAACTCAGGTGAGGATGAGAAACCCTTCACAAAAGGAGACTGGTAAAAGCACCCAAAAAAAAAAAAAGAACATTAAAACTCCAGAATGTACAGAGCAATTACCAATAACCACAAAGGGAGAAGAGGGCAGGCATCTTATAATCCAATTTGGTGCTCAGGACATGGTCTGTTTAATGGTATTCCTCTAGTTTATATTCAACGAGATTGACATGTGTTGTTACATAGTTTATCCCCTTAGGTCTTAGCGAAATCTTTTGTATCTATGTGAGGATGTTTGATTGTCTTTTGTCCATTTTCTTCTCTTCTAATAAAATTTCTTTTTTTATCCAACAAAGGGAAGACGTAGCTGAACAATCTGTCCAGTCTTAGTAAGACCAACCACACCCCTCCCCCCCCCCCCCCCAAAAAAAAAAAAAAAACAAAAGCAAAAAAAACACACAGGGAAAAAAAAAACACCAAGACCTGAATATCACGGATTCAGTCAAAACCCAATTCCATATCAAGGTTAGGGGGAATGAGACAACCTTAAATATTCCATTCCATTCCAACTAAATGCACCAAATGACTGGATAAATAGGACACTTATTTTAAATTTTCTTTCTTTTTGTGCCGCTATTTAGGACGATATTTTCCAACATCCGTTTTTAATTATTCTTCAATCTAATAAAATTTCAATCTCTATCAATATAAAGAGAGTATGCTACTATCTAGCGTCTACAGTTCAAGGCGACTGTTCCATTGGGTAAGGCAGCCTTCGTAACTCCTATGTAGAGCCATACTAAGGACTAGCCAATATAAGCAAGTTTGGCTTATTTGGTATTCTTTGCTTGTTTAACCAGGTGTCAGTTTTTTGTAATTACCTGCTTGTGACTTTTTCTTTAAGATTTGATTTCTCTAATTGGTAGAGTGAAAAAGTAAAAGGTTTAATCACACTTAAATCAATAACTTCCATTATGTATGGACCCCACCAAATGATCTAAGGGTGATTAACCGCTCATTTTTCCACAACTTCCTCACTTTAGAGAAATTAAATTAAATCCTGTTGTTCAATATGTCTTTTCGCTTGCTTATTTAATAATGACACTTCTAAGCATCTGTAAATCTTATAATCTCTTGCTTTTCCCAAGTATAGTTCTTAACAATATGCTTTGCATGGTTTCACTTTACAAAACCGGTAGCTATTGTCACTCTTCTTTATTTATTGTTGTGGCTACATTTAGTTTGTAATGACTGCCAATGGGGTTTGCTCAACAGGTGAGATTGAATAGAGTCCACAAAATGGTATTGGCTCTGAATCTGAAATCCTTCATTCGTTAGTAAGCCATCTATAAGTACTACAATAAACCCTACCTGATAGTTGATACTTGTCCATACCATAAACATGGAACGGGAAACCGGGCCACCCCTAAACTTGTTAACATTGCACACTGCATGTAAACCCACTCCCCATGCTTCCCACACAATGGACAGTATTGCACTTAAAGCAACTTGAATGAGAAAAGAAATTAAGCAATAATGATACGTTCTCGCAGAACCGGCAAAATATTATCAGCTTGCCTGAATGGACCTTTAATGTTTATATAACCCAGAGAAAGACACCGACAAAAAGGCCTTCCTTGTCAACAGTAGTAAGCTAAGTAAATTAAGAGCATTTCAACTTTATGACCCAATGGGAAAACCTGCAAACATTTGTGACATCATCCAGGACTTACATCCAATAAAAGTTTTGCATCCATTATATTCATCACATTAAAACCCCTGATGTCGTCATAGCTACTTGTAAAATGTCAACAAGAAATTATTGCAGTGTTTTACTACCCATGAAATAAACATTCAAAATTATTGTAAACTCTCATAACGAATTAGACTCCATTTAGTTTATCATATCCAACAGATATGGGGTAGGCAAGCACATCAAATGTAACAAAACTGAACTCACTGTTGTAATCTAACAAATATATATATATATATATATATATTGAAAAATCCCCAACATTACCACATGATGAACAAACCCCACCTCAAGCAAGTGACAACACAACTATGGGCTTGTTTGGAAGTTTTTTGTTTTTAAGTTTTTCAAAATTGTTTTAAAAAATATGTTCAAATTTATTTTTAAAAACAACAAAAAAAAAATCTGTTTGGTAATTTAATTTTGAAAACAACTTTATAATGGTATTAAAAAACAAAAAAAAAAATTGTTAGGATAGCTGTTTTTAAAAACACGTTTTAAAATCAACAAAATAAAAAGTTTGGTTGACAATGCCCCAATAGTCCTTGAAACTTGGATTAAAGGACTGTCTGTCCCCTCTGCCTGTCCTCATTCTTCCCCCTGGACTGTATGAATTCCAGCACTTACACCTAGTAAAAGAATTTTCAATTTGAATGCCTTTACAGATGCAGGGGTGCCATTTGGATTGGAGCAGCAGTGTAGGGTTTAGCCATTCATCCAATCCATTCTAAATTAATGAATTATTATCATATAAAGCAATAAATGCTACCCCCTTCAACTGAAAAATTTCTAAAATAGAAGAATTTGGATGTCGGTTTTCATACTCAATAAATCCAAACCCAGATTTGAATTCTTACTACCAAGACCATCAGCCAGATTCACCAAAATACCAAAAGAGTCTCAACAAACTCACAGTCAAGAACAAGATTCAAACCAGAACATACCCAATCAGCGAACCAAAGAGAAATCTCCAAATAAAACTTACACAACGTCAGAATCCTTATCAAAACATATAAAGAAAAACAGCAAAAAGAGAAAGGGAAAAAAAATCCTAAAACAGAGAAACCCCACTTCAGCGCAAATGCCGTAGGTTCCATGCTTTAGTCACACAACCCACAACAACCAAAACACCAAACCACACCACCGCCCTCAATCATGACTACAATGCTCACCTCCACACCAACCCAAATTCATACTCTAGGTCCCTGGGATGAGGCCTCGAGAAGGATGCACAAAGAGAAGAGAAGGGAAATGTGGTTTCATCTTGGATTTTTTTATTTTTTTGACACCAGACAAGAATCAAACAGAGTGAAAAACAAAAGAACATAATTATTAATTATGAGATACACCACCATGTTTTTTGATGTTTTCCATAACAAAATATCAAATAACAGCTCAAAACTGCTTGGTGTTCTGTTCCTAAAATTCAATTTCTGTTTTCAAACTTTTAAAATCATCATAAAGAAAGCAATGTATCAAACAATATTTTTTTTTTTAACTTTCTATTTTCAAAACCTGAAAACTGTTTTGGAAAACAGTTTCCAAACAGACCGTATATATCCACCAGACCACACTCAAGACAAATAATGAGCCAAAAGTCACCAAATTCGTTCAAAGCGTCAATGTGTCATTATGCACTATTTTCTGTCAAGAATCATGTAAAAGTGCCAAAGCCAAAGCCAAAGCCATTAGTTTCACCACACAAAGTGAGACTCCAGTCCCAACTCCACAGTTACAACAAACCAAACTCACAAACACAAAGCCACTTATACATAACCATAACAGATGCAACAAAGTAAAACCACCCAACAATCAACAACTCAAGAAGCAAACAAGAAAAAAAAGGGTTCCCCCAAAAACAAGAGCTTCAATCATCTTCGAAATCAAAATATTCAACAAAAATCGACCAAAATCAACAAGTAACAATTTTGGGGCTACCAGAATCGAAACAAAAATAAGGAACCCTAATTGCCATTAAAAAGAAAAATGGGGGCCTATTGACAGGTAAAAGAGAAGAGGAGATGGGGAGCCTGATGATCTTATTGATGTAATCCGTGAGGATGGTTTCCCAATAGAGTCCCATAGCAGTGGTTCTTTTGACGGCAATGATGACCTGTTTCTCTGCCATGTTTTAGGGTGTGAAAAATAAACACCAAAACAGATGAGAGTGAGGGCTTTTAGATTTAGGATATTGGTGTTAGTAAGGAAGTGTTATATGAAGAAGGAGGAGGAAAAGAAGAAGAAGAAGAAGGTGCATGAAGCAGCATTGGTGTAGAAGGGAAATTTGATTACGCTGCCAAGCTAGAACATGGAAGAATGCATTGAGGGGATTACCATGTCAATGTTTGGGGATTTGGCATCCCAAGAAAAGAAACAGAACCCCTCATTTTTCAAAGACTTGAATTTGGGAATGAACGGAAGAATCGATGTGTTCTGTTTTGTTCTGGGTTTTGGGGGTATGGCGTTTGTTCTGTGTGTTCTGTGGGCCTTTTGGTCTGATTGGAAACTGGAAAGTTAATGAAGTGGTTTCTTGAGTCAATTGATGCCTATCTGCTTGTGACTGCTGGCAAAGGATTCCTTGGTCCTCCCCTCCCCTACTTATGGACTCACACTAGTCCTCCCACTAGTAGCTGTCCCTCTTCTAGTCTTCTTTATTTATTGTCGTAACTACAGTTATTTTGTAATGACTGCCAATGGGGTTAGCTCAACTGGTGAGATTGGATAGAGTCAGCAAAATCATATTGGCTCTGATATCCTTCATTCTTTAGTAAACCATCTAGAAGTACTACAATATACCCTACTTAGATTTGTGGCATACCCTCAACTTGGAACAGGAAAATCTCCCCAGTCAGGCCACCCCTAAACTTGTTAGCATTGCACTCTACTCTATTTCCAGTAGAAAGAACATGTACACCCACTGCCCATGCTTTCCCACAAAATGGACAGTATTGCACTTCTGGCAACTCAAATGAAAAAGCATTTAAGAAATAATGATACTTTCCCACGGAACCAGCAAAGGATTATCAGCTTGCCTAAATGGACCTTTAATGTTTATATAACCCAGAGAAAGAAGTGGACAAAAAAGCCTTCCTTGTCTATAGTAGTAAGCTAAGTTAATTAAAAGCATCACAACATTATGACCAAATGGGCAAAACTGCAAATGTTTGTGACATTATTCGGGACTTACATCCAGTAAAAGTTTTCCATCCATTAAATTCATCACACTGAAAATTGTGATGTGGTCATTGCTACCAGTAAAATGTCAGGAAGAAATCATTGCAGTTTTTCTTTTTTTACCCATGAAATAAAAATTTTAAATTATTGTAACCTCTCCTAACGAATTAAACTCTCATTATGTAAGTTCATCATGTCCAACAGCTACGGGGTTGCCAAGCACATCAAATGTAACAAAACTTTACTCACTGTCGTAATCTGAAAAAAAAAATAAAAAAATAAAAAATTGAAAAATCCCCAGTATTGCTGCCACATGACAAAGCTGATCAAACCCCGCCTCAAGGAAGTGATAATGCAATCATGTATCCACCTGATCACTCCCAAGAGGCCAAGACAAATAACGAGCGAGCCAAAAGTCACCAAATTTGTTCAAAGCGTGAATGTATCATTTTGCACTATTTTCTGTCAGGAATCACATAAAAGTACCAAAGCCAAAGCCACTAGATTCACCTCACAAAAGCGAGGCTCACAGTCCCAGCTCACAGTTACAACAAACTAAACTCGCAGGGTCACTTGTCCATAACCGAACAAAACAGATGCAACAAACTAAACATCAGAACCTGGTATCACCAAAAAATAATTGTCTAAGTTTAATGGTGAGTGTTGAGCCAATATGATAATTAGACTTGGTTGGGTAATATTAAGAATTAATATGCAAATTTTATTAGCCAAGCCAAGGAATTGTTGTAGTGGACGTGTCCTAGGTAGAGGAAGTTATTGTAGTGTACATGTCCCATGTAAAAGAAGTGGTTATTGCATGTTAATTAGTCACATGGTTTGCTGCCATGTCTTGTAAGCCGTGAGACTGAGGAAGTTATGGCAATTGGGGGAGCTTATGTGTCAATTAGAGAAATGACAGTTATTACATGTAAAATCATGCCAAGTGTTGTGGTCACTTTGTAAAAGAACAGCCATGGAAATGGTCATGTTTCATTAGCCGTGAGACATTCTCAATTAGCCGTGAGACATTCTCAATCAGCCGTGGAGTGATTACAAGCACTTGTGGGCAATTTTATTTCAAATGGACAAGTGCTTGAAATTAAAAACTATCTCCTGGACAATACTTCTATTTAAAGGCTGAAGTTGGCAGAAAAAGGGACCCTCGGATCAACACAACATAACTTTACTTTTATCTTTCATTTTTCTGCACTTTTCTTTTTAGTTTAGTGTAAGTAGTTTCCCATCCATATTTTATTGTGATGCTTTGGTGTGAAGATTACTCTTGTTCATTAATAAAATCCATTTCCATTCCATATATTGTTTTTGTCTAAAACTCGTTTCTCTAAAGTAGTTGGAGAACCCATAACCAAGGGGTAGATTCCTCACCTTAGTGCAATCGCCTACTGTTCTTGAGATCAAAAAGTTAGTGTTCTTGGCTTTGTTTATTCTCTTAACTTACCCGAACCCAAAATTCACAACAACAGAACAAAAAAAAAAAAAAAAGAGGGGGGTTCCCAAAATAAAAACACGACCTTCTATCTTCAAAGAAATCAAAATATTCAACAAAAATAAACAGTAATCAACAAGTATCGATTTTGGGGCACACTATCAAAATCGAAGCAAAAATCAGGAACCCTAATCGCAATTATGACATTTAAAAGTGAAGAAGAGAAGAGGAACCTGATCATCTTATCGATGTAATCCATGTGGATGGTTTCCCAATAGGGTCCCATAGCGGCGGTGCTTTCGACGACGACGATCACCTGTTTCTCTGCCATGTTTCAGGGTGTGAAAAAATAAACGCCAAAACAGATAAGAGAGTAAGGGCTTTTGGGGCTTGGGTTATTGGTGTTGATAATTATTATGTTAAATGGAGACGGAGAAGAAGAATGCGCGTGAAGCAGCGTTGGTGTAGAAGGGAAATTTGATTACGCTGCTGAGGTGGAAAGTGGAAGGGCGCGCGCAATGAAGGGACTACCCTGTTTGGGGATTCGGCGTCACAAGAAAAGAAACAAAATCCTTCATTTTCCGTTGATTTGAATATGGGAAGGAATAGGAGAGGCAATGGCTGTTTTCTGTTTTTGTTCTTGTGGATTTTTGGGGGTTTGGCGGTTGAGGTATGTGTCTGTGTGTTCTGTGGGCTCGTTTGTCGGATTGGGAATTCGGAGAAGTTAAGGGCCTGTTCGTCTGACTCGAATTTGGAAAAAGTTGTAGCGGTTTGCTGAGTCAAATGAAGCCTGTGCGCTTCCGACTGGGGGAGGAGAATTCTTTGGTCGGTCCCCAGTTATGGAGTAACGCTACTCCCCCCACTTATAAAATTACTAATTTACCAGTGATATAGGGTGAGTTTTACAATGGACGTATTATCTTTTGGTCTGTCATAAAGCCATTTATTATTAGTTATTGGATCAAATTATCTAACAAAAATAATAATCATCTAATTACTAATAACAAGAGGTCCATAACAGACGCATAAATTTAAAGTCTACCTTATAATTTGCCGTGTTATAGTAATTCTTAATTTTCACACTCAATCCTTATTTGTGCTCTCATTTCATGCGCACTATTCAACAACACTGCACCAACACCATTGCAGAGGGCAAAGGCGGTTTCGGCCCTGAGAGATGTAGAGGCCTAGTTCAATTTCAAGGATGGTGAGGGTGATTTTGAAGTCCTTAACTCAACAGTCAGGGTGAAAATAGGTCAAGCTGCTCATTATAGGCCTTCAACCTGCCTACATTTGGCCTAATTAGATTAGATACCAAGCAACAAAAATAGTCTATTAGGTCAAACAAGCCAGCCTACTTATTATTATTATTATCGAAATACTTTAATATATTTTTAACTAACTTAAATTTTTTAGTCTATATAAAAATATTTTTTTGACATATTTAGTAGTATTTTGGCTTATGTAAGAGTAGGACTCTTGTTTTTTTTTTCCAAAATATTTTATAAACAAATAGGCCTCCTGATAGGATTTCAAATTAAGCCAAACTTTTAGGAAGACTGGGCTAAAACCATAAAATGACCTATGTCAGGTAATAAGCCCAAACTCAAGCTCCTTTTTAATAATACAGGGTCAGCTAATTTAAACCAAAGCCTAGCCTAGCTATGTCTATTTCCACCCCAACTCGACAACGACGGCTTGGACGGCACATGACCATGTGTTGCGACAAAGGCAAGGAAAGCGGAGGAGGATAGGGTGGGGCAGCAAATTAGGTGACTCTTCTCCATGCCCACTAGTCACAATTTTTGCCCTGATTCTTAGAATCTATTTAATGAAATGTTTTCCTTTTTTGTTTGTTGAAATAAGAAATATGCACAATCACATTCCCTAGCGATTTTCGATGGTTCGTAAGAGCTCTTTATTTCTTTTTTCATCCTTTTAATACTAAAAGAAATAGCAATGGCGGTGGGTGGTGGCTATTAGTATTAGCTCTAGAACCCTGTAGAAAGTATTTGCACAAATTGTTTTGAGTAATAACATAACCAATTTCACAAAAATATTTTGAAGAATGACTAATCATTTCGTTGAGTTTCTTGAAGCTATGAACAAATCTTTCTACGTAAGTATACACAGTTCTTAAAACAAGAATATTTTCACAATAACGTGTGTAAACATATTTGATCTCATTTGAAGAGATTGGGACTTAATGTATGTGAAAAATATATCATGGAATGAACGTATATATGTTCAATGGATGAAAAAAAGTCTCGGGTACAGGAAACCAACAGCCGAATCTTCAGAAAATAGGATGCGACTTCAAAAAGTAATTCAAGTGAAGGTCTCATCCAACTTTGAAGCAAGTGTATTCTACCATCTTCAATCATCATACTCGTAATCATAACATTCACAACAAACTTTGATTGAAAAAAAGAGAATCCACTAAAAGTTCAAAAACTGCAAGCGTACTTCAGAAAGCACGTTTCTTAAGCAAATAGTGCACTTTATAGGAAAATGAGGAAAATTTGAAATTCAAATTTAAAGTCAAACTTAGTCATAGATTGATGTGATATCTATTTTGCCAACTTGGTCAACTGCCCCAACTTCTAGAAAGAGA
Organism: Dalbergia cochinchinensis; assembly: GCA_031216125.1. Taxonomy (NCBI): domain Eukaryota; kingdom Viridiplantae; phylum Streptophyta; class Magnoliopsida; order Fabales; family Fabaceae; genus Dalbergia; species Dalbergia cochinchinensis. Next base: position 54,193,310 of record CM062377.1, read on the forward strand.
AGTTCAGAAACCTCGTTCAGAAACCTCGTTCAGAAAATAAAAAGTAATTTCTAAAGGTGGCCTTAGAAACCTCTATTTCACAACGGTTTCTGTAACTACTTTGACAACATCGAGATACTCTTCTAGACTGTATTTCCAATACACACAAGGAAGATCAATATGTGTCACTTGGAGAATAGATCAAAGGCAATGGTCATAAATACAAATCATCTATAAATAGAGATGTTGTGCTTATAAGAAAAGGACTTTTTGCTGAAACAAAGAACTGAAATGCTAAAGAATTCTCTCCTTATATATTATGTAAAGATATTACTACTTATAATCAATTTCTTCTTGTAAAAATCTTCTTTCTACCTTCTTAAAAAATCATACGTTCTTCCTAGGAAGAATTGATAGAAATAAATCATTCAAGTTTTCCAAGTCTGTTATTGTTCATCTTGCAAAAAATTGAGTGTTGGTCAGTTTGAGTGTTCAAACCCAAACACAAACCTTTATAACCCCAATCCAGTAGTGATCATTATGAGTTAGTTTGGAGAGGCTAAGCAAAAACTACTTGTAACGTGACAATAGAGTGAGCTATTAGTCACGGTGTTAGCTTAGAGAGACTGGTTAAAAACTACTCTATTGTGACAGTAGAGTGAGCTATTAGTCACTTGTAAGAGCTTGGGAAAGCTACTGTAAAGACTATCTAACTTTCTCGGGTTGAGAAAGGCTTTTAGTGAAACTCAACAGTGGTTGAGAACTAAATGTAGATAGGTTGGTCGAACTAGTATCTTCTTCTCCCTTAACTCTCTTTTATTTACTACTTTATGCATGTTATATCATGTTTCCTGAAAAACTTGTTCATACATGTTTTTACCTTTTTATGATAATTCAAAAAGTTACTTTCTAAAGCAACTAACAATGTTTTCGTTGCTCTTCATGTTTAAGCTTGATAGGAAAAAGTTTTCAGAACTAAAAAGGGAAAAAAAGCCGAAGCACGATTCAACCCCCATTCTCATTATTTTTCTACCTACAATTGGCATCAAAACTCAGTCCTCGGCCTCTAAAGGGTTGAGCATTCTAATGATTATGGAGGGCAAATATCCCAGGGATGAATGGCACAAAACATCCATATAGCAAAAGGATACTCTATTAACAGACCGTCATTCTTTAATAATGGAGATTATGCTTATTGGAGAGGTAGAATAGAGTTGTCCATAAAGTACATAAGTCCTAACTTGTAGGAGATCATACAGGAAGGAGACTATATTCCAATGGAAGAAATTTCCAAAAATGAAGATGCTCCCTTCACCTCCAAAACAGTTCCTAGGAGTAGGTGGACAGAGCAACATAAAGCCAAAGTTCACTTGAACTCTAAAGCTAATTACCTACTCAAATGTGCACTAAGTAAAGTTGAATACGATAAAATCATTACTTGTGACACGACATAGGAGATCTACGACAGATTGTACATATTGCATGAAGGCACTGATCAAGTCAAAGAGACAAAGATTAGTATCCTGGTCCATTAATACTAGATGTTTAAAATGATAGATCAAGAAAATATTGATGATATGACCATGAGGTTTATGCACATCATAAACTAGCTAAAGGGTTTGGGCAAAAGGTATTCTAACTCCAAAATGGTTAGAAAAATTCTAAGAAGCCTCCTCGCAAAATGACTGCCCAAGATTACAGTCATTACAGAAGCCAAAGACCGTCAAACTCTTAACTTGGGCGTGTTGGGTCACTTAAAACCCATGAAGTTATGCTCTCCTAAGTTCATAGTAAATCCATAAAGAAAAGCAAGTCCTTGGCTTTGAAGTCATCTCATTAGAAGTAGAATAAAGGTATAATAATGGAAGTTGCTAAAACCTCTGATGATGAGGAGGAATCTGATGGAGAATCCAAAGATGAGGATAGAGATGAGATCTCCATGTTAGTGAGGAAGATATCCAAAGTCTGGAGAGGTAGAATAAAAAGAAGAAGAGATATCAACCTTAGAAAAGATAAGAAAGGCAAGGGAAAGCTAGAAGGGATGCTCCAAAATTGAATGTCCCAAGCTTAAAGGACTACAGAAGAAGTTCTCCATGAAAAAGATATCAGGAAGAAAGTGCACGAGAACGGGGGGTTGAATCATGCTTTACTTTATTTTACTTATCTGAAACATTAAAAACAAATACTATTAAGTATAAAACTTTTAGTGCACTAGAATCTTTGTTAGTGGTTTTAGAAAGTAAATTTCTGAAGTAATTGTCAAATAATGAGAAATCATAAAACACTATGCTAGATTATGTTCAACTGTGAAGCATATCTCAGAAAGAGAATTAATAAAGAAAATGATAGGAAATATAAAAATGTTAAGCATTCCTTCAGAATATGTATAACAAGAAAATATAACAAAGATGAAATTAAGAAGATCAAGGAGAAGAAGATGTGACACTAGAGTTTTATACTGGTTTGGCCAAAACTACTTACATCCAGTACTTAATAAATGTTGAGGCTCCACTATTTATCTTTCTCAAACCAGAGAAAGAACAACTGGATAGTATTTACATTAGCCTTCCCAAGCTCTCATATATGATCAACAAACAACCCAACTACCACAAATTGAGTAGTGATTCACCAGTCTCTCCAAGCTGACACTGTGACAAGTAAACCACCTATTACTGTCCCATGGAAAGTAGTCTTTAACTAGTCTCTCTAAGCTAAACCGTGATTAGTAAGAACACCTCACCATTGCATTGCAAGTAGTTTTACATTAGCCTCTCCAAGCTATCTCACAATGATTACTACCGGATCGAGGATACAAAGGTTTTGTGTTTGGGTTGCTACTTAAACTAATCTACACTCAAGTTTCCTTAATATATACATGAAAAGATCTTGGGAAAACATGAATGACTTCCTTCTATCATTTCTTCCTGGGAAGAACATAAATCTATTTAAGAACGTAAAAAGAAGATTTTTATAAGTAAGGAATCTGATTATATTATGATATGAACCTTATTGGAGATGAGGAGAGATTTTTGCAAAATTTTCTCTTTTTGTGTAGAGTTTCTCTCCTATTGTTTGAGCACAGCATCTCATATATGTAGAAGGTCTTCTTTGTGACTGTTGCTTTTGATTAGATCTTCCATGGACACATGTTAATCTTCTATTTGTGTCTTGGAAAAATAGTCTAGAAGAATAGCCTAACAGTGTGTCACATCAGTTTGCAGAAACCATTGTGAAATAAAGGTTTTTAATACCTTTCAGAAAACTGCTCTTACTTTCTAAATCATGGTTTCTGAACTTTTTCTTCTAGGACTTGGGATAGTTGACTTCAAAGACAAAACAGATGATTAATCGGTTCTGAAATTAAGATTTGACCTCTTTCAAATTCAAATTCAAATTTCCCTTCATTTCCAGTAATGTTTAATGCTCTACAATTAAGTGGGCTTTCTGACGTGTGGTAACAGATCCTTGATGATATCTTTGCTTTTTGATCTTCAATCCAAGCTTTATGATGATGACTGATTTGTGATTGAGCTGATTGAAGATAGTAAAATATATGGTCTTCAGAGATTACTTGATATCTTCATTGTAAGTGTACTTTTTGATGTCCAGTACTACTTTCTGAAGTCTCAAATCTTAGTTTCTTGTAGCGTTGATATCTTCTTCAAATCGTTAGCTATCTTGCACTTGAATAAGGATATAATTTCACTTCCTTTTTTATTCATATTTCTACATGCAGAATGAAATTTATCCTCGTTTGGGTAAGCCTTGCTCTTGCTAAAGGATAGAATCTTGTTATAATCTTACAAGAAACTCAAGACAACTATTAGTTGTTCTTCAAAGTATTTTCTTTAAATTGGCTTTGTTGTCATTCAAAACTAATTAGCACATCTTGACAAGGTTTTGAAGATAACAATCTCCCCTTTTTGATGATGATAAACCAATTTGAAGAAAATCTTTTAAAGAGATATTGAAAAAAATATTAAGAAATATAAGCGTGATAGTTCATATTTTTTCAATCCTGTCACTGAAAGTTTTCATATTCTTTCAACCCTATCACTAAAAGTGATTTTCAGGTAGTCCTTTTCTTAAGACATGATATGGGTTATATGAAAACATTTTTGGCCTTAAGTGACTTGAATCATAGTTGTTGTTATTTCTCTTGAAACTCTTAACGTACTTTCTGAAGAGTATCAAAGTAGCATGTTAAAAGAGAAAACTTTAAGCCTAGATTACATAAACAGCTTGATCTCTAGTAACTTTCTGAAGATCTTTGTGCTTGAAAAACTTAACAAGTACTACTTGCAATATTTTATCTTAATTAGATCTATTTTCAGCATATCTTTATCCAACCATACTTTCCAAAATGAATGCTCATGATTATGGATAAGTATAAGAAAGATAAAAGCATTTTGAATAATAACATACAAGGTTTGATACTTACGATGCTCAGAAAACCTTAAGAAAGACATGATGCATTGTTCCAAGTTTCTGAAGCTCAAAAGATATTAAACTATCGGATCAAGATATTTCATAAGACAAACATATGCTATGCTTTTGATGTATAAACTGAACATTTTAAAAAACATGTATTAGGACTTAAAGAAACAGAGCATAAAGATCAGAGTAAAGGGATGACACGTATTAGAGCAATTAGAATAAATATGAAGAGCAAGCATAACATAAGAAATAAGCAACAAAAAACTGATATATAAAACAAAGAGATAAGAGGTATCAAAGAAGAAACATGAATATGCTCCCCATGTATCTCACAGCATAAAAGATTTTCTTCATCGATTTTCTTCTCCCCCTTTTGTCATCAACAAAAAGGAGGTGTACTAGAAATCAGGAACACCATTATTAGCCCTACGCTGAACTTCATGAAGGATATCTAATAATAGTGCCTCATGCCTTCGAGATATGGCTTCAAGATTATCTAATATATTGTTGATAAGGCATCGCTCTTGCAGTAGTAATTGGACTTCTGTGTAGTTTGGTTGTGCTATTGGTGTTAGTTGGCTTGATAAAGGATCAACAACTTGTGTAGGAGAGGGACCAGGAATATTTGAAACTGTAGGCTTGTCTACCCTAAGAGAAAATGCAGCAGCAAAGGACTAATTTTTTGAAGAGGTTTCCTTCTTTGAAGTAGATTTTGTATCGGAAGAGTTTAATATTTCTTCAAAATTTGAGGCCATGTTATGATCACAAAGTGAACCCCCATATCTGATGATAGGTTTTTTACTCTCATCAGAATTGTCCTCAAGAATAATCAGTTTCCTTTTTCCTCTTCATCCTTGAACTTCTATGGCTGCTTTTTTCAATAGTAAACTATGTTTCTTAACACCAGAAGAAGCACCACCGGTTGGTCTCCTTGGGGTTCTAAAAGAGTTGAAGGTATACTCCGTACCACTCATTTGAAAGAGAGTAATATAAGTATTCAAAGACTTTAGTTAGCAGAATCCCATAAGGAACAGCAGTGATTTTCCTCTTCTCCGAAGAAATAGCACTCAACATGTGATCAAATATTTATTTGGGCAAGTTAACTCTTCTTTTTGTTAACAAATAGAAGAGCAACATACAATCGATGCCAACCAATAGGTGTGTGCTACCTAAACATGGGAGCAAGGAGAATTGGATGACTGTGAAAACCTGCCTTGCGTTTGTGTTTAACAATGTTGTAGTGATCTTACTTGGATGATATCTTGAGGAATTGGTGAGACATTTAGAGACTTCCTTTACTGAGACTCCGAGAGTTGTGAACCAACCTTCCTTAAAAGAGCATCTAAGTTCTTCGTCAAAAGCATTGATGATGTTGGAGAGATCGGTGATGCTTAGCTCTATATCAACTCATTTGATATAAGAGGTTGGCTTAGAGTCAAACATCTGAACCAACTAGAAGTAGAAGACAGTGACCATCCCAATGAATACTTTGTCAGTTAGGTCAAGAAACCCTTCCCATTCCTGAAAGGAAATGACCTCCAAAAGAAGGAGAACCTAAGCCATTAGCTCCTAAGTTAGCCTTTTCCTAGGGCTATAGGCCATTGTGAAAAGTTATTAGCATAGTGTTGCTGATGTAGGGGCTTTCTAAACATGAGAAGAGTTCCCATATAAGTAATGTGGCAAGAACAATGTTTTCTTTTAGACATTCTAGAGAAGAATGTGTGGATGGAACAAGAACAACGGTTGAAGCTTGAAGGGGATTAGAGTTGTGGTTACAAGACAGAGGGTTTGAGAGAAGAAGTTGGTGGTTACAGGGAAGAAATAGGAGATAACACAGTTACGGTTAAGTGTTTGAGATTGAAGACAAAAGTAAAAAGGTGGTAACATGTGAGGAGTGAGGGTTCATTAAGTGATGGGACGTTATTGACAGAAGATGAAGCGACGTAGGAGAGAGAAACACAAAAGAATGGGAATTATCCCACCTTTTCATCCCTCTTTTAGAAAGAAAATTTTCTGATTCTTGAGATCACTTTCTGAAGAAGTTACTTGCTAAACCTCACAATTTACTTTATGACCATTTGGAGAATCTTCATAAACTCCTCACAGGCTCATCTTCCTGTACTGGATTCTATGCTCCCATATATTCCTTATCTTCTGACCCTTATTTCTTCTTTTTCACCAATCCGTCTTCTTTCTGATTTTGCAAACTACACTTCTGATAAGGTATCCTGACTTACTAACGTTCTGACCAACCAGCTGATAATGTAGACTGAACTTTTACTGTTCTTGCAAACTGACATATTTTTTCTTTAAAGAGGATACTCTTTCTGATGACTTTTGATGGCTTTGCTAGGTCTTCAGATAAGGATTATAAAGAAATAATGCCCAAAGATGTTTTATGCATGAATGCTTATGCAAATGTGAAAACTTTTTCAATGAAAACCTTTTCAAAAAATAGAAAAGCATTCAAGAGATCTTTAGCAATAAATATTGTGAATATATCTTGACACAAAGTCTTTAGTATGCACATCTACTAACTCAATATCTCTATTTAAAAAACAAAAATTTGCAGCAAGAACTTGAACACATAGTGCTAAAACAATTCTTAATAAGATAAGTAGCACAAGTATTATCTCAGAAGATAGGAAGTATGAAATATCTCAAGAGATAGTCTTTTAGCTTGATCCTTATGCTCAATATTTAGGTGCAATAGATTATAGCATTACTTGTGCTTTTTCTTTCAGTCATCTCTCTGGAGAAGTTAGCAATAGCAAGTTGCATTTTGGTGCAAAGGCTTCATCATAATTAGTTTTCTATTGATAGGAATAACCTTGTGCAGCCATACTTGCCCTGATGATGTCAGCTTTATCCAGATGTCCTTGATCATTTAATTTGTACTGATGATGATGTTTCAACATGTTGTGTAGATTTTGCCTTTTTCTTGAACTTGGTCAGTACATTTAGCATAGCATCCACCCAACTTTGACTACTCAAGGCTTTTCCAAAATATTCAGGTTCAAAGGTGGTAATGAAAACATAGTTTTGATATATTTCTAGAGAATGATCTCAATTCTCATACCCCTGGAAGTGTCTCCAATAACTCTGTTTTGAGAAACTGCCTTAGAATTAGAAACTCCCTTGTAATTTCCATGGCTTTGACGTTTTTTAGCCTATCTTACATCTTCATATTGCTCATCTTGTAGACTAAGAAGGTTACTTTCTGATATCTTAGGAGATCTGAGCATACTTTCTAAAGTATTGATGTTCTGGAGCTTATTTTAGGATTTTTTGGCTTCTATCTGCTAGCTTTCTGGGATTTCCTTGAGATTTGTCTTTTCAGGATTTTTTCACAAGATTATCGAGATTATCAACAAGGTCTTCTTTAAGCTTTTTCGTCATCGTATTTGAGAGATTTTTACTTTCTGGGTGATTTATCCTTTGAGTTCAATGAAAGCTCTCAGGTTTAGAACATAATATCTGGAATGATCATCATCTGTTTGCTCCTCGATACCTCACTAGAAAACCTTTTCAGATATACCTGCAAGAAAAAAAAATTGATTTTGGTACCCAAATTTTCTTGGGTCCTTTTGGTTAGTTTCAAATAAAGAGATTTTTCAACCTTTCTAACAGATTTCTTTCTCAGGACCCGTTTGTTTGGAAGATATCTTTTCTTACAACCGAGATAGCAAGAAATAGGATATATATATATATATAATAGATGAGGTTGCATAGCTTTTTCATCTTCTGTTTCCTCTGTATATCCTAGAGTAATTTTTTGAAACTATAGATTCTGACAATTTCCACAAAAATAAAGCTTTTGAAATGTATAGAATGTTCTAAGTCAGATCTTTAGAAGCCATGAAGTCCTCTTAAAAATTCAGAAATAACTTTTCTAACATTTTCCACATGTCTTCTGGAGGCTTCAGTTTTATAGAACTTGAGAAGAAGGAAATCTCCTTGAAATATATCTTACTTTCAGCTTTCCAACTTTAGGCTTGATTTTCTCAAGATATCATAGCAACCTTATGAGTTCCTTGACTAGTTTGAGATATATAAAAGGATATTGCACTTCTAGCAACTCATCATATAAAGCAGTTAATACATGATATAAAGGATAACATTTACCTCACTTATCTCTGTTGAAGTCCCATTAGTCATGAAACACAGAATGATAGCATTTTCTAGCACATCAAGACTTTCTGACTCATCCTTTTATTTTCAGAGATTTTCTAGGTGTCCAACACACTCTTCTACTTGATGTTGGGATATTTCTGTGATGCTCTGAGCTTGGAACTCCTAATACATGATGTTTCTTTTTACTACGATTAGCAGGTTGCTTTCTCAAGATAATCTTTGCCCTTTTTGTCTTTCTTGAGATTGATGTCTCTTTGTTTCAGTCTTTACAAACTTTTGATATTTTCCATAGGCAGAGAGATCTTATCTCCATTTTCAATCTCAGATTTCTATATCTGATCTTTCCTTTTTATTTGAGGTTTCAACAATTTTTCATTGCTTTAGCATTGCATTGTTTATGATATAACAACCTTAGGATCAAGGGTTTCTTGAGAAGGTTTAAGATCTTCAAACATCATGCACAATCTATTCCATATGGCCCTAATCAATAGATGGTTAGTTGATAGATTGATCTTTTGCAGTGGATTTGAGCCATTCTATCTCTTAGATCTTTGTCCTATGCAATCGTTAGATTGCTCAAATTCTTAGAGGCCTTGCTCTAATATCACTTGTAGGTAAGAAAATGCACGAGAAGAGGGTTGAATCGTGCTTTGCTTCATTTTACTTATCTAAAACATTAAAAATAAATACTATCAAGTACAAAACTTGTAATATAGCAAAATCTTTGTTAGTGGTTTCAAAAAGTAGATTTCTGAAGTAATTGTCAAATAATGAGAAATCATAAAACACTATACTAGATTATGTTCAACTGTGAAGCATATCTCAGAAAGAGAATCAATAAAGAAAATGATAGGAAATATAAAAACGTTATGCATTCCTTCAGAATATGTATAACAAGAAAATATAACAAAGATGAAATTAAGAAGATCAAGGAGAAGAAGATATGACACCAGAGTTTTATATTGGTTCGACAAAAACTGCTTACATCTAGTATCAACAAATGTTCAGGTTCCACTATCCATCTTTCTCAAACCAGAGAAAGAATAACTAGATAGTCTTTATATTAGCTTTCTCAAGCTCTCATATGTGACCAACTGACAACCTTGTTGCCACAAATTGAGTAGTGACTCACCAGCCTTTCTAAACTGTATCGAGTAGTTCTTCACTAGCCTCTCCTAGCTGAAATCGTGACAAGTAAACCACCTGTTCCTGTCTTGTTGAAAGTAGTCTTTAACTAGCCTCTCTAAGCTAAGTCATGATCAGTAAGAACACCTCACTATCATGTTACAAATAGTTTTACATTAGCCTTTCCAAGCTATCTCACAGCGATCACTACCAGATCAAGGATACAAAGGTTTTGTGTTTGGGTTGCGACTCAAACTAACCTACACTCAAGTTTCCTTAACATATACATGAAAAAATCTTGGGAAAACTTGTATGACTTCCTTCTATCATTTCTTCCTAGGAAGAACATAAATCTACTTAAGAATGTAGAAGGAAGATTTTTACAAGTAAGGAATCTGATTACATTATGATATGAACTTTACTGGAGATGGGGAGAGATTTTTGTAGAATTTTCTCTTTTTGTGCCGAGTCTCTCTCCTATTGTTTGAGCACAGGATCTCATATATATAGAAGGTCTTCTTTGTGATCATTGCCTTTGATTAGATCTTCCAAGGACACGTATTGATCTTCTATTTGTGTCCTGAAAAGATAGTCTAGAAGAATAGTCTTTCTGTTTGTCAAATCGGTTTGCAGAAGTCATTGTGAAATAGAGGTTTCTGATGCCTTTCAAAAAACTGCTCTTATTTTCTGAATCATGGTTACTAAAATTTTTCTTCTATGACTTGGGATAGTTGACTTCAAAGACAAAAGAGATGATTAACCAGTTCTGACACAGGGATTTGACTCTTTCAATTTCAAATTCAAATTCAAATTCAAATTTCCCTCCATTTCCAGTAATGTTTAGTGCTCCATAGTAAAGTGAGCTTTCTGACATGCGGTAACAGATCCTTGATGGTATCTTTGCTTTCTGATCTTCAATCTAAGCTTTATGATATGACTGATTTGCGATTGAACTGATTGAAGATAGTAAAACATCTGGTCTTCAGAGATTGCTTGATATCTTCATTGTAAGCGTACTTTCTGATGTCCAGTGCTACTTTTTGAAGTCTCAAATCTTGGTTTCTTGTAGCGTTGATATTTTCTTCAAATCGTTAGCTATCTTGCGCTTGAATAAGGATGTAATTTCACTTCCTTTTTAGTTCATATTTATCAACATGAGATAAACATATTTACACATGCAGAGTGAAGTTTATGCTCGTTTGGGTAAGCCTTGCTCTTGCTAAATGATAGAATCTTGTAATAGTCTTACAAGAAACTCAAGATAACTATTAGTCATTCTTCAAAGCATTTTCTTTAAATTGGCTTTATTGTCATTCAAAACTAATTAGCGCATCTTGATAGGGTTCTGGAACTAACAAAAGAAAGGGATGCTGGCTACATAGGGTGACTTAGAAGAAGAAAAGCACGCCTCAGAAAGTTAGGATGAGCAAGAAGATGTTGCAAATATGTGCTTCATGGCTGACTATGCTTCAGAAGGAGAACCTGAGGTAAAAATATCTTAATTAGACCTTTCTTATGTTGAATTACTTGCTTTATATGAGAAGTTACTTGAAAATTCTCTAACTTTTTCATTTCATTATCTCAGCCTAAAAAGGAGCCATCAAAAAGTTGTTTTAGAGCTTGAAATATAGAGGTTACAAATCAATGAAGACGAGAACAAATATATGTTCAATTGTATTACCATCTAAGTTTTGTAGCATTCCAAGTTTGGGGAATGGCCTGTTTGTTGATTATGCAGAGTTTATATGCTCCATTTCTGGGACTTTCAACTACTCGAAAAGTACATCCCAATTTGGGCTTAACTTCCCCTTTATCGGGTTTTTATCTGCCCTGTGAAGCACAAGTTCCCCCTCTGTGAACTATCGTTTCACCGCCTTTTAGTTGCTACACTAAGAATCTTCTTCTTAGGGGTCATAGCCCTTATGTGGGCCACTTCTCTTTCCTCTTCTAATAAATCCAAGTCAATGCCTCTTTTAACATCATTGCAGTTTTCAGTAAATCTTTCTCTTCGGAAGGTCGGTAAACTGACCTCAAAAGGTATCATGGCTTCCCCTCCATAAGTAAGTAAGAGCGGTGTTTCTTTGGTGGATGATTGTGGTGTGGTGTGATAAGCCCATAATACACTTTGAAGCTCTTCCGTCCATTTACACTTCGCTTGGTCAAGGTGCTTCTTAATCTCTTGAAGGATGATTTTATTAGAAGCTTTGACTTGACCATTACTCTGAGGGTGTTCTATTGATGTGAAGATCTGCTTGATTCCTAGCCTTTTGTAGAAACCCCTAAATCTCTTGTCAGCAAACTGGATGATGATGGTTTGTTTCCATGTAAATTCTTCTACTTTTAGGACAATGATGGTTGATAGAGGCTCGGCCTTGATCCACTTGATAAAATAGTCAATGGCCACAATAAGGAACTTGTGTTGGCCTGTGGCTTGGGGGAATAGGCCCAAGAGGTCCATGCCTCATCTATAGAATAGCCACTGGGTCTCCAAGCTACCTCTGGTGGTGCTAGATGCATTGAGGTGAACCTTTGGCATTGGTCACACTCATGGACGTATTTAGCACAATTAGTCTTAAGGGTCAGCCAAAAATATCTTGCTTTAAGAACTTTCCTGGTCATAGATGGAGCCCTTAGGTGCCACACACACTATCGTGGACCTCAGGCATTGCATACAGAGCTTGGTCGGCAGTCAGGGATTTCAGTAGAGGAAGGGAAAAATGACGCTTGAACAATCGACCATCGATCAAATAGTAATAGGCCAGAGCTTCCAATTGTTCCTGTCATTGCTTGAGAGTTCTCCCATCTCTAGGTATCTCTTTATTTGGGTCATCCAAGAATCTAGCCCTACTAGGGCATTCGAGCAAGGTGAAGCCAAATTAGATGGTTTGTCAATGGAGAAAATGGCCAAAGGGCCGAAGGTCAACTCATCTAGAGTTTCCTGTATACCCGATCGATTATTGTCCATCACCATGTACTAGCCAATTTGGACAATAGGTCTGCTTTGGAATTCTATTCACGGGGAATATGTTCAATTGTGAACTTAGAGAAAGATTTCACCAAATCTTTCACCTGATCTACGTATTATGCTAGGAGCCCATCCTTGGCCAGATATTCACCTTTGACCCTGGGCCATTATAAAAAAAAGGAAAATACAAAATAGAGACATGTACATGAAGGAAATAATCATATATTAGAGCAATCTAGATCCAAATACACATGAATCGCATACCCCATGACTCAAATGAAAAGAATCTAAATGACTCAAATGATAAAATTACTAAAATGGACAGGTTTAATTGGTTGACAAATAAAAGTGAAAATAAATGACTCAAATGAATCTAAATGACAATTGTTTATTTCTACCATTGGTTGATCTAACACTACTCTTAAGATACTTGACTGGTGACAATTTGAGAATCACTCTTAGCCATGATGTTGGAAGCTCTTACTTCTTTGGCTAGCTGAAGACCTACCAGCAATACCTCATACTTTGCTTGGTTATTGTTGGCCTTAAAACCGAATTTCAAGGACTACTCTATGGTCAACCCATGAGGCCCTTCAAGTATGATGTCGACTCTACTCCCCCGTAGGTTATAGGCTCTATCCACATATAAGATCCAAGCTCTATTGTTGACCTCCTTTGGGGACTTTTCAGCATTGCACCACTCCTCAACAAAGTTGACCAAAAATTGGGATTTGATCAATCCCTGGATTTTGCAGAGAATACCATATTTAGACAACTCCATGGCCTATGCTTTCATCTGGCCGGTCACATTGGGTTTTGCCAACACTTGTTGGATAGATTGGTCAGTCTTCACAATCATTTAATGGCTCTGAAAATAAGGTCTCAACCTTCTAGAAGAAATTATAAAGCCAAGGTTAGCTGCTTGGTTTTTTGGTATCTTGTCCTCGGCCCTTGAGAACCTTATTGACAAAATAGACTGGTCTTTGCTCCTTCTCCTTTTTTTCTTACTAGGGCAGAACTAACAGCTTTCTCTAAAATAGAAAGATAAAGCAATAAAGGTTCACCAAGTATGGGTTTAATCAAAATTGGATGGAAAGAAAAAGATATATATTCTATAAGACTGCCTCGCATTCCTCGGTCTATGAGAAATTCTTAGCTTGCTTTATGGAATCAAAAAATGGGACAGTTTTATCCCTTAGGCTAAACATAATATAAGACATAGCATTTATCTTTCTTGCCAACAGCTGGACCTCTTTTATCATCAAAGGGCTCTTCATGTCTATTATCACAGTACATTTTTCTAGGTTGACCTCAATTCCTTTCCTGGTAAGCATGTATCCTAAAAATTTTCCAGCCTAAACCCCAAAGGTGCATTTGCTGGGGTTTAAACTCATATTGTGCGCCCTCAACTGGCTAAATACTTCTTGGAGATCTGCATAATGATTCCATGTACTCAATGTCTTAGCAACCATGTCATCAACATGTACCTCTATATTTCGGCCAATATGTTGCTCAAGCACTTTATCTATCAACCTCTGGTAGGTTGCCCCAGCATTTTTAAGGCCAAAAGGCATTATCTAGTAGAATAGGCTAACCCATCAATCATGAAAGCCGTCTTCTCCTCATGGTGTAGGTGCATTTTGATATGATTGTATCTCGAATATACATCCATGAAGCTCAAGAGTTCATAGCCTGCTGTTGAGTCAAGAAGTTTGTCAATGCTCGACAGAGGGTATGAGGTGTTGGGTACGCCTTATTTAAGTCACATCCACTAAGACCCTTTATTCTTCTTTTCGATTAATACAACATTGGACAACCAGGTCGTGTACTGAATCTCCCTGGTAAAACCTGCCCGCACCAGCTTCTCAGTCTTTATTTTCACTATCTTCTTATTCTCTTCACATAACTTCCTCTTGCATTGAGCTATAGGTTTGTAACCCGGCACTATTTGCAACTTGTGAGAAATGAATGAAAGGTCAATTCCCGAAATATCGCTTGGTATAACACTCTAAAAATTAATTTGAGCTTTATTGGTTTTAATTTCAAAAATTTGATAGTTTGAACAATGATGAGGACGATCCAACGGATTTGTAAAAAAAAAAAAAGAATATAAATAGTAACTTGCGAGCCTCGCAGGCCTACCGGGACAGCCGAAACCCCTAATTCAGGACTCGAAGGTGCCCGAAATTGGGAAAATATGGAAATAAGTTTAGAAATGGGAAGAAATAAAGATTTTATACCTGAAATTATTTTTTGAGCAATGTTTGATTACCAGGATACACTGTTTTACCTATTCGGTAAAATCTCGGTGTGCGATTTCTAGCACTGAAAGCTAATTTGACCTTTACAAAAAGAGAATGCTTATCCATTTGACTTAAATGAATAGCTAAGATTCAATCTTGAATAACAAGATCCAATCCTAGCCATCCATTTTGTTTTCTTAGATTATAAATTACCCAAATATAATATAAGAAATTCATGGCATTTAATAAAAAGATTAACACAAGTTAAAGCTTCTTTAAGAAGCCAAAAGGTTCGGCCATCAACTGAGGAAGGTAGCAACTCCATCTCCATTCTCAAAGAGCTCTATAGTTTTCATTCCAAGCCCAAATACCTTAGCCTAGATTTGTTAAAATTTCTAAGATCCTTTATAAAACTTGTTATACACATCAATATTTACCATTCTAACTGATTGAAATTTCAATTCCTCACTTTGATATCTCATACTGCTCTGCCTAAGGAAGGGTTTGGTGTGGGTTTAGGAGCTTTGAAGTGGAAGGAATCAACCTTGGAGCACCTTGGAGCCAAGGATCCAAAAGACACCAAAAGTAGGGTTTTCTTTAACCTTTTTCTTTCAAAATTCTTCTAAGGAATTCTTAATGGTTTCAATTCAAAATTTCTAGTTAATTTGGTTGATATTATGTTGATATTGATGTATGAATTTTGGTGAAGTGTTTGGATGAGGTTGGAAAGATCATTTGTCAAAAGATGTTGAGTGATACTTGCTGGATTTTCGATTTTCTTACAGGCAATGTGTGATCACGAATTTTCTGGGCTTGTTATGTGCATTTTCGTGCTCTGGAAAAAATATGTGTTGGAGCTAACATCTTGGGCTAGTCCCACGAATTTTCTTGGGTTCTTATTTTGAGTCAAACTGCTTTAAAAAAATCAAGAACCGAAATTAAGCATATGCTGCCTGAAGTACTGGAACAGAAGCTGTAAATTTTGCTAATTTTGTTACTATATCAAATGATGGAATTATCACTTGAAATTTTTACAGGATATTATAGACATGTTGAGGTTTTACCGTGATTTTTATCTCGAATTTTCTGTGTAACACCCTAGTAATTAACCAAATACACCTAGGTTGAATCTGATTAATGACTAGACTTTACTCCTTGCTTTGGTTCTTTCTTCATAATTTGAAAATACTTAGTGAAATTACGAGCCATTTTTTTTTTAAAAAAAAACATAATTGAAAATGTGAGCTGAGTACAACGTGAACGAGTAAGCGGAGTATAATAAGACGTTTAAGAATATATCACATCATATCACTTTGGCTCCATCATATAACATCCATAAGCACATTATAACATATATTTACATACAATAACCTCACTCAAAGGGTGGGTTATGATCATATATCATTGTCTTATGCAAACCCATAAAAGAAAATATACATAAGGAAATACATGCCCCTAAACTAGATAACTCCATAAGCTGAAGGTTATCCTAAAACTAGGAGTGCATGAACACACATAAATCTACTAAGAACCTTCTATGGCCACTGTCACGGAAATGGGGGAATAAATCCGATCCATCAAGAGCTCATTCGGGAGGGACACGAGATGCACCAGTGGGGTCGCATGGACGGCCTTCTTGCTAACCTCGGGACAAGCTTGCTTTCCTCACTACCTCTCTTACACATGTGGGAGTAGGAGCTGAGCTCTCGGAATATACATGAGTAGAGTGTCCTCACGAAGGATCAGCTTTAATATCTCATCTCGGAACATACTGGAAATCCATGGGCGCCAGATGAAGCGGGATAAGAACGTAACATCCTTTCATCAAGTGGACGTGCATGTTCGAAAACCATTTCATCACCATAGGGAGAAGTAAGAGAAAATCAATAACTAGGGACAGGATGTGCAAATGGACGACCTATGTAAATAAAAACACTCACAAGACCTCCTTCAAAATGATACGAGCGATGCAGGATCATAGTGGAATTCCCAAGTAGGGGTATCAATCATGTGCAGGGCTAATGTCACCATTTGAATCTGGAGACAATGACGAAATAAAGAAAAGGAGTGAGAATCTTGCTAAAGAATTCTCGGTAGGAGTACCTCCTTCTCACGGTGTCATCATCAAAGTCCCAGAGAACCTCGGGATTATTCTAAAATAGTGAGCATGCAAAGATTCATTTTAAGTTTGGACAAATACTTAACCGAGGTTCGTCAATTTTTAATCATGCGTCTTATAATGCATCATAATCTTAACATGTCATATTTACAATGAACTTTTCCTTTATCATTACATCATATTCCTCATCATCATTATCAAAATAACATGCATAAAAGAACGTCATATAATATTAGCTACACATGGACACAGTGCACATATTTCATTTCTTTAGTGCCTTAGATGACTTAAAATCTTATCATCATCATTATTTTCCTTGGGCCACCCTATACTCCACCCTTTTGGGAGTAATTTAGGTTATGAGCTCATATTTTACTAGTCATTACTAGCATATACTTATCCCTTTTGATAAGCTAAAGTCCCGACTCTACCCTTTTGAGAGAACGGGTTAGGGGGCTAAAATCACATTTTCACCACCTATAATCTGATGGTTCCAAAGGATCATTTTCTTATAAGTTTAAGTCACTATTAAATCTTTGCATGTTATATCACAATACAATTCATAAACATCATAGCATTTTCTCATTTATAGTCTTAAGCTAGAATAATATATATCAACTATAATCATGCATCTGGGAGATTCCCAGGAAAGAGAGGTGGGTCACAATGGACACGCTTAAATACTAAGTCTTTCCTTAGCCAAAACCTTTCCAAATTACACTTTTACAATGATACACTTTCTTCTAGCAACAAAGGTAAATTTTACATAATAAAGAATATTTCATGCATAAGCATTCTCATTATTTGCAAAAGAACTATAACATGTAGCCAGAAATCATTCAATGATATCAAGTACTTAATAAGCATCCAATACTTACATAGAATTATCAATTATAGAACTAATTAGTTATGCACCTAAGGGATTTATTACCATCCTTACGATTATTTATAGGCCTTAAGAACACTATTAAATCAAATGGGGTAGCATAGGTAGTAAGTTGTTCCTAAGGTTTACGGTATGCTAGAAGTTATGTTTTAAATCCTTTCTTGTTACCAGCTTTCCCTATGATGCTGAAATTAGTTACTAAACCAATTTATGAATCATTCTCCCTTATTTAAACATAATAAAACCAGGTTCTTATCATTGCTAAAGATTCTGGATAGAATGCATAAATTTCATTCCCTAGAGTTCTAGAAATCTTGTTTTTACGGTTTTCTAGTTGCTAAGTTCATTTTTAGTGTTCGGGATCAATCCTAGTCTAATTGATACCAAATTTTTCGTGGCTAACTAATCCTAGACAGAATTAAAACATACTAAAATAGATTGGGCATTGGCTAAACTTAAAGGGGTCAAAAACTAGGTAAATTCTAGCTCTTCGGTTGTTCTAGAGAGCTAGTTTTATCTCTAACATGCAGTGAATCATTCTCTTAACAATAAACCATAATTATCACAACTTCAAACATATCAAATCATTATCATACATTGATACTAAACTCAGATCAGTGGCCAAATCATGAACCTCATGCAATTACATAGAATCATATTTTAAGTGCATATAAAATACTAGTTCCCCGTAAAATCCTTGCAAAGTCTTAAAACTCATTTAGAAACTAGTTCTTTTGTCAAACTTGGGAGGATCTTCACAATTAAAATTCTCACTTAAGATAAAATGAGTAAGTCTTGAGCTTTAGAGATTTAGGTGACATCTTAGAATTATAAACATGCTATGCAACCTTATTTTAATCTTATCTTTATAAGGTGATAGCTTGGAATTATAAACATGATATGCAATTCCATTTCTTTATCTTTAAGATTTAAGGTGATAACTTGAAAATTAAACATGATGCAAGAACTTGAAATATAAACATGATGCAAGAAACTGGAGCGGCGTGATCCACAGCACTGGACCGAGAGAGAAGAGAATATTAAGAAATCGGGGCAGAGTCCGCACATGACCGCTGAAGGAGAAAAGAATTATTATTACATCTTTTAAGCTCAATCTCAAGACTTTTAAAGAATAAATTCTTTAACTCCAATAATCATATTTCTTTGCTTGTGATACATGGCCAAGTCTTTGACCTCTAGGATCTTTAGGTGATGGCATAAAATAAACATGCCATGCGTTGATTCTTTTAGCTATTATAAAATAAAGTGAGAGCATAAATTAAATATGAGATGCAACCTCTTTATTATCTAGAAAGATTAAGTGATCACTTGAAACATAAACATGAAATACAAGCTTGGAAAATACATCTTTCAAGTTCTAAACTAAAAATCTTTGTATTAGCATCATAAAGCATTATTCTTTAAAGTTTTGCATCAAGTGGAATTTTCAAGCTTTAGAGGCCTAACTTGTGATGGATTTACAACCCACCCTCAAGGTCCTCATCATCAAGCCATCATCTTAGTTCCACCTAGGCCATATGGCCGAATTGGTTAAATAAAAATGAAGAGGAAAACTGAAATGAAAAGCTAAGGTAAGTTCATAATTTCATCATTTTGAGCTAAAAACACAACTCCTCAAAGCATAGAAATAAATTTAGAAACTACTCCCTACCTAATCTGAGTTGAAGAAGAGGAAGAGAACTTGATTTCTTGAAGTGAAATGAAACAAAATCTCTTTGAAGAAAGAATTCAGCCAAAGAGGAGGAAGAAAGAAAGTTTTTGGTGCTCCTAAAAACTAGTTATGAACAAAGCATTCCAAGACCACTCAAGCAAGCCTATTTATAGAAGATTTTGAGGCTTCTAATTGGCCAAAATGAGGAGGTAATTGGTGGAATTTTGCAGGAAAAATAAGGGAGGAAAAATCATTTTAGACAAAGTTGTATGAAATTAAGGAATTATGTCTCTTATGGTGACATTTTGGCATTTTGTTTTAGTGCAACTTTGCCAATAATTCAGCTGCATAATGGCATCAATAATTTCATCCATTACAGCCCAAAGAAGTGAAATTTGTGTGTTCCATGCATTATTTAGGTGTAGGCAAGGTATTCATGTAATTTAAATTTCTGATTAAGGGCTTAAGTGAATTAGTAAGTAATTTGGGTGTTTTTGAGCAATTTTGGGTTCTAATCAATCTAAATACATAATTTTGACTCTAGATTAATATTTAGAATTTAATAAGCTTTAATTTGAGCCTAATATTGCTTAGGTTTTGTATACGAATCAAAAATCCGAAGTCGCAAACCTCAAAAAGCAGGGCAAAATCGTACTTTCACTTAAAAACTGCCCGAGGCCACCCGAGCTCAACCAATGGTTAATCATGGCTTAAAAACAAATTTTAAAACATTTTAGTAAGGTTCGGGCTCAGTCGGCACGCACATCGGAGTTAAAAGCAAATCATGGCGTTTGGTCATTCACTATTTAACTCAAAATTGAGATCCTTCTACTCTATTAACACACATAACACAAACAATCCCTTATTATCATCAAAACATCCCCTTGAGAATAGGTGGGGCCCACGATCCTCATTTTCTGAGTAAAATAACTTCAGGGGCATTTTGGTCATTTTATACGTACAGAAATTCGAGATTTGCGACTCTCGCATGAATCGCTCCTAACCTTTCTTCTAATGTTATATTCCTTTATTGAGGATTGTTCAGCCTCAAATCTTATGTAATAATTACCTACAGTAATTCGATAATTTCTAATTACAGTAAAAATTGGGGCGTTACATTCTGGGTCCAATTTCTAGGGTTAAAGAATTATGAATTTTGGTTCTTGAGCTGAGGTTAAGTGGTTTCTGACCACCAAATTTGTCTAATTTTGTTAATATAGTTAGAGAATCTTTTTGCACTGAAATTTTTACAACACCTTGGGGAGTGTCTTGGATAATTTTTATAGCCTTTGAATTGATTGTTTAATGTGCAAATAAATTTGTGCTACAATGGTGTGAAATCTGCCCAATTGCTGGAAATGAACCAAAGACTTGAATTGATAATGTAATGGTAGTTTGGTTCTAGTATGACATAAATACTTGATGTTAAATGTTTGGCCATGTGACTTGTGATGTGTAAATGCATACTAGAGGAAGTAAAGATTGGTATATAAGGCATGATTGAAATCACAATGTGAATGAAATACATAAGTAAAAATGAGATCCTCTTTGATTTGTCAAGGGTAAATAAGAAACATAAGATCCTCTATAACTTGTCAAGGGAAAATAAGAAACATGAGATCCTCTATGACTCGTCAAGGGCAAATAAAGAAACATAAGATCCTTTCGACTTGTCGAGGGCAAATAGAGAGAGATGAGATCCTTTCGACTTGTCGAGGGCAAATGGAGAGAGAGAAAGATGATATCTTTTCGACTTGGTAAAGGGAAAATAAAGATAGATGAGATCATCTTCGATTTATCAAGGGCAATTAAAGATAATTCCCCTACTTTTGGTATATACATATTTGTATCATATCAAATCACATTGATTGACATTATTTACTATGATTATGAGCTTTTGATAAATGTGTACAAAGTGATTGATTCTTGAAAACAACCCCCACTTCGGAAATATGATTTGGAACTTTAAAAATGAACCATTATTATGTAATGCTTGATCACTTTTTTTTAATAGACCAAAGTGGCTGGGGCAATGACGATAACATTATGATTGTGTATTAAGGGAGTTACCCTACTGAGAATTGTATAATTCTCATCCCTATTTTGTGTGTTCCCGTGTCGTCTCCAGGTTGACCCAAAGAACGGTGAAGACACTACAAGAAAAATTATACTAAAGTTGCAGTAGTTTAGTAGTGGATGTGTTTATTTTACCGTAACTTTATTTTGGTTATATATATGTAAATATAATAAAGAACAAATGTGTTAAGCTCATAAAAGAGCTTCCCTTGTGTACTTAACCTTGTATTAAATAAATGTTTTAGTTTTCCTTGTTATATATATACTTCAATAGAATTACGACATAGTTATCTCGCAAATCAATCAAACTAGCTATAGATATTTAAGAAAGGTTTGCTAATTTATAAGTAACAACTCTCGAATCTAATGTCATGACTTAAGGATGACGTTGTACTTGGGAGGATGCTACATTATGGTATCAAAGCAGTTCATCCTTATAAGACCTTGGGAAATGGACTGGCTATGCTTCCTTAGTAATTGTCATGTATTATAATTTTATATATGTGTGTGACTGCTGGTTAAAATGTTGTGGGTTGTTGCCACACTTAGCTTGGTATTGAGCCTGATCAACTCAATATTTTGTTTGGTATGATAGGAATCAATGACTTCAAATCTACATACTAGGCATGGGGGTCGAAATGAAGCCGACATGATGAATACTTTTCGTGAGATAGCCACAACAATCAGAGAACAAGCTGCAGTTGCTAACCGAATGATGGAGAGGTTGAACTGCAATGAAGATCGAAATCCGGCTGATAACCCTAGACGAAATGAAGTGGATGTAGAGTATCAGAAATTTTTTGAGTTCAGAAAGGCAAACCCTCCACCATTTCGAGGAGCTTTCAATCCAGGTAAAGCAGAAGAATGGATTAAAGCCATGGAGAAGATTTTCTCAGTTCTTCCTTGCACTGAGATCCAGAAAGTGGTTTTTGCTACTTACATGCTAGAAGCAGATACTGAATTCTGGTGGGTCGGCACCAAGGGATTATTTGAAGCTTCTCAAACTGAAGTCACTTGGGATGTCTTCAAGGAAGCTTTCTACCACAAGTACTTCACCACATCTATGAGAAATGCAAAGGAGTTAGAGTTCATGGCACTTGAATAAGGGTCCATGAGAATAGCAGAATATACGGCCAAGTTCTAAGAACTTTGCAAGTTTTCCACTATCTACCAGTATAATCCTGATGAAGCTTGGAAATGCATAAAGTCTGAAGGAGGGCTACGTGAGGATATTGAAGCTGCCGTGAGACTCTTAGAGATAAGAGATTATGCAACATTGGTAAATAAGTGCCGTTATACAGAGGACTCTAATAAGAAGCTAGCTATTGTCCAATCTACTAAGGACACTTCTAACAAAAGATTGAAACTTGCAGACCAAAGTTTTGAGGAGGCTTCGCCCCAAAAGAAGCAGTTTTAACCCAATCTATGTAAGGATAAACAACAACGGTCAACCATGAGACAAAGTTGCCCAAAATGTGGGAAGAATCATGAAGGTAGACCTTGTAGGGCTGGACAATATGTATGCCACCGCTGTGAAAAGCCGGGGCATAAGATCTGGGAGTGTCCAGAAAGATATCCAAAGCCTACTGAGAAGCCACCACACAAGGGAAGCACGAGCTAAGCAGACCTCAGCACCAGATAAGCTGATCCTAGGTAGGGATGTTTTAGGGTTCAATTATTATGTTTTGTTTGCTAGTGTGTGAATTCCTTCTTTGACTTATGAAATTGTCTTTTGAAAATATTTTCAAATGAATTTTGGGGCAAAATTCTTTTTAAGGTGGATAGTAATGTAACACCCTAAAAATCGTCTAAAAATTCATTTGAGTTTTATTAGTCATAATTTCAAAATTTTGATATTTTGAACAATGATGAGGAATATCCAACGGATTTGTAACAAAAAAAAAAGAACGTGAATGGTAACTTGCTGGCCCCGCAGGCTAGCCGGGATAGCTGAAACCCCTGATTCGAGACCCGAAGGTGCCCAAAATTGGGAAAATATGGAAATAAGGTCAGAAATAGATAGAAATAAAGATTTTATACCCGAAATTATTTTTTGGGCAATGTTTGATTACCCGGATACACTGTTTTACCTGTTCGGTAAAATTTTAATGTGCGATTTCTAGCACTGAA
Source organism: Dalbergia cochinchinensis (assembly GCA_031216125.1). Classification (NCBI taxonomy): domain Eukaryota; kingdom Viridiplantae; phylum Streptophyta; class Magnoliopsida; order Fabales; family Fabaceae; genus Dalbergia; species Dalbergia cochinchinensis. Next base: position 54,217,076 of record CM062377.1, read on the forward strand.
AGCTAATTTGACCTTTACAAAAAGAGTATGCTTATCTATTTGACTTAAATGAATCACTAAGATTCAATCTTGAATAACAAGATCCAATCCTAGCCATCCATTTTGTTTCCTTAGATTATGAATTATCCCAATATAATATAAGATATTCATGGTATTTAATAAGAAGATTAGCACAAGGTAAAGCTTCTTTAAGAAGCCAAAAGGTTTGGCCATCAATAGAGGAAGGCAGTAACTCCATCTCCATTCTCAAAGAGCTCCATAGTTTTCATTCCAAGCCCAAATACCTTAGCCTAGAGTTGTTAAAATTTCCAAGTTCCTTCATAAAACTTGTTTTACACATCAATATCTACCATTCTAACTGATTGAAATTTCAATTCCTTACTTTGATATCTCATACTTCTTTGCCTAAGGAAGGGTTTGGTGTAGGTTTAGGAGCTTTGAAGTGGAAGGAATCAACCTTGCAGCACTTTGGAGCCAAGGATCCAAAAGACACCAAAAGTAGGGTTTTCTTTGGCTTTTTTCTTTCAAAATTCTTCTGAGGAATTCTTACTGGTTTTAATTCAAAATTTCTAGTTAATTTGGTTGATATTATGTTGATATTGATGTATGAATTTTGGTGAAGCATTTGGATGAGGTTGGAAAGATTTTCAATTTGTCAAAAGATATTGAGTGATACTTGCTGGATTTTCGATTTTCTTACAGGCAGTGTGTGATCACGAATTTTTTTGGCTTGTTGTGTATTTTTGTGATCGATAAAAATATGTGTTAGAGCTAACATCTTGGGCTAGTCCCACAAATTTTCTTGGGTTCTTATTTTGAGTCAAACTGCTTTAAAAAAATCAAGAACCAAAATTAAGCAAATGCTGCCTGAAGTACTGGAACAGAAGCTATAAATTTTGATAATTTTGTTACCATATCAAATAATGGAATTATCACTTGAAATTTTTATAGGGTATTATAGACATTTGAGGTTTTACCAGGATTTTTATCTCAATTTCTGGGTTCAATTGCTAGGGTTAAAGAATTATGAATTTTGGTTCTTGAGCTGAGCTTAAGTGGTTTTTGACCACCAAATTTGTCTAATTTTGTTAGGCATAGTTAGAGAACTCTTTTTGCTCTAAACTTTTTACAGCACCTTGGGGATACATTGAAGTATCTTTGATAATTTTTATAGCCTCTGAATTGATTGTTTAATGTACAAATAAATTTGTGCTACAATGGTGTGAAATATGCTCAATTGTTGGAAATGAACCAAATACTTGAATTGATAATGTATTGGTAGTTTGGTTCTAGTATGACATGAATACTTGATGTTAAATATTTGGCCATGTGACTTGTGATGTATAAATGCATACTAGAGGAAGTAAAGATTGGTATATGAGGCATAATTGAAATCACAATGTGAATGAATGCCTATATGTGAATGAAATGCATAAGTAAAAATGAGATGCTCTTTGATTTGTCAAGGGCAAATAAGAAACATGAGATCCTTTATGACTTGTCAAGGTTAAATAAAGAAACATAAGATCCTTTTGACTTGTTGAGAGCAAATAGAGAGAGAGAGATGAGATCTTTTCGACTTGGTAAGGGGAAAATAAAGATAGATAAGATCCTTTTCGATTTATTAAGGGCAATTAAAGATAATTCCCCTACTTTTGGTATATACATATTTGTATCACATCAAATCACTTTGATTGACATTATTTACTATGATTATGAGCTTTTGATAAATGTGTACAAAGTTATTGATTCTTAAAAACAGCCTACTTCGGAAATATGATTTGAAACTTTAAAAATGAATCATTATTATGTGATGCTTGATCACTTTTTTTTTTAATAGACCAAAGTGGCTGGGGCAATGACGATGATAATTCTCACCTCTATTTTGTGTGTTCCCATGTCATCTCCAAGTTGATCCAAAGAATGGTGAAGACACTACAAAAAAAACTATACTGGAGTTGTAGTAGTTTAGTAGTGGATGTGTTTATTTTACCATAACTTTATTTTGGCTATATATAGGTAAATGTAATAGAGAACAGATGTGTTAAGCTCATAGAAGAGCTTCGTTTGTGTACTTAACCTAGTATTAAATAAATGTTTTGGTTTTCCTTGCTATATATATACTTCAATAGAATTACGACATAGTTATCTCGCAAATCAATCAAACTGGGTATAGATATTTAAGAAAGGTCTGCTAATTTATAACAACTCTCGAGTCTGATGTCATGACTTATGGATAATGTTGCACTTGGGAAGATGTTACATTATTTTTAACATCCCTTGCTACTTTGTGGATTGATGACTATTCCCACAAACCAACACGGGTCTTTTCAGTGTGCTTTATCCTCATTCAAACACTTCCTAGGAAAACTTCCTAGGAGGTCACCCATCCCAAATTGCTTCAAGTCAAGCACACTTAACTGTGGAGTTCTTTAGTGATGGGCTACCAAAAAGAAGATGCATGTTGTTAGTATAGGTAATACAAATCAATTCATATAAGCTCTCCTCAGTTGTATAGTCCCATACCTATACTATCTTAGGATCCCTCTCATTCGGGTGTGTAATCAGTTCATTCATGTACCCCTCCGCTTTCGGAGTTTGGCAAGAGCTACTCCTTGTCTGTGCCTCCTTGCACCGGCAATCACTCCCCAACTTCGCAATCCCTGGGCATTACATGCCCACCAGCTTCCACTTGGTTCGTCCCCAAACCACATCATACTGGGAGAGGTGCAGCTCTGATACCATTTGTAAGATCCCCTGTAGCTTTATGGATTGATGACTATCCCCACAAACCAACACGGATCTTTTCAGTATGCTTTGTCCTCACTCACACACTTCCTAGGAAAACTTCCCAAGAGGTCACCCATCCCAAATTGCTCCATGTAACGCCTAGGGATTGCAAAGTTAGAGAGTGATTGCCGGTGCAAGGAGGCACGGACAAGGAACGGCTCCTGGCAGACTTTGAAAGCGAAGGGGTACATGAATGAACCGATTACATACCCAAATGAGAGGGATCCTAAGACAATATAGGTATGGGACTATACAACTGAGGAGAGCTTATATGAATTGATTTGTACTACCTATAACAACAAGATGCATATTCTTTTTGGTAGCCTATCACTTAAGAACTCCATAGTTAAGCGTGCTTGACTTGGAGCAATTTTGGGATGGATGACCTCCTGGGAAGTTTTCCAGGAAGCATGTGAGTAAGGACAAAGCACGCTGAAAAGACCCGTGTTAGTTTATGGAGACGGTCGTTAATCCATAAAGCAGCAGGCGATGTTACACCTAGGACCCAAGCAAATAGGTTAGCAGAGTGTCGAAGTAGTTCAGTGAGTTTTATTTTCAAATTCTCAGGAAGATTAGATCTAATTGTAACACTTCCATCACCCTTTTTACAAATCTTGACTTTCTCCAACTCTTCTTTTGGCAATGGTCTTGTCTCTTGGAAGTCTCCCTATGGATCCAATTCTACTAAATTCACATCTGACCATGACAGATAATCTTTTTTCTTTTTCCCGGCAGGGACTAATCCAGCCAATCATTGGCCATACCTGATTTCTTTTGAATTTGCAAGCAATCCATGTGGCGTTATTGTGCCTCTTTCTGATTGGTATGAGTTACACCAATATTGGGTGAGAGAGGAACTTCATGGTCAAGTGGGGCGTGGAGATTATAGCCTCTAACCTATTGACGGATGGCTTGCGGATTGTAATGTTGTAAGGGCTTTGCTTATCGATGATAAAATATTTCACCGGTATGGTCTTGACTCCTTCGAAGGTCGTAAAAAGCTCTGCACAACCCTTGTTAGCTCCAGAACCCTTTCAAGAAGTATTAACAAGTTTTGAATGACAACAAAGCTAATTTAAAGAAAGTTCTTTGAAAAATGAATAATTATTGTCTTGAGTTTCTTGTAAGATTAAAACAGGCTCTATCGTTTAGCAAGAGCAAGGCTTACTCGAACGAGGATAAATTTCACTCTACATGTACAAATATGTTTATCTCATGTTAAGGGATATGAACTGAAAAGGAAGTGAAAATTATATCTGTATTCAAGCTTAAAATAGCTAACAATTTGAAGAAGAAATCAATGATGCAAGAAACCAAGTTTCAAGGCTTCAGAAAGTAGCACTGGACATCAAAAAGTACATTCACAATGAAGATGTCAAGCAAACTTTGAGGACCAAGTCTCACACTATTTTCAATCAGCATATTCACAATTCTTTCATCATCATAAAGCTTAGATTAAAGATCAGAAAATCAAAGAATCATCAAGGATCTGATACTGCAAGTCAGAAAACTCACTTCACTGTGGAGCACAAAACATTACTGGAAAAGGAGGAAACTTTGAAATTCAAATTTGAATTTGAATTTGAAAAAATCAAACCCAGTGTTAGAACCGGCATGTAATCTTTTTTGAGAAATAAATTAACTTACCCCAGCCTCTGGAAAAAAGAGTTCAGAAACCACGTTCAGAAAGTAAGAGTAGTTTCTGGAGGGACTTTAGAAACCTTAACGTCATAACAGCTTCTGCAACAGATCAAAGAAACTGTTTGCCTATTCTTCTAGACTATCTTTCCAAGACACAAATGGAATATCAACACGTGTCACTTGGAGATATGATCAAAGGCAACAGTTACAAAGAAAATCATCTTTAAATAGAGATGCTGCACTTAAATGAAAAAGAGAGAGTTCATGCAAGAAGAGAAAACTCTACAAAAATCTTTTCTCACGTCTAGTAAAGTTCATATCTTTTTGTAATCAGATTTCTTACTTGTAAAAATCTTCTTTCTACATTTTTAATTTGATATATGTTCTTCCAAGGAAGAAATGATAGAAATAAGTCATTCAAGTTATCCTAGGTTATTCAAGCATATGTTAAGGAAACTTGAGTGTAGGTTAGTTTGAGTGATAACCCAAACACAAAACTTTTGTATCCTTGCTCCAGTAGTGATTGGTATGAGATAGCTTGTAGAGGCTAATATAAAACTACTTGTAATGCAACAATGAGGAGTTCTTACTGGTCATGATTTAGCTTGGAGAGGCTGGTTAAATACTACTTTCAATGGGACATGTAATAGGTGGGTTACTTGTCGTGGGTTCAGCTTGAAGAGGCTGGTGAATAACTACTTGGTTCAACTTAGAGAGGCTAGTGAATAACGACTTGGGTTTGTGACAGTAGGGGTTGTTTACTAGTCACAGATGTTAGCTTGGGGAGGCTAGTATAAGACTACTTGGTTTAGCTTGGAGAGGCTGCTGAATAACTACTCGGTTCAGCTTGGAGAGGCTGGTGAATAACTACTTGGTTCAACTTGGAGAGGCTGGTGAATCACTACTCAATTTGTGACAGTAGGGGTTGTCTGCTGGTCACAAATGAGAGCTTGGGAAGGCTAATGTAATAACTATCCAATTTTTCTTTCTCAGGTTGAGAAAGATGTTTTAGTGGAACCTCAACATGTATTGAGTATTGGATGTAGGTAGAATTGGCCAAACCAGTATAAAAATATTTGTGTCCCATCTTCTTTTCCTTGTACTCCTTTATTTTTATCTGTTATGATTTACTGTTAAACCTATGATGGTATAACGCTTTAAGCTTTTGCGCTATTTAATCGTTTACTTTAGAAATCTATTTTCTAAAACTACCAACTGCATTTCCGCTGCTCTACAAGTTTCATACTTGATAGTATTTTTGTTAGAGATTTCAAATATGCAAAAAGAAACAAAGCACGATACAACCCCCATTCTCATGCACATTTATACCTACAAAGTATATCAGAGCAAGGCTTCTTAGGGGTTGAGCAATCCAACGATTGCAGAAGATAAAGATCTGAGGGATAGAATGACATAAATCCACATTACAAAAGATCAATCTATCAACTGACCATCTTTCGCTAATGAGGTACTAGGACCTGTCACAGCACACTCAATGTTTAAAGGAATTCCAAAAGGCAGGTGGACAAGAACAACTAAAAGAAATAGCTTAGTTGAACTACTGAGCCATGCTCCTGCTCATATGTGCACTAAGCAGAAGATGAATATGACATATGTATTGCTTGTGACATATGAAAGTATATATGGGATAGACTATGCATGATGTTTAAAGATCTTAATCCTTCTTAAAAATCCTTGGCCCTAAATTATCATATTAGAAGCAATACAATGCTAAATAGTGAAAGTTGTTGAAACCTCAATGAAGAGGAAAGATTTGATACCAATATCTGAGATTGGAAATGGAGATGAGATCTCTATATCTGTAGAAAATGTCAAAAGTTTGAGAAGGCTAAAACAAAGAGAGGAAGAGACATTAATCTCAGAAAAGACAAAAAGGGCAAAGATTATCTTGAAAGAGCAACCTGCTAACCACAATGGGAAGGAACATCTTGAGTCAAGAGTTCTAAGCTCAGAGCATCGTAGAAATATCCTAACATCAAGAAGAAAAGTTTGTTCGCCACCAGGAGCAATTCTGAAAAAGAAAAGGATAAGTCAGAAAGTCATGATGAGTTAAAAGATGCTGCTATTCTGTGTTTCATGATTAAGTACACCTTAACAAAGATATGCAAGGTAAATGTATCTGCATCTAATTCTTCATATCATGTATTAATCATATCATATAACAAGTTGCTAGAAGTTTCTCATGCTTATTCTTCTAGATATCTCAAACAAGTCAAGGAACTCATGAGGTTGTTTTGAAACTTAAGAAGATCAAGCCTAAAGCTAAAATGCTTAAGCTTAAGTGAGATATAATACAAGGAGCTTTTTCTCTTCTCAAAGTTCTATAAAATTAAAGCCTCCAAAATAAATGTGACGGATGTCAGAATGTTACTTCTGAATTTTTCTTTTCTGGATTTCATGGCTTCTAAGATCTAACTTGGAACATTTGATATATTTCACAAACCTTATTTTTTATGACAATGGTCAGAATCTACAGTTTTCGAAAACAAGTTTAAGATATACAGAGGAAATTAAAAATAAAAAGGCTATGCAACCTCATTTATTATATCTAAATCTTGTTTCTTGCACTCCCTGCTGAAAGAAGAGATAACCACTTGACAAATGGTTCTTGAAAAAGAATTTTGTTAGAAAGGTTGGAAAATCTCTTCTTATGTAACTAACTAAAAGGACCCAAGAAAGTCTGGGTACCAAAATCAGAACTTTTCTCCCTTTAGGTATATCTAAAAAAGTTCAGTGGCTAAAGTATCAAGGAACAAAAAGATGTTGATCATTTCAGATATCATGCTCTGAACCTGATTGTTATTCTAGCTTAAAAGACAACAACTCATAAATTTTCAAGTATGATGATGAAAAAGCTTAATGAGCACCTTGCCGAATATCTTGATAATCTTGTAAGAAGCCTAGAGAAAATGAGTCTTAAGGAAGTTTTAGCAAGCAAGTAGATGAAAAGCTAAACCATCAGAAGTGAGCTCCTAAATATCAACTCTTCAGAAAGTGTGCTTAGAACTCTCAAACAACCAGAATGTAGCTTTTCTAGGCATGAAGATAATCAAATTGAAGATGAGGAAAAAGCTGAAGAATCTCAATGTACAGAAACTACAAGAGAGTCTCTGATTTAAAAGTAGTCTTCTCAAAACAAAGTTAATAGACTTACTTCCAAGGGAATGAGAACCAGATCATCCCTTAGAAATATGTCAAAACTATGCTTTCATCTTCACCTCTGAACCTAAATGCTTTAAAGAAGCTTTGAGAAATCAAAGATTAGGTAGAAGTGATGCAAAAAAAGCTTGCCAAGTTTGAGAAAGGCAGAGTCCGAATGACATAATTGAAAAATCATCATTAGTCCAAAGCAGACATGCAAGAACAAGCTCAATGAAGCTAGCATTATCCTCAGGAACAAAGCAAGCTGGGGTACACAAGGTTATAATTAGAAAAAGGGAATTGTTTATGATGAAACCTTTGCATCAGAATGCTATTCACTATTGCTGACCTCAAGGAATTCACTCTTTACCAAAAAGAGGTGCACAATCTGCATTTCTAAAAAGATTCCTCTCTGAGGAAGTATATGTAATGCAGCGTCCTGGTTTGAAGAGTAAAAATCTTCCCAACCATGGCTCCAAGCAAATAAAGGCTCTCTACAATCTGAAACAAGCTTTTCGATCTTGGCATAGTGGATTGAGTACTTTCTTGCTAGAAAATGGATTCATGAAAGGTTTTTGGAAACAAAAGATCATTGCTCTCTCCACAACTAAATCAGAACATGTAGCTGCTGAAATTCGTTGCACCTAGATGCTTTGGATAAGGAACAAGTTGAAAGACTATCTCATGAGGAACTTCATAATCCAATCTATTAAGATAATACTAGTGTTATTCATCTTATTAAAAATCCTTTCAGCATTCTAAATCTAAGCTGTTATTGTAAAATTTCTTTGTTCAAAAAGACGATATTGAGTTAATTTATGTGAATACCAAAGACTTTGTCAGATATATTCATCTATTACTAAAGATCTCTTGTATGCTTTTCTCTTTTAAACAAGCTTTTCTTTAAAAGTTTTTACATTTGCATAAGCATTCATGAATAAAACATCTCTGGGTATTCTCCCTTCATTTCTTCTAACTAAAGTCATAGCTAAGCTATCTGTTTACAAGAACAATAGAAATTCAGCTTACAAGATTAGTTGATTGGTTAGTGGGTCAAGAAAATTCAAATTAAAAGAATCGAAAGTATAGGTTGTTAATTCAGAAACAAGACTGGATGATTAGAAAGAAGAGATGAAGATCAAAAACTAAGAAATATATGGGGGCATAGAACTCAATATATAAGAATAAGTATATAATGAGTTGTGGTTAATCTCCAAAGGATTAGAAAGTAAATAGTGAGCTTCATAAAGTGACTTCTTCAAAAAGTGATCTCAAGCGCCAGAAATCTCTCTTTCTAAAAAAAGAATGAAAATACGGGATAATTCCCACTCTTTTGTGTTTCTCTTTCCCACGTTGCTTCACCTTTAGACTTGTTACATCACTTAAAAAGCCCACTCCTCACACATCACCTTTACCTTCATCTTCCCTAACACGCTACTTAACCATTTTCTCTCATTCCATAACTCTTTTCTTTGAAACTGAAACCTTTCCTCATGAACGTTCGTTTCTTGAAATCAAAACCTCAATCCTCTCACAAATCTTCACAGGTTTCAAGCTGTTACCTCATCCCTGTATCTTCTTATCGCCCAATACCTTATAAATGGTTAAAAGAAAAGGTGTGGCTTAATCTGCTGGCAAGAAAGTTTGTTTTCATATGTATGATGATCCTGATATGAAGATCACTATGAAAAGTTCTTTGCATCTCGAAAAATGGCGCCTAAGAAGTCTCTGAGGAAACATCTTCGTAAAGAAATCACCATTCTTGATGAAGTCTTTACATTTTAGAAATAGGACGATTATTTAGAGATCAATTAACTAATCTTCCCTCGATTAGTGAATGCCTTCTATTTTCATCTAAAGACATCCTCACTTTACATGTCAGAATAATGATCAGAGATTACGCCATCAAGATCAAAACCTTAGGACTCGCCAAGATTATCAACGAACCAAATGATGGAATCGTCTGTAGCTCTTTACCAAACTGGGCTAGGTATCTAATTGATTCCATTCTTCCTAAGCCCAATGAAATCACTAATGCTATGTTAAGTTTTAGGGCAAGAAAGGTATATATCATGGTTCAATTCTCTATCTTACCATGAATAGGTAGCACAGATGCACTTGTTAGCATGGATTACATACCTCTTTATTGCCTGATGGCAAAAAGAAAAGTAAACTTGCCAATGCTCATCTTGGACTACATGATGAGTGCAGCCACAAAGGAGACATAGAGAACTGTTTGTGTTACACACGGAATGTTATTGATTAGGCTTCTCCAACACATGAGCTTTCCTCTTCTCATTGAGAGCTATGAGCTTTTGGAAGGAATTGTTTTCATACCTTCCACCTTCAGAACTTCAAGAGAAAGTTCAATCCTCCAAATCGTTGAACCAACAAGGCAAAATCCCAGAACAAGAGGTGAATAAGCCCGAAAAGCCTCCTAGAAGGCCGAATCTCAACAGGAAAAAGAAAAGGAAGAGAAAATTAGTTCTCATCAAAAGTGAGTCTGAGGAAGGGGAGGAAGCCCTTATGCTTAAATGCTTTGAAAGAAGAAGAAAAAGAAAATAGGAGTCTGCTCCTCAAGAAACTCAGGTGGTAACCAAACCGGAAAAAGCATTAGTAAAAAGGAGATTTGGCTAAGATGCAAGTAGATGCCTAAGAATGTATTAAGAGTCACCATACTACTGTAGGAAGTCAAAAAATATCAAGAAGCTGGCTATCATGGGACTATCGTTGAGGGTAATGAAGAAGAAGAAGAACAAGTGGAAGCACAATTATCTGAAGAAGTAGAAAGCTTGATGAGTAGCAAGAAGGCTAGACTGAGCGCTACAATCAGTTTTAGACCCATGGCTGAAGAATCTCAGATGTAGCCCATTATTGAAGAACCTGATAAAGAAGACCATGCACTAAGTTCTGTTATCATTCTTATGGTACCTCAACCCCCCTCTTCCATCCATATTTCTCCAGTGGAAGAACAAGAGGACAAAACATCAGAAGCTTAAGCTCCTCCAATTAATGAAGCTGCTGCTTCTATGTCGACTCAGAAACTTAATATTGTTGCTACTATAGCCTACTTATGCTCTTGCCAGCTATGCTAATGATCGTGCACCATCCTCTCCACCTCCTACTACTGCACAAAATGAAACTCAAGCTGAATTGCCCAAGTTAGGGGAAACTACACCCCTATAAATTCCTAAGGCATCTCCCAGAACTGCTTTTGCCCCCATCAACCTACCACCTCTGTCCTCAATCGAACCACCTGCAAGTTCTCAAATCCATCAGATCATCTTGTGAAATTTGAGGGAGATTGCTTCAAGATAGGACAAACTTGAGGCAATAATTATAGAGCATGGCACTCAGCTCAGGCAAGTTGAAGATCTGCAACTTCAGATTCAGTAGATTCTACAGTGTTGAGGCTGAACATGGTGTTTTTGATTCCAGGCACACTTCCTTTTTGATGATGTCAAAATGGGGGGAGAAGAAAAGAATTGAAGAAAATCAAGTGCTATGAAATTCAGAGGAAGTCATGTTATATAATTCAGGGGAAGCTTATGCTAAAGGGGAGTTCAGAGAATTTTTTTTTTTTTTGCATGCATATTCTTTTGTTGTTTTGAATATTTTTTTTTTATATCTTTGGCAGATAGCTTTTGATAGATAGCTTATTATGTTTTATACAATTTGTTCTTTCTACTTATACATCATGCTATATGTTTATTTCTTATGCTTTTTTGTCTTATGTTTATTTCTTTTATGTGTATTTATGATTAGCCCTAACAAGTATCTTTAGAAGCATAAGATATCTTTTGTTGCTCTGATACTTGTATCTATCTGCTAAGTCTCAATATGTGTGATGTGCTTAAAGTTTTTTTTTTGCTTTTACAAAAACACATTATCTTTGACACACACATGAGATGTTTTTAAAGGGCTATGTATAACTTGATCAAAATATAGATATGTATGGTTTCTGACCAGTCTTCAAAAACCCATGCCTACATGTTTTGATACAACTAAGATCAATTGGCGAGCTTTAGAACTCTCTCTAAGTGTGTTATGCTTATATATCATAAAATGTGTTATGCTTCAAATATGTATCAGTGAGAAGACTTATGTTTTTGAAATGACCATTCATGATCTGATACTTAAGAGAAAAGTTTCACAACTTATAACAAAAAGCTCATCTATGCTTTGTAATTCTAGGATTGATCCCTATTGAGATTCAGAAGCCTCGTATAATAATATGTTGATATAATTGTATTGAGGTTTCTTTGAGTATTAGAAACTACATAAGCATCAGTATGTTTTTCTCCAAAATCATGAATACTCTATTATATCTATCATATATCTTTGAGCATTTGTTTCAGAAATTCATTTCGATAAAGATGTGCTAAATATGGAATTAATCAAGATAAAATATCACAAGTATTTCTTGTTAAGTTTTTCAAGCATGAGGATCTTCAAAAAGTTCCCTTTATGACTAAAAATCAAGCAGTTTGTATAACCAAGGCTCAATCCTTTTTCTTTTTGACATACTGCTCTGATACTATTTAGAAAGTATGTTAAGCCTGACTAAAGCTTCAAGAAAAATAACAATAGCTATGATTCAAGTCACTTTAAGGCCAAAAATGTTTTTATATGTTTCATATCATGCCTTAAGAAAAGAACTTCCTACAAATCACTTTCAGTTATATGTTGAAAGAATATGAACTATCATGCTTATATTTCAATAATATTTCTTTCAACATCTCTTCAAAAGATTTTCTTCAAAATTGGTTTCTCATCATCAAAAAGGGGGGATTGTTAGCTCTAGAATCTTTTCAAGAAGTGTTAACAAGTTTTGAATGACAATAAAGCCAATTTAAAGAAAATGCTTTGAAGAACGACTAATGGATTAAAATAGGTTCTATAGTTTAGCAAAAGCAAGACTTACTCAAATGAGGATAAATTTCACTCTGCATGTACAAACATATTTATCTCATGTTAAAATATATGATCTGAAAACGAACTGAAAATTATATCCATATTCAAGCTTAAAATAGCTAACGGTTTGAAAAAGAAATCAATGATGCAAGAAACCAAGTTTCAAAACTTCAGAAAATAGCACTAGACATCAGAAAGTACATTTACAATGATGATATCTAGCAAACTCTAAGGACCAGGTGTTACACTATCTTCAATCAACATATTCACAATTCTTTCATCATCATAAAGCTTGGATTGAAGATTAAAAAATCAAAGAATCATCAAGGATCTAATGTCGCACGTCAGAAAGCTTACTTCACTATAGAGTGCGGTACATTATTGGAAAAGGAGGGAAATTTGAATTTCAAATTTGAGTTTGAATTTGAAAAAGTCAAAACTTAGTGTCAAAGCTGGCGTGTCATCTCTTTTGCTAAATAGATCAACTTATCTCAGTCTCTAGAAGAAGGAGTTCAGAAACCACGTTTAGAAAGTAAGAGTAGTTTCTGAAGTGATATTAGTAACCTCAATGCCACAACGACTTCTGCTACAAATCTGACAAACTATCAGTGTAATGCCTTAATTTTTACTGCTGTGTAAAAATTACCAAAATACCCTTAGGTAATTTTTGCATGTAATTCGAGACCGAATAATCCTCAATAAAGAAATATAACATTAGAGAAACATTATGGGAAACTTGAATAACGATTCGTGTGAAAGTCGCAAATCCCGATTTTTCTGTAGGTGTAAAATGACCAAAATGCCCCTAAGGTCATTTTTACCTAGAAATCAAAGATAACCAATCTCAATTATTTTTGAGGGGTTAGTTTAATACTTGATAGGGATTATATGTGCCTTAAAGATAAAAATTTCAATTCTCATTTTTTATCGTACGTAAAATTACTGTTTTACCCCTACAGTAATTTTACATGAAATTATACAATCTTTGAATTCGGTTTTCACTCAAAGGTTCAAAATGACTATTTCAAGTATAATTTGAGAATGTCTAGTAATTACAGGGAATTTTTATGTGAAATTACATTTTTACCCTTAATTGTGCTAAATAAGTTTATTTATATAATTAAGGCAATATTAAGCTCTAATTGAACTCAAATTGATTTCATTCATTAACTTCGAGTTAAAAATTAATCACCTAAGGTTAAAAATAATTACTTGAGGTAATTAGAGCCTAAAATTACCTAAGGTAAAAATTAAATTACCTCTCCTTAATTACAAGAGCTCATACAATTAGTGATGTTGAGATCAAAGTTAAGATTTCGATTTAGGTCAAATCTAGTACATTTACATTTTCTTATCCTAAGTTTAGAACTTATGATTACAAATTGATTTAACTCATTTGAAATTAACGCCATTTACTAGTACATGATTACTCTTTTTACCTCATCTTATTTTGACCTAAACACTTAATCTTTTACCATTTTCACTAATATATCAATTCCTAATCTTGTACCTAAGTAAGTACATATCTAATACATGATTTACCACTTGCAAAACAACACCAATCTAATCCTAATGTAATCAGAAAGGCAGCAGCCATGATGCTTCATTTTCACCATATTTTATTGGTTTTCCAACAAAGAATCATATCCAACCTTATCAACATTTCTTTAGCTTTCTTTTGCATTATTTTTGGTTATGTTTAATCAAAAGAAAACCCACCCATTGCAGCTATAATATGATCAGCCATAATGTCTCCTATTAGCATCATATTTTAGTGTTTTCATCCATTATGCATGAGCAAGATTATTATAACAAGATAAGCTTTCTTTTCCAAAGTTTTCTTTAACAAAAAAATGAAATAAAACCTCCATTTTCCAGCCATGGTGCATTGGCCATACAGCCCTTATGAGCCTATAAATACATGCTCTTCCATTGCCAAAATGTTCACACAATCACTCATAGCCTTAGCACTTGCCTACTTGATAGTTTCCTTGCTCAAAGTTCTCTAATTCTCTCAATACGTCAAGCTTTCTTCTTCTTCCTCATTCACATTCAAGAGATTCTATTCCCAACCTCTAGCAAGCTTTAAACCTCAAACATACATATTCCAACCGTAAATCAATTCCTAAACATATAACCTTTACAATATCAAACACAAAATCACAAGAAAAATCATTCCTTCATTTGTTCTCATCTTGGCTGAATTTCAAGGACACATCAAGGAAATATTTTCTTCTTCTAACTTCTTTAAAGATCAAGCATTACTTTTTGTTAACAAGAAACAACTTGGTAGGGATTTTATTTCATGTTATTTCCTAGATTCTTTGCTTATAATTCAATTCTTAAAAAGCTTGATGATGAGACCATGAAATGAGGGTCTTGGAACCATGATAATCAAGGACTCTACAGCTTATTTCCTTTGTTAAGATTAATTGAGGTTAAAGAGTTTAATTCTCTAAAAGTTTTGAGCTTAACAAGATAATAAATGAACTTGCATCCATGTTTAAGTTTCAAGCTCTTGCATATCATGTTTAAATTTCAAGCCTTGCATAATCATATTTAATTTTAAGTCATCACCTTAAATCTTGAAGATAATAATATGAATTTGCATCTTTGTGTTTAAATTCCAAGTAATGCATTTCATGTTTATATTTCAAGTTATCACCTAAACTTTGAAGATCTGAAAATGAACGTGCATCTTCATATTTATATTTCAAGTATCGCATATCATGTTTATATTTCCAAGTTATCAGCTTATAATGATAAAGATTAAAAATGGGATTGCACATCATGTTTATGATTCTTGCTATCACCTAAATCTCTAAAGCTCAAAACTTACCTTTTTAATCTTAAATAGGAATTTTTTTATGGACATACTTAAATTATGTTATTTTCTGCCTCTTGATGTTCTTGGTATTGAAGTTGGTTTATTTTATTTTTGAGGCTTTGGTCTTGTCTTTAAATTACTCAAATAACTTTTGTTAGAATTAGAAATTCAAAGATGTTAAAGATTGTGCTTTTCTCAAGCTTTTTGATTAAAAGATTTAGGTTACTGACTTAAATTAAATAAAATGGTTAGGATACTGATTTAAAAGGTATAGATGTGTATAAATTACTTATAATTGATGTAAAAATTGCTTTTAGCAATTTGGGAATAATTAGTAACTAGAAAAGATCAAAATCGTGATTTTATGAAGCTTTAAGGAGACTAATTTTCTGATTATGTTCAACAATTATTCAAGGCTATTCACATTGTTCACACACTTAAGAATTACTTATATTTGATGTAAAAGTTGTTTTTGGTATCATAGATGCATAAAAGGGTAATTATAAGTGTTAGATTGTGCCATTTTGCAAAATGTGAAAAGATGTGTTTTCAACTATGAACTATGTTATTTCAGCCAAATGTCTTTAATTAGAGCAACTAATGATGTTGAATGCGTCCATCTGTTCAAAATACCATTTATAATGTTTAGAAAAAGTTTTAGAAGTGTTGGCATTTGTTAGGAGTTAAAAATGAGCAAGTTTGCACTTTGACCTCTAAAATATGTTAAAATTTGGTCTAAGCTCTAAAAGGTTTTTATGATGAGTTTTAAACGGTTTCTAGTGATTTTAAGTCTCTTGACAATATTGGTTAATGTTAAAGATCTTTACTTTGCAAGAATGCATTGAAAAGGAGTATTTACGTTTTGACCCGTAATCTTTAAGAAATTGCAATTTGACCCCTTTAGGGCTTAAGCATAAATATCGATAATTTTGATGAGATAAATGTGAATGATGGCTTGTGCTATGTTCATATGTTGAAATTTATATGGCTTATGGATATATGCAATGAAATATGATATATGTTTATGTGATTTAAATTATGGCATGTTATGATTATGCTTGATAAATTGAGATGCATGATTTAATGAAGTTTATGAGCATGAAATGTTGAAATAATGAGTTATTCATGTTTGCATCTCTATATAACATACCAAGATTAAAGGTGACATAAGACACATGAAAATGATCCTCTAGACTCCCTGAATTAAAGGTTATGAAAGGTGATCCAGTAAGGGGATTCTCCAGACTCCAGGAATTAATGGTTATAGGAGGTGACCCATAGAAGTGATCCTTCTAGACTCCAGGAATTAATGGTTATGAGAGGCGATCCAAATAGAAAGTGATCTTTTGGACTCCCCGAATTAAAGGTTATGAAAGGTGATCCTAATATCCCCTATCTCGTACCTTAAGAGTCGGGGACTTAACATATCAAAAGGGATAAGATTATGCTAGTGGCAACTAGTGGAGTATGAACTCATAACCTAAAACTCTCAAGAGGAGAGGAGATATAGGGCGGCCTCCAAGGAAAAGAGAATTATAGGTGTAAGTCACCTAAAGAATGAACCATATGCATATGTTCTTTATGTTTTCTTAATTATTGTATATTCTATTTTATCTTGCATATGGTATTGACATACATTCATGATATAGTATGTTGCATTCATAATAGTAAGATCCATGCTAAAAGATTACGGGCCTCGGCTAATGATATTTAGAACTTAATAAATGAACCTTGAATATGTCCACATTTTCATGAAGAAACCTGAGGTTCCTGAGGACGATGACGATGACACTTGTGTTAGAGTTGGGAAGTTGTACTAAGATTCTTGTATAAGTTTTTCATCCCTTTTCTTTTTCGTGTCATCTTCAGACAAGGATGATGGTGAAGTTTGTGACTTTCTTTGAGTAGTGGGCAAGGGAGCTACGCTATAAACAAGAGATTTAACGGAGATAGTTTTTCCCTTGGATATTGCCTTTAGAGTGATCGTATCTCATTTATCAATTTGTATTCTATTGATGGATATATGTTGATGTCCTTATGTTTATAGGACATCATTATTATGATATAGTTATTGATATGTTATTATTATTTGAGTTATGTTATGCCATAGTTGTATTATGTGTTTATCTGTTATTTGTTTCTAACATCTCTCTTATGCAGGTAAGATGAATGACGTTAGATTCTTAGTATGCGTGGCTCATATTTTGGTATTTAAGCTCAAAAAAAAATTTACCTATATTTTCACTAAGGTATTTTCAAGAAGTTTTGAGTTAAAAACTGGAACAAAAGAGTGATAACTAATAATTAATTTAAATGTGTCCTAGGTGTGTTGAGTTAAATATTAGAATGTTACGATCAGCCTACTCTTCTAGACTGTCTTTCCAAGACAAAAATAAATGATAAAAACCTGTCACTTGAAGATCTGATTAAAGGCAACAATCACAAAGAAGATCATCTTTAAATAGAGATGTTGTGCTCAAATGAAAAGGAGAGAGACTTCATGCAAGAAGAGAAAAGTTTACAAAAATCTCTCCTTACATCTAGTAAGGTTCATATCTTTATGTAATCAGATTCCTTACTTGTAAAAATCTTCTTTCTACGTTCTTAAATAAATATATGTTCTTCCTAGGAATAAATGATAGAAAAAAATCATTCAAGTTATCCTAGATTATTCATGCATATGTTAAGGAGACTTGAGTATAGGTTAGTTTGAGTGGCAACTGAAACACAAAACCTTTGTATCCTCGATCCAGTAGTGATCGGTGTGAGATAGCTTGGAGAGGCTAATATAAAACTACTTGTAACATGACAGTGAGGTGTTCTTACTAGTCACAATTTAGCTTGGAGAGATTGGATAAAGACTACTTTCAACGGGACATGTAACAGGTAGGTTACTTGTCACGGGTTCAACTTGACGAGGCTAGTGAACAACCACTCAGGTTTGTGACAATAGGGGTTGTCTACTGGTCATAGGTGTTAACTTGGGGAAGCTAGTACAAGACTACTCGGTTCAGCTTGGAGAGGCTGGTGAATCATTACTCAATTTGTGATAGTAGGGGTTATCTACTGGTCACAAATGAGAGGTTAGGAAAGCTAATATAAAAACTATCCAGTTTTTCTTTCTTGTGCTAAGAAAGATGTTTTACTGGAATCTCAACATGTGTTGAGTACTTGATGTAGGCAAATTTGGCCAAACCAGTATAAAAATATCTGTGTCTCATCTTCTTCTCCTTATACTCTATTTTTCTCTGCTGTGATTTACTGTTGAACTTATACTGGTAAAACACTTTAAGTTTTGCCTTATTTAATCATTTACTTCAAAAATTTACTTTCTGAAACTACTAACTACATTTTTGCTACACTACAAGTTTCATACTTGATAGTATTTTTGTTAGAGGTTTCAGATATGCAAAAAGAAGCAAAACACAATTCAACCCCTCTTCTTGTGTATATTTATACCTACAACCCTTAAGTATCACATGCTCTCTAGTGAACCCTACAAGCCCCCTTAGGGGATAAGACACTTTCCTTTGGTAGACCCAGCTTTGAGAAGGCATCAAGGAAAATGATGTTGGTAAAACTTCCTTGATCAATTAATGCCCACCTTACTTCGAAATTGGCCACTAATGTTATCCAAGTGGCCTTAATGAATTCATAGGGGTGAATTGAGTTGTCAAACTTGTTCTTTATTACTACACACTAATCCCTTTTTCAATGATATTTAGGAGAGTGTATTGAAGACTTGATTGAATAGATGAGAATGTAAGTGATTTATAGTTCTAACTATATAGATGAACAAGATACTGAAAAGTAAACTTACAATAAATGTAAAGAGATAAAGGAAGAGAGAATGCAAACTCAATTTATACAGGTTCAGTCACCTCTTATGGCCTACATCTAGTCCCCCAAGCAATCCACTCAAGCGTTTCACTAACTTTTAATTCTTTATAACCAAAGAGTACTCTTACACCTTGCGATCCCTTACCCTTTGTGTTTGAGTCTCTCAAGAACTAAGAGATACCACACTCTTATTCTTACAAAGGATGCCTCACTCTTGCACACAAAAACTCAATAAAAGAATACAAGAATTCACTCTATGAATAGAGGAAATATTACAAATCGAAGCACTAGAAGGTTTTTCAAGAATAAGTGTATTTGACTAACTTTTCAGCAAATGATTTATGAATGAAAATGATTGTTAAAATGATCTTTGTAATATGTTTTCTATGCCTTAACAGGTGTTAAAGAATAGGTATTTATAGAAAATAATTCGTTTAGATCATTGGGGATTAATCCCAAAAGATGTGTCTCTTCAAAACACACCCAATTGTACATTTCTAGGTATGGTAATCGATTACACAGTTCAAATTTTCAAAATTGACATGGTCAAGTTTCTAGCAATCGATTACAATGATCAAATTTCAAATTCTGGGCACATGAACAGCATGGTAATCGCTTAAAATATATGGTAATTGATTACAAGGATTCCAAAAATTGAAAAATCAAAGTTTTAACTTATTTTATGTCATTCTTTCATTCTAAAAACGTTTTTAAACATCATTCAAACATTTCCTTTTAGATCAAACTCATATTTTCACTAATCAAAACAAAGTGTTCATTAAAAACAATTAAATTCTTTCAAATCAAATTTTGCTTAGATTCAAACTCATTCCTTAGAAACTTTGATTAACTTAACAAGAGCCAAATAAACTTTGATTAACTCAAATCAAATTTTAACAAAATGATCTAAGTCCTAATTATTCTAACCATTTGACTTGATCATTTGACTTGTTCACCTTCAAGAAACTCCTTGCTCTTTTTCTTCCACCTATTTTTCGTTTGCTTTTTGGCATCATCAAAACCTACAACATAATATTAATACTCGAATTATCATTGGATCATCATGGTTGGGTTCCAATCCTTGAAAATATTTTGTCAAGAAAGTGATAAGAACATCTGGGGTTTCATGCCAAGCAATAAGTTGCCCAATATTCATTATGGTTTGAAGAAACCGACATGCTTTTTTCTGGCCAACTCCGAGGCTCCACCCCCAATGAATCCCCCTACAATTGTGTTGATAACCCCCCAAATAGCTGTTCTTGGCTATTGCTAGGGGGTCTTTTGTGGGAAGTTCTTGGCTAATCAAGCTTGGCCCTCGAACAACGTCTGTCCGTACCTGGATAGTGAGGAAAATATCTAGCCAATCTTCCATCCCTGGCTACAATCTCCAAGAGATCTCTCAAAGAATCACACTCTTAAGTCGTATGACCATAGGCTTGATGGTAATTGCACCACTTTCTCCAATCCACATAACGGGATTAGAATCTTGGTGACTTAGGAAGGGAGACTAGACTAGCAATGCAGACATCTCGCAATATCACGTCTTTCGGGGGCGTTAAAGTAGGCATAGTTACTATAGGCCAGCCTTGGAGGATTGTCAAAGTAACGCTCCTTGTTTGGTCACCAAAAGGCAGCGACGCCCTTTATGGGCCTATCATTGGGGTTGTTCCCTGGCTACCAGTAGGAGTTCCTGTGCACCCCTTGGATTATTTCTATTCCTTTTCCTGTTTTCAGCTCTTTTTCCTGTTTTCAACTCCTTTCTCGACCCAGATGTACCCGGCCACTTTATTTCTCAACACTTCCAAAATTTGGAGTGAGTGAATGTCCAAAGATTCTGTAAATGATCTAGGCTTTAGCTCTCACATGAAAGCATACATTGTGATCTTTTGATTAAGGTCCTTTATCTGGGCAATTTCTTTATTAAAACGCCCCATAAAATCTTTTATCGACTCCGTATCTCCCTGGACTAAACCATAAAGACTCCTAATCATCTTTTGATTAACCCTGCTCATTGTGAAGTACTTTAGAAAATGGTTGGTCAGCTCGTTGAAAGTGGCTATAGACCATGGAGGAAAAGAGGCTAACCATTGCCGGGATGCATTATGCAAAGTCGACGGGAAAGTCTTGCAGTGCAGAGCGTCAAAATCCCCATATACAAATATGGCATTTTTCAAGGTATCCACATGGCTTTGTGGATCCGATGAACCATCATAGGAATGGAGATATGATGGAGGGCGGTAGTAGGGTGTGATGGGTTTCATCATATTGAACTCTGTGAGCAGTTATCTTGGGTGGGGGTTAGTTCAAATATGGTTAGGGATTGAGTGGCTTAGGCGGATTTATGTGAGTATTTCAACATGAAAGGTGTAATGGTTTGTGGAATAGTTCGGATAATAGGTAAGTCGGTTCACATACGATGGTTGAGACTTTGAGTGGTTCGGTGAGGGTGGGGGTTCTTCGAGATGGCTATTTGGGTGTTGGTTCATGTTGAAAATCTGCTGTTACATATCGTAAAGGGTTTTCATGATCTGCTCAACAAAGGTTGGGGTGGGCTATTGGTATGGGTGTTGGGGTTAGTGTCATAGCTGGACTCATCATCAACAAGACTATTCTAGTTATGGTGATTGAGATTTGGTATAGCATTGCTTGTGTTCCCCTTACTACTGTTAGCTCCAGAACCTTTTCAAGAAGTGTTAACAAGTTTCAAATGACAACAAAGCCAATTTCAAGAAATACTTTAAAGAATGACTAATGGTTGTCTTGAGTTTATTGAAAGATTAAAATAGGTTCTATTGTTTAGCAAGAGCAAGACTTACTCAAACGAGGATAAATTTCACTCTACATGTACAAACATGTTTGTCTCATGTTAAGAGATATGAACTGAAAAGGAAGTAAAAATTATATCCTTATTCAAGCTTAAAATAGCTAATGATTTGAAGAAGAAATCAATTATATAAGAAACCAAGTTTCAAGACTTCAAAAAGTACATTTACAATGAAGTTATCAAGCAAAATCTGAAGAGTAGGAGTTACACTATCTTCAATCAACATAATCGTAATTCTTTCATTAACATAAAGCTTAGATTGAAGATCAGCAGATCAAAGAATCATTAAGGATCTAATACCGCACGTCAGAAAGCTCATTTCACTGTGTAACGCTGAACATTACTAGAAAAGAAGGGAAATTTGAATTTGAATTTGAAAATATCAAAACTCAGTGTCAGAACTGGCATGCCATCTCTTTTGCTAACTGGATCAATTTACCTCAGCTTCTAGAAGAAAGAGTTCAGAAACCAAGTTCAGAAAGTAAGAGTAGTTTCTGAAGGGACATCAGAAACCTCAATGCTACAATAGCTTCTGTAACATATATGAAAAACTGTCAATTTACTCTTCTAGACTGATTTTTCAAGACACAAATGGATGACCAACATGTGTCACTTGGAGATTTGATCAAAGGCAACTATCACAAGGAAGACCATTTTTAAATAGAGATGTTGTGCCAAAAGAAAAAGAGAGAGAGACTTTGCTCAAGAAGTGAAAACTCTGTAAAAATCTTTCTTCATATCCAGTAAAGTTCATATCATTATGCAATCAAGTTCCTTACTCGTAAAAATCTTCTTTCTACGTTCTTAAATAAATATATATTCTTCCCAGGAAGAAATGATAGAAAGAAATCATTCAAGTTTTCCCAGGTTTTTCATATATATGTTAAGGAAACTTAAGTGTAGGTTAGTTTGAGTTAGTTTGAGTGGCAACACAAACACAAAACCTTTGTATCCTCGATCCAGGAGTGATCACTGCGAGATAGCTTGGAGAGGCTAATGTAAGACTACTTACAATGTGACAGTGAGGTGTTCTTACTTGTCACGATTTATCTTAGAGAGGCTAGTTAAAAGCTACTTTCAACAGGACATGTAACAAGTGGTTTACTTGTCACGGGTTCACTTGAAAAGGTAGTGAATAACTACTTGGTTCAACTTAGAGAGGCAGGTAAATAACTACTCATGTTTGAGACATTAGGGGTTGTCTACTAGTTGCAAGTGTTAGCTTAGAGAGGCGAGTACAAGACTACTCAGTTTAGCTTAGAGAGGTTAGTGAATAACTACTCTTTTTGAAACAGTAGGGGTTGTTTACTGGTCACAGGTGTTAGCTTGGAGAGGCTAGTACAAGACTAGTTGGTTCAGCTTGAAGAGGCTAGTGAATAACTACTTAGTTCAGATTGGAAAGGCTGGTGAATAACTACTCAATTTAGCTTGGAGAGACTAGTGAATCACTACTCAATTTGTGATAGTAGGGGTTGTCTACTGGTCACAAATCAGAGCTTGGGAAGGATAATGTGAAGACTATCCAATTTTTCTTTCTCAGGTTAAGAAAGATGTTTTAGCGGAGCCTCAACATGTGGTGAGTGCTGGATGTAGGCAGATTTGTTCAAACCAATATAAAATTATTTGTGTCTCATTTTCTTCTCCTTGTACTCTGTTATTTTCCTCTGTTATGATTCTTTGTTGAACTTACGCTGTTATAACACTTTAAGCTTTTATGCTATTTAATTGTTAACTTTAGAAATCTACTTTTTGAAACAACTAACTGCATTTTTATTGCACTACAAGTTTTATACTTGCTAGTATTTTTGTTAAAGATTTTAGACATGCTAAAAGGAGCAAAGCACGACTCAACCTCCCTTCTCGTGCACATTTATACCTATAAGTGGTATAAGAGTAAGCCCTCTGAGGGGTTGAGTAATCCAACGATTGTAAAGGATAAAGATCTAAGGGATAGAATGGCATAAATCCACATTACAAAAGATAAATCTATCAACAAACCATCTCTTGCTAATGAGGTACCATGACTTGTCATAGTGCACTCAATATTTAAAGGAATTCCAAAAGGGATAGTAGACAAGAACAACAAAAAGAAAGAGCTTAGTTGATCCACTAAGTCAATCTCCTACTCATAGTGCACTAAGCAGAAGATGAATATAACATATATATATATATTGATTGTGACATATGAAAGGAAATATGGGATAAAGTGTGCATGATATTTGAAGATCTTAAACCATCTAAAAAATCCTAATCCCTGAAGTTGTCATATCAGAAGTGCAAAGCTAAAGTAATGAAAGTTGCTGAAACTTCAATTGAAGAGGAAAAATTTGATACAATAATATGAAGATTGGAAATTGAAATGAAAGCTTTATGTCTGTGGAAAATGTCAAAATTTTGAGAAGGCTAAAACAAAGAGAGAAAGAAACATCAATCTCAGGAAACACAAAAAAGGCAAAGATTATCTTGAAAGAACAACCTGCTAACTGCAAGAAGAAAGAACACCTTAAGTCAGGAGTTCCAAGCTCAGAGCATCAAAGAAATATCCAAACATCAAGAAGAAGAGTGTGTTGGCTTCCAGGAGCAATTCTGTTAAAAAAAAATAAAACAAAAGGATGAGTCAGAAAGTCATGATAAGTGTTGTTATTCTATGTTTCATGACTGAGTACATCTCAACAGAGATATGCAAGGTAAATGTATCTGCATCTAATTCTTCATCTCATGTATTAATTGTATTATATAATGAGTTGCTAGAAGTTTCTCAAGCTTATTCCTTTAGATATCTCAAACAAGACAAGGAACTCATAAGGATGCTTTGAAACTTGAGAAGATCAAGCCTGAAGCTGGAAAACTTAAGCTTAAGTGAGATATTATACAAAGAGCTTTTGTCTTCTCAATGTTCTATAAAATTAAAGCTTCTAAAAGAAATGTGAAGCATGTCAGAAAGTTATTTTTGAATTTTTGAGAGAACTTCATGGCTTCTAAGATCAATCCTGTTACATTTGATACGTTTCAGAAACCTTATTTTTATGATTATGGTCAAAATCTATAGTTTTCGAAAACTAGTTTGGGATATATAGAGGAAATAGAAAATAAAAAGACTATGGAGCCACATTTATTATATCTAAATCTTGTTTCTTGCACTCCCTGTTGAAATAAGAGATAACTACCTGACAAATGATGCTTCAAAAGGAATTCCGTTAAAAAGGTTGGAAACCGCTTTCTATGTAACTAACCAAAAGGACCCAAGAAAGTCTGGCTACCAAAATCAAAACTATTCTCCCTGCAGGTATATCTGAAAAGGTTCAATGGCTGAAGTATCAAGGAACAAACAGATGTTGATTATTTCAAATACCATGTTCTGAACCAAAGAGTTATTCTAGACTTGACGGACAACATCTCAGAATTTTTTCAAGTATGATAATGAAAAAGCTTAACGAGGACTTTGCTGAATATCTCAATAATCTTGTAAGAAGCCTAGAGAAAATGAGTCTTAAGGAAGTTCCAAGAATCAAGCAGATGAAAAGCCACACCATCAGAACATCGACTCTTCAAAAAGTATGCTCACAGATCTGAAGCTATCAGAAAGTAATTTTTCTGGACTCAAAGATGATCGATTTGAAGATGAAAAGAAAGCTGAGAACTCTCAATGATACAAAAACTACTAAGGGAGTTTCTAATTCAAAAGCAGTCTTTCAAAACAAAGTTCAATGGAGACACTTCCAAGGGTATGAGAATCAGGTCATCCCCTAGAAGTTTATCAAACTATGCTTTCATCTACACCACTAAACCTGAGTGCATTTAAAAAGCTTTGAGAAATCAAAGATTGGGTGGAAGCTATGCATAAAGAGCTCACCAAGTTTGAGAAAAGCAAAGTCCGAATGACATATTGAAAAATCATTATCAGTACAAAGCACATGCTCAAGAACAAGCTCAATGAAGCTGGTATTATCTTCAAGAACAAAGCAAGCTGCGGTTCACAAGGTTATAATCAGAAAAAAGGAATTGTTTATGATGAAATCTTTGCATTAGTATGCTACTTGCTATTGCAATCTTTAAGGGATTCAGCCTCTACCAAAAGGAATATTGTCGCTCTCTCTCCATAGCAAAATCAGAACATGTAGCTGCTGTAATTCATTGCACCTAGATACTATAGATAAGGAACAAGCTGGAAGACTATCTCTTGAGGTATTTCATAATTCCTATCTACTGAGATAATACAAGTACTATTCATCTTATTAAGAATCCTTTCAGCACTCTAAATCCAAGCTCTTGTTGTAAAATCCTTGTATTCTATGTCATGTTCAAAAGGGAGATGTTAAGTCATTTTATGTGAATACTGAAGACCATGTGTCTGATATATTGATAATATCTGTTGCTAAAGATCTCTTGTATGTTTTTCTTTTGAAAAAGCTTTTTTGTTCAAAAGTTTTATATCTGCATAAGCATTCATGCATAAAACATCTCTAGGCATCCTTTCTTCATATCTCCTAACTGAAGACTTAGCAAAGCCACCAGAAGACATCAATTTGTTTGACTAAGAATCTTCTTAAAGATATAAGATTTCCAATATGAAAGATCCATAGAAGTACAACTTATAGGATTAGCGATTTGATCAGAACATCAAAAATCAGGATGAAACATCAGAAGTGCAGTTTGCAAGCTCTAAAAGAAGAATGGTTAACCAGGGAGAAGACATATAGTCAGAAAGTGAACAATGAGGTTCAGAAAGTAACTCCTTCAGAAAGTGATTTCAGGAGTCAGAAATTACTCTTTCTTAAAGAATGGTGAAAAGCCGGGATAATTCCCACTCTTTTGTGTTTCTCTTTCCCACGTCGCTTCACCTTTAGTTACGTCACATCACTTAAAAACCCACTCCTCACACTTCAACTTCTCACATTTCACCTTTATTTTCATCTTCCCAAACTCACTACCTCAACCATTTTCTCTCTTTCCATAGCTCTTTTCTTTGTACCTGAAAACCTCTCCTCGTGAATCTTCATTTCTTGAAATCCAAACCTCAATCTTCTCACAAATCTTCACAAGTTTCAAGCTTTTACCTCATCCCTGCATCCTTTCATCACCCAATACCTTATAAATGTCTAAAGGAAAAAATGTGGCTCAACTTGATGCTAAGAAAGCCTCTTTTCATATGTATGATGATCCTAGCATGCAGGATCCCTATTAAAAGTTCTTCACATCCAGAAATATGGCAACTAGAAAGTCCTTAAGGAAAAATCATCTTGAAGAAATCTCTATACTTGACGAAGTCTTTACTTTTCAAAATTGGGAGGAATATCAAGAAATAAATGAATTGGTCTTCCTACAATAAATTACTGCCTTCTACTCATATATGGAGAGATCCTCAACTACATCTATTAAAACAATGATCAGAGATTACGCTATAAAAATCACTGCCTCAAGACTCGCCAAGATCATCAAAGCACCAAATGATGGAATCATCTATAGTTCCTCTCCAAACTAAGCTAAATCTCTATGAATAAATAAAGGAGATGTGTACAGGTCTCTAACTGATTC
Source organism: Dalbergia cochinchinensis (assembly GCA_031216125.1). Taxonomy (NCBI): domain Eukaryota; kingdom Viridiplantae; phylum Streptophyta; class Magnoliopsida; order Fabales; family Fabaceae; genus Dalbergia; species Dalbergia cochinchinensis. The sequence continues at coordinate 54,244,609 of CM062377.1, forward strand.
CATTCTTCATAAGCCCAATGAAATCACTACTACAATATTAATTGCTAGGGCTAGGAAGGTATATACGGTGGTACAATTCTCTATCTTACCATGTGTAGGAAGCTTAGATGCTCTTATTGGCATGGATTGCATGGTTCTCTATTGCCTGATGGCAAAGAGAAAGGTAAACCTACCAATGCTCATTCTGGACTATACGATGAACGTAACCATAAAAGAAAAATGGGGAACTGCTAGTGTACCATATAGAATGTTTTTGACTAGGCTTTTCCAACATATGCACTTCCCTTTTCTTACTGAAAGGTATGAGCTTTTGGAAGGAGCGATTTTCACACCTTCTTCCTTCAGAACTTTGAGGAAAAGATCAACTTCTCAAATTTTTGAACCAACAAGGCAGAGTCTCAGAACAAGAGGTGATCAAGCTAAATAAGCCTCCCAGAAGGCTAAGTCTCAACAAGAAAAAGCAAAAGGAAAGAGAAAATTAATTCTCATAGAGAGTGATCTGAGGAGGAAAAGGAGGAAAAATCCACTATACTTCAATGCTTTGAAAGAAGAACAAAAAGAAAATATGAGTCTGCTCCTCAAGAAACTCAAATCATGTCTAAACCAATAAAAGTCATCAGTAGGAGAGAAGTCTGACTTAAAAGCAAACAGATGGCCTTTGAAGAGTCAAGAATCTCCATACTGAAAAGGGGGTTTGAAAAATATGAAGCGGTTGGCTACAAAGTCATTATTGGTGAATCATCAACTGAAAAGGAAGAGGGAAAAGAATAACAAGAAGCATCATTATCTGAAGAAGAAGAAAGCTAGGTCGTTAGTGAGAAGGCGAGGCTAAGTGCTACAATAAGTTCTATGACCTTGGATGAGGAATCCTGGATGAAGCCTATTATTAAAGAACCTGATGAAGAGGACCATAAGCCTAGCACTGCTATCATCCTAATGGTTCCTCAACCCCATTCTTCCATTCACATCACCCAAATGGAATAAGAAGAAGTTAGGATATCAAAAGCTCCTTTAGCTGAAGAAGTTGTTGCTTTTGTGTTAGTTCAAGACGCTCCTACTTCTACTGCTCCAGCTCAAGAAGTTGCTACTTATTCCTCAACTCAAATACTTGATGTTGTTGCTGCTATCCCTGAGCCTACTCCTGCTCCTGCCACCTTTACTACAGAACATGCACCATCCTCTTTACCTTCTGCACAAGCTGAATCGCCTAAGTCAGGAGAGACCATGCCCCTAGATATTCCTGAACCCTCTCCAAGGACTACTCCATCAACATATGCACCCATCAACCTATCGCCTCCATTCTCAATTGAGCTTTTAGCAATTTCTCAGTTCCATCAGATCATCTTGTGGAATTTGAGGGAGATTGCTTCAATACAAGACATACTTGAAGTAACTATTATAGAGCATGGCGCCCAGCTCAGGCAAGTTGAAGATCTGTAGGTTCAAATTCTTTAGAAATTGCAGCTTCAAGGCTGAATATGGTGTTTCTGATTCCTAGCACATCTCCTTTTTGATGATGACAAAAGGGAGAGAAGAAAAGAATTGAAGAAAATCAAGTGCTATGGAATTCAAAGGGAGCTTATGCTAAGGGGGAGTTAAGAAAAAAAAATTTAGCATACATATTCTTTTGCTGTTTTGATTTTTTTTATTACATAGATAGTTTATCTTGTTTTATACAATATGTTATATCTGTTCATATATCATGCTTATGCCATATGCTTGTTTCTGTTTTTTTTTTTGTTGGTTTTATGCTCTATTTCTTTTAAGCTCTAATACATATATATGCTTTTAGGCCATAATACATATCGATGCTCAATTATGCCCAACTAATCATATATCATGTTGATAGATGGCTGCTTCGTATCTCTTATGCATGTGCTTTGTCTTGCTTTATCATCAGCACACTAGGATATTTACCTCACACGTGTATTTATGATTAGCTCTGGCAAGTATCTTTAGAAGCACAAGATCTATTTTGTTGCTCTGATACTCGTATCTATCTAGTGAGTCTCGATATGTATGATGTGCTTAAATTGTTTTTAGCATTTGTAAAACACATTATCTTTAACACACAATGAGATGTTTTTCAAAAAGGCTATGTCTAACTTGATCAAAATACAGTTGTGTATAGTTTATAACAAGTCTTTAGAAACCCATGCCTAAATGTTTTGATGCAACTAAGATCAGTTAATGAGTTTCAGAACTCTATTGAAGTGTGCTATGCTTATATGTCATAAGATGTGTTATGCTTCAAATACGTATCAGTGGGCAAACTTATGTTTTTGTGTTACAAATGACCATTCATGATCCGATACTTATGAGAAAAGTTTCACAACTCATAATAAAAAGCTCATATATGCTTTTGCTATTTTTGGGATTGATCCCTAATGAGCTTTAAAAACTTCACATAGCAGTATACTGATATAATTGTATTAAGGTTTCTCTGAGCATTAGAAACTACATAAGTATCGGTTTATTTTTCTCCAAAATCATGCATACTCTGTTACGTTTATCATATATCCTTGAGCATTCCTTTCAAAAATTCGTTTAGATAAATATGTGCTGAATATGGAATTAATCAAGATGAAATATCACAAGTTCAATTTTTTTTATTCAAGCACGTGTATCTTTAGAAAGTTTTCTTTATGACTAAAAAATCAAGTTGTTTATATAATCAAGGCTTAAACGTTTTTCTCTTTGACATAATGCTCTGATACTCTTCAGAAAGTATGTTGAGTCTAACCAAGCTTCAAGAAAAATAACAACAGCTATGATTCAAGTCACTTAAAGCCAAAAAATATTTTTATATGATTCATATCATACCTTAAGAAAAGGACTTCCTAAATATCATTTTCAGTGATATGTTGAAAGAATATGAACTATCACGCTTATATTTTAGTAATATTTCTTTCAATATCTCTTCAAAAGATTTTCTTAAAATTGATTTGTCATCATCAAAAAATGGGAGATTGTTAGATCCACAACCCTTTTAAGAAGTGTTAACAAGTTTTGAATGACAACAAAGCCAATTTAAAGAAAATACTTTAAAGAACAATTAATGGTTATCTTAAGTTTCTTGAAAGATTAAAATAGGTTTTATTATTTAGCAAGAGCAAGGCTTACTCAAATGAGGACAAATTTCACTCTACATGTACAAATATTTTTGTCTCTTGTTAAGAGATATGAACTAAAAAGGAAGTGAAAATTATATCCTTATAGCTTAAACTAGCTAACAATTTGAAGAAGAAATCAACGATGCAAAAAACTAAGTTTCATGACTTCAAAAAGTAGCACTAGACATTGAAAAGTACGTTTATAACGAAGTTATCAAGAAAAATTTGAAGACTAGATATTAGACTATCTTCAATCAATATAATCGCAATTCTTTCATCAACATAAAGCTTAGATTGAAGATCAGAAGATCAAAGAATCATCAAGGATTTGATACCATATGTCAGAAAGCTCACTTCACTGTGGAGCACTAAACATTATTGGAAAAGGGAGGAAAATTTGAATTTCAAATTTGAATTTAAATTTGAAAACTTCAAAACTCAATGACAGAACTAGCGTGTCATCTCTTTTGCCAACTGAATCAATTTACTCCAGTTTCTAGAAGAAAAGCTCAAAAACCAAGTTCACAAAGTAAGAGTAGTTTCTGAAGGGACATTAGAAACCTCAACACCACAATAGCTTCTATAATAGATCTTCTAAACTGTTAGCCTACCCTTCTAGACTGCTTTTCCAAGACATAAATGGATGATCAACATGTGTCACTTGGACATCCAATTAAGGACAATGGTCACAAGGAAGATCATCTTTAAATAGAGATGCTGTGCTCAAAAGAAAAAGAGAAAGACTTTGCTTAAAAAGAGAAAACTCTATAAGAATCTCTCCTCATATCCAGCAAGGTTCATATCATTATGTAGTCTAATTCCTTACTTGTAAAAACCTTCTTTTCACGTTCTTAAATAGATATATGTTCTTCTTAGAAAGAAATAATAAAAAGAAGTCATTCAAGTTTTCCCGGGTTTTTTATGTATATTTTAAGGAAACTTGAGTGTAAGTTAGTTTGAATGGTACCTTTGTATCCTCAATCCAAGAGTGATCGTTGTGAGATAACTTGGAGAGGCTAATGTAAAACTAATTGTAACACGATAATGAGGTGTTCTTACTAGCTTTGAGAGGCTAGTTAATGACTACTTTCAATGGGACATGTAACAGGTGGTTACTTGTCACATGTTCAGCTTGAAGAGGCTAGTGAATAACTACTTGGTTTATCTTGGAAAGGTTGGTGAATAACTACTCAAGTTTGTGATAGTAGGGGTTATCTATTTGCCACATGTGTTATCTTGGAGAGGCTAGTATAAGACTACTCAGTTCAGCTTGGAGAAGCTAGTGGATAACTACTTGGTTCAGCTTGGAGAGGCTGGTGAATAACTGCTCAGGTTTGTGATAGTAAGAGTTGTCTACTAGTCATAGGTGTTAGCTTCGAGAGGCTAGTACGAAACTACTTAGTTCAGCTTGGAGAGGCTGGTGAATAACTACTTGGTTCAACTTAGAGAGGCTAATGAATAACTACTCGGTTCAGCTTGCAGAAATTGGTGAATTACTACTCAATTTTTGACAGTAGGGGTTGTCTAATGGTCACAAATGAGAGCCTAGAAAGGCTAATATAAAGACTATCTAGTTTTTCTTTCTCGGGTTGAGAAAGATGTTTTAGTGGAATCTCAACATGTGTTGAGTACTGGATGTAGGAAGATTTGGCCGAACTAGTATAAAAATATTTGTATCTCATCTTCTTCTCCTTGTACTCCTTTATTTTTCTCTGTTATGATTCTCTGTTGAACTTACGCTGGTATAACACTTTAAGGTTTTACTCTATTTAATCGTTTGCTTCAAAAATCTACTTCTAAAACTAATAACTGCATTTTTGCTACACTACAAGTTTCATACTTGATAGAATTTTTGTTAAAGATTTCAAATATGCTAAAAGAAGCAAAGCATGATTCAATCCCCTTTCTCGTGCATATTTATACCTACAAATATGTGTGTTGACCATTGTTCAACGTGGAGGGCATGTAGTATGGGGTGTTTTTCAAAGAAGTGGGAAAAGTTTTACATTTCCCCGTAAACGACACCAAGATGTTGCTGCTTAGCTCTCGGTAATGAGTCTAGGTAGGTCTGTGTTTATGTTTCCTATGAACTACCTCTTCTCTTCTCTGACCAAGACTATATCCCCGAATAGGGAGCCTTTTGCCTTCCCATTAATTTCTCGGTTGTTACTATACTCAAGTGCACATTCAAGCATCGATCCTCTTTAAGGAACATCTGAGAGCATGTTCTATTTGAAGTGTAACATCTTCCCAAGTACAACCTCATCCTTAAGTCATGACATCATACTCGAGAGTTGTTACTTATTAATTAATGAACCTTTCTTAACTATCTATAGTAAACTCGATTAACACATATAATAACTAAGTTAATTCTATTAAAATATATAACAAAGAAACACAACATTTATTGAATACATAGTTAAGTACAAAAGGAAGTTCTTCCATGAGCTTTAATATATATCTGTTCTCTATTACATTTACCTATTATAACTCCAACTAAGTACAGTAAAATAAAAACATCAACTACTAAACTACTACAATCTCGAGTTCTTTCACGTAGCAACCCTATTATTCTCTAGATCAACCTGCAGGCAACGAGAATGCAAACACATAGGAGTGAGAATTATACAATTCTCAGTAGGATAGCTCCCCAATTACACATCATAATGTCATCGTCATCACCCCAACCACTTCAATTTATCAAGAAAATGTGATCATGCAATACATATTAAAGATTCATTTTAAAGTTCTAAAATTATCCCTCTGAAACTTTTAATAATCAATCACTTAGAACATATGTTTCATGACATTCAAGATCATAGTAATTCATTCTATACACATAATTTAATAAAATATGCATATGCATATGATAAATGTAGTAATCTTTTTCATGCCGCTTACATACTAAAAGGGACTTTTCCGTGGATCTTCTTGTGGCCCTAGAACTTAATTCAATTCATTTTTCTCTTTTCATTGACATGAGAAAGACTTAGTTTATATCAATTGTTACTTATAGTGGATAACACCACACAAGGAAAATAGACTGCTTATCAGAACTGAGTTCATGCTTATACATGATCATCAGACTTCATTTTTTCCTCTTCTGAATCACACACAGTTCTATTCCTAGCTAACACGTCTATCAACTCATAATATCTCTAGGAAAGTTCCTCTTTTTACCTTCCCTTCATTTAACATAAGTCTTGTTTCTGTTTTCTCTATATGTCAGAATATGCATGATTGAAATTTATATATTCTCTTTTCTCATATAACTATATCATGTACTTTCTTTTCTCAAATGTATGTATAAGCCACATGTAGACATTCATTTACAATGAAATTCTCATTCATGCCTCATAAACCACTCTTTACTTCCTCTAGCATGCATTTATATATCACAAGTCACATGGCCAAATATTTAACATCAAGTATTCATGTCATACTAGAAGCAAAATGCCATTATATTATCAATTCAAGTCTTGGTCTCATTTCCAGCAATTAGGTTGATTTCGCACCATTGTAGCCCTATTTAATTTACACAATAGAAAATCAATTCAGTGGCTATAAAAATTCTATAAGACACTTCAATGTGTTCATAAGGTTCCATAAAAATTTCAAAGTAAAAAGAGTTCTCTAACTATGTTAACAAAATTAGACAAATTTGGAGGTCAGAAACTTCCTATTTACAAGTAACAGCCATAGTTCCCAATTTTATTACCCTATCAGATGATCATATCATATCTTACAAAAATTCAACAATAGTCTCAGTTTCATTTTTTTAGAAAATAGTAAAAGCCATTTTTAACACCCAAGAAAAATCATTAAGTTGCCTTAGGGTGTTAGCTTCAACATATAACTTTTCTAGCTCATGAGAACATTTACAAGTACATCAAAAAATTTGTGAATCATAACTTGTTAGTTGAGAATTCCAGCAACATGATTCAAAATTTGTTTTGCCAAAATGGGTTTTCTAACATAATCCAAACACTCCACCAAAATTCATACATCAATATCCATATATTATCAACCAATATAACCAAGAACATTTAGTCAAATTAGTGAGCAAAGCATGAAAATAGATTTGAAGTAAAAGAGGTTCAAAAGCCCTACTTTTTGGAGATTTGTTGCTCTTAACTTCAAAGGATGCTCTAGAATGCTTTTCCTTCACGTCAAAGCCTTCCCAACAACACCAAACCCTTCCTTTAACAACATATTGTGAGCCTTCAAAGTAGGAAAAAGTGATTGATTCAAATTCTAATCGACTAGTTTGGTAGGTAATGAGGAGTGGAACAAGTTTTGTGAAGAGAATTTGTAGTTTTATCAACTTTAGACAAGGGTTTTGATGATTTGAAATGGAAACTTGAGCTCTTGGAGAAGATGACAATGGTGGCTGCCTCTTTGCTTGTGTTGGCCGAAATAAGGTTGGCTTAATGGAGAAGTTTGGTTTGATATTGATCTTGTAAGGAAGGTTATAAGGAAAGCTTAGTTATTATAATATGAAAGGAGAATTATTAAAGAAAGATAGTAAAATGGATAGCTAGGATTTGGTTTGTTGGTCAAAGAATGAATCTTGGCCATCCACATGGCTTAAGATAAGTGGCTCACTTTAACTTGGCGAGCAAGTAGCTTTTTCAATGTTAAAATTGCATACCGAAATTCCACCGAACGAATGAGATATTAGCTCTCGGGTAAAATATAATAAATGAAAGGCCAAGATTAAAATTTTCTTTTCAAGTTTTAATCCTTGTCATCCACTTGGCATATAGTGATTGGTAAAGGTTACTTGAGCACCAAGTAACTTGAAGGATGTTAAAAATCACACATCAAAACTCCAGCGAACAAGTAAAACACCATATCCGGGTAATCAGATATTGTCTGAAAATTAATTCTAGGTACTCATTCTTACCATTTCTAACCTTAACCCTCTTTTTTCTCAGTCCTAGGCATTTCCTGGTCCCAGATCTAAGGTTTCGGCTGTCCTGACAGGCCCATTGGCCTTGCAAAGTCACTATTCACCACGGCTCGAAAATTTTTTAGTTATTTTTTTAACACATCTGTTGGGTCATCCTTATCGTTGCTAAAACTATTAGATTTTTGAAATTATGATTAATAAATTTCAAATTAATTTTTAAATAATTTTTTGAGGGTGTTACATGAGACCCTTAGTAATCTTATGCCTATTAGACCGTTTCCACGGTCCATTTTGAGGAAGCCCAATGTGCTCGGAGATTGGGTTGGTTTTAGATGCCCAGAGCGCTAGATCTTGGGGTAATTCTAAGGACCCCATGGACAAAAAGCGAAGATCACTAGAAAAGGTTGGGTTGGTACCTGGGTCGTTCGGAAACCAGCCGCTCCACAAGCCCCCTAATCTTGAAGTCCGAAGGACTGAAGAGACTAACGAGATCAGGTGTGCTTTCATCCCCAGGAAACCAGGTCTCCAAAGGGATAGATCGAAGATACTCTAAGTCCCAATCAATATACTTCTCGAAGCTGGAAGTTACAATTTCTAACTTGACCGGTCCATATCTTGATATATTTTTGAGGGACCATTTTTGTATTTTGTCAATATTGAAATATTCATATTCTAAGACTGAAAACGGAATAACATTTTCTTCATAGCGGCTTTAATCAAATTTTGGCATAAGTACTCTCGTACAAAAATTGAACTAGTATTCTCTTCTAATTTTTTTTTACCCATATATAATTGCATTACACTATTAAGTTTTAAAGTTTAATTTCTATGAATTCATAATGTAAAACATTTTTTTACTGTCATCAAATTAAATTATCACATTTAGATAACTTTTCAAGTAGTAAATGTGAAACTTAACTACTTTTGTTAATGTAGTAATACATAATTAAATGACCGTGTAAAAAAAGTTTATGCTATCAATATTTAGAAATTAAACCTTAACGGGGTATTTTTTGCAAGGTATATTTAGTTATTCTAGGGAATAAAACTGAGAATGATGTGTTCCCATGTCTGTTATGAGTTTTGCAAAATTATTCCCGTACATCAATTGTTCCCTAAAAAACTATTTGCTAGCTCCAGAACCCTTCAAAAAGTGTTAGTGCAAAATGTTTTGAGTGATAACACAACCAATTTAGAGAAAATTTTTGAACAACAACTAATGTTCCCTTGAGTTTACTTGAACTAGCAAACAGGTTCCTCCGTTTGGATAACATGTTTCTTGAAGCATAAATAATTCCACTTTGCATGTGCAAATATTTTTATCTCATTTAAAGAGATAAGAACTCAATAAAAGTGAAAATTATATCGTGAATTGAACATATACATGCTAAACAGATGAAAGAAAATGATCATATACAAGGAACCAAGGCACATCTTTAGAAAGTAGGACATGACTTTAGAAAGTACACTTCAAATGAAGATTTCAAACCAGCTCTAAAGCAAGTGTGTTCTACAACCTTAGACCATCATGATCACTATCATATCATCATCTACAAGTTCTGATTAAAGACTAGAAGATATATATATATATATAAAGGAACTAATATCGCACTCCAAAAAGTTCACTTCACAGTGAAACAATGCACTCTACAAGAAAATGAGGGAAATTTGAATTTCAAATTTAAAGTCAAATCTAGTTACAGACTGGCGTGTCATCTCTTCTGTCAACTTGGTCAACCACTTCAACTTTTTGAAGGAAAAGTTTAGAAACCTCTTCCAGAAATTAAAAAGTAGTTTTTGAAGGTAACATCAAAAACCTCTACCTCAACGGCTTCTGGAACAGCTCTGACAGACAATGAGCTACTTCTCTACAAATAGAGATGTTGTGCTTACAAAGTATAGATTTTTTATGTTGCATAAGAGCTGAAACGCTGTGAAAATTTCTCTTCGTCTCTTGTAAAGTTCATTACATCTTATAATCGGTTTCTTTGTCTATAAAAATCTTCTTTCTACATTCTTAGTAAATCATACGTTCTTCCCAGGAAGAATCATAGAAAGAAGTCATTCAAGATATTCCCAAATCCATTATTGTACATCTTACAGAAATTTAGTATAGGTTATTTTGAGTGTCAAACCCAAATACAAACCTTTGTATCCTCGATCCAGTAGTGATCGGTGTAAGTTAGCTTGGAGAGGCTAGTCAAAGGCTACTTGCAATGCAACAGTAGAGTTAGCTACTAGTCATAGTTTAGCTTGAAGATGCTGATCAAAGACTACTCAGGTTTAGCTTAAAGAGGTTGGTCAAAGAACACTCAGGTTGGGACAGCAGAGTATACTTGCTATCACTAGTTCAGCTTGAAGAGGCTTGTCAAAGACTACTTAGTTTGTGATAGTAAAGTTAGCTACTAGCCACAAGTAAGAGCTTGGGAAGGCTACTATAAAAACTATCCAACTTTCTCGATTTGAGAAAGGGTTTTAGTGGAATTCAATGGTTGTTGAGAGTTAGATATAGGCAGGTTGGTTGAAGTAGTATAAAAACTTCTGTGCAGTATCTTTCTCTCCTTTAACTCCTTTACATTACTACTTTACTTTTTATTATTCTATGTTTACTTTAAATCTCTTATACATGTTGTTCTCATATTTGTTGTTGTTCAGAAAGTAGCTTTCTGAAGTAACTGACACTGTTTTCACTGCACTTCTAGCTCATAGTTTGATAGTATATTACTTAAGTTTTCAAAAGTTAAGGAGAAAAGAAAAGACAAAGCACGATTTAATCCCACTTCTCGTAAACTTTTCTACCTGTAGTATTTTTCCATGATTTAGTGAGATCTAATTCCCACTATAAAATGTGGGAATAAAAAATTTTCATAATTTGGAAATGACAATTATTAAGCACAAATATGAAAATATCTCTCAACTATCTGACTCCCCTAACAATTTTCATTTAATTGCGCTCATATGCACTTCGTATATCCATTACACTATTAAACCCATAATTATTTTATTGAAAAATATTTCTGAATTCATGATTATTTTTCTCTTTTTTTAAGTGTAATTTTTATTTTACGCTGTTGTTATTTTTTATTATATTTAATTATTAAATTTAGACGAGATGAACAAATTTTAAAAATTTAATTGTTAATCTTTTATTGATCAAAAAATATTCTTGAATTTATGATTGTTTATCTTTTTCTATTTTTTTGAAGTTTGATTTTCATTTATTGTAGTTATTATTATTTTACCATTTTGTTTAATTATTAGATCTGGATGAGATGAATAAATGTTAAAAAATCAATTGTTAATTCTATATGGATCTAGAAATATCTCTGAATTTATATTATTTTTATGGAAGTATAATTTTTATTTTAGATGATGATAATAAATGTGTTAGGGATATTTTAGAAATTATGACGTATATTATCAGAAATATATTCATAAAACAAATAAATTTTAAATTTATTCCTGGCAATTTCAAATAATAATCCCGATAATATTTAGTGCTAAATAAAAAATTTATTTAAAATATCCAAGAATAACATTCCTTGAAATATCATTTCTGGGAATGTGATTCGTATAAACGTAATTTCAAATCTTGAAACAAATCCTCCTGAGTTTTATTGTTTGGATTTTAAAATATTACATGGAATGAAATACAAGAAAATGAAATAGTTTCTATCTTACATCCCTCGTCAACAGATTTTCATATTAGAAACAACAAACAATTTTAATGGAGTTTTGAACCAAACTTATTCATATTTCAAAATAGCTGGTTAGACAATCCAAAATTTCAAATGGATGAAAACAAACTTATTCTTAACGGTGTGTTTAGTTAAGGTCAAATCAGGGGAAAAACTTTTATGGATAGACTTGAAAAATCCTTCAATTTTATCGCATCCCAAACCAACTAAATACACTGTCAAGTCAAATTTACGTTTTTTTAAACACAAGTCATCTTTACTCTAAATAAAAATAATCATGTCAACCCATAGAATTTTCCTTACTTTAAATAAATATATTTTTGCTCTTTTACGAGTCTTATTTATTGCAAAATTTATTCTCAGTTTTCTCTCTCTCCTCTTTCTGACAATGGTAATTTTATCTAAAAGGAATCTATTGTATAAGTTTTTATACTATTCATTATAAGTTGTTATATTATCCATTGTTTAGTGCACCACATTAAAGACTGTGGATGAGCGGGAAGGTGGTAGGTGATGGGTGACAGGTGGCAGGCAGTGACTAGCATCGGTAGGCGGCGACTGATGGGTGTCTCCTTCTAGCAGTAGTGGGTGGGGATAAGGCATTAACATAGAAGAATAAGTCAAGGTTAATTTGGGATTGTCTAGTAAAACTAATACTATCGGGTATTATCAGGCCTCTTGGGACCTGACAACTTAATTCTATAGTTATAGGATAAAAATGGCTTGACCATATAACATTATACTTTCATATCATATGTGATATCAAACATGTGAAAAAAAATTGGCTTTCTAGTATTAGCTAATACTATCAGGCCTTATACTATATATGAAACGGGGCCTTATGTCCTTTAATTAGGGTTTGACTGGATAAAAACGGCTTGACCATATAACATTATACTTTCATATCATATGTGACATCAAACATGTGAAAAAAAAAATTGGCTTTATAGTATTAGCTAATACTATTAGGCCTTACACTATATATGAAACCGGGCCTTATGTCCTTTAATTAGGGTTTGACTAGGAGCAATGGATGAGGAAGGAATGGCAGGAAAAGGAGGGAAAGATTGGTTCAAATTGTATTTGGGAGAGTTTTACAAGGAGGGAGAGACATGACCAAGGAGGGACACAAAAGCCCCTCCTAGCCATCATGCACAATGAAAATGGTGACCCTCAAATTGGGGAATCAAAGACAAATGCTGGAAGAGTCCCTCCTTTTCTCTCCTCAACACCCAAATAACAAAGTGGCATCTCATCATCTATTCCTCTCCTTATCTCTCCTCTCTACTCCATTAATGATCATTCCATTCCATCCCCTTTAATCTTCCAAACATAGCCTAAGAAGGCTTCAAGGTTTGTAATAATACTTAGTTCATGAATTTATAATATCTAGGTTTTTCAACTAGTTTTTACATTAGGTGTTAAGAAATACAAGGTTTAAACAAAAAGTTACGAGACAACCAAAATTCAACTTTATCCTATAATGAGATAGCCACATGATCTCCAAAACATATTATCAAACACAAGATATTATTTTTCATTAAAGGTGCAAGATTTTGAAAGAAAAAATACATATTATATTATTGTAATGAAAGCAAGATGATGACGTCTTAATCATAGCAAAAGATTAGGGGTCTCAATAATTTTAAGGGATTAATTTGTCTCTCGATATATTTCTAAGAGATCATTTTTGTATTTTGTCAACATTGAGATATTCATATTCTAAGACTGAAAATGGAATAACGTTTTATTCATAAGGGCTTTAATCAAATTTTGGCATAACTACTCTCCTACAAAAATTGAACTAGTATTCGCTTCTAATTGTTTTCGGCCATATATTATTGCATTACACTATTAAGTTTTAGAGTTTAACTTTTATGGATTAACAATGTAAAACTTTTTTATACTGTCATCAAACTAAATTATCGCATTTGAATGATTTTTCAAGTAGTAGATGTGAGATTCAACTACTTTTATTCATGTAGTAAAACATAATTGAATGACCATATAAAAAATTTTTACACTATCAATATTTAGAAATTAAACCCTAACGGGATGTTTGTTTAAAGATATATTTAGTTGTTCCTAGGAATAAAACTTGAGAACGGTGTGTTCCTATGTTTGTTTCATGTTTTGCAAAATTATTCTTGAATATCAATTATTCCTTGAAATCTATTTTCCCATGGTTTAGTAAGATCTCATTCCCATGATAAAAGGTAAGAATAAAAATTCCCATGATTTGGGAATGATAATTATTATATGAAAATACAAAAATATCTCTCAACTATCTAACACCCCCCTCTCAAATACCATAGCTCATATGCACTTTACATATCCATTACACTCTCAAACCTGCAATTATTTTTTCAAAAAATTATATATAAATTTATGGTTTTCTCTGATTTTTTGAAGTGTAATTTTTATTTGAAGTTGCTGTTATTTTTTTCATTTTATTTAATTATTGGATTTAGACGAAATGAAAAAATTTTAAAAATTTGATTGTTAATTCTATATTGATCAAAAAATATTCTTGAATTTATGATTGCTTATTTTTTTTATTTTTTTGAAAGTTTTAATTTTCATTTGATGTAGTTACTATTTTTTTATAATTTTGTTTAATTATTAGATCTAGATGAGATGAACAAATTTTAAAAATTAATTATTAATTTTATATTGATCGAGAAATATCTTCGAATTTATATTATTTTTCTGAAAATATAATTTTTATTTTAGATGACAATAATAATAATAGATGTGTTAGGGGTATTTTAGATATTATGACATATATTCAGAGAAATATATATTATACAACAAATAAATTTTAAAATTATTCCTAAGAATTTCAAATAATAATCTCGAGAATGTTTAATACTAAACAAACAATTTGTTTAAAATATGCAGGAATAATATTCTTTGAAATATCATTCCCAAGAATATTATTTCTAGGAAATAAATTTCAAACCTTGAAACAAATCCTCCTAAGTTCTATTGTTTGGATTTTAAAATATTGTATGGAATGAAATACAAGAAAATGAAATAGTTTCTATCTTGCATCCCTCGTCAACAGAATTCCATATTAGAAACAACAAACATCTTTAACGAAGTTTTGAACCAAACTTGTCCATATTTCAAAATGGTGATTACTCCCATACATGTGTTGGTCAATGCATATTATGCAGTTGAGATGTGTATGGCCAAGAATGTAACGCCCGGGGATTACGAAGTCGGGGAATGATCGCCAAGAAGGAGCAGACGACAGGCGACTCTAAGAGACTTGAAATGGAGCATACGAATGAACCGACATAATAATTCGAATGAGAGGATCCTAAGATCAGATAGGTATGGGACTATACGCTAAGGAGGTTTATATGAACCGATTTGTATTACCTATATCAACAAGATGATCTTCTTTCAGAAATTTAACCTGAAAGAACTCACAGCTTAAACGTGTTTGACTTGGAGCGATTTTGACGCATGGGTGGCCTCTAAGTTTTCTACATGGTTCATGAATGAGGACAAAGACTCGAAAAGACTATTGATTTGTCATGACAACATACAATCCATAAAGCAGCAAGGGATGTTGCAAAGATCATAACACGTTGCGGTATAATCAGGTGTTGTTACGGAGTAGCTAGTTGTGTGTAACCATCCTATTCTTTCTCTCTCACATGTTTTATCATTTCTGTTATTTATTATTATTATTATTTTTTAGGGGTTTGGTAGCTCAGTACATGGGGGATTCCACCGCTGACACTGGATCTAAGAATCAAGAATGGTAAGATATGAGACTAGAACCCACGGGAAAGAGTAAATTTTGCTGTTGGAGGTGCCACTATCACTTTGATTGGTAATGAAAACAATGACGAGTTCTCTCTATCACCAAATCTCTTCAAAGCTCAAACTTTAACAGCAACTAACAAGGGGAAAAAAAAAAGATACTTTTTTGTTTGAATCGAGACCTTAGAACCCCAACTCCAAGCTGTGGTTGTGACGGATCTGAAAGCAAACTAAACGCATCACATGGATAGAGCATTGGACCACAATGCATCTAAAGCCAACACCGTGGAAGCAACGCCGTGAGGCAGATCTGAAGTTGCTATCAAGGCAGGGAGTTACCATTGGTTCACGGTGGTTAGAGTGGTGAAACACTATGGAAGGCGATGGTGACAGATGGTTTTTGATGACCAATTTGATTGCAAATTTTCAAGTCTGTTTGCCCCCAGCAGATCTTAGAGTCATCTTCATCCATCACTCATTTCAGAAAAAGTTTTTCAAATCATGCAATTTTTTTTTTTTTTCCCTTTTCATTACCAAAAATTACAAATTAAAACGCTACCCCAGTAATTGACCCCATTTACTACCCACATACTCCATCCATAACCACCCCAACACGTGTCGCCATCTCTATGGTGGACTCAAAACAACTGCAGCAAAGGCACACCTCAACTGCCTTTCAAAATAATTGGTTAGACAATCCAAAATTTCAAATGGATGAAAACTACTTATTCTTAACGGTGTGTTCGGTTAACGTAAAACTAGGCACAAAAAAACTTTTATGGATAGACTTGAAAAATTCTTTAACTTTGTCGAATCCCAAACTAAGTAAAAACACTGTCAAGTCAAATTTACTTTTTTCGATATACAAGTCAACTTTACTCCGAACAAAAATAATCATGTCAACCACAGAATTTTCCTTACTTTAAATAAATATATTTTTTCTCTTTTACGAGTCTTATTTATTGCAAAATTAACCACCTAATTTGCTGGGTTTGACATACATACAACTACAAATTAAGAAACCCGGCCGTGTGAAGAACAAGTCAAAACTCAATGATCAGCATGAACCGCGGGAGGCTATGGGGCCCACACAAAGGAGCTCTTGTAACCTTACCAGCGAAGGAAGCGAAATGAACCTGAAACTGTACCAGAAAATGACATCCCGAAAATAAATTAAAAAATAAATAAACACTAGACGATTCAAACTTCAAAATTCAATTAACATATAAACAGAGTAAATGATTGAATAAAATAATATCAAATACATAGCTTGTGGCAGTGGTGGAGCTGCACTTCCTCAACCACAATTCTGCACTCCACACAGGTTCCCGTTTTTCTTCTGCCATTTCAGTGTTCTGGGTTTCGAGTTGTTTGGTCTAAAGCTTCTGGCTTTTTAAAATCGCAGTAGAGTTTGGAGATTTCAAATATCCATATTAAGTGGCATTTGAAGAGGGCTGAAAATGATGCTGCATTTTGTACAGCCGTCAAAACTGAAAACTAAGAAGGTATTTTGGCTAAATGGAGTTTTTCCTGAATAGTTGGAATTTTACATGACTTTGATTTGTGAGTCAGGGGTATTGATTTTTGCTTGTTTTATTAGTGTATGGTTTGCTAGGTACAATGGAACTAGAAAAAAAGAAAGAAAAAAAAAATCAGGGAGGATAAATTATAACCTTATACTCTGATAACTTGGCATACTTTTACTTGATAGTGTCTTCTGGTGTGAGAAAGGAACTCGTTGAGTACAAGTATGGGTAATTTAGTATTGTTTTGACTTTGTTTTGACTGAGCAAACTAGGTTTGCATTTAAGCTAGGTACTAACCTGCATTTTGCTTTGAAGTTACACATGCATTTCTACAAATTTCTATGATTAATATTGAAAAGCTCACTTGATGTAGTCAGGAGCAGGCGATACTGGCTACATATATTATATGTAGATCGTGATATACTAAGTAGTTCTGCTTTTAGTTGGTCTCCATATTCTTTGGTTTATTAGTGGCGCTGATTGCGGATTTTGATGCTGTTAGATAGTGTTCGAGGACATATATGCTGCATGTGATTCTGCAACACTGGAGCAACTTAAGGAATTAAGCGCAAGGCGAAAAGCAATTGAAGAGACTATCAACGAGAGCAGTTTCATTACAGAAGCTATTGCAAGAGAAATGGCTGGAGGGTTGGCATCTCGCACTGAGCAGGTAACTGTTTTCATGCTATCTGTCTGAGCCCTTTTACTCCTATTCTTCTTTGCACATTATGCAGAATGATAATAATCTTGATGCTCGAGTTAAAGTGTGACTTTTTTCTTGGGCGATGCGATTCCAAATGTGTTTATGGTGTCTTTTTCTTTAATAGTGATCACAGATTCACAATGTCCTGTTAGTGAATGTTGTCATTAACCTCATGGGGAAGAAGGGATGCCAAGAGATGTCCACACTTTTATTCTCCTCTGTGGTGTAATGTCAATCATATTAGGCTATAGTGTAACGGCTTAGGTCAGTGTAAGTTGGATATTACTGTGTTTGCATGACCAATAATGGTACTTTAGACCCAATAATTATTATTAGTAATCCGCATATCATCAAGTTTCTGGCTATACTGATGAATTGTTTCGATTTCATGGGAATCATTTGTTTATTTCAATATGTTTTTCTACCTGCCTCAGGACCTTTACAAGATAGAGCAGTATCTCCCATTACTGGAAAATTTGTTTTTCTATGCTGAAGCAAAAAGCACCAACAACCGAATGGCTCAATGGACTACTGCTCTTAAGATACGTTGGAGTAGTGCTTTGAGCTCGTCTCCTCTCTTCAATTTTACGGGTCCAAAATTTTTCCAAATTGACAATTTGCGATTTGAGCTTGGTATGACCCTTTTTCTTTATGGTGGAATCCTGCGGGAGAGGGCTTTGGAAGTTCTATCTGCTGGTATGTCTTGAAATCCCATTTACCAAGATAAACATACGGGCCCTGTTGAATATATGTTCACATAAGCTAGCTTTGTTTGCTGCAGATTTGGTCCAATCTGCCGCCATTTTCAGAAAAGCTGCTGGAATTTATCATTACTTGGCGCATGATGTTCTTCCCCCCTTACAGTCTATGTTGCCAGCAGAAAAGCCACCAGAAACACTTGCAGTGGTATCCACCATTATGAGCCTCATTTGCTTGGCTGAGGCCCAGGTTAGTGCAATGGTGCTTTTCTTTTTTGTTTTGTTGTGTTTAAAGTCATGAATTTTAGAGCCCTGCCTCGAAACTTGGTTACATAATTCAGAAATATTTCATATTTATCTTCCCAGATTTTGAAGGTGGACTTCAGCAAGTTTTTCATTTAATAACTGATATGTAATAACTGTCTAACAGGCCGTAACCATAAGGAAGGCCGAAGAGAAGGGTACTTCTTCAAGTCTTCTGGCAAAGTTGCATCATGGTGTTGCACTTTTTCTCGAAGAAGCTGTTGGTGTTTTATCTACAGTTGTCAAACAGTACAGAGACATTTCATCACGCTTACTGGTATGGATACTTGCCTTTCCTTTTCTTATCAGTAAACATTTCCATCATTGTTTGCTCTTTATCTCTCCTAAAGAGCTTAAGTTAATTCGTAATTCAAATAATGAACTAGCCTCCTTTCCTGAATGGCAAAATTCAAAATTATCTGGTACCTAATATGCATGATCGTTGCCATATGTTTTTCCTTTTTCCTTTTCCCTTAATTCATTGTAACCTTTTGTTTCCTTATACCCTCTTTATCACCATCAATAAGAGAGAACCGTGGGAGGGGTAGGCTACTAGTGAACCTTGGCATTCTTATAGTGGTGAAACTGAAGAGGATTGGATTTGTAGGATAAAGTATTAACATATTATAGTAAACTGAAACAGTTGTTTCTGTAAAATATAGAGAAAATGTAGGGAAGGATTATTCCAGAATAAAGCATTTCCACCAAAATAATATCATTCTCGCTCTTTTGGCATTATTTTTTTTTCCAATTTTCTTCAATGAGAAAAAAAAAAATGGAGGTAAGAAACACAGACACACCAATTTGATGGTGTATCTGTCAGTCCAACAAACACAGGACATGGACACGTGGTGGACACCCACACAACACGTGTCCAACACGCGTCCATATGTGTCCAATTGAAAAAAAGATATATTTTGGTCTTGAATACGCGCCGGATGTGGCTGGATACAACTCTAATTCACTACCAGACAATGTCTTTGAATCTTTTAAATAATTTTTTAGGACCAGCATAGGCCCAAAGCCAATTCTAGTTGGACCCAAAAGAAAATAGTCTAGAAATTAAAAAACCTAGTCTAGTTGGACACTTGTTGGACCCTAAATTAAGTAGTCCAGATGATCACTCTAGTTAGTTTTTTGATGTACAAATACTTGTACATGACTTAGAATTTAGCCAATCAAGATAATTTCATTTAGGAATTTTTCAGAGATGTCAATAGAATTAATACCCAATTTTTTTGGAAGGGGCGTACAAATTGGAAGCACAAATGACATATACCAAGAATGCTCCATGTTTTTGGGGAGGGCTTTAGAAAATGATAAAAATTAGCAGTTTGATATCTATGAACATTTGAAATATTGCAAGTCCTAACTTCATATATATGATAATGCTCCGTGTCCATATCAGTGTCAATTTTTGTGCTTCATAGAGGAGGAGCAGTAAGATAATCAACTGAAAAACAGCTATTTATATAGAGATCTATCTAAGAGGGTACGGGGATTGGCATGTGTGCACTCACTCACACACATGGAGGACTTGCAAAAGCCCAATTTAAGACGTGAGATACTATTTGCAAGCCTTCTTGTTGATGAACATTTTCTGATTAAGGCATTCTCCTTTCTCTTGTGTTTTTCCTGTGTGAACCATGTTATGGTTGCCTTTCCTTTTTGGTGCTACATTATTGTATTGTCAAATTCTCAATGTTACTATTTTGTGAATGCAGGAATTTATATCTTCCTGCAAGTCTCTACACGAGTTGAAAGGTCAGCAATATCTTGCAGAAAGTCTGAAGGCTTCTGGTCAAATAGGTGCTGCGATTGGAGTTCTCCGCACTGCGTTGACTAATGCGAAAAAGAAGATACCAGGAGAAGAGCCTTGGAAATCTATTTACCAAAAGCAAGTTCATGACGCCTCAGAAGTGCTCAGAAAGTTTGTATATGAGAATGATTTTGTTTGGCATGAGAAGATCCCATCAGGTGATGAGCTAACCTTGCCTGAAGGTAATAAAATAGTCAATTTTATACCTTATAGTCCAAAAAGATGGGAAAGACATCTTACTTTCCAGGTATAAGAGTAGAGGAAAGGTTATGTAAAGCAAATTTTAGTGTCTTGCCAAAATGGTCAGGGCTCATCATGAATATCTTGTTTCTGTTTTATTTTGCTCCTCTGTTTGGCATCTGAAATATGCAAGTCTTATACCAAAACTACTCATCTTCTTCTTTGACCATCTCTTTTTGTCTAGAGATTGGCTGGCCTAAAGTTTTTCCAGAATTTAGTTGTATGAATGCGTTTGCGTCTGAATTTCAAAATGCTGTTAGTTCAAGGAATGCGCTACCATATGTACCGAACTCAACCTCAACAGCGAATAATTGTACTTTTAAATTGGATTTTCAGACGTATGTACTGAAGAATTCAAATCAATTGTAGAATAAAATTAAGATGGTACAAGTGCTTGTAAATTTGTGATGACATAGTTCCTATTTGACGGCATTTTTAGTTGCGTTGATGCCCTTTACCTTCAAATTTTGGTCAGATTTTTTAGCCCTATGTTTATTTCGTGGTCCTTAGAAGATACTTAGTTAGACCGAAGAGAGACCCTTCTGATCCCAGCCAAGAAAACAACCATTTGTAGGGAAAATTTACTACCACGAGAATCTTAATATTTGATCTTAACAAACATGCAATTAAAATTTGCTCTAGGCTGTCCGCCCATATTGAGGAAATTAAAATTATGAGTAAATTTACACTTGCTCATGAAAGATTTATGTTTTAACATACGCTTGAGTTTTCAAAAGATGAATTATAGACACTTCCTGTTTGCTTTACATTTTCCAGTTTTTAGTTTCCAATTTTCAATTTTCAGTTTTTCAGATTTGTAAAGGAAAAACTTTCACAAAATAGAAAACTGAAAATTAAAAACTGACAAAGCAAATAGGCCCTAGTCTCCTAAAAATTTAAAATTATAGCACTTTGATACTTAAAAATTTGTTGCGTACATTAGTTCTCCAAAGATTTAGCATAATAATACTTTAGCGCAAAGGTAAAAAGTAATAATGGACTAAAGTGTTACAATGTAAATTTTTAAGGATTTCAAATGTGTACAATTAATATTTCTAAAAACTGAAGTATTATAACATTAAATATTTGTAGAACTAAGTGTATGTAATTGAATTTTTGAGGATCAAAGTGTTATAATATAAATCTCTGGAGGATTTAAGTGTATGTAGTTGATCTTTTGAAAACTAAGTGTGAAAATATAAATCTTTGTGCGATGAAAATTTAGTATTACTCCAGGTGTATGTGCACAATCAGGTCATATTTTGTCAATGGATATCAAATTCGTGCATAACGTCAAAGGAGTTTTATAAAATAGATTGCCCATTAGGTTTAACTGCGGAGGAAGAAACTCCCCCATTATATGACTGGAAACTTTTTTAATTAATTTATAGTAAATATTGTATAAGCTTATACATTATAATAAATCTTTCATGATATGATATTTTTATATGTTATTAAAATTAAAATAAATACGAAATAAATAGTAGGTTACATATCTTTACATGGATCTTGTGAAACAAAGAGAAATGATAAACAATCATCATTAAACTTACATCACATACTTATATCAAATTAAAAATTATAAATCAATATACCAAAAGTTGTAAACTAATATGCAAAAAGTTTTTACATACTGGTTTATAACTTTTTTGTGTTTTAATTTACAACTTTTTACATACTGGTTTACAACTTTTTATCCATTGGTTTAAAACTTTTAACTTGATGTAAGTGTATAGTGTAAGTGTGGTGATAATTATGTATCACTCCTCTGAAACAAATACTAATTGATAACTTTTCATTGTGCGATTTTTCACATTTTTGAATTTCTGTTAGTTAATAATGTAAAAATGTTTTATAGTGTGAATATATAGAAATTAAATTTATAAATAATATTAAAAATTAATATCAATAAATAACAACAATAATATAATTTAAAATATTTATTAATAAATATTTAAATAAATAATATTTTGACAATTAAATACATATTAATAATAATACTGAAATAAGTAATACATGATAAATAATAATTTTTCATAATTTAAATGTAAATTATGGTTAAAAAATATTACCTGGATATATATATATATATATATATATATATATATATATATATATATATATATCGTTCGACAAGTGCGATGTATGAGATGATAATAAAAAATAATTTGTTGACCATTATCAAATATAAATAATAATTTATTTAAATATATCTTATAAAAAATTGAGTAGATAAATTTATTTTGAAAATAAGTTAATAGTTAAATAATTAAATAAACGAACAAACTATGAATATGTCATTTTATTTTATATCTTATTTTGAATATCATGTTTGTTAGGTTGAAAAAACTCAACAAATAGCCTTTAACTAATAATATTTTATTTTATAAAAATTTTACACATATCAAAGTCAAAATTGTTAAATAATAAAAGAAAATAAGTAGATAATTTTATTATAAAATGAATTATTTATAGGGATGACAATGAGTATCTATAGGAGAAAAGACACATCCCCTGCCTCCATCCCCATTTAAAATTTTATCTCTCATTTCCATCTGCATCCCTGTCGTGCGTCTCCATTCCTTGCGGAGATTTGAATCCATACTGTATTCACATTTATTAAAAAAATCCGAAAAGAGAAAAATTGTATTGAAATTTGAAACATAAATGTTCATAATAATATACACTTCTAACATAACATAATCTAATATAAAAATGAAAATACATAATACAAATTCAATAAAGATGATTAAAAAAAGTGTGCCAAGGTTTTATATATATATATATATATATGGATATTTAAATCATTTATATAAATTGAGAATTGGTGAATTTCATATGGCGAGAACTTCATTCCATGTACTTTCCTTGTAACAAACAAGAACTCCGCTGTTGTCTCATGAAGACTAAACATGTTCCTATTGCAAGTAATCTTTATGGGTATTCGCTTCAATAGCTTTTTTTTTGTAATCCCTAATTATTTACATCTTTTTAGTAATTTAAAATATTTAATTTAAAAAATATTTTTTTTAATTACTCAAAAATAATGATAAATTTAATTTTATCCTTTCTTTGTAGTCCTTTTAGTAAATTAAAATATCAATTTTAAAATATATATCATAATTAATGTGTTATAATTAGTAAATATGCACTTATTTGTGGAAGAATATGCATATAAAAATCAACTATGTAAAATGAATGAAGAAATATTTTTCAACATTTAAGTTGAGGAATGAATTTTAAATTTTTTTTCAATTTATTATTTTTATGGTGGTTTTCAAAAATTATATTTGTGCAAAAATTACTTTTTTTTTCTTCAAATACATGAATGCATTTATTTTTTATGCTTGTTAATTTATGTTTTCTTTTTATTAATGATATTAAATATTATAATACCTTTCATTATAGAGTCAAATATAACTCAAAAAATTTCAATTATAATATTTTAAGGGTTGTAATTTGTTGAATGTTTAAAATTTGTTAAACTTATGATAGGCATAATATTCAATATTGTTAATGTGGTAATAGAGGAGAGATACGAAAGTTTAATTATAAAAAATAATTAATAATTATAATGCAAATAAAATTTAAAATTTTCTTTAAATAGAAATATCAAAAAAATTGTAAGACATAAATTTCGACAAAACTTTCAATTTTGTTAATTAACTTCAAAAGTGATTGATGTAAATGTATGGGCATGAGTTACAACTACGTCCTCCCTAAATTCTGGCCCTCCCCCGATTTTCAGATTTGAAAACTTATGTTTATAATAATTAATAGTAATAATAATAGCTGATTGGAATATATTGTATTGATATACGATCACTTATGTTTTAAGCTTAAGGACCAAGTTTTCATATTGTAAGTTATTTGTGAATATTCTAACAAACACTTGGTGAAGACAAGAAGGCCACGCATTTCATAAAATGCATAAATTAATATTAACATACAGTATAACATTATTTAATATACAAAAGATGTCATAGATTAGTTGTTTTAATGTTTTTTATAATTCTTTTTGAAATATATGAGTCAACAATTTAATATTATAATATGAGAAAAATTATGGTAGATTCAAGTTAAGAAGCAAAGTACAAGTTAAGTGAATAGCTGTTATAAGTTATTATAAAATAATTGTAATTTTTTTCCTAATATAACTAGAATTTTCCAAGCCGAGTCCCAATTTATACCCAGGAGATACAAGTAGATATACCTTATTTGGCCATTAAAGTTTTTTAAAATTCAAGTGTTAGCATAGAAATTCCCTAAATGAGATAACAATAAAGGCCAAAAAGATTTTTTATAACCACAACTGCAATATATATATATATAAAACTCATTCAAATTTCCCAAGTTTTATAATTTTGACCCCCTCATTGATTAATTCCTAGATCCGTCTCTTCATGCATTGTTTTGTTTGTTAATAACCCTAATGTTTTCCACGTTTTGAATTTCTTTTACATTTATATATGTGATATTTTTTATTGCCATCATTTTATTTCAATTTCATTTTTTATTTAATAGTCAGGTGCAACTAAATAATTTTACATCTACATATCTCTTTTAGTTTTTGCCTTTGTCTTACTCGCTATGAGTGGTTATTATTTTCAAATGCTTTGTTGCAACTATATGCACCAAACTGTAAAAGGTTATAATCATTTTTTGGATTATTGTGATTGTCTTTAACGTTGATATGTGAGCTTTTACTAATATGAAAATCTTCTCTATTTTTTCTTATCAAAAGAAGGAGTCATTTGACAAAAAGAATTCTCTAGAAGAAGACGCCTTTATAGAAGAATAAGCATCACGATCTCTTGTTATGTTTGCTTCTTCTATCATCAAGTTTTTCCTTCTCTATTTTTAGAGCTTCTTCCTCTTGCAGTTTCCTTTTTATCTTTATAAAACATAATTTGATTTTTGATTTTGCAGTAATAAGTTTTGAATTATAGTATTTATATTATGTGATTCATAATATTATTTGGTTTTATTTCTTATGTTTCTTATTGTCAATAATGGAAATTCCCCCAATTCTAAAATAATTTTTTTTTTGTTTTTACAACTTTATAGCATTGATCATCTTGTACTTATTATTCTTATGTGTATAATTTTAGCCTTTTAAAATAAAATTTTTATTATCATTCAAATTAAATACCACTACTATTAAACATATTTATAATTTTAAAAGTAATTGTGGTGACAATAGTTCATATTTGATTTATTCGGGCAACATGATTAATTCCTTTTTACCTCAGATTATGTAATGAATTGATAAATGAATCATTACAATTATATTTCGATCTTGCACAATATTAGACTCATTTATTCATATTCATTTATACTATTGCATATAAGAATAAAATGTTTTTCACATAAAAATTTAAAAAGGAACAAATTGATAATGCTCTATAATATAGTAGGAAAAGAATATATTATTAAATTGAATAACACTTATTTGCAAAATAATTGACATAATTTAATTCAAAATAACATTATTACAATTTACACAAGCATATATTCTTCATTTTATTATATTTTAATACATTTTGCATAATGTACTTGATAAAAAATTTAATTATCCCAGAAATTTTTACAAAAAATAAGTGAAATACAAAATTCTAAATTAACAATAAATAAATTAAATAATCAACAATAGACATTTCATAGCAATAAAACTGACTTCTAATAAAATAAATAATAAAGAATCTAATTGATTAATACACAAAATTTGAAACTGAAATCAATTATTTGTTGTTATCATGAATTGCTATCATATTAATTGGATCATATCAGTTGCCATTTTATATTCCAAAGGTTTAGTTTGTCACTATTTTTTTTTTTATTGCTCAAAGTGTATTCCTCAGCCGGCAGCCAAAGACTAATCATTTTCGAAGCGTAGAAATCACCGAAGTGGGTATTACTTCTCCCAACAAAGCCTTTTTCTATCCACAAGGCAGGATTTGAACCCCTGACACTTGCTTAAAGGACCCAGCTATCTACCAACTGTGCCAGACTTTGTTGGTAGTTTGTCACTATTATTGTATTGCAACCAGTTTTTCATTTGAAATTTAATCTGATATTGGTTCAAAAGTTTCCTAATTAATATCAATTAATTTTTAAATCAAGTTGATAGTAACTTTAATTATGATACCACATTTGAATCAATTTTATAAAAAAATATATATAGCATGTCTGTCTAGTACCACAATTTTAAAATCAACCAGTTTATTACCCATGTGAGGCATAAGATGATTAATAGTTAAATTGAATATTAAAAATATTTATCTGCATTTAAATAATTATATTCTCTGCATCAAAAAAATAATTATACTTCATACATACTATGTAGTTAAAAAATTATTGGATTTCTTTAAATAATTGTATTAATTTCTATACAGTATAATGCTAAATAAGTAATTAGAAAAAATAAAGTACTACAATAAATAAATAACTTACCAAATATCCTTAATGTAGAGTACATGATATGAGAGAAAGAGAACCTATAAAATTAATGTCTTCTCACTCATTTTTTTCATTGGATTCAAAATATTTGAAATATCATTAAAATAGAATTTGAAAAGATTTGAAACATTAATGTAGGATTTGAAACATTTAATTTAATTAAAAATAATTTAATTTCTATCTTCTCAATCATGAAAAAATTATATAATGATTTGAGAAAAATTAGATTAAAAATAATTTTGAAAAATAATCTGAATTTAAACTAATCGAGGTTTGATCTCAATCATCATGTATTGATTGAAAATTTTTGATTTTTAGCATTTGAATAATATGATAATCATTATATAATCATACTATTTATTGATTATTTGTTGCATTATATAATTTTCAAATTATGAATATATGAAAATTATGACTACTCTGATATTTATAAATAATAATTCAAAAATATTTTCAAATTACAAATAATTTGATATATTCTCAATCATTGAAAAACTTATACAATGATTTGAGAAAAAATATATTCGAAAATGATTTTGAAAAACAACTGAATTAAAGCTAATTGAGATTTGATCTCAATCATCATATATTGATTGAAAAAAATTTAATTTTTAGCATTTGAATAATCTGATAACTGTTATACAATCTGATCATTTGAAAATTTTGTTTGCTATTTATTATTCATGAATAACAATTCAAAAATAATTTCAAATTACAAATAATTTTCAAATTAAATATCCAGTGTAAATTACAATTTTCAATCTAATTATCTAATCAATTATTATATAATCTGATAATCAGATATTTTCAATCGTAATATAATTAGGCTATATAATTTGATCCATATTTTTTTCATCACAATTAAGAATTATTATTTTTTAAATCGCGTTAATCGTTATTATCAACCAAATTTTTATCACTACCTTGGATGTTATATAATCAACTTCCTTTATCAATCTAATTATTTTTCAAATTATTATTTAATCAATCATAAAAAGAAGCATTGGACAATAAAATATTTTATGATAAAAAATAGGCACAAATTAAATTTGTCCATGATAAAAAACACAAATATAAAAGAAGAATAACCAATAAAACATTCAAGCTAAAAAGTGTTGCTAATTTTGATAAGCTTCATAAAAATTGATGACTTCCTATAGCTAGTCTTTCTCATGCTTAACAACTTTCCTCATTTTAGTTGTGAATATGTTGGATGATACTATAAATGGCTCAGCAATCCAATCTTCAGTAAACGATGGGTTTGATGGAGTAACTTCTTCAAGATCAGTTGGAGTTTCAGCTGATAAAGAGCATAATTCCTATATGTCATACACATACACATAAAAGAATTTTAGTTGGAATTAGTAAAATAAATTATTTTAAAATATAATATAATTTTAAAGATTTTCAGTATAAATTTTAAAAAATATTGTTACCTTATGCAAGTTAATACCTTGAGGAGTGCTTGTGAACAATCCTAAATTATCAGGTATAAATAATCCCTAGTAGAAAAGAAACGATATGTAAGTTAATACAAATTTTTATAATTAGATAAATTCAAGGAAAATACTGTTAATGGAATGTACTACATATATTATCAATATTGTATTGGCAATATATGTTCATATCTACATGTATTACCTTGATAAAATTTCGATTTTTCAAATCATAGAATATTCACGCAGTCTATCAAAGCGTGCTATCATATTTTTTTAATGCATTAATTGATAGAATTAACTATCAATAAAGTGTAATTTACTGCAAATCATCTAGTCCTATGATGATTTTGTTGCACTTTTTTCCATCAATGTCGTGATTATTCATGTTCCCCTTCTAGTCATCAACCTAATGATATCTACAATTATGAAATAGTTAGGAGTAAAATTTTCAAAAACATTGGTTGAGAACAAAGGAATCATGAGTAGTTATATTGTTAACTATTATTCTTACCAACCAAGTGGGCTTTCTCTTCCTCCTTCAATAGGATAAAACAATTAGGGATAAATTGAAAACCATTTAACGATATTAAAGTCTTCTTCAATCATTCTAATCTATGTGTCATTGTCAAAGAATATCCTAAACTCTAATTAAAGTAATAATTATAAAAACTATTGAATTAAAAAATAAATAACATGTAACATGAATTACATTTGTATTAAAAAAAAATAAATAGTAATAACAATGATATAATTAAAAATAAATATTCCAATAATAATATTTAATTTTAATTTTATACTTAAAAATAAATGAACATATTATTTTATAAATTTAATTTCAATGTACTAACAATATAAAAGAATTTTATACTGTCATTTTATTGTTATAGACTACTTAACAGATAATCTAAATGGAAAATTTTGATTAGATAACAATGCAAAAAAAAAATTATATGATACAATACATTGAAGTTAAACTCATATCTTGTTATAATTTTTATTTTGGATAAATTTATATTTTCATAAAATGTAAAATTAAAATTATATAACACTTTCTTTTTATCATATTTTAACAATGTTTATTTCCACTTTTCATCATAATATTATAAGTAGAGATATAGCCCAAGAAAGAGGGTTGAATCGTGCTTTCAAATGCTTTTGCTTTCTAAAATCTCAAACAAGTCTATCAATTGTTGTAAAATTGAAGACAGTGAAAACATATGAGTTAATAGACTTCTGAAAGTTACTTTTTAAAGTGTCCAAAACATAAATAAAAGTTTCGTTTAGGTGTTTAAGCAAATGTAAATGTTCACGCAACACAAATTAATAACACAACAATTTAAAAAGATAAAGAAAGAAGAATATCACTCAGATGATTTAATACTAGTTTGGCCAAACTATGTCTATATCTAGTTCTTATGAAACACAGACACTGTGCGATACCCGTGGTACATGTGTCAGTGAGTAGGTTCCATGCAGTTTCAGGGTTTCCCGGGACTCACCCATGTTGCTGGATCCTGAATTTAGCTAAGTCTAGATCCTACGCTTTCTTGGAGGGCCATATGATAGAACCACATTCTTGGGATCAAAAGTCTCAGTAATTGTTGCCAATAGGAAAATAAGTTAAAGAGTGATTTTTATAAAACCTTTAAACGTTTCGTTTTTAGATCACGAGTTTAGAAAATCTTGAAAATTCTCAGATTTGAACTAAAACCCAAAATTTGGATTTTGATTGGTTGAGATTTTGATTTTTTTGATATTTTATTTGAGTCTAAATGGGGGGTATTTCCTTATTTATATTTTAGTTTTAAAGTTAATGGAGAGTAAAATAAATGAGGACATTAACTAATGTAAATAAGTGAGTATTGAGATAACCCATAGCGGTCCAGGAGCGCTATAGCAGTCACAGTGATGCATTTTGGTACTCTGAGTTTAAGTGACTGCACGATGACTCCTGACTGCTATAACGGTCATATATCGCTATAGCGGTACCCTAGGAACGTGAACAGTACCCAAAAATGATGCCGTTTCATTTTTTACCCCATTTTGGGGTTCTCCCCATTTCAGAAATAGAAAGCGAAACCTTCTTCCTCTCCACTCCATTTTTTCTCTTTGTTTTCAATCCCACTCCAATTTAGCTTCCCCAAATCATCAAGATATGTATATATTGTTAGATTTAGTCTCCATTCTCTTTATTCTTTCATATTCTTGGTATGGACATGGTTATTTCTCTCATTGTTATCAAGTGGGGGTGCTCCCCCAAAGTTGTTGGTATATGTTTAGAGTAATTTAGAGCTTCCCATAGGTTGTTGATCAGTTTTATGGTTTCAATGTCAGATGTTGGTGGCATTATTCCTCATTAGAGTCCCTATGGTGTTCGTACTTCATAATCTACTCCTCCAGGAAAGTGGCTTTGATCTTATGGCCTTAGTTTAGTCATTATATCATTATTTGCTAGCATTACAAAGTATTCAGAGAATTGGAAAATAGATTTTTATACAATATTGCTTTATGTAAAAATATGCTTTAATTAGGAATGCTCTGTTTGAACTTATGCATGAAAATTGTGATTTTAGAAAATGCATGGGACTATATTTATTCCACCAAAGGCTTTGTATAAACTAATTTACGAATTGATTTGAATATGATAAATTGGGATTGACTATGATTTGTGAAATGAGATTTAATGATTTATGCTGCTATCTTTCAAAAATGTTGAACTAGAAATATAAGAGCTCCCTTTATGCTTCCAGTTGGTTTTATGTTAGAGAGAGTTACTGAGAGGAACAGAATTGTGAGTTTACGGCATTTATTCCGTTAACCTTGGTATACCAAGGCTCGCTAGGGGCAAGTCATCTTTGACTTAGATCAATCCGCCAGGGACACGGTTCTCTAGGGACCGTTGAGATCACATTAGCTAGGGGCTTTGTCCACCAGGGATTAAGCACTCTTCCTATAGT
Organism: Dalbergia cochinchinensis; assembly: GCA_031216125.1. Lineage (NCBI taxonomy): Eukaryota > Viridiplantae > Streptophyta > Magnoliopsida > Fabales > Fabaceae > Dalbergia > Dalbergia cochinchinensis. The sequence goes on from CM062377.1 coordinate 54,276,253, forward strand.
TGATGAGTATTCTGTTCCCTTATGTAATTCTTAAGATTTTAAAGATTTCAATTATTATGTAAAATAAATAGAAATGTTGCATTTACCATTGTTTACTCATATTATTTTCTTGTCCCATGCACGGTTATGAGTGAGAATCCACACACCGAATTTTGAATGCAAAACTCACCCCCCCTCTTTTTCCTTTTCCTCACAGATACAGATGTAGCTCAGGATTTTCCCTTCCTCTTCCTCAACAGTAGTATTCTTCAGTTTGGGTGAGCTTCACTTTGGGGTGAAGCCTTAGTATTTTGTTCATAGTAGATATGGTCCAATGATGTGACGGGCAGGATCCCGGACCGCATATAGTTTATTTTGCATTTTGATTATACCATGATTCTTTTGTATTTAATAGAATATCACTCATAGTTATTTTGTATTTGAGCAACTCAGTTGAAATGTATTTTATAGCTATAGTTACATAATTTATTTATAAGAAAGATGTTTTATTCATAATTAGCAAGAATTAGTAGTTAATTTGATTTATGAGTAAATCGTATTTCATGAATAGAGTAAGCATATAGCACGGTACAGAAATTATAAGGCTTATGTGGGAATCGGATTCTTCACGTGTCGGTCATGATCCAAATCGGGTCGTGACACACTGACACGGACACAGGGCACGACATGGACACCGACACGGAGACAGACTAAAGTCAAAAAATTATAGGACATAGACATGACATATATACATACATAATTTTTTTTATTTTGTTGTAAAATTTTTTTTAGGTCTGAATTTCTTTTTGTTGTATCTGTATAATTTTTTATTTAATTAATTCTTTATTTTTTTATCAACTAAAGAATTTTCAAAATAAAATGACCGAACAGCACAGGTCCAATTAAATAACTATGATTGATTTTTGGCTCATGTTGGTATTAAAATTTGAAAAAAAATAAAGAAACCAACTGAGGCGTGTCTGTAGGGTGTTCAAGCTGTGTCCACAGTAAATTAGAGTAGTGTCCAGCCGTATTTAGTGTGTCTGAGCTCAAAAATATTATTTTTTTAATTAAACGCCCACAAACATGTATCCAACATATGTCATGTGGGTGTTGAATACTAACACGTGTCTGACACACGAACACACTACCAAGTTAGTGTGTCCGTGTGTCTTAGTCTAGTTCTCACCAAATCTATTGAGTTCCATTATTAACCACTTTCTTAGCTAAAGAAAGTCAGATACCCCTTTTACTAGTTTTGTCAAACTATTTCCAATGAGCAGTTAATGCATTCAACCCTCACTCACAAGTCGTTTTGATACTAACCTCTCCAAGCTAATCTCACACTAATCACTAATAGATTAAGGGACAAAGAGTTTTGGTATCTAGCACTCCATGAAAACACTCAAGTATCCTAAGATAATAAAGGTATATAAGGAAACAACATAACTTGAGAGACTTCTTCCGGATCTTTTAATGAAAAATGTTTGTTAAAAAATACAAGAAAAAATATTTTTCTTTTTCAAAGACTGAATTCAATATAAGAAAGAACTTTAGAAAGTATGAATATTATTTGAACGTTGAGTATGCAAAAATTTCTTCAAGTTTGAAAGCTTCCTCCTTTTATACTTGAATTTGAATAGATCCGTTGCCATCTTGATCTTTTCTTCTCGTGACTCATGTTGATCAACTTTGTGTGTCCTAGGATTTAGTATTCTAGAAATGTGACCTTAGCTGTATCCGTGACAGCTATTGTAGTACAACAGACCTTTGTCACTTGTTCATGAATAATACTTTAGAAACTAAATTTTCAATTTGAATGTGGTTTTGGAACTTCTTTTCATGCGAAGACCTTCTAGAAGATTGTGAATATCCAAATATAAAGATGATATATCACTTTCATTACTTTATGAGGTTTGACTTGTTGTCATGGCTTGACTTTTTAAGCCTTTTGTTTGGAAGTCTACTAGACAAAAAAAGTCCAATTGTTTTTTTCAATGGAGCCACGGATTGTTTTCAATCCTTGAAAACAAAAGTAAAATGTTGCATTTATTTCAAAGATACAAATATGAATTGATAAAAACAGGTTAGGGTACAGAAATAATGGTTAAAATTATTGCTCAAAAGGCTCTATAAATTGAGCTTCATTTGCAATAGTTGAAGCATAAGAGCATCGATAAAGTAAAAACCAAATCCTCTCCTCCTTTAAGTTATATAGTAGAATTATTTGTTCCATGTGAGCTCTTCTCTTTAGTGAGTTGAGAGAATATACCAGTGAGAAAAATACTGTGAAGTACTTTAGGTGTATTTGGGATTTTGATTGAGTGGAGTGTGTCCACCTTTTGTATCTCCATTATATTTTTATAGTGAAATATTTGATTGTCGTCTTTGCCCTTGGATATAAGCTTTTAAGCCGAACCACATAAATTCTTGGTGTTATTTATTTTACGTTTTCACATATTTATTTTATGCTACTCTGTTTGTATATTTTGGGCTCGCCATTTCACAACAAATTGGTATCAAAGCTCTTATAGGGTTTTGGGCTAATTTCTTTAAAAATGTCTACTACAAAATTTGATATTTAGTAGTTTAATGGACACATTAATTTCAAAATATGGAAGGTCTATATGATGGCTGTTCTTATACAGCAAGGTGTAAAAGTAGCATTTTCTGGCAAGAAAAAAAGGCTCTAGATAATGAAGGAACCTGAATACAAATATGCTAATCAAAAGACTCTTTCGATTATTTAGTTATGCATTATAGAAGATGTGCTACAGGAAGTCCTTTCGAAGAAAACAACAGAATCACTGTGGACCAAGTTGGAGTCATTATATATGACTAAGATGATGGTAAACTGTCTTGATATTTTGCAATGTTTGTACATGCTCTGTATGGCAGAAGGGACAACAATTCAATCTCACATAGCTGAGTTCACGTCACTTATCACAGATTTGAAAAATATGGATGAGACATTTTCAGGTGAGTAATAGACAATGATATTACTTTGTTTCTTACCTTTTTATTACAAGAACTTTTGTAAAATGCTCATATATGATCGTGAAAGCCTCAAAATTAATGAGGTTAAATCCACACTTTTAAGTTGCGATAAAATGGAGCATGATACTAGCAGTCATGATAATACTACATTTGGCTTGGTTGCAAGAGGGAGCTCAAAGGAGATGGGACCGAGTAGTAGCAAAGAAAGGTCTAGATCTAAGTCTAGACATTGTAAAGGTAGGTGTAGATATTGCAAGAAGGAAGGGTATTGGAGAACAGAATGTCCAAGGCTCAAAGATAAAAGAACAAAGATTCAAGTGATGCAGCAACTGTAATTGAAAGTACTGATAATGTTCTCCTAGTATCAACCAGTTCAATTGGTGATGCTTAGATGCTTGATTTAGGCTGCTCATACCACATGTGTTAGAACCGAGATTGGTTTATAACTTACCGGTCAATTGATAGTGGTGTTGTCCTTACGGGGAATGATATGCCCTGTAAGGTTATTGGCATTGGAACAATCCAAATCAAGATGTATGATGGAGTTGTAAGAACGCTGAATGATGTTTGGTATATACGGATTTAAAGAAAAATCTTATATCCTTGGGCGTCTTCGATTCTCAAGGTTATAAGTATTCTGTTGAAGGTGGAGTTTTAAAAATCTCCAAGGATGCTCTTATTATGATAAAAGCCAAGTTGGTCAACGGTCTTTATTTACTTTAAGGAAGTACAGTTATTGGCATTGTTTTAGTGTCATCGTTATCTGATTTAGATTCAGATACTACTCGTTTGTGACATATGCGTCTAGGGCATATGAGTGAAACAAGAATGTTGATTTTGAGCAAGCGCGGCTTGTTGGGTGATCACAAAATCGGGAAGCTTGATTTTTGTGAGCACCGTGTCTATGGGAAACAGATCAGAGTCAAGTTCAGCACTGTTATCCACAAGACTAAGGGCACAGTGGATTACATCCATTTTGACTTATGGGGCTCTAAAGGCGGTGCTAGATTCTTATTGACATTCATTGATGATTTCCCAAGGAAAGTATGGATTTATTTTGTGAAACACAAGAATGATGTGTTCCATACTTTTAAGAAATGGAAAGCGCTTATTGAGAACCAGACCGACAAGAAAATCAAACACCTCCGAACAGATAATGGTTTGAAGTTCTATGAAGGTCAATTCAACGAGTTCTGTGATAATGAAGGCATGGTAAGACATTATACTCTGCGAAAGACTCCACAACAAAATAGAGTAGCAGAACGTATGAATAGAACTCTTTTGGAGATGGCTCGCTGTATGCTCTCTAATGCTAGTTTGTCTAAAGAATTTTGGGTTGAAGTTGTCAATATGACTTGCTATGGTAAATCAGTCTCCATTAACTGCGATCGATTTGAAGACTCCTATTAAGGTTTGGTGCTCTTGCTAATTATTCAAATCTGAGAATTTTCAGTTGTCCTGCATATGCTCATATTGATGATGGAAAGCCTAAGCGAAGGACTTTGAAATGTATATTTCTCGAATATGAAACTGGGGGTGAAAGATTATAGATTGTGGTGCACTGAACCTAAGTCATCCAAATTCATAATCAGTAGAGATGTCAAGTTTAATTAATCATCCATGCTTCATTTGAAAAAGGAGATTGACGATGCAGAAAAAGACCAAGATGTTAGCAAGTAGGTGGAGTTTAAAGCTAAACGACCAAAGCAGATAGAAGGAGATGCCTTTGATTAGTCCATTTAAGATGAAGAACAGGAAATTGTTGATGTTGTAGATGCATGACAATAGTTGTAACATTATAGCCTTACTAGAGATAGAGAAAATAGGCAAGTAAAACCACCATAGGGGTCATGTAGATATAGTCTCTTTTGCATTATTGGTGGTAGAGGATATGGAATCAGAAGATCCTATCACATATCATGAGGCTATCTCGAGTGAAAAATCTACACAATAGATTGCTATGATGAGTGAAGAGATGGAGTCTCTTCATAAGAATTGGACTTGGGAGTTAGTGAAGCCATCTTAGTAAAGCCATCTAAAGGACATAAAGTTATTGGCTGCAAATGGATCTTCAAGAAAAAGGAAGGATCCCTTGGAGTTGAACCACCTCAATACAAAGCACATTAGTTGCAAAAGGTTTTAGCCAAAGAGAAGGAATAGACTTCAACGAAGTATTTTCTCCTGTTGTGAGACACAACTCCTTTTGTGTGTTGCTTGCTATGGTTGCACTATTTGACTTAGAGCTTGAATAGCTCGGTGTCAAGACAAAATTTCTTTATGGTGAGCTTGAAGAATATATCTACATGCAGTAACTAGAAAGTTTCACTGTTCAAGGTAAGGAGGACCATGTTTGTCTCTTAAAGAAGTCATTATATGGATTAAAGCAATCTTCTCGCTAGTGGTATAAGAGATTTAACACTTTCATGTTAGGTCGTGGTTACTCAAGGAGTGACTATGACTGTTGTGTTTTCCATAAAAAGCTCTTAGATAGTTCGTTTGTCTATTTGTTGCTCTATGTTGATGACATTCTTATTACCGCTAAGAACATGTCTGAGATCAAGAAGATTAAGGAGCATCTCAGTGGTGAATTTGAAATGAAAGATTTGGATGCAACTAAGAAGATTTTGGGCATGGAAATTCACAGGGATCGGTGTGTCAGCAAATTATATTTGTCTCAGAATAAGTATATTGAAAAAAAATACTTGAGCACTTTGGAATGCAGAATGCAAAGCCTGTGGCATCCATTGGTAGCCTATTTTAGATTATCAGCCGCATATTCACCACAGTTCGCTCAAGAGGAGGAACAGATGTCACACATTCCTTACACTGGTGTAGTTGGAAGCATCATGTATGCTATAGTATACACTCGACCAAATATTTCACACGCCATTAGTATTGTTAGCAGATATATGGGGCATCCTAGCAAGATGCATTAGCAAGCAATGAAATGGATACTTCAATATCTTCGAGGTATAATAGATGTTGGTTTAGGATATGACAAAAGTTCAAACACTGGTGGTACTGTTATTAGATATGTCAACTCAGAATATGCTGGAGATGTTGACAAAAGAAGATCTCTGACGGGATATGTCTTCATGCTTTCAAGTAGTGTAATTAGTTGGAAACCGACTTTATAGTCTACTATTGCATTATCAACTATAGAAGCCGAATACATGGCAGCAGCTGAAGCAGTGAAGGAAGCCATTTGGCTTAGGATTTTGGTAGGCAATTTGGGCTTGGAACAAGATATTACAACTATTTATTGTGATAGCCAAAGTGCCATATATTTGACCAAAAATTAAATATATCATGAGAGAACCAAACATATTGACATCGGATATTATTTTATTCCGGAGATTATTTCTCATGGTGCCATTGCAATGAAGAAGATTGGTACCTCAAACAATCTGATTAATATGTTGACAAAGTCAATCACTATTGCTAAGTTCAAGCATTGCTTGGACTAAATTGGCATTCACAATATGTGAGTTTGTCCTTATGGGTATTTTGAAAAAGGCAACTTTTGAAACTTATTGAAAATCAAGTCAAGGTGGAGATTTATTATCATGGCTTGACTTTTCAAGCCTTTTGTTTGAAAGTCTAATGGACAAGAAAAGTCCAATTGTTTTTTTAGTGGAGCCACGGATTGTTTTCAATCCTTGAAAACAAAATTCAAATGCTGCATTTATTTCAAAGATACATATATGAATTAATAAAAGCAGGCAGGGGCACTGAAATGATGGTTGAAATTATTGCTCAAAAGACTCTATAAATAGAGCTTCATTTGCAACACTTGAAGCATCTGAACATTGATAGAGTAAAAACAAATCCTTTCCTGCTTTCAGTTATAGAGTAGAATTATTTGTCCCATGTGAGTTCTTCTCTTTAGTGAGTTGAGAGTATACACCAGTGAGAAAAATACAGAGCTACTTTAGGTGTATTTGGGTTTGGGTTGAGTGGAGTGTGTCCACCTTTTGTATCTTCATTATATTTCCATAGTGAAATATTTGGTTGTCTCATTTGCCTGTGGATGTAGGCTTTTAAGTTAAACCATGTAAATTCCTTGTGTCATGCTTCCACATATTTATTTTACGCTACTCTGTTTCTGCCTTTTAGGCCCGTCATTTTACAACATGACTTCTTTTGAAATTAAAAAATTATTCAATTTTTGATGACATAGAGTAGTTTCTTATGTATGCCATGGTTTATGTTGGACTTCTACATCTTCTCTCTAAGATGGATAATGATCTTCAGATAGTGTTGATTTTCTTTGAAGATGATTACAGCCGAGATTGATGATGATATGTTTGATTTGATCATGTGAGAGTGCATTCGTAGGTTGTTATGCCACCTTTCTCAAGTCATGAACTAGTTTATGAAGACCTAATATTACTTTTTGATACACTAGCTTGCTTTCTTAAGTTTCTTATATACTATAATTCACTTTTTGAATAATTTTTCATATTCTTAAGAATCTAAATCTCTTTGTTAAATCATGATAATATGAAAAATGTATTAGGAATTGAATTGTATAACCTGTTAAGTACTACAGAAACTCTAGCAAATATTAGTTCTTTTTTCAAAACATTTTAACAAAATTTGCTTTGTTGTTATTTAAAAGTTTAAGTCATAACAATTTTCTCAAGAGTTCTAGAATTAACAAATATGTATAATGAAAAGAGAAAATATATCAAAGAAATAATTTTTATTAATAATTTAAAATAATAATTTCTAACAATTATTTTAAATACTTTTATTCTTATTATGTATAATTATATCTTATATTAAATAATATTTATTACTTAATACTATTTGTCATTTGCTATAAATTTTGATAATTAATTTTTATTTATTTATAATTTATAATATTATTCTAAATACTTATTTAATTTAAATTGCATTTAGTTAAAATATAATATTTTATTAATTTTTAATAAAATAATTATTGTTAATTCTTTACATAATTATTAATTGATTTATTTAATAATTATCTTTTATTTAAAAGGTAATTAGCATAACTCTCCAGGTTTAATTAAATTATCTATTATTTTAACGTATATATTATATTATTAACCTGGAGTAGGTTTTGTTTCTTTGCTTCACCACCAAAAAGAAAATAAGAATGTTCTTTCATATTATATTTAATATATCATATCAGACACATTTCACTAGTACAAAAAAATAAAAATAAAAAACAGACACATTTCTATTAAAATTGAGTAGAGTTTAAATTTTAGTTTTTTTTTTGTTTTCTTTTTGTTGCAGACAAACAAGCTACTGTAACTAGCAACTAGTCAGATTGTCGTGTTCTGCTGGGAAGGGACGATGTTGACTATCAGGATTTTTTGCGTTGACCACTAAACAAACCGAAGAGCCTTTGAGAACGCAATTTATGTGGCCAATTGGGTGTGGAGAAGGAGAGGACAGGTGATCTCCGTCCGTTGTGTTTCAATGTGAGACATGTGGCACACTTCGGATCATATGTCATCACATCACATGATGAATACATAACAACATAACGAGTGGCTACTTCTGACACAAAAACATTCAAGCTGAAGGGGCATCACCAACACCAATGACCATGGCCACACTACAGTGCAATTCTCTCCCTCTCAACAAAACCTGTCACCCCACGAGAAGACCCTTATTGCACCCCCTCTTCTTATCCACCCCTTTTGCCTCAAGCCTTGGCACTTCAATTCGTACAGGTTCCTGTGCAGTGAAGACCTCAGCTTCCAGGTCAGTTTATGTGTCTTCCTCGTTTCTTTCTTGGTCAGTGTTCACTGTTTCTGTTTAGTTCAATTTTATGAGCTCGGAGTAGTGGTATTGGCATTTGGCAGGTGGGGTGGTACTGTTTCTGCTGTTGTGTCAGAAGAGAGCGCGGTTGGGTCGAGTTTCTCAGCAGCTGATGTCTTCAAACTGACATATTTAGAGGTTGATTTTATGGTTCTTAGTTCTTGCAGTTCATTTGCCTTTTTAAGTTTGATGATTTTCCACTTTCCTTTGATATGGGTGCGGTGTTGGTTTTAGGGAAACAGTTGGCTGTGGAATGTGGGTGGGGCAAACATATTGGTTGATCCGATTTTGGTTGGTAACTTGGATTTTGGAATTCCTTGGCTATATGATGCTGCCAAGAAAGTGTTAAAGAAGTTTCAGGTATCCTTTGGTGGATTTTAGCTGCTTCTTGATTGCCTCTTTGTTATCCTTTTGTCTTCCTCCTGTTCTCCAACTCTACAGTGTGGGAATCCATGAGCTTGCTCTCACTTGTGTATATGCTGCTATTGTAGTGCAGCTCGGTGATCTTCCGGAAATCGATTGCTTACTCATTACACAAAGCCTTGATGATCACTGCCATTTGAAGACCTTGAAGCCTTTCTCTCGGAAATTTCCAAATGTTAGGGTTATAGCAACTCCTAATGCCAAAAAGTTGCTGGATCCTCTTTTCAGAAATGTAAGTGTGCATTCCTTTGTCATTGTTTTGTTGGGCTGCTGAAAACTTTAGCATGTGTGTTTGACTTTGAACCTTTGCCTTATTTCATTTTGGTATATTGAATCTATATAGTTGGGTTGGACACAAAACCTGGTTGGAGGATTTTGATTGGTCCTGATATACTTGGTGAATTATATGGTTGTACTAAGGTGGCTTAAATTGTTCTGAAAGAGAGCCTTCACTGTCATGGCCATCGTTTGTTATGCTCTGTTGAGGTACTGCAATGCAAACATGCTTGATATAGAAGTGCTGCTTAGTGTTTCTCCTTCAAAACTAAGAGAAAATGCTGGAATTTAGAAGTTTACGTCTGTAAATGAAAATCTTACTGTTTTGTAATCCTCATTTTCAAAACAGTAACTTTTTTCATGAGTAGAAAACTATCCGGTTATAAGTTTGAGTTAACATCTTAGATCCAACTTATGTGGCTGTGTCAATCTGTTATCGATTGCCAATATCTTTGAAACATTTTTGTACGCTTTCCATATTCTACTTTATCTAGAGTTATATTTTAACAAATTGATAGATGCTATAAGCTCGTGAGCATGAAGCTATCTTGTCCGAATTTCCACACCTTTTATGTTTAACTTGACACACATTACTTGTTTGTACAGGTATACTTGCAAATGATATCATTTCTTATGTGGGTTTGTTAAGGAATTGTTTACTGTTTATTTTGATCTCCTGTTTTCAATTTTAGCTACAAAAGTGCCACCTTGTTTTCATTTTTTTTTTCGAATTTTATGAAGAAAATAGTAAAAAACATGAATTAGAGAGCCTGTTTGGTTGTATTCATCTTCTGTATTACACTTATTTTTTTTTAAGGAAATAATGAATATTAAGAAATTAAAACAGGGATAGGGCTGGGGCATATCCTCGCCCCCATAGATACCCATTGCATTCCCAATGAAGGATGGAGTGATTTGTTGCATAGAATTGTTCTCTTGTAGAATTCATATTTATATATGTTCCTAAGCAAAAGATTTGTGTGTAAAAGAAAGGAAGATCTTGGGCTTGTGACATATCTCAAGCTCACTGCTTTCAACATATTGTGCAAAAATGTCTTGGGGAGATGGTGAAAGTTTGTGAAATGTAGATCATGACAAAGCATGCATCCTTTCTCTTATTAGTGTATAGGGTTTTTCCTTCTCTGTCTCTCTTTCTCATACACCAGAGAGTACTGCACTGGGATTGTTGATAAGAAAAAGGATCATGTACTAAAATAACAGATCCAAATTATATCATAGAAGTGTGAGAACCGAAAGACAAGAAAGAGGGAGACAAACATATGCCTATTATGATATTAATGCAGAAGCTTGAGTCTCATATTGGATGGCTGGAAAACACCAAGTTATGATTAAATGTCGAAACCCATCTTTATCAGCCTGGCTTTTGGTGGTGGTTCTGCTCTACACCATGCACATGGTGAACATGTGCTCTGTGATGTAGAACAGGAACAACAAACCACAAAAATTTTCTCAAATGACTCAGAATTCTTGATATCTAATGATCAATAATAAAATGCTATCCCTAAGATAGATAATATGCCATAGATAGGCAATTCAAAGGACCTTGGTATGGGAGCAACCCAAACTTATGACCAAAGTAATTCCAACCTAATCTAGAATAGGAAATAATGCCATAATACAATTAGGAATAAGATATTGCAGGACCTGATTCCCATTTTGCATATACATCTTAAATTAATGTAGTACATAAAGATTATCTCCTAATCCTGCTCTACTCTGATAGTTATGAATTAAGTACTCTTGATATGAAATTTAGTTATTTATGGATAGAAATTGACATCTTGTGTATGTTTGACGAATTCTAATGAGCTCAGATTTCATGAATTTAAATTTGTATTGGGGAAATGATATTGTGGGATATTGAGCCATAGAATTCAATTTATGCTTGAGAAAAGTAAGAGACCTGATAGAAGTGAATTTCTTAAATGACCATAGACTGTTGTGAATTCCTCTTTTTTATGGCCTAGGGAAATATCTAGCGATGGTCCAATTGTCATCATCATGCTCACTATTGCGCTAACCCATTCTTCTTCATTTTCCTTCACTGTAATTTGTAAACAAAACAGCTACAATGTGTAAGAACCAATAATAACTGTCTCTTAGGGATGGCAATGGGTTCGGTTTGGAAGGGTTTTAGCTTAACTTGACCCCACCTCACACCTTATTACCATTAGTCTCAATCCACCTGGCCCCTACCTGCGAGTTTTAAAAAATATAAACCCAAACCTGCCCCTATCTGCTATTTTTTATCTTAAAAAAAAAATATAAAATTATTGTAAAACCTAATAAACATATAAAAGAACCAATGTTTCAAGAAAAATAACAAACAAGAAATTAAATAAGTCAAACAATATCATATAAAGTACAACAAATGTCAATATTTATTAAGTACATGAAAAACCTCAGTAGCAAGAAAACAACAAACTAAATTCCAAATAAGCTTAACATAATAATTTCAGTTACAACAAATATATCATCAGTTCACGTCTAGTCTCACAACTCTTCTTGATCATTAATTGTCTGATAGGGTATTAAGGTTAGGTAAACTTTATATATATATATTATTTTATTTTTAATATTTATGTGGGGTGTGGGGTTGGTAGAGGTGGATTCATCCTAAAGCCTAACCCGCCCTACACCTACTTGTCCCGGTGCCAGGTGGGTAGGTTGGGTGTGTGCCCAGGGAGGGCAGTGATTGCCATCCTTATTGTCTCTACTCTTCAGCATTGTTCTATAGCATAATATGCTAAAATTATTGCACAGAACTTTTAAAGAGACGGAAAATAATTTTTTGGTTTGCATTCAATTTGTTAAATAAAAAAATAATTTATGGGTGTCTACCTAACAAGAGATGGTTCTTAACTTGCCATTAGAGTTGGTAGCGAGTTTAGTTCCCAGATATGCACAAAAATTGGGGAAGGCAGGTGCTAGCGGGGGAATTGTTGGCCAGCATCCTGCCTTGGCAAGAGCTAATTGGAGTTATAGTCAAATCGGATTATGGTGCTTGGTAATGACCAATGGGTTTGAGTAATAGGAGTTGTGCCTAGACCAACAATTATAGGTTTTGGTCTTGCCTAGCATTTCGTCTAGTGTAAGCGCTCAATCCTACAATTGGTATCAGAGCATCTATAACTAAGTCAGTGTTGCCTCCCATCCTTCTAATCAAAAGTTAAATTTCAGCACAAGGTAAGGTGGACCTACAGACCTATGCATTGTCCACCCTTCATTTTTTTTTTTTTTGGGGGGGGGGATGTTGTAAAAACTATACATGTGACTCAACCTAATAATTTAAGCTTTTAAGAGAGATAGTTCATGGTACAATTATTTAATTTTGCACTTGGAATATAAGTTTCTCTAACCAACATGCTTGATTTGTCTTTATGCCATTGATTCAATAATTGTTTGCAGTTTCATGTGTTTTTGTCCTCATACACTCCTCTGATTATGTAGATGTGCCTTCTAATCACCAATTCTTCATCTGGGTTTTGCTAACCAAAAATCTATGAAGCAAGGTGTTGGAAATAAAGAGGATATCATATAATTATCTTCACCATATCTTAGAATACCAAGGGGTATCCTTGATCATCTCTTAGGATTAGTTCTAATATTTGCTATTATTTCATGATTATTTCCTTATCTAATTAGGATTAGGATTTTAATATTATTATAAATAGGGATAGGTGTTTGTCTCTTGTAACAGATAACACTTTATATCATATCAATACATTTCATATTATTCATAGCCTTTCTCTTCTCTTCTTTTCCTCTCCCGTCTAAAAACCCATAATTTCAGCACAAGAATATTACATGGCCTGACAGGACAAATACCAAACTGTTGCAGGGATACCACTAATTTCATGACATGACATGACTGTCATAAAACATAAAGTATAAAATTAACATAAAAACAGAAGTCTTACATCAAAAGAGAGAATCAATATTTTAACTCATGCCTCATTGTATATATAATAATAAAATTTAACATTTATCTAATCTAATCACTTAAAATCTATGTCTGTATTAGCATACAAATTCAAAAATAAAATCATTGAATGTGGCTAACGGTATCTGAACTGTCTGTGAAGTGGACAACATGGATACATCTCTGACGTCAGTACTAAGAGTCTAAGACTATTTGTTTGTGTTTGTGCTCACATAACCCGACTTCAATTGTGCTCACCAATGTATCCTATCAATATTTAGCATGTGACTTGGGTATATGCTAAGACATGGGTTATATGCTCAGTTGACAAATCATTGCCACTTAAGTTTTCACATAGTTTTAATTTCTTTCAGGTTATATATTTAGAACCTGGACAGTTCTCTGATATTGAAACAAAGAATGGTTCTAACATCAGGGTTAAGGCTACAGCAGGACCAGTTCTCGGACCTCCTTGGCAACGCCCTGAAAATGGGTAAATACTTTAAAGTTTCTTGAGCATATTATTTGCTTTTGCATTTATGTTATTCAACAGAATTTAACAGTTTGTGATCGATATGTTGTAGGTATCTTGTTAGATCCCCACAAGGGCAATTGTCACTCTACTATGAACCCCATTGTGTATACAATCAAAATTCTGTTGAGAAGGAAAAGGCAGATATTGTGATTTCGCCAGTCATAAAGCAGCTTTTGCCAAATTTTACCCTGGTTTCAGGACAAGAAGATGCTGTAAAACTTGCTAAGCTGCTGCAGGCCAAGTAAACTTCTGTATTTAAATGCTGAATCACAAAAAAACGAAAAAAGCTCTTTTATTTGAAAAACTTGATGCATGCAAAAGACCACAATACCAAAATTGTAACATTGGATATTAGGAACCAGTAAATGACCGCATTTGCTATTTAATTGCAACATTGAAACAAGGTTTTTTGAATTGAATATCATTTTGGGGGCCAATAAATAAATTCTTGGTAAAGTAATATTTTCAATATGAAAACATTTAACCACTCAAGTAATTAATTAAGTCAATTGGTGGTTACTCATTAACCCCTCTTCGAATATCATTAACCACTTAAATCTTTAATTATTCTTAAATTGAAAATACTTGTCCAAGAATTCCTTTTTTGGTTATTAGCCTGATAATATTTTGGTTCCTTTGGAAGAGTGCATTTGACTGTTTGAGTTTTAGTTCATTCTGGTGATTCTGATCACCTTCCTCATATTTTCTTGTTAGTGTAATTGTATTTCATAATTCTATATCCATATCTTAGATATTCATTCCTGGTTAATAGGTTCATTGTGCCAATGAAAAATGGAGATCTAGATAGCAAAGGGCTTCTTGCAAGCATAATCCAGGCTGAAGGAACAGTTGAATCATTTAAGGTTAGATTTCTTTCAATTGTAATTGATAAGTTGCTTAGTTTATCATTTCTGTTATGTGCAGAAGAGAACATATCATGTTTTTTATCACAAGTAATAGTAACCTATTGGAGCCCAAGAAGTATCGAAGGTAAGTGGGCTATGGCAGGGAAACTACTTGAACAGTGGTCATAATCTGGCACGGAAAACAGAATGAATGTGTGTCACTTTCTTCAATGCTTTGAGCATAAACCTGGGTACTGCTAGAAAAATTAGCCTTCTTGTCAGTAACCTTGGAAGGAAGCCTGTGGCGATGAATTTGAGCGCACTTTGCACAAAGTTTTGTAACTTCTGTCCAGTCTTCAACTGGCTTGATCATCTTCACCTTCTTCCTGCCAGCTTACTCACTTCCCCAAGAAATAAAAGGCCTGTTTGTGGATGACTTCTGGTGGATCTTTGGTTCCCTATAGGGTGTGTTTTTGAGTTTTATTTTGGAGGGGAAAAGAGCCTTTACCTGCTTTCCCTTCAAAGTGAAACTTTCAAACACACCCTGATTCCTATGGAGGAAGCCTTAGTCAATTAATCTTATCACATTTACAGGTTTCTAGCCTCTTCTGTCCAATCTTCAACTAGCTTAATCAGCTTTATGTTTTTTCTATCATTGTAGCCCACTTCCCTGAAGATTGGCTCTTCTATATTTGTCTTTTAGCTCATCTTAACTCTTGAACCCTGCCAAAGCAACCTGCAAGTTTGTGCATTTGCCTAAATTTCCTGTTTAAAGCCTTTCTTGAACACTTTGTTGCTTGATTGCTTCATTATCTTTAGGGTTTAGGGTTCAGGATTCAAGGTTCAGAGTTCATAGCCTTCAACATGCTATCTACATTGGTTAATTGCATTTCACTATAGAGCTCCACTTGAATTTTGCATTCTTTAACTTTCTATGGATGTGTCTTCTTGAACTTTCGCATCTCTTGTTGGCAGGCAGTGGCCTACATGATCCCTTCTTGTGAATGCTACCATGCTTTTTTGGTCAACTTGTATGGAATTATTTTCTGAGTTAAATTTCATTTCCAGCTTTACCCTTTGCTTTTTCTGCTATGGCACTTTATGAATTGTGACATTCTCATTTTTTGTTTCATCGTAACCAGAAAAGAAAGTGTTTCTCATGTACAGTGATAATAAAACTAGTATTACTGCATGAGCAATGCCATAATGACTCAGTCCATTACAATTTGTGGGTGATATTGGGATGAAAAATAGCATTAAAGTTACTCTATAGCTAGTAATTGCTTTCAAGTTATATAAATTCTTTTTGCTGTATCATCTGTTGAAATGATTCTTTCTTGAAATCTAAGCAGGAGCTCTTATCACAAGAGTTACCGGATGCAAAGATCGTAGAGCCTGCCCCTGGCGTCCCAGTAGAAATTTCGGCAAACTGAAAATGTAGTTCTTCTTGACCCCTCGTGCCTCCACCCCCTTTCAAATTTCTTTGGAGGCCAAATATAGATAGAATCACAGTTTCTTGGGGATGAATATACTTTATTGTCAATAGTGTAACATAGACACTTTTTGATGTAGAAAAAAATAATCACAATGAATGCATTTCATGGTTGATGTTCCGCCCATAAGCCATAACGAAGAACATATTTAATTTTCAAATCTCTACCGAGTCTCTTTATTTAAACACCCACATCCCCAAACACCCGAAGCACCCAAGGCTCATAAGGGAGGGAAAAAAATTATAAAAGAAAATAAAAAAGATGAGTAGTAGTCGAGTGAGAGAAAAGTAGGGAGGTGTTGAGCGTGCAAGACATTGAATGGTTAGAAAAACATTTCCCAATCCGTATTTATTGTGCATGATGTGCTTTATATATATATATATATATATATATATATATATATATATATATTGGGAGATGGGTGATTTTATATGAGAGTGAGGGAATTAAATTTGGAGCGTATAACATTACACAAATGGTTAGGATTATTAGTTATTAAAAGGTTATGTGATAACTTAAAAAACTCAATACGATTTTATATTTTAATCTTGACCATTAATATAACATCTGATGAGTTACATTTAAACCTAAAAGGAATTTCTATCCTTAGTCAACTTTGAGGTTTAGCTTTGTTAAGAACCAGTTGCCACTCCAAATAAAGTCATGATAGATTTTATCAATTCTATAACGAACAATTGTGCAAAGCTTGCAAGTTTGCATCACATAAGAAGGGTTAAAAGCAAGAGTAAATGTGGTAAGATTATAGTCTTGCCCGCAAGTGAGAGCTTCTTGGCTTTCCAACAATTCAAACGGTTATATGTTCTATCAATGATAAACTGGAAATATCTCTTTGAGCATCTCTCATGGAAAAGGGGAACCCTACGATTTTCCCAAAATCTAATGTGAGGTGCATACCCAACTCATTGCTTAACTCTTGTCTCTTATTGACGTTAACGTTCTTCGAAAAAAAGACAAGATTTACTATTACCTTCTGACCTAAACTTTGACAAAACCGGTTCAAAATCCCCTTGATAATCTGCACCTGACCCAATGTGGCCTTAGCAAAGAGCACCAGATCATCAAGAAACATAAGATGAGATAAATTCGAACCTCCTTGGCTAAAGTACTACAACACCAGATCACCCCCATTCCATAAAAGTTGCATTTTAGCTAAGTACTACAACACATAACCTCAATAAGATTTGGCGGAACCTATTTATAGATCGTGCCAAGGATGTGATAAACCCTGGTATCTGCATGAACAAGCATTGTCAGACCTCGACACGCATTAGTTGTGCCCTTACGAATATCGGGAGCTCCCAAGGACCATACATGCTTGAGGACCTTGGAGGGATCATCCCGACATACATCCAAGGTACCCTGACGTGGTTTGCTATCGTGATGAGTCTGAGGCGAGCGCAAAATGAATGCATGTTGAGCGCAGGTCTAGGTACATCTTCTAGAAGGATTCTCTAACAGTTTTTCATATCATTCGTACGATACAGCTCAGCCGTCAATCATCTATTTTGGATGTATTCATATGATATAAATAGAAAATGGAAAGTACAACAGGAGTAAGTTATTCATTCTAATTGTCTCTTTCCTTTTTTCACTATCATCACTGACTTAGGCATCAGAGTCCCTTTGTAGGTACCCACCCTTGGCTTTTGATCACTGTGAGGAGAGAAAAAGCAGCCAACATGACCATCGACTGTACAATTGAAGTGAGACCCCAACATTATAGTACGTAACATTGGCATTGTTGTCGGGGACTTGCTTTGTCGGCAATGCACTTATCACCACCATGCCCAGCCCTATCAAACTACAACAAAACACCACACCCCAAATACCACCCTACCACCACCAACTAGCCTCTAGATGGCTAGAACGAAGACCACATGTAGACCTATATCTAATGGAGGTAGTGGAGCCACTGTGCTATTGAGCCCCTCCCCCCCTTGTGCTCCCCTGCACACCTATCCCCCAGACGGGCTCACCGCGTTAGAATCCGCCTCTGCTACTAGCGAGCCCAAGCTTAGACCAGAAGTAACCCCGGAGAAAAGGGTTCCACAACCCTAAAAGGTCCCGTCAGTTTCGGTAGTCAGGATCCAGAAGGTGCCACTTTCCCCTACTAGGAAATACTTCATGTACTGCATGAGCACAACGCGAGAATGGTGAATATGGAAAATGAGCTCGAAAGCAGAAAACACCATGAGGAAAGATATCGGAGAAATGACAAAATGATCGAAGAAGCGGAGAGGAAGTTGAAGAGATGAAATGAGAGAATTTGTGAGTTGGAGGAGAAGTTGAAAGCCACTAAGGAAGTCCAAACATGGGAGCCTCAAAGAGAAATCTGCTTGGGGGACGAAGAGCACCTTAAACCAGAGAAAAATTCATATCATCAAAGAAGCTACCAAGCCATAACCAACCATCAGCCCAGCTTTTCTCGACAACCGACCTCCCACCCAGCATCCTCTGTTCAACACTAACCCAGGAAGCAGCCCAGTCGAGAACTTGAGACCTTCGGCTTCACGGCCATAGTAACAAGCCATGACAATGACATGGAAACCCCTTTTGACAAGATAATCATGAGATATCTTATCCCAACCATCTTTAGTCTTTAAGCTGCCCATGGACATGAAGCAATATGATGGGACCACCGACTCCCAAGTGCACCTCGACATCTTCCGAACTCAAATGCTCTTCAAGGGAATGGTAAACCCCCTCAGATGCAAGGCTGTCCCTCTCACTTTACAAAAATAAGCCTTGAACTGGTTTAACCAGCTGCTAACCAAGTCTATTCATCGTTTCTCAGACTTCAGCTCCTGTTTCTTGGCGCAGTTCACCAATAGTTGAACAAAGGCCAAGTCAATCACTGAAGTTCTTGGTTTTTGACAATTTTTGAATGAAAATCTTCGGGAGTACCTTGACAAGTTCAACAAGGAGGTGCTCCAAATCAAAGATCCGATTGCCCAGACAGCCCTAATAACATTCATTAGAGGAGTCAAGCAGGGAGATTTCCAAAGATCATTGGCCAAAAAAGAACAACAAATGCTCGATGAGCTCCAGAGCAAAGCTGAGAAGTATATCAACCTGGAAGAGACTTTAAAACTGACAAAGAGGAATGACCATAGAAGTCCAAGCCCCAGAAGATAAGACAGAATAA
The DNA here is from genome assembly GCA_031216125.1 of Dalbergia cochinchinensis. Classification (NCBI taxonomy): domain Eukaryota; kingdom Viridiplantae; phylum Streptophyta; class Magnoliopsida; order Fabales; family Fabaceae; genus Dalbergia; species Dalbergia cochinchinensis. Next base: position 54,295,706 of record CM062377.1, read on the forward strand.
GAAGTGATAACCAACCTCCGAAGGGAAGACAATTCGCTGATTACACTCCACTCCGGGTATCCTTAGACTAAGTCTTTCGTGAAATCCACAACACAGAGCGTCATCCCAAGCCCATACTATTAAAAACCACTCCCTATATTGACAAAACTTTGTAGTGTGAGGACCACCAAAGTCATGGCCATTGAACAAAGGACTGTTAAGACCAGCGAGATGTAGTAGAGGAATTCATCAGGACAGGGAAGCTAGCCAGATACGTGGTATCCCAAAGAAGTCCAAGGAGGAGAAGATCGTCCCCAAACTGAAGAGACTTAGACAAAAGACAGATAGGCAGAGTAGCGATTTATGATCGTCGAAGGGAAGTTCAAGAAGAACCTTGTCGAGACCCAGTAGCAAGAACCATCCACACCATATTTAGAGGGTTCGCCAAGGAAGGATTCTCCAAGTCCTCCTGAAAGAGAGCTCTTATAATAGTAATGAGGGTAAGGGATGGCAGAAGAAGCAATGCAAAAGCCCCACGATTGCCGCCCATATGTTTTTCGGAGGAAGATAACCTAGTATCATACCTGGGCATGACGACCTGATTGTGATATCGATACTCATGATGAACACGGAGATCGAGAGGGTATTAGTCGAACAAGGAAGCTCCGCCAACATCCTCTTCCGAGACACCTTTGATAAAATAGGATTGAATGATGCAAATCTAAAAGCATATCTAGAAGACCTCATCGGCTTTGGGGGAGAGAGAGTAAGGCCTAGCGACTACGTCACTCTATACACTATGGTGGTAGTCCCCCTGCTCGCCAAGACTGTGGAGGTCAACTTCCTAATTGTTTGGAGACTGCCAACTTACAATATCATCATGGTAAGGCTGGCGATCAACAATTTGGGAGCAATAGTGTCAACTGTCCACCTAGTCATGAAATTCCACACAAACTAGGGCTAGATTATCACAATTAGAGGGAGCCAGGAGACAGCAAGGCGTTGTTACAACACTAGCCTTGAAGTAGGAAGAAGAGCAAAACATGAAAAAAAGAGGGAAGTATCCATGGTAGACCTCAAAGCACGAAGCCAGAAGTTCAGTGATTGTTAAGAACTTGAGGGGGAGCTTGAAAACGTCCAGGTCGAAAAAGAGGAGGGTCTGACAGCAAGATAAATAGAGAGCTTCCCAAAGCAACAAAGGCACAAATGGTTGAGTTCTTTAAAGCAAACACCGATATTTTTGCATGGACAACAGCAGATATCCCTAGGGTAGACCTAAGAACCATGGGCCAGCAACTCTTTGTTTACCTCGGCTCCAAGTCGATCATCCAGAAACGAAGGAAGATGGCACCTAACATGGAGCAAGAAATGATAAGACAACCAGAGGAATTGTTGAAGGCCGGGTTCATTCGAGAAGTCTAGTACTCGACCTGGCTGTTTAATGTGGTTATAGTCCTAAAGGCAAATGGGAAGTTATGAACGTGTGTCTATGACACCAACCTCAATAAAGTATTTCCAAAAGACCTTCACCCCCTAGCAGTGACGGACTCGTAGACTCAGCTTTAAGTTTTAGATTATTATCCTTCATGGATGCTTACTCAGGGTACAACCAAATTTCGATGGATCCAAAGGACAAGGACAAAACGGCATTCATAACACCTAGAACGAACTATTCTTACAAAGTAATGCTTTCAGACTGAAGAATGCAGGATCTACCTACTAGCGTCTGATGAACAAGGCTTTCAGTGATCATTTCGGAAGGACCCTCGAAGTATACATAAACGCTAGTCAAAACCACTAGCCCAAGGCTCTTTTTTTCAACTTGGAAACCATCTTCAAGTGCCTTAGAAAGCACAGAATGTGCTTCAACGTTGCCAAGTGCGTCTTTGCCATTAATGTTGGAAAATATCTCGGTTTCATGCTAATACATTGGGTATAGAAGCCAACCGGGACTAATGCTGAGCAATTCTATACATGAGAATACAAGCAAGAAGGAGGTCTAGAGGCTCATAGGGCAATTAGGAGTACTATCAAGATTCTTATCTCAGTTAACTGGGAGATCCCTTCCACTTTTTAAAGTACAAAAAAGGATCAAGAGTTTGTATGGACAGAGTAGTGTGAGCAAGCAATCCAGCACTTCAAGCAGTACTTGGTGTTAGCTCCAGAACCTTTGTGCTTATGTGTTTTGAATGACAACAAAAACAATTCAAAGAAAATACTTTGAAAAACGACTAATGTCTCTATTAAGTTTCTTGTAAGATTATAACATGTATCTATCGTTTAACAAGAGCATGGCTTATTTAAATGAGAATATATATTTCACTATGCATGTGTAAACATATTACAAGATTTTTTATGAAATAGAAGTGAAATTATATCTTTATTCAAGATTTTTATAGCTAACGATCAGAAGTAGGCTGCAACGCTACAAGAAACCAAGGAAAGTAGCACGGGATATTAGAAAGTACTCTCAAGATGAAGATATCAGAATATGTCCATATGCAACGTGTTACTTAATCCTCAATCATCACAATCACAAAAAAATCATCATAAAGAAGATTTGATTGAAGATTGGAAAGTGAAACAACTCTTCAAGGGCTAATTACACACATCAGATAGCTCACCTGTGAGTAGAGGAAAGAATGCTACAGGCAAGGGAAGGAAATTTGAAATTCAAATTTCAAATTATCAAGTCAAACCCAGTTTTAAATTGGTACGTCATCTCTTCTGCCTCGATGATTAATTATCCTGGCTTCATGAAGAAGGAGTTCAGAAAGCTTGCTCAAAAAGTAGAAAAGTAGTTTCTAATGGAAGATCAGAAAGCTTATATTTACACCTTCTTCTGGAACCGATGTGACAGTTTTGTTAACCTTTTTTCTAGCTGTTCTTTTCAAGATACAACTAATGTTCAACACATGTCACTTGAAAAACTGATTTATGGCAACAATCATAAAGAAATACCATTATATAAGGAGATGCTAAGCTTGAAGGATGTCAAGAGATTTTTGAAGATTCAAGAGAGGAAACTTTGCATAAATCTCTTCCCACTTCCTAGAATATTCAATCTTCCTTCTACATTCTTAGCTAGATTTAAGCTCTTCCTATGGAAGGAGTAGATAAAGGAAGTCATTCAAATTTTCCTAGGAACTTTTCTTGTGCATGTTAAGGAAACTTGAGTGTAAGTTAGTTTGAGTGGCAACCCAAACACTTAACTTTTGTATCCTTGATCCGTTAGTGATCAGTGTAAGATAGCTTGGAGAGGCTACTGTAAAACTACTTTAACGGGATAGCAAGATGTTCTTGCTTATCACAGTTTAGCTTGGAGAGGTTAGTCAACGACTACTTGCAGCTTGGAGAGGTTGGAAAAAGACTACTTGCAGCTTAAAAAAGCCGGGAACAGACTACTTGCAGCTTGGAGAAGCTGGGGAAAGACTACTTGCAACATGTTAAAGAAGTTTCCTGTTAGTCATGGTTGGGCTTAGAAAGGCCGGTGTCAAGACTACTTGATTGGGCTTGGAGAGGCCAGTGTCAAGACTACTTGTAGTTTAGAAAAGTTGGGAAAAGACTACTAACAATGTGTTGAAGAAGTTACCTGTCAATCATGGGTTGGCTTGGAGAGGCTAAAGTAAAGACTACTCATGTTAGCTTAAAGAGGTTAGTATAAAACTACTCAAAATCCTTGGCTATAGGTGATTTCTGAAACCCTTGGATGATAGCTTGGGAAGGTTAATGAAAAGACTATATACCTTTACTTTCTCAGGTTGAGAAAGTTGTTATTATAGTGGAACCTCAACAGTTGTTGAGTATTAGATGTAGGTAGGTTGACCGAACCAGTATAAAATTCCTTGTGTCCAATCTCTCTTACTCTAATCTCTTTTATTTATCTTTGTTGTTTCTTTTTCTCATTCTCGGTCTTTTCTTTCTTTCTTTCTTTTTTTATGTTATTTATAGATGTTGTATTTAATAAAGTTTAGAAATATACTTTCTGAAACTACAGAGTATGTTTCCGCTGCACTTCAAGTTTTCATGCTTGATAGTAATTATTTTTAGAAATTTTAGAAAATGCAAAAAAGGCTCAATGCATGATTCAACTCCCTTCTCGTGCACATCTTCACCTACACTTGGCCTCTATGCCAACCCTGACCAAGCCAAAGAGAGGAGTAGAGTTGGTCCTCTATTTGTCAATCGGATAGCAGGCCAAAGACATGGTGCTTATTTGAGAAAAAGACGAAATTCAAGAGCCCGTGTACTTCATCAGTAAGGTGCTACATGGATCTGAGCTTTGATATTAGAGGTTGGAAAAAGCCATATTTGCCTTGATTTTTATAGCGAGGAGACTAAGATAATACTTCCAAACACACCCAATCTGGGTCCGAACCGATCAGCCAATTCGACAAGTTCTTCATAAGCCAGACCTAGTAGGAAGAATGATCTCCTAGTCCATCAAGGTCTCCAAGTTCGACATTTACTACAAACCTTGAACCGCCATAAAAGCTCAAGCATTGGCCGATTTTGTCTAGGAATAGACTGATGAAGAAGCATCTCAGGAAGAAAGGAAGCGGAAGCTATAAGTGCATGTGTCCTCTAACCCGAAGGGAAGTGGAGCCGAAGCTATATTAGAGAACGACGACACGACGAGGGTGGAAATATTGATTAGCTTTGAATTCTCAACCTCTAACGACCAAGCGGAGTATGAGGCCTTGATTGTCGGTTTGAATCTGGCAAAGGAGTTGAACATAACCAAGCTAGAAGTAGTGAACAAGGTCATCTAGCAAGGGCTGAAGATGAGGCTTGACCAAGCAAAAAGAGCATGGCAAATGAATTGGGAAGTGTGTTTTGGGCATGTAGGACCACACTGCATTTGGCCACTGATGAAACATCTTGTCGACTCGTCTATGAATCTGAAGGTGTAATACCGGTTGAAATTGGAGAGCCCACCATCAAAACCATTTCATATTTTGAGGAAGACAACTCATCTCGATAAAGAGAAGGGTTGGACCTTCTTCCCAAGGTTCAAGAACAAGTCCATATTCGAGAACTAGAGCTGAAAAGAAGAATTTCCTGGAGATACGATAACAAGATAATACTGAGGTCTTTTATTTGCAGGTTCCTAGTCCTCCGAAGAGCCGACACCGGCCCCCCCTTCACCCAGCGAAAGGAAGCTAGCCCCAAATTGGGAAGGAACATACTGAGTCACTAATGTCTTAGGGAAGGGAGCATACAAGCTAATTATTCTAGAAGGAAAGGAGATCCCTTTAGCATGGAATTCTAATAATCTAGGAAAGTACTACGTGTAATGCAAGCCATGTAACAAACTATGAATTTTTAAGGTACTCTTTTTCCTTACCTAGGTTTGTTCCCATTGGGTTTTCCCAGGAAAGTTTTAACAAGGCCTTACCCTATAGGTCGGTTGGACAAAAAGCCACTAGTTTCTTATTAAATGAAAGAATGTCAATTTCACCAAAAGCACTGATATTTTTTAGCTTAAGTTTGATGGAGACTGCACTCGAACTCCATCTAAACTCCCTAATTTAGCTCCAGAACCCTTCAGAAAGTGTTAATGCAAAATGTTTTGAATAATAACACAACCAATTTAGAGAAAATGTTTTGAAAAAAGACTAATGTTTACTTTGAGTTTCTTGAAGTTACAAACAAGTCTTTTCGTTAGCATAACACGATTCCTAAAGAAAAAATAATTTCACTTTACATGTGCAAACATGATTTATGTCGTTTACAAAGATGGAAACTAAATGGAGGTGAAAATTATATTGTGAAATGAACGTGTACATGCTTCACGGATTGAAGAAAATCATCATGTACAAGAAACCAAAGCTTGAATCTTCACAAAGTAGCAAACAACTTTAGAAAGTACACCTCAAGTAAAGTTTTCAATCCATCTCTGAAGCCAACATGTTCTACAACCTTTAATCATCTTAATCGCAAACATATCATCTATAAGATCTGATTGAAGACTGAAGGATCAAATATATATCAAGGAATTGATACCACATTTCAAAAAGTTCATTTCATAGTGAAATGGTATGCTTTCCAAGAAAAGAAATTCAAATTTAAAGTCAATTCCAGTCACTAATTAACGTAACATCTCTTCAGCCAACTTAGTCAACCACTCCAACTTTTAGAAGGAAAAGTTCATAAATCTTGTTCAAAAAGTAGAAAGTAGTTTATGAAGATGGCCTCAGAAACCTCTTTCACATAATGGTTTCTGTAAAAGCTCTGGCAGTACTGAGCTACTCCTCTAGACTGATTTTCCAATACACAAACAGATGATCAATACGTGTCACTTAGACAACTAATCAGGGGTAATAGTTATAAATGAAGATGCTATGCTTACAAGAAAAGAGACTTTGGCTATACAAGTGCTGAAACACTAAAAGTTTTCTTCCTCATCTTTTCTGTAAAGTTCATTACATCTTGTAATCAGTTTCCTTGTTTGTAAAATTCTTCTTTCTACATTCTTATTAGATCACACGTTCTTCCTAGGAAGAATCGTTAGAAAGAATTCATTCAAGTTTTTCCTGGCTATGTTATTGTATGTCTTACGAAAACTTGAATATAGGTTAGTTTGAGTAGCAAACCCAAACAAAAACCTCTATATCCTCGACCCAGTAGTGATCAGTGTGAGTTGACTTCGAGAAGTTAAGTAAAAGCTACTTGTAATACGACAGTAGAAGTAAACTACTGATCACAATTTAGCTACTCAGTTCTAATAGCAGAGTGTACTTGTTGTTCACAGGTTTAGCTTGGAGAGGCCAGTTAAAGACTACTCAGGTTTGGATAGTAAAATGTACTTGTTGTTCACAGGTTTAGCTTGGAAAGGCTGGTTAAAGACTACTCGGTCTGTGACAGTAAAGGTTGCCACTAGTCAAAGGTAAGAACTTGGTAAGGTTACTGGAAAGACTATCCAACTTTCTCTATCTGAGAAATGTTTTAGTAGAACTCAATAGTTGTTAAGAACTAGATGTAGATAGGATTGGATGAACCAGTATATAAACTCTTGTGGAGCATCTTCTTCTCCTTTATCTGTTATTTATTTACTACGTTGTGTTTATTACTTTGTGTTTTTTGGAAAGCTTCTTCTTACAAGTTTTATTACATATTCGAGTTTGGAAAGTTCACTTTCTGACATATCTAACGTTGTTTCTGCTGCACTTCAAGTTTAATACTTGATAGTAATTTGTTTAAGCTTTTTAGAAAGTAAAAGGAAAAGAAAAAGTGAAGACCAATTTAACCCTCTTCTCATGCACTTTTCTACATACACCCAAGCTTAGCCGATGAAGGTGGTACCCGAATCCTATCCGGCTTCAAGCCCTCCCAACAAGCACCGCACTTGAGCTTTGCCCACAAGTTCGATGGAGGCCACATTCGAACTCCATCTAAACTCCTCAATCTTAGTCAATGATGGTCGCATCCAAACCCTGTCTAGCTTAAAGCTCTCCCAATAAGCACCACACTTGAGCACAAGTTCGATGGAGGCAGTACTCGAACTCCATCAGAACTCCCTAAGCATAGTCGATGAGCATCATACTCGAACCCTATCCGGCATCAACTCACCAAGTGAGTACCACCCTTGAAGCCTCATACATAAGTTCCATAAAGGCCACACTTGAATTCTATCTAAACTCCCTAAGTTTAACTGATGAGAGTCATACCCGAACTCCATCCGGCTTCAAATTCACCTAGCAAGTGCCATACTCAAGGCTAGGAAGCTCGATGGAGGCCGCACTTCAGCTTCACTCGAACTTTTCCCAGGCCAACAAGTTGCACCCAAACTCTCAGGCTTTAATAGCATAATACAACCAGAAACTATGCAAAAGCAAGATGAACTTAAAAAATAAAAAATTCCTAAGGGCTATATGCCTCTACTACGCTAAGGACATATTAAGATGGATACGATTGCCAAGAGCTCACTCCTTGGTACTCATACCCATCTCGGGACATGGAAGGGCTTAATAAAAAGGGCATAACATAAAAAGAAGATAAGTACAAAGAACTTAGAAAGAAATATCATATACTCGAAGAAAAAAGAAATATAATTTCATTTGTATCATATTACACAAAGGGGTGCCGATGGGACTTGTACAAAAAGAAAATTGACTTACTAAAGCCAAGACTAGCTACAAGATGAAAATAAAAGTCCTCCTCCTCATCGTCCTCAGCAATATCCTTGATGTGGTCGTTTACCACATGGCGAAAAATGCCCAGCTTGGACAACACTATGTCGAGACACACGAGGACCCAGACCTGAGCCATCAAATTCTCAAATAACTCGGTGAAACTATCCGACTAAGGCTTGACTAGCTTGGGCCGCTCCGCCTCAGACTCAGCAACAACCCTAATGACCTTGGCCTTTATCACTTCCGGGGTCTTCTTCCCCTCCTAAAGGTCCTTCAGTTTCCCTCAAAGGTTAGAAGCATCTTTTTGCTAGCCTTTTTCCTTGGCCTTATAAGACTCAACTTTTCCCTTGAAGGTAGAAACCTCCTGCTCAATGTTCAAGATTATCTCTTAGAAGCCAACCTTCTTAGTCTCCAAGGAATTGATTTGCTTTTTTAAGGGTAGGGCCCTTAGATAATTCCTCCTCGTAGCAACCAAGAAAGTTAGCAGCTTTCACTAGATCTTCTTGAAACTGGGAAAGGACCTCCTTTGGATCTCGCTGGCGGACATGGCAATGAAGGGCATTGTTGCATATCTCGAACATGAAATCCTTGAATCGAAAGTTAGGAGCAAGGATGGATAGAGTTGGGAAAACCCCAAAAAGTGGTAAAAGGGGGTCGGTTAAGGGCTTCATAGAGACTTCGAGCTTCTCCGAAGGAGATTGTGGTAGTGTTGGCTCCTTGGGTGCCTTTCTTTTCCTCCCAACACCTAGGGAAGAAGAACCCATGAACGTAGTATTGGAGGCTACATCCTTCTTGGTAGTCAGCATGGAATTTGACGCCAGGGCCCGGCTAAGAGAATGCAGGAGGATGAGGTTATTCTTCGAATTCATATCTACAAAAGTAAAAGCACACGAATCAGAAATAAAGTACAAATAGGACGGATGAAAGACATAAAAGCTATCTAAGATGGACCTATGTACGACGTTGCGAACCTAGTAAGACAGAGATGAATAGGGCTTCTGCTAGTAGAAAGGGAACAACGGAGTCCTATCGGGAGAGAGGAAGAATGAGGAATTGCTTGAGGTACTTCAAACTTTGAAATATCTTGGCTTAAAGCCATGATAGGACTCCTTATAGATCTAGAAGCACTTTTTCTTCTTCACAGCCCAAAAAGACACCATGGCGGGTTTCTTGTCCTTTCCTTGAGAAGTCATCAGCATGAAGAGGGAAAAGAATACTTGTTGTGATAGTGAGATTCAAAGGAAGTCATGAATCACGTCGAAACCTCAGAGAATAGCCCAGGAGTTCGGATGGAGCTAAGAAGGAGCCACATTCATGATGTTGGAAAGGGTAACTTCAAACTCCGAGAAGGGGAGGGTCACCTTCAAGCAGGATGCCACGGTATCATACATCCATAGGAAATCCTCCTCCTCCTCCTTCAGTCTCCTCCATATCCTCTCCTCGAACCCCGAAAGCTCGATCTCATGATGCCATGCCATGTCGACTGAGAAATGCTCCATTAGATCACGGTTCGTGGAATCCAAGATCATGATCTTGTCCTCTATATATCCTACAAGGGAACCACCGTGAAAAATACCTAAGACTGAGGGTAAATTACCCCACCTACGAAGGGCGGCGACGTCCCTAAAACCGCATATATGACAAAAACATTTATAAGGCCGCCTCCAGGAAGCCCAAAAAGAAAATAAGAAGAAGTCAATGCAAAAAGTAACAAAGCACAAGGGATCGAGAACACTCACCGAAATGGTAGAAAGGGAAGAGAAAAGTGTGAGCTGCGAAAAATGATGAAAAGTCTAACAACGGCGCACGGTAAAGCCCTGGAGGAACATGACGAGGGCACGGTGAATAGTGGCAAGGAGTAAGATGAGGCAGAGGCTGCATGCACGAAAAGAGAGAAAATGGAAAAATGGGAAAGGAGGTTGGGAGCCACAATATATAAGGGGTAATAGGGGGAAGTGATATGACCCCCCACGATCGCTCAAAAACCGCGTAAAGGGCCATGTGGCACATCCTCATTGGAGGATGCAACATCACATCAGATGAAAATGTGCGAACCCCTAACGGTTAAGAATTTCAAATGACCCCGGAAAGAGTGCGATTTTTCTATGGATGGAGCGCAATGGATGCTACAAACAATTGCACCAGAGGTACAGACACGTCACCTCGGCCAAATCACGGCCATCGGATGAGTTGACTTCGCAAATCCAACCCTGTACTCAGCGCGAAATTTAGGCTTAATACAAAGACCGGACTTCTTCGCTCTAGTTAGGTAGTGTTGAATAAGGAATGGAGGAACTCGACGACCAATGGGGGCATGCGGTTATCGAGTTGGAGGCAACCGTTACTATCCGCTATCCGGATAGCGGAACTTATTGATAGACCATGCCATGGATGTGGTAAACCTCGGTGTCTGCACGAACGAGCATCATTGAACCTCGACATTCGTTAGCTGCACCCGTATGAATATCAAGAGTTCCCAAGGACCGAACATGATTGAGGACGTCGAAGGCATCATCCCGACATACATTTGAGGTACCTTGACGTGGTCCGCTATCACAATGAGCTAAAAAGGAGCATGTTGAGCGCGGATCTAGACACATCTTCTAGAAGGATCCCCTAGTGTTTTTCACATCATCCGTACTATACAGCTCAACCTTAAATAATCTATTTTAGTTATAACTATTCACAACAGTAAAACAAATTAACTATATTAGTTATAAATGGATTGTAAGAGGTTGGTCGAATGGACTAAGATAGGTTCTTTTATTTGACAGGTCGCAGATTTGAGTCTTTATTTGTTTAATTTGAGTTAGATAAATGTAGTTTCTTCTACAAGTATTTTGAATCGAAGAATTTTCCTAGTGCTGAGCTGACGTGCCATTCTCTCAGTAAATTTTTTTTGTCAAAAAGAAAAAATAATTATAAAGATGACTAGGAAAAGTGCAACTTTAACGGCTCATAAGCAAAGAGAGATCGGAAAGAGACAAGAGTTCGGATGATTTTCGTACAAATTACGTTAAAAGTAGCATTACGCGCCTTTCAACTTAGGGAAAGACGCACTTATGCTATGGTTAAAAGAATAGTCGTTATGTCATAATTACACTGTGATATACATGCTCATAATCATCAAGGAAGCTTGATATAATTATCACGAAAGAATCTATCAAATACCAAATAAGGACTTTGGTTTATGCTATTGTTTTCCTAATCTTTAAGCGACCATAAAGGGTCAACTGGCCTAATATTCACTCAAGGGGCAGATTAGCTTGACCTTCTCCAATTGTATATCTACTTCCCCAAAACGACTGGTGCTTTAGTCGAAGTCCATGTTCAAATAATCCAAGTCATGCTATTTATTATATATTAGAATGACCTTATCAAAAGCAATGTTTCTCTAGCCAACGTGCATGTGCCTCAATTGATCATCCAAATAAATATCCTTCACTCACTTGAACTGAACTGGTTAAGGACTCATAAGCGCACATGATCTATCTCTTTCTAGATTCAACAAGCAGACTTGATATACCGCCACTTTAATTTATAATAGCAGTGCACGTGTTCAAATCTTTTAATTCATTAACTGGGAGGAACAAAAGAAAAGATCAATCATAAATCATGCTTACAGTACTAGATCCTTAGTAATCCTGAAATTACTTTTAAATGGCGCTGAAATCTATTATATACTATTTTTTAATCTCATTTTTCTATTTCATATGTATTATGTCAAAATAAAAAATCTTCATTATATAACAAAAGGCTTATATGAAGATCCATCCTTGTGCCCGTTGTAGCTTTGATATCGCATATTAGTTAATCGCTAAATATTTAATGAAACAATTGATGTATAAAAAATGTATATATATTCCATGGAATTTGTATTAGGAATATCCTTCACTTAGATTAAATTATACCTATATATAGCAGCTAGCTAGTTAATAGCTATGTCCCACACTCACAAGCACCAAATTAGTACCACTCTTTAAGTCTAATTTAGTAAATCTCTTGGGCGATACGGAATCTTGGAAGGAGGTTGGGCACGAGAAATCGTATCGAATAGTTTCGGTATAGCTGGTCCTTACCCGTAAGAAGATAATATAAACAAAAGGGAATATACTAGTACATTCATAAGATAGCACATGAAATAAAAAAAATAATATGCCCCCTTGTGCTGGAATATTCGGATGTGGACCATAGCTCTTTGGTGACCTTGATGGCAATGTTCGTGATTATTGCTTTGTTTTCTTCAGAAGATAGAGCCATGTACATGCGGGCAATAAACTACAATAAGAAGACTCCAACTGCAGCTTTTGTCTTATGTTTTGGTTTTTTCAATTGTGCACATAATAATTTATGGCTCCACGCTGGGGCAGGTACACATAATATTTGAGCCAGCCGGTTGTTGGATTCCATCTTTTTAAAAGTTTAGGTTACACATTGATGCCATGCAAGTCTGGATGCAGCTTGAACATTATTTATTACGCAGCCGTTTGATTTTTTTCTTTCCTAATTCAATATGAGTGTATGTATGTGTGTGTAGATTACTTTAGAAGAGCATTGGATCCCAAAACTTCGAATTGATCTTTAAATCGCGATTCATTATATTTACATTAAAATAATGTCAATTTGTTAATCTGAGTTAAAAAAAGAAACAAATGGAATGAAGAAAAGCAGAGCAGGAGTTAAAAATGACAATATGCTTGCTAGTTTAGTATCTAGTGGTTGGAGTGAAAAAAAATTAAGAGCGGAGGTTTTAGATTCAACTCAAAATGTGAATATTTTTCCAATTAATACCTTGGCACTACCAAGCGAAAAAAACATCTATTTTACACACGAAAACAAAAACAGTTACAAAACTAAAGACAAAAAATAAAAACGGAAAACACTTGGCTATACACGAGTTACAACATCGAAATTCAAAATTTGATGTGCACTCAATTAGAAATAATAAAAATTTTGCCTAGGCCAAGATGGATGGCACCCATTTCAGTGCTTTGATTGGCTTACCAGTGACTACTTATTTCCAAATAAGATATGAATCTACTCAGCAGCGTGTTGAACACGTAAATTTTGTCCAAGCTAAATCCATTAATTAAGGAAACTTTCGAACCTAAAAGGGCCATGAAAAATCTTCATGAATCACCTCTAGCTAGCTTGTTTAATTGTCAGTCAATTAAGATATATATTAATCTACTGCGTTCAAAATTCTAGCTATTAACTCCAACATGGAAATCGACCTTCACTATTGACACAGCACAACCCCTACTAGGAGTTGAAGTTCACTCTATGAGAAGGCTTATGCGTAAAGGGGTTTTACAAGTACCATGAATAAGAATAAATTGTTAGTAAATTCGAATTGGGGGACAAGGTGATCCACACTGTAAAGCAGGATGGAATAGACGGAAAAGTCTGACTTACGCTTTGATTCCAGATATTGACACTAATGAATTGAGCGAATAATTAATTAAAGAAGCTTTGGGTTTATCCACGTGAGAAGAGGGAATATTATTGAGCATCAACATTATATAGTGCACGCGGAGTAATTCATGTAATACATGAGACTTCAACAAATGGAATATCCAGCAAATAACCACACCAAACGCGCAATATAATTCGAGATTGGCCGGTTGAAAGTTTTAACAGTTGTCTGGTTGAGTCTGTACATGTACATTCATTTATTATACTTAATAAGGTTATTTTGCATAAAATAATAATATGTATAGTTCATAGCCAGAGGAAAGGATGCTGAGAGTGAAGGAGAGAAAGGAGAACATGGTAGAAAACAGTAAAAGACGAGGCAGCACTATACTGCAAAATATTCTAGTGAAGATCTATGCAACCCACCCAAGAAGAGGGCTTTATTGACACTGATATAAGACTTGCATATTTATGCCTTTAATCACTTTTTATAGAGTATGATTTTTATTAACTTAATTAGTTATTGAATTATAATTACATACTATGTTAAGTATTTGTGTCAAATTTTAAGAAAATTGTAGAGAATATGATCAAACAATTCTTATTTATATACATACAAAAAGTATTTATCACTGGCTACGGACACAGGTGCGGCTAGCAAGGACAATGGCACCCTCCCCTAAAACTTTATATATATATATATATATATATATATATATATATATATATATAAGAGTTTAATTTCTATATATTAACATTGTAAAAAACATTTCTATATTATCATCTAATCATGTATTACCACATTAGTAAAAATGATTAAGTCTCATATTCATTACATAAGAAGTCAAGCAAATGTAAAAAATTTTTACACTATTAATACATAGAAATTAATCTTTATAATTAAATGTAAAGTATAAGTATATAAGTATAATTAAATAAAAAATTACCTACCGCTTATTAGAATACTAGTTGAACATAATGAATTAGATATTTCTAGTTATTTTGTATTGAATAACTTGTTCATAGTCTTAGAGTTGCATTAAGGGTTTATGAGAGAGAAAAGTCTTTATTATTCCCTTTGATTGATTGCTTGACCTATTTAGTATTAACTCTTCTTGCATCAACTTTAGTTTTGAAAGATACCTTTTAGTTATGAATATTGGAAAGAATAGTCTCAAAAATATAAGATGAAAGATAAGTTTCTTAATAATTATATCCTATTGAGAGGAACATTATTGAAAATTTTGATACAGATTATATTATTAACGAGTTTTATGATTTAAATAAGCTTTGTGCACAATTTCGATAAATATATATAGCACATATATATAAATTTGTATGCCCTAAAATTTTCTTTATTAGCACATATTGTAATGTTTATTCTTTTATACAAATTTTTATTTTTGGCCCCTCCTTAATAGTTTTCTGGATCTGTCCATGTTTATCACTTTGGTTTAAATTTATATAAAAATGTATTAAACAATTTTAAATTGATATAAAATTTATGAACAAGGTCTATAATCTATAATATATGAAATTTCATTAAAATGATGAGTTTTGTGAAAAATAAATAAAAATAATTCAATGGAGTAAGATATATATGTTTAACTTACACTAGTGGGTGTGTGTGTGTGTGTGTTCTCAACCTTAAACAAATAAGGAGTAAAATCCCAAATTGTTCTTTAAAAGAGTGATGAATATTAATTTGGTACTAAAATGTTTGTGACATGAATGATTTTAGAAAGATTATTTCATTTTAATTTAGTCCAAATATTAGCGTTCTTGAAGAAATCACTAATTGATATCTAGTCTGTCAGGTTATATGATAATGGTAAAATGAACTAAAAATTGATCATCGAATGAATTACATAATGTCAGTTCATTCTTCAAAATAAATGAAAATTATTCTCTCAATAACCAAATTGTCATCTTGAAACTCGTTTCAGAATTAATGAGGTTTATTTCAAAAGATGATATGATATGTCATCACATAATGTGACACATCAAGCAATAATATGATATTTTCTTAATGAATGCTAACGTTTGGACTAAATTTAAATGAATGTTAATCTTCCAACAACCACAATAATTTTACAAGTCTTTTGAATTAAATTGATGTCTCACAACTCTTTTGAGGTCTAATTTAAGGTTTCTCAACAAATAAGAATAATCAATGCTATGTTTGAATATTAAATTAATGTGACAATAATAATATGAAAAAAAACACTCAATTTGATCCCTAATCAAAATATCAATAGATAAAATATTCCTTCAAAACTTGAAAATTCACTCTAGGTGTCTTAATTTTCATGTAGAGACTAAATTTAATTGCTACATACGCTGAAAATTAAGGGGCCTCGAATGGATTTTCTACTATTGGGGACTATTTTGTCCTCTTATATTTTGAATAGGATCAAATTAGGGGATAATAATAATAATAGTAATACAGTATAATTTTGATATACTTGTTTTTATATAGTTATTCAATTAAATATTTTTATTTGTACGATCTTTCAAGTAATAATAAATGCACTATAAGAAATATGCAGAAAACTGATGGTTCTTACCGACAGGTTTATATCCATCGATAATTTAGGATGGGTTTTTCAATAGATTGTTGTATTTTTTATTATTAAACTTTTGATAATTAAGTTACATGATAACTCATCGGTAAACCTGTCGGTGGTTAATGGTGCTACTATGCACCATTGGGCGTGTACAATTTCCGATGCATGTATCGGCGGGTCAGTAAAGAAAATTAATTATTTTTTATTTTTTTAATTTGAGTAACTTACTGGCGAGTTTACTGACACTACATTAACAATATTTTTTAAAATTTTTTGCCTAAATTATTGAAAGGTGTGCCGATAGGTTATTAAAAAAATAATTCTATTATTTTTCAATTACTTTTTGAATTTTTTTTATTAAACTTACTAACAGGTATCCGATGGTTGCTCGTTAAAATTTTTTTGTAATTTTTTATATTAACCAATGGATTTACCAATGATTTTTTGAAATTTTAGCTTGTTAGCACGCAACTCTTGTAATTTCCATGTGCCCGTCAGTAAACTTGTCGGTAATAAGTGAGAATTGAAACACACCATTTCACTTATTGGTTACTAAATGGTTGACCAGTCAATAACCCGCAAATATTTTAAAACTACGTCTTCTTCTTCCCATTTCCCCTCTACGTTTCTCTCTCTTCACTCTTTCTCTTCTTTGCTACCGCTGGCACCCATCTTTGCTACCGTTCGCCACCTCCAAAGCTCCATTCGCAAAACAATGACCACCATTGCAATCTAGGAATGTTGCTGCATTTTAATCAGTTTAGTTTTTTTATTTGATTTAGTTTTTCTATTCATTTATGGATGCCCATAGTGTTATGTTTTATTGCATTTAAGAGTAATTATTGTTATTATTTTGTTAATGTACGAGTTGTATTAGAGGGTGGCATTGCTTACTTGTTGACATAGACAATGGTTTGCCATATTTTTTCCTTATTTTATTTTATGTTTTGCATTTATAAATGTTTATAAGTGTGTAAAATTAAATATTTATTCATGTTGAGTTTTCAGGATTGGATTTTTGGTTACGTGCATGGAATATTTTGTGTTTTTTTCACTGCAGTTAAGGTTAGTAATGAAATCCTTGTTATTTATATATTTTAATACGTATGTAGAATAAAGACTTAAATTTTCTACGATAGAGTTGTAGAAAATAGGGATTGCATGATTGAAGGAAGGGCATAGAGGTCCTTCATCGACTTTTTTGATTTGTTTGTTATGGGATTCTTTGTGTTTGTGGAGACTGCAGGATGCATGGGGATGCACTTTAGAATGGTTTTTAGTAATAGGCGAATTGTATGTAATTATTAATATATAATTGTTTAACTATATCTATTATTTTTTTACCTTTAATAATGCCTATGATTGTTGAATGCACTAAAATATCTAATGATGGAAGCTCCTACTTTAAGCAGGTATTCTATCAATATTTTGTTAAAATTTTTCTTGGGGAAATATGATTAAAAGTAACTATATTAAAAAAATTTAAAGATCAATTGAATGTGTTTAAAAGTAATAATTTGACATCTTTAAAAAATTGTATGTCTATGGTTTAGGGTTGCACTGAAATATATGATGATGGAAGCTCCTAATTTAAGTAGAGATGCTGTCGAAATTTTTGTTAAGGAAATAAGATTAAAAGTAGTTGTATTAAAAATTTAAAAAGCAATTTGATTTGTATTTGAAAGTAATAATTGACATCTTTAAAAAATTGTAAGGTCTAGGGTTACTCACACGCGTAATATTTCTTTCAAACTGGTAATGGATGTATGATATATTGCATTTTAATAAAGGAGGGATTAAATCAAAATTTTATAGTGGTGTTGAAGAATTTATGAGGAAAGCATGTTAAACACAATAATTCATTGATGAGGGAAAAGTTAGGTGTCCATGTAATAACTACAAATGTAGGAAGTATTTAGATGATAAAACCATAAGGGTTCATTTGTATAAGTAGGGATTCATGCTTAACTATTGGATTTGGATTGAGCATAGGAAGGTAGTTAATGCAGGGAATCAAGCAGGTATGTTTCAGACTAGAAGTATTTCTAGTGGGGTCCACATAGGTCAGCACAATGTGGGTAATGTATTGTGGGAGTATAATCTAATTAGACATCAAGGGATAGTTTTTAATGCTGCAAGTCTTGAATTTGCAGTTCATTATACACAGCCTTTAGTTGAAGAGCCCAACCAAGATGTCACTAGATTTTATAGTCTACTAAAGGCAGCCAATCAACCTTTATGAAAGGATTGTAACACCCCATTACTCATAGTGTTCCACCTAGTCTGTAACACTGTAATTAAGAGTGTGGTACTACATATCGTATTTATATGGCCTATAATAATCGACTCATTTATTTTTCCTTGTTCATATTTAATTAGTAAAGCGTTAGCACTTAGTGACATATAGGTGAAAACTTTTGAATAGGGAGAAAATAGTGTATAAACGAGTCTCATTAGATTTTCCCAAGGTACTAAACATATCAATACATTATATAATATGTAGTCATCCATTAGTTTTGGGGCATATACCAAATAGTTCTCGCGGGGACTGTTTAACACATGAAAATACATCAAAGTACAAAACATTATCATGTTGTAAAGTAAAACTTAATTGTTATGCCTATAATCCCTAACATAGTGTGGTTAGCCGGCAGTTCCAGGTATCACCGAACTTTCTAGCGAACGCCATATGCTAAATCTGAGGTGGACATGGAATACACATAGGAATGAGAATTCTAGAATTCCTAGTAGGGTATTCTTATACATATACAGATGTCATCATTATCTACCTCAGCTACTAAGTTAAAATATTGCCTATAATAGAATGAACCATAACAATTGGTTTAACTTTTAAGAAAATCTTTACCTGAAGTAGGCTCATTTTACTCAATCATTCAAAGTATATAATTTTAAGCTGAAACATAATGATCTTGATCTCAATAAAGTAATAGACTTACTTACTTAGCACATAGCATAGGTGATTGCTTAGGACAATTGTTACTTTAACGGTCTTGGCCCTCAACTATGGTGGCTTATACCCCTTTTGGGTAATAGACTATTTTTCAAGACTGAACTCATTCTTATACATGATCATTGAAGTTACTTTCTTCAATTCTTACACAGACCTATTCTTAGCCGGGTTTACTTTCCCCGACAAACTGGATTTACTTTCTCAGCCCAAGAAACATAATCTCATGCTTTTCTCGCATATATATGCAATTGTAATAAGTACTCACATTTATATGTACCTAGTATCATGAATGAGTTCATATAACATGAATGAAATCAAATCATAAACATTCCATCATCTTTTTGGCTAACTAAGGATGCTGCCAAAAATTCAATTCTCAAGAAAATTATGGTTAAATTATTAAACATAACTAGAACAGAGCAAAACTATTTTTCAGAGATGATTCAATGTATCAAGGAGACCTTGTAAAAATTTCAAAGTGTAATAAGGTCTCTATCTATATTAATAAAATCTCACATTTTTGAAGGTCAGAAACTACACAGTTTCAGCCAACAGCTAGAAGTTTCAATTTTTCTACCATATCAAATGATCACCTAAATTTATACAAAAATCTAAGGTTGGACTTTCAGCTCAAAATTTGATCATTTTCTAGGGTAATAAAATTAGACAAATTCAGTACTACAAGCTAGATTGGCTGAGCAGAAACCCTGACCTATTTAGTTTTCAATTTTTTAAAATTAGCAAAAGTTCTTTTAATGACTGAAGAAAATTTTTGAAACACCTCCATATGTTAGCTACATCACATAAAGATTTTAGCTCAAGATAATGTCTATAAATCAGTGAGAAAAATCATATAATTTGAGCTACTTGCTTGAAATTCGAGTTTTAGCAACTTAGTTCACAGGATGTACTGAGAAAAATGATTTGCTAACATCATCCAAACACTCCACCAAATTAAACACATCAATAACTATGTATCATCAACCAATATAACCAAAGATTTCAAACCAAATCAATCAGAAATTTTCAGAATAAATTTTGAAAGAGAAATGGATGAATAAAACTCTACTTGGCTCTTGAAATTCTAACTCTTGTTCTTGGCTTTCCTTCAAGAGTTCTACACCCTTTTCTTGATCTAACCCTCTCTAATTATCCTCCAAGATAGGAAGAATAGCAGCCACAACCTTGATGGTGAAGTGGGGTTAGGGTTCTCTATAGAGAATTGATATAGAAATTCCAAGAGATAATATGTAACTTGTGCTTTGATCTTGGAAGTTTGATGTTGTAACTTAGAGTTCTAGCTAGATTTTAGTGTTTAAGGAAGAAGAAAATGGAGATGGCTAATTTGGGGGGTTTGATGGCCTAAAATACTAGGGGAGAAATGTTAAGATGTTTGTCTTGTATTATTGTGATAATTGTGTAATAAATGAAATTGATAAAATGATTTTTCTTCAAGATAAATGTATGAAATTTTGGAAACATCCTATTGGTCCCTACAAAAGGCAATGGTGTGGCTTCTTCTAGGCCACACACTTGTCCTACTAGGTATCCATCTTATGCTGTAAGACTCATGGTATAAAAACTATACATCGTAATTTAACCGAATGAGTAAAATATCGTACTCGCAAAACATATATTACCCAAAATTAAATTCTTGGTCTAAAGATCTCATTTCTAACCTTTCCTAATCTTAATCCTATATTTTCTCAGTTTCGGGCATCTCTGGCTCTTAACTCTAGGGTTTAGGTGGTCCTGACAGGCCTGCAGAGCTCGTATGATTACTATTCACTTTTTTTTTTTTGCATCTTCCTCAAGTTGTTCTTATCTCGACTAACCCTATCAGAATCATAAAATTTTAATTAATAAAATTTAAATAAAATTTTTGAAATAAATTTCGGGGTGTTACAAGGATACACTCTGAGTTGTCATTAGTAGTTCAAATGTTGATCATTAAATCTGAAGGGAACCAAAGCCAAAGTTCTTCTGATTAGCAGGTTGCATTAATCAGTGAGCTAAATTCAAATCTTGACATAATTCCAAAAGATTTTTATCAACCTAAAAAATTAGTTTCTAAACTTGGGTTGATTGAAACAAAGATGACTGATGTTCGAAAAGATTGCATACTTTATTATAAAATTGATATTACATTAACCAATTATAAGTTTTGTCAAGAGCCTAGGTTCAAACCCAAGAAATGTGGAAGTGGGAGGTATAAGAATGTCCCTCAGAAAGGAATGCACTATCTGCCCTTAATCCCTAGGCTCAAGAGACTCTATACAACAATTAACTCGACTTCTCATATGAGGTGGCACAATAAAAATCAAAGAGGTGATGGCGTGATGACTTATCCATTGCATAGTGAAGTATAGAAATATTTCGATTGACAATATCCTGAGTTTGCCTTTGACGCTTGAAATGTTAGATTAGGACTTTGTTCATATGTATTTAGTCCGAATAACCAATTCAACAAACCCTATTGCTATTGGATCATAGTTGTTATGCCCTGCAATCTCCATCCTGAAATGGGCATTAAAGATCATTACCTATTCTTGAAATATATAATCCATGACCCTGATAATCCAAAAACTAAGATTAATATGTATCTTCAACCCCTAATTGATGAATTGAATGAGTAGTCATGTGAAGGTGTTCTTACTTACGACATTTGAATAAAGCATAATTTCATGATGAGGGCTGCATTAATGTGGACCATCAATGACTTTCTAGCTTATGGAATGCTATTTGGATGAATGACACAAGGCAAATTAGCATGCACGATTTGCATGGAGAATACTAAGGCATTACTTTGAAATATAGAGGAAAGAACTCTTGGTTTAATTGTCATAGGAGGCTCTTAGATGCTGATCATCCATATAGGTAAAGTACAAATGGCTTCAAAAGTAATTGTATTGAATATGATAAGCCTCTAGTTAGACTAAGTGGTCGCCAAATATGGGATTGAGTTAAGGATTTCCCAAAAGTAACAGAAGTCCGAAAAGCACTGTGAATGCCATGCTATGGGGTATATCATAATTGGTCCAAGCAAAGTAGTTTCTGGGAGTTGACGTATTAGAAGGATAATTTGGTGCATCATTATTTAGATGTCATGCATATCGAGAGAAATATATTTGACAACATTATGAATACTATAATGGATACAGATCAAACCAAAGACAATGACAAGTCAAGGCATGATTTGGTTGAGTATTGCATACGGTCTGATTTGCATTTACAAGAATTAGGTGATGGTCATTTCTATAAACCAAAAGCCAAATATGCTCTGAATTTTACTCAGAAACAAGTTATTTGTTGGTGGTTTAAGGAGTTAAGAATGCCTGATGGTTATGCTTCTAACTTAGGTAGGTGTGTCAATATTGCACAAGGTAAGCTTATTGGCATAAAAAGCTATAATTGTCATGTCTTCATGGAAAGTTTGCTTCCAATTGCATTCAGAGAGCTACCTGATGTTGTCTGGAAGTCCTTAATCAAGCTCAGTCAATATTTTATGGATTTATGTTTTTCTACTCTTAGGGTTGATGATCTGCTTGTCATGGAAAAAAATATTTCCCTAATTATGTGCAAACTAGAGAGAATTTTTCCTTTAGGTTCTTTTACTCAATAGAACACTTGCCCATATATTTGGCATATGAAGCATAAGTGTATGGACTAATTCAATATAGGTTGATGTATTCATTCGAAAGTAAAATAAGAGGGTCTAAAAGAACCATGAAAAATAGGTCTCAAGTGAAAGGATCAATATATCAGGCCTATCTATCAAAAAAGACTTCAAATGTTTGTTCATTTTAATTTCAGCCACATGTTCAATATAAGAGAACTGAGGTTGGTTGTAATGACAATGGAGGGAAATGCTCCGTTCCACTAACATTGTCCGTCTCTAATCAACCTGATTGAGCTACTAGAAAAAGCAAGCCCCAATGGCTGACTTTCGAGGAATGGAATTCTGCACACTTACATATTTTGATAAATTGTGATAAGGTACAATCATTCAGATTGTAAGTCAATAACCCCTTTTTTCTATGTGAAAAATGTGATATCATGCATCTTTAAAATGATCTAAAATATATTTTCAATAACAAATACTTTGAACAACTGTACAGTCAAGATTCTCTTTAATAATTTTCAAACTAGTTCATATTACATGCAAGTCCATTTTGTTAAACTATGTAGCCCAATACATTGTTATCAATTAATTTTGTTTGATACAAGTCAATTTGACATTTCAAACTTCATCTACATAGATTCACAACAAAAATAATCATATAACATGTCCCCATTTGTTTAACTTAGCTTGGGGCCCAAAATAAAGTAATAAATTTGCCTATATACTATGTTAATGGGTAAAAGTTTCACACAACTGAGTGGGGTGCGAGAAAAAAAATTGACAACACAAGTGTTTGTGTTAAAGGTGATGCTGAAGATGGAGAATGTGATTGGTATAGTGTCGTTAAGGAAATATCCTTGAGTTTGAGTACATTGGCGAACCCACAAAAAATGTGTGCTATTCAAATGTGAATGGTATAATCTTACACAACTTATTGCGACACGAAAACACAACAATTATAAAATCATTGAAATCAATTACACCAGAAGATATGGAAGTTATGATTCATTTACTATATTTTGGATTTTTTTACATTTATTGCACCTTGTATTTATTTCATTCTAGTATTTTATTTATTTATTTCATTACTTTGTTTATTTTGTTATTATTTCATTATTTTCTTAATTAATATTACGTTAATTGTTAATTAAATTATTATATAAATAAAAAATTATGAAAACATTACCAACGGGCTAACCCATCAAAAATAAAGTATTTTTTCATATTAAATTTTTAAAAAAATACACTCATCGGTAAAACTGTCGATAACAATTAAGAACAATATTTTTATTTTTAAAACCCATTGGTATAATTAACATAACCCGTCAATAATATTATTTATTTGATGATGACCTCAATGACGTTTTCAATGCAGTTATATCGACTGATTTTCTTTTTTCTTTGTCGGTAATATTCTGTAAATGTCCAAAAAATCGATGGCCCTTACCGGTTGGTATATACCCCAATTTCTTTTAGTGACGTGAGGGTCAATTATATTTATTGATATGATAATATACGATTGAATAATATGCATCAAAACTAAATCCATAATAATAATAATAATAATAACAATAGTGATAATAGTAATTGTTCATAAAAATGTGTATATTAGATTGCTTTTTACTTTCTCTCCACATATGCATAGAGTAATAAAAAACAAAGAAAATTGCTATTATTGTTATAAAATATTATTTGAATGTTGTGGATGTATTTATTTTTAATTGATTCAGTTAAATTTGATTTGACTAAATATAATCTATTATAATTTAATGTGATTTTATATCTTTCATCTTTTGCCTATAAATATCCTTTTAAATGCTTTATATATTAAATATTTTGAGACATTGAAATATTTGAAAAATCATGAAAATTAATTTTGGAGGCGCAAAATTGACTTTATCGATTTTCAACTTGTTTGGTTTCCTGGTGGAGTGCAATTTTAGAATTGATTTTGGCTCCAAAATTAATTCCAATAAAAGTGAAAATTTATTACTTTTAGATTTTTACTCGTATAATTTTATCAAAACAATTTCTCAAATTAAACTACTAATCATAAATCACTTTACCTCTTCCTCAAAATCAATTCTAATAAAATTAATTTTAGGAAAATCAATTCTATTGTCAATTCTGCGAATGTAAAATCAAACGCATTTTGTCGATAATCAATAATGGAATTCTATCTTCTTCTCTACTTTTCTATTTTCTATATTATTACTTTACAATAATTTTGTTATTGACATGTGTCCAATCAAAGACAAAAGAAGTGGTTGGTGCGCAGTCGCATGTACTAGATACCGTGAAGAATCTACCATTTAAAATGCCTTAAAAAATGTCATTTCTTTTATTAAAAAACCCGTGTACCGAATTGTCAATGCCCTATTACTCTTGTTTGCAAGGTTATTAAATTGTAGTGTCAATGTCTTCACAACAACGAAAATAGAAACCACGTGAAGGAGTTTGTGCCGTGATAAAAGTTAAACAAATTTTTGCGTTTTGAAAACCTTTAACAAATCTCTCAAGTTACAGGAACAAAGAGAGAGTGGAAGCTTAAGATTAGTTCTTTAGGAAGATTAATTTTCTGAACATATAAATTAATAAATAAAACTTAAGAGCACACAAACAAATACACAAGTAATTTATTGAAAGTAAAGATACGGGATGGAGGGATCTTGAACTATACTGATTCGATCAGCCACTTTCCTATTAAGACTATGTCAAACTAAATCAATAATTTTTTAACATAAATTTATCTTTATTTTTAATTGTTTAATCAACTCGTGTATCGATCGCTCGTACATCACAGGTATATCATATATGTAACTATATTAGTTATGTATTTATTCAAGAAATTGAAGAAATCCAAAATTCCTTCTGAAGTTAAAGAGAGGACAGTTAAGTTATCTTATAAGTCATCAAACCCTCTTCAATTTAACCAAATCAAGTGTGTCATCTATTTAAATAATTTTGCAAATAGATAAAAATTAGTTAGCTTAAGATATGGACACATTTCATAAAAAAAATGTGCATTAAGACATTTCCTACAAACTGATGTATGTTTAGTTTGTAGAGGAAATGTTATCGAAAGTAGTATATAAGTAGTTATAGGTTTCATATTGAATAAGTCAAAGAAATGAGTTAGTAGTGGCGGATTAGGATTGTTAAATGAGCTCTAGGGTCAAGCCTCAATTCCACATATATATATAAGTATTTTCATTTTCTCCACCTGGAAATCATTGTGTAATCTTTTGATATTTTGTTTGAGCTAGAAAAATATAAAAAAAAATCCCCAAGCTCCGCAAATGAATATTAGATTAAAATTTTTTCTTTTAATTACTTGTATGATATATTAAAAGGTTCTTAAATTCTTAGAATTGATATATTCTCATGCAATTTAAATGTATTTGAGTTAAGATATATAATTTGTATGGTGTGGGAACGGGAAGCAAACATGTCACGCGCACAAATTTAATTCATTGCTAAATTTTGTAAGTAATGTTTGGATACATTGTTGATTTTGATAATTATTATCAATTTAAATCATTTTAAACATGGATAATGGCATATAAATATTTTCAAATTTTATTATTTTTTTAATCTTATGGCACTTCAAGTATAGATCTATATATTACAATTATATTTGTTAGATGTCTGAGAAATCAATCTATTTAATTAGTTATAAAGAAAAACTCTTAACAAACATATGATAAATATTTTTTTCTACAAAAAGTTCAAACATTTTTATTGTTATAAGGTTATGTCAAACTAAATTAATAGTTTTTTTTCACATAAACTTATTTTTATTTTCAATCAGTTAGTCAACTCGTGCATCATATGTACATACATGCATTGCACATGTAACTACATTGGTTATGTATTTATAAAAGAAAATGAAGAAATCCATAATTCCTTCCAAAGTAAGAAAGATGATCATTGAGTTATATTATAAGTATTCAAACTCGACTTCTTAAATTTAACCAAAATAAATGTGTCATTTATTTAAATATTTTTACAAGTACATAAAAATTAATTATCTTAAAATATTGGCACTGTTCATAAAAATTGAGTGTTAAGAATTAAGACATTTCCTACAAACTGTTGTATCTTGTATGTTTAGTTTGCAGAGAAAATGTTATTGAAAATAATATATAAGTAGTTATAAGTTCCATATTGAATAAGTCAAAGAAAAGAGTTAGAAGTATCAGGGTTGGATTGTATGCATGTGATTTAGGGTCAAACCTCAATTCCATTGATGATTTTTTTTGACCAAAATAATTAAATATTTTCATTTCCTCCACCTGGAAATCATTGAGTATTCTTTTGATATTTTGTTCGATCTTGAAAATTATAAAAATAAATTCCCTCACTCTGCAAATGAATATTAGATTAAAAGTTTTTCCTTTTAATTACTTGTATGATATATTAAAAGGTTCCTAAATTCCAAGAATTGATATATTCTCATACACTTTCAATTAATTCGAGTTAAGATATATAATTTGTATGGTGCGGGAACGAGAAGTAAACATGTCACACAAGTTTAATCCATTGATAATAATTTTTTAAGCAATGTTTGTAAATATTCTTGATTTGATAATTATTATCAATTTTTTATGAGCAATAATTATTATCAATTTAAATAATTTTTAAACATGGATAATGAAATATAAATTTTTTCAAGTTTTATTATTGTTGTTGACCTTATGACACTTCAAGTATAAATCTACATATATTATAATTATATTTATTAGATGTTTAAGGCATCAATCTATTTAATGTTTTGTATATAAAAAACTCTTAACATACACAACATAATTTTTTTAAAAAAAAAATCTAAACATTTTTGTTGTTGTAAGGTTATGTCAAGCTAAGTTAATAATTTTATTCACATAATTTTTTCTTATTCTTAATTGCTTAATCTACTCGCGCATTGCATGTTCAACGCACATGCATTGCGTGTGTATCACATAGATAACTACATAAACGATGTAGTTATACAAGAAATTGAAGAAATCCATAATTCCTTCCAAACTAAGAGAAATGTTGGGCACAGTTGTGTTATCTTATAAGACATCAAACCCTCTTCAATTTAACCAAAACGAATGTGGCATTTATTTAAATAATTTAAGAAGTAGATAAAAATTAGTTAGCTTAAGATATGGACACATTTCATAAAAAATGTATATTAAGACATTTTCCAGCAAACTGTCTATAAACATATATGCATATATCACCGCCTGCATGGCATCTCAAACCTATAGCGCAAATTAAAACATCAAGGCTAGAATTTGCATGCAGTCTGCATAGCACCTCAAACCACAAGAACATTAAATATATACAACACTAGAACAACCTTTCTTGTGTTCAAATGGAGCCCATTAAGCCTCGTGGCCTTAGAAACCCAAGCGTGAGTGCCTATTAAAGGGCTCACCAAAAGGTACATACAGCTAGATCCTAAAGAACTGGAGGGGTAGGACCTGTGAAAGAACCTGGATCCGAAAACAAGGAAACAACATCAGAGT
Source organism: Dalbergia cochinchinensis (assembly GCA_031216125.1). Lineage (NCBI taxonomy): Eukaryota > Viridiplantae > Streptophyta > Magnoliopsida > Fabales > Fabaceae > Dalbergia > Dalbergia cochinchinensis. The sequence goes on from CM062377.1 coordinate 54,323,911, forward strand.
GAGATACAAGAAACTCAGCGAGGGAACCTATATGCTTATGATTGGACGTGAGACCTGTCGAAAGAAAACTTATGATTTATCTATAGGATGCCAAGTTAACGGAATTATGCTCGACAATTCATTAACTAAAAGTATTAACATTCATGGTTATAAAAAAATAAATGTAAACCTCTTGGTCAAAATATGTTGTGATATGATGGTTTAAATTTTCAAATCTACTCTACTCCTACAAGTAACCAACCTGCACACATGGTAAAAATAAAATGGGTAAATTGCAACACAAAAAAACACATGGGCGGTGGCTGTATTTCAGGCATGATTTTCAAAAACTGTTGCAAGCATTAAATGCTTTCCTTTGAAAGGTTTCCATCGTGAGCGCTCTGTAAAAGGAGCATTCATGAGTTCATTCTGCACCGACAATCCAATCAATCTCCTCATTTCGGTGTAACAGAGAAGAGTTATTTATTCATTCTAAATTATTCTTTTTTGTGAATTGAGAGTATTGAATTTAGAGATTAATTCACAGTATAATTAAATAATGTCAATGTGTGACAATGAGTATCAAAATAAATCCGATAGAATTAAATCTATCAAATCGGCGTAGTACAATAAAAAATAAATACCAGGATGAATAGTAATTGACAATGGGACCCAATAAATAGTAATTCACAGTGGAACTCACTGATCACTATTTATTGTTCATGCATTAAAATCTCTTATCTATCAGCACCGAAGTCTTCACCCATGAACAGTAAATTACTATTCCCGCATTGAAATCTTCCTTCTCCTTTTTCTGATTTAATTTTTCAATAGTGGTTGGGCCTAGTGACTGGACTCCACAATTCTCCTCCTCTAGCTGATGGGAAAAAATAATCTGGAAAAAATCATTTGGAATCCATGTCAATCAACTCGGTACAAAGTTGAAGCTTATCTCGTGCTACAACTTCTGTCATTATATCAGCAGGACTTTCATCAGTGTGAATCTTCTCCAGCTTGAATTGCTTTTCTTCTACTGTTTGACGGAGCTAATGATACCTAACATCAATGTGTTTTGTTTGCGAGTGATACATTGCATTCTTGCTCAAATCCAAAGCGTTTTGACTGTTGCAATGGACAACGGACCTGTTCTGCTTCATTCCCAATTGTTCAAGGAATCCTTTTAACCAAAGCATTTCTTTTTCAGCTTCAGTCATAGCAACATATTCTACCTCAGTAGTGGACAAGGCAACACACTTCTATAGTTTTAATTGCCAAGATACAGCTTCACCTGCAAAAGTAAATACGAATCCAGAAGTAGATTTCCTACTATCCAAATCACCTACCATATTAGTATCTGCATAGCCTTCCAAAAATGGTTCTGGTCCTCCAAAACTCAAGCACATTTGTGAACTACCCTTTAGATATCTCAAGATCCACTTCACAGCTTCCCAATGGTCTCTATCTAGATTGAAAAGAAACCTACTAACAACTCCAACCGCATGAGTGATTCTGGCCAAGTACAAACTATAGCATACATCAAATTCCCAACATATCACTCATAGCTTTCTTTTCTTCATCAGTAGTAGGACAACTCTTTTTGCTGAGTTTGAAATGATTAGCCAATGGTGTGCTAACTGCTTTAGCATTCTTCATATTGAATCTGCCAAGAACCTGCTCCACATATCTTTCCTGTGACAACCAAAGCTTTCTAGCCATCTGGTCTCACAAAATCTGCATATCCAGAATTTGTTTTGCAAGGCCTAGGTCTTTGATATCAAAGGACTTTGATAGCTCCTTTTTCAAATCACCAATCATCTCCGCATCCTGTCCTACTATCAGCATATCATCTACATACAATAGAAGAATGATAAACTTATCACCTGGAAATGTTCTGACATATACACAGTGATTTGCATCTTTCCTGGTATATCCATGACCTACCATAAATGAGTCAAACTTCTTGTACCACTATCTAAAAGCCTGCTTCAATCCGTACAGACTCTTTTTTAATCTGCAAACCATGTTTTGCTTTCCAGCCTCCTCAAATCCTTATGGTTGATCCATGTTGATCTCTTCCTCCAAATCACCATGGAGAAACGCAGTCTTCATGTCTAACTGCTCAAGCTCCAAATCTAAGCTAGCCATCAAAGTGAGAATAACTCAGATAGAACTCATTTTGATAACTGGAGAGAAAATCTCATCAAAATCTATCCATCGCTTTTAAGCAAAGCCTTTTACAATCAAGAGAGCCTTATATTTCACTAGTTTGTTGCCATCTTTATTCAGCTTGAACACCCATTTATTCTTCAAGGCTTTCTTGCCTTTGGAGAGTTTTACCAACTCATAAGTATCGTTCTTGTGCAAGGAATCCATCTCTTCTTGCGTGGCTTTGATCCACTAAACTTTATCCTTATGAGTTTGAACTTCTTCAAAACTCTCTGGCTCCCCCTCATCAGTGAGAAGGACATACTCCGACCTAGGATACTTGCTGGATGGATATCACACTCTATTAGATCTTCTAAGCTGTGGTGTATGAGCTTGGTCCCCTTGCTCAACACCTCCTCCATCTCAGTATCATTAATAGCTGGCTCATCATCAACTCCATGATCTTGAACCTCTCCCCCTTCTGTGGCATTTTCTTTAGGAAGAGAGACTAGTGTATAGTCAACCTTACTACCAAATTCATCAATTTTCTCTAAAATAGTAGAATCTAACATAGTTTCTTGCTCATGAAACACTACATCTCTGCTTCTTACAATCATCTTCTTTTTCGAAACCCGCAACTTGTAGCAAAATTCCTCATCTCTGTAGCCTATGAATATGTAAGGAATGACTTTATCATCAAGCTTCTGTCTCTACTTCTTACTTACATGAGCAAAAGCTTTGCATCCAAACACCTTGAAATGAGAGTAACTAATATCATGTCCGGACTATACTCTCTCAGGAATGTCAAAGCTCAAAGGAACAGACGGAGATCTGTTAATCATGGGGCACGCTTGGCAGCTAGCCATCGTTAACACCAAGTTTAAAATGGAAATTTGAGTTCCCCAAATCAAGTTATACAAACACCTAGATAGTGGCGTACAACCTGAGTCGTCTTACAAGGAAGCTAAGCTAAATAGTTGGAAATAAAAAGGGGGGTTTTGTTGCATGAGAATTAAAAGATAGCAAGTAATTAAACTTAACAATGGCAAAAAAAAGCTAGCCTAGGGGATTATTGAGTTAGGGAATGTCAATCATTAACACAACAAAATATCAAACACTTGGCGAAGGACTAAGTACTAATCATGCAATCACACAATTAAATAGCAATTCTCCTAAAAGTCAATCAACTAAAGGATAATGTTGAGTACATACACTTCAATGATTGCAATCACAACACATAAATGCATGAACCAATGAAAATACCAACTGCCCTAGTCCAATTCTTAATCAAGAATTATCTTTTTCCTCTAGTCAACTAAATGCTCACCAATCTATCAATTAGCATGCACTCAATCAACAAGCTAAATCATATATGCTCACAAATCATGCTTACATACATGAAACTGCACTTAACTTAATATGCATATAAATCATAAACATGAAAAGAAAGGGAAACACGAAGAGAAAAGGAGAACAACATTAAGGTTTTGCATTAAATCCAACAATGTTTCATAACATAGCCCTAACTCTTGAATCTCCCTTGGCTAGCAAGAGAGCTACTCTTCCATGGAGGAGGTTACGACCAGAAAGAGAAGAAAACTAGAGAAAACTGAAACAAAAATCTGCATAAAAATGAATCAGCTATGAGTATCAATGTGTTCTTGAGATAGAGAAGGAAGAAGAAAGAGAAGTAGAAAGGAGAGCTCTAACCCTAGTCTATTTTCCTAATTTGGCAAAGAATGTCTCGGGATTCATGCCCCAGAGCCTTACATCATCATCAAATTTGCTAAAAGGGGCCCTAAGTGGGTCAAAATTATAAAATTAAACATTCAAGCTCGGTCTTGCAAAACTTGCTACAGCGAGCGGACTTTAAAAACTCCACTGGCGCCACTTCTCAGGCTCACTGCAGCTACTGATGCTTATTGCAATGAAGCTGCCTTCATTTCTAGCCTTGCTCTGACTTTGAAGCTTGCTGCAATGACTGATACTCACTACAGCGAAGCTGTCTAGACACTAATAATTCTTGCATCCTCTCTCTTTTTCTTCTGCTTGCTCCAAGCTTTACTCCACAGTGCACTCTCAGCATTGACTCTTCAAATGAACACGATCTACTATGTAGGACAAAGAGATCTCATGAGAAGTAGAAACCAAAATTGCATAAAAGTCATTGAATAAAAGCCACAAAACAAAATTGAGTGCAAGGGGCAAAAGATCCAAAACTAACAGCACTCATGGATGCCAAACTCAAAAAGAATGCAAAAGCACTAAGTTTAAGAGAGAAATTATCTAAAAGAAAAGTGCTTATCAATGCCATTTGAACAACTTCACCCCAAAATGGCTTAGATAGCTTAGTGATTCTCAACATATATCTAACTTTCTCCATAATGGTTCTGTTGATTTTTTTCGCCACACCATTATGTTGTAGGGTGCCGGGAACCATCTTCTCATGCTTGATGCCATGTTCAAAGCAATAGTTCTTGAATTCATGGAAAGTGTACTCTCCCTCATTGTCATTGTGAAGACAATTCAAAGGTTTCCCAATTTCTCTCTTCACGATGGCATGAAACCTCTTGAAGTATTGAATCACTTTATCCTTCCTCTTTAAGAAATAAACCCACACTTTCTGTGAAGCATCATCAATGAACTTTACAAAATATCTGCTACCAGCCAAAGTCTCCACCTCCATGGGATCACATACATTAGAGTAAACCTTATCCAAAATATTCTTCTTCAGCTTCAATCTTTTGTTGAAAGACACTTTATGGTGCTTGCCAAATAAACAATGATCACAAGGATTTAACTTCGTACCTTTGGCATAAGGAATAAGGGATTTCCTAGCCAAAATCTGTAATCCTTTATCACTCATATGAGCTAGTCTTTTATACCACAAATTTGGCAAAGCATCATCCTCGACTATATTCAACCCTCCAATCTGCTTAACTTGAGTCTTATACAAAGTGTTGTACAACATTCCTTTGGCAACCACCGTTGAACCCTTGAAAAGCTTCGATTTTCCATCACCAAAACTATTGTGGTATCCGGCTAGAACCAGCGTATGCACAGAGATCAGATTCAGGTGTAAATTCGACACATGTCGCACATCCTTCAATGTCAGTGTACATCTTATATTTGTTTGAATGCACACATCACTAGCTCCCACAATATCAGAATTACTAGCATTTCCAATCCTTACTTTGCCAAAGTTTCCTTTCTTATACACAGTAAAGAATTCTTTATTAGAAATGACATGATACAAAGCTGCTGAGTCCACAACCCACTTAACACATGAATCTACAACATGATACTTTTCATCCACAAAAGAGAGCAATACCACTTCCCCATTTGTCATAGGGGTTCTAGTATTTTTTTCGTTAGCTGCGTCCTGACTTCTTCGATTTTTACTACCTCTGTTCTTCCAAGCTTTGCAATTCCTTTTGATGTGCCTTTCTTCGCCGCAATGGTAACATTTGAACCTTTTTCTTGGCTGGGATTGTGATCGATCCTTTGGTTTTTTAGACCACCCACTGCTCTTGCTCCTATCCCTATTTTCTATGATAAGGGCCTGAGAATTATCTATTCCCACCAAGTCTTTCCTTCTGGTTTCTTCATTGAACATATTGTCTTTGACTTGGACTAAAGACAGCTTCCCACTTGAAGTAGAGTTGCTTAGTGACACCACCAAGGTCCCCCAACTATCCAGTAAATAACTCAAAAGTAATAGTGCTTGTAACTCATCATCCAGCACTATCTGCGTAGTGCTTAACTGATTCACCATATCTTAGAAGCCAATCAAGTGTTCAACAAGAGACCTTCCATCTCTGTACTTGAGATTCACTAGCTTCCTGATTGCGAAAGCTTTATTTTGTGTAACCTTTCTCTCATAAAGATCTTGTAAATTCTTCCACAGAGTATGAGCATTCGTCTTTGTGGCCACATGGTGGAATACACTAATATCTACCCACTGCCTAATTAGCCTAATGGCCTTCTGGTGCATCTTTTTCCAATCTTTTGCTTTCATGTCTGCTAGTTTTGCATCTCCTTTCTCCACAAAATCATACAAATCCTTATTAAAAAGTATATCCTTCATTTTTGGCTTTCAAATGGAGTAACTTGCTGCTGTCAACTTGATCATGGTACTCATATTCTCCTCCATTTAATTTACATAGCACAATCCTGAGATCAACTTGCGCTTTGATACCACTTGTTAGGCTCAGAAACTAATTCACAGTGTAATTAAATGACGCCAAAGTGTGTCAATAAGTACCAAAATAAATTTGATAGAATTAAATCTACCAAATCGATGCAGCGTAGCAAAAAAATAAGTATTAGGATGAATAGTAATTCACAATAGGAACCGCTGATCACTATTCAAGGTGGGCCCACTTGTCACTATTCACATGAACATTAATCTACATCACTATTCATTGGAGTGGGACCCATGTCACTATTTATGCAAATAAAATAGATCAAGAAATTTGCACACCAAATTTTTAACGTGAAAACTCCCAAATACCAGAGAAAAAACCACAAGACAAACTCCGAAAAATATTCCACTATATTCAAGATAATTACAAAATATTCTTTCCATACTCTCCAACCCAAGAGGTAAATATAATGTTTCTCGGTGAGAACCCTCCTATTCAAATACTACACTTTCACAATACCAAGAAGTAATAAAGATGATATCCAAAAATATTCCTGATGTATTTACCCACACTCTACACTCTTTGGGATTTACTCACACTCTCTGTTTTTCTCTTGTTCTTAGAAAATAACACACTCTTTTGTGTATTTTTCTCTCTACTATACAGCTTGTATCTTCACTGCTTCAATGCGATCTTCAGCTGCTTCCTCACCTCTATTTATAGATAGCATTTAACGGGTGCATAATAATTTTTTACTGTTCACACGTTGAAAATTTTCTTCACGGCACCAAACTCTCCACATGTGAATTGTGATTTTACTATTTATGCATTGAAATCTTTTATTTGTCACCACCGAAGTCTTCCCTCTCCCTTTTCTGATTCAATTTTTCAATAGTTGTGAGGCCCAGCGGCTAGACCCCACAGAAAGTATACATCGGTGAGAAAATACTATAGGATATTTTGGGTGTATTTGGAATTTGAGTAGAACATATCCACCTTTTGCATCTTTATCTTATTTCTATATGGAAATATTTAGTTATCGCATTTGCTTGTGGACATAGGCTATTTGCCAAATCACGTTAATTTCTAGTGTTATTTATTTTACGTTTTTGTATATTTATGTTATGTTACTCTGTTTATGTCTTTTAGGCCTGCCATTATAAACACATATCATAACTGCAAAAAAAAATACATTCATTATCTCATAACTCTTAAACCTCATGCTCTTTTTAACATGGAACTAGGAGGAGTCTAACACATAAATAACTCTTAACTAGTTGCCTCATCAACCAAACCTAATTGGATTGTGAATTGGTTCCTCACCGAGTAGTTCCCATCAACTAGATCCTAAAAAAGACCAAAGTTATCTACAGTTGAGTAGCCCCATGGACTTGACCTTAATATGCCTATTAAAAACTTAGTTGTTATTAAAATTGTCAATGTTTTCATAAAACTTGTGATAGACCTTGGGAGTATAAAGAGCTCTCTATGACCAGGTTAAAAAAAAAAAAGGAAAAAACTCCATATGGCCCATAACCCTTCCTCAAATTGTTTGTTCATTGAATGGTGAAAACTAGGAGCATAGGAGTCATTCATCAAATCAATGATAGTTTTAAAAAGATTGATTTTAAATTATATTAAATATTTCTGATCTGATCAAATTCAAACTAGATGAACCTTATTTTGTTTGGCACCTTTTACACTCTTACTAGATATAATGCTCGTGTGATGCACAGGTTTATTAATATTTTATGATAATTTCTTTAATAAAAATATCTTTAATAGAAAATTGTGATGATAATTATTAAAAGAATTACACTAATAGTATAGTTTTTTTATAATGTTTTCAAATTAAATTTTCTTATATGCATAGTAATATCCAAAATAATGAGTGAGAGTAAAACTTATTTCACTGATGCAATAATGTATAAAAAATTAAAATAATAGATAACATTGTTTGGAAAGGAAATTGGCATACACATTTTTAGATAGCAATTTAGAACCAACAAAACTTTATTGGACTTGTAGATATATTATGAGGCTTATCACAATCTTTTCATAGTCTAGTAACTTTTTAAAAACTATCTTGTCCTAATTTTTATAATATCTAGAATACAGAAAAATAAAATATAATGAAAATAGTGAAAAATATGCATAAATTGGGTGAAAATATAAAAGGGCAAACAATGTGTGTGCGAATAAAATAAAAGGATAAAAGGAATCAAGAAAATAAAAGAATTAAAACTATATTTTTGCCAATAATATTCAAAAGTGACTTGGCTAGATGTTTGGTAGTCAAAGTGTAAATAGAACAATCCTAACCATATAAAATGCTCAATAAATAAGCCTTGAATTAATAATAATAAGTCTATGATAAATTAGTTTATTGATAAGTTAGATTTTGAGGTTTAGCGGTATTAATTTATTGTTTAGTTAAATTTTAAATCTTTAATCTATAAATGAGCCTCAAATTAATAATTTCTCTGTGATGAATTAGTTTATTGTTCATTTGCACATTGAATCGTGTACATTTATCAATTTCAAAAGATAAAATAAAATAAAAGACAGAATATGTTCTTTGTAATATAAAAGTGTCGTATCAAATTCTAAATGACTTTAGGTAATCACAATTGAAAGAGCAATAAAGAGGATAATAATTATTAATTATTCTCTTAGCTAGATAATAGCTATATTTAAGAGTTTTGATTGCTCTATTAATAACATTTCAGATGTTTCTATCATAAGATATGATATATAGCAATTAAGTAAAATTAATTAAACCTGACACCAAAATAAAGTCAAATTAAACGGAATAATTTAGATGAATGTATAAATCGATTAAATGTATTATTAATAAATTGCAAGAATTAAATTTAAAGGTTAAAATGGTAATGTTTTGGTTAAATTAATTGATATAAATCACATAACCATATAAATCAATTAAAATTTTGTTATCTGTATTTAAAGTATTATATATATATATTATGTCATTTTAAATAAACTAATAATTACATCAGTGTGTTCTTTTAAGTGATTTAGCTTAAATTTTTAATAATTAAAAAAACAGACGTTTGAATTTTCCATATGCAATTAATATAGCACTTCAGTAATATTAACATGAAGATAATACATTTCTCTATAATTACCCACATAATTAAGCAATAAAGATTGAAACTTTAGTGGATAATATTCAAACTCGCTTCTAAATATGTTAAAAACAATATCTCATCTCTGGTGTAGAGAGTCCTCAAAGTAAACAAAATAAAAACACAAATTCTAATAAAATATCTCCATAAAAGATCAATGAATACAAATAGAAGGAGTATCTGTTAACACCCTTTAGTGTGAGTCTCCTAACCATCAATGGGAAGGGAAATGCTGATGAAAGGCTCTGCATCATGAAGGAAAAAAATCAAATCGAAGATTACTAGAAATATTTTTAAAAAATATAAAATACAACATATCAATGTGCTTGCTGCAAAGAATGAAATAAAAGCTATTTGTTTATATAGGGAGAAACTTGCTTAGTAATAGGCTCATGGAACTCTTAGAAGCATACCTTAACCATCATTACAGCAATTATAGCAAGCAAGTCAATCTCCGAAACACCTAATTTTTCTCCAAATGTTTAGATTTTTACATCTTTCTCGATATTACGTCTCTGTCATCGACTAATACTTTTAGATGAACTACAAAATCATAAATCATCAATTACAACAAAGTAATGAACAATGCCTCTATAGAGAATAGAAGATTTTCTAGTGTGATGCATGGTGTCTCTGATTAGAAAATTATTTGTTTCCTCTTCTATATATCTTCTTTAAAACGTTTGAATTTTTCTTTTTTTTTGGTCCAAACAATGACTAAATCATTAATAGAAATTATTATAAATGAATGAAATGGATTTAATTGGTGTAGATGAATGATAGGGAATGCTAACGTATGTTAAGGAAGGCTAATAGGAGACTGTTGCATTAATATTGTTAATTTCATTGCAGTTTGAAATTTCAAAGCATGGAGAGTAAATGTTGATTGATCCATTTTTTTGGTACATAATAATTGCAATAATTTTTTCATGGGATTAAATTAAATGCCGATTGCAATTTATAATGCTGATTGTAATTTTGTGTGTGTGTATAATTGCAGTATATTTTATATGGAATTGAATGCTGATTACAATCTATTTTACATATATACTGATTATTATTATTATTCTTTGGTGAACACGCTTTCTACTCTCTTACAATTACCCATATAGCCTTTCCCAGTCAACAAACCCCAGCCTTTGTTGCAATATTTAATAATAGATTTTCGGTCGCATCACATTAATTAACATATCATGCTTCACAATGTCTTGGTCCGCTGGGGGTATTTATTTCAGATTTTTTTAAAAATAATTATAAAATTTTAATTTAATATATAAAATAATTTGAAAATTGAAATTTTTAAAAGTTATTTTTTAAGCTTCTATAAAAGAAACTGAAAATTGATCTTTTAAATTTATGATTACTTTTAAAAAATTATTCAAATATATAAAAAAATAATTTTTTAAGGTAAAACACTTGACTTCCACTTCAAAAAATCCTAAACAAATGCCCCCTTAAACAGCAATGGCCAATGGATGGTATATATTTGTATGCAAAAATAATATAAAATATCCAACTATGTAGTATTATCTTAATAAATATGGTTAAATTTTATATTTGTTATTGAAAAAATTATACAAATAAAATAATAATTAGTAATTTTTTATTTTAATAAATTAATACATTAATACATTAAAATTAAAATTTTATTAATGTAATTTCAAAAGAGATTACATTTCACTTTACCAAAAATATCTTCATATTGATCAACAGATTTAAATCCCATACCCTTATGGAATATGAACCAAATCTTAACTAACTGCGACCACATTTGTTCATGATGCCATTCTTTTACTTCATCTCATGTGACATGAAATAAGCCAAGAATTTTCCTTTCACAAATGATATGTACCTGGAGCTTCTTTAATTTGTCTTATATAGGATGTAAAAACGAGAAACTTAGGGTGTGTTTGATATGCTGTATTGGGCATGATAATATAAACTTATACTATATATCATACTTTTATCTATTGTTTGGTGTAAATAATGTATTATATAAACTTATACATTGTAATCCTTTATATGTCAAAATGTTATATTACTTAATACGCATGAATACAGTATGAGGAGGCCGTATTAGATTTGATTAGCTTCTAATGTATAATGTTACATTTATTTTTTATATTTTATTAAAATAAAATAATTTTTAAATAAATAATAATAACTAAAAACTTATAAATGAAAAAAATTCTTAACAAAATTATTTCATAATAAATAAATACTGTTAAAAAATAATATATGATATCAATTTAGTTATATACAATAAAATAAAAAGTAATTATAATTAATAAATATTAAATAGAGTAAATGACAAATATTTAATAACAAACAAATAATATATAAGGTATAAAAGTAAGGGTCAATAATAAAAATATTTTGAGTTACTATTTATTTTAAAATTAAAATGAGTATAATTAAAAGTATAAAATATTAAAAAAATATAAAAGAGTTATTTTATATTTTTATAATTTATTGCAATGATAAATAATTATAAAATAATGAAATAAATAATAATATTTAATATATATTAAATTAAATTAATAAATATTTAAATAATATAATATTTATAAATTATATTTAAATCATCAATAAAAATTTTATTTAATATTTACTTATAATATTAAATTATTTATAAATAAATAAATAATAATATTATAAAATATAATTTCTTATACAATCCTATATCAAACACTACATGGTATTAAAAATTTATTATTTCAGAGATCTCATCCTATTATACGTCCACATTGCATATACTGTGGGATATTCTTAGATTCTCCCTTCAAATCAACATGCCACTAGAATCGGAATCCAAAATCACTCAAATTCTAGTAACCAAGGCGATGTTTTTGGACCACCCATCTCCAAATTACAGTCACAGTCGTTACAATTACAAATCTGCTCAGTTGAGTCATGTCTAGCCAGACTGGCGAAGGGCAGAGAGACCCTGCCACAATCTCGATGCACGGTACTAATTTTGGGGAGACATTGATAATTTCAGTACACTGAGTAAACAGCAAAAACGGTGACTTATTTAAAACATCAAAACTGTCACTTTCTATGCATTTCGCCTCTATAATTTAAGTCCCTAACAACAGGAAGGAAGAAAATTTAACAAAAAGGATAAAAAAAAAAAGTCAGAAGAGAATAATATCACAGTGGAGTAGAGGACATTCTACAACAATTTGGTTACAAAACTTCCTTTTTTTTCACAGCATCTTCAAAATTAACAGCCAGGTGAAGTTGTAGTGGTATGTGTAGAGGATGATGAGGCAGGGGAGTTCGAGTGGACAGCACCTTCACTGTGATAGGCCCTTTCTTCTGAATGTGAAGACACCTCTAACTGCTTGAACTGACGGTTCTTTACTGAAGGAGGAGCAGGTGTGTGTGGAACAGCTGGAGGATGCGCAGCCACAGGTGCATAAACTCCAGATGGTGCTGTTGTAACTGTGGCCATTTCCCCTGATGCTGTTGAGGTAGCCACCGCAGCATATTCTGGTGGTTGAACAAAGATGTTCCCCACAAGGAACAAAGGAGCAGTTTGGGGATTGGCGTTGTTGGGAATGATTTGGCTTGGTCTTCTGGTGTGGAGACGAAATTTCTGCCACAAAACCCAGAACGAAACAAAAAACAAATTAGACTACGGTTAAGAAAAGATGGAATACTCCGGTTATGGTGATACAAATACAGTAATCTTATAAGCCTAATCAATATCCGTGAAATGCACAAGCACTGTCTTCTTACACAAAGCATTATAAACGCCTGGCTTAAAGCCGATGTTCAGGGTTTCACGGAAATGACCACATATTAGTGTAATAATAGAAATGACCATATATACTATGCTAACCTGTAAATGGCTTTTGACTTCATCATTTGTGAGGCCATCAACCTTCATTAGCTCCCTGATCTGTTTTGGAGTGGCAGCTGCAACATTCACCAAATATCAAAACATCAATACACAGTTACAATTTCACTTGGAACACATGACAAATTGACAACCAGAACTTCTGATGCTGAGATACTCACAGTCTGCACCTCCAAGCTGCTGAAGGGCATGCAAGAACCGTTTATGCAATTCCTGTGACCAGCACCGGCGCAGCTTTCTCTGAGCCTGTCCTTTATCCTGATCTCTTCTGCTGATTCCGGCATTGCTTCCCGTGACCGGTCCCGTGGAACTGGTTGCCGGAACCGGTGGAGAAGAGGGTGCTTTGCCAGCAGGTGATGCATTAGCCTTTCCAACAGTGCTCTCCTTTCTGTGGAATGGCTGAAAAGCTCCGCCATTCGTCTTCACTTCCACAACAGACGCTTTTCTAGGCACAACCTGATGACCACAAATTTCAGAACTAGTCAAATTCACAAACTATTCCTGTGCAATTAATTTTTCTAATGAGACAGATAACATAAGTCAGCCAAACTCAAAATCAACAATTCAATAGAACTTTGGTTTTTGGCTTTGTTACCTCTTTAGCAGCAGGGGGATCAGGATTCCACAACTGAACGGATCTAAGCCAGTCCGATTTTTTCTTATCATTGCCACTCTTGTTATCCTTTGGAATTTTGTGCCTTTGAGAATGTTGCTCATCATCATCATCATCACCATCACCATCATCTTCATCACAACCAGGTGATGGCCTTTTCTTGATGGGAATGAACTCTTCAAAAACAGGGCCTTCGCCCGTTGATGTCTGCTCCGAACACTCTGATTGGCCATTCAAATTATACTCCGTCATCGCTCCGGACAATTCCTGCCTACACGCTTCAATGGCTGTATCAAAATCACCACGCAACAAAAAAAAAAATCAAAACACGAGTCAGAAAAACATCAATATAACGCACCCAAAAACAAAAGGAACAAACTTTCACTTGGCATACTAATAATAATATTTAAAAAAAAAAAAAGCTTCAAATTGGTACCCCCAAAAAAGGGTGTCTGAAAAGGGTGCCCTTTTTTGTTCGTTTTTTTTTGTCATGTTTACCTTGCGTGACAAGCTCCAAGGAAAGAGGAAGCTCTCTGCCGAAGACTTGGATTTTTCTTCTCTCTTCCTCCAATGCTTCGATGTACTCGGGGAACCCCATCTTCTGCGGCTGCATTTTCTCCGCGAATTGCATCGGAACCAGGTTGTTTAATTTTCTTTTTTCTTGTTTTCTCTTCTTCTATGCTCGTGTTTGTTTTCGTGAGTTCAGATTTTTCCTTTTCCTTCTTTTTTTTTCCCCCCTTGTCTGTGGGGTGTGTGTGAGGGTAAACTCAAAACTGTTTGAGGAAGGAGGTGAGGAGGAATATATAAGGAATGGCGTTTTGTCCAAGCATGGAGAGAATACGGATCCAACAATGAAGAATATGGGATCTAAGCAGAATCAAAATTCGGAATAAACTTTTCTACCCAAGAAGAGAGAGAAAGAAGGGTTGGAGCGAGAACGTGGAGTTGTGGGTTGGATCGGAGGGTGTGGAAGAACTGGGTAAGACATCGAGGTCGGGGCGTCGCGTAAGAAAACGAATCTTTGATGAATTTTATATTGTCTCTCTGCTTTTTCTTCTTTTTTTTTTTTTCCCTTCCTTATCTTGTTAGTATTTCCTTTTCAAGTGGGATAAAAATAGAAAAAGAAAATAAAAAGTTTAATAATTATTTATTTTAAAAATTTAAAAAAATAAAAAAGATTTTAATAATTATTTATTTTAAAAATTTACCTTATCTATAAATAATTATTTATTTTAAAAATTAGATAATATTAATTATTTTTTATTAATAATAATTCTATTAAATATTATTTATTTATGAGTAAAAAAGAAAAGAGAAAGTTAGAATATAAAAAAATAAATAATCTAATAAATTATTTTTAATTTTTATTAATATTAATATTTTATTAATTTTAATAAATCGAGAGGGAGGAGAGCCTTGGTTTTGAGTATTCCAGGTTCTGATTCGCTTTTCAGTTCATTGTGGGTTGGCAATTGCGTCAGCATCTTCGCTATCTCTCCTGCACCGTCTGTTCTCACCTCATTGGTTTATCCATTCATTCATCGGATAAGATCAAAGACTATTCCTTTTCTTATCTCCCCGTCTTCCTACCTGTTGAGAAAAAGCAAATTACATCCTCCTCCCGTGGAAATGTCTTACCCCAAAAATTTTCAAATTTTAAGTGGGGCTACATAAATTTAGTTTTGGTTTCTTACAAATGTTTTTTTGATACTACCTAAATTATTCCTGTTGATGTTTTTTTCCTGGACAAATTAGTTCTAAAAAAAATGATAATTTATTTCTTAACGTTTTAAAAATACTATACAATTTACTCAAAGTGAAATATCTCTATTAAAATATTATGACAAAGGTCATTAAGCTAGGGTCTGATAAATATCTTAGGATAGAAAATATAGAGATAATGGGGATAAAAATTTATTCAAGGAAGAGATGAAGACAAAAAATTCTAAAATAGTTTCCATTTTAAGACAATTTTTTAGCCAATTTTATATCTTTAAAAAGGAGAGATGTTGATGATATGTCTTTGAGACACAATTTTAAAATATATATATTTTTTAAAAATATCTATTTAAACATTTCATATTTTATTTTTATCCTTCTTACTTTTTAATTTTTTAATAAATTATAACATAATCTTTTTTTTATTAGTCGCTACATCTTGTACTCCACTATTCAACATGGTTTCATCGCCATCTCCAATATCATTTCATCTTTACTGTCTTATTGTTTCCTTACTTTTCATCTCGAGACCAGTACCAAATGCAGCCTACTTTGTCCCATCATCCTATATTGTAAGTCAATCCAATTGATAAATCGGTGTCATGTTTTAGTCTCATTAATTCTAATACTCAAATCTAATTTTATTTACAAATTTCAATATTTATACACTAAACCTAAACAATGGCATCCTTTTATCAATGAGAGTGACTACAATGATGGGGTGGAGAGTAACGATGTGGTCTAACTTCTTAATATGGTCACGTCATAATATTTAATGGAGAAATTTTTTGGGAGAACCAAATTGTTTTGTTTATTAAAAGATTAGGGACCAAAATGTATTTATTTTCTTTAGAAATTAATTTGTTTGAAATTTGATAGGGACTCTTTTGGGGTTTTGATTTGTGCAAAAAAAATTGTTTGATTTTGATCCAAATAATTTAAAGGATTCTCCTCACTTTAAAGGGTAGAGTGAGCAATTTCATCCTTAGATTAATAAAATAAAGAGGATCCTATTTTTAAATTTATTAATCCAAAAATAAAATCTCCTTATTTTATTTTCTAAAATGAGATCCCCACTTTTGAGGATCCTTTAAAATTGCTTGGTTTTAGTCCATATCACACACTCACATATAACTGATTAATGGTTATTATGTCAGATTGAATTATCTGATCTTCCATTATTTAGTTTAACATTTAATATAAATAGTCTAATGGCACATACTAAAATAATATTTTTTCTAATTTCGAAAGATGTAAAATTGTTTTCAGGTCTTCCATTAATCAAGGAAAAAGCTTTTTCCAAGTGAAATACGCCCTTTCCAAGTTGAAAATACATAAGGTAATATGTAATAATTATAAAAATTATTTAATATTTAAATAAATTTAATTTTGATGCAATATTAATAGTGAGAGAATTTTACACTTTTATTCAATTAAATGCTTCTTTTTATAATCAAGGTAATAGGTGACTGAATTCAACTTTTTTGCTGATATAATACAACATAATTAAATGCATTTATATAACTTTGTTTAAATTGACGATATATAAAAATTAAATCCTATTCAAATTATGAGATTTATAGCTATATTTGATTTGATTATTTATCACTAAAATATTTATTATTTAATAATATTTCTTAAACATAATACGATAAAATTAAAGAATTAATTTTTTATTTAATCCTTTTCATAATAATAAAAATTCAAAATAATATCATTATCAATATTATTTATTTCATCCAAAAAATAATATCAAAAGACAAAGATAAAGTTAAAGGAAAATTAATTTTTATCCATATTTAGTTATCAGTATTATTAGTTGAAAAGCTTATGGTTACATATAAGTATATATTATAGTATTTACAAAATTTTATATTTAATATAATTATGAATATATTTTTACTATAAAATTTTGATAATAAAATATAGTTATGTAACAACTAGGAAAATATCAAAATTGAACTTCATTTATAATAGAATAAAACTCTAAATTGGTCATTGAAAGAGTTATAAGATATCAATTTGATCTTTAAAAATTTATGATAACAATTTAGTCCTTAAAAAGTTAATTTTCATTTTAATTTATTGTAAATAGATTTTTGTGTATGCTGATGTAACACGTTAATGATATATACAAAAATGGATCCAAATTGATCCAATTCATTTTCAAATGAGTAGCAAATTATTAATTCGATCCTTGAAAAGATGAAAATGAATTTTTCAATGGTTGAACTGGTCTCCTACAACTATTAGGATTGTTATGGGATCCATTTCTATAAATTGCGATATATATCATTATATAGTGTGCCACATCAAAAACTCATTAACGTTGTCTTACGAAGACTAATATTTAGATCAAATTAAAATGAAATTTAACATTTTAATAATTAAATTGATAATACAAATTATTAACGACCAAATTTTTACTCGAATGATTATAAATTTTTTTTACTTCTAATAAAAGGAACTGATTTGTATTTTTTATTGAAATTATTTTTTTAAATAGTAAATCGAGATTGTTTATTAAAAAAATGGAAATTGTTTTTATATGGTGGAAAAAGTGGACGGCGAATTGATTCGACTTTATTGTATGGTCTCTACCAAGGAAAATTATTTTATTCGTCATGTGCAACATATGCAGAGAATATACCCCGAGGTTCCAAAGAAAAGGAATCTTAAGGGAGCGCGTTGCACGCCGCGTAAGATTTGGTACGATCATACATTTAATGTAATACGTGTAATGTCTTCTTGAAGATAAAGTTGGCCTTTCAGGGCTCCTGTGGCCAAACAATCACCCCGTTCTCAATATCCCACTTTCCACAGCCTTCGTGGTTCCGCCAATAATCGCCCTTGCCGCCTGTGTCTATTAATTTATGAGAGAGAGTCTTCTTCTTATCGTATTTATTACATCAAAAATGACTAAAATGTCTAGCAAATATTTCGGGAGAGAAATAAATTACAGCCTGTTGGTTCCCGCTCTTAAAAATTGTTTTTGATTTTTAAAAATAAAAAACTAAAAGAAAGTGTTTGGTTGTTGGTTTTGTAAAACTTGATTTTAAAAACAATAAAATACAATTTGAAGTTTAAAAACGGAAAACACAAAAACAATTGAAAGTTGTTTTGTTGTTTTAGAGAATGATAAAAATGTGGTGGCAATTTTGAAATTACCCTCAACTTTTGTTTTCTTCTTCCCTTCGAGACACGCCGAGCCTGTTTTCTTCCTTCCCTTCGAGAATTTCTTCCAACAACATCACAACTCCATACTTACATCAAAACTCAATCATAGCTCCATCATCATCAGTGACCAGCACCGAGACCGCGCCCCCCGCCCCACACATGACCCAACAAGCTCCGCCGCGAACAAGCAGCCCCAGGACCCCAAGCTCCGCGACCCAAGACCCGAAGCTCTGCAACGAAGCTCAGCCCCGCCACCCAGCCCGCGACCTGCTCCTTCGCGACCCAACCAACCTTCGGCGCAAAGCTCAGCCCCGCCACCCTAGATCCGCCATGACCCGCTCCTCCGTAACCCTGATCTGTCGTGATCCATGGCGCCACGACCTACGTCTGCCGTCCTCCGCGTCTTCCACTGTTGTGAGTCTCTCCCTCTTTCATTCTCTTTCTCTGTTTATCTGGAAGCATTTCTTTTACTCTGTACAGGTTGAGTGAATTGTGGGTTTTGATTTTTTTGAGTTGAAAGTAGCAAAACTGATGTTGATATTGAGCCGTGCTAAGTATTCAAAGAAACCATATTTTGTATATTGACGATCTGGATTGATTCATCATGGTTTGTACAGTATAATTGTAATTATTGTTGTTGTTTTTGATTGATTTTATCAGCGTCATCTTTACCAGTTCATAACTATGTGCGTAAGTGGGAAATATGGGACAGATTGTTTAGAGAATGAGAGGATAAGAATTTGTTTGACACTAAAGCTACGAATGATAATGTAAATATAGATGTGAATTCCAATAGGGACAACACAACAAGATTGGTTGATGAAGCTACGAGGGAAACGGTAAGATTTCGTGACCAAATTACAAATTGAACGTGGCTACAAGAAAATCAAGCATAGTTTATAAATGTAAATAGATTTGTAAATGTAAATTGATATTAAGTTGTGTTAAGACTATTTTTAAAATAAGAAGTTGTATTAAGACTTTATTTACTAAGTATGTATGTAAAATATTATCTATAAAATATAATAGTTAAAATTTACCATTTATAGTAATGCATTTGTCAAACAGTTTTCATTTTATTAATTTTAAAAGTTATTTTTTAAAAAAATTATTCAAACAAGTTTTCTATTTTTTTATCATTATAAAACTGTTTTTGAAGTTATACTATCAAACAAGTTTTTCTATTTTTTGGTTTTTAAAAATTGAATTCAAACTTGTTTTCTAAAGTAGTTTTAAAAAACAGAAACAAAAAAACACTTCCAAATAGCCCTTTAGTCACTCAATATTTAAATATTTTTCTGGGGCAAAAGAAAATTTAAATATTTTCATTTTCTTTTCGATGGAACCATTCAATTTTTGATTCATTGGTTAACTAATTCGGGTTCGGATATTGCAGAGGGCTATTATGAAAGCAACCTTTTCAATCTAGTTTGTTCCATCCATAATTCTCAGATTCAAATCCTAAACATTGCTTAAGGGGCATTGTATATTTTTCATGATTTTTCACTTTTCACAAACGTGAGCACATTATCTTTTATGCTAACCCATTATTCAAACACTTAACAGAAAACATGCCCTGATCATTAAATTATAGCTCGAGAGTGATATATCCTTGATATCTCACATTGAAAAGAACACATTTTGATATTTCTCTCTACTAGTCATTTAACCCGTGCATTGCACGGGATGATAATAAAAAATAATTTGTTAGCCATTAAAGAAAAGAAATAATATTTTGTTTAAATATATCTTATAAAAAATTGAATATATAAATTTATTTTGAAAATAAGTTAATAATTAAATGAATGGAGAATAATATAAATGTATCATTCTATTTTATATCTTATTTCAAATATCATCTTTATAAGGCTGAAAAAAATTTGGTAGATGATCTATAACTAATAATAAAGACCCTATTTTATGAATATTTTACATATTTTAAAAGTTGAAATTGTTAAAAAAAATGAAAGAGAATAAGTGGATAATTTAATTATATCATGAGCCATTTATAGGAATGACAATGAGTATCCATGAGAAAGGGAACATGTCCCACCTCCCGTCCTAATTTGGAATTTTACTCTAATCTCCATCCCCATTCCCGTCATGGGTCCCAATTCCTTATCCTAGTGAGGATTTGAATCCCTATAAGTATTCATGGGTTTATTAAAAATTTTCAAAAAGAGAAAAATTTAAAATATTTTGAAATTCAAAACACAAATATTCATAGTAACAAATGCTACTAATGCAACATAATCTAAATTAAAAATGCATACAGAATTCAAATCTAACAAAGATGATTGAAAAAATGAGGGTGTGTTATTCCTATCCCTATTTTGATTAACAAATGAGAACTTTTCCCCTGTTAGTCATTCCCAAAAAGATAAAATTTATTCTCATTCTCATCCTATTTTTGCGAGTAATCCATATGTGTATCTACTTTCATTGTTTTTTTTGTCATCCCTAATCATCCACATCTTTTTAGTAAATTAAAATATTTAATTTATAAAAAGATAAAAATATATTTTCTAATCAATAAAAAATTAATAAATAAATTTAATTTATATGATTTTAATTACACATTCTCTCATTGTACATCCTTTTAGTAAATTAAAATATTAATTTTAAAATATATGTTATAATTAGTAAAAAATATCATATATAATCCTAATTTATATCATCTCAATTATTGAAGTAGTATATCAATTATATAATTATTTTCAATTAAAAAATTATTTTAATTAATTAATTTTTAAAAATTAATAAACAACTAGTATCAATATCAAAGAAGTATAAATAGTGGAATTTATCTTTTAAAAATATTTTAATTTTTAAAAATTGAATTTTTTTCAAAAAAAAAAAAAAATTGTGAAATTGACAAATTGAAATGTTTAAGTTTTAAAAAATTAAAAATGGCATACTGAGACATTTATATATATATATGATTTTCAAAAGTTCTAGATTTGAAGTTAGAAACTTTTCTCCCAACCCAGTCCTCATTAGAATTTTCCTCTCATTACTATCCACATCCCCATCATGGGTTCTTATTCCTCATTTCTTATGGAGATTTGAATCAAAAAAAGAAAAATTTAAAAAATGGTAACGGAAAGGATAATAATACTATTAGTATATATACTTTTATTGATTGATATGGATATTAGTATCAATGAAAGGTTATAGTATTATGCTTATAAAAAAAGGTAGTAATATAATTTATTATTAATTTTTGTTGTGTTTCTATTTTTTTGGTGTGTCATATTACCTTTTTTGTCACTTAAATAGTTGGGTGGGGATTTGAAAAATAAAATCTGCAATGTATCAATAATTATATTTTTCTAAATAAAATAATATATTAATAATGATTATATCTTAAAAAAGCAAACACAAATAAATATGGATTGTATATAGATACAAAAATAATATGTTAAATTTTATCAATTAATTTAAAGTTTTAGCATAAGAAAAGAAAAGGGAACAATAAATGCATATATTGAAAGAAAAAGTAATCAATAAAGATATATATATATATATATATATATATATATATATATATCAGTATATTCGATTCATATTAAAATAAAAAAGAATAATAGTTAATAATAATTTGTACAATATTAATACACAGTGAAAATTTTAAACAAAAAATATAATTTTGCTCCAAAATATTATTCATCCTCTATAATTAGTGTTTGTAAATGAAATTGAAATTATAATTCAATAGCTATGTATATATTGAATTCAGCAATCTTTAAGCCTTACAAAATAATGAAGAAAAAATAAATTCACGAAGGTGGAACAACATAAACAAATTTCAGTTGAGATTAGCTTATGCATCTTATTTAATATTGCTATTGGAATAATCAGCTAGCTTGATTGTGCACTGAATTGACTCAGAAAAGTGTTATTCTCGACACAACAATAATTCCCTCTCATATAAATGTTCTTCCCAATAAACGAGCAAAACAAAATCAAACGTAAAAATAGAAGTAAAACCAAATACAATCTTCAATCATTCTTTGTCCTTAATCTTTATTAATGTAAGTTTAGTGAAATGACCAGTCCATCAATAGCATCTCCTTTACTTAATTATGGTTTCAAATTCTAAAAAAAAAAAATTATAAAATCATTAATACTTGTTTATACAATAATAAAATTAATCTCAAATTCAATAAAATATTTATTAAATTATTTATGAAAAATTCAATTACCTTTACCACAAAGGATTGAACAATATGCAATTGAGTCTACAGCCTAGTGGTTGTCTCTTGCACAAAACATACAAAAGACTATCAAGATATATACACAAAGTAAAAGACTAAATAAACATAGAAAAATCTCTATACGAAACAAAAAAAATACAAAGAAAAAAGGTAGAAATAAATTGGATATAAATAATGAAAATAAAAGGATAAATAAATTGGTTTATTTTAAGAGAACTCTGAAAAATCAAATCTTCATTTCATTGACGAAATATTTAAATATATAAAATAATAAAATATATATACAAATTAAAAATACTAAACAAACATAAAAAAATGTTGTACAAAAAAAAGTCTCACAAGGAAGAAAAAAGCTTGATGGAGCATTTGAATTTTCTAATCTACAAATTCTTATTCCTTAATATAAACCATGAAGAAGAAAATTAAAAGATAAAGTAAATTAATGTATTTTGAGAAAACTAATAGATAATAAACAAAGAGAAATGAAAAATATGAAATATGAGAGGAAGAATGGAAGAGAAAAGAAAGTTGTTGAATAGAGAAGAGAAATGAAATGAGATATTAGCATTTCAAACTAAAACTTTAGGCAGTAGAAATCCTATTAACAAATTGATATTGCGGATTCTAAGAGAAGTTAAGGATTTTTATTTCGATTAGTATAAATAGTCATCTTTTATAGTAATGAATATATTACAGATTCTAGGAGTAATTTAAGAGGTTTATACTTTAATTATAGTGGACCTTTCTTGGTAGCAATAATTTTTGTTTTTAATTTTGTTTTTGTACTAATATGATTGGATTCTGGTTTGTTGTGAAATAAAAATTGAGTAGTTTATTGAATCCAAAATTTAAAATATCAAGATGAATTCAAAATTTAAAATTTTGTAATTAATATGAAAAAATAATGTTTAATTGAAAAAATAAAAAGATTATAAAGAAAATAGAAAAAGATATGTATCACATGAATATCCATTTTTAATGTTAAATAATTTAGATTGACATATTTTGATGTGATACCCAGTGTATACGTGGCAGTGGATAAGTTCCGTTTTGCCCTGAGGTCCCCTAGGATCCACTCGTGTTGTCGGAGAGACCCCAGGATGCTCGGAGGACCTTTAGTGCAGCTGATATGTGAACTGTTACCACTATAGCGGTCCTGAAGAGGTTTTGGGGGTGTTGGAGACCGCTATAGTGGTCATGTATGGGGGCAGCAGCATTTTTTCACTCCTTGGAGACTGCAATAGCGGTCCAGGATAGCTATAGCGGTCATAAGTGATGGTAGGACCGCTATAGCGGCCATACACCGCTATAGCGGCCATACACCGCTATAGCGGTGTGAACAGTGCACGAACAGTGTAAAACGCGTCGTTTCGCGTTAGTGAGATCCCCAACCCTTATTTAAACACCCTAACTCAGAAATTTTCCCCCATTTCCGAGCCCTACCTCTCCAATCTCCCTCTCCCACTCCTTTCTCACAAATCCACTCCATTTCTTTCCCTCCCAAGAGATCAAAGGTAAGATTTATGGGCATTTCTTATTCCTTTCCTTCCCATTTCATATCTTGGTGATTGGGTTGTGGTTTGTCTCCATTTTTATTATGTAGGGGTACTCCCCCAATATTGTTAGAGTTGTGTTTGAGTAATCTAGAGGTTAACGGAGACTAATTTAGAGTTTTATGGCTTCAATGGCAGACGTTGGTGCTATTCCTCCTCTCTAGGGTCCCCATGGAGTTGGCGGTTCACAGTCTACCCTTCCAGGTGAGTGGGTTTGAGCTCATGGCCTTAGTTTGGTCATTACATTATTATTTTCTAGCATTACGGAGTATTTAGAGGATTTAAAATGGATTTTAGTACGATATGACTTCATGAAAAATATATATATATTTCGCTGGAAAAGGTTCATTTGAACTTATGCATAAAAATATGATTTTAGAACCGCATGGGACCATATTTATTTTATAAAAAGCTTCCTATAATTAAATTCGCAAAATTAATTTGATTATAAATAGATGAGAATTGCTATGATTTATGAGTTGAGATTTAAGAATTTACAAAATGCAAGAGATGATAAGTGTTGAACTAGAAACATAGAACTCCCCTTTTGATATTCAGAGCTTTTAGTATAGAGAGAGTTACTAAGAGGAACAGAACTATGAGTTAATGACAGTTATTCTGTTAACCTTGGTATATCAAGGCCCGCCAGGGGCAATTCATCTTGAGTTAGATCTGTCCGCCAGGGACACAGTTCGCCAGGGACCGAAGAGATCACATTAGCTAGGGGCTTTGTCCGCCAGGGACTTAGCATCCTCCCTATAGTTGATGAGCACTCTGTTCTCTTGCGTAATTCTTGAA
This sequence comes from Dalbergia cochinchinensis, assembly GCA_031216125.1. NCBI lineage: Eukaryota > Viridiplantae > Streptophyta > Magnoliopsida > Fabales > Fabaceae > Dalbergia > Dalbergia cochinchinensis. Next base: position 54,349,268 of record CM062377.1, read on the forward strand.
ATTTTAATGATTATAATTAATATGTAAAGTAAATAGAATTGTTTATAGATGTTGCATTTTACCATTATTTATATATTATGTTTTCCTGTCCCATGTACGGTTATGAGTGAGGATCCACTCACTAAGTTTTGATTTTCAAAATCACCCCTCTTTTCTCCTTTTTCCCACAGATTCAGGTGTAGCATAGGATCCTCCTCTTCTACCTCCTCAGCAGTAGTTTTCTTCAGTTTGGGTGAGCTTCGCTTTGGCGTAAAGCATTAGTACTTTTGTTTATGGTAGATGTGCTCCAGTGATGTGACGGGCAGGATCCCGGACTGCATATAATTTATTTTGCATTTTGATTCTATACCATGATTCTTGTATTTCACAGCATATCACCCATAGATATTTTGTATATGATTACTCAGTTGAGATGTATGTTATAGCAACAATTATGCTATTTATTTATGAGGAAGAGGTCTATTTTACCAATAGTAAGGATTTATAATTAATCTAAAATATTATCAAATCATGTTTTATGAATTAAAGTAAGCATATAATGCAGATGTAAATCACGAGGCTTACGTGGGGACCGGTTTCCTTCACGTGCCGATCATGATCCAAATCGGGTCATGACATTTGATCAGTTATATAATTTAAATTAAGAATTGTAATGGTTTGAAATCCAATATTTAACGTGAAATATTTATGTTGTATTAATAAAATAGATATGAAGGTAATTTTTATAACAAAATAATTAATAATCAAGGTGATAAAAAGCATGGGCCATAAATTACTCTATGAGTAATACCTGTAAAACTTTCCCTAGAATGAGTTTGGAATATTAATATTATAGATTATAGATTAACAACTTTTATTTAGAAATTTTAACATGTGCAGCGGAAACAAAATACAAAATAATTCGACTCCTATAAATCTTTATATAGTTTATAATTCAAAGAAAGAAAATTCAGAGCTTACCTTTTTTTGATAAACAAATTCAGAACATACCTGAAAATGAGCAACGACTGTCATATATGATCATTCAATTAGACACACAAATGTACGTCCTCCAACGGTGTCCATACCAAAATATTTCTTTTAATCATGATCACCTCAATGAGAAAACTCAAATCTCACTTTTGGTTCTCTATATGTATGTGACTATTATTCTTCTGGCTCACTCTCTCATTATCATTATCATCATTTTTTGCCTATGGTTATTGTAACATTATAGTAGAACCCAACTATGCTTAAGTTCGCATTTAGATTTTATTAGTTGTCACTTATGCTTTGTGTTCATTTTCTATTCAAAATTAACTTCAAAAAATAGTGAATAATTTTTTTCTTGTACAAATTACTTTTTGTATAGCCTAAGCCTATAATGAGAATTGAAATACATGGCACTTGCATAGATAATAACCAAAATAACTTTGCATGGATACTTATTTAATTTAATAGAGTGGAATAAGGTTCCAAAAGGAACTAACATCATATAACGGAATTATCATTACATAAGACATGAGTCATATTATAACATATATTCCATAGTGATAAGTTCTTACATTAGCATGACAATAGCATCTCATCATCATGCTTGATAAATAGTTCATGACATACTCAAACATTCCATTTTCATTACATTTCATGTGAAATCTCATACCCAACGGTAGACATGTCATACAAAATCTCATAACGAATAGTAGATATTCTCATATAGAATCTCATAGCCAAACAGTAGACATACCATACAAAATCTGATAACCAACAATAGATATTCTCATATATAATCTCTTAGTCAAACATTAAACATGTCATGCAAAATCTCATAACCAATAGTAGATATTCTCATGTAAAATCTCATAGCCAAATAATAGACATGTCATGCAAAATCTCTTAACTAAACAGTAGCTTTCTCATATAAAATCTCATGACCAAACAATAGCTGTTTCATATAAAATCTCATACTCAATGTCCCAAGTTAATAAGTCAAGTCTCGTAGGGTTCCTAAAGAGTTATAGAAGCCTTGGTGTAAGAAATTATGATGCTTTTCCCTTTATTCTTGAAAATCTAAAAAATCTATTTTCTGTTAAGTCTCACTAAACCTTAAATGTTCCATAAATACATTCAATGCTCTTGTAATACTGTCCTTGGTTATTATGGGCTTCTTTACATAGTCTTTCACAGCCTTTTATATATAGTTTTTCTTTTAATAAAACTATTACAGTTCAAATTCCTTAAACTTTTCCTTAAAAGGCTTAATTCTTTTATTTTCCAGATATGATGTTTTGCAATAAAAACTATAAATTTTATTATACTTACTTTTTTGGCCTTATAAAAAGAGTTTCATGTTCCTAACTCTTCAAGCTTTCGATGAAGGATAATTTCATGAGAAAAAGAATTTCTAGTTTACCGTTATACCTTTACAAAGTCACAGCTTTCCAAATTCTCTCAGCACACTGTTCCATAACTTTATTTACTAAACTATTTTAGTATGGTTCAAACTAGTGTGTGAGACGTAGATGGATGTGTTTCACTATGTTTTAACTATCTAACAAATTAAATTTGATTTCACTCCATTTGCATTTTCCTATCATGAGGTGTATGCATTTACTATTGAAAGGTCAAACTTCAAGTTTCAGTTTTTAACTCAATATTAAAAATTCATATCCTAAGCCATAAAAACTCCCTTTTGTGTAATTTGTTTTGGAGAACATCCCCTATTGAGCCTAGTTTATGTGAAAAATACTTTATTCTCAAAAAACTTAAGATTCTGTGAGTTCAAAATTTGAAGTACCTACTGCTAGAAAGTAATCCATATTCTAGCACCTAGCTTTTTCATATTTTGTAGTATAACAACCCAATCTCAAACACGTTCCCTATTTTTAAAACATATAAAGGCATGAAGACATTTAGTAAACACTTAGAAATAGAATGAAATATTTGAATACTAAGAAATCATTTTCATAAAACATCATTCAAAGTTTTGTCAACAAACACAAGCGTAAGGCAATCTAACCATGAACAAGGTTAGAAGCCACAACAATGCTTCCACAACCAAAAGGAAGCTCCTACCTATAGTGTAGAGGATTAAATAAGTCCTTCTTTTCACTTCTAAGGCTTTGAACCAAGGCTTGATAAAGGGTGATCTTCTTTGAACCTTTGCTTGCAAAGTTTATGCATCAAGACAATATTTTTCACAGGAGCTACATAGTGTAGCTCTTATGCAGCTACTGGTGTTTGTGTATTGGAATGCAATTGTTTAAATAAGATCTAAGGATGAGTGAGATCTCTTGAGATGAAGAGTAGAAGAAGAAGAATAAGAGGTGAGAACACTTAGAGAAATTTTTGTCAAGACAAAGACAAGTAGTGGGGTGTGTAAAAAGTAAATGAGCTCTCACACTTCCTCTCTATATAGGCCAAGAGGCAGTTGTATTAAGGGCTATGTTTGGGGGGATTTTTTTTTCTCTCCAAAAACTTATTAATTTGAACTATGTGATTAGTGTAATGTTTAATTAGGTTGTGTAGTTAGTTTTTGTGCCAAAAATGCTCTAAATATATATTAGACTATTCCTGTATTTACTCACCTATTGACTATGTGTCATAATGTGATTATCATGTTATCATAGCCTAATCAAATCAAATTTACCTTCCCTATAAGTTAATAATGTAGTTATGGTTTGGGCATGCATGAAGGAAGATACACTACATGATTTTTGCATAATACAAATGGATTTACAGATAGTTTTTTTTCCTAATTATAGACGGATTTTAACATTACAGATGGATTTACAGATGGCAATGAGTCATGTATTATTTTCGCATCTATGAATAATATAGATGGATTTAAAAATTAGTCTGTAATTTATAGATGACATTATAAACAGATTTGTCTGTTTGTATATGATATAAATGGGATTTATCCATCTATAGTTGGATGGAAAAAGTCATTCAAAATTAGCCCATTATAGATGAATTTTACTCTTTATAATTTTATAAACGGTAAAATCTGTCTGTAATGGGCCAAAAACATGGTGCAATAATTTGATATATATACAGATAGATTTTACCATTTGTAAAACTGTAAAGAGTAAAATCCGTTTATAATTAGTTAAAAATAAAAACTTGAAAAAAAATTGTCTATAAATCCATCTGTAATATTTGGGAAAAATAAAAAATTGCATTATTTTTTGTCTAAAAATTCTTTTGTATCTTATTACTATTATTATTATTATTATTATTATTTTGGTTGCAGTCCTTAATTATTAATAATTAGAACATGAACACCTAACTTTCTAGTCAGTAATGAATTGTTGTAAATTGTAAGCAACATATATGAATTCCTCAACACCCTCATAGAATTTTGGTTTTATTCCCCCTCAACTTGGGTATAACCTATCATACATCTATGAACAGTTTTCAAGGAACATCTTAATCAAGAGCTATGTCAACCTAAAAATTGAACACAATGCTTTATGAACCTCTTTTATTTTAAAATACACGAATTTCCAATAAAAGTTTCAGCAGTGTCTCCCTTTTTTTTTATTTATTAAAAACGGGGCTTACAAGCCCAAACAAAAACTAAGGAGGACCACTAGTAACACGGGTGGTCTAGGAATGAGCATGGATTTCCCTTCCCTTATGTATATCATGATTACATTAAAAAAAATTATATTTAGAAAAATTTTGATAGAGTTTCCCTTAATTTTAGACTATCTCGTTTAATATGTCTTGAACAATCAATTAACAAGTAGCAATTTCATTCCAATTATACAAACAATTAATTACGCAATAAAATAATTATACATAAACAATTAATTATGTAACAAAAAACATTGCACATCATAATCCTAAAACTGTTTTAGTGTGCACCCTCTTATTTCTTCACAAAATGCATATCCCGCATTCTTGCATACATAATCAATTTTCAACAAACAATGTAAACAAGTTGGAAAAGGATCTCTACACCCTTCCCCTAATCATGCAATCTCCAGTCCTATAACTTTATCATAGAAATCGTAAGTATTTATCCTGCATACATTAAAGCATATCAATAATAAAGATTTCATTACTAACTTATATAGTAATGCACGATAAACAATCAATGGTTAATAGCATGCACCGAATCGAATCCTGAAAATCAAAAATTAACAAACACATTTAATTAGAAATACAAACTTTTTAATTAACACTAGAATTAGGAAAAAAATTTCCAGCACGTTTTAAATCCTAGTGTGACAATTGAGGCACAAACAAATTGACTAGATTGACAACCTAATTTGACAATTGAAACACATATAAATTCACTATCATTTTTCAATTCCTAAATACCAAAAACAAAAACATTATCAAAAATAAAAATTTACCAATGTTTCACAAACCTGCAAACAAAAGATGCTCCAAATTGCTCAAAATGTACTTCAAAATCCCAAAACAATTGAAATTTCTTTCGATTACTATCACTGAAAACAAAAAACATTGAGAAAAGTAAAGCATAAAATAAGGAAAAAAATAAAATCACTAAACCACTTAAAATAAGAGGACATTACCGCGAATACAATGACATAAATTGTTTGCAAAATGGAGGCTCCAATCACTTGCGATAGCGAAAATAGTGGTGATGGCGCTAGAGAGAGAGAGATAAGAGAGAAACAAAGATAGAAAAAGGGGGAAGAAGAAGGAGGGGCACACATTTAAGCCCTATTTTGTGCCTTATAGACAGATTTTTCTATTTATAATACATTAAATGAAACAATTGGTTTCATTTAATGCAGTACAGACGGAAAAATCCATCTGTAATGCCTTAAATCCATCTGTAATTTTATGCATTTCATTTCATGTGTTATAGATGGTAAAATCTATCTGCATCCGTCTTAACTCAAATGATGCATTTCATTTAAGGCATTACAGATGAATTTTTCCATTTGTAACGCGTAAAATGAAACACAATGTTTCATTTCACGTATTACAAATAGATTTTACTATCTATAAAGCGCGTGTAAGATGTACACTTCAAAATTCAAATTACAGAGGGATTTTATCATCTGTAATGACTTGAATTTCTTTAAAATTAAAAAATAAATAAAATAGGGCCTTAATCATGATTAGAATATTTAAATCATTTATTTATCAGTATCTTATTCATACTATTAAATAAGCTGTCAATAGAAATTTATGCTAGAGATTTGCTACTTTTAGTTAGTTCACCTTTTAATTGTTTTTAGTATTAATCCATTGGCTTAGATTAATGCCTTCTATAGGATAAGCCTAGGGATTTGTGCAATGACATTTTTGTAATTATTAAAGTAGTCATGTTATAGTAATTTCCTTAACCAATACAAGGGTATTTTAGTAATTAGACAATGTCAATGGCATTCTTGTAGTTTTATTTATATGTAAAGGGCATCTTTGTAATTTACTTATGAGACAAAGGCAATTTTATAATTTCATTTATATTGTAAGGGTATTTTCATAATTTCTACTAAGTAATAACATTTTTATAATTCTTTTACATCTTTTTCTAGACACATTTGATTATATTAATATTATTATTTTTCATCTTATGACACTGTATAATTTCTTGGTTCTACTTATTCTTTTATCTTTAATTATTAATTTAATTATTTTAAATCCTTATATCAATTTTCTTAATCCTAATTAGGGTTAATTAATCTTTCTAATTAACTCCTTACAATTTGTTTGACTTTTTAACCTTTTTGTTGATTTTTCATTTACTATAAATTTTATACTATCTTCTTAATTAATGTAATCTACTAATTAAAATCCCAATTAGGGAATTTAGTCTCATAATTAAATCATCCTTGTTTCATATGCTTAATTTAGAGTTTATGTCTTAAGACTACTTATTATTGGTAATTCTTGATTTGTGTCCTTAGCCATTCATTTGAGCTAATAAATTAATCCTTGAGTATGAGCTAACTCTTATCTTAATTAATTTTAATCTAGTAACTTAAATTGAATTAATCTCAATGTTGTTCTTAGTTATGCTTTACTTATCACTCAACCTAATTTCTCAGAAAACTTCTAACCTTGATTAATAATCCTTGAAATTGACTAAGCTTTAATTGGTCTTCTATTATGTCTTTCTTAAATTCTTTTCTAATTATGCTATGTTTTCTAACTACACTATTGACAACAATCAATGTTGACCTTTCTTGGTGCAGGGCCAAGATCAATTGCCTTATCGATAAATCAATTGCTTGCATTCATCGAGTCAATTAGCCTAGATGAAATTTATGATGTTACAAATATTTGTTGAGAAATCTTATTTACTAAAACATAATTTTTTGTTTTATCCCAACAACCCACATGATTATATTTAATTTTGTTTTTTTATCTCATAAAAGATATTTCTTGTCATTTAAAAAGATTTTGAAAACTAATTTTGATATAATTGAAAAACTATATCTTTTTTATTTTTTGTCCAACAAAAATAAAACGCAAGATTGCATTTTACTCCTTGAACTATAGGTCTTATGCACTTTATCTCAAAAACTTTAAAAATTGCAAAGTGACACACTAATGTTTCTTGAATGTGTACTTTAGCCCTTCAGTCAAATTTTTGCTTGTTATTAAGAAAAATAGGTGCACTATATCCCCACAAATTTTAGGTCAAGTGCAACTCGACTCCCTAAACTAGCAAATAATTTATAACTTGATACTCTAAACTTTAATGAATGTGTGTTGTTTTTGTCAACAATAGACAAAAAAGTCAACAGAATGGTCAATTTGCACATTAAGGAAATGTTATTAGGGGTGGATTTGCACATTTTTCAAGTTTTGGAAGTAAAGTAAATATGGCCTATATAGTTTAGGGGGTAAAGTATAATTTTTCCAAAATAAAATTAACTACCTCATCCATTTAAACATGTGATTAGGTTTTGGACACTATGCTCACAATGAATGTTATCAAACTTGAGAGTTTACCTAAACTCATGAAGCTTGGGTAAATTTTTCAACTTTTAAAATCATAAAGCTCAACTCGTAAACTCACAAGAGAAGTTGTAAACTCAATTAGAGGACATAACTTAAGAGTTTATGAGTTAACTCGAAAGATATAACCTTGCTCACAATCTCCCACATGCACTAAATGTAGGTTGTGTGTAAAAAGCACGTAAAGGAGAGTTGAATTGTGTCTTTAAAAAACTTTAGCTTTTTGAAACTTTAACAAAAACTATCAAGTATAGAAACTTGAAGGCAACGAAAAATACATGTTAGATTACTTCAGAAAGTAACTTTCTGAAGTGTCCAAAAACTGAAATAAGTTCAGAAAGTTGTAAAGATAGTTTTAACCACACACAAATAAAGAGATGCATAAAAGATAGATTATAAGAGTTCAAGAGATGAGAAGTGTCTAGAAACTGAAATAAGTTGAGAAAGTTGTAAAAATAGTTTTAACCGCACACAAATAAAGAGATGCATACAAGATAGATTATAAGAGTTCAAGAGATGAGAAGATTACTCAAAAGATTTTATACTAGTTTGGCCAAACTTTACCTATATTTAGTCCTCAACCATCATTGTTGAGAGTTCCACTAAAAACTTCTTTCTGTTATAAGAGAACTCCAAGATAGTCTTTCTTTAGCCTTCTCAAGCTAAACTTAGTAAGCATTTAGTGTAATCAACCATAACTCACAAGTAGTTTTTCTCCTAGCCTTTCCAAGCTATATTACAATGATCACTACTGGATCAAGGTAGAGTTTTTGGTGTTTTACTCCAGATTTACACTCAAGTTTCCTAGGATATAAGAATAATGCAAGTAAATAACTTGAGAGACATTTTTCTTAACTTCTTACAAAGAATTCTAGCTAACAAATACAAGAAAGAAGATTCTTACACTTGAGAAACTGAAATTGATTAAGAACTTGGCTTTGCAAAATTGAAAAGCTGTTTGAATATTTTGATACTAAAGTTCCTTCCAGCTTGAAGATGTGTTGCTTTTATTCTTGAATTTTGAATAAGACCGTAAGTCCTCGACTTAATCTCCTTTTCATATGTGTTGAACAATTGCTGTTGTAGGTGATAAATTGCACGAGAAGGGGGTTGAATCGTACTTGCTTCATTTTACATTTTTGAAACATTTGAATAAAATACCATCAAGTATAAAACTTGTAGTGCAGCCGAAACTCAGTTAGTGGTTGCAGAAAATAGATTTCTGAAGTATAAAATAAATAATAGAATGGCAAGAACATTATTTCAGCGTATAATTGAATAATAAAGCACAACAAAGAAATATAAATAAGATCAAGGAGAGAAGGATGAGGCACAAAATTTTTATACTAGTTTGGCCAAACTGCCTATATCTAGTACTCAACAAATATTGAAGTTCTACTAAAACATCTTTCTTAAACCAGAGAAAGAACAAATGGATAGTCTTTACATTAGCCTTCCCAAGCTCTCATCTGTGACCTACAGAAATCACCTATTGCCACAGATTGAGTAGCTCTTCACTAGCCTCTCTAAGCTAAACCAAGTAGTTCTTCCTAGCCTCTCTAAGCTGAAACCCATGACTAGTAGTAAACCTTTACTGTTACGTTGAGAGTAGTTATTCACCAACCTCTCCAAGCTAAACTGAGTAGTCTTGCCCCAGCCTCTCCAAGCTGCAAGTAGTCTTTGACTAGCCTCTCCAAGCTAAACCGTGATTAGCAAGAGCACCTCACTGTTGCGTTGTAAGTAGTTTTACATTAGCTTCTCCAAGCTATCTCACAGTGATCACTACTAGATCGAGGATACAAAGGTTTTGTGTTTCGGTAGCCACTCAAACTAATCTACACTCAAGTTTCCTTAACATATACATGAAATGTTCTTGGGAAAACTTGAATCATTTCTTCCCTAGGAAGAACATCAATCTAATTAAGAAAGTAGAACAAAGATTTTTACAAGTAAGGAATCTGATTACATAATGATATGAATTTTACTAGAGATGAGGAGGTCTAATAATAAAGCACAACTTATCTATTTAAAGAAGGTCTTCCATGTGATCTTTGCCTATAATTTGTTCTTCTAGAGACACATGTAACACCCCGATTTTTCTGTCTAAGAGAAAATGACCAAAATGCCCCTGACGTCATTTTCCACCCGGAATTCGAGGATAGCCGACCCGGTGGTCCTCAAAGGGTCAACTCAATGTTTGAAGGGGATTAAATGGTTTTTGAGTGGTTCCAGAAATGAAAATCTCGTTTTCTGAGGTTTTGGGTCAAAATGACCAAAATACCCTTGTAACGTTTTTACGCGGGTATGAGTGCCGTTTGAGCCCAGAACTTTTCTAGAAGGTTTAAATAATGTTTTTATGTGTTTAAAGGTCTCTGTCCAAGTCTCGGTGGTCCCGGGCAGTTTTTGTTCAAAATTATGATTTTGCCCCTAGGATTGTGTTTTTGAGCTTAATGATGTAATTAAGTAAACCTAAGCAATATTAGGCTCTAATCGAAGATTAATTAATTTCCATAATTAATCTAGAATCAAAATAAGTTATTAAAATTAATTAGAACCTAAGATTGCTTAGAGAAACTCAAAGCTCTTTTCTAGTTTTAATTCCTTGAGAAAGGAATCTAGAAAATAGTATTTTCTCTCTCCAATTCCCTAAATCAAGGAAACATGTTGGCATTGGATTCTAAGTTAATGAAGTTTGACTTCATTAATTTAGAGAGACCACCTCCTAAATCTAGTCTTGCAAGCCTCTAATTAATCATTACCTCACCTAAACACTTACTTACAAATTCCTAATCTTAAGCCTAATCAAAGATACACCTAAACACACCTCTAAACCACAATTAAATGGAAGATTTCCCTCCCCCATTCCATGGAGAAGATGGCGCCACCTCACCCTCCAATATCCACCACATGTTTGAATTCTTTCATTCAAAGAACCCATGCTTGAACCCATACCCAAGACCATACCTTACCATGCTTTAGGCCATACCTCACCATGCCTTTGAATGACCATTTGAAGAAGATATTTTCCTTCCTTCCTTCCTCAAAATTCGGCCACCACTCCCTCCTTGCACCCTTGGCTTTATTTTTCTATAAATACCATGTCTAGATGGACTTGGTTCCACTTTGGTTCATTTGCTAAGTTTGGCTTCAAAAGTAGTTCTAAGTTCTTTCTTTTTCTCTCAAGAGTTCAAGAGTTCTTTCATCTTCTTCTTCTTCTTCTTACTCACCAAGAACCACCACTTCTCAACCATACACAACCTTCTAAACACTTAGCCTTGCCTTTCTAAGGATCAAGTTCAAGAACCACAACTTTCTTCCTTTCTTTTTCCTCCTTGGCCGAAAATATCATCAAGCTCCAAGGGAGATTTTCCTTTCGTCCTTCTCTCAAGATCAAGTCCTTTTCATCTCCAAGAAAACACACCTTGGTAGGGATTTGTTTTATTAAATTTCCTTATCCTTTAAAGTCTTGTTTAAAATGAGTTTTGTTGGTTTTTCTTGGCTTCTTGGAACTTCTTTCCTCTCTTTATGTTTTGGCCTTGGAGCCTTTCTTCAAAGAAAAATATTGGCTTGATGATGAGGGTTCAAGGGGTTGATCATGAGAATCACCACTTGTGTAACTTCAAAGCTTGAAAACTTGGTTTTTGAGCCAAGAAGCATTTCGATTTTTCCTTTCCTTTTCTTTGGTTCTAGTTTTGGTTTTTAAAACTTGTTTCGGTTGGAAAATGACTCAAGGATGAGAGCACATGATGTTGTTGTTGATGTATCATCAAGATCATGGTCTCTAGAGTTTCAAAGTTTCATCCTTTCTCCTTCATGGTTTCGGCCATGGTTTCATTTTCTTTGATATTTTGGTTTTGTCACCAAAGATATGGTGAGGTGGTTTCTAAAACTCAAAGTTTGGTTTTCTAACTTGATCCATTTTCGGTTCTTTAAATAATATTAATGTTTAATTTGTTTCTTTAAGTCCATTTCCTTGAGCTTGATGATGATGTTCAAACCATAAGGTTTCCTTGTAACCTTGGTACAAGAACTCTAAAGCTTGATTTACCTTGTTAAGATAAGTTAGGGTTGAGGTTTAAGTTCCTTTAAAGTCTTGAATGAGCTCTAGAAAGATATAAAATGAACTTGCATATTTATATTTCAAGCCTTGCACATTCATATTTCAAGCCTTGCATATTTAGATTTCAAGTTCTTGCATCTCATATTTACTTTCCTATGTCATCACTAAGCTCTAAAGATTAAAGAAAAGGACTTGCATTATCACGTTTAAGTTTCAAGCTTTGCATTTCACGTTTATATTTCAAGTCATCACTTAAGAACTTAAAGATTTAAAATGAGAGCTTGCATATCACCTAATTAATCTCAAAGCCCATCTATTTCGGCCTTAAAGTCGATTGTTGTTGAGCCTAGAGCACTAAAATAAAGAATTGAACTTGCATATTTATTTTCAAGTCTTGCATATTTACTTTCAAGTCTTGCATATTTAATTTCAAGTTCTTGCATTTCATATTTACTTTAAAGCTCTCACTTTACTTTATAATGAAGAATAAAATGGAATGCATAGCACGTTTATATTTTTGTCATCACTTAAAGAACTTAGAGCTCAATGACTTGCCCTTTTTATCTCAAGATAAAGGTGGTTGTGAAAACATCCTCATGGATGCATATTTCGGCCATGTGATGATGATGAGCTTGGTGTGAGTCTCATCTAGTCACAAGAGCCAACAACCTACATTCTAAGATTTTCTTTAGACCTTAAGAGGAACTAGTAACTCGTGCTTGTTAAAAATGAAATTTTATGCATGATATGAATATATATGAATTCGATTCTGTCTTGGTATATTTGCTGCTGAATGATGTTGTTTTGGTATGATGGAATGTGTTAAAATTATGTATAATAAGTTGAGAACCTTTCTATGCATGTTAGGAAAGAAACTAGTCTCACAGAAAAACCGTAAAGTTGAGTTTTAGCATAGTTTTGACCCATTTATTTTTAGACACTGCCAAAACTGTTTTAGTATGATAATAATTAGATTAGGATTGTTTATTTATGAAAAAATTGGTAACATTTGATGTAGGATTGAATTTTAGCACCCGTAGAGAAACTAGTAACTAGAAAATCGTAAAAATGCAATTCTAGAACTCTTAGAACATTTAATTTTCTGATTCTATACAGCACCCTTATAATATAGTAAACATGATTTATAATTAGTTCAAAGGCTTAAGAATACCTCATAATTGGTTTAGATCTAATTTATAGCGTCTTAGGCGAAGACGGAACCAAGAAAGGGTCTAAAACGTAAGTTCTAGAACCCTGTAATCTTAAAGATGTAATTCTGCCCTTAGAGTATGATGCTGCCCAGATTTACTAATGAACTTAAATGCTAGTAATAATTATTAGTTGTGAACCCTTAGGTGAATAAGAGGTTGATAAAGAACAATAAAATAATCATATCTCACGTCTAAGACCCGTAAGGGTCAAAGCATAAGACACCATAGGTTCAAGAGCATAATGAGCTATAATGTTACATGAGAATGCATGTTTAATTATGAGAATGACATGAGCATAGCATATACATTAGCTGAGCCTGGTTCTTGATTCCGGCAAACTGGTTAGGAGCATGCTATCTTTTAAGAATGTTAAAGCAATGATGTGATGACGTATATACTATGATGAGTTTGACTATATGACATTGATGTCTTATGGTGATGTTGAATGGCTATGCATGCTCTATATGTTTCGTGGCATAAAGCAAGTTTGAAGGAAATTTGGTGTATGCCGTTATGCTGCCGAATTTCCCATCAAACTTGAGGATTTGAGAAAAGTTTGTGAAAACTCCTGGGTGACACCAGTTCGGCCGAGCACCCCTAAGAAAGGTTCTAGGCGACATCGGTTTGGCCGAGCACCCCCAGAACAGATGTGATATAACATTGAGACGCATTCCTCCCGCTACGGTGGGGAGGAAACAAATCCGTGGGGGTATTGACATTGAGCTTGCCAAAGCAGACAATTCACTGTGTACTAGATACCAGTAGAGCGTTTCAAAGAAGGAAATGATCCTAAGATAGGTGATCCAAGGAAGTTATGTATACCCCCTCTATTAGCCCATATTAAATCTAGTGACAACTAGTTAGGATTGAGCTCATTCCTAGGCGATAGGTGAGATGTAGTTTGGTGACCAGATTATCACCGGGCCGGTGAGTTGGTTAGATTTTTGGTGGACATGTTAAGAGGGTGGTTTTAAAGAAAAAGAACTTAAGAGTTTGACTTATGAGAAAGATGTCACATGAAAAGTACTATGCATTTTTATGCCACATATGTAACACCCCGATTTTTCTGTCTGAGGGAAATGACCAAAATGCCCCTGAGGTCATTTCCTGACCCAAATTCGAGGGTAACCAACTCGATCGTCCTCGAAGGGTCAACTCAATGTTTGAAGGGGATTGAATGGCCTTTGAATGCTTTCGGAAGCGAAAATTTCGTTTTCCGTAGTTTCGGGTCAAAATGACCAAAATACCCCTATAGCTTTTTACGCGGGTAGAAGTGCCGTTTGAGCCCGAAACTTTCCTCAGAGGTTTAAAAACATGTTTTCATGTGTCTAGAGGTCTTTGTTCAAGTCCCGGTGGTCCCGGGCAGTTTTAGTGCAAAGTTACGATTTTACCCCTAGAATAGTATTTTTGAGCTTAATGACGTAATTAAGCAAACCTAAGCAATATTAGGCTCTAAATGAAGATTAATTAATTTCCCTAATTAATCTAGAGTCAAAATAATTTATTAAAGTTAATTAGAACCTAAAATTGCTTAGATTAAACTTAAATCCCTTTTTAGAACTCAAGATTCCTAGTCTTGGAATCTTGAATAGTGTTTTCTCTCTCCAATTCCTTAAATCAAGGAAGTGTGTCTAGAGTTGTTTAGACTCTAAATTGAGGATCTAACTCACTAATGGTGCAAGACCACTCCTTAATTATGTCTAGACCACCCTAATTATCCATTTTCCTTACCTAAACACTTTCTTACAACTTCCTAATCTTAAGCATAATCAAAGATATACCTAAACACAACTCTAAACCACAATTAAAATGCAAACACAACCACACATGGGCTGATGCATATTCGGCCATCTCTCTCCTTTTACCACACATGTTGAATTGTCTCTCACTCAAAGAACCATGCTTGAGGCCATACCTTGAACCATACCTCACCATACTTTGAGCCATACCTCACCATGCCTCAAGACCACATTATCTCACTTCATGGAACTCATGGATGCCCTCCAATTCTGCACACATGGCCAAAGTTCTCCTCCTCCATGAGCACCCTCCATTTGTTTCATTTCTCTATAAATAGAATTCCTTGAGGAGCTTGCACCACTTTTAGATCATTTGCTAAGTTTAGGAACACTCAAAGCTTTCCTTTTCTCTCAAAGTTCTAGTGTTCTTCAAGTTCTTCAAAGTTCTTTATCTTCTTCATCTTCTTCTTCCATCTTCAAGTTCATCACATCAAGTAGGGATTTTCTTTCATGTATTCCTTTCTTTAAAGTTCTTGTTCTAGCTTTATGTTCATAGTTTCTCTTAATTCCTTTTAGAACTTCTTTTCTTCTCCTTTTTCCTTCTCATTTTCGGCCATGGGCCTTGAAGTTCAAAGAAATGAGAGCTTGATGATGAGAGTTTCATGATGATGTTCATAACTTGAAACAAACTCTAGAGCTTTGATCTTTGTTCTTGAGCAAAAATGTTTCTAGTTTTTCCTTTCTTGAACTCTTGAGAACTTTAGTTTTGATGGTGATTTTAAAATGGTTCTAAGGACTCAATGATGAGGTCTCATGATGTTGGTGTTAATATATCATCAAGATCATGGACTCTAGAGTTTCAAAATGTTCTTTTTGTTCCTTGAAATTTCGGCCATTTCCTTTTCTTGTACAAGCAAAATGTTTTGATTTCTAAAAATGTTATGCTGAGTTCTAAGAACTCTAGACTTTACCTTATCTTGGTTTGATGAGTTTGGGTTGAGGTTTATGTTCCTTTAAAGTCTTGTTAAGAGCTCTGGAAAGATAAAATGAACTTGCATAATTTATTTTATACTTGCACTCATATGTACATTCTTGCTATGCACCTTTACTTTCAAGCTATCATCTAAGAACATAAAGATTAAAATGGAACTTCCATCATCACTTAATTTAATTCTCAAAGCCTTTCTATTTCGGCCTTAAATTCGATTGTTGTTGGGCCTAGAGCACTAAAATAAAGAATTGAACTTGCACCATCACCTAATTAATTTCTCGAATGCCTATCTATTTCGGCCTTAAAGTCGACTGTTGTTGGGCCAAGAGCACTAAAATAAAGAATTGAACCTTGCATATTTACTTTCAAGCTTGCACGTTTAAGTTTATGCCTTGCATATTTAATTTAAGCCATCACTTTATTTTGTAAGCAAGATTAAAAATGAAAAGCATGAGCATGTTTATTTTATGTCGTAACTTAAGAACCTAGAGCTCAAAGACTTGCCCATTTCATTCCAAGTTAAAGTTTAATGTGAAACCATTCTTTGAATGCATATTTTCGGCCAAGTAGTGATGATGGACTTGCAATGAGTTTTCATCTAGCTACAAGGACCAATAGTCTATGTTCTAAGTTTTCCTCAAAGCTTTACAAACCTTTTCAAGGTTATGTTGTCATGAGATATGACTTTATTCCCTGTTAGGAGATGAAATATATTTTGGTCATTGACCTAAGGCTTCTCCTAGCCTCTTGATGAATTAAAATGATTTGCAAAGAGTTTTAGAAATTCTAAATCGATTCCAAGAGAAACTAGTTAACTTATGTACCTAGAAATGTCAATTTAAATCCTTTACTGAAGCTAAATGTTTTTGGTTCTGATATGATGAGTGTGATGTTGTATGATGATGTTTTGATGTGTTAGAATGTGTGAAAATATCATATGATGATGTAGAGACGATTCTATGCATAATAGGTAAGCAACTAGCTAACTAGAAATACCGTAAAGCTAGAATTTAACATAGTTTCAACCCATTTGTTTGTGGAACTTATCCAAACTGTTTTAATGGGAGCATAATTAGATTAGGATTGTTTAGACATGAAAAACTTGGTAACATTTGGATTAGAATCGAATTCTAGCACCTATAGGGAAACTAGTAACTAGAAAACCGTAAAAGTGCAAGTTTAGAACTCTTAGAACGTTTATTCTTCTGGATTCTATCCAGCACCCTTACAACATGATAAGCATGATTAATAATTAGTCCTTAAGCATAGGAATGCCTCATAATTGATTTAGATTTGATTCATAGCGCCTTAGGCGAAGACGGAACCAAGAAAGGGTCTAAAACGTAAGTTCTAGAACCCTGTAATCACAAGTTAGGAATTCTGCCCTATGCTTTTCAGATTTAAGTGTGAACATGAGGATTATGAATGATGTTTAATTATGAGCCCTTAGGTGCATAAAATATGAGCAACAGATGTTAGAGAACCATATCTCATGATTAAGACCCGTAAGGGTCAAAGCATAAACTACCGTAAGGATAAACGGTTGAATGTTCCATGATGATGCATGTGGTATGTAAATGATGATGATGTTATTCATATGAGGAATTCATGAGGATATGTTTATGTGGCATAAAGTAAATTTGGAAGAAATTCGGCGTAATGCCATCGTGTCACAGAATTCCCGACGAATTTGGGGACTTAAAGAGATTTTTGAAAATTAAGGTACTAAGATGGGTTCTAGGATGACACCGGTTCAGCCGAGCACCCCTAAGAGGTTTGCCCCCTAACCCGTACTCAAATAGTCGGGATTTATGATTTATGATATGCTTATCGTTAAGTGGTAAGTAAGAACTAGTGACGACTAGTTAAGGTATGAGCTCATAACCTAGATATGTGACACGTTCTGGGTGACACCGGTTCGGCCGAGCACCCCCAGTTCGATTGTCTTTTAGGGTGGCCCATGAGGAAGAGATGTTTCATGATTATGATTATGTCACTAAGTTTGTCCCATATGAACGTTACTATTGCCACTTTATGCCACTAAGTATGATGATGCTTGATGTTATGATTTATGTATGTGCATTAGGTAGTGCCATGCATGCATCTTCTATTATGTTGCATCCATGACATTAAGGTCATCCTAAAATGAATGAACCTTGGCTAAAGTATATTTTAAAGTTTAAAATGAACTTAATGCATGTTCAGTCATTTTGTATAATTAAACCCAAGGTTCCTGAGGACGTAGATGATGACACCTAGGTAGTAGGAGGCCCTACTGAGATTCTTTAGCAAGATTCTCACTCCCTCTATCTCTTTCTTTCCGTCACGTCTTCAGATGGCGACGTTCGTAGTGTTCGTGGACACGCCGACATGGGAGGTGCACCATGACCCGGACCACGGGTCATTCCATTTTGTGGGTCGATGCACGGTTAGAGTATTTATGTTCATGGGTCGACCCTTCACTCCCCCTGTACATTCCCATCGTTTCTCCCCCGTTTCACCTTTTGGCGATGACCTGGTGTTCGAGCGCGCACGTCCCCTAGAGGAGAGGCTTCGCCGTATGCCACCATCCACGTCCGCCGCTCGAGACTACCCCCAGTATGTGCCCCGTTGCCTGTCGTCTTTTTCGGAGACGGATTCTTCCGAGGATTCGGCAACCCAGGTACCCTCCGAGGGATCTTCCCCCACCATACCCATGGACCTTGGGGAGGGTAGCGAGCCTTCCGTGACTCAGCCGAGGCTTGCACGACGACCGGAGATGAAGCCACGCCGTGGAGGTCACTTCCGAGCCCCGTCCCGCCTATTCACGCCGGAGGAGCTTGCTCAGTTTCCTGGTTACGTACCACGCTCGAGGGATGGTCGCCAGTAGGAGGCAGTGGATGGCCCGGGTTAGAGCACACACCACTTAGATGGGGATGAACTTTCTTTTGATTTGAGGTTATCCCATTAGATGCACTCGGGTAGGGGAGTAGATCATGTTGATGTTTATGTTGTATTTCCTTTCATGTATTTCCCTTGTACTAAATTAAAACCCACACTTATAAGTGGGCAAGTTATATATATATGAGATGATATTCAGTGTTATTCATGGTGTGCCTTATGCTATGACGTTATGAGATGTATGTTTTGTCTGTTATATGATATATCGCATCACGCGGCTCTCACTTTATATTTCAAAAAAAAAATTTACCCGTATTTTCCGCTAAGTATTTCTAAGTAAAATTGAGAACTCTGAAGTAACAAACTAATGATTAACCTAAGTATGTTCTAGAGTATTGGGTTAAAAATTAGGATGTTACAACATATATGATTTATGTTTCCTTATGATGTGCCTAAGTATTACGATCAAAAGAAGAAAGCATACTGATTCTTATGTAGTTTCTGATCCTCAAAGAAACCTTAAAAAGATAGAATCAACATATTGCTATGCAAGGTTTTCGAAGCTCATTAGGATATAATCCTAAAATAAGCAAGGATGAGCTTTTGCATTGACCTGTGAAACTTTTCTCATAAGTATCAGGGCATGAAAAGATATTTTAAAAACAAAGGTATATGCTCTTTTAAATGAAGTTTTGTCTTATAACAAGAACATAACACATTTGACATATAAATACATTAGACTTTGAGAGAGTTCTGAAGCTTGTTAACTAATCTTAGTTGTTTCAAAATATGTAAGCGTGAGTTTCTGAAGACTTGTCAGAAACTATACACAACTATTTTGATCAAGTTATGCACAGCCTTTTTAAAGAAAAATGTCTCATATATGTGTCAAAAGTAATGTGTTCAGTTAAATCTAAAGAAAAAAGGTTAAGCACATCATCCATATCAAGGCTCAGCATATAAAACAAGTATCAGAGCAACAAACAACTTATGCTCCTAAAGATACTTTGCCAAAGCTAATCATAGAACATATGTAAGCTAAGTATCCAGTGTATATGAATAAACAGGTCAAAGTATACGCATAAGAGATAAGAAGAAAACATCTATTAGAGAGATATATGATTAGTTGAGTATAGAAAGAGCATTGATATCAATAAGAGGTTAATAAGAAAACATATGTATGTAACAGAGTTTAAACAAATCATAAAACATGAATAACATGTATGCATTATGAAAGATCATGATATATATGAATAGAAAAGGAAGAACGATTTATATAAAACCATAAGACACTAAAGGTCAGAGCTTTACAAAAACATGTAGACTAACAAAGGAAAATATGCATCCAAAACAAAGATTCTCTGAGCTCCCCCTCAGCATAAGCTCCCCTTGAATTTCTCAGCATAGTCCTCATAGCATAGCATAGTTTTCCCTGAATTCCATAGCATTTGATTTTCTTCATTTCTCATATTATTTTCTACCCCTTTTGGCATCATAAAAAAGAAGGTGTGCCTGGAAACAAAAATACTATCTTCAGCCTCGATGCTACATTTCATGAAGAATTTCTTGAGATTTGTGAAGATATTGAGTCGGAAGTTCTTCATGATGTTGAAGTTGAGCATGTTGCTTAGTAGACACTGCTTTTGCCTTATCCATTCTATCACTGATCATTCGTAGGTCATGTAGTAGAGTTTGTTCTTCTTGGATACTTGGCTATGTTGCAGGTGGTTGATGATTTGATGAGGGACCAACATTCTGAGTTTGAGATGCCTCGAGAATAGTTGAAGTAGGAGGAGGAGATGGTTCCTTTAAGGGAGCAGGAATAGAGTTGCAACAAGAGATGAGTCCGTAACAGGGACTGTGCTTGTGTTTTCACGTTCTAAGGGATCTGACTCAAAACTTCAAGACTCAGATGAAGAATATGATTATTGCATATGAGACTTTGAAGGTTCAAATATGAAAGAGGATCTCTATTCATCCTTATCTGTCCCTTGTCCTAGTTGATGGCGTCTTTTACTTCCATATGCCATGATTAGTCCCTTTTGTGACTAAGAAGATTCAGACAGTTCCTCAGATTCTTTTGTGTGCACTGAGCTGCTTTCGATCTTAATTACTGTTGTTTTTCTTTTTCTCTCTTTTTCCTTTGCATTTGTGGCAGGAAAGTTGAGCAGTACATCATTTATCCTTTGACTCTTTCCTCTTCCACAGGATGAAGCAGCACTTATTGGTCTTCCTATAATTTTGAAGGAGTTGAGTGAGTACACAGTTCCTTCTATATACTCATACCACTCATTTGCAAGCAGGCAATACAGGTGCTCAAAAATATTAGTTAGCCGAGTCCCACAAGGAACAATAGCAGTTCTTCTTTTCTCTGGAGGGATGGCACTCAGCATGTAATCAACAATTAGTCTGGGCAAGTTTACTTTCCTCTTTGCCAGCAAACAAAATAAAAGCATGTAGTCCATTCCCACAAGTAGATGTGTGCTTCCCAGTCATGGAAGAAGAGTGAATTGAATGTCAGTGAAGACTTTTTGTGCCTTACTGCTTCAGCATTGCAGTGGTTGTCTCCCTAGTTTGGTGTTTGGAGGAGTTCGTGAAGTAAAAGAAGACTTCTGCTGTCACACCAAGAGACAAAAACTATTTTTCCTCTGATATGCTAATGACACCTTTGTTTGGAGGATTGATGATGAAGGAGAGGTTAGAGGTGCTGAAGTTAATGTCAAAGCCTCAGATATACAAGGATAGTACAGACCAACCTCAGATACTTGCCTCAGTTGGGAGTAAAAGGAAGTAACCATACCAGTGAATATTCAGTCACTGAGGTTGAAAAATCCTTCCCATTTTTGGAAGGTAAAGACTTTAAGCAGAACAAGGACCTGAGCCTTCAAATCCTGTCGCAGCTTTTTCCCTGGAGCCACTGGCTGCTGGAAGAATTTGTCAGCATAGTGCTTCTAGTGTTAGGATTCACTAAACATGATAAGCGTTCCTATGTTGGCAATGTGATCGTCACAAAAGCTTTCCTTCAGCCATAGATGAAAGAGAAAGATAAGGGATATGTGAGAAAGGAAAGAGGTTCAAGTTACAGGTAAGGAGGATATGTGAGAAGTGTTTTGGGGTTTCATTTGCAAGAGGTACAGGCTTGATAAATAAGGGTTTGATATGTGATAGAGAGTGATTTGTTATAGAGGTGAGGGTTTATTAAACGAGGGTTTGCTGATTCAAATAAGAAAGGTAACCGGTTGAAGTAGTGTGTTTGGGAGGGTGAAAGTAAGGGTAACGTGTGAGGAGTGGAGGTTTTTAAGTGATGTGACGTGATTGAAGGCAAAGCAACATGGGAGAGAGAAACACAAAAGAATGGGAATTATCCCTCCTTTTCATCATTCTTTCAGAAATAGTGTTTTCTGACTCTTGATATCACTTTCTGAAGGAGTTGCTTTTTAAAGCTCATAGTTTTACTTTTTGACATACTAGAGAATCCTCACAATCTCATCACAGGTTTGCCTTCTTGTATTGGATATAGTGCTCCTATATATTCCTTAATTTTTGACCTTCATATCTTCTTTCTGATCAACTCATCTTCTTTTTGAAAAAAACATTTTCCTTTTGATCTTGCAAACTATACTTATGATAAATATCCTATTTGACTGATGTTCTAACCACCCTCCTGATTACATAGACTGAGCTTTTACTGTTCTTGCAAGTTGACATATAATGTCTTCAAGATGATAGCTTTCTAATAGCTTCTGATAACTTTGCTAGGTCTTCAGATGGGAGTCATGAAGAAAGATGCCCATAGATATTTTATGCATGAATGCTTATGCTAATGTGAAAACTTTTAGAAAAGAAGAAAGTATTTTGAAAAATAGAAAAAAATTCAAGAGATCTTTAGCAATAAATATTGTGAATACATCTTGACACAAGGTCTTTAGCATACGCATCTATTAACTCAACATCTCTGTTTTAAACAAGATATAACATAAAAAGGATTTTGCAAAACAAACTTGGATCTAGAGTGCTAAAAGGATTCTTGATAAGATAAATAACACCAGTGTTATAGGAAATATGAAATACCTTAAGAGATTGTCTTCCAGCTGATTCCTTATCCATAGCATCTGGGTGCTTTTTCTTTTGGCCCTTTCTCTGGAGAAGTTAGCAGCAGCAAGTAGCATACTGGTGCAAAGGCTTCATCATAAACCATTATCTGTTGATAGGTATAACCTTATGCAGCTATGCTTACCCTAATGATGTCATCTTTATGCAGATTTTCCTTGAACATCTTTTTTTTACTAATGATGATGTTTCATTATATTGTATAGATTTTTCCTTTCTCTCGAACTAGGTTAGCATATTCAGTATAGCTTTCACCTAACTTTGACTACTCAAAGCCTTTTCAATATATTCAGGATCAAAGGTGGTGATGAAAGCACAATTTTGATATATTCCTAGGGGATGACTTAGTTATCATACTCTTGGGACTCATTCCATGAACTTAGACAATAGAAGACCATCTTTAAATTGGAAACTCTCATGTAGTTCCTATACATTGAGATCCTTCAGCTTTTATGTTATCTCCATACTACTCAGTTTGTAGTCCAGAAATAATTCTTTCTAATCATCTTAAAAGATTCGAGCATACTTTCTAAAGAGTTGATGGTCTGGAGCTTATTTTCTGAAGCTTTGGATTTCATCTGCTAGCTTTTTGGAGCTTCTTTGAGATTCATTATCTCGAGACTTTCCTTAAGATCATAGAGATTATCAGCAAGATCTTCTTTAAGCTTTTTCATCATCGTACTTGAGAGATTCTTGGGTAGCTTATCTTTCAAGATCTATGATATCTCTTAGGTTTAGAATGTGATGTATGAAATGATCATTATTTGTTTGCTTCTTGAAACTTCAGCCAGAGAAAGTTTTTAGAAATATCTGCAAAGGGAAAAAAATATGATATTGGTACCTAAACTTTCATGGGTCATTTTTGGTTAGCTTCAGAGAAAGAAATTCTCCAACCTTTCTAATGGAATTCTTTTTCAAGAATCATTTTTTAAGAAGTTATTTCTTCACTCAATAGAAAAAACAAAAATAGAAGATAGATATAATATATGAAGTTGCATAGCTTTTTCATCTTCTATTTCCTCTGTATATTCTAGAGCAATTTTCTAAAACTATAGATGCTAATAATTTTCACAATAACAAAGTTTTTGAAATATGACAAATGTTACAGGTTAGATCTTTATAGGCCATGAAGCCCTTTCAAGAATTCAAAAATAACTTTCTGACATTTTCATATAATTTTTTGGAGGCTTCAGTTTTACAGAACTTGAGAAGAAGAAAATTTCTTTGGAGTATATCTTACTTTTAGCTTTCCAGCTTCAGGCTTAATCTACTCAATTTTTTATGGCAACCTTATAAGATCGTTGACTGATTTGAGATATATAGAAGAAAAAGCTTGAGAAACTTTTAGCAACTCATCACATGAAGTAGCTAAAACATTATATGAAAAATGAGATGTAGATACATTTACCTCGCTTATCTCTGTTGAAGTTCTTTAGTCATGAAACACAGAATGACAACATATTCTAGCACATCATGACTTCCTTACTCATTCTTTTTCTAGAAGTCTGGCACACTCTTCTTCTTTAAGTTGGGATATATCTTGTTAAGCTCTGAGTTTGAAACTCCTAATACATGATGTCTCTTTTCACTGCAATAAGTAGATTGCTTTCTCAAGATAATCTTTGTCTTGTTTTGTCATTCATGAGATTGATGTCTCCTTGTTTTAGACATTACAGACTTTTGACATTTTTCATAGATAGAGAGATCTCAAGTCCACATTCAATCTCAGATATCAATATCAGATCTTTTTACTTCATATGAAGTTTTAGCAATTTTCATTGCTTTAGCATTGCATTGCATCTGATATGACAACCTCAGGATCAAGGATTTCTTAAAATGTTTTAAGACTTTCAAACATCATGCACAGTTTGTTTCATATAGCCTTTCATATGTTACAAGCAATACATATGTAGAATATTCTACTTAAGCTTAGAGCATATATGAATAGAGGCTTGATTTAGTGGAACAATTGAACTCTTTGCTTTTGTTGTTCTTGTCCACCAGTCTTTTTGAAATCCTTTTAAACAGATCCTGATACCTCATCAGTGAAAGATGGTCAGGTGATGGATTGATCTTGTATAGTGGATATATGCTATTCTGTCCCTCAGATCTTTGTCCTTTACAATTGTTGGATTGCTCAACCCCTTAAAAGCCTTGCTCTGATACCACATTAGCCTCTCTAATCTGTCTCACAGCGATCACTACCGGATCGAAGATATAAAGGTTTTGTGTTTGGGTTGCCACTCAAACTAACCTACACTCAGGTTTCCTTAACATATACATGAAAAGTTTTTGGGAAAACTTGAATGACTTCCTTCTATTATTTCTTCCCTAGGAAGAGCATAAATTTAATTAAGAACGCATAAGGAAGATTTTTTCAAGTAACCAATCTGACTATATAATGATATGAATCTTACTGGAGATGAGGAGAGAATTTTCTTATTTCTTCTTTTTGCGTGGAGTCTCTCACTTTACATTAGAGCATAACATCTCTATTTAAAGAAGGTATTCCATGTGACCATTGCCTATAATTTGTTCTTCTAGGGACACTTGTTGATCATCCATTTGTGTCTTGGAAAGATAGTCTAGAAGAGTAGCCGTCTGTCTGTTTGTCAGATCAGTTTGTAGGAGCCATTGTAGAATAGAGGCTTCTGATGTCCTTTAGAAATTACTCTTATTTTCTGGACCATGGTTTTTGAACTCTTTCTTCTAAGACTTCGAATAGTTGACTTGAAAGGCAAGAGAGATGATTAGTCGGTTCTGGCACCGGGATTTGACTCTTTGAATTTCAAAATTCAAATTCAAATTTCCCTCCATTTCTAGTAACACTCAAAGCTCCACAGTAACATGAGCTTTCTGACATGCGGTATTAGATCCTTGGTGATATCTTCACTTTCTGATCTTTAATCCAAGCATTTTGCTGATGATTGATATGCGATTGTGCTGATTGGGAATAATATAACATCTGATCTTCAGAGATTGCTTGATATCTTCATGTAAGTGTACTTTCTGATGTCCAATGCTACTTTCTGAAGACCCTTGCCTTGATTTCTTGCTCTTGATTTAATTTTCTTTCATTCGTAAGGCATGTGTGCATATTTTGTATGATATAGTATTCACTTGCTATTAGGCTCAATCTCTTTACACGAGATAAATCATGTTTGCACATGTAAAGTAAAATTATTCTCACTTCAAGTGCCTATTATGCAATCCGAAAATACCTATTATACTTTGTCAAGAAACTCAAGGTAGGCATTAGTCGTTCTTCAAAATATTTTCTTTGAATTGGTTTTGTTGTCATTCAAAACTGAATACAATGAAGCTTTCTGATGGGTTTTGGAGCTAACAGCTGTGTATACTAGGATTAGTCCTCTGGATATTTGAGCTGAGCTATATAAATGACAATTGTCACAGTACAAAAACTATTGTTGTATCTTTTGAAGGTACTTCAGAAACTCTTCTTCAAAGCTTGCGTGGTTTTTTAACTTCTCAGCTTGCAAAAACTTCATCAAGGATTTTTAATTTTCAAGTATAAAGCCAATAAGATATGAGCAGCTACTTTCTATCGCTTTGTCTTTATTGAAATCAAATTTCTTCAATTTATGATGAGCACATGTAGTTTCTGATATGTACTTCAGTTTCTTATGCTTCTATAGTTTCTGAACTCTTTAAACTCTTGCTTAGTTTCTTTTTGAAGTAGATGTTGGTCTTCATAGAGTGTTCAACACTTCAATTTGTGAGCGCAAATGAGATTGATAAAGGTAGACTTAATATAATCATGAGAAAGTACTTCCTTGAGTTGTCATGCCACTTTCTGATGTCTCAGAACACTTTTTGATGCCCCACCTACAATTTCTCATGCTCTACTTTACTTTCTCAAATTTCTCATATACTACATCTCACTTTTTGAACTATTTTCATATTCTTGAACATTGTAATCTCTTTGAATGAGATTTATATCATGTTAAATAATGATAATATGAAAAATATATCCAAAAATAATTTACATATAATATGAGAAAGTTCCTGTTTGACACTTAAGAAACTCATGTAAACAATTAGTCCTTCATACAAAATATTTTAACAAAATTTGCTTTGTTATCATTCAAAACATGGCCTATGATGGTTTTCTCAAAGGTTCTAGAGCTAACAATCTCCTTCTTTTTGATGAGGATGAACCAAATTTTAAGAAAATATTTTAGGAAATTATTGAAAGAAGATTTCTTTAAGGGTAAATTACACTCACCTCCCCTGAGTTTTGTGGAAATACAACTCATACCCCCTCTAGTTGTCCAGCTTACACTTATATCTCCTCTGCTTGTCAAATTTTAAGTATTTATATTATAGTCACACTCTTCATTCACAGAACACCGTTAGTAAACTTAGCAGAATGACATTGTTCTGATATTAACTGTTTTTAATTAATAAAATTATAAAAATACTTTTACCCATTCTATTAAGTTTAAGGGTATTTTTATAATTTTATTAATTAGGAAAAGTTAATATTGTCATTCTGTTACGTTTACTAATAGTATTCTGTGAATGAGGAGTGTGACTATAATGTATAATGTAAATACTTAAAATTTGACAAGTAGAGGAGGTATGAGTGTAAGCTAGATAACTAGAGGAGGTGTGAGTTGCATTTCCACAAACTTCAGGGGAGGTGAGTATAATTTACCTTTTCTTTAATTTTCAGAAACTTAAAGAAACTTTTTTTTTTTCTGAACCTTAATAAAATTTTGTTTACAACTTAGACTTTTAGAAAGTGAAATTTCTTGAAGCTTTTTATTGTGAATCAAAATTTTATTAAGTTTCTCATAATCACATAATAGAAACTGAAATTTTACAAGATATATCAAATGTGATAATATTCAAAGATAGAATCTTGTAATTAAAGGTATAATATTGAACACAATATATCTAAGTCTTTGAGCACAACAACATCAAGTTCCATTTCATTAAAGGATAGGCATTATGTACAAGGAAATGTGATATAGATATAGTCATAAAAACATAATGCAATAAGCAGCAAAGCAAAAAAAAAAAAAATGAAATGTTACGATATGGTTATGATATGATGATATGCAAAAGACAGTTCCCGTTTAACAAATGACTTTCTAGACTTATGTGCAAAATATTTCTTCAAAGTTCTCTTTTATTTCTTTGTTATTAGCAAAAGAAGTGCACAAGTCCATACCACCACTAGCCACCCTTTTGAGATCCTTGAGTTCATGTAAAATTTGTAGCAGCAAATCTTCATGTCATCTCATTTGTGCTCCAAGATCCCTATTTGTGGCTTCAACTCTGTCCATTCTTATAGATAAGTCTCTGTAGTTGTGTAATAGAAGTTTAGTCTTTGTGAGAGATGTTGTGGTGTTTGTAAGGTTAGCTTTTGAATAAGTTGCTTTATCAGTCAGGTTTAGTGAAACTATGTCAACAATACCTTGAGGCTTTATGGCAATCTCTGAGGATTCATTCTCCAAAGGAGTAATCCTAATTAATGGTTCTGGGTGAGGCTTTTTCTTGAGAACAATGGCAAGGCTTGGTGCTTCTAGTTTTTTATGCTTTTCAATGATGGGCTCTAGTACAGTAGAGAGCTTAGTCATATAGAGGTTGAGATCTTCTATTCTCTCCCCTTCCTTGTATGAGCTTTCTGCTTCCATTTCCTTAGAGACTAATTTGAGTATCTAACTCAAGGGCGTTTGATCTTCATCAACTTCAAAAGATGTCTTCTCTTGTTCTCTAGATTGTTGGATGTCTTTCTCAATCTCAGAGGCAACATCTATCCCTTGTTCTGGAGTAGATTCTAAAAACGTTTCTGAAGCTGTTTTTGAAGGTAGTTTAGACGTAAGAGCAGAGACAGGAATTGGGAATGTAGTATACCCAAACTGTTGAGAAGTCACCCTTGTTGGCTCTTGAAGAACTATAAAGGGTTCAGAAACCACAACAGCTTGTCCTTTGCTAGAGCTCTGAATTCCTTGGGCCATTTATGCTTTTGAGTGTCCTCTATCTTCCTATTTTCTTTAAGGGTTTTGATTTCTCAAAGATTGTTTTCTATTTCTTGATCATCAGAGAAACTAGAATCTTCCTCTTGAGTCGTACCAGCACTTTCTACACCCAATTCCTTATTCAGGACGAGTTATCCTTTGAAAGTATCCTTAAGAAGCTCTTGCCTTTTGATAGGGACTTTTTCAGGTCTCCTTTGAGGTTCCTCACTTTCTGAAGCAATTTCCTTTGAGATCTCATTCATTCTCCTTTCTTATCTAATAGGATCTTTTTCATAGTGGGACTTTTCTGAGTCATCTTGGTCCCTTTCTAAAGGAAGAACTAACTTTCTCTTCCTTTTCCCCCTTGTGCTTTTTGTTTTGTTTTCCTTTTGAATTCTTTTTTCTTTTCTTCTTACTTTGCTTTCTAAGGGCTTGCTTTTTGATACCTTTTTCTTCTTCCTCTAGCCAAGGACTTGAAGAAGTAGATGGTGAATTTTGTCCCTACCATGAATTCATACCATTCCTTTGTAGGTGAATGTGCACGAGAAAGGGGGTTGAATCGTACATTACTTCTTTTTACATTTTTGAAACTTTTAACAAAGATACTACCAAGTGTAAAACTTGCAGTATAGCAGAAATATAGTTAGTAGTTTTAAAAAGTTGATTTCTGGAGCTTTATTAATAAACATACATCATAAAAAGAATAACAGAATAGCAAGAACTCTATTTCACCGTATAATTGAATAATAAAGCACAACAGAGAAATATAAAGGATATCAAAGAGAGAAAGATAAGACACAAATATTTTTATATTGGTTTGGCCAAACTACCTACATCCTGTACTCAACAAATGTTGAGGTTCCACTAAAATATCTTTCTCAACTTGAGAAAGAATAAATGGGTAGTCTTTACGTTAGCATTCCTAAGCTCTCATCTGTAACCTACATAAATCACCTATTGCCACAAATTGAGTAGTTCTTTACTACCTCTCCAAACTGAACCAAGTAGTTCTTTCCAGCCTCTCTAAGTTGAAACAACCAAAAGTAAACCTTTCTACTGTCACGTTGAAAGTAGTTATTCGCCAACCTCTCCAAGTTGAATCGAGTAGTCTTGCCCTAGCCTCTCCGAGCTTCAAGTAATCTTGCCACAGCCTTTCCAAGTTGCAAGTAGTCTTTAAGTAGCCTCTCCAAGCTAAATTATGATCAGTAAGAGCACCTCATTGTCGTGTTGCAAGTAGTTTTACGTTAGCCTCTCCAAGCTATCTCATAGTGATCACTATGGGATTGAGGATATAAAGGTTTAGTGTTTGGGTTGCCAATCAAACTAACCTACACTCAAGTTTCCTTAACATATACATGAAAAGTTCTTGGGAGAACTTGAATGACTTCCTTTAATCATTTCTTCCCTTGGAAGAACATAAATCTATTTAAGAATGTAGAAGGAAGATTTTTTAAGTAAGAAATCTGATTACGTAATGATATGAACCTTACTGGAGATAAAGAGAGATTTTTTCAGAATTTCTTCTTTTTGCATGGAGTCTTTTACATTTACATTAGAGCACAACATCTCCATTTAAAGAAGGTCTTCCTTATGATCATTTCCTATGATTTATTTTTTCAGGGACATGTGTTGATCATCCATTTGTGTCTTGGAAAGATAGCTTAGAAGTAATGTAACGCCCCGATTTTCTGTCTGAGTGAAAAATGACCAAAATGCCCCTGAGGTTATTTTCGGCCCGGAATTTGAGGATGGCCGACTCGGCAGTCCTCGAAGGGCCAACTCAATGTTTGAAGGGGATTGAATGACCCTTGAGTGGTTTCGGAGGCGAAAGTCTCATTTTCTGCAGTTTCGGGTCAAAATGACCAAAATACCCCTAAAGCGTTTTATGCGGGTAAGGGTGCCGTTTGAGCCCGAAACTTTCCCCAGAGGTTTAAAACAATGTTTTTACATGTTTCAAAACATCTGTTTGGGTCCCGGTGGTCCCGGGCAGTTTTAATGCAAAATTATGATTGTGCCCCTAGAATAGTGTTTTTGAGCTTAATGATGTAATTAAGCAAACCTAGGCAATATTAGGCTCTAATCGAAGATTAATTAATTTCCATAATTAATCTAGAGTCAAAATAAATTATTAAAATTAATTAGAACCTAAGATTGCTTAGATTAGATTTAAATCTCTTTTCTAAAACTCAAGATTTCACTCTTGGAATCTTGAATAGTGTTTTTTCTCTCCAATTCCTTAAATCAAGGAATTGTGTCTAGAATTGTTTATATACTAAAATGAGTTTATAACTCACTAATGATGCAAGAACACTCCTTAATTATGTCTTGACAACCTTGATTACCCATTTTCTCACCTAAACACTTTCTTACAAATTCCTAATCTTAATCCTAATCAAAGATACACTTAAACATAACTCTAAACCACAATTAAAATGCAAGAAAACCCTCCCCATGGCTGATGCAATTTTGGCCCTCTCTCTCTCATTTACAACACATGTTGAATTATTTCTCACTCAAAGAACCATGCTTGAAGCCATACCTTGAACCATACCTCACTATACTTTGAACCATACCTCACCATGCCTTAAGATCACAACATCTCACCTCATGGAACTCATGGGGGCTGCCCATGGGCTGTAATGGCCGAAGCCTCTCCCCTCATTTGCACCTTGCATTTGTTTCATTTCTCTATAAATAGCTTGCTTGGGTGAACTTGCATTATTTTGGGTTCATTTGCTAAGTGTAAGTTTTCAAAGAGCACTTCAAAGTTTCCTTTTTCTCTCAAGTTCAAGTCTTCAAGTTCTTCAAGTTCTTCATCCTCTTCTCTCATCCCAACCTTCAAATCACTTGGTAGGGATTTTCTTTCAAGAGTTTCTTTCATTTAAAGTTCTTAATCTTTTTATGTGTTCATGGTTTCTCTTGAATCTTTTTAGAACTTCTTTTCTTCTTCTTCTCCACTTTGTTTTCGGCCATGAGGCTTGAGGATCAAAGGAATGAGAGCTTGATGATGAGGTTTCATGATGATAATATTCATCACTTGAACAACCTCTAAAGCTTGATCTTTGTTCTCAAGTTAAAAGATGTTTTCTCTTATTTTTTCTTCTTGAACCTTGAAACCTTTTACCTTGGTGATATTTTAAAATGGTTACATGAACTCAATGATAAGGATTCATGATGTTGGTGTTAATGCATCATCAAGATCATGGTCTCTAGAGTTTCAAATGTTTCTTTTCTTCTCAAAAGTTTCGGTTCCTTTCCTTTTCTTTCTCCAAGTTTTCGGCCATATTGGCCAATGAGGTTCACAATGGCTTGATGATGAGAGCTTCTAGATGATAACTATGTGTTCATCACAATGAGACCTCTAGAGCTTGAGTTTTAATACAAATGTCATTTATGTCTACATTTCAAGAAAAGAAACTTTGTGCTTTAAAGAACCCTTGAGGTTCACTCTTATCTTTACTTTACCTTGTCATGATAAGTTTGGGTTGAGGTTTAAGTTCCTTCAAAAGTCTTATATGAGCTGTAATAAGAAATAAATGGACTAGCATTCATATTTATATTCAAGCTTATGCATTACATATTTATTTTGAGCTTTGCATTCATATTTAATTTCCAAGCCATCACTTAAAGTTAAAGGATAAAGAATGGATTGCATCTCATATTTATATTCTTGTCTAGCATATTTACTTTTCATCACTAAAGAACATAAAGATTTAAAATGAGGATTGCACCATCACCTAACTAAATCTCAAAGCCTTTCTATTTCGGCCTTAAAGTCGATTGTTGCTGGGCCTAGAGCACTAAAATAAAGAAATGAACTTGCATATTTATATTTTAAAGTTTTGCATATTTATATTTCAAGTCTTGCATATTTAATTCAAGCTTTGCATATTTATAATTCAAGTCTTGCATATTTACTTTAAGCGCTCACCTTATTTTGTAATGAAAAATAAAAATGAAGTGCATAGCATGTTTAAATTATGTCATCACTTAAAGACCTTAGAACTCAAGGACTTGCCCATTTTATCTCAAGTTAAAGTTTAATGTAAGAGCATTCTTTGAATGCATAATCTCAGCCAAGTAGTGATGATGAACTTGGAACAAGTTTCATCTAGTTACAAGGGCCAACAATCTATGTTTTAAGAATTCTCTTTAAGCCTCATGAATTCTATGAGATTAAGACCAACAAGATTTATGAATTTAATTCTCTTTTAAGGAGGGATTAAGTGGTCACTGACCTAAGGACATTTTTAGTCTCTTTTACAAAATAAAATGGTTTGCAAAAGAGTCTTAG
Organism: Dalbergia cochinchinensis; assembly: GCA_031216125.1. Classification (NCBI taxonomy): domain Eukaryota; kingdom Viridiplantae; phylum Streptophyta; class Magnoliopsida; order Fabales; family Fabaceae; genus Dalbergia; species Dalbergia cochinchinensis. The sequence goes on from CM062377.1 coordinate 54,382,472, forward strand.
AAGTCTTGAAAATGATTCCAAGAGAAACTAGCAACCTATATGTTTTAAAGATATCAAGTTATGCATCTTTTTGGAGACTTAATGTTTTGGTTCTTCCATGATGAGTTTGCTGCTATGTGATGATGTTTTGATGTGTTTGAATAAGTAAAAATTATGTATGATGAGGTAGGAACATTTCTATGCATGATAGGAGAGAAACTAGTTTTTCTAGAAAAATTGTAAAGTCAAGATTTAGCATAGTTTTAACCCATTTACCTTTGGACACCGCCCAAACTATTTCAATGGGAATATAATCAGATTAGGATTGTTTAATCATGAAAAATTTGGCTACAATTGAAGTAGGATTGAATTTTTGCACCTATAGAGAAACTAGTAACTAGAAAACTGTAAAACCGCAATTCTGGAACTCTTAGAACATTTAATTTTTAGAATCTCTCCAGCAACCTTATAATGAAGAGAACATGGCTTAAAATTAGTTCTTAGACATAGGAGTGCCTCATAATTGGTTTAGGATGAACTTATAGCGCCTTAGGCGAAGACAGAACCAAGAAAGGGTCTAAAACGTAAGTTCTAGAACCCCGCAATTTTAAGTTCATAACACTGCCCCTAAGGAATGATGTTGTTCAGATTTAATGAAGAGCATAAATAATAATGAGATCTATTAGAAGAGAACCCTTAGGTGCATAAAAGGTTGATAGAAGATGATAGGTTAATTACATCACAAGTTTAAGACCCGTAAGGGTCAAAGCATAAGATACCATAGGATCAAGAGCATAATGGCCTTTTAATGTTGCTTGTGAACGCGTGAGAATGATTATTTGAATGCATAGAAATTGTGATGGAGGATGCATGTTTGAATGACTTATGTGGCATAAAGAAGAATTTGGAAGAAATTCAGCATCATGCGGCGATTATCTTTGCCAATTTCTGACAAATTCGGGACTCAGAAAGTTTTTGAAAGCCTATGAGATTTTTATGAGGTACTAAGATGAGTTCTCGATAACACCGGTTCAGCCAAACACCTCCAGAGAAATCATGTGACATCGGTACCAAGATGAATTCTTGGGTGACACCGGTTCGGCCGAGCACCCCCAAGAAATGCCCCCTAGCCCATACTGGATAAGTCGGGATTATGTTTATGATTATGTTACGCTTATCAGGATTGATAAGTAAGAACTAGTGATGATTAGTTAAGGTATGAGCTCATAACATAGAGATGTGACACGTTTTGGGTGACACCGGTTTGGCCGAGCACCCCTAGAGCGATTGTCTTTTAGGGTGGCCTATGAGGAAGTAAATTATGATGTTTATGTCACAAAGTTTTCCATATGAGAATTTAATTGCCATTTTATGCCACTATTATGATGTTTCTATTGTTGAGATTACTATTCTTGCATTAAGTAGAGCCATGCATACATTCTTTAATATGTTTGCATCCATGTCATTAAGAATCATGCTAAAATGAACGGACCTTGGCTAAATATGTTTTAAAACCTAAAAATAGACTTAATGCATGCTCGCTTATTTTGTATACTAAACCCAAGGTTCCTGAGGTCGTAGACAATGACACCTAGGTAGTTAGAGGCCCTACTGAGATTCTTTAGCAAGATTCTCACTCCCTCTATCTCTTTCTTTCCGTCACGTCTTCAGATGGCGACGTTTGTAGTTTTCGTGGACACCCCGACGTGGGAGGTGCACTATGACCTGGATCACGGGTCATACCATTTTAAGGGACAGTGCACGGTGCGAGTCTTCATGTTCGTAGGACGTCCCTTCGCTCACCCCGTGCACACCCATCGCTTCTCCTCGACAGCACCCTACGGCGATGACGAGCGGGTTTTCGAGTGCGCGCATACGCATAACGAGAGAGTGCTCCGCATACACATCGCCGCCTCAGTGATGCGTGACTATCCCGATTACGTGTCCCGGACCTACTTCTCAGAGACCGACCGATCCGAGGACCCGGCTACCAATCCATATAGTGAGAGCTCCGCCCCCACTCCACCACTGATGAGGGAGGGCAGTGAAGATACCGTGACTCAGCCATGGCTTGCACGATGACCGGAGATGCAGCTACGTCGTGGGGGTCATTCTCGAAGCCTGTTCCGCCTCTTTACGCCAGAGGGGCTCGCCCAGTTTCCTGGTTATGTGCCTCGCTCGCGAGATGGACGTCAGTAGGAGGTGACGTACGATTGATGGAGTACCCGGGTAGAGCACACACCACTTAGATGGGGATGGATCTTCTTTTTGTTTAGAGATTACCCCTTTAGTTGCACTAGGGTTGGGGAGTTGTTTCTACGTTTCTGTCGTATTTTCCCTTGTATTTTCTTTTAGTTGTAACTGTTCCTGATGTATCAAACTAAGCCTCACTCTACATAAGTGGGCACATCATATATTATATAAGTATGCAGTTCAATGTTATTATGATGTGCCTTTACTTGCTTATGTCATGTTGCTATGCAATGCTTGCTTTATTACCTTTTGTGCATTATTAATTAACGTGTCACGCGGCTCTCACTTTGCTTTTATATTTCAAAAAAAAATTTACCAGTATTTCCGCTAAGTATTTTAAAGTAATAAGGAAGCTATGACGTAACAGACTAATGATTAACCTAATTTTGTTCTAGAGTATTGGGTTAAAAATTAGGATGTTACATTAGAAGTATAGCCTATTTATCTGTCAGATAAGTTTGTAGAAGCCGTTGTGGAATAGAGATTTCTAATGTTCTTCAGAAATTACTCTTACTTTCTGAACCAAGGTTTTTGAGCTTTTTCTTCTAAGATTTTGGATAGTTGACTTCAAAGGCAAGAGAGATGATTAGTCGGTTCTAACACCGGGACTTGACTCTTTGAATTTCAAAATTCAAATTCAAATTTCCCTCCATTTCCCGAAATGCTCAGAACCCCACAGTAACATGAGCTTTCTGATGTGTGGTATCAGATCCTTGATGATATCTTCTCTTTTTGATCTTCAATCCAAGCATTTTGATGATGACTGATATGTGATTGTGTTGATTGAGATAAGGTAACATTTGGTCTTGCTTGATATCTTCATGTAAGCATACTTTTTGATGTCCAGTGCTACCTTTTAAATCTCAGGACTTAGTTTCTTGTAGCGTTGATATCTTCTTCAAATTGTTAGCTATCAATTGCTTCAATAAAGATATATTTTCACTTCTATTTTAGTTCATATCTTGTAACATAAGATAAACATATTTACACATACAGAGTGAAATATACTCTCATTTAAATAAGTCTTGCTCTTGCTAAACGATAGAAACCTGTTATAATCTTACAAGAAACTAAAGACAACCATTAGTTGTTCTTTGAGGCATTTTCTTTAAATTGGCTTTGTTGTCATTCAAAACTAATTAGCGCATATTGATAGGTTCTGGAGCTAACAATCTCCCCCTTTTTGATGATGGCAAACTAATTTAAAGAAATTTTTTTGAAGAGATATTGAAAGAAATATTACTGGGATATAATCATGATAGTTCATATTCTTTCAACTTTATCATTGAGAGTGATTTTCAGGAAGTTCTTTTCTTAAGGCATGATATGGATCATATAGAAGTATTTTTGGCCTAAAGTTTTTTTTAATCATAGTTGTTGTTATTTCACTTGGTGCATTAGGTCAGGCTTATGGTACATTCTGAAGAGAATCAGATTAGTATATTAAGAGAGAAAATGTTTAAACCTAGAATACAAAAACATCTTGATTCTTGGTTATGAAAAGAAACTTTCTGAAGATCTATGCGCTTGAAAAACTTAGCAAGAAATACTTGTGATATTTTATCTTGATTAGATTCATTTTCAGCACTTCTTTATCCAAAGAATTTTTGAAAGGAATGCTTAAGGATATATGATGAACGGAACAGAGCATTCATGATTTTAGAGAAAAATGTAACGTCCCGATTTTTCCTGCTGTGAAAAATGGCCAAAATACCCCTGAGGTCACTTCTGCCCAGGAATCGAGGATAGTCATCCAGGCTATCCTCAAGGGGTTAATTTAATGTTTGACGGGGATTATATGGTTGTGCATGATGATAAAGTTTTAAAATCTAAGTTTTTGGTTTGCCCGCGCATGAAATTACCAAAATACCCCTATAGTAATTTAACGCGGGATTAATTGCCGACTGGAACCGGACATTACCCGGGAATTTGAAATATTGATTTTAAGGGATATATGATATCTGTTTAAGCCCAAATGGTTCCAGGGAGTTTTACGCAAAATTACCATTTTGCCCCTAACTAAGTGCATAATGAGCTTAATTGTGTGATTAAGGAAACATAGGCAATATTAGTCTCTAATTAAAGATTAATTAATTTTAATTATTGATCTTGAGTCAAAATAATTAATTGAGATTAATTAGGACCTAAGATTATTTAGGAAAATTCAAAACCCCTTCCTTAATCTAAGACATTGTGTTATGTCATGTGAAATAGTTTTTTCTCTCTCCAATTCCCTAAATCAAGGAAACCATGATGAGATTGAATTTCAAGCTAATGGAGTTTGACTCCTCTAAGTGAGCAAGATCACTCTCTAACCATGTCTTGAATGGCCTTAATCACTTGATTTCTTGCCCAAACACTTAATCACCATGTCCTAAGCCATTGCCTAATCAAATTCATCCCGAAACCATGCATGTCCTAACATAAAAGAAAAGAAGATATTTTCCTCCCCCCATACCCCTACATGGCTGGCCATTTCCTCTTCTATCACACCCTCACATTTTGGTTTTTAAACACTTACACACTCAGAAAAAAAAATTCACACTTCACCATTTACTTTTTTAGATTACAAACTTGTCCAAAAATCTAGTCTTGCAAATCCTCTCTTATCTCTCTTCTCAAGACTTCCTTTTTCTTCTTCCTCCACCACCTTTCCACCTCAAGCCACTACAACACCACCATAGATCATCCATAAAATACTCAACCTTTCCATTTCTAAACACAAGAGCTCAAGAAAAACCTTCCTTCCTTTTCTTCCTCACTTGGCCAAATCCTTGTTGTGCTCCAAGAGAAGATTTGTTCTTCTCATTTCCTTACAAGATCAAGCTCTTTCTCTTGCAATAAGGAAAACATCTTTTGTAGGGATTTTTGTTTTGAGTTCCTTCTCTTTTTCTTTGGTTTATTTTCGGTTTAGATGTTGGAACAAATGGAAAAGATTTCTTCTTTTATTTTTCCCTTTCATTTTGGTTTTAACGATCGATGAATGGTTGAGTTTTTGCCCTTTTCTTTTTCTTCATTTCGATTTGAACTTTTCTTTATCTTCTTTATTCTTTTCGGTTCTTGTTGTTGTTGGATGGTTAAAAACCATGGCTTGATGATAAGGGATCTTGATGATGGTTTTGATATCACCATGTGCTTGACCTCTAAAGCTCAAGGTTTCATTTTTGGTTTCAAGTGGTTTATGAAAAGTAAAACACTATTTGGTTTTCTTTGTTGGTTTCTCTTTGAGCTTGATGGTGAATATAAGAAAATGAGGTTCTTGAAACCATGATGGTAAGAGACTCTAAAGCTCACTTCCATTTGTTAAGATTAAATGAGGTTGGAAGTATTATTCTTTAACGTCTTGAAATGAGCTCTAGTAAGAAATAAAAATGGACTTGCATCATGTTTATATTTCAAGGTCTTGCATCTCATGTTTATGTTTCAATGCCTTGCACATCATGTTTACTTTCAGGTCACTACCTTAAATCTTGAAGACTAAAGAAATGGATTTGCATTTCCATGTTTAAATTTCAAGTTTTGCATTTTATATTTATATTTCAAGTTATCACCTAAACTTCAAAGACTTAAAAATAAACTTGGATTTTCATATTTATATTTCAAGTCTTGCACATCATATTTACATTTCCAATCCATCACCTTATAATGACTAAAATGAGGTTGCATATCATGTTTATTTTCTTGTCATCACTTAAATCTCTAGAGCTCAAAGACTTACCCTTGTATCTTAAATGGAAATTTTGATCAAGGCTATTTCTCTTAAATTCATTTTTGGCCATGATAAAGTATTGGGTTTGGAATGGATTTTATTTTACTTTAAGGTTCAAAACTCGTGTCTATAATCCTTTTGTTTGTTTTGAAAGAATTGGAAACTCTAAAGGTATTAAAAATATGATTTTTATGGAAAAAACCTTATTAATGGAATCTTTATTTTTGCTACTACCCTGAGGGTTAATATTTATATTTTCAATGGGGTAAGTTGGTTTTAAGTGTTTTCATTGACTTAGAATAAATTTAGGCAAAACTAGTAACTAGAAATGTGTAAAATTGCAATTTTAGAACACTTCTAGCAATTTTGAATTTTGGATATTGCCTGGACTTATTTGATTCTGTTTGTTGCTATTTGGGGTTGTCTCATTGTGTAAATTTTTTTAATAATTAGTGTAATAATTATTTTTAGCACTTAGGGAAGAACTATTAACTAGAAAGGATAAAAAATGTGATTTGTAGAGCACTTAAGGATTGAATTATGGATTCTGTTTTAGCATGTATTAATTCTGTAAAAATATGTTTGACACTTTGTATATGTGTGAAAATAACTAATAATTAGTTTGGAAATTAATTTTAGTATCTTACGAAAAGTCGATAACTAGAAAGGGTAAAAAACGTAACTTCTAGAACCCCAAAATTGTTTATTTTAAATACTACCCAAACTGTACAGCATTGTTTGGTAATGGTCATGAGGTTAAAAATTAGTGGGAATAATTGTAATTGATATCTTAGATGCATAAAAGAATAATTACTAATGTCAGGTTAAACTGATTTGTAGTTTTGACCTGTGTAAGGGCTAATGAGCAATTATCGATAATTTAAGGATGAAAATGTGAATGATATCCGTGATGATATATTGTGCATATATATGTATACCTTGTTGAGCATAGCATATGCATTAGCTAAGTCCGGTCCTTGATTTCGGCATACTGGTTGAGAGCATGTTTACTTTTCAATAAGATGTTGATAGTGGCATGTTAATGTGAATTACTTTATGAAGAATTTCAATTATGGTTGAGATATTTGAGATGCATAGTTGAAGTGTTTTATGAGCATAAAATGTTAAATGATAAGTTATGATATGATAATTTATTGCATATCTAAATAACATGCTAAAGTTAAGGTGATATAAAACACATGGAAATGATCCTTTAGACTCCCCGAATTAAAGGTTATGAAAGGAGATCCAAGTAAGTTGCATGCTCATAATAAGAAAGTTAAGTTAAGGCAAGGAAGTGATGCGTTTCCCCTTCTATTACCCCATATTAATCTAGCGACGACTAGTTAGATTAAGTTCATCCTAGGTGATTGGTGTGGTGGAGTTTTGGTATTGCATTTAAAATCGCCGGGGAATGTGAGATGGTTGGTTTAATGAGTGCACGTAAGAGGGTGGTTATTAAGAAAGGAACTTGAGAGTTCCATTATGAGAAATTACATTATCACAGGTTCTCTTGCCTTCCCATGCATGCTAAAAGTTATCTAGTTCATCATGTTTGTATTCTTTTACTCGTCATTTGTTTGCATAATTTGAATGCTAAGTCACCTAAGAAAGAAAAAGAGTAAAGTTGCATGCATAGTGGATATGATCCTTATGCTTCTACATTATGTCATTATGTACCTGGAATGTTAAATAAGGTATTAATATGCATTCATAACTTAGCATGCTGCATTCATAACATTAAGATGCATGCTAAAAGACACGAACCTTAGCTAATGGTATTTGTAACTTAATAAATAAACCTTATATATATATATATATATATATATATATATATATCCACCACTTTCATGATGAAACCCGAGGTTTCTAGGGATGATGATGATGACACATGCATGGAGATGGAATACCTTACTGAGATTCTTTTATAAGTTTCTCACCCCCTCTCTTTTTTTCCATCTCCGTCTTCAGATAAGGTTGATGGTGATATCCGTGGACTTCCTTGAGATGCTGGCATAGGAGTTGCACCATGGTCTAGATCACAGAGCCGCAGCAAAAGCAGATATATAAGCTTCTATATTATGTCATTATGTACCTGGAATGTTAAATAAGGTATTGATATGCATTCATGACTTAGTATGCTGCATTCATAACATTAAGATGCGTGCTAAAAGACACAGACCTTAGCTAATGGTATTTGTAACTTAATAAATAAACCTTATATATATATATATATATCCACCACTTTCATGATGAAACCTGAGGTTTCTAGGGATGATGATGATGACACATGCATGGAGATGGAGTACCCTACTGAGATTCTTTTATAAGTTTCTCACTCCCTCTCTTTTTTTTCCATCTTCATCTTCAGATAAGGTTGATGGTGATATCCGTGGACTTCCTTGAGATGCCGGCATAGGAGTTGCACCATGGTCTAGATCACAGAGCCACAACAAAAACAGAGATATAAGCCTTCCTACTTTCAAAACTTAGAAGTTGTCTCATCTTCGTAGATGCTCATAACTTAATCCTAGTAAACGTGCACCCACGAGGGGTTTAGTTACATTTTAGTCATGTTTAGCTTTTGTATTATTGTATGCTCAGCCTCTATGGGTGGGCTCAGTATGTTTGATGTTGTATTATAATTGTGGGATATGTCCACATTATTATTATTACTATTTGATATGATATTTAAAGTCAATGTTATGATGTGATGATGTTCTCAGTTTATGTTACACTCTATTGTGATTTGCATGTATGCTATGTGATGAATGATTAAGTTTATGCTAATGGTATGTACGGTTATTAAGTACTATATGATGAATAATTATATGCTATAACTTACACATGAACGGCTCATGGTTTGGTCTTCCAACAAAAAAATAGGTCGTGTTTTCCATAGACTTATTTTCATAGTTTCAAAGTTGCATAGCTTTTTCATCTTGTTTCCTCTGTATATTCCAGAATAGTTTTTTGAAACTATAGTCTGACCATTTTTACAAAAACAAAGTTTTCGAAATATGTCGAATGTTCCAGGTCAGATATTTAGAAGCCGTGAAGTCCTATTTGATATTCAGAAATTATTTTCTAATATTCTTCACATATCTTTTGGAGGCTTTAGTATTATAGAACTTGAGAAGAAGGAAATCTCCTTGGAGTATATCTTACTTTCAGCTTTCCAGCTTCAGGCTTGATCTTCTCAAGTTTTCATGGCAACCTTATGAGTTCTTTAACTGGTTTGAGATATATAGAAGAATAAGCTTGAGAAACTTCTAGCAACTCATCATATACAGTAGTTAACATATTATATGAAAGATGAGATGCATATACATTTACCTTGTTTATTCCTATTGAAGTACCCTTAGACATAAAGCATAGAATGACAGTATTTTCTTAGCACATCAAGACTTCTAGACTCATCCCTTTTCTTCTTTATGTTGGGATATATCTTGTTAAGCTTTGAACTCCTGATGTATGATGTTTCTTTTTACTACAGTTAGCAAGTTGCTTTTTCAAGATAATCTTTGCCCTTTTTGTCTTTCCTAAGATTGATGTCCCTTTATTTCTGTTAAAGCTATAGAAAAATGATTAAGCACATTATACATATCGAGGCTCAGCAAATTAATATGAGTATCAGAGCTACAAACAATTTGTGCTTTTAAAGATACTTGCCAAAGCTAATCATAGAACATATGTAAGCTAAGTATCCAATGTATATATGAATAAATAAGTTAAAGCATACGTATAAGAGATAAGAAGCAAACATCTATTAGAGAGATATATGATTAACTGAGCATAGAAAAAGCATCGATATGAATCAGAGCTTAAAAAGAAAACATATGTATGTATCAAAGTTTGAATGAAACAAAGCATGAAACATGGATGACATATATGCATTATAAAAGATCATAATATATATGAATAGAGAAGGATAAACAATATGTATAAAAAGATAAAAGAAACTAATTGTCAAGAGATTTACAAAAACTTAAAATAAAATAGAAGATCAAAAGAAGAAAATATGCATGCTAAACAAAAGGCTCTGAGCTCCCTTTCAACATAAGCTCCTCCTGAGTCCATAGCACTTCGCCTTGAGTTCCATAAGCTCCCCCTGAATCCATAGCATTTCCCTTGAATTTCATTGCCATGATTTTCTTCAGTTATACTCTTCTCTCCCTTTTGGCATCATAAAAAAGAAGATGTGCTAGGAAATAAACGCTGTAGAAACTGAAAGGTCTGAAGCTTCAAATCTTCCAGTTGTCTGAGTTGAGCACCATGCTCTACAATAGTTGTCTCAATCCTGTCTAGAGGAAATTTCCCTTAGATTTTGCAGAATGATCTGATAGCTTACTGAAGATGCGGTTGAGGATGGAGGCAGTAGATTGATGGGTGTAGAAGCAACTCTAGGAGATGGCTTAGGAATGTCTAGGGGTACCGTCTCCCTTGATTTAGATGAATTGGCCTGAGTCTCATCTGTGCAGTAGTTGGAGGTAAAGAAGATGGTGCATGACCAATTGTAGGTGTGGCAAAAGCAGAAGAAAAAGTAAAGGTAGCAGGAGTAGGGATAGGCTCAAAAGTAACAGCAACAATATCTAATACCTGAACTGTGGAAAGAGCAGCAACCACTTGAGCAGAAGAAGGGGTGTCTTGAACCAGCACAGAAGCAGCAGCTCTATTTACTAGAGGAGCTGAATTTTCGGATGTTCTGTCCTCTTCTTCTTCTATTGAAGAAAATGGATAGAAGAAGGAGGTTGCGGTACCATAGGAATGGGAGCAAAACATGTTGATTGGTCGTCTTTATCAGGTTCTTCAATGATAGGCTCCATCAAGATTCTTCAGTTGTGGGCCTAGAACTAAAAGTAGTACTCAATCTGGCCTTCTTGCTGCTTAACAAGCTTTCTTTTTCTTTAGACGATGATGTTTCTTCTTGTTCTTCTTCTGCTTCTTCTCCCTTTTCATCATCATTAGCCACATTTACATGATACCACTCCTCCTGATATTTTTTAACTTCCTGCAGTAATATGATGACTCTTGACACACTCTTGTGCATCTTCTTGCACCTTAAACAAACTTTCTTTTGCTGATGACTTTCTCAGGTTTGGTCACAACTTATGATGCTTGAGAGACTCCTTCCTCTCTTCCTTTTGTCCTTATTTCATAGTGTTGAATTAAAATGACATCCTCTTCTTCAAATTCACTCTCAATGAGGACAAGTTTTCTCTTCCTTTTTACTTTTTTTTTTTGTTGAGATTCGGCCCTTTGGGAGAGCTCCTGGGCTTGATCGCTTCTTATTCTAGGGCTCTGCCTTGTTGGTTCAGTAATGTGAAGGGTTGACCATTTTTTTTAAAGTTTTGAATGAGGAAGGTGTGAGGACAGTTCCTTCCAAAAGCTCATACCTTTCCATGAGAAAAAGGAAGTTCATACGTTGAAGCAACCTGGTCAATAGCATTCTATATGGAACACTTGCAGTTCTTCGTGTCTCCTTTGTGGCTGCACTCATCATATAATCCAGAATGAGCACTGGCAGGTTTACCCTTCTTGTTGCTTTTAGGTAATAAAGAAACATGCAGTCATCCCAACAAGAGCATCTGTGCTACCAATTTGTGGTAGTATAGAAAACTGAACCACTGTATATACTTTTCTTGCTCTAGCACTCAGCATGGCAGTAGTAATTTCATTGGGTTTATGGATAATAGAATCTGTTAAATACCTGGACACATCTCCTTCGTTCACACCAAGAGATTTTGCCAAGTTTGGTGAGGAAGTGCAGATGATTTCATCATTTGATACTTTAATAATCTTGGCAAGTGCTGATACTGTATCTTGATGGTGCAATCTCTTATCATAGCTGGGACATAGGATGGTGATGGTCTCTCCAAATAATATTATAAGGCATTAACTAATCTTGGAAAGATTAGTTCATTCATTTCCAGAAATTCTTCCTATTTCAGGAACATAAAGACTTCGTCAAGAATGATGATTTCTTCATGGAGCTCTTTTCTCAAAGATTTTTTGGGTGCCATTTTTCTAGAAGCAAAAAACTTTTCATAGTGATCATGCATCCCACTATTATCATACATATGAAAAGATGATTTTACAGAAATAGATTGAGAGACAATATTTCCTTTTGCCAATGGTAAGGTATATGGGTGTGTTTGTCAGGATGAAGTTGAAAGATTGAAACTAGAAAAAGATTAAAAGAAGAAAAGAAAAGGTTTAGAGGTGATGAAGAATAGTTATAGTTGTAGAGATAAAGGTTTGATAATAGATGGATGCAGTTAGAGAAGTTTGTGAAGCAATGATTGTAGTTATAGGGAAGAAATAGAATGTGAAATGATTAGGTGTTTGAGGTTAAAGGTGATGGTAAAAGATGTAACTTGTTTAAGAAGATAAAGATAATAGTGATGTATAAGGCATGGGGGTTTTAGTGATGTGACATGATAGAAGGCAAAGCGAAGTGGGAGAGAGAAACACAAAAGAGTGAGAATTATCCCGCCTTTTTATCCTTTTTTCAGAAAGAGAGTTTTCTAACTCTTGATATCACTTTCTGAAGGAGTTACTTTTTGAAGCTCATAGTTTTACTTTCTAACCCACTGGAAAAACTTTACAAGCTCATCATAGGCTCATTTCCTGCACTGGATTCTATGCTTCCATATATCCATTATTTTCTGATCCTCAAGTCCTTTTTCTGAACAAACTGTCTTCTTTCTAATTAGCTGTCTTCTTTCTGATTTTGTAAACTGATAAACTGTTCCTTACAAAGATTTGTGGTCTTGCAAACTAACGTATTATATCTTCAAGAGGATACTTTGACTGATGACATATGATGGCTTTGCTATGGTCTTTTAGATAGGAGTTATGAAGAGAGAATCCCTAGAGATGTTTTATGCGTGAATGCTTATGTAGATGTGAAAACTTTTAGAAAAGAAGAAAGCTTTTCGAAAAATAGAAAAATATTCAAGAGATTTTTAGCAATAGATATTGTGAATACATCTTGACACAAGGTCTTCAGCATGCACATTTATTAACTCAACATCTCCGTTTTAAACAAGATATAACATAAAAAGGATTTTGCAAAACATACTTGGATTTAGAGTGCTGAAAAGATTCTTGATAAGATAAATAACACTAGTATTATATGAAATATGAAATACCTCAAGAGATTATCTTCCAGCTGGTTCCTTATCAGCAGCATCTGGGTGTAATAGATTGTAGCATCACTTGTGCTTTTTCTTTTAGCCCTTTCTTTGGAGAATTTAGCAACAACAAGTAGCATACTGTTGCAAAGGCTTCATCATAATCCATTATCTATTGATAGGTATAACCTTGTGCAGCCATGCTTGCCCTGATGATGTCAGCTTTATCCAGATTGTCCTCAAACATCTTCTTTGTACTAATGATGATGTTTTATCATTTTGAGTAGATTTTGCCTTTCTCTCAAACTTGGTCAGCACATTTAGCACAACTTCCACCCAACTTTGACTACTCAAACCTTTTTCAATACATTCAGGTTCAATAGTGGTGATGAAAGCACGATTTTGTATGTATATCTAGGGGATGGCTTGATTCTCATACCCTTGGGAGTCACTCCATGAACTTAGACAACAGAAGATCGTCTTTAAATCAGAAACTCTCATGTAGTTTTTGTAACGTCCCCGGCTACTTTATGGATTGATGACTGTCCCTACAAACTAACATGGGTCTTTTCAACGTGCTTTGTCCTCACTCACACGCTCCCTGAAAAAACTTCCTAGGAGGTCACCCATCCTAAAATTGCTCCAAGTCAAGTACGCTTAACTGTGGAGTTCTTTAGTGATAGGCTACCAAAAAGAAAATGCATCTTGTTTAAGCTTTCCTTGAGAGATCATCAAGATTCATTTTCTCAGAGCTTTCTTCAAGATCACCGAGATTTTCAACAAGATCTTTTTTAAGCTTTCCATCATTGCACTTGAGAGATTCTCGAGTAGTTTATCCTTCAAAAACTATGACAACTCTCATGTTTAGAACATGGTATCTAGAATAATCATATCTGTTTCCTTCTTGAAACTTTAGCCAGAAATTTTTTTAAAAAATATCTGCATGGAGAAGAGATATGATATTGCTACCCAGACTTTCATGGGTCCTTTTTGATTAGCTTCAGAGAAAGAGATTCTCCAACCTTTCTAATGGAATTTTTTTTCAAGAATCATTTGTTGGGAAGGCATCTCTTCACTTAGCAGGAAGAACAGAAATAGAAGATAGATATAATAGATGAAGTTGCATAGCTTTTTCATCTTTTGTTTCCTTTGTATTTCCCAGACCAGCTTTCTAAAACAAAGTTTGGAAATATGTCGAATGTTCTAGGTTAGATATTTAGAAGCCATGAAATCCTCTCTAATATTCAAAAATTATTTTCTAATATTCTTCACATATCTTTTGGAGGCTTCAGTATTATAGAACTTGAGAAGAAGAAAATCTCCTTGGAGTATATCTTACTTTCAGCTTTCCAGCTTTAGGCTTGATCTTCTCAAGTTTTCATGGCAACCTTATGAGTTCTTTGATTGGTTTGAGATATATAGAAGAATAAGCTTGAGAAACTTCTAGCAACTCACCATATAGAGTAGTTAACACATTATATGAAAGATGAGATGCAGGTACATTTACCTTGTTTATTCCTATCGAAGTACCCTTAGATATGAAGCATAGAATGACAGTATTTTCTTTACACATAACGACTTCCTGACCCATCCCTTTTCTAGGTGTTTAGCACACTTTTCATCTTTATGGTGGGATATATCTTGTTAAGCTCTGAGCTTCAAACTCTTGATGCATGATGTTTCTTTTTACTGCTGTTAGTAGGTTGCTTTTTCAAGATAATCTCTGCCCTTTTTGTCTTTCCTAAGATTGATGTCCCTTTATTTTAGTCTTTTCAGAATTTTGACATTTTCCATCAAAAGAGAGATCTCATCTCCATATTCAATCTCAGATATCAATATAAGATCTTTCTGTTAGCTCCAGAACCCTTGCGCCATGTGTTTTAAATGACAACAAAACCAACTCAAAGAAAATGCTTTGAAGAACGACTGATGTCTCTATTGAGTTTCTTGTAAGTTTACAACAGGTATCTATCATTAAGCAAGAGCAAAGGTTTACTCTCAAATGAGTATGAATATATATATATATATATATATATATATATATATATATATATATATTTCACAATGCATGTGTAGACTTGTTACCAGATTTGCTCTATTAAGAAAGTGAAATTATATTTTTATCTAAGTCTTTAATAGTTAACGATCAGAGGAAGACAACAATGCTACAAGAAACTAAGGAAAAAGACTTCAGAAAGTAGCACTGGACATCAGAGAGTACTGTCAACATGAAGATATCAGAATATGTCCTTTTGCAATGTGTTACTCAGTCTTCAATCATCTCTATCGCAAAAAAATCATCATAAAGAAAATTTAATTGAAGATTAGAAAGTCAAATACTCTTCAAGAAATTGGTTGCATTCATTAGAAAGCTCATCTTTGTGTGGAGCAATAAATGCTACAGGAAAGGGAAGGAAATTTGAATTTCAAATTTCAAATTATCAAGTCTATTCCAGTCTCAAATTGGCACGTCATCTCTTCTGCCTTTCTAATCAACGACCCTAGCTTCATGAAGGAGGAGTTCAGAAAGCCTGCTTAGAAAGTCGAAAAGTAGGTTCTGATGGGAGATCAGAAAACTCATATTTATAGCGACTTCTGCAACCAATGTGACAGTTCTGTCAACCTCTCTTCTAGCTATTTCTTTTAAGACACAACTGACGATCAACACGTGTCACTTGAAAAACTGATCTATGGCAATGGTCACAAAGAAAAGATTTTTATATAAAGAGATGCTAAGCCTGAAAAACATTGAGCGAGAGATTTGAAATTTCAAAGAAAAGAAACTCTGCAAAATCTCCTCCCACATCCTGGAATATTCTATCTTTATTATGTAATTAGTTTCATCCTTGAAGTGTAAAGAAAATCTTCTTTCTATTTTCTTAGATAGATTTATGCTCATTTTTTTGAAGAAGTAGAAGAAAGAAGTCATTCAAGTTCTCCTAGGATCTTTTTAAATATATTATCTTTTGGGAACTTGAGTGTAGGTTAGTTTGAGTGATAACCCAAACACTTAACCTTGATATCCTCGATCCGTTAGTGATCAGTGTGAGGCATAGCTTAGAGAAGCTAAGGTAAAACTACTTGCAATGCAATAGTAAGATGGACTTACTTATCATGGTTTATCTTGGAAAGGCTAGTCAAAGACTACTTACAGCTTGGAGAGGCTGGGAAAAGACTACTTGTGGCTTGAGAGGCCAAGAATAGACTAATTGAGGCTTGAAGAGGCCTGGAACAGACTACTCATGGTTGGGCTTGGAGAGGCCAGTGTCAAGACTACTCAGTTGGGCTTGGAAAGGCTAGTGTCAAGACTACTTGCAGCTTGGAGAGGCTGGGGAAAGAATACTCACAATGTACTGAAGGAGTTATTTTTTCAGTCACAGGTTGGCTTGGAGAGGCCAGAGTCAAGACTACTCATGTTAGCTTGGAGAGGCTAGTACAGAACTATTCAAAATCCTTGGTTATAGGTGAATTCTGAGATCCTTGGATGATAGCTTAGGAAGGCTAACGAAAATACGATCATTCTTTACTTCTCAGGTTGAGAAAGTTGTTGTTATAGAGGAACGTCAATTTTTGTTGTGTACTGGATGTAGGCATATTGTCGAACCAATATAAAATCTTGTGTGTACTTTTTCTCTTGCCCTGATCTCTTTTATTTTCCTTATTAGTTCTTTATTTTATCTCCCATCTTATATATCTTACTCTTTTTATGTTATCTCTTTTAATACCAAAGTTTTTTATTTATTAAGGTTCAAAAAATAACTTTCTGAAGCAACTAATCATATTTCCACTGCACTTCATGTTCTATACTTGATAGTAATCCTTTTAGAAGATTCAGAAATTGAAAAAGGGTAAATGCATGATTCAACCCTCTTCTCGTGCACATCTCCACCTACATTTTCTACCTCATATGAAGTTTTAGTAATTTTCATTGCTTTAGCATTGGATTGCATATGATATGACAACCTCAGGGTCAAGGATTTCTTGAAATAGTTTAAGATCTTCAAACATCATACACAGTTTAGTGTAAATCTAAACTCTTTCCTTTTTGTTGTTCTTGTCCATCGGTCTTTTGGAGTCCCTTTCACTATTTGAGTGTATTATCCTGGATCCTAGTATCTCATCAACAAAAGATGGTCAGTTGATAGATTGATCTTGTGAAATGGATGTATGCCATTCTGTCCCTCAGATCTTTGTCTTCTACAATCATTAGATTGCTCAACCCCTCAGAGGCCTTACTCTGATAGCACTTGTAGGTGGAAATATGCATAAGAAGGGGGTTGAATCGTGCATTGCTTCTTTTTACATTTCTGAAACTTTTAACAAAGATACTATCAAGTGTAAAACTTGTAGTGCAGCGGAAACATAGTTAGTAGTTTCAGAAAGTAGATTTCTAAAGCTTTGTTAATAAACATACATCATAAAAAGAATAACTGAATAATAGGAACATTATTGCAGCATATGATTGAATAATAAAGCTGAATAGAGAAATATAAAGGAGAACAAAGAGAGAGAGAGATGAGACACAAATATTTTTATACTGGTTCGACCAAACTGGCTACATCCAATACTCAACAAATGTTGAAGTTCCACTAAAACATCTTTCTCAACCTGAGAAAGAACAAATGGATAGTCTTTACATTAGCTTTCCTAAGCTCTCATCTGTGACCAACAGAAATCACCTCCTGCATAGATTAAGTAGTTCTTCACCAGCCTCTCTAAGCTGAACCGAGTAGTTCTTTCCAGCCTCTCCAAGCTGAAACCCAAGACCAATAGTAAACCTTTACTGTCACGTTAAAAGTAGTTTTTCCCCAGCCTTTCTAACCTGAACCGAGTAGTCTTGCCCCAGCCTGTCCAAGCTTCAAGTAGTCTTGCTCCAGTTTCCCTAAGCTGCAAGTAGTCTTTGACTAGCCTTTCCAAGCCAAAACTGTGATCAGCAAGAGCACCTCACCGTTGCGTTGCAAGTAGTTTTACATTAGCCTCTCTAAGCTATCTCACAGCGATCACTATTGGATAAAGGGTACGAAGGTTTTGTATTTTGGTTGCCACTTAAACTAGCCTACACTCAAGTTTCCTTAACATATACATGAAACGTTCCTGTAAAAACTTGAATGACTTCCTTCTATCATTTTTTCCTTAGGAAGAACATAAATCTATTTAAGAATGTAACATCCTAATTTTTAACCCAATACTCTAGAACATATTTAGGTTAATCATTAGTCTGTTACATCATAGCTTCCTTATTACTTTAAAATACTTAGCGGAAATACTGGTAAATTTTTTTTTTTGAATTATAAAAGCAAAGTGAGAGCCGCGTGACACGATAAATAATAAAGCACGAAGGGAAATAAAGCAAGCATCGCATAGCAGCATGACATAAGCAAGTAAAGGCACATCACAATAGAACTGAACTGCAAATTTATATAATATTATATGATATCCCCAGTCATGGAGAGTGAGGCTTAGTTTAGTACATCATGAACAGATACAACTAAAAAGAAAATACAAAAGGAAAGTACGACGAAAAATATAAAAGCAACTCCCCTACCCAAGTGCAACTAAAGGGATAACCTCTTAACAAAAGGAGGTCTATCCTCATCTAAGTGGTGTGTGCTCTACCTGGGTACTCCATCGGTCGTACGTCACATCCTACTGACGTCCATCTCGTGAGCAAGGCACATACCCGGGAAACTGGGTGAGCTCCTCGGGCGTATAGAGGCGGAACAGGGATCGAGAGTGACCCCCGCGATGTGGCCGCATCTCCGGTCGTCGTGCGAGCCGTGGCTGAGTCACGGTATCCTCACTGCCCTTCCTCATTAGTGGTGGAGTGGGGGCGGAGCTCTGGCTGTACGGATGGGTAGGTGGGTACTCCGATGGATCGGTCTCCGAGAAGTAAGTCCAGGGCACGTAGTTTGGGTAGTCACGCAAGGTTGAGGCGGCGGTGTGCATGCGGAGCACTCTCTCATTATGCGTACGCGCGCGCTCAAAAACCCGCTCGTCGTCACCATAGGGTGCTATCGGGGAGAAGCAATGGGTATGCACGGGGTGAGCGAAGGGACGTCCAATGAACATGAAGACTCGTACCGTGCACTGTCCCTCAAAATGGTATGATCCATGCTCCGGATCATAGTGCACCTCCCATGTTGGGGTGTCCACAAAAACCACGAACGTCGCCATTTGAAGACGTGACGGAAAGAAAGAGATAGAGGGAGTGAGAATCTTGCTAAAGAATCTCAGTAGGGCCTCCTACTACCTAGGTATCATCATCTATGTCTTCAGGAACCTTGGGTTTAGTATACAAAATAAGTGAGCATGCATTAAGTCTACTTTTAGGTTTTAAAACATGATTAACCAAGGTCTATTCATTTTAGCATGATTCTTAATGACATGGATACAACATATTAAAGAATGTATGCATGGCTCTACTTAATGCAAGAATAATCATCGTAACTTTAAGAACATCATAATAGTGGCATAAAGTGGCAATTAAATACTCATATGGGAATCTTTGTGACATAAACATCATACTTTACTTCCTCATAAGCCACCCTAAAAGACAATCGCTCTGGGGGTGCTCAGCCGAACCGGTGTCACCCAGAACGTGTCACATCTCTAGGTTATGAGCTCATACCTTAACTAGTCGTCACTAGTTCTTACTTATCAATCCCGATAAGCGCAACATAATCATAAACATAATCCCGACTTATCCAGTATGGGCTAGGGGGCATTTCTTGGGGGGTGCTCAGCCGAACCGGTGTCACCCAAGAATTCATTCTTGGTACCGATGTCACATGAGTTCTCTGGAGGTGCACGGCCAAACCGGTGTCATCCGAGAACTCATCTTAGTGCCTCATAAAAATCTCATAAGTTTTCAAAAACTTTCTGAGTCCTAAATTTGTCAGAAATTTGTCAGCATATCTGCAGCATGCCGAATTTCTTCCAAATTCTTCTTTATGCCACATAAGTTAATCAAACATGCATCCTCCATCATAATTTTCATGCATTCACATAATCATTCTCATGCATTCACAAGCAACATTAAAAATTCATTATGCTCTTGGATCTACGGTATCTTATGCCTTGACCCTTACAGGCCTTAAACTTGTGATGTAATTAACCTATCATCTTCTATCAACCTTTTATGCACCTAAGAGTTCTCTTCTAATAGATCTCATGATTATTTATGCTCTCTATTAAATCTGAACAACATCATTCCTTAGGGGCAGCATTACAAACTTATAATTGCGGAATTCTAGAACTTACATTTTAGACCCTTTCTTGATTCTGTCTTCGCCTAAGGCGCTATAAGTTCAACCTAAACCAATTATGAGGCATTTCTATGTCTAAGAACTAATTATAAGCCATGTTCTCTACATTATAAGGCTTCTGGACAGGTTCTAAAAACTAAATGTTCTAAGAGTTCTAGAATTTCGGTTTTACGGGTTTCTAGTTACTAGTTTCTCTATAGGTGCTACAATTCAATCTTACTTTAATTGTAACCAAATTTTTCATGATTAAACAATCCTAATCTGATTATATTCCCATTGAAACAGTTTGGGCAGTGTCCAAAAATAAATGGGTTAAAACTATGCTAAATCTTGACTTTACGGTTTTTCTAGAAATCTAGTTTCTCTCCTATCATGCATAGAAATGTTCCTGCCTCATCATACGTAATTTTCACACATTCTAACACATCAAAATATCATCATACAGCAGCAAACTTATCATGGAATAACCGAAACATTAAGTCCCCAAAAAGATGCATAACTTGATATTTTTAAAACATATAAGTTGCTAGTTTCTATTGAAATCACTTTTAGGACTCCTAAGACTCTTTTGCAAACCATTTTATTTGTAAAAGAGACTAAAAACATCCTTAGGTCAGTGACCACTTAATCCCTCCTTAAGAGAGAATTAACTTCATAAATCTTGTTGATCCTAATCTCATAGAATTCATGAGGCTCAAAGAGAATTCTTAAAACTTAGATTGTTGGCCCTTGTAGCTAGATGAAACTCATTCCAATTTCATCATCACTACTTGACTGAAACTTATGCATTCAAAGAATGCTCCCACATTAAACTTTAACTTGAGATAAAACGGGCAAGTCGTTGAGCTTTAAGGTCTTTAAGTGATGACATAATTTAAACATGCTATGCACTTCATTTTTATTCTTCATTACAAAGTAAAGTGAGAGCTTGAAGTAAATATGCTAGACAAGAATGTAAATATGAGATGCAATCCATTCTTTATCCTTTAACTTTAAGTGATGGCTTGGAAATTAAAGATGAATGCAAAGCTCAAAGTAAATATGTATTGCATAAGCTTGAACTTAAATATGAATGCTAGTTCATTTTATTTCTTGTTAGAGCTCATACAAGACCTTAAAGGAACTTAAACCTCAACCCAAACTTATCATGACAAGATAAAGTAAATACAAGAGTGAACCTCAAGGGTTCTTTAAAACACAAAGTTTCTTTTCTTGAGATGTGGTCATAGATAACATTTTTATTAAAACTCAAGCTCTAGAGACCTCATTGTGATGAACACATAGTCATCATCTAGAAGCTCTCATCATCAAGCCATTGAGAACCTTATTGGCCAACATGGCCGAAAATGTGAAGAAAGAAAAGGAAAAGGAACCGAAACTTTTAAGAAGAAAAGGAAACATTTGAAACTCTAGAGACCATGATCTTGATGATGCATTAACACCAACATCATGAGTCCTCATCATTGAGTTCATGTAATCATTTTAAAATATCATCAAGGTGAAAGGTTTCAAGGTTCAAGAAGAAAGAACAAAAGAAAACATCTTTAACTTAAGAACAAAGATCAAGCTTTAGAGATTGATCAAGTGATGGACATCACCACCATGAAACCTCATCATCAAGCTCTCATTCCCTTGTCCTCAAGGCCTATGGCCGAAAATGATGAAGAAAAAGGAGAGGGAAAGAAGTTCTAAAAAGACTTCAAGAGAAACCATAAACACATAACTAGAAATGGAACTTAAACAAAGAAAATGCTTAAAAGAAAATCCCTACCAAGTGATTTGGAGATTGGGATGAGAGAAGAGGATGAAGAACTTGAAGACTTGAACTTGAGAGAAAAAGGAAACTTTGAAGTGCTCTTTGAAATCTTACACTTAGCAAATGAACCCAAAATGATGCAAGTTCACCCAAGCATGCTGTTTATAGAGAAATGAAACACATGCAAGGTGCAAGGAGGGAGGGAAGGTTTTGGCCAAGGATGAGCAGCCCCATGAGTTCCATGAGGTGAGATGTTGTGATCCTGAGGCATGGTGAGGTATGGTTCAAAGTATGGTGAGGTATGGTTCAAGGTATGGCTCAAGCATGGTTCTTTGAGTGAGAAACAAATCAACATGTGATGTAATTGAGGGAGAGAGGGCCGAATGTGCATCAGCCATGGGGGGAGGATTTCTTGCATTTCAATTGTGGTTTAGAGTTGTGTTTTAGGTGTATCTTTGATGAGGATTAAGATTAGGAATTTGTAAGAAAGTGTTTAGGTGAGAAAATGGGTAATCAAGGTTGTCAAGACACATTTAAGGAGTGTTCTTGCATCATTAGTGAGTTATAAACTCATTTTAGTGTATAAACAATTCTAGACACAATTCCTTGATTTAAGGAATTGGAGAGAGAACACACTATTCAAGATTCCAAGAGTGAAATCTTGAGTTTTAGAAAGGAGATTTAAATCTAATCTAAGCAATCTTAGGTTCTAATTAATTTTAATAATTTATTTTGACTTTAGATTAATTATGGAAATTAATTAATCTTCGATTAGAGCCTAATATTGCTTAGGTTTGCTTAATTACATCATTAAGCTCAAAAACACTATTCTAGGGGCAAAATCGTAATTTTGTACTACAACTACCCGGGACCACTAGGACTCAAAAAGATGCTTTGAAACATGTAAAAACATTGTTTTAAACCTCTGAGGAAAGTTTCGGGCTCAAACGGCACCTTTACCTGCGTAAAAACGCTATAGGGGTATTTTGGTCATTTTGACCAAATCATGAAATGAGACTTTCGCCTCCGAAACCACCCAAGGGTCATTCAATCCCCTTCAAACATTGAGTTGGCCCTTCGAGGACTGCCGGGTCGGCCATCCTCGAATTCCGGGCCGAAAATGACCTCAGGGGCATTTTGGTCGTTTTCCACTCAGACAGAAAATTGGGGCGTTCCAAAGAACGTAGAAGGAAGATTATTTAAGTAAGGAATCTGATTCCATAATGATATGAACTTTACTGGAGATAAGGGAGATTTTTCCAGAATTTCTTCTTGTTGCGGTCACATTTACACTGGAGCACAGCATCTCTATTTAAAAAAGGTCTTCCTTATGACCGTTGCCTATGATTTGTTTTTCCAGGGACACGTGTTGATCATCTATTTGTGTCTTCGAAAGGTAGTCTATAAGTGTAGCCTATCTATCAGATCAGTTTGCAGAAGCCATTATGGAATAGAGGTTTCTGATGTTCTTCAGAAATTACTCTTACTTTTTGAACCTAGGTTTCTGAACTTTTTCTTCTAAGACTTTGGATAGTTGACTTCAAAGGCAAGAGAGATGATTATCTGGTTCGGACATTGGAACTTGACTCTTTGAGTTTCAAAAATTCAAATTCAAATTTCCCTCAATTTTCAATCTGATCTTCAGAGATTGCTTGATATCTTCATGTAAGCGTACTTTCTGATGTCCAATGCTACTTTCTGAAATCTCCGGACTTGGTTTCTTGTAGCGTTGATATTTTCTTCAAATCGTTAGCTAGTAATTGCTTCAATAAGGATATAATTTCACTTCCATTTTAGTTTATATCTTGTAAGATAAGAAAAACATGTTCATACATGCAGAGCAAAATATTTCTCATTCGAGTAAGCCTTACTCTTGCTAAACGATGGGAACCTGTTATAATCTTACAAGAAACTCAAGATAACCATCAGTCATTCTTCAAAGAATTTTCTTTAAATTGGCTTTGTTATCATTCAAAACTGATTAGTGCATATTGATAGGGTTCTGGAGCTAACATCATTAGCTAAAGGACATCCAATACTTTGGAAAATCCTTGTCAACAGCATTCCATAGGGAACTGCAATAATTTTTCTCTTTTCCTTGGCTACAACACTCAACATGTAGTCCATAATTAACTACGGTAAATTCACCTTTCTTTTGGTTAACAAACAAAATAGAAGCATGCAATCCATCCCAATCAAAACATCTAAGTTTCCTTGCCTAGGTAGAATTTTGAATTGAATCACAAAAAATACTACTTTAGCTTTTGAGTTCAATATAGTAGTAGTAATTTCTCTAGGCTTATGCATTCTAGAGTTGATTAAACATTGAGAAACATCACCTGCATTTATGCTAATTTGGCGATTCCATCCATCATAGGGTACGTAGATAATGCCATCATAGGGGGCATTGATGATCTTTGCTAACCTAGAAGGTGTGATGTCTATACCATATTCTTTGATGACAGGAGCAATGAGGGTTTCCGTAGTCCCTTTCAATTGAGAATAGAATGCAATGACCATGCTTGAAAATGCTCTTTCTAAAATCCCCAAGAAATCTACCCGTCCTTGAAATGAGAGCACCTCTTTGAGAATAGGAACTTAGTCTAACAACTCTGACCTTAGCATCTTCCCTAGTGTTATCTTTCTCTGAGAGAAATGAACTTTGTAGAGCTCTTGCAACTGGGGTTCATCATACATGATAAACTCTGTTAGTAGCAATATTTCCTTTCCACCATGGTTTCTGAGAATGTAAAGAAGATGAGAAATCTGTGATCAGGTTAAGAAAAGAGATTTGTGAAGGTTGGGAGTGTTTAGGTAGAAGAAGGGGGTTGTGGATTGTGTTTAAGGTAAATGAAGGAAATTAATGAAAGTTTAAGGTAGAAAGAATGGGGTTACAATGTAATAGGAAGTTTTGAGAAGAGAAGGGTGTATGGATTAGTAACGGTTACATCATGGGGGAAGTGAAAAGATTAAGGTAAAACTATTCTTGCCATTAAAGCACATTAGAAAGTGAAGAAAGAATTTCTGAACATGAGTTTTTGAAATTTCAAAAATTAGAATACTTTCTGAAAAGGGTTTAAGACAAATGAAGATTGATATACTTTCTAAACTGCTAGGCTTTCTTAATCCATACTCTAACCTCTTCAAGGAAACAATTAAGATTCTGAACAAAATTTGAGCTTTCTAAAGTAGTCTCTAAACTAAGAAAGTGTTTTCTGAACCTTGAAACTTATTTTTGAACATGTAGATGTAGTCTTCCATGGAAGGCCAAAAAGTGCAGTCTTCCTAAAACTTGTTTTTGAACATGTAGATGTTACTGAACCTAATCTCGTGCGGGACTCCAAAATGTGCAAGTATGCTATGAATTTTATGAAATATAAGTTTTCTAAAAGCTTTTTAGATTCAGAAGGCTTTTCAAATATCAAAAATGATCTTCGACTAAGGGTTTAGTGAATATATCAGAAACTTGATCTTCTATATTCATAAACTTTAGATCAATATCACCTTTCTATACATGGTGTCTTATAAAATGTTTTTTCAAATCAATGTGCTTGGATCTAAAATGTTGAATAGGATTCTTAGCAAGATTTATAGCATTAGTATTATCACATAAGATAATGATTTTGGTATACCTCAAGTGATAATCTTCAAGTTGGTTTATGATCTATAACATTTGTGTGCAACAATTTGTAGCAGCGATATATTCAGTTTCTGTAGTTGAGAAAGCAATTATGTTTGCTTCTTGCAACACCATGTGAGTAAACAATCTCCAAAGAAGCAGTAACAACCACTTATACTCTTTCTGTCCGCTCTATCTCTAGTATAATCAGCATCACAATAACCTACAATATCACTTGAAGTACCTTTTCTTACCAAAGGCCAACATTAGTAGTACCTACTAAGTATCTTTAAATCCTTTTGATAGTATTTAAATATGATTGCTTTGGGATAAATTGAAACCTAACACAAATTCCTGCACTTAATTGAATGTCAGGTTTTCTAGCAGTAAGATAAAGTAAAGAGACAATTATACCTCTATATGTACTTTCTGACACTTTCTCACCATTCTCATTAGCATTTATGACTTGAGAAGGATGCATGAGAGTGCTCATTGGTTTTGCTTGATCCATGTTGAATCTCTTGAAAAGTTCCTTTATGCATTTCTCTTGATGAACCAAGGTCCCCTCCTTTTGTTGTTTGATTTGGAGTCTAAGGAAGAACTTCAACTTTCCCATCATGCTCATATAAAAATCACTTGTATTAGCTCAGAAAACTCTTTTGAACCCATTCTTAAGCAAAAAAGTACTAAGTCTATCATACCAAGCTCTTGGAGCTTATTTAAGACCATAGAATGCCTTTGTGAGCTTGAATACATCGTTATGAAAGGCTTATTATCAAATCCTAGAGGTTGCTTCACAAAGATTTCTTCAAAAAGAAAGCCATTTAAGAAATCATATTTCACATCCATTTGATAGAGAATAAATCTTTTGAAGGCATTAAAGCCTAAAAGCATTCTAATGGCTTCCAATCTTGCCACTAGTGCAAAGGTTTCATTATAATCAATCTTTTCTTATTGATTGTAACCTTGAGCAACCAGCCTTGTCTTATTTCTGATTTCTGAACACCTATTTGGTTCCCATGATAGATTTTCCTTGAGGTTTCTTCACCAATGTCCAAACTTTATGTTTCTCAAACTAGTCAACTTTTCTTGTATAGCTTTCACCCAACTTGTGTCATTGAAAGCTTCTTCAAAATTTCTGGTTCCAAAGTGGATAAGTGATGCGAGCTATTGAAACTCACAAACAAATTAAAAATTATAAAGTGCCAAGTTACACAAAAAATATAGCAAAGAGCACAACTTAGGTCATTTCACAAGGAAGTATTACTAGCTAATTAGAAATATGGTAGTTTTGAAATTATTGTGATAATAAAAATTAAGAGAGAAATCTATATGAGAAAAATTACCTATACAAAGAGTCTTTTAGATTAAGAGTTGTTCAACCATGAGTTCGAAAGATAAATTCATGGCAGTGATTACTTTCATTAATTATGTTTAGATACGACAATAACACAATTCTACTTAATGGTCACATAAATGCACTCCTACTAAGGGTTTGACTAACACATGAACTAGTGATCCACAATTGTGATTCTATGAACCTATACTAGTTTAGTTATCAATTGCAACAACTTAATTCCCAAACGGAGCTAATTTCAATCCTTTACCAAATAGATGTAATTTAATCAATTGACCAAATACTATAATGGAATCCTAATTATGCATGCAAATGAACACACAATCAGGCAACTCTCAAAAATATAATTATAATAATTCACACAACTGATATTAAAAAGGGATGATAAGAGGGAGAGAAAAATCAACCATAAATTGCAATTAAAAATAGGAACCTCGAACAATCTTAATCTTCAGTTATCCTTACACAAGGTAAAGAAAATTACTCCTCCATAGGTAGAGGATAACAATCAATGTAATTGAGAGTATGATCATAATCTCAAATGAGAGCCAAAACAAGGATTGGAAATTCCCAAAACCTAGAGAGAGAGTAAAGAGATGAAGAGAAAGAAAGTAGAAAGAGTGGAGACAGCCCTAGATCAAGAGTGGAAGATCTCTATTAACCTAGGTTAAGTGGATATATATAATACATTATCACAGTGTAAAAAAAGGCCCAAAATAATAAAAATTCCATTTTACGAACTAATACTGTCATGGGAGACTGCTATAGCGGTTTGATACTTGTAACATTCTAATTTTTAACCCAATACTCCTGGAACGTATTTAGGTTAATCATTAGTCTATTACTCTGTTAGTCTCATTCTTTAAATTTTTATTAAAATACTTAGCGAAAAATATAGATAAATTTTTTTTTGAAATGTAAATACAAAGTGAGAGTCGCGCAACACGATGAACGATAAGGCACATAGAGGAATGAGACACAAGAGTAAACAAACAACTCACGAACATCAGAACAGAAAGCATGTAATCGCACATCATGATAAAACTAACTGTATATATATATATAATATGCCCACTCATGAAAAGCGGGACTTAGTTGGTACAACATAGAAACTGATACATCCGAAATGAAAATACAACAAAAAGGAAAATGCAACAGAAAGCGAAAAAGGAAACTCCCCTACCCAAGTACATCAAAAATGGATAACCTCTAAACAAAAGAAGGTTTATCCTCATCTAGGTGGTGTGTGCACTATCTCTACCCGCGAGCCTCTATTGCTGGGGACCTAGATAGAGTGGGATGTATCTAATCCATTGAGCTATCTCCACCGGGGTGGCTATATGTTGCACCGGCTGGGCATGGGCTCCTCAGCAGGGAATCATCCTCACTCATCCCCCACGCATCGGTTGTGTAACGGTGGCCTCACTGCCCTCTCCAAAGTCCATTAGCACGGTGGGGGAGGACCCCTCAGAAGGCACCTGGGTGGCGGAGTCCTCGAAAGGGTCTGTCTCCGAGAATGATGATGGGGAGCGAGGCATGTACTGCGGGAAATCCCGGGTAGCAGATAAGGTTGGTGGGGTGTGGCGAATCCGCTCCTCATGAAGGTGGGCAAGCTCGAACACAAGGTCATCGCCAAACGGTGATGTCGGGAAGAAACGGTGGATATGTATAGGATGAGCGAAGGGTCATCCGACAAACATGAAAACGCAAACAGCACACCGACCCTCAAAATGATATGATCCATGTACTGGATCACAGTGCACCTTCGATGTCGAGGTATCCACAAAGACCACGAATATCGCCATCTGAAGATGTGACGGAAAGAAGAGATAGAGGGAGTGAGAATCTTGATAAAGGATCTGAATAGGGCAATCTCCTATCTAGATGACATCATATACGTCCTTAGAAACCTTAGGTTTCTTTGAAAAAGGGGAGCATGCATATACTTCATTTATTAGGTTTTAAACTTAATTATCCATTAGGATGAATCTTAATGTTATGGATGCAACATAATAAAGCATGAATGCATGAAGATGCAACAGGCAGAAATCAATTAAACATTTATAGAGATATCAACATCATGCAAGTGGCATAAAGTGGCATATTCTTCTCATGTAAAAACATTTCTCTTTCTATAACTGTGTGACATTCAAAGCATCGTACTGCAACAGAGGGATCACCCTAAAATCATCTCTAGGTTATGAGCTCATATCTTAACTAGTCGTCACTAGTTCTTACTTATCCTCTGATAAGCGTAATCACAATAATAATAATCATAACAAAACGTATCGCACCAGTATCAAATACACAGCGAATATTGTCCTCTTTGGGACGTTACGTATCGTCGTCCCCCTCAAGGATTTGTTTCTGGGGCGTTACCTATCACCGTCCCCCAAAACGCATTCTTACAGTACCATGTCACATTCAAAAACTCATATTTTTGAAAACTTTCTAAGTCTTCAAATATGTCAGAAATTCAGCAGCATAACAACAGGGTACCAAATTTCTTCCAAATTTTCTTTATGCCACATTCATATATATACATAGTCATTCATAATCATATGTGCCATAAGCATCATAATCATCATATGCATCATAACATCGTAATTCTTTCATAAGGCACCATAGCATGAATATTAACATATCAACATTATTTACTCTAATAGGAGATCACATGCTCAAGTTATTCTCATAATAAAACATGCATTCACATGAAGGAAGGAACACTTATCTACACATTTTGGATACTGGTAATCGATTACATGGGCCTTGTAATCGATTACTTGGCTCAATTTTCCAAAACAGGGAAGTTTGAGGTCCTGGTAATCGATTACATGAGCCTTGTAATCGATTACCTCGGTTGAAAATACATTTTAGGTCTCAAGAACACCTGAGTAATCGATTACATGGAGTGGTAATCGATTACTAGGGTCTAGAAACATGTTCTGGGTTTCCCAGGGCATTCTGTAATCGATTACGTCATCTTGAAATCAATTACACAGGCCAAAAACTTATATCCGGGTGTGCAAGGCACTCTGGTAATCGATTACATAAGCCCTGTAATCGATTACCAGTAACCCAAAATGGCGAAAAAACTCAAGTTTTGACATTCTTAAAACTACACATTCATTCTAAAAACCCTTTTAACATTATTCCATCATCTTTCTCAAAATGAACCACACATTCTAACATATCAAAACATCATCATACATCAGCAAACATACCAAGGTAGAACTGAAAAGCTTAGGTTCTGAAGAACACATAATCTCACATTTTCAAGACATATAAGTTACTAGTTTCTCTTGGAATTATTTTAGGACTTCTAAAACTCTTTGAAAATTATTTTATTTTATAAGAAAGGATTAAAGATAGCCTTAGGGCAGTAGTGAATTTGAAGTATTCTTAAAAGAGGTTTAACTCATGAACCTTGTTGGTAATAACCTTACAAAACTCTTAAGGCCTAAAGAAAATCCTAGAACATGGGTTGTTGGCTCTTGTTACTAGATGAAACTCACATCAAGTTCATCATCATCTCCTAGCCGAAATATGTATCCATAGGGATGTTTCCATAACTAAACTTTAACTTGAGATAAAGAGGGCAAGTCTTTGAGCTACTAGAGTCTTCAAGTGATGACAAAATGTAAACATGCTATGCATCCCATTTTATTCTTCATTATAAAGTAAGGTGAGAACTTCAAAGTAAATATAAGATGCAAAAACTTGAAATATAAATATGAGGTGCTAGAAATATAAATATGCAAGACTTGAAAATAAATATGCAAGGCTTAAAAGTAAATATGCAAGTTCATTTTATTTTTTAGGATTTAAGTGATGACTTGAAATATAAATATGCTAGACAATGAAACATAAACGTGAATGCAAGTCCAATTCTTTATTTTAGTACTCTAGGCTCCACAACAATCGACTTTAAGGCCGAAATAGGCGAGTTTTGAGATTAATTATTAAGTGATATAGAAATGCAACTCTTGTTTTAATCTTTATGTTTTAGGTGATGGCCAAAAATAATAAACATGCTAGGCAAGGAAAGTAAATATGAATGCAAGTTCATTTTTTATTCTTCACTAGAGCTCTTGCAAGACTTTAAAAGAACTTAAACCTCAACCCAAACTTATCATAGCAAGATAAAGCAAGCTTTAAAGTTCTTGTACCATGGTTTACAAATAAACCATAGGGTGTGAACTTCATCATCAAGCTCTAAGGAAATGGACTAAAAGAACAAATGAAGTTAACATTCCCTTATACTCTTAAAAATAAAAGCTCAAGAACTAAAGAAAAAGGAAAGATGGCCGAAACTTAGAGGAAGGAAAAAGAAAGAAACCAAAACCATGAGCAAGGGAAAAAACCATTTTGAAACTCTAGGGACCATGATCTTGATGATGTATTAATACCAACACCATGTGTCCTCATCATTGAGTTCATATATTCATTTTAGGACATCATCAAAGTTAAGTTTCTCAAGAATAAGAAATGAAGAAACCAAAAACATCTTTTACTTAAGAACCAAGATCAAGCTTTAGAGGTTACACAAGTGATGAATATCATCATGAATTCCTCATCATCAAGCTCTTATTTCCAAGTTCCCAAAGGCTCTTGGCTGAAAAACAAAGAGGAAGAAGAGAAGTTCTAAAAGTTCCAAGAGAAGTCATAAGCACATTACTAAATAAAAACTTTAATGAATGAAACACTTAGAACAAAATCCCTATCAAGTGACTTGAGGTTGAGATGAGTGAAGAGGGTGAAGAAGTTGAAGAAGATGAACTCTTAAACTTGAGAGAAAAAGAGAAGCTCAAAGTGCTCTTGAAAACTCCAACTTAGCAAATGAACTAAAAATGCTTCAAGTTCATCCAAGCATGCTATTTATAGAGAAATGAAACAAATGAGAGGTGCAATGGAGGGAGGAGGAATTCGGCCAGCCCATGTGTTCCATGAGGTGAGATGTTGTGTTCTTGAAGTATGGTGAGGTATGGTTCAAGGTATGGTGAGGCATGACTTGAGGTATGGTGTGGTATGGCTTGAGGTATAGTTCTTTGAGTGTTTAAAATTTCAAACATGTGATGGAAATGGTGGGAGAGGTAGCCGAATACATTAGCCAAGAGGAGGGAAATCTCTCTTTTTAATTGTGATTTAGAGTTGTGTTTAGGTGTGTCTTTGATTAGGCTTAAATTTAGGAATTTGTGAGAAAGTGTTTAGGTGACTAAGGATGTAATTAAGGATTTCAAGACAAGGTTAGGGAGTGCTCTTGCTTTATTAGTGAAATAAAAAAAACTCATTTTAGTATACAAACAATTCTAGACACAATTCCTTAATTTAAGGAACTAGAGAGAGAAAACATTATTCAAGATTCCAAGGCTAGGAATCTTGAGTTTTAAAAAGAGATTTAGGTTTAATCTAGGCAATTTTAGGTTCTAATTAATTTTAATAACTTATTTTGACTCTAGATTAATTATGGAAATTAATTAATCTTTGATTAGAGCCTAATATTACTTAGGTTTGCTTAATTATATTATTAAGCTCAAACGGCACAATTCCAAGGGCAAAATCATAATTTTGCACAAAAACTGCCCAGGACCATCGGGGCTTAAACAGATACTTTTAAACACATGAAAACATCATTTTAAACCTTCGGGGAAAGTTTCAGGCTCGAACGGCACCTTTACCCGCGTAAAAATGCTATAAGGGTATTTTGGTCATTTTGACCTGAAACTGCAGAAAACAAGATTTTCGTTTCTGAAATCACTTAAGGAACATCTAATCCCCTTTAAACATTGAGTTGACCCTTCGAGGACTGCCAGGCCAGCTATCCTCGAATTCCGGGCAGAAAATGACCTCAGGGGCATTTTGATCATTTTTCTCTCAGACAGAAAATCGAGGTGTTACAATACTCGTGTAAATACTGCTTTGTATACTTCCAAACCCATTTTCAAGTCCCAAACATTTGTATTAGCTCTTAGGCCTAGAAATAGAAATTGTATCCCTTTGAATAATATTTCCATTGCCTTAAAAATCACATCAATTGGACATTTGTAGCTCCAGATATTGGTAAAATATTAACTAATGGTCAAACTAGACAGTATTAGAACATCAGCAACCTTTAATTTTGCAACTCAGTTTTCATTAAGAGGCTCTTAGAATTGGATTTTGAGCTAAAGATAAAAGTTATAAAGGACTTCTTGAGCTTTTAAAAACATCTTTATTTATTTCAATCCAATTTTTGTACAGAAAGATACAAATTTCCAATTGCAATACTTGCTGTAAATGAGATCCAGACAACTTATAT
Source organism: Dalbergia cochinchinensis (assembly GCA_031216125.1). Lineage (NCBI taxonomy): Eukaryota > Viridiplantae > Streptophyta > Magnoliopsida > Fabales > Fabaceae > Dalbergia > Dalbergia cochinchinensis. The sequence continues at coordinate 54,415,844 of CM062377.1, forward strand.
TTAGCTTCCTGAATTATCCCAAATTGAATACTGCTACAAGCTTCATGCACCTCAATGTTCTTCATACACCAATAAAGGAAGTCCTTGCAAGCAAATATCACTTACAAAAGAGGATTAAAAGAACATGAAGCTTCAAAATTTATTTATTTATCAAAATAGTGCAAAGAACCATGATTTTGTTCAATGATACCCAGTGAGAACTAAATGCTAATCTATCAAATGTCAACTAATTAAGTACATAAATGATGCAATATACCTAAAGTTATAGAGGAAAAGGAGTATATAAATGCAACTTATCAATAAGAAAGCACAATTTGTCTCATTTCTTTGTGATGACCTTGTCTTTACTCCTTTAGAAATGTCTCCAAATACTTGATTTTGCAATAATGCCTTAAGGTCATCAGCTCCTTTATAGTTTCTATGAAAGGCTTGTTTTGCAGCATCATTCTAAGCATCTGAAGGCTTAAGAATTTTGAGATAGCTTTTTGTAGGTTGAGTTGTCTCGAATTTACTTTTTGAAGGTTTAGAAACCTTGCATTTACTTTTTGATAGTTCCTTGATGTTCAAATTATAACATCCCCAAATTCATAATTTGAAAGATTAACTCAAAAATGCCGAGAAATCATAACTTCAGTGAAGAACAGTTGAAATTATTCTTGCAAAAGAGAAGTCAATAAAAAGTCAAAGGTGAATGGTCAACTCCAAGGTCAAAAGGTCAACATGGAGGTCAAAGGTCTTAAAGGATTAATAGGAGAATCAACAAGTCAAAGTATAAGTCTTAATTAAATTAAAAAGTCAACAAAATTTAAATGAAAACTATTTAAAAATCCTAATCATGGATTAAGGCTCTAATGATTATAGGATTCCAATTAGATAAATAGAGTATATTCAAACCATGATTAAACCAATTATAGTTAAGATTCTAAAAGGTGAAACTAACCAAAAGTGGTATACATAATTGTTATTTTCATAAATCCTATGATAAGGCAATAAAATATGATGCATGTATGCATTACTTCATGCATATTTTTAGTTGCATTACATACATTATACCACCATGTGATAAAGATTAAATGAAAACACAAAACATAGGATGGTATGACAAATGTAATACATGACATGTATGCTCCAAAAACCGAAATTTCCTCCCTTCATTTTGAAGCACAAATTGTGGCTATTGGAGGCTATGGGGAAAGGAAATTTTTTAGTTATGTCAAGACACAATGTCACATTGAAAGCTTAGGTTATGATATGGTCTTGACATCCATCAATAGATGTGCTAAAATAGGCCTAAACTTGCAACAAATTCAAACATAAATGGTATGCTTTGGAAATTAACAATCTAACACAACTTCTCTCCAAACATATGAGCATCTAAGATCAACAATTTGAAGCACAAAACCCCTCTGTTATAGCCCCAAAACCCACAGCCTCATGCCCTATAAAAGGAGGGAGTGTGTGAGCTCATTTGCTCTTTACACACTATTGCTAGTCCTCAGACCTTTGGAAACTCTCTAAGTGTTCTTTCTTTCTTATTCTTCTTTTTATGTTCTTCTCTTCAAAAAAAACTCTTCTTCACCTTCAAACCTCATCCAAACACTTAAATCCTAATCTCATGCCCCTCACTAGCCCTTACAAGAGATACAATCTTTAACTCTAGTGAGAAATATTTTCTTAAGCATTCAAGTTCTAGAGCAAAGATTCAAGGAAGGCCATCCACTCCAAGGACTTTTGCTCAAGCTCAAGGAAGAAGAGAAGCACTCCTTTTTAACCCATACAGAAGTGGTAGGAGCTTCTACTTTAACTGTTCAAGTATTGTTAGCTTCTAACCTTGTTCATGGTTAGAATGCTTCAAGCTTGTGTTGTTAACAAAAGTTTTGGAATGTTTGTTTGTAAAATATATTTTTGTGAAGAAAACATACTCTTCCCTTTTTCTAAATATTTTTATGATGTTTTCATGTCCAAATATGGTTTTAAAATATGGTATATGACCCTTGTGTTGATAGAGTGACATAAAGCATGAAAATGGTAGGTGCTGGATTTTTGGCTGTTTCTAGCAATAGTTACTTTGAAACATAAAACTCACAAAATATGAATTTTTTGGAATAAAATATTTTTTCTACAAAGTAGACTTACTAGAGAACACTCTCCAAGAAGAATCACCCAAAAAGGAGTTTTCTAGCTTAAGATATTAATTTTCAAAGTTGAGCCAAAGACTGAAACTTTAAATCTAAGCTTTTAGTAGTAAAACAGGTGTAACTCACTCTAGAAAAATGAAAATGGACTATTTTCAACTCTGTTGGAAAGCTAACATAAATATGCACACGTCCATATATATCATGCATGAATATTTGCACCACGAAATAATAGAATATGAAATAAAGTTGTAGGATAGTGTGCTAAAAGAGTTTGGAAAGGGGTAACTTTGTGATAGTGAAATGAAAGACTCACAAATGTGTTTATAATGAAATTACCGTTAATGGAAAGCTTGAGAGTTAGAAATTTGAGGCCAAAATATTGTTTATTTTAAAAGTTATGGTTTTTCTAATAAGATACATCAAATCTGGAAAGTGAAGGGTTTAAGCATTATAAAGAAAAAGTTAAGAAATTTACATTGTTATAATCTTCAATAGGAAAAGTAAATATAAAAAGGTTATAAGGGACTTCAAAATACTTAAGGAATGTCAGATTACCCAAGGATAATGTCATAATTGCATTAAAGTTGTTTAAGGAATATTTAAGGTTCAAAGAGATTGTTAAGAATAATGAGATTGATTTCATAATTTATATGCACCAAGACTACCATGACCCTTGAGGAACATTAGGGATTTGACTTAATGACTTGGGATGCTTAATATAAGATTGTATGACATGTCTACTATATAACTATGAGATTTTACATGAGATTTTATGCTATGAGATTTTATGACATGTCTATCATATAAATTTGAGATTTTACATGAGATTTTATGTTGTTGGCCATGAGATTAGCATTGACATGTCTACTACATAAATGTGAGACTTTACATGAGACTTTATGAAACATTGTAACATCCCCTGCTATTTTATGGATTGACGACTGTCCCTACAAACCAACACTGGACTTTTTAGCATGCTTTGTCCTCACTCACACGCTTCCTGGAAACTTCCCAGGAGGTCACTCATCCCAAGATTGCTCCAAGTCAAGAATGCTTAACTATGGAGTTCTTTAGCAATGTGCTACCAAAAAGAAGATACATCTTGTTAGTACAGGTAGAACAAATTAATTTATATAAGTCTTCCTTAAATATATAGTCCTATACCTACATAATCTCAGGATTCGTCCCCGAACCACACCGTACTGGGAGAGGTGCAGGCTCTGATGCCATTTGTAACATCCCCTGCTGTTTTATGGATTGATGACTGTCCCTACAAACTAACACAAGACTTTTCAGCGTGCCTTGTCTTCACTCACATACTTCCTAGAAAATTCCTAGGAGGTCACCCATCCCAAAATTATTCCAAGTCAAGCACGCTTAACCATGGAGTTCTTTAGTGATGGGCTACTAAAAAGAAGATGCATATTGTTAGTACAAGTAGTACAAATCAATTCATATAAGCCCTCCTTGACTGTATAGGCCCATACCTATACAATCTCAGGACCCCTCTCATTCAGGTATGTAATCAGTTCATTCATGTACTCCTCCACTTAGAGGCATTGCCAGGAGCCGCTCCTTGTCCATGCCTTCTTGCATCGACGATCACTACGACCCTCGTCACCGGGTATTACATGGGTAGAACTAGTCCCACATCAGTTGGGGAGGGGAGCAAAGCATACCTTATAAGGGTGTGGATACTTTCCCCATGTAGATGCATTTTCTCCCTTGAGAGGGGGGAAGAGCAAACCCGTGAGAGGCGCCCAGTTAGGCCCTAAAGTGGACAATAGCTATATGCCGGGTGTTTCATTCACACTGGGGACAATAATATGTAGCGCGCCTAAATGTGACGTATGTTACAGATGGTTTTAGAACCAGTCTCAGGATTGGTGTGCCAGGCAGTGAGGGTTCTGGGCCCCTACTAAGAGGGGTGGAACTAGTCCCACATCGCTTAGAGAGGGGAACGAAGCATGCCTTATAAAGGTGTAGATACCTCACCCATGCAGACGTGTTTTCCCCCTTGAGAGGGGGAAAAGCAAACCCGTGATGACAATATCTGTATACTGGGTGTTACACTCACACTGGAGACGACGATATATAGCGTGCTTAGATGTGATAGATGTTACAAGCATGGAAAAGTGAACTTAAGTTCACGGCTTAACCCCCTAAACCGTTGGGTTGATGCTCATAGAAAAATCAAAAGGTTGTGGCGACGACCATGGTATGAGCTTATTATTCTTTTGGGTGGTCTAAGGCATTGATGCATTCCTCCCGTGAGTATTGAGAAATATGTTAATGAAAGAAAATAAAGTGTTATGCATGAACATCATAGATGGAAACACCTATATGATTATGAGGTTGCAAAGAGATTATTATTTGAAGTGTTTAATTGTAATTGATGAGTTATGGTGTACATGTCTCTACTAATATTCAAGAATAGTTTAAAAGCAACTTCACTTCAGCTAATCACATTTGCAAAAGTCAAAAATTGAACCCTTTACCTGTTCACCTTTTTGTAATAAACTCAAAGTGGTTGGAATGATAATGATGACACAAGTAGTGCCAAGTTAAAACTCTTATAGAGAAATCTACTATTTCTCACTCCTGTATATGTTCCGTTGTTACCACCAAATACTAATGGACCTTGATCATTGGAGGAGGGCAGAGCCTTGCTCCCCTGATTTAGAACCCGTGGAGCATGGTGTGCCAGAAGGGAGGACCACTCTTGTAGCTAGACATACCCCTTTTGATGGTCTCGGCATGGCAGAGGGATTGAGTAGAGTACATTGACCACCAATCATCGATATCTCATCTGATTCTAAAGGAGTACCACCTACGGAATCTATGCCCGTCCTTGAGTTATTCTCCGACTCAAAGGTAGAGATTGTAACATCTCCTGCTGCTTTATGGATTGACGACTGTCCCCACAAACCAACACGGATCTTTTTAGAGTGCTTTGTTCTCACTCACACACTTCCTAGGAAAACTTTCCAAGAGGTCACCCATCCTAAAATTTCTCCAAGTCAAGCACGCTTAACTGTAGAGTTTTTTAGTGTTAGGCAACCGAAAAGAAGATGTATCTTGTTGGCACAGGTAGTACAAATCAATTCATATAAGCCCTCCTTAATTGTATAATCTTATATCTACATAGTCGCAGGATCCTTTTTATTCGAGTGTGTAATCAGTTCATTCATGCACCCCTCCGCTTGGAAGTCTGTCAGGAGTCACTCCTTGTCCATGTCTTCTTTTTCTCTCTGAGCACCAAGTATCATGTTTAGAAACATGGTGTAACGACTCGTCTATTTGTATTTTCTCTGATAAAATAATTCATTGTAAGTAATCAATAGGGATTTTAAAAATTTCGATCGACACAGTTAGAATCAGAACAACATAACGATTCTGTAAAAAAAAAAGAAAATTAATTAAATATTAATAAAAAATTTAGAATAATAATATTTAATCAGTAATATAGGATGGGATATTATAAATGATATTAGGACAAAATAAAAAATTAAGATGAGGTTAAAATGATAATTTTACCCGATAAAGTTTTTTTTATGTCAATCGGGTACTGAAATGATAAGAAACGGTACACCGAAATGGTAATAACTGGTATACCAAAACAACTAAATTGGTTCAATTAATGGACATAATCATATCTTAAATAAATTTTTACTTAGAATAATCAAATAAATATAGATATTTCTAATACTGATAGAAGGCAAATTGATCTGGAAATATCAATTCCTTTACTTTGCCTCCAAGTTACTAAGCTTATAAAAAGGAAAACAAAAGAAAACAAATTTCATTGTTCTCGGTTTCTTCCACAGAACACATTTTGGCTTCCTTCTTGTTCATTCCTTTCTTTTCTCTTCACTTCTCCATTTTCTAAATTCCTTTCTTTGCAAAAACTCCATCAAACAACCATATCTACAAAGGATACTCTTAGATAAGCATCTAAACTACTTCAAGAACATCTTCTCTACATCAAGATCAATTGAAAACTTTATTTTTCCTTGCACTTGGTCCATATTCCAGCACCAAACCAGGCTGAATAAAGGGGGGGGGGGGGTTTGAGGCTTGGTTGAAGAGGAAAAACTAGAGAAAGTTTAGCAAAACGCTTGGAAGAAAAGTAGGAAAAAATTCTAGTCTATTACTTGGTGATTGTTTGGCTAGTTTGTTAATATAAATCCTTGAAATATGTTTGAAATTATTTTATGAAATCTGAAATTTATCTTCAAGATTCATATATATGTGAGTTGGATGAATATAAAGGATGCAATAGATATGAGTGTTGAATTGGTTTGCTGAATTTTCGGATTTCAACAGGGCAGCAGTTTTCCCGAATTTTCTGACCTATTTAGAGGCCTTAGATTGAACTGAAAATTTTATATGATGTAGCTAACATGTTGAGGCATCTTTAGTAAAAGTTTTGAGGTATTCTGGTCACTTTTGCTATGTTTAAAAAATCAAGAACCAAAATTGTACCTTTGCTGCCTGAACTATTGGAACTGAAGCTGCAAATTTGTCTATTTTTGTTACCATAGCAAATGACCGATTTTTCATTTGAAATTTTTACAGGGTATTAGGGACATCTTAAGGTTTTACTATGATTTTTATTCCTAATTTTCTGGTTTCATTTTCTAGGGTTAAAAATTAGGGAATTCGGGAATTTAGCTGAGAATTGATGGTCTCTGACGACCAAATTTGTCTAATTTTGTTGACATAGCTGGAGAACTCTTTTTACTATGAAATTTTTATGGAACCTTGTGGACGCATTGAGGTATCATTGAGAATTTTTATAGTCTCCGATTTGATGGTTGGATTGCATATTAAATTGTACGACAAATATATGAAATCTGCCATTGTGCTGAAAATAAATTGTTGCTTTGAATTGATAAAATACTGGCATCTTGTACTAGTATGACATGAGCACATGTACAGAATATGAATATCTCATAAGACATCAAGAGGTTTTAATAGAATATCTCATACATATTTAGTAGATTTTAACAAAATATCTCATAAGAATTCAAGAGACTTTAAGGAAATATCTCATAAGAGTTTAAAGAAATTCCAAGGAAATCTCAAACAAGTATAAGAAACCGAGCTTCATAAAGAGAGGGAACGCAAGAAAATAAATCTCACACAAAGAGAGGGAAATCAAGAAAACAAGCTTTACATAATAATTAATTGCTTAATGGTAAGCTCATGGATTCACGGGTAGTAGTAGACGTGCTATGCCCTTAGAACTATATCAGGTTGTAATCACGACGGCGTTACATCGTTATGAGGAAAGGGATGTACTGAGAATAGCGAGGCTGTTCTAGATGAGATGAAGTAGACGTACTCCATCTAGTGAACTATATCAGGTTGTAACATGACGGCGTTACATCGTTGACAGTACGATCCAAAGAGAAGTATATTAGAAGAGTCCTATGAGTTGTACCATTAAGTTCAAAATTTTCTAATAAAATTAAGTCATAAGAAATAATGATTCTAACTAATGAAACCATCATATAAATAACTAAAGTACTTTGCTTATCTTGTATTAAGCTGAATATCATTGAGTGGTAGATTGGTATATTTTTCCTACTGGGAATCATTGATTCTCATTCCTGCTGTGTGATGTATTTTATATAGATGGCCTCGATCGTGCTCCGTCTTGAGATGCCTGAATTGCAGTGGTATTATGACCCGAAGTTATGGTCAGTGTACCTGGTCGCTAAGTCTCGTATCTGTGTTTATGTACTATTTGCTCGTCTGTCCGCTACTACTGTTATGAGACTTACATTTGGTTAGATTCCCTCATACCATTTAACTATCGTAGGCTCTTACATCTAAATTTTGATGGGCCACTGACCGAGGGAGTTAGGTTATCTGTATGTAGTCAGTTGTATTTTGATAGGCCCTAACCCGGACTAGGGGGTCACTACGAGGACCAGGGTAGGGTTGTTCATAATATATATGTAATTAGGTATGAATGTATATAGTATGACTGTGTGACTTAACTTACGAAGGATGTGATATAAGATGTAAATTATCGTGTGACCGACGTCTTAGGATGCTCATTACCTCTTTGCTATTTCTATAAGTTGACATCACATTGTGGGCAACAAAATTGATTTATGACAAGTTAGTATAGCTTTTAGTGCAAGGCTCATATTTATTACAACTTATATGTATATATTTCATATAGGTAAGAAATGCTTACTGTAATGTTATGACTCGAGCATAGCACTATAGTAGGAGGGGTGTTACACATGGAACTATTTACCATTTTCTAAAGGTTAGATTTGGGAAATTTTAAAGTTCTTTCAAGTTCAAAAACCTCCTTTTGGACTTTCTGATCCTCTTTAGAAAATTCAGTTTCAAAGGCTTTTACTTTAACATTTAAAAAATTTATTTTCTCCTTTTAGTTCTTTTTTTTCAAGCTTCAATTATCATAATCTAGTTTGACTTTCTCAACTTTTGAAGTTACTTTCTGATGGTTTTTCTTACAAGAGGGATAATGAGAAGTTAAAGTTTAAGAATTTTCTAGAAACTCATCATATAATCTTAACAACTTATCATAACAAAGTTCAGGTTCAGAAAGTTTTTTTTACCTCAGTTTCTTCTTCAGAAACATTTTCAACCATAAAACATAGATTTGCAACATCTTCCAGTTCATGCTAAGATTCTAAACCTTTTTTCTCATTTTTAGAATCTGTCCAAGTTGCAAGCATTCCTTTCTTCTTAGGAGTGAACTTCTTTTATGAGCCTTTGAGTTTTGGGTAGTCAATCTTGAAGTGTCCTTTTTCACCATAGTGATAGCAATTGACATTCTTAAGCTTTCCTCTCCCTTTCTTATCATTTCTGAAGGCAGGCTCTTTCTTCATTCTAAGTCTGCTCTTCCATGCTCTTGATATCTTTCTAACCAACATTGATATCTCATCTCCATCCTTTTTAGAATCCTCAGTAAATCCTTCTTCCTCCTAAAAAACATAAGTGGTTTTCATTGTTTCCCTGGATTTTGCTTTCTGTAGGAAGTTTTGAGAGCCACAAACTTGTTTTTTTTCAAGGTTTCACCATGAGCTTTGAGAACCACTACCTCATGGGTCTTTAGAGAGCTTATGAGGGCATCTATGCTAAGAGTCTTAAGATCCTTAGCTTTTGTTATAGCTATGACTTTTGGAAGCTATTTTGAGGGAAGACTTATCAAAATCTCTCTAACCATCTCAACATTTGAGTATCTCTTGCCTAATAATTTGAGTTGGTTAATGATTCACATGAATAAAATTTTATGGTCATTTCATCATTATTTTCATGTTCAATCATTTTGAACATTTCACATTGAGTAACCAACATACTTATCTTGGTTATTTGTCTAATCTGTCTCCTTATGAAGCATTTGCAACCTATCCCAGATTTCCATGGCTGTGTCATAAGCTATGATCTTCTCATATTTAGCTTTGCTTAAGGTACAAGTAAGAAAGCACTTGGCCTTGGAGTTCATCTGAACTCTAGCATTTTGTTAACCAGTTCATCTACTCATGGGGATTGGTCTTGTTATTAACAGTCCACCTTCATCATTTTTAGCAAAGATATTTTTTGAAGCCTCTTCCATTGGTATGTAGTAACCATTCTAGATTATCTCCTACAAGTCAATGCTTATGTATTATTTTGTTTCTCTAATAAGTATAAGGGTTAAATGCATTTTACTCTCTATATTTTAGGCAATGGGCAATTTAGACCCCGACCTTTTAAATTGTGCAACAAAACTCCCTATAGTTTCCAAACTGTGCAAAAAAGATCGTCTCTTGAATAGTTATCCATTTAGTCTATTAACTACCTATGTGCCATTCACATGTCTTATTTTCTAGACAAAACTACCTTTGTCCTATTCCGTAACCCTAATCCCCTTTTAGAACCCTAACCCTAATCTGGTTGAAGAACTTCTATGGAGGAAGCTGTTTTAGCATATGAGAAGGCTGCTTACAAGCTCTGAGTTGACTTTGCCAAGCTCAACTTCCCCGAACTCAGACACCAAGGTTCCCCTGCTGGGAAGACTTCGGCGAGTACAAGCCTTTTCACTCCTCTGTAGAAGAAGGGGAAGTTCTTTGCTGGTAATGTTGATGATCCATAGTGGAAGAGTGCTTCAGATAATTTTAATTTCTCAAGTGATTTTTTTATTAGATTGATTGGGATTCTTTGTGAAGAAGTCAAGCCATTCACATGATTCAAATGGGTTGGGACCCTCCTCATGTGGGTTATGACCCTAGTTTTCTTTATTTTCACTTATTATATGATATGTTCAATGTCTCCGCTGTTAGAAATGTAGTTCTAGTTGTGTTAGCGCTTTGCCCTTCTTATTCATCAAAAATGAGAAGAAAGATCTGATTAGGATTTTAGTTTTGGTTCAGAACCAAAATTATGCTGGTGGCGGTAATGGTGGTGGCCAAAGAGAGGGAGGATGAGGTTTTTAGCAAGAAAGAAGGAGAATGAGCAAGAGCCGGTGCTGGAGAAGACAGTTTTAAGAGTTTCACTGCAATTTCATTGGGGATCAGGGTGGAGAAGATGTCACTTAAGAGGGTGAAGATGAGGCACGACAGAGGAGGTTGCAGGTTGAAAAGATGTCGGAATGGAATGTGATTGTATGGCGAAGGATCTTGGTAAAGGTAACAGTGGTGGTCATGGCAGAGGGCAGTGGTCTTGAGAGCAACGAAAACAATAGCTACATTGTTGAACACGACTGCCTAGATTGGGATTAGGATTCTGAAAGGGGATTGGGGTTAGGGAACAGGATAAGGGTAATTTTGTCCAGAAAATAAGACATGTGAGTGGCACATGGTAGTTAATAGATTAAATGGATGATTGTTTAACAGAAGGTCTCTTTTGCACAATTTGGAAACTATAGGGAGTCATATTGCATAATTTTAAAAGTCAGAGTCTAAATTGCACATAGCCTAAAATTCAGGGATAAAATACATTTATCCCTAAGTATAATCAGCACCATCAAAGAATAAAGATCTGTTAATGGAGTGTCCCTTTGTAATGTTCACAGCATTTTGGGCCATTCTTTCCGAAGATCTTTTTCTCTGCCACTATTAAGCTGATCAACCTTTTAGAGGCCTGATCTTTGATGCCAAATGTAGGTTGTGTATAGAAAGCATGAGAAGAAGGTTAAATCTTACCTTTCAAAAACTTTAGCTTTAATTTCTAGAACTTAAATAAAAATGATCAAGTATAGAATCTTGAAGGAAGTAGAAAACACAAATTAGATGACTTTGGAAAGTAACTTTTTGAAGTATCCAAAAACTGAAATAAGTTTAGAAAGTTGTGAAAACAATTTTAACAACATGAACAAATAAAGAGATACACACAAGACAGATGATAATAGTTTAAGGGATGAGATGATCAATTAAAATATTTTATACTAGTTCGGCCAAGCTTTGCCCACATCTAGTCCTTAACCAACACTGTTGAGAGTTCTACTAAAAACTTCTTTCTCTTATAAGAGATCACCCAGATAGTCTTTTTCTAGCCTTCTCAAGCTAACCTTAGTGAATAATTAATACAATCAACCCTACTCACATGTAGTTTTTTTCCTAGCCTCTCAAAGCTATCTCACAATATTCACTAGTGGATTAAGGTGAAATAAAATAAGAGTTTTTGGTGTTTCGCTCCAAATTTACACTCAAGTTTCCTAAGATATAATAATGTTGTAAAGAAAGAACTTGAAAGACTTCTTTCTTAACTTCTTACAAAGAATGCTAGCTAATGAATACAACAAAGAAGATTTTTACACTTGGGAAACTGAAATTGATTAGGAACTTGTTTGTAGAAAATTAAAAGTTGTTTGAATATTTTGAGTGCAAAAGTTCCTTCCAGCTTGTAGATGTGATGCTTTTATACTTGAATTTTGAGTGAGATGATTAGTCCTTGATTTTTTCTCCTTTTGACACGTGTTGAACAATTGGTGTGTGTCCTAGGATTGGTCTTGTAAACATCTAAGCTGAGCTGTATCAGAGGTAACTGTCACAGTACAAAAATTGTTGTTGTATATTCTGAAGCTACTTCAAAAACTCTTTTTCAAAGCTTGTGTAGTTTTTAACTTCTCAGCTTACAATAATGTCATTAAGGATTTTGAACACTTCTTAGCTTGCAATAATGTCATCAAGGGTTTTGAACTTCTAAGCAAAGAGCCAATAAGATATGAGCAGCTACTTTCTGAGGCTTTGTCTTTATTGAAATAAAATTATTTAGTTTCTGATGACCGAATGTAGTTTCTTATATGTACTTCAATTTCAGATGCTTCTACACTTTATTAACTATTCAAACTCTTGTTGTGTTTCTTTCTAAAGTGGATGTTGGTCTTCAAAGAGTGATGGGCACTTCAATTTGTGAGCACGAATGAGACTGATAGAGGTGTGCTTGATATGATCACGAGAAAGCACATTCTTAAGTTGTCATGCAACATTTTGATGTATCAGAACAATTTCTGATGTCCCAGCTACAATTTCTGATGCTTTACTTTACTTTTTCATGTTTCTCATATAACATATCTTACTTTCTTAGCCATTTTTCATATTCTTAAAGATTGTTATTTTTTTGAATTTGATTTATATCATGTTAAATCATGATAGTATGAAAAATATATCAAGAAATATTTTACATATAACATGAGAAAGTTTCTATTTGTCACTTAAGAAACTCATGTAAACCATTAGTCCTTATATAAAATATTTTAACAAAATTTGCTTGATTGTTATTTAAAACATAGCGTGTGATGGCTTTTTCAAAGGTTTTAGAGCTAACACTAAAGCCAATAACATGAATGATAGTCATGCCGCATATATACATATGTATTTGATTTATGGAATCTTATTCAATGTGATCGTCATGGACATATTTCGTGCTAGTAAAATTTATTTGTCCCCCTTGAAATTTATAAATTTCGTTATAAGAAATCATGTATGCGTGTGACCCAGTAGGTTCCACACGGAGTTAGCAGTGGACCAAGCTATACATAATTAATTTTAAGTTTATTAAACCTTTAACAACTTTATCTAATTAGCTCTTAGTCAGACCGACCCACAAGTCAAGATTGATGTCCAATAGTGTGTCATGACTACCTTGATAATGAAGAGTTCAATCAAAAGAATTGAACACGGAATACCCTTTGCGATTGGCTCCATGTAATTAAATCCTTCAATTATACAATGTCTTGAATAAGCTAAGCTATGAATGAATGTGAAACCTCAATACTTATCCATATGCGATAAAATTTTGAGTAATTGTTTCTATGATTATACATTAGAAACTCCTTTCTAATTTTCATCCTATTATGACCAAAGATTTTCCTAGACAATACTTAACAGAAAACATAGAATATTCTCTCCCGTTATTAGGAGTAACTTATCCCTTGTTGATTATTCATCCACTTCCATGAAAGTCTCATATGTCAAAAGGACCCTAAACATGTCTCACAGGGTCATGCTAAGGAGTAAACCAAAACCTAAATTAATAATCACAAATAGCTATGGTAATCTCCTAAGGATTACTTACACCTACTATCACCTGAGAAATAACCCATTGACATTTATGCAAGATTTCAATTAGGCATTTCCCGAGTGAGTTAGTTCAGTGAACTCATTCTCCAGTAAGCACCTGCACTTACATTAATGACTCCTCATATGTAACTGTGAGATCAGTTACCCTCTGTGATAGAGCACGTAACAAGTGTAAGTACTAGTCTTTTTGACACCACTAATCTCCTACTCACTGATGCAATGACTATGAATGTTTTAAACTAGGACTTACTAGATCACCTTAAGCATCAGAAAACTTTTTGCTGTAAACTTCCAATTGAGTTAGCCTTGTCTCTCAAAAAAGTAGTTCATCCACAAGAGCCTAATTCACGGTTTGGGCCTGGCCCATTCCAACAACACTCAGTGTTGGAAAGAAAATTGAAAAGTTTCCCTAGCCTCCTTCACCCTTCTTTTCCCAATCTCGAAGAGAGCCTTACTGCTATTGAACATAGTAGCCACCCTCTCTACACAAGGAAGAATCTTGTCGCCAACTATTACGAGGGAACCACCAATGATCAACCCACCACATTGAGGGTTGACAACCGCATAAGGGCCACGGTTCACTGTTGAGGATTTGTCGTCCACCATAGCATCTACACCCACCTCCGCCAGCGGATGAGCACACCGACCGCTACCCAGGCGAGAAATTGTGTCGTTGTTGATGGCCAACAAGGGTACTGCATGTCGCGGCACCATAACTCTTCCTCCGGTGCTGCTAGTGTTGTACGATTCTCCGCCACATGATTGTTCATTGTGACCATGAAGCCCACGGCTGCGTCTGTGCTTGCCATTGAAGGTGCTCTGCCATCGACTGCCGTGCACAGTGGTGGTTCCAGCATTTCTGCCTCGGTTGCCATTTGGGTTCTTGATGCTCTTTGGTGGCATCTTCTTATGCTTCAATACTATCAAGATGAAGAGGAACAAAGAGAAAAACATGGTAATTCGCGTCTTTCACAGCGAAGAATGGTATAGATAGACTCTCTGCAATAAATAAAATATCTATTGATATATAAGAATATTCTACTTCCCTAAATACATGATTTGGTCATAGATGCTGGTTGACATCCTTTATGTCATGACTGTCATAGTTTGTAATGGCAATGTCATCTACGTACAGAGTCAAATAGATGCAGCCTCGTGATGTATGACGATAAAACACACAGCCGTTAGCTTCACCCCAAATAATACCAAACTATTGAATCACAATGGATAATGTACCAAACCAAGCTCGTGGAGACTAATTAAATCCAAACCAGTGTTGTAAATTGTGGTTGCGGTTGTGGTCGTTGCGATTACGGGCATTACGGCTACTGTGATGTGCATTGCAGCCATTGCGGTGTGAATTTTTTTTTTTTGCACAAAATGTAAAAATAAGAGAAGTACAACAATTATAGCAACAAAAATAAACAAGTCTCCAACATATTTAACACAAAATTATGTCTCTAACATATTAAATACAAATTTCTCAATGTTTTTAAAATGATACAATAAAATTAGAATTTCTAAAAGGAACACAACATCTTGCAATTGCAATCAAGTCACTAATTAGCCCATGTATTGAATAAATTACACCACAATTTTAGAGATATCACTTCACTACAAAATAAAACATAATAATAAATTATAATTAGAATCTTGATATTTTAAGAGAATCGATATATTTCTTCATATATAAATATAATTAAATGAAAATATTAGTAAAACTAAAAATTAAAATAAATAATTTAAATAAAACATGAGAAATAAGTCAAATAAAACTTACACGATGTCTATTACCACATGGTAGAATGACGCGGCGGATCATAACCTCCACTTTCATTCTGGCCATCACCTTGTGTATCTCCTTAGCCAAAGATAAAAAATCCACTGCTTGGCTGTTGATAATAGGGATATTGGTAATTCATTGGCATTTGGTGATATGGTGGCATTTGACCACTTTCATATTGGTTATATGTATTAAAGTAAGGATGGGGATGTTGATAATACGGTGGATAATGCCCTTGACTACTTAGAATTTGAAGATACTTCAATTGCAATGTTTTGTTGTCTTCTTCCTCTTTTAGATTGTGAGCCAATTCTTCTACTATCAAAGGAATTATCAGAAGGCATATCAGGGCTATTATAAGTGGTCATATCTATAACTAAGCCTTTGTCACGCCTATGGCATAGTACCTCATGATATGGATCATTTCGTCTTTGCTCATCACCATTACCATTGCCATCACCCTCGTCATCACTTTTTTCAGTTTCCACATTATCACCACCATTACCACTATTGTTACTTGGCGGACTTAAACCACCACAGTTTTGTGAATTTGCATCATCATCATCACCAACTTCCATATTTTCATCATCAGTATCCATTATAGGCAACCACTCGGCATTTTGTACTCCTTCTAATAGTGGATTTTCTCTTTCTTCAATCCATGGTGACAATGGATCATCATCTTGAAAAATGTAGTCAAGATTAATTGGATTGTAACTAACTTCAATCTCTTCTTGACTTCTCCTCATTTCATGTCTCATTTTCAGCTTCATATTATAAAATCTAAAGACAAGTTTTTGCAATTTCTTATATTTGAGTCTATTCCTTGCCTTGGTATGGATATAACTGAATGTGCTCCAATTTCTTTCATAGTTTGTGGCTGAAGTTGTTTGGCTTAGAACTTTTATTGCCACGCGTTGAAGTTCAGGAGCACATGTGCCAAATATCAACCACCATTCAGCTATTTAAATTAATCAAACAAAATAAATAAATTATTAGTTACAAAAAATAAAAGCAGAAAACAAAGAAAAATAACATTTTACCTGGATTCATTTGATTCCAAGCTCTTTGAGCTTATGGTGTTCCAAAAGTTTCTTTCATCTCTCTGAAAAGTGATAACTATATATAGCAGTATAATATGTCAATATCTAAATATACTATATTAAATTATAAGTACTAAATTGCAATGTAAAATTTATTACTAACCTGATTTAATGCTTTAATTTGATTATCTAAATTTCTTTCTAATTTCATGATCGCACTATTTGTTCCACCAAATGTTTCTTTATATACATCAATTCCATGTTCAACTCCATATTGAAATTGTGGGTTAAGAAAATAGCCTGGAAGGAAGTTAATAAATTATAGTGTGTACATCTATGAATTATAAATGTTATAAAAAAATATCAATTAGTAATTAAATTGATGTGCCTGTAGAATGAAGATCACAATGCATGAATCTCCAATGTTCATCTATTAATCCATTGTAGCTACTATGATAACGAGAATTTAGTTGAATAGATTGTTTGGCTCGATCAATGGCTTCATATATAAAACCCATTGTCGGCTTCTCATCACTATCAACCAGTCTCAACTTTTACAATAGGCTCAAATACTTTCAATATATCATTGGCCTTGGTCCAAAAGTCATTATTTACAACAATATTCCGTGCTTCAGATGTTGGTTCATTTTTCTCTCTACCAAATTTAGATCTTCTAAATTCTTTAGAGTTGAACATATTTCTTAACCCTTGTTTTTGCGTCACAATTGCTTGAAGTTGTAAGAACTGTGTTACAAACCTAGTAATTCCAGGACGAACAATCTCTCTACCTCTAGTATATTTTTTCATGAGATTTACAGTCCATATGTGATTGTAGATGAAAGATGTCACAATCTTTGCTTCATCCAATATTCTTTTCACATTTTTCTTCTTTCCTATATCCTCCAGGCAAAGATCCAAATAGTGAGCTGCACATGCAATCCAATACAGATGTGGCCTCTTTTCCATTAATTTTTGACCAGCTGCTTTCAATGCTTTTTCATTATCTGTAACCACCTGGACCACATATTCTTCTCCTATTTCCTCAACAACTTTATCAAGCAATTGAAAGTAATAATTTGTATCTCTCTTGTCAACACTAGAAGCATCAATAGATTTCAAGAAAATTGTTCCCTTATTGCAGTACACCAAAAAATTCATAATATGTGTATGGTTTATACCATCTATCCAACCATCACACATTATTGTCACACCTTCTATGTGCTTTTCAATTTGGTTATTCATTCTGCATATTTTTATATTCAGCTTCTTGATATACATCTGAAATTTCATAAGGGGTTAGGCACGTAACTCCTCGGCCTACCTCAGCAGCAGCAACAATCAAATTATGCAACCAAGGAGAGTTAGATAAATTTATGGGCAAACGCTCATAAATAATAAATTTGTTTACAGCTTTTTCGAGTTTCTTCCTTAGCATTTTCATTAAGCTAGTACTAACTTTTGGCTGCTTTGTGCTTTTGCTTCTCACAAGATTTATATCAGTAGACCTCAAAGTAAAAGAGACATCTTGTGACATTGCTGCTCTACTAGCACTTGCACGGGAGCTTCCACCAAGCTCATATATGTTGTTAAGTCCTCCTGTTTGTTGTCTGAATCGTTGTCTATCAACCCACTCTTGTTATGATGCTGTACTTTCTTGTATAGCCAACCTTATTTGCTCATCAATATGATCTTTTATGTCATCTTCATCATCTGCTCTTAAACGTGCTTCAAATTCTTCCTTTCTTTTTTTGGAGTCAATTTTCTTTACTTTTCCGTCCACAAGGAGCTTCATCATGCTTTGTTGGACCAATGTTGTAACTCTAGCACAACCGACACTTGCCCTTTGTAATGTGCTATATGTTGCTTCAATCTAGTAATGCCACTCGTTATTACTCTATCAGAGAGTTTATATCTAATATTATTTTGATTCTTCCCAGTCAAAAGTTCTCCAAAATGCCATCCAATATCATCACTTGGAGCACCCTCTAGCCTCCCTATTGGAAACTTTTCTCTTGGTGGCATTGTAAAAATTTTACAATACCTACTCACAAAAATTTGTAATAATTAATAACTTCATTTAAGACAAAATTTAAATATGACAAGCTAATTAATTTAATATAAAGTATTTAACTAAAAAATACATTGTATATAAATGTTAAAATAAAATAAAATTCACATCTTCATTTTTTTTCCTTCTACACCTATTTTCTATAAATGAAAATACCTTTAAAACACTTTTTATTTAATATATTTTATTTTTATTTTGATATAAAATTCAAGTACTATCTGTTTGTCTATCCCCTCCCAATTTTTTTTAAATCCATTAAGGTTCATCGAACCTAATTTCATATATTATACATAGAAAAAAATTGAAAAAAGGGGCCGCTGTGTGCTTTTCTTCGAGTTCTGCATTCTTCCATATATATATATATATATATATATAATATTATATTATACATTATTATATTATATATTATATATAGAAAAAAATTGAGAAAAAAGGCTACTGCGTGGAGCTCATGCTCTTCTTCAAATTCTTTTACAGTCTTCTATATATATGTATTATATTATATATTAATATATTAAAATGAAAGGCTAATTTTCTTCCACTGTTTTCTTTTTTTCGTGGACGATGGAGCACAGGCGGCCAGTCAAACTAGTGTGTCTTCTTCTTCTCAAATCTCAATCTTTCCATTTTTTATTTTTTCAAAATGAAAAACCCACAACCTTCCTCCCCTCAAACCACAAAATACACAAATCTACACTTATTGTCCAAAAAAATAAAATCAAAAACGAAAAAGGCAAAGAATAGAAAACTTACTCCTCCTAGGTGGGCTTTCAATGATTTCAATTGCAATGTCTCAACCTAAATGGAGACGGAAAATGCGAAGCTAAGGGAGACTCATCTTCTCAGAGGTCATGGCACAAGGTTTTTAGGTTGGCATGGAGCCCTCCATCTTCTTCTTCCTCTTCGTTCAGCCACTAACACCCACTTTGCAAGGCTTTTCTTGCTAGTTACTGCCGACAACAATGACAACATGAAGAGAACAAATACAGAGGTAGAGTTTCTGAATGAGTGAATGTATTATAGTTAAATTTTACATCTCCATATACCATTTGTGTTTTATTGATGAATGATGATTGATGGGGCTTGGGGAATCATCTTTGTTTCTCTTTCAAATCTGTCGTCTGAGAAGAATCTTTTCTTCATCCCATTTTACATGCGTTCCATTGCGGCTGCAACGCTCTTACGTTGTGGTTTTCTTTGTGATTTAAATTCAGACCGTGATTGCGGTGTAATGCCGTTGCAAAAACTGCCACAACCGCAATGTTGCGGTCGCATCATGTGATGCAGTCCGCAATTTAGAACACTGATCCAAACAAATATTTACAAAGATGACAAAATGCACATCTTCCTTCACCACCCCTAGACCCATTACTAGCTTTGGATCCTGTTCAAGCCATTGTGGACTTTCCTTCAACACCTACTTCTACATCGACTCCAACCCTACTTCTTGCAATTAACCTTCCTACAACTCTTCATAAAGGTATCCATTTTACACATAACTCATCTCCCCATTATCTTCTTCTAGGTAAATCATTAGTTGGTTGCCAATGGATTTATATTGTCAAGATCAGCATTTGATTCGGATAGTGGTCAAGATGGGACACAACAATGGTAAATGTGATCATGTGAGCTAAGGGAAGAGGTGCTAGGATAAGAGAAAGAAACAGGACCATAGGTTCAACGGGCAATGGCAAAGGAGGAAGGGGTAAAACCTTAGGTGTAGGTGAATGGGGTATATTAGGTGACTCAAAGAAGGTGACATTGGTATAGGCGACGTAACTGTTAGCTCCAGAACCCTGTCAAAATATGCTAATCTGTTTTGAGTGACAACAAAATCAATTTAGAGAAAATACTTTGAAGAACGACTTATATTTGTCTTGAGTTTCTTGTAAGATCATAAACAGGATTCTATTGTTTAGCAAGAGCGAGACTTACTCAAAGAAGGATAAATATTCACATTGCATGTGCAAACATGTTTATCTTATAATAAGAGATATGAACTAAAAAGGAAGTGGATATGATATCCTTATTCAAGCTGAAAATAGCTAACAATTAAAGAGGAATCAACAATACAAGAAACTAAGTTTCCTTTTGAGACTTCAGAAAGTAGTACTGGACTTCAGAAAGTACATCGAAAAGGATGATATCTCATAATCTATGAAGCTAAAGTATTCTACCATCTTCAATCCTCAGATTCATAAAGATTAGATCATCAATAAACAAGTGATTGAAGACAAGAAGACTCATATCTCATCAAGGAAAGATCACCGCACTTCAGAAAGCTTATACTCAGTAAAACAATGTAAATCTACAAGGAAATAGAGGGAAATTTGAATTTCAAATTTGAGTTTGAATTTGGAAAAGTCAAATCCTAGTGTCAGAACCGGCTGATCATCTTCTTTGCCTTTAAAGTCAACTACTCAAAAGTTATAGAAGGAAAAGTTCAAAAATATGGTTCAGAAAGTAAGAGCAGTTTTCTAAAGAGCATTAGAAACCTCTATTCTTCAATGGCTTCTGCAAATTAATCTGACTGACTGACAAGTTACTCTTCTAGATTATCTTTCCAAGACACAAAAGGATGATCAATATGTGTCCCTTGAAGATCTAAGTAAAGGCAATAGTCACAAGTAAAAATCTCTATAAATAGAGATGTTGTGCTTACAAAGAAAAATGACTAAATGCTGAGAAAAAGAGCTTAAATGCTACCAAGTTTTCCCTTCATTTTTCTGTGATATTCATTACTGCTTGTAATCCTTTCCTTATTCATAAAATCTTCTTTCTACATCCTTCATTGATAATACGTTCTTCTAAGGAAAAATATCTAGAATGAAATCATTCAACCATTTTCAAAAACTTTCATTGTATATCCATAGCAATCTTAAGTATAGGTTAGTTTAAGTGGCAACCGAAACAAATAATCTTTGTATCTTTGATCCAGAAGTGATAAGTGTAAGATAGATTGAAGAGGCTTGTCAAATACTAGTTGCAATGTGATAGTAAAAGTGTTTTACTCGTCACGATTTGTTAGCTTGGAGAGGCTAGTACAAGACTACTTGATTTAGCTTGAGGAGGCTGGTGAATTACTACTTAGTTTGTGATAGTAGGGGTTGTCTACTGGTCACTGAACATAGCTTAGGAAGGCTACTATGAAGACTATCTTTGTTCTTTCTCAAATTGGAGAAAGAGTTAGTGAAACTAAATGGTTGTTGAGAACTGGATGTAGGCAGGTTTGACTGAACTAGTATAAAATCTCCTGTGTTGATTATTCTTTTCCTTTCATCTCTTGTTTTATTTCCATATCTGTTATTGCATCTATATATGTTTTGAAAAGTCTATCTTACGTTTTTTTGTTACTTGTTTAGTTCAGAAAATTCACTTTCTAAAGTATCTAACTCTATTTTTCATTGTGCTACAAGTTCACAACTTGATAGCTTTTTTATAAAGTTTTTAGATCTTCATTAATGAAAAAAAAGTAAAAGCATAATTCAACCCCCTTCTCATGTGCTTTTCTACCTACAATAACGACATGGAATAGGAGAAAAATAACGATAACCTTTTTATGACTAGTGTTAGCTCTAGAATCCTTCAAAAAATGTTAATATAAAATGTTCTGAATGATAACATAATCAATTTAGAGAAAATATTTTGAAGAAGGACTAATACTTCCTTTGAGTTTCTTGAAGCATCAAACATGTTACATTAGGATAACGTGGTACTTAAAGCGAAAATATTTTCATATAACATGTGCAAACATGTTTAATCTCGTTTAAAGAGATGAGAACTTAATGAAAGTGAAGATTATATCATGGAATGAATGAGTAAGTGCTTAACATACTGAAGAAATTTCTCAAATACAAGAAATCAAGGCTCAGATCTTCATAAAGTAGCATTCGACTTCAGAAAGTATGATTCAAGTGAAGATTTCAACCCAATTCTGAAGCAAGGGTGTTATACAACCTTCAATCATCATGATTACAGTCATATCATCATCTACAAGCTTTGATTGAAGACTGAAATATTGAAGATATATTAAGGAACTGATACTGCACGTCAAAAAGTATATTTCACTGTGAAATGGTATACTCTACAGGAAAATGAGAGAAATATGAAATTCAAATTTTGAGTCAAACCCAGTCATAGACTAACGTAATATCTCTTTTGTCAACTTGGTCAACTGCCCCAGCTTCTAGAAGGAAAAGTTTAGAAAACTCGTTCAGAAAGTAAAAAGTAATTTCTGAAGATAGCCTCAGAAACCTCTATCTCACAATGGCTTCTACAACAGCTCTGAAAACGCCAAAGCTACTCCTCTAGACTGCTTTTCCAAGACACGAATCGATGATCAACACATTTCACCTGGACAACAGATCAAGGGCAGCGATCAGAAATGCAAATCATTTGTAAATAGAGATGTTATGCTTTAAAAAAAGGACTTTGAAAAAGAAGAAGTGCTGAAACGCTAAAGAATTTTCTCATCTTTTTCGTAAAGATATTATTGCTTGTAATCATTTCCATCTTGTAAAAAATCTTCTTTCTACATTCTTAGTAGATCATACGTTCTTCCTAGGAAGAATTGATAGAAAGAAGTCATTTAAGTTTTTCAGGTTTGCTACTCTATATCTTATGAAAACTTGAGTATTGGTTAGTGTTGAGTGATAAACCCAAACACAAATCTTTGTAACCTTAATCCAGTAGAGATCGCAATGAGTTAGCTTGAAGAGACTAAGCAAAAAGTACGTGTAAGTGACAATAGAGTGTACTTGCTATTCATAGTGATAGCTTAGATAGTCTGGTCAAAGACTACTCAGGTTGTGACAACAGAGTGTACTTGCTAGTCACTATGTTAGCTTGGAGAGGCTAGTTAAAGATAACTTAGATTGTGATAGCAGAGTGTACTTATTGGTTACTACTAAGAGTTTGGGAATGCTACTGTAAAGACTATCCTACTTTCTCGGGTTAAGAAAGGTTTTAGTGGAACTCAATAATGGTTGAGAACTGGATGTAGGCAGGTTGGCCGAACCAATATAAAAATATCTGTGCAGTATTTTCTTCTCCCTTAACTCCTTTATATTTACTGTATTGTGCTTATTTTATTGTGTTTTTTGAAAAAAAACATCCTGTATGTGCTTTTATCATTTATGCTGTAGTTCAAAAAGTAGCTTTCTGAAGTAACTAACACTCTTATCACTGCACTTCAAGTTAAACACTTGACAGTGCATTATTTAAGTTTGTCAGAAACAGAGAAGGAAGGAAAAAGTGAAGCATGATTCAACCCTTTTTCTTGTGTGTTTTTCTACCTACAAGTGCAATCAGAGCCTAATTTCTAAGGGGTTGAGCATTCTAATGACTACGAAGGTTAAAGATCTTGAGGAGATATGGCATAAAATATCCATATAGCAAAAGGACACTCTATCAATAGACCACCATTCTTTGATGGTAGAGACTATGCATATTAGAGAGATCATATAGAGTTATTTATAAAGTACACAAGTCTTGACTTTTGGGAGATCAAACGAGAAAGAGACTTTGTTCCAATGACGAAGTTCTCGGAACTAAAGACGCACTTTCCACCTCTAGAAAAGTCCCTTGAAGTAGGTGGATAGAGAAATACAAAGCCAGAGTTCAGTTGAATTCGAAAGCTAAGTACCTACTTATGTGTACACTAAGTAAAGCTAAATATGACAAAATCGTTGCTTATGACATGGCCAAGGAAATCTAGGATAGATTGCACATGTTGCGTGAAGGCACTGATCAAGAAACTAAGATCAGTATGTTGGTTCATCAATATGACATGTTTAAAATGATAGATCAAGAATGTATTGATGATATGACCACAAGGTTTATGCACATCATAAACCAGCTAAAGAGTCTAGGCAAAAAGTATTCTAACTCCAAAATGGTCAAAAAAATCCAAAGAAGCCTCCCTGCTAAATAGCTGCCCAAGGTCATAGCCATCACAGAAGCTAAAGACCTACAAACTCTTGGCTTGACATACTTATTGGGTCTTTCAAAACCCATGAGGTAGTACTTTCTAAAATGCATGGTGAATCTAGTCAGAAAAGCAAGTTCATGGTCCTGAAGTCATCTTATCAGAAATAAAATAACGACAAAGCAATGAAATTTCCCAATACCTCTGATGATGAGGAAGAATCTGATGAAGAGAATGAAGATGTGGATAGAGAGAAAGATGTCCAAGGCCTGGAGAGCCAAAACAAAGAGAAGAAGAGACATTGATCTAAAGAAGGATAAGAGAGGCAAAGGAAAGCTAGAAAGCGTCACTTTCTACAACTGTGGTGAGAAGGGACACTTCAAACCTGATTGTCCTTAGCTACGTGGAGTGACTTAGAAAAGGAAAAAGATGGTTTAGGGAGCTAGGATAAGTAGGAAAATATTACAAACTTATGCTTCATGGCTGTCTAAGCTTTAGAAAAAGAACCTTAGGTAAAAATATATGAACCTAAACTCTCTTATGATGAATTACTTACTTTATATGATGAGTTGCAGGAAAACTCTCAAACTCTCTCATCTCACTATCTTAACCCGAAGACAAAACATCAAAAGGTTGTTTTAGAACTTGAAATGGCCAAATCAGTTGTTGAGAGTCTAAGGCTTAAGAAGAAATAAATAAATGGAAAAAAATAAAGTTTTAAATCTAAAGCTCAATGCCTTAGAAGTTGAAGTCTCTGAGAAAAATGAGAAAACTCACAAAGTTATTTTTGAACTAGAAAGGACTTTAAAGCTTTTCAAATCTGACATTGAAAAGATGGTAAATGGTTCAAAGAATCTTGAATTAATGCTTGGAGGTTGAAAGCCATACTTTCAAAAGACAGGGTTGGGATATGAGGATGAGATGGATGAGAAAAGAAAGGCAATTCAGCCGAAGAAAGTGAAAAATAAAGTTTCTTGTACTTTCTATCATAAGAAGGGACACCCACCTAACAAGTACTTCATGAGGAAGAAATCTGTCAAAAAGGTTAGGAAATCTCCCCCTCAAAAAACTAATCCAAAAAGGCTCAATAAAGTCTGGGTACCATGAATTAAAAATTGTTTTTGTTGTAAGTGTTTCTGAGAATGCACGTTGATCATGACAACAAGTGATACATGGACAGTGATTGCTCTAGACACATGTCTGGATCCAAAAGGTGGTTCAGAAACCTAAAGCCCAAAAGCTTTGGCTCATTCAAGTTTGCTAATGGAGGTAAGGTCATTGTCACAGGCATAGGAAATGTTGTTAAGGATGATTCACACCAAATTTCTTATGTTTTACTTGTTAATGGCCTGGATCACAATCTATTGAGTATTAGCCAATTTTGTGACCAAGGCTTTAATGTTTTATTTAATGCTCATGCATGCAAGATTGTAAATCCCACTTTAGGACAAGTTATCTTATCTGGCAAAAGGCATGATAACACTTATGTGTTATTCTTAGATGACCTTTTAGATTAAGATGTAAAATGTCTTGCATCCTTTATGGATGCTAAGTAGTTGTGGCATAAGAAGCTTGGACATGCTCATATGAAACTTATTTCTGAGCTATCTCAGAAAAAGCTTGTTAAAGGTATGCCAAAGATCAGATTTGATTAGGATTCAGCTTGTGATTTCTATGAGAAAGGTAAACAAACCAAGGTTTCTTTCCACAACAAAAATGTGGTTTCAACCGCTAAGCCATTTGAGCTTTTACACATGGATCATTTTGGACCAACCAAGATTGCAAGTCTAGCTGGAAAAAGATATTGCCTTGTCATATTAGATGATTTCTCTAGATTCACATGGGTTATCTTCCTAGATTCTAAAGATGAGGTGGTTGAAAGATTAAGATTTTTGCAAAGCATGTTTGTACTGAAAAAGATTCTCAAATCACCTCTATAAGATTAGATCATGGAGGAGAATTTGAAAATCACATTTTCAAAGAGTTTTATGAAAATCATAGCATCTTTCATGAATTCTCTACACCTAGAACTTAGCAACAAAATGGGGTTGCTGAAAGAAAGCATAGAAGTTTGCAAGAGATGGCCAGAATGATGCTTTTAGAAAGTGGTTTATCAAAAGGATTTTGGACAGAAGCTATAAACATCTCGTGCTATATACAAAATAGAATCTTTCTAAGGCCAATCCTCAAGAAAACCCTTTATGAGCCATAGAAAGGCAGAAATGTAACACCCCGATTTTTCTGTTTGAGGGAAATGCCCAAAATGCCCCTGAGGTCATTTCCTGACCCGAATTCGAGGGTAACCAACTCGGTCGTCCTCGAAGGGTCAACTCAATGTTTGAAGGGGATTGAATGGTCTTTGAATGCTTTCGGAAGCGAAAATCTCATTTTCCACAGTTCGGGTCGAAATGGCCAAAATACGCCTATAGCGTTTTTACGCGGGTAGAAGTGCCGTTTGAGCCCGAAACTTTTCCCAGAGGTTTAAAAACATGTTTTCATGTGTCTAGAGGACTCTGTTCAAGTCCCGGTGGTCCCGGACAGTTTTAGTGCAAAATTACGGTTTTGCCCCTAGAATTGTGTTTTTGAGCTTAATGATGTAATTGAGCAAACCTAAGCAATATTAGGCTCTAAACGAAGATTAATTAATTTCCCTAATTAATCTAGAGTCAAAATAATTTATTAAAGTTAATTAGAACCTAAAATTGCTTAGATTAAACTTAAATCCCTTTTTAGAACTCAAGATTCTTAGTCTTAGAATCTTGAATAGTGTTTTCTCTCTCCAATTCCTTAAATTAAGGAATTGTGTCTAGGATTGTTTAAACACTAAAATGAATTTATAACTCACTAATGATGCAAGAACACTCTCTAATTATGTCTTGACAACCTTAATTTCCCATTTTCTCACCTAAACACTTTCTTACAAACTCCTAATCTTAGTCCTAATCAAAGATACACCTAAACACAACTCTAAACCACAATTAAAATGCAAGAAACCCTCCCCCCATAGCTGATGCATATTCGGCCATCTCTCTCCTTTTACCACACATGTTGAATTGTTTCTCACTCAAAGAACCATGCTTGAGAACATACCTTGAACCATACCTCACCATACTTTGAACCATACCTCACCATGCCTCAAGACCACATTATCTCACCTCATGGAACTCATGGGATGCCCTTCAATCTGCAATGGCCGAAGCCTCCTCCTCCATGTGCACCCTTCATTTGTTTCATTTCTCTATAAATAGAATGCCTTGAGGAGCTTGCACCACTTTTAGATCATTTGCTAAGTTTAGGAACACTCAAAGCTTTTCTTTTTCTCTCAAAGCTCTTGTGTTCTTCAAGTTCTTGGAGCTCTCCATCTCCTTCATCATCTTCATCTTCTTCTTCCATCTTCAAGTTCATCACACCAAGTAGGGATTTCCTTTCATGTATTCTTTTCTTTAGAGTTCTTGTTCTAGCTTTATGTTCATAGTTTCTCTTGGTTCTTTTTAGAACTTCTTTCCTTCTCCTTTTTCTTTCTCATTTTCGGCCATGGGCCTTGAAGTTCAAAGAAATGAGAGCTTGATGATGAGAGTTTCTTGATGATGTTCATCACTTGAAACAAACTCTAGAGCTTGATCTTTGTTCTTGAGTAAAATACTTCTAGTTCTTCCTTTCTCCAACTTTTGGAATCTTTAACTTTGATGATGTTTTAAAATGGTTCTAAGGACTCAATGATGAGGTCTCATGATGTTGATGTTAATATATCATCAAGATCATGGACTCTAGAGTTTCAAAATGTTCTTTTGTTTTCCTTGAAGTTTCGGCCATTTCCTTTTCTTTTACATGCAAAATGTTTCGATTTTCTAAAAATGTTATGTTGAGTTCTAAGAATTCTAGACTTTACTTTGTCTTGGTTTGATGGGTTTGGGTTGAGGTTTAAGTCCCTTTAAAGTCTTGTTAAGAGCTCTAGAAAGATAAAATGAACTTGCATAATTTATTTTATGCTTGCATTTATATTTACATTCTTGTTATGCACCTTTACTTTCAAGCTATCACCTAAGAACATAAAGATTAAAATGGAACTTGCATCATCACTTAATTTAATTCTCAAAGCTTTTCTATTTCGGCCTTAAAATCGATTGTTGTTGGGCCTAGAGCACTAAAATAAAGAATTGAACTTGCATTATCACCTAATTAATTTCTCGAATGCCTATCTATTTCGGCCTTAAAGTCGATTATTGTTGGGCCAAGAGCACTAAAATAAAGAATTGAACCTTGCATATTTACTTTCAAGCTTGCACGTTTAGGTCTATGCCTTGCATATTTACGTTCAAGCTTGCAAGTTTAAGTTTATGCCTTGCATATTTAATTTTAAGTCATCACTTTATTTTGTAAGCAAGATTAAAAATGAAAAGCATGAGCATGTTTATTTTATGTCATAACTTAACAACCTAGAGCTCAAAGACTTGCCCATTTCATTCCAAGTTAAAGTTTAATGTGAATGCATTCTTCGAATACATGTTTTCGGCCAAGTAGTGATGATGGACTTGTAATGAGTTTTCATCTAGCTACAAGGACTAATAGTCTATGTTCTAAGTTTTTCTTAAAGCTTTACAAATCTTTACAAGGTTATGTTATCATGAGATATGACTTTATTCCCTCTTAGAAGATGAAATATATTTTGGTCACTGACCTAAGGCTTCTCTTAGCCTCTTGATAAATTAAAATGATTTGCAAAGAGTTTTAGAAGTTCTAAATTGATTCCATGAGAAACTAGTTAACTTATGTACCTTGAAATGTCAATTTAATTCTCTTACTGAAGCTCCATGATTTCAGTTCTGTCATGATGAGTGGGATGCTGTATGATGATGTTTTGATGTGTGAAAATATCATATGATGATGTAGAAATGATTCTATGCATAATAGGTAAGAAACTAGCTAACTAGAAATACCGTAAAGCTAGAACTTAACATAGTTTAGACCCATTTATTTTTGGAACTTATCCAAACTATTTTAATGGGAACATAATCAGATTAGGATTGTTTAGACATGAAAAACTTGGTAACATTTGGATTAGAATTGAATTTTAGCACCTATAGGAAAACTAGTAACTAGAAAACCGTAAAAATGCAAATGTAGAACTCTTAGAACATTTAGTTTTCTGGATTCTGTCCAGCAACATTACAACATGATAAATGTGATCTATAATCAGTTCTTAAGCATAGGAATGTCTCATAATTGATTTAGATTTGATTATAGCGCCTTAGGTGAAGACGGAACCGAGAAAGGGTCTAAAATGTAAGTTCTAGAACCCCGTAACCACAAGTTAAAGATTCTACCCTATGCTTTTCAGATTTGAGTATGAACATGAGGATTAGGAATGATGATTAATTATGAGCCCTTAGGTGCATAAAACACAAACGACAGATGTTAGAGAACTATATCTCAAGATTAAGACCCGTAAGGGTCAAAGCATAAGCTACCGGAAGGGTAAGCGTTTGAATGTTCTATGATGATGCATGTGGTATGTAAATGATGATGATGTTATTCATATGAGGAAATCATGAGGATATATGTTTATGTGGCATAAAGCAAATTTGGAAGGAATTCGGCGTAATGCCATCGTGCCGCCGAATTCCCGACGAATTTGGGGACTTAAAGAGATTTTGAAATTTAAGGTACTAAGATGGGTTCTAGGATGACACCGGTTCGGCCGAGCACCTCCATAGAACTCATGTGACATTGGTACCAATTTATACTCTTAGGTGACACCGGTTCGGCCGAGCACCCCTAAGAGAATTGCCCCCTAACCAGTACTCAGATAGTCGGGATTTATGATTTATGATACGCTTATCATTAAGTGGTAAGTAAGAACTAGTGACGACTGGTTAAGGTATGAGCTCATAACCTAGAGATGTGACACGTTCTGGGTGACACCGGTTCGGCCGAGCACCCCCAGAGCGCTTGTCTTTTAGGGCGACCCATGAGGAAGAGAAGTTCATGATTATGATTATGTCACTAAGTTTGTCCCATATGAATGTTTCTATTGCCACTTTATGCCACTAAGTATGATGATGCTTGACGATATGATTTATGTATGTGCATTAGGTAGCACTATGCATACATTCTCTATTATGCTGCATTCATGACATTAAGATCATCCTAAAATGAATGGACCTTGGCTAAGCTATGATTTGGAACTTAAAAATGGACTTAATGCATGCTCAGTCATTTTGTATAATTAAACCCAAGGTTCCTGAGGACGTAGATGATGACACCTAGGTAGTAGGAGGCCCTATTGAGATTCTTTAGCAAGATTCTCACTCCCTTTATCTCTTTCTTTCTGTCACGTCTTCAAATGGCGACGTTCGTAGTGTTCATGGACACGCTGACATGGGAGGTGCACTATGACCCGGCTCACGGGTCATACCATTTTGAGGGACAGTGCACGGTGCGGGTTTTCATGTTCATAGGGCGCCCCTTCGCTCATCCCGTGCACACCCACCGCTTCTCCCCGACTGCACCCTATGGCGACGACGGGCTGGTTTTTGAGCGCGCGCGTACGCATGATGAGAGAGTGCTCCGCATGCACACCGCCGCCTTAGCCATGCGAGACTATCCCGATTACGTGCCCCGGACCAACTTCTCGGAGACCGACCCGTCCGAGGACTCGCCTACCCATCCGTATAGCGAGAGTTTCGCCCCCTTTCCCCCACTGATGAGGGAGGGCAGTGAGGATACCGTAACTCAGCCACGGCTTGCACGACGACCGGAGATACGGCTACACCGCGAAAGTCACTCTCGATCCCCGTTCCGTCTCTTTACGCCCGAGGAGCTCGCCCAGTTTCCCGGATATGTGCCTCGCTCGCGAGATGAACGTCAGTAGGAAGTGATGATCGACCGATGGAGTACCCGGGTAAAGCACACATCACCTAGATGGAGATGAACCTCTTTTGGTTTCAGAGGTCATCCCATTAGTTGCACTTGGGTAGGAGAGTAGTTTATGTTTATGTTTATGTTGTATTTTCTTTCATGCATTCCTTTGTACTAAATTAAGTCCCACACTTATAAGTGGGCAAGTTATATATATATATATATATATATATATATATATATATATATGAGATGATATTCAGTGTTTCCCATGATGTGCCTTTATGTGCCTTATGCTATGACAATATGAGATGCATGTTTTGTCCGCTACATGTTATATCGCATCACGCGGCTCTCACTTTGTATTCTAAAAAAAAATTACCTGTATTTTCCGCTAAGTATTTCAAAGTAAAAATGAGAACTATGAAGTAATAGACTAATGATTAACCTAAGTATGTTCTAGAGTATTGGGTTAAAAATTAGGCTGTTACAAGAAAACCCAACATATCTTATTTCCATAGTTTCAGTTTATCTTGTTTTATCCTTAACACTAAGGACAAACTCGCAAAGTTTGATCCTAAGTTTGATGACAGAATTTTTGTAGGGTACTCTTTGGTCTCGAAAGCTTATAAGGTATTCAACAAGA
This sequence comes from Dalbergia cochinchinensis, assembly GCA_031216125.1. NCBI lineage: Eukaryota > Viridiplantae > Streptophyta > Magnoliopsida > Fabales > Fabaceae > Dalbergia > Dalbergia cochinchinensis. The sequence continues at coordinate 54,447,855 of CM062377.1, forward strand.
GGACGCTATATGTTGAAAAGGCCATCCATATCAAGTTCAAAGAGCTCAAAAAGGGCTTTGCTAATGATCTTGAAGAGTTAGAAGAGAACCTTGAGAAACTAAACCTCAAGGACACTTCAGAAAGCAAGCAGATGAAAGCTCAACCTTTAGAAAGGAAGCTCTAGAACATGGACTCTTTAGAAAGCCTATTCACGGCTCCAAAGCCATCAGAAAGTGACATTTCTGAACATAAAGAAGAGCAATCTGAAAATGAAAGAGAAACTGGAGAATTTCAAGGTTACATAAATTACAAAGTAGTTTCTGATTTAAAAGCAGTTTCTTAGAACAAAGTTTTTAGAGACATTTCCAAGGGTATGAGAACAAGATCCTCCCTTAGAAATATGTCAAAATGTTCTTTTATCTCCACCATTGAGCTTGAATATATTGAAAAAGCTTTGAATGATCAAAGTTAGGTGGATCCTATGCAAGAGGAACTTGACCAATTCAAGAAAAGCAAAGTCTAGACGCTCGTTGAAAAGCCCAAAGGAAAGACAATCATTGGAACAAAATAGGTGTTCAGAAACAAGTTAGATGAAGCTGAGAAAGTCATTAGGAACAAAGCAAGATTGGTTGCACAAGGTTATCATCAATAAGAGGGAATTGATTGTTATGAAATCTTTGCACCGGTAGCTAAGCTCAAAGCCATAAGTATGCTACTTGCTTTTGCTGCCTATAAGGAATTCACTATTTACTTTATGGATATTAAGTCTGCGTTCATAAATGGATTCTTCTTTGAGGAAGTATATGTGAACCAGCCTCTTAGTTTTGAGAGTAAAACCTTCCTAACAATGTCTTTAAGCTGACAAAGCCACTTTACAGTCTAAACAAGCGCCTAGAGCTTAGTATGAAAGGTTAAGTACCTTCTTGTTGAAGAATTGGTTCAAGAAAGGTAAAGTTGACACTAATATTTTTACTCTTAAGCAAGACAATCACTTTCTGATCATCCAAATATATGTTGACAACAACATTATATTTGGTGCCACTGATCATTCTCTCAATCAAAAGGTTTCAAAATTAATGCAAGTGAATTTGAGATGAGCATGATGGGTGAACTCAAGTTTTTCATCTCTCTTTAGATAAAACAACAAAAGGAAGGAACTTTGATCCATAATAAAAAAAAAATACACAAAAGAGCTTTTGAAAAAGTTTAACATGGATCAGGATAAACCCATGAGTATCCCCATGCATCTATCTCAAGTCATCGATGTTAATGAGAAAGGTGAAAAGGTATCAGGAAGCGATTATAGAGGAATGACTGATTCACTTCTATATCTTACAACAAGTAGGCTAGACATTCAATTAAGTGTACACATTTGTGCTAGATTCTAATCTAACCCAAAGCAATCACATTTAAATGTTGTTAAAAGAATCTTAAGATACTTATCTAGTACTACTAATCTTAACTTATAGTACAAGAAAGGTACATCTTATAAGATTGTAGGGTACTATGATGCCAACTTTGCTACAAACAAAATAAAGAGAAAGAGCACCAGTTGATACTGTTATTTCTTTGGTTAGAGCCTCATTACCTGGTCATGCAAAAAGTAGAATACCATTGCTCTCTATGGCTGAAGTTAAATATGTAGTTGCTACAAACTACTGCACCCAGATGTTCTGGATAAGGAATTAGCTTGAAGATTATCACTTGAGGTATTCCAAAATCCCCATCTTCTATGATAATACTAGTGCTATAAATTTTTCTAAGAATCATATCCAACACTCTAGATCCAAGCACATCGATGTTAAACATTACTTTATTTGGGATCATGTTCAAAAAGGGGATGTTGAGTTAATATTTGTGAATATTGAGGATCAAGCGTCTATATATTCACAAAACCATTAGCTAAAGATCACTTTTATGTTTTGAAAAGGTTTTTGAACTTAAAAGCTTTTAAATCTACTTAACCATTCATGCATGAACAATCTCTGGATACTCCCTTTGATGGCTCTAAACTGAAGCATAAATGAAGACAATTAGTTTGCAAGTCTTGAAGATCAGTTTGCAAGACTAGAGGATTAGTTTGCAAGGTCAGAAATTCAATTTGAAAGGTCAAATAGGATATTAGAGGATCAAAAAATAGGGCATATGATCATACGAGGTTCAAAATATGAAGATGTATATGGTGTGAGAAAGAAGAGTTATCTTGATGGACCAGAAAGTAGAAAAGGTTTAGAAAGTGGTTTCAAGCTTTAGAAACCACTTATTCTGGATAAGTAAAAAGGGCAGGATAATTCTCACTCTTTTGAGTTTCTCTATCCCACATTGCTTCTCCTTCGATCATTACGTCTCATCTCTTAAATAACCTCCCACTCCTCACATGTTACACTTTACTTCTCATCTTCAACCTCATACACCCGAAGCCTCAACCGTTTCATATTTTGTTTCATAGATCCTCCGTCTCTGTAACCATCACTTTCAAACCCTCATCCTTCTTTTAACCTTCTCAAACACAACCATTAATGGCTAAAGGAAAACATTTCAATAGAAACATTGCTAACATGGGAACTTTTCTCATGTATGAAGAATCACTCAATTAGTAGAATTACACTGAAAACTTTTCCTAATGGAAGATAGCTCCTGGGAAAAAGCTGAGTAAGGAACTGATGACTTAGGTTACCATTATTAGCTCTAGAACCCTTCAGAAAGCTTCAATGCAATATGTTTTGAATTACAACATAACCAATTTAAAGAAAATACTTTGAAGAATGACTAATGTCTACGTTGAGTTTCTTGACATAGTACACGAGTATTTCTGAATTGCATTACATACACTTGAAGCGAAAATAATTTCACTTTAAATGTGCAAATAGGATTTATCTCACATAAAAAGATTGAACCTAATAGAAATGAATATTATATCATGCAAAGTATGCATACATGCCTTACGGATGAAAGAAAATCATATCAAGAATAAGAAACCAAGGCATGGGTCTTCAGAAAGTAGTACTAGACATCAGAAAGTACATTTACAATGAAGATATCAACCAAACTCTAAGAACCCTAGTGTTACACTATCTTCAATCAGCATGATCGCAATTCTTTCATTATCATAAAGGTTGGATTGAAGACTAGAAGATCAAAGAATCACCAAGGATCTAATATCGCACGTTAGAAAGCTTACTTCACTATGGAGCACTAAACGTACTGAAAAATAGGGAAATTTGAATTTTTGAAATTCAAATTTAGAGTCAAACTCAGTGTCAAAACTGGCGTGTCATCTTTTCTACCAACTAGATCAATTTCCCCAGCTTCTAGAAGAAAGAGTTTAGAAACCATGTTCAAAAAGCGAGAGTAGTTTCTAAAGGGACATCAAAAACCTCAACATCACAATAGCTTCTACAATAGATCTGAGAAGTTGTTAACCTACTCTTCTAGGCTGCTTTTGCAAGACACAAATGGATGATCAACACATGTTACTTGGAGATCTGATCAAGGGCAATGGTCACAAGGAAGACCAACTATAAATAGATATGCTATGCTCAAATGAAAGAGAAAGAGACTCTACACAAGAAGAGGAAACTTTGTGAAAATCTCTCCTTACATCCAGTAAGGTTCATATCATGATGTAATCAAATTCCTTACTTGTAAAAGTCTTAATTCTATATTCGAAAATAGACATATGTTCTTCCTAGGAAGAAATGATATAAAAGAAGTTATTCAAGTTATCCCATGTTATTCATGTATATTTTTAAGGAAATTTGACCGTACGTTAGTTTGAGTGACAACCCAAACATAAAACATTTTTATCCTCGATCTAGTAATGATCGGTGTAAAATAGCTTTGAGAGGCTAATGTAAAACTGCTTATAATGCGACGGTGAGGTTGTCTACTAGTCACAAGTGTTAGCTTGGAGAGGCTAGTACAAGACTACTCAAGGTTCAGCTTGAAGAGGCTGGTGAATAACTACTCAATTTGTGACAGTACTGGTTGTCTGCTGGTCATAAATGAGAGCTTAAGAAGGCTAATGCAAAAACTATCTTGTTTTAGGTTGAAAAAGATATTTTAGTGAAACCTCAACATGTGTTGATTACTAGATGTAGGCATGGTTGGCCAAACCAGTATAAAAATACTTGTGTGATATCTTGTTCTCATTGATCTCCTTTATTTTTCTCTATTATGTTTTACTACTCAATTTTTGTTGGTACAATGTTTTAAGTTATGTTATTTATCCTATACTTCAGAGATCTACTTTCTGAAACATCTAATCTCATCTTTGTTGCATCACAAGCTTAATCCTTGATAACATCTTGTTAAATATTTTAGATATGTAAAAAGAAGGAAAGCACGATTCAACCCCTTTCTCATGCATACTTTTACCTACAATCATCCTGCTAGAAGTTATCTCCTTCCAAGGATGGGAAAGGTTTTTCAACATTACTGATTGAGTCTTCACTAGGATGGTGATTGCATTCTACTCCTAGCTAGTATAGGTGTCTGAAGCTCTACTGATGACCTCTATCAAGAGCACTGACATAGACTTAGACATAACTGACTTCTCCAACATCATTCAAGCACTTAACATGGGACACAAATGCTCATCTAAAAGAGACTAGTTTATGACTCTTGGAGTCTCTACTGAGGAGGTCTCAAGATGTCTTACTAACTCTCCTAGGTATCAACCCAGTGAAATAATAATTGTGCTATTGAACTCTAGGGCATAGCAAGTCTTCACCATTATCTGGTTCTCTTTTCTCCCAAGGTTGGGAAGTACCCACATTCTCTTAAGGATGGACTGCATGTTGCTTTACTATCTGTTGGCAAAGAGGAAAGTAAACTTGCCCAGACTGATCTTTGATTACATGATGAGTGCCATCTCCCTTCAAAGAAGGAGAACTACTACTGTCTTGTGCAAAGCTTGCTGACTAGGATCTTCAACCACTTGAACTACCAATTAGCAAAGGAGTGGTACAAGTACATGGTAGGTACTGAGTACCCCATACTTTTCTTCAAGACTCTAAGAAGACCTATTGGTGTAGCCATAACTGGTGCAAGGAGGCAGAGCCAAAGGATAAGGGATACAACTCTTGAAAAATCTGCTGAGGATGTTGAGGGAAAAGGTAGAAAGAAGAAAGTGATTATTATCCTTGAAAGCAGCTCTAAGGGCAATGGAAAACCTAAAATAGTTATAAGATATGGGGCAAGACTCTCTCACTCATCCATGTCCTCAGACTCTAAGGAAAAATCAAGCTCAGAAATAGCTAAAAATGTACAAGAAGCTTCCATTTCATCTGAGTCTTTAGATTTTGGAAAAAGATCCTCAGAGGATGAGCAAAGTAATGAAAATTCCGAGGTGAGCTCAACTCATGCTGCTGCTTCGATGCTTGCTCCAATTGAGAAGCTTACCATTCCTGTTGTTTAGATATTGCTCAAAATCAACGCCTCATGAATGACCAGCTAGACCGATTAGAAGCTTAGTCATGAAGGCATGAAGCCTTTGTTTGGAGATCCTTAGAGAATTCAGGCATCAAGGCTAATGATGGTGTTTCCTAGTTTCCAACAGACCTCTTTTTTGCTGATGACAAAAGGGGCAGAAGAAATGAAGAAGAAAATCTTGTTCTGAGGAGCTCAGGGGAGCATCAAGCTGGGGGGAGCTCAAAGGTTTTTTTTCTCAACATTTGAATTTTATTCATTTGAACAATTATTTTTTTCATTTTAGTTATTGCTCTGATATTTTTTTTAGTACATACATTTGCTATGTTTCTAGTATTTGGTCTGACTTAATATCTACTCTGATACAATGCTTCTTGTGATATATGTTACATACATGACACATATACATTATCTGTTTGATCTTGCCCAACTAATTATATATCCTGTTGAGATGTATGCATTGTAAGATTTAGCCTTTGCTCAGATTTTCTCAAGTTATTAGCATGCTCTAATACTTAGCTATATCGGTATCTTTTGCATAATTAGCTCTGGTAGAGATCTTTTTTGTATGCTCTGATAGATATATCCTTTTGCGCCATGATATATATGCCAAGATAATGCTGATAGTGCTCTAATATGTATGTCATGCTATACGTTCTTAATGTTTTTTTTATGGTACATATATGCTCTGTCACACACATACATAAAGTTTTCTTACACGCTTTGAAAAGCACGTTCTGATAACTTCAATACATGCACCTTAAACATTCCAAGTGTAATCATAACATGCCACAATAAATCTTGCAATTGGTAGCCAAGTATACAAACATAATCATCACATAAATTCTCAAATATATTAAATCATAACATCTCTTAAGGCAAGCACTTTCATTATCCCTTAATCGATTATGCCTCTAAATTAGGTAAACCTAACTTTCATATTTAATTATTTATATATCTAAGGTATCAATTTCAATTATTCTTATTAATTATTAACCTTAAGAATATCATGAAATCATTCTGGGCAGATTCAAACAAAAATGGAAATTTAACCGTTTCGGTGTTCTAGAAGTTACGTTCTTGACCCTTTCTCATTACCGACTTTTCCTATGATGCTAAAATTAATTCCTAAGTCAATTATAATTGATCCTTATATATTTACTAATAGTTCAACCCTCCTTTATAGAATTATAGCTTACTAAAACAGAATTTGTAACTTTCGTTTTAAAGGTTCAAGGAATCGTATTTTTTATGCTTTCTAAATACCAATTTTTCTCCAAGTGCTAAAAATAATCATTACAATAATTGCTAACAAGTTTTTCATATTTGAACAATCCCAAACAGATTTATATCATACCAAAACAGTTTGGATAGTGACCGAAAATAGAGTGGTCAAAAGTTTCCATAATTATAATTTTACGGGTCTTTAGTTGCTAGTTTTTACTTAAGATGCCAAGGATGATTCCCACCATAAATGATAGTAATTTTCCCTCATTTAAGCCACTCCAAACAACATTAAACAAATCTAGAAATACTATGCAAGAAGATGAAAATTTAATATTCCAAAAGCATGCAAAGTTGCAATGTAAGGCATTTCTAGTAACTAGTCTTTCTAAAATTAATTCCTGGTTAAAGAACATTCTTAGAACCAAATTTTATTCCTTTCGGAAGATGGAAATAAAACCTTTAGGACCTAGTTAATAACTTGGAGAATAAATATGAATGCATTTCCATTTTTCTAGTTTTAATGCCCAAGACTCCTATTTAAAGTATTTACTCTAAAACTCCGATCAACTTTAAGGTTAAAAGGGGTAAGTTTTGAACTTTAATTAGTTAGATAGTGGCATAAACGTAGACATGCTAATGTAAACTTTATTTTAATCTTTAAGATTTAGGTGGTAACTTGGAAAATAAATATGAATGCATTTTCATTTCTTTCTTTTAGTGCTCAAGGCTCCTATTTAGAGTAACCACTCTAAATCACCGATCAACTTTAAGGTTAAAAGGGTTAAGCCTTAAACTTAAGTTAATTAAGTGATGACATAAACATATTACTCCATTTTAGCTCAACCTTTTGAAAACAAAATGGAACCCAAGACTTTGGGCTCTCAATGATCTATCACATGAAGGTTTTACAACCATCACCAAGATCCATCATCATCAAGCCATGGTTCTAACATTTTATTAACAACCAAAGCCAAAACTAGAAAAGAAGACCAAAATTGAAAATGATGAAGGAAAGAAAAGTAAACAAACTTAACCATTTTTCATCATCAAATAAAAAGAAAGAACACAATATTTCAATCTGCTAAAGATTTTGAAAATAGAGATATTAAGAAAGAAAAAACCAAACAAAATCCCTACCAAAGAAAAGAGAAAGCTTGGTCTTGAAATGAGATGAGAAAAAAAATTCCTCCTTGTAGCAAGGAAGTGATTTCGACCAAGAAAAGAGAAAGAGGAATGAAGATATGTCTTGGGATTGATCTTGAAAGTGGAGAGGTTAGGTGTTTAAAGGAAGATTTATGGTGGTGGTGTGGTGGTTCGAGGTTGAGAAGTAGTGGCAAGTGGTGGTTCTTGGAAGAAATGAAGAAGAAAAGGAAGAAGAACTCTTTGAGAAACTAGAGAGAAGCTTTGAGGATTCTTGAACCAAAATTGCAAGAAATGAACAAATGGTATTTGTCGCTTGCCTTGAGGTTGTATTTATGGAGAAATTTTAACATGTGAGGATGAAAAATGGGGGGAGTGCCGAGGCCATCTAGAAGAACTTGGGGGGCAAGTTTCATTTTAAGATAGGTTAGGATGTGTATTTAGAGGTAGATTTAATTAGGAAAATGGTTGGCAATGGGTAATTAGGTGTTTAGGTTGCTAATCATATAATTAGGAATTTCAAGATCATGATTAAAGAGTAGTCATAAATATTTAGAGGAGTCAAGTTCATTTAGTTTGAATCAAACTCAATTAATTTGAATTTCAAAAGCCAACACATTTCCCTAAATTAGGGAATGGACACTATTCACCCATTTAACTTTTTAATGTTGTAAGACCACTTTGATTTAAAAAAGGATTTAGCTTTCTTTAAGCAATCTTAAGCCTTAATTAACCTCAAATAATTATTTTAACTCAAGATTAATATTTAAACTTAATTAATCTTTAATTAGAGCCTAATATTGCTTAGGCTTCATTAAGCATGCAATTAAGCTCATTATGCCCTTAATTAGGGGAAAAATGGTAATTTTACAGAAAAAATCCTTAGGACCACCTGAGTTTACACCGACATCCTATATTCCTTAAAAACAACATTCCAAACTTCCAAATGAAGTCCAAGCCCAATCGATAATTAATTCTATTTTAATTAGCCGCGTGGATATTTTGGCAATTTCGCTCAAAAAAGCCAAAAGTTGAGATTTTCACCTCTAACATCGTATACAATACAATTAATCCCTTTCAAACATAAAACTAACCTCTTGAGGTTAGCCTGAACCGATTATCCTCAATTTCCGGGCAAAAATGACCTCAAGGGCATTTTGGTCATTTGCATATAAGAAAAAATCGGGGCATTATATTACTCCCCTCCTTAAAAAGAATTTCGCCTTCGAAATTATTACCTGAGAATAGCTCAGGGTATTTCGTCCTCATATTTGCTTCTAGTTCCCATGTGAAATCTTTCGCTTTTCCTCGTCCCTACGCTACTTTAACCATAGATACAGTCTTATTCTGTAGTTGCTTAACTCCTTTGTCCACAATCCTCGTAGGTGGTAGGTTAAAGGTCAGGTCCTCCCATAACTGTACTTGTTTCGACTCTAACACATGGCTAGGGTCGGACTGGTACTTTCTCAATTGGGAAACATGAAAGACGTCGTGAAGGTTGGACAAGTTGGGTAGTAAGGCTATTCTGTAAGCTACTGACCCAACTCTGTTAAGTATTTCGAAAGGACCAAGAAATCTAGGGCTTAACTTTTTGGCTCTCATGGCTCGTCCTATGCTTGTCGTAGGGGTGATCCTCTTGAAATTCCAACACTTTTCACCTTTTATCCACATAAATTTTCTGTCAACTCTGAGCAGTAAGATTCCTATACTTAATCTTCTTGATCTGTTTCGTCGTTTCTCTCACAACCTTAGGTCCTCCGGGTTCATGCCAACATAGAGGGAATTGACATTTTCTTCCATATAAAGCTTCATACGGTGCTATACCGATGCTTGCATGATAACTATTGTTATATGCAAACTTGATCAATGGCAAGTATCTATCCCAACTCCCTCTCTAATCCACCACACACACCTTTAACATATCCTCTAATGTTTGTATTGTTCTCGCGGATTGACCATCTGTTTGAGGGTGGTAAGCCGTGCTTAGACACAGCTTTGAACCAAACGGCTTCTGAAAGGCTCCCCAAAATCGTGACGTAAATCGCGAATCTCAATCCGAGATTATCATCAACGACACTCCTTGTAACTTCACAATCTCTTGGATGTATAACTGGGCTAGCCAATCCAATGAGTAATTCACCTTGATAGGTAAGAAATGGGCCGACTTAATTAGTCGATCCACGATTACCCATATGGCATCATAACCCGCTTGGGTCCTAGGTAGCCCTGTCACGAAATCCATCGAAATGTTATCCCATTTCCATTCAGGGATCGACAGGGGTTGTAACATTTTGGAGGGTTTTTGGTGCTTAATCTTCACCTTCTGACAGACTAAGCACTTACTTACCCATGTTCCCACATCTCTTTTCATTCTAGGCCACTAAAACATCCTTTTTGAGTCCTGATACATCTTGGTGGTGCCGAGCTGAATGGTGAAATGGCTTTTATGGGCCTTCTCCAAAATTTCCCTTCGGAGGTCACTTCTCATCGATACACAAATTTGGCCTTCAAACTTCCATAGTCCATTGGCTTCTTAGGTAAAACCTTTCAGTGTCCCTAACCTTACTGCCTCTATTGTCTCCTTGAACTCCTCATCCTCTTGTTGAGCTCGAGTAATTCTTTCCTAGAATTCACTCATTACAGTGAGGTGGCATACTTTCATGCTCTCAGTAGACAAGGTTATTCCTAGGTTCATATCTCTAAACTTCTCTATCAACTTCGTTTCTTTTACCATCATTTGTGACAGGTGTAATGATTGCCGAGATGGTAGTTCAACCCAAAGTCATAGTCCTTCAAGAATTCCATCTATCACCTCTGCCTCATATTCAACTCCTTCTAATCGAAAAAGTACTTGAGACTCTTATGATCAGAAAATACCTCAAACTTTACTCCATACAAGTGGTGTCTCTACACCTTTAAGGCAAACACCACGGTGGCTAACTCAAGGTCATGGGTGGGGTAGTTTTCTTCATGAAGCTTGAGTTTCCTGGATGTATAGGCTACCACTTGCCTATTTTACATCAAAATACAACCCGAACCTTTCCCAGACGCATCACAATACACCTCAAAGGGAATTTTAGGGTTAGGTAACACTAGCACTGGGGTCATGGTTAGCTTCATCTTCAGCTCTTGGAAATTCTTTTCACACTTGGGAGTCCATATAAAAGGGGCATTCTTTCTAGTAAGCTTGGTCAAGCGTAGGGAAATCTGGGAAAATCCTTTGATAAACCTACAGTAATAACAGCTAACCCTAAAAAGCCCCATACTTCCGTTACCGTGGTAGGTCTTTCTTAACTCATCACAGCCTATATCTTACTAGGATCTACTACAATACCTCCTTTTGACACTACATGCCCTAAAAATTTTACCTTCTCCAACCAAAATTCACACTTAAATAGCTTGGCATATAGTTTCTTTTCCTTCAGAATCTCCAAAACTATCCTCAAATAATGCTCATGCTCTTCGTGGGTTTTCAAATAGATGAGGATGTTACTATGAAAACAACCACAAACTGATCTAAATAGGGTCTGAAGACCCTATTCATATAATCCATAAACACAGCAGGAGCATTAGTCAATCCAAACGATATAACTGTGAACTCAAAGTGTCCATACCGAGTTCTAAAAGTAGTCGTAGGTATGTCTTCATCCCTAACTCTAATCTGGTGATAACCTAATCTTAAATCAATTTTTGAAAACACAACTGCTCCCCTCAACTGATCTATCAAATTGTCAATCCTAGGTAAAGGATACTTATTTTTCACCGTCACTCAGTTCAACTGCCTATAATCCACACACAACCTCATACTTCCATCCTTCTTTTTGACAAACAACACTGGGGCTCCCCACAGTAAAGCACTAGGCCTTACAAACTTTTTCTCTAATAGCTCCTCCAACTGGGTTTTTAACTTGGTTAGCTTTAATAGGGACATTCTATAGGGTGCTATGGATATTGGTCCAATTCCTAGAACCAACTCTATTGAGAATTCTATTTCTCATACTGGAGGGAACTCAGGTATTTCATCCAGGAATACCTCGGGATAGTCTCTTACAACGAGTATTGTGTCAAAACTTTGCTCAGAGTCTACATCACTAGTAGCTAGGAGGACATATCCTTTATTCATCTCCCCGTAACAGTTGACCACTATAGCATTTATGTAAAGTTTCAGGGACCTACTAGGTTCTTTAGGGATAGAAAGAAAAATGACAGACTTGGTGTAACAGTTTAACATTACACGGTTGGCTTAAAGCCAATCCATGCCGAGGATCATATCTAAATCACGCATGGGTAAACAAACTAAATCTAAAAGAAAAGGTTTATTTTCGACAATGAAATAACAATTCAGGCAACACCTACAAGTTTTAACAGGCTTTCGAGTGGGGGTAGAAACAGTGAGATCAAGAGGAAGTTTGGACACAGGCAATTTTAAACACTCAACACTAGCATGTGATATGAATAAATGGGTTATGCCAAAATCAAACAGTACAATTAAGGTTCTACCATTCATCTCATGAGGCTCTTGGACTTCATCGAGTCTTCAGCACTAAGGGTAAAGACCCTCCCTTGGCATTGTGGCTTGGGGATTGAGGCCGTCGGGTTCTTTTCCGGGCATTCCCATGCATAGTGGCCAAGTTTCCCGCACTTGTAGTAAATCACCTGGCCTAGCCAACAGGGTCGATCTCCATGTGACTTCCCACACTTAAGACAAACTACAGCAGGGGCGGGTCTTGGAGGTGTGGCCCGGGCTCTCTGGGGCACCTTGCCTTTGGGGCCACTAGATCCCTCTTGATGGTTCTTCCTCTTGGGACTTTGAAGTCTGAACTGCTGTCTGGGGGGCAATCTATACAGCTGCTTGAATCTCGAAGCTTGCGGTGCTAGCTTTTTGGCAAAGTTGTCAGCCTTTGGTGCGTTCAGCCTCTTTTGGCCATCCTCGATAATGCAACACTTATTGACTAGGGTTGGAAAATCCTTAATCTCCAAGTGTGCGATAGCAATATTGATGTTCGGCTTTAGTTCGGTTTCGTACTTGACGCACTTCCATACTTCATCGGGGTTCCCTTGGAATATTCTTGAGAACTTGCTCAGCTCCTCAAACTTCACATTGTACTGCACGATATTCATGCCTCCTTGAACCAGTTGCATAAACTCGATGTCTTTAGCGCTCCTCACAGATTCCAGGAAGTACTTCTCGTAGAAGTGGGTGTTGAACAACTTCCAGCCGATTGGCGTGTCAGATGCCTCAACTAACCTTCGAGTGTCGGTCCACCAGAACTAAACGTCCGCTTCTAACATGTAGGTGCAAAGGTCACCTTTTGCTCCTTTGAACAGGTGATCATGGAGAAGAACTTTTCCATGTGCTTAATCCATTCTTCAGCGATGTTTGGGTTTAGAGCTCCTCAAAATGATGAAGGGTTCGCTCTTTAGAACTCCCCAAATCTGGCATGCTCGAGATTCTCCACAGTATTGGGACCATGGTCGGTATTGCCTTGTTGCTCCATTCATTCGAACATCATCCGTTATAGTCCTGGCCACGTCTCGGAGAGCTTCAGTGGTCTCGTTATCTTGACCATTTGATCCTAAAGTCCTAGTCTGTTGTGATCGCACCATTGGTTCCTAAGTATACATCACAGCAAACACCGAGGTGATCAAGCTCAATACTTTATGTAAAGTGAGCTAGTTACCATGGCAGGTTCACATACAGCAATCATGCATCTCTATCCTAAGACTTATCTTATTAATAAGGCGACTACACATGACATAACTATTGCATCATGCTTAGGAAGCATAGTCAGTCCAGTCCTCAGGTTCCGTGAGAACTGAACTGCTCTGATACCAAAATGTAACACCGTAATATTTAACCCAACACGCCTAGGACGTATTTAAGTTAATTATTAGTTATTACTTTTTTGTTCCAGCTTTTACTTTTAAATTATTAAAGTACTTAGCGAAAATACTGGTCAATATTTTTTTGAAATTTCAAAATGAAAACGTGAGCCACGTAACTTGAAAGAACTACATCGTATGATATGCCAGAAAGCCGATAAGGAACTAGACTCATCATAAGCATCCATGAATAAAAGTAAATCTCAAAACATAACACATCATCATGAAGACATGCATAAATAACATTAGAGGTTCATATTACATAAGTGCTTATCATAATAGAGTTACGCCCACCAATAATGGTTGAGATAGTACAATCATCTAAAGGCATAAAAGGAAGTAACAGACACATCTAGTCAGGGTCTCGACACCCTCTACACTTAAATAGATAACCCCTAGAAGCAAGGGGGCTATCGTCCTCCTGATAGAGCGTAGGCCCTTGATGAGATCCACGTTCACCTCCTACTACTGCTCATGAACGAAATCATTATCCTCTGAAGATGTGATGGAAGAAAGAAAGAGGGGATGAAAATCTTATAAAAGAAACTCAGTAGGGAGTTCGCCTCCTAACAAGTGTCATCATATACGTCCTCAGGAACCTCGGGTTTCTTCATAAAGTGGTGAGCATGTATATGGTTCAATCATTAAGTTCCAAAGATTATTATCTGAGGCCCGTTCATTTTAGAATGTGTCTTAATACAGGAATGTAGCATGACATACCATGACCACATAACTATGCCATAATTAAACAACATATAATAAGGAATGCAGATTCTTCTAGCATGATCTTTTCCTCAATATTTCTTTTAGGTGACTTGACATTCTTATCTCTTGTTCTTGGGGGCCACCTTATTATTCTCTCCTCTCGATAGTTCTAAGTTATAAGCTCATACTTTACTAGTCGTCACAAGCTAACCTTATCTTCTCGATAAGCAAATTCCCAGTTCCATCTTAGAGTGTGGGATAGGGGGAATAGGATCACTTTTTTGTTGGGCCCAGCCCATCACAAAAAGGTCACCCTCCTGGATCACCTTTACGTCGAGCCTAGCCAAATACGTAAAGATCATCTCCGAGTGTTTTATGTCACCTTAAGCTTAGCATGTTATGTCGAGATGCAAGTGCACAAACTTATCATGTAATGTCACATGCTTTCATATGACTTCAATACATGCACCTTAAATATTCCAAGTGTAATCATAACATGCCACAACAAATCTTGCAATTGGTAGCCAAGTATGCAAACATAATCATAACATAAATTCTCAAATATATTAAATCATAACATCTCTTAAGGCAAGCACTTTCATTATCCCTTAATCGATTATACCTCTAAATCGGGTAAACCCAACTTTCGTATTTATTTATTTATTTATGCATCTAAGGGATCAATTCCAATAATTCTTATTAATTATTAACCTTAAGAACACCATGAAATCATGCTGGGCAGATTCGAAAAAAAATGGAAATTTAACCGTTTTGGTGTTCAAGAAGTTACGTTCTTGACCCTTTCTCATGACCGACTTTTCCTATGCTGTTAAAATTAATTCCTAAGTCAATTATGAGTGATCCATATATATTTACTAAGAGTTCAACCCTCCTTTGCAAAATTATAGCTTATTAAAACAGAATTTATAACTTGTTTTTTAAGGTTCAAGGAATCGCATTTTTTATTCTTTCTAGATACCAATTTTTCTCTAAGTGCTAAAAATAATCATTACAATGATTACTAACAAGTTTTTCATATTTGAACAATCCCAAACAGCGTTATATCATACCATAGCAGGTTGAATCGTGACTGAAAATAGAGTGGGCAAAAGTTTCCATAATTATAATTTTATGGATCTTTAGTTACAAGTTTTTACCTAAGATGCCAAGGATGACTCCCGCCATAAATGATAGTAATTTCCCCTCATTTAAGCCACTCCAAACAACATTAAAGAAATCTGGAAATGCTATGCAAGAAACTGAAAATTTAATATTCCAAAAGCATGCAAAGTTGTAATGTAAAGTATTTCTAGTAACTAGTCTTTCTAAAACTAATTCCTAGTTAAAGAAAATTCTTAGAACCAAATTTTATTCCTTTCGAAAGATGGAAATAAAACCTTTAGGACTTAGTTGATAACTTGGAGAATAAATATGAATGCATTTCTATTTCTCTAGTTTTAATGCCCAAGACTCCTATTTAGAGTATTTACTCTAAAACACCGATCAACTTTAAAGTTGAAAGGGGTAAGTCTTGAACTTTAATTAGTTAGTGAGGGCATAGACATGCTAGTACAAACTTTATTTTTATCTTTAAGATTAAGGTGGTAACTTGGAAAATAAATATGAATGCATTTCCATTTCTTTTTTTTAGTGCTCAAGGCTTCTACTTACAATAACCACTCTAAATCACCGATCAACTTTAAGGTTGAAAGGGGTAAGCCTTGAACTTAAGTTAATTAAGTGATGACATAAACATATAAGTCCATTTTAGCTCAACCTTTGGAAAACAAAATGGAACCCAAGACATTGGGCTCTCAATGGTCTATCACATGAAGGCTTTACAACCATCACCGAGATCCATCATCATCAAGCTATAGTTATAATACCTGTGGTACACGTGTATGTGGGCAAGTTCCGTACTGCCCTAGGATCCCCCGAGGCCCACCCGAGTAGCCGGATCGGCCCCGGAAGCCAAAACCGAGTTGCAGCCCAGGTTTTGCAAAATTATGCAGAACAGGTTCGCTACAGCGAGTTTTTCTTGCTATAGCGAACAGGCGAGCCTTTATGCTCGCTGCAGCGAAGAAAGTTCACTGCAGCGAGTGATGGTTTGCTGCAACGAGTGATGGTTCACTGTAATGAATAACCCATGACAGTACAGTATCAGAAAAATGACGCTATTTTGTTTTTGCCCAAAATAAAAACCCAATCAGGCTCCCCCATTTAAAACAAAAGAAGAAGAATGCAGAAACCCTTTCCCTCTCCATTTCTCTCCTTTTTTTTCAATCCCACTCCAATCTAGCTTCCCCAAATCATCAAGGTATGTTTATGTTGATAAATTTTGTCTCCGTTCTTCCCATTCTTTTATGTTCTTGATTTGGGTTGTTGTTTTTCTCCATTGTTGTCATGTGGGGATGCTCCCCCAATATTGTTAGAGCTAGATTAGAGTTGTTTAAAGATTAGCAGAGACTAATCTTGAGTCTATATTGCTCTATGGCAGTTGTTGACACCATTCCATGCTTCGGAGGTCAAGTTGGTGGTGTCCACATACTCCTGACTCCAAACGGATAGTGGGTTTGATCCCATAGCCTTAGTTTTCCCATTATAGCTATGTTTTATGCATGATGGTTATCAAATATGACATTAGAGATAAACTTATGATTATGTAAAGGTGATTTTACAAGTAGTACAAAGCTAGACAAAGAGCATGATTTTCAAAGAGCATGGATTATGTGTTTAGAAAATCATGGGACCATGATTGATGTATAGAGTGCCATGAAAAAGGTTTTATACATATTAATGAAAAACTTTCTTACAAGAACTGATGATTTTATAAGTTGTTAGTTTATCCAACATATTTCAAGAGTTTATGATATATTTACACCTCAAGACTAGAGATTTTAGAGTATTAATTAAGATGTTTTGGCAAATAATATAGAGCAGAGACGTTTTATTATAATGTTAGAGATTTCATGATTTGAACCTTTCCGTTTTAATCTATGATATTAGAGTTATTAATTTATAAAAGAGGTTATCTTGAGAAATGAGATTTTAGAAATTCAATCTTGTGATATTCCAAAAATATGGAATTCAGTATGATTCGTAGTGACTGCCAGATACATATTCTGTGAGCTTGAAATTGAAATGCCTGCAAGCGGGTGATCCCTTGGGCATGATTTGACAGTTATAGTTATGCTAAAGTCAGGTTACTAGAGTTGTACGATTCCAGAGCTTTTAGAGTTTTAAGAGTTTTCATATTTAAATAGTTTTATAAAAAGCTAGAGTATGAGTATGATTGTGTCTAGAGATTTTATGAATTATCTTGATGATTCCAAGAAATAGAGTAATTATGTATGAAAGAGTTTGATTCCCAGATTAGAGTATATAATAGAGATTTAGAGAAAATAATATGTTTATTGAATTAGAGACTAGACGGTAGCTATAGAGAAACAGACAGTGAGTTAACGGTTGAACCCGATCATTAACCTTGGTACCAAGTTGTCCTGAGAGGACAATCTCATAGAGCAGAGAATGGAACCTATTTAGGTGTCCACATTAGATCCCAATGGATCATAGAGCATAACATCTTCAGTTCTTGAAGAACCATAGAGCAGAGATTCCTGTTTCTCTAGTAGAGTACTGTTGTTTATGTTTTCAGAGAATATTAATGATTTTCAGAGATTATTGATATTTTAAGAAAATATTTGATTTAAGAGATATTATATATATATATATATATATATATGAGAAATGATGAAGTTCTTATTGAAGTAAGAATTTAGAGATGTTTTTCTATGAATTTATGAATATAGAGATATATTTTCTATTAGATTATATACAAGAATATCAAATGGTTTGTAATAGATTATGGTTTTAGAGATGCTTGTTTATGAATTCATGGCATGGAAAGTGTTTTCCCGAGAATAGCTATGTTATGTAAATATTGGAAATGTTTTTCTAGTACATGTATATCTATATATGATTGTTGTTGTCCTATGTAGGTGATGGGCGAGAGCTCACTCACTGAGTCCGTTGACTTACCCCTCTCCCTTCCTCCTTATAGTTGCAGGTACAGATGTAACCCAGACTCCGGTTTGGCAGACGCGGTTGTTTTCAGCTGTGAGTCTTACTTTGGAGTAAGGCTTAGCTTAGAGTTTGTTAGAGTAGAGTGCTCCAGTAGATGTGCAGGCAGGATCCGAACCATGCATTATTTTCAGACTATGTATTTAATTTTAAGTATATGAATAGTTATGTATACTTTCAGTTCGTAATTATGGAATTGAAATTGTAGAGTATGATTAGAGTTTATGCAATGAACCTAAGATGTATTTATGATTCAGACCACATGTTTTCATAACATGACTAAGAGGTTTTCAGAGCTTTATATGTCAAGTACTCCAGTTTTATACTTCTAGAAATAAAGACTAAATAGAGTTTTAAATGAAAATATGATTGCAAAATGAAAATATGTTATTTTATGCATAAAGAGAGAGAATCAGAGGTCATGAGGCTTACGTGGGGATGAGACTCCTCACGTGCCGGTCACGGGTCTAAGTCGAGTCGTGACAATAGTTCTAACATTTTATTAACAACCAAAGCCAAAACTAAAAAAGAAGACCAAAACCAAAAATGATAGAGGAAAGAAAAGAAAACAAACTCAACCATTTTTCATCGTCAAATAAAAAGGAAGAACACAATATTCTGATATGCCAAAGATTTTGAAAATAGAAAGATTAAGAAAGAAAAACCAAACAAAATCCCTACCAAAAAAAAGAGAGAGCTTGGTCTTGAAATGAGATAACAAGAACAATTCCTCCTTGAAGCAAGGAAGTGGTTTTGGCCAAGAAAAGAAAAAGAGGAATAAAGATGTGTCTTGGGATTAATCTTGAAAATGGAGAGGTTAGGTGTTTAAAGGAAGATTTATGGTGGTGGTGGGGTGGTTCGAGGTTGAGAGGTGGTGGTGAGTGGTGGTTCTTGGAAGAAATGAAGAAGAAGAGGAAGAAGAACTCTTTGAGAAACTAGAGAGAAGCTTTGAGGATTCTTGAACCAAGATTGCAAGAAATGAACAAATGGTATTTGTCGCTTGCCTTGAGGTTGTATTTATGGAGAAATTTTAACATGTGAGGATGAAAAATGGGGGGAGTGCCGAGGCCATCTAGAAGAACTTGGGGGGCAAGTTTCATTTTAAGATAGGTTAGGATGTGTATTTAGAGGTAGATTTAATTAGGAAAATGGTTGGCAATGGGTAATTAGGTGTTTAGGTTGCTAATCATATAATTAGGAATTTCAAGATCATGATTAAAGAGTGGTCATAAATATTTAGAGGAGTCAAGTTCATTTAGTTTGAATTAAACTCAATTAATTTGAATTTCAAAAGCCAACACATTTCCCTAAATTAGGGAATGGGCACTATTCACCCTTTTAACTTTTTGATGTTGTAAGACCACTTTGATTTAAAAAAGAATTTAGCTTTCTCTAAGCAATCTTAAGCCTTAAGCAACCTCAAATAATTATTTTGACTTGAGATTAATAATTAAAATTAATTCATTTTTTATTAGAGCCTAATATTGCTTACGTTTCGTTAATCATGCAATTAAGATCTTATGCCCTCAATTAAGGGCAAAATGGTAATTTTACAGAAAAACTCCTCAGGACCACCTGGGTTTATATTGACATCCTATATTCCTTAAAAACAACATTCCAAACTTCCAAATAAAGTCCAGCCCCAATCGATAATTAATTCTATATTAATTAGCCGTAGGGGTATTTTGGTAATTTTGCTTGGAAAAGCCAAAAATTGAGATTTTCACCTCTAACATCATGCACAACACAATTAATCCCCTTCAAACATAAAACTAACCTCTTGAGGTTAGCCAGGACTGACTGTCCTCGATTCTTGGGCAAAAATGACGTTAGGGGTATTTTGGTCATTTGTACACAAGAAAAAAATTGAGACGTTACATTACTCCTCTAATTAAAAATAATTTCGCCCTCAAAATTTGTAACCTGAGAATAGCTCGGAGTATTTCATCTTCATATCTACTTCTAGCTCTCATGTGAAGAATATGGAAGAAAAATCCTATTGTGCCGAGAAATTCAGGGGGAGATGAAGATCTATCTAAGGGGGACCTTTCCCAAAGAATTTCTTTTGTTTTTACCATTTTAACAACTCTTTCATTATTGTATACTTCTTGTCTTTATCTTTTATCCTTTTCATGATTCTATTCTAGTTTCTTATACTCATACGTATGCTTTGATAAATGATTCCTTGCTTATTATTTTATATGCATTCATTGGATGGTCAAAAGCATGATGAAAAGAATCTAATAAGGATATTATTTCACAAGTATTACTTGATAAGAACTTTAGAAAGTTCATTTCTTTTGACTAAAAATCAACCTATTGTTTCAATCAAGGCTCAAATACGATTAAAACATTTTTCTGATATCTTCAGAAAGTATATCAGGTCTGTACTTTCACGCAAAATAACAACAACTATGATCCAAGTCACTTAAGGCCAAAAAGGTTCTTTTACAAAATCCTTATCATACCTTAAGAAAAGGAACTTCCTGAAAGTCTCTCGTTTTGATATTTTGAAAGAATATGGTTATCTTGCTTACATTTCTGCAAAATTTCTTTCAATTATTGCTTTAAAAGATTTTCATCAAATTGGTTTGTCATTATCAAAAAGGGGGAGATTGTTAGCTGCAAAACCCTTGTGCTCATGTGTTTTGAATGACAACAAAACCAATTCAAAAAAAATATTTTGAAGAATGACTGATGTCTCTAGTGAGTTTCTTATAAGAACAGATATCTATCAATTAAGCAAGAGCAAGGCTTACTCAAATAAGTGTGTGTGTATATATATATATTTCACACTACATGTGTAAACATGTTACCGGATTTGCTCTATTAAAGAAATGAAATTATATTCTTATATAAGTCCTTGATAGCTAACGATCAGAGTTAGACAACAACGTTACAAGAAACCAAGGAAAGGGACATCAGAAAGTATCAATGGAGATTAGAAAGTATGCTTGCATGAAGAAATCAAGCATTCTTTGAAGACCAGATGACACACCACCAACAATCATTATGTTCTTAAAGCTTGTATCATAAACAAACAATGATTGAAGTTGTAGAGACTTGTTAATCACGAAGGAAATGATGTTATGCTTCAGAAAGTTTTTGTATCAACAGTGAATTCTACATCACTTGGAAGGAAGGAAAATTTGAATTTCAAATTTCAAGACTATTGATGAAAAGTCAAATTTCAATGTCAGAACTGGTAAATCATCTCTTTTGCCTATAAAGTCAACTATCAAAATGTTGTAGAAGAAAGTGTTCAGAAACCATAATTCAGAAAGTAAGAGGTAACTTTTGAAGAACATCAGAAATCTCTTTAATCTCACAACGGCTTCTGAAGACTGATCTGACATAGCAGAAAGGATAATCTTGTAGACCTCATTTTCAAGACATAATTAGATGATCAACATGTGTCGCTGAAAGGTGTATTTGAAGGTAACGGTCTCAAGGAAAGATCACTATATATATAGAGTTGCAGCACTTTTCAAAACAAAGTGACTAACATCGACCAAAAGTGTAAAAATGCTATCAAGTTGTCTCTCCATCTGTCTGTATAAGTTTATCACTTGCTGTAAATCATTTCCTTGTACAAAATCTTCTTTCAGCAGTTCATTGTTTATACGTTCTTCTGAGGAAGAATCTTCTTTGAAAGAAGTCATTCAAGATTGTCAAGATCCTTTCATTGTATATCTAAAGAAGTCTTGAGTGTAGGCTAATTTGAGTGGCAACCTAAACTTGTAGCCTTTGTAACCTTGATCCAGTAGAGATCAGTGTGAGATAACTTGAAGAGGCTTGTAAAATACTACTTGCAACGTGATAGTAACCAAGTCTTGTTGATTACGAGTTAGCTTAGAGAGGCTAGTTCAAGATTACTCAGTTCAGCTTGAAGAGACTGGCAAAGAACTACTTGTTGTGAGACAGTAGAAGTGTCTACTGGTCGATTGGACAAAGCTTGAGAAGGCTATTAAAAAGACTATCTTGACTCTTTCTCTGGTTGGAGGAAGAAGTAGTGAAGCTCAACAATGGTTGAGAACTGGATATAGGCAGGATTGGCTGAACCAGTATAAATCCTTCTGTGTTCCTTCTTCTTTCTCTTTTATCTCCTTTTATTTAAAGTTTAAAGTTTTTCAAAATCTCTTAGTCATCTTACTCCTTTTAAGTTCAGAAAGCTAGCTTTCTAAAGTGATTAACGTAATTTTCCACTATGCTATAAGTTCATCTTGATAGCTTTTTCAGTTTAGTTTTTCAGATCTTCATAAAGGTAGAAAAAGGAAAAACACGATTCAACCCCCCTTCTCATGTGACTTTCTGCTTACAAACACGATTGTTACTTTCAATCATCACATGTACTTCTCTATCTTAGTGAGGATATAAATAGCACTAAATAACAAATTTTTTCCACTTTTTCGAAATAAAAAAATGAAATCCCTCTAAAAAGGAAAGCACAATGACAATGGAGAAACCAAGTTCGATGAGCGAGGAAAAAAAAGAGTTACAAATATTTCTCCTTTTTATTTTTCTTATTTCTTTCTTGGCTATAGTCCAAATCAACATAATAGAATTGGTTGAGTTTGACACTTATATAATGATCAATCTTCCTAATAATTAATTACAAATGAAATTATGATAGTCACGATGATAATCAAACAAATTGTATAAGTATCCTAGTACAGAGGTATTTGTGTTACAGGTTAACAAGTTTTTTATTACGATTTACATGTTTTAATATCATAGTTTATAAGTTTTTACAATATGGTTTACAAGTTTTTTTGTCTAAGTTTACAAGTTTTCTCTTTAAGTTCACCATGACTGTCACTTTCGATCATCACAGGTATTCCTCTATCATAGTCAGGATACAAATAACACTAAATAACAAATTTCTCCTCATTTTCCCAAATAAAAAAAATGAAAATCTATCCAAAAAGAAAATCACAATGACAATGAAGAAATAATGTTTGACAAGCAAGGGAAAAAGTTACAAATATTTCTCCTTTTTATTTTTCTTGTTTCTTTCTCGGGTATGGTTGAAATCAACATAATAGAATTAGTTGAGTTTGAAATTTATACAATAATCAATCTTTCTAATAATTAATTACAAATGAAATGATGATAGTCACGATGATAATCAAATAAATTGTATAAGTATCCTGGTGCACAGGTATTTGTGTCACAAGTTTACAAGTTTTTCTATCACGGTTTATAAGTTTTTATAGTATGATTTATAAGTTTTTTAGTCTAGATTTACAAATTTTCTCTTCAAGTTCAGCACCACTGTCACTTTCAATCATCACAGACATTCCTCTGTCATAGTGAGGATACAAATAGCACTGAATAACAAATTTCTTCCCTCTTTTTCCAAATAATAAAAAATGAAAATCCATAAAAAAAAAGCACAATGACCATGGAGAAATCAGGTTCGATGAGCAAGGGAAAAAAATTACAAATATTTCCCCTTTATTTTTTTATTTCTTTCTTGTTTATATGATCGAAATCAACATAATTGAATTTGTTGAATTTGAAATTTAGACATTGATCAATCTTCCTAATAATTAATTATTATGAAATGATGATAGTTACAATGATAATCAAAATAATTTCCAATTCGGTCATAATAAGGAGATCTAATGCAAAAGTAAAAGATTACAATCATTTGTTTATTTTCTGGTCAACAAATTTTTCTTCCTTCACCACTTTCAAGAGAAACATACCAACAATTTCAAGAGTTTGAAGAACCAAATAAAATATGTAAACCCGCAAAACCAAGAGAATAAATTTGATATATATATGTAAAATTAAAAGAAAAAGGAAGAGAAAAGCATATTGATTGAGATGTGATGCTGAATTTGACAAGGAGTCAGTGATGATGATAGCAAGGAAGAGAACAAGGTGAGAGAGAAGAAAATGGGACTTACTACAGTACTTTGGCACTAATTGATACATTTTTACACTGTCAAATCTCAACCTTTAGATTCCATATTATGTGATACATCATATTTGATAAGGTGCGCCACAACCATTGCCCGTTCCCAATAGCTAGATCCATATATTTTTCTAATCCTTTCCTTAGCCCAACTATTATCATAACTATTTCAACCTAAAATAAAAGACAAAATAATTACTCATGTCATTTTCCGCATATATTACACACATACGCGAACTACCCACCTAACCAACACACAAACATTTAACTCAATTAGCATTGTTATTTACACTCATAGAATGTAGAATATTGTGTCAACTCTCACTATATTTATTATTGGATAGGACGTGGACCCTATTCAAATAAAGTTCATACCCTATTTAATAATAAATGATATATATATTGATACAATATTCCATATTTTATTAGTACAATTATCATTTTTCTAACTCAAATCGGCTCTCCACGGTAAGACTTAAACATTAAAGTCTCAAAACAGAAGTGTCCTGCATTCACATGAAAGACAGATTACAACAGAGGCTCTGAGCTATGCTAAACACAGTGACAGCATAACTGGCCTTTGTGAGCTTGTCCTTACACGACCTGCAGAGGAAATAACATTTTCCAAGACAGATCAACCGTCAACGAATATTGAGTGAGGAACATCCGCTAGAATTAAAATCAACTGTTCAACACTGAAGAAACAGTCTCCTAGTTAATTAAATTGCCTCATCTTTATCATTAATTAACCGAGAGTTTAAGGAGTTGTCAGGATTTATTCAGCAAGTGATAAGAAGAAAAAGAGCAACACAAAACACAAGTTGGCGTCTAATTAAAAAAAAAAAATGGATATTTCATTTCAAATCCCACGCAACTAAAAGCTACTAGTTGACAGGAATTTTCCTTTGCTAGTTTCTTATTAGGTTTGGAAGAAAAGCAACAAGTGTCTGAAGTTAGACAAAATGATGAGACGAACGAATTGAAGAAAAGAAAGAGAGAGCGTACAGAGAGGCTTTGGATTCGAACGCATTGATTGAATGAGATGGGCCAAACGAGCACAGAGAGGGACTGTAGCTCATGCATGAGCATGCTTTGTGAATTTGGTATAAGTGGGACTTGAATGAGGGAAAGACAAAGATAAAGATTGCAAATTTGTCGTTCTTGTACGAGAAAGGAAACTTGGACAAAGCCAACAGTGGCATCTGATACTTTCGTAGCCGCCCCATCTTTTGATATGTCACAGCCCTCTCACTTCACAGTTCACAGGTGCCCCCCACTGCAGCCAATGTACAATGCTCTTAACATTTTCTTTCTCACAACCTTCTAGTCAAAGATTTGATGTTTGACTCCAATTTATTACATTAATCTCCGCTTTTTCTTATATTAAAATATCATGCTTTCAGTACCAAAAAAAAAAAATATTGTGCTTTGTTTAGATTGTATAAAAATCACTTTTGTACAATAAAATACTCAAAAAATATGGTTTTTTTTTATGGTATCTTTTAAATTTAATGATTATAAATCAATTATAAATATTTAAAATATTAATAAATTTAATTAGTGAGACATGTGATAAAATTTCAGTTATAAATTATTTAGAAGGTACCGATATCTATAAATTTTATAGAATAGCAAAGAAATTTCCAAAAAATATATGAAATTTTTTTATATATTTTATAATATTTGATACACATGCTTATCTTGACAAAGAACATTAAATTTTAAAACCATTTGGTTTTTCTTATAATCGAAAGCTTTAAAATTAAATATGCTTTATTTATTGATAAATTTTTCACATAAAAATATATTCTTTTTTTGCATATCTATTCAAAGTTTTGACCGAAACATACAAATTATTTTAATATAATTCTCCTTAAGAAAAAAAAGAAATGTATTCCCAAACATAAATATGACAATGTAAAATCTTTTGTAAACACCCGTGGAAATCAATGCAAAGGTTAATGTTAACAAATTTATTGTTTGAACATCCAACTTGTTACTCAACTCTTATAGTTGTTTATACATTGCAAATAAAAATATTTTTTCTGTAAAATTATACTCAATTGTGATATAACTATTTTAGTTTTTATTTATTAATTAAAAAACAAGTTAATACATTTTTAAGTTGGACAAACCCATTTAAATAGAGCAATAATATCATTTACATTAAATATTATATAGTACAATCCTCTCCCCTAAGAGATAATAATATTGCAACCATCTTCCTTTTGCTTCTGAAACATATATTACCTCCCCTACAAACTTAAAATAAGTTACAATTTAATTTATTTTCAATTTTTTTGTTAAATGTATATTTTCTCAAGCCTATTATTTTATTTTTAACCAACCAAACCTTTATTAATAGTTACACATATTAATTTTTTTATAAAATAAAACATTTGACTTATAATGATCTAAATATTGATATATATATATATACACACACACACACACACACACATATGTATATTTAATTCAAACTAATTTTCAAATATTTAAATGAACTAAAAAATAATTATTAATAGTTACCATAATTTTTAATAATTAATTTTTAAAAAATAAAAGCTTGTAAGCTTTTCGACTGTTAATTTTATAATGTTAGTGTAGATTTTTTATAGTAAAATCCTAAAATTCTTCTCATTACTTTTGATGTAGTTTATCTTTGTATGCAATATTATATTGACAAATAATTTTATATGTATATTAAATTTATAAAATTAATAGCTAAAAAATATGCATGTAACTTACAGTTTTTAAAAATATTACAACTATTATTATGTACTATATTAATTATTTATTCTCTCAGTATACGAAAATTTTAAAAAATTTAATAACATCTATCAATGTTTTATAATATTATAAGTTACATATATTTATGTTGTAAAAAAACTTATATGTAAAGGGTATTTAGTCAAAAATAAAATAATGAACATAGAAAAATAAAGAATGAATGAAAAAATGAAAATGCTTTAAAGCGTAGAATTAAAAAAACAGGTGTAGGTTATCTTAAGTTATTAGGAAAGACCAGTGTGATAAAAACCATCTCCTAAGGGATAGGGTTATATATATTTTATTTTATTTATTAAATAAAATTTTATATATATAATTACTTAGATTTTTTTTTTGGGTCGTGGGGGAATGGCCCGCTAGCCCTTATGAAGTTCCACCTCTGCATAGTTGCTACGATATAGTTTATTATAAGGGTTACCATGTTGAATGTCTAATGGAAGAAACTCATTCCAAGATTTGAATGCATAACTTTGTCTTGAATAGGCTGTAGAGATAGTGCATGTAGAAATGTTATTTATATATAACATTCGTGAAATATCATGTTGACATACCCCCACACAATTGGATGAGATATTCTTGTGGATATACAATGTAACATCTCAAAAATTATTTAAAAATTAATTTGAATTTTATTAGTGAGAATTTAAAAAAATTTGACAAACCTAACAATAATGAAAATGACCCAACGGACGTGTTGAAAAGAAAATCGGGCTATGGTGAGTAGTGATTTTCAAGTGTAGGTGAATAGTAATTCTGGAATTGGGACCAAGAATGACCTGGGCCCAGAGGAAACTAGACCTGAGGATTGAGATAGAGCATTAGACCTGGGGCCCACATAGAGTACTAGGCCTGGGGCCTACGTAAAGATATTTTAAGTGTTCCAGGTATGATGTTTTATCCATTTGGTAAAATTTTGATGTGCGGTTTCTAACATTATAAAAGTTACTTGATGGCCAAGTAACCTTTACCAATCACATCTTGCCAAGTGGATGGCGTGGATTAAAACTTGGAAAGCAAGTTTTAATCTTGGCCTTTCATTTATTATATTTCACCTAGGGACCAATATCTCATTCGTTCGATGGAATTTCGGTGTGCAATTTTATGAAAAAGCTATTTGCTCACCAAGCTAAAGTGAAGCACTTATCTTAAGCCAAGTGGATAGCCAAGATTCATTCTTTAACCAACAAATCAATCCTAGTCATTCATATAATTTCTTTTTCAAAATGAAAGAAAGAAATCTAAACCTTACCTATATAATTACTAAACCTAGACTAAGACAAGTATAAGCCACCAACCTTATCACTCCACCATCATCATTTTTGGCCCTTTTTTGCAAGAACGCAGCCCTCCATTATTTCTTTTATCTCAAACCTCAAACTTGTTTCAAATCCCAAAAGCCCTAGTTCAAAATCACCAAAACCCCAAATCTCCTTCAAAAAACTTGTTCTACTCATCACAATTTACAAAACCAACCAATTGGAGTTTTGAATCATCTCCATTCTCCACCTTGAGATATCATACCCACTATTGAAGAAAGGGTTTAATTTTGTTTGGAAGGCCTTGAAGTGAGGAAAATGATTTTCGGAAGGTCCTTTGGAGTTGGAAGCCCTAAAACTTCAAAAGTAGGACTTTTGTACCTCTTTTGTTTCAAATTTGTTTCTACAACTTAGTTACTGACATAACTTCATTTTTTTGTTATATTGGTTGATGATATATAGATATTGATGTATCTAATTTAGTGGAGGTGTTTGGATGATGGTAGAAAACCCATTTTGACAAAATAGGTTGAGAACAAGGTGCTGGAATTCTCAGATTTTCATAGACAGCTTATGGTTCACAATTTTTCATCAATACTTTTAGATGGATTTTTGAGCTAAAATTTTTATGATGAAGCTTACATTTTGAGATGTTTTTAGTACTTTTCTTGGGTTATTTGAGTATTTACAAATTTCTAAAAGTAAAAAACCAAGACTGTTGGTGTTGTTGTCTAGACAGCCAATTTTGAAGCTCTCAATTTGTCTAATTTTATTACTATAGTCAATGATCGAATTTTAGCTTGAAACTTTTACAGGTGTTAAGGACATCTTGCAATCCAACCCTAAATTTTTGTAGGATTTTATATGTTCATTTGATATGATAATAAAATTGGGAATTCAGGCTGTTGGCTGTAATCAGGGGTTTTCTAACTTCCAAATTTGTACAATTTTGTTAGCATAGATAGGGAGCTTGTTATGCCCTAAAATTTTAGTAAGACCTTAAGGACAAATTGAAGTGTCATGGATAATTTTTTTAGCCTTTAATTTGCTTGTTTGATATGAAAACTAATTTTTGATACATAGGTGTGAAATCTGCCAAAGTGCTAGAATTGTACTAATAAGGCGAATTGATGATATAACAGCATTTGGTTTTAGTATGACATGAATACTTGATTGTAAATATTTGAGCAATTTACTTGTGATATATAAATGCAAGCTAGAAGGAGTAAATATTGGTTTATGAGGCATGATTGAAATTACATGTGAATGAATGCCTATATGTGCTTTATGCATGCATTTGGAAAAAGAAAAGTACGTAAATGATGCATATATATGACAAAACAGAATATATGAACTTCAATTATGCATGTTCTGACATATGGGCAAAATAGAAACAAGACTTATGTTGAATAAGAGGAAAGCAAAAAGAGGAACTTTCCTAGAGATATTATGAGCTAGTAGACGTATAGGCTAACAATAGATCTGTGTGAGATTCGAAAAAGGAAAAAATGAAGTCTGATGATCACTTATAGGAATGAGCTCAATCCTGATAAAGCAGTCTATTATCCATGTATGGTATTATCCATTACAAATACCATTTGGTTTGAACTAAGTCTTCCATGAAAAGAGAAAATGCATAGAATTGAGTTCTATGGTCACAAGTAAAACCCAGGCACTTTAAGAAAATTTCACTACATTCATCATATGCATGCTCATGTTATTCTGAATTGGTTGCTTAGGATGATTTACTATGTGATTGAACATTATGATATATGTGCATTAAGTGATTGGATGCTAAAAGAAACCCACTTCAGAGGTATGATTTTGAACTTTAAAAATGAATCTTTGGTATGTAATGCATGATCACACTTTTCTAACAAATTGAAATGGCTAGGACAATGGCGATAATATTTATAATTGTGTATTTTGGGATACCCTACTGAGAATTCTATTATTCTCACCCCTATAATAGCTCAATAGCCAAAGACTACTATTAG
Organism: Dalbergia cochinchinensis; assembly: GCA_031216125.1. Taxonomy (NCBI): domain Eukaryota; kingdom Viridiplantae; phylum Streptophyta; class Magnoliopsida; order Fabales; family Fabaceae; genus Dalbergia; species Dalbergia cochinchinensis. The sequence goes on from CM062377.1 coordinate 54,478,266, forward strand.
TTCTTGTTTGAGTACGCTTATGTTTGTAATATTTAAGAATACAGATGTATAAAACTCTTAGATAAGTTTCCTCTTGTATTTGACTTTGTATTAAATAAATGCTTTGTTCCTTTTTATATATTTTAATAGAATTACAAACTAGTTACTAATTAACTCGCTCTAATATGCTATAGATACTTAGGTAAGGTTATAAGTAACAACTTTCAAATCCGATATCATGACTTAAGGATGATGTTGTACTTGGGAGGGTGTTAGATACAATAATCGATTAGAATGATAAATATGTATGCTTGAAAGAAACATAATTGATGGAGAGAAAAGTTGATTGTTTTCACCACTAGAAATATGTGGGATACTGATAACTATTACCAATGAGTCAAAATTCTATTGGTATTACTGATGGGTTTTCCAATGGTTGACGGGTTTTCGATTAAAACTTCACTAAATTATAACTTTTTGACTTCTCCTTTGTAAAACTGTCGAGAATATATGGCATCAATCGGTGCCACTTGACGCACACTTATTCCCAATGGGTTTACCGACGGTAAAGAAATATTTAATTCACCATTATTGGTACACTTGTCGTGAATTTTATGGCGCCATATGTCAGTTACCAATTGGCTAGTCAACATGCATTTTATTTTTTATTTTCCATTTATTTTTGCCCATAATATCCCAACAAGCGTATTGACCGAACATCTTTTTTTAACAATAATCTTTTATCATATGGCTTTATTAGTGTAATAATATATAACGTGCTAAATATTATTGACAGGTTTCTAACTGTATTATGAATTTTCATGATGTTGACACTTGTTTCTTGGATTTCCATTTCACAGTCAGTATGCCCGTTGATGATAATACAAAAATGAAATGCACATCAATAACCCATGCATATGACACAAAATTGAGCCCTCCCACTCACCTTTGCAATAACTCTCTACACTGTGTCTGTCTCTTCGTCGCCCTTTGTCGCCACAGTTGAATGCCATTGAAGCCTTATTTGCAAAACAAAGACCATCATTGTGATCTGTGTACATTTTTTAGCATTTTGATCAATTTAGTTTCTTTTTCCTTTGGCTTTGTTTATGGCAGATCTTGGCAATTAGATGTCAACCAAAAATAATTGACAATCTCCTTGTGTAGGAGGCCAAACTATTCTAAATTAGGCGTGAATTGACAAACTTCAAGAGTTTGGATGACAACCTTTGCTTTTCAAGATCTCGATTCGGGGAGCGAAAAGCTACTCCTCTTGGGTTCTCCACCAAAGAAATCGAGTGTCAAATTGTTTTTTATGGAATAAGGATAGAATGAGATGCAATGTAGCGTGAATTGTATTGTGATTCATGTATGTTATAAATGTAATGTTAAATTGACAGAGTAAAAGAAGAAGAAGAAGAAGAAGAGGAAGAAGAAGTGCAGAAAGTAAATTGATTGACAAACTGTAAATGAAGTACAAAAATTGTAAAGATAATAAGAACATAAAGTAAAGACAAATTAATCCTAGGAAAGCATGGAAATGGGTTAAGAACAATAACTCAGTGAACTAAGGACTCTGTTCTTTTGTTGGAGACATATAAGAGTGAGTGTTTGAGTAAAAATTCGTACCCTTTACAATCTATGTAGAGCTAGTATTTATAGACAACCTAAGTCTCTAGAATTTTAACACTTGTCCTTGGCTATCTCCAGATGTTGTCCACTTGGCTTTGACAGTTACTATCTTCATTATTTGCTCTTTGATCACCACTTTATCATGTGTTTGTCAAGCTTTTGCCAATAACCCTGGTAACCACCAATTGATGAACACTTGCGTTAGAGTTATCATGATAGTGTCTTCCACGTCTTTAGAATTTTTCTTAGTCTTCAAGTGACGAGCCCCCACTTCGACTTGTCGAACCTCGAACATGAAGATTGGTTATTCTTAGCCTCCAATTGGTCTCAAAATATTTTAAGTCCCAAATGACAAGCTTTGACTTTGACTTGTCAAATGTCGAATAAAAGAATTTTATCAATGTCGAGTTGCCAAATTAGATGCCCAAGCTTTGTCACAGCTAGTCTCTTTTGTGTTTTGACATGTTGTCTGACAAATTAGATACTTTGTCAATTTAACAATATTTTGTCAATTTTTCATATGTCAAGCCCTGGATTAATTTTCAAACTTGTCACAGTTGAATACTAACTCGACAATCTGACACTTGATAAAATTTGATGCCAACATGATGCCCCCCACAATTCTCACTTCAAAGAGCACTATTGTCGATAAGAAGTTTAGGAGTTGTAATTTAAATTCAAAATGAATTATTCTCACCAAGCTAAAATATCTGTAAAGATTATTAATAGGGCACATTAATCAGAACCACTCTATCAGTTGGATCACGTCACACATTATGGGCCCGATTTTCAAGCTTGTCAGATTCAGCTCCATAGCCCATTGAGAGGGCTATAAGTATTCTCAAGCTTTCCCTTTTTCGTGCTTATCTCATTTGGCTGAAACTGTTCACTTTCTTTTCCTTTCTCAGAACCCTCAAAAATCTTTTCTTTTTGTTCCCATGGCTCTTACATCCAAGTCCGTTTCCTCTAAGGGTACTGCTCCTACTGGATCATCTCCTATTGATCCCAAGAACACCCATCTGGTGGCTTCGGTACAAGAGTCTATCACTGAGCATGACGAGGGTTTTGCAATGGGGTTTGACCCGAAGAATTCCTCGAAGCTTACTTCCCAGGTACTGCTTCCTTTCTCCATAGGTTCCCGTATTAATGCTTATGTTGGTCTTGTTTTGACTCTTAGACAAGATAATAAGATAGGTATTCATTACATCTCCTTTAATCCATAAGAAATTTTAGCCAACCACCCTCAACTCTATTGCAAGTATTTTAGTTCTAATTCTAGGTTGTTTAGGAACCAACCCAAGAACTCTAAACCTTTTCTTGAATGGCTCGTAAGAATGGAAATAGTGAAAACTTCTTTCTAGATAAGTTTAGGTATTCTCGATATTCTTCAACTAGCCAAATATTCCATCAAGTTTAAAAATAGCATGTTAGGGTCTATCATTTATTTTTGGAATTCAACGACAAATTTTTCCAGTTACCATGTGGCATGATTGGCCTAACCCTGTTTGAAGTGGCTGCCATCACAGGTCTTTGACCTTTTGGGGTTGACATTTACTTAACATGGAACCTTGAGACCCATCTAAGTACTCCTTGTATTTATCGGACATGTCTTACACTTCCTTTATTGAAAATAATATGAAAATTGGCCCTGTAAGTGATAGTGAACATGTTGCTTTCCTCTATTACTGGCTCAATTAAATTGTCTTTTGCTTTTGAAGTGTGAAAACACAAGCCATGTACCTTCCTTTGGCTATGTTGCTGCATCAATGCAACAAGCTTTGTCTTGCCAAACTCCTTTTAGCCCATCGTTATGATGAACTCAATTATTTTGTCACTAGGATTAGCAACAATGAACCTCTCAATCCTAGGGGTCAAATGGAGCTGCTCCAACTTTGGCTAAATGCCATCATTGAACCTCAATTAACTTACTCCACACCAGCCATCATTCATCGAGGTTATGAAGGGCCTCGACTCTGTTTCTTGTCTCGAACCAAGCCCAATGACTCAAAACCCTTTGATGAGTTTTGGCATTTCTTCCAATATTTCCATGGAGCTTCCTTCTTATGTACTGACCAAATGAATTTGACACCTTTCATCCAATGTCATCTTGGCCCACCATGGTTTACACACCCCATGATTCAAGATACCGAAATAAAGCAGAATCAAAGTGGCACTATTTGGTCAAGTCTCCACTATGCACAAGTTATCCTTAGGAGTTTTCTTACATGCTCCTAATTTCATGGTGTGACAATTTGGTTTTAACTCGATCCTGAAGAATAACTTTGTTAAGAAAGTGAGATAGTCTTTCTATCTCAAGCTATTTCTAATGAGCAGTAGTTCCAATTTACTCTCATATCAAGTAGTCTTTTTACTAGCCTCTTTAAGCTAACCTCACTTTGATCACTACTGGATTGAGGTGGAAGGTTTTGGTCTTGGTTGGCTCTCTACAACAAAATAACACTCAAGATTTTCTAGGAATAAAACAGTGTGTAAATTAAAAACTTCAGAGATTTCTTTCTAAATTCTTTCTAAGAAGAAAATGTTACTAATAATCACAAGATAGAAGATTTTCTAGAACAGAAACTGACTACAAGGATTAATTGATCAACTTTCAGAGTGTATTGAAAAGCTTCAATGTTATTTATGCAAAAGTCTTCTTCTAGTATAAAAGGCTCATCCTTTTATACTTTGGATTTTAAATATGACTATTTCCTCTTAATTTTCCGTCCTCTTGATATATGTTGATTTTCTTTTCATGTCCTACAAACTGTTCTCTAGAAGAGTGACTAAGCTGTATCAAAATTTTCCTTGTAAAGACGTTGATAATGTTGTTTCTGGACAACCTTCAAAAGCAACTTTTACTTTTTGAAGTGTAGTGTCTGAACTTTTTCTTCTAGAATACGAGGTACTTGACCAAGTACAAAAGCAATATGCCACTGTCAGTACTTTTATGCAGCTGACTAAATTTGAATTTCAAATTTTCCTCTGTTTCTATTGACTCAGCACAATTTCTGAATAACACGTTCTTTCTGATGCAGCTTCACAATTTCTGATCTTCGCATTGATCTTCTTTGCTTAACTCTAAGCTTGAAAAAGATTTTTTCATCATTTAAATGTTTTTAGAGTTGATTCCCATCGAGATTAAAGATTATGATCATGATATGCTCAAAAGAAATTGATTTCTTCAATGATGTATCACTTTCTGAACATGCGATACACTTTATGAAGATCCATATATGGTTTTTGACGCTAGATATTGCTTTCTCAAGACTCTGACATATCTTAACTTGCTTTTTGAACTATTTTCACATCATTAATGCTTTGAATCTCTTTGAATGAAATTAAACTCATGTTAAAACATGACATTATAAAAAATATGTCATTAACTGAACTTATATGAAATGAGAATAGTCTTGTTAAATGCTACAGAACTCAATTGAAACATTAGTGCTTTCTTCAAAATATTATAACAAAATTTGCTTTGTTGTCACTCAAAACACAAGCTATAGAGCTTTTGAAGGGTTCTGGAGCTAACAATTACTCCTCCATAGGTGGAGGTTCACAATCAATGTTAAGAAAAGTACAATCAAAATCTCAAAAAAGAACCAAAACAATGATTGGAAACTCCCAAAACCTAGAGAGATGAAGAGAGGGAAAGTAGAGATAGTTGAGGCAATCCTCAAACAAGTGAGGAAGATCTCATTTAACCTAGGCTAAGTAGGTATATCCAACACATCATTACAATGCCAAAAATGAGCCCTAATATAATAAAAAATGTTGTTTTACAAACTGATACTCGCATAGACACTGCTTTGCACATTTCCAACCCATTTTGAGGCCAAAAAGTTTGAATTAACTCTTGGACCTAGAAATATAAGTTGTAGCTCTTTGTATAAACTTTGCAAAGCCATAGAAGACACCTCAATCAAATATCTGTAACTCCAAATATTGGCAAAATACAAACTAGAGGTCAAGATGGAAAGCATCAGAATATTAGCAACCTTTAATCTTGCAACTCAATTTTCACCAAGATGCTCTTAGAACTGGGTTTTGAGTTAAACATGAAACTTTTAGAGGAGCTCTTGTACTTTCCAAAACATCCTTATTTGTCTCAATCCGATACTTGTAGAGAGGTACAAATTTTCTATTATGATACTTCCCATAAATGAACTCTAGAATTCTTCTGTTTAACTCATCAAATTCTCCAAAATTAAACATTGCTACAAGCTACATGAACCTTTATGGTCTTCATATAGCAATATGGGAAGTTACTTCAAGCAAATAACACTCATAAAAAAGGATTAAAAGCACAGGAAGCTCCAAAATATATTCATTAAAATGGTGCTATTAACCATGACTTTATTCAATGACACATGATAAGGACTAAACACAAATTAACCAAATGTCAATCAACTAAGCACATAAATGATGCAATATGCTTAGAGTATAGAGGAAAAGTGGTGCATGAATGCAACCTATCAAACCCCCTACACTTAAACAATTGCATTTCCTCATGCAAGGAACTTAGATGCAACAACATAAAAATTACACTCCTAACTCTACTAACTATAAAAATGCATGATGCATGAAAATTGACAATACACCAATCCAATGGACCTAGAGGCACCAACAGTAAGCAATCACACCAACAATGAATGAAAAACTCAACAAGCCAAGCATGAACAAGAATAGACCACACAAGGTAGAATCAACATACATGATGAATGAATTAAGTATAAAAAATCCTCCCAAGGTCAGTGTTTGCCACTCATTCACTTAAGTGTTTTGGGCTAAGATGCACACTCAAATCTCCTCAAATGAAAATGCATTGTCATAGGCTTGCCAGGGGTCTTATTCTTTATTTGTCATACACATATACATACTGAATCAAGTGGACTTCTTTGGGTTATAATGGGGCTTAGGTAAATATAGGAGAATATAAAGGCCAATAAAGCTAAATTTCTAGTCAAAGGAGAGCAAATGCATATACCAAGAGTAGAAGTGCCTAAAGGTACACTTTGTCCAACTTAAACCATTTGCAGGCCTTTGAATTGCAGTGTCACATACCTGTAACCAAACTTTTTCAACTTTTTTTTTTGTTTTTAGTTGCTTTTTTTTTCTTGCTTTCTTAGTGCGCAACTTGCTTTCTTAGTGTGCAACTTCCTTTCATTTTTTGAGACTCACATATACACATTGTCTCTCCTCCACACTTAAATTAGGGCATGTCCTCATGCTTTGCCATACACTTATGCTCAAACACATATGAGAAATGCACAGGTGCTCTCTTAAGCCTAAAGGTTGGGAATTTTCATAGTATTTCAGTTTTGGCCAAGGATGTGCTAAAATAGAAGAATAGTTAATAAGATTCAAAGAGGCTAGACAATGATAATATGCAAAGGTTAGCTATATGGTCAAGTGGCTAAAAATAAGAAAAATGCCTCAATCACCTTACAAGCATGCATATGGAAGCAAATTTTCAAACCCTAAGGAAACTCTAGAATGCAAATCCAAAGAGGAAATTCACATGAACAGACAAGGATGGCACATGATAGTCCAAACCAATCAAGAGGCTCAAAAAGTCACAGGTAGATCGCATGTACTCAATCTAAATAACATATTGAATCACCAATCATGCAATACAAAATAAAGTCAATACCAACCAAGTCAATATAGTGCGTATGGTGTCATCTTATGCATATAACCTCTAAGATATTAAAGGAATGGTGTAAGACATAAATAAAATAAAACAGAACGCAAGACTCAAAATTAAAAATAACAAGAAATAAAATGCATAAATATAAAAGAAAGAAAAGAAAAGCTCTCTCATGGTGGGTTGTCTCCTAACCAGTACTTTGCTTTAATATCCATAAGTTGGATGGTTAGGATGCTCTTAGAGGCTTATGCTTAAATTGACCCAGGAATTCCCACCAAGGCTTGCATCTTTTCATTTCACCTTGATCTCATAGCATAGGGACCACGCCATAGACCTTGAAGCTATTAGGCTTCCTTGGCCTAAGTGTTGAAGAGGATGATGCATTCCTGGAAGACTTGAATTTCCTCCCAAGCCTTGCATTTGCCCACTTCTAATGGAAGAAATGTGTGTTTCCAAAAGAAGTCTTCCACTATGACATGCTACCACTAAGTTCCCAAGAAGTCTTAGCTAGCTCACCACACATTGAGGGCCATGGACTTGCTCTTCTTAATAGATTCACCATGAACTTCAGAGAGTACAATCTCATAGGTTTTGAGCGACCCAATGAGTGTATCCAAGCCAAAAGTTTGAAGGTCTTTGGCTTCTATAATGGCTATGACATTAGCCAGCCATTTAGCAAGGAGACTTCTTAGGATTTCTCTAAGCATAATTCAACCCCCCCTTTTTTCATGCTATAATATATATATATATATATATATATATATATATATATATGTATGTATGTATGTATGTACATATGTATATTATAATACTCTTAATTAAAATAAATAATTCCTTTTAACTTTTTACATAACTTGCACTACCTCCAATATTATTTCTATGACCATAACTAGCACAATAATTTTCTCATAATAACCTACACTAACCAAATGTACCTAATACAGCAAAAGCATCAAATCCATCCACTAATTTTCATAGAATTAATTATTGAGTACTATTACTTAATTGATAATAATTTGCGCTTGATTATTTTGTCGCAAGATACTATAATGCAACAATATTTGGAAAATAAAAAGGTGGTAAAGGATAAATTTAGCATCAATATATTGGGAAATGTGGAGAAGATAACAACAAAGATTTTGAAGAAATTATGTGATGACCCAATAAATTAAATTAATTTTAAAAATAATAGTGAGTTTAAAAAATAAAATAAATGAGAACCTTGTTTAGCCATAGATAGGCATATACATGTTCTTTTGAAAATAGAGAGATGGAAAAGGATAAATTTAGTGCCAATATATTGGGGGGTATAGAGAAGATAACAACAAAGATTTTGAAGAGATTGTGATACCTAGTAATTTAAATTAATCCACAGTTTAAAAATAATAGTAAGAAATAAAATAAACAAGAATCTTGTTTTGGCATGCACAAGTAGATAAATTTTATGTTTTAGCATAATGCTTAATGAGAGGAACCCACTTTTCTTTTCTTTTTCTCATTTTCTTTCTTTCTTTTTTTTTCTTCTTTCTTTTCTTTTTCTTTCTTCCTCTTTTTTGCTTTACTTGCACCTACGACACCCCTTTTCTTCATTCTCTCATATGCCTTGTCAACCTCTATCAACCACCAATACCATGCCTGTCACTATTGCTGGCTAGCTACTATTCCCTCTCCGCTAGTCATGCTTTCTCTCCAATTCTAGTAACCATGGTTTCTCTCTTTAAGAGAAAACTCAATTGGGTCATGAGCTTGGGAGTGTTTCTAACTTCTTTTCTTCCTCTTGGTGCATTGTATACGTCTTAAAACTAATTGATTGAACCTATTAAGTTTTCTATGTGTTGTTCATGGAGGATTTGGGGCTCCTCGAAACCATAGGTTATAGATTTTGAGGATTTTTATAATTGGAGCTAATTTATGTTAATTGGTCACATTATCATCTCATAAAGGTTGTTGTTGTCTTGTTCCTAAAGTTATAGCACATTCGTGTTAGCTCTAGAACCCTTAAGAAAGCTATCACAACTTAAGTTTTGAATGACAATAAAGTAAATTTTGTTAAAATGTTTTATAGAAAGAACTAGTGTGTTGCTTGAGTTTCTTTAGTGCATAATAGGAATTTTCACATATACACGTAATTTATTTTTTGACATATTTTTTATATTATCATGATTTAACATGATAGAAATCTCATTCAAAGAGAGTTAAGAACTTAAGAATATGAAAAATAGCTCAAAAAGTGAATTATAGTATGTAAGAAACTTAAGAAAGTTGGCTGGAACATTAGAAAGTGAAACTGAGACTTTAGAGACCAGTTTATCACATCAGAAAGTGCTATAACAACTCAAGAAGATGCTTTCTCATGATCATATCAAGCAGATCTTCATCATCATGGTCATACTTTATGAAACTCAACATTCTGTAGAGATCATCATCTATCTTAGAAAGAAGCATAAAAAGTGTAGAAATGAATTAGAAACTAAAGCATACAACATAAACTATGCTTGATAATAAAAAACTAAAGGATTTTCAAATTTAAATAATGTCAAAACCTCATAAAGATATGGTTGTGACTAGTTAAAAGCTCACCATCCCCAAAGAAATCTTCATAAGACAAGAAGTTCAGAAACTAGACTCTATGTAAAAGATAGTTTGTGAAACTCCTTCAGAAACAAATGATAACGATTTTCTATACTACAATAATTGTGACTAACACAACTAAGCTCACATACCTAGAAGACTAAATCCTAAGACACACAAAGATTGATCAACACATGTCAAGAGGAGAAAAGATCAAAGCACAATGATCCTATTCAAAATTCAAGTATAAAAGCACAACTCTTTCATACTGAAAGGAACTTTTTGCATGCAAGACCTTCAAGCATTCTTCATTCTTTCTAAAGTCCTATTCTTAAACGTTTTCATTTCCTCAAAAGCAAGATCTTCTTTGTTATAATTATTAGCTACCATTCTTCACTAAAAGCTTAGAAAAAAGTCTCTCCTGTGGTTTCCTTACATACTTCTTAAGTTTAGGAAACTTGAGTGTATTCTTGGAGTAAAACACCAAAACTTATATCTCTTTGTATATTGATCTAGTAGTGATCATTGTTAGTTTAGCTTGGAGAGGCTAGGATAAAACTATTTTTGAGTGAGGGTTGACTATACAAAATTCTCACTAGGATTAGCTTAAGAAGGCTAGTAAAAAAATTATCTCGAGTTCTCTTATAAGAGAAAATGGTTTAGTGGTATTGTCAACATTACTAGTTGAGGACTAGGTATAGGCAAAGCTTGGTTGAACTAGTGTAAAATTCTCTATTTGATTATCTCTATCCCTCCCTTTTATAGTTTATTTCATGTGTGTCCATATTTACTTTTGTGTGCTATAAATTGTTTCTTTTGGCTTCCTGAACTTGTTTTTCTCACTAAATACTTCAAAAAGTCACTTTTTAAAGAATATTAACTTGTGAGTTCTGCTACTTCGAGTCCTAAGACTTGATAGATATTGTCTAATATTTTAGAAAGCAAAGGTTTTTGAAAGCACGATTCAATCCCTTTCTTTTGCTCTTCATACTTAACCTATATTTGGTAATAGAGCTCAAACCTCTAAGGGGTTAAGCATCCTAATAGTTGCAAGGGAAAAGATCTTAGAAAGAATGGGCCATAATTTTGTATACATGTTTTAGGGACACTCCCTCAATAGACCTCTATTCTTTGATGGTGGTAATTATGCTTATTAGAGAGACAAAATAGAGTTGTTCATCAAATACACAAGTCTTCACTTTTTGGAGATAATATAAAATAATCACTATATGCCTTTGGAAGAAGTCTCTAATAATGTATTTGTGGAGAACAATGAAGGTGAACCTTTAACCATAAGGTAAATCCCCAGAAATATGTGGATTGGACAATAAAAAATAAAATTTTAGATGAACTCCAAGCTAGAGTATCTTTTCACTTATACCCTATGTAAAGTTAAATATGACAAGATTATTGATTACAACACAACTAGGGAGATCTGGGATAGGCTACATATATTTGGTACATCAATACGAAAGGTTCAGAATAAATGAACATGAGAACGTTGATGAAATGACTACTAGATTCATGTCCTTTGAGTTGGTTACGAAGATTCTAAGAAGCCTCTTATCTAAATAGATTCCAAAGGTCATAGTAATCACTGAAGCTAAGGATTTTGAGACTCCTAGCTTAAATGCTCTCATTGGGTTTCTAAAGACTCATAAAGTGGTGCTTCACAAAGTTCATAGTGAGACCATGAAAACAAACAAGATTATGGCTCGAAAAACCTCCTATAAAAAACAAAATCCAAGGAAAGCAATGAAAGCTATAAAGGAATCTGATGAAGAAGAAGACTCAAATAAAGATTCTGAAGAAAATGGAGATGAGATCTAAATGTTAGTAGGAAAAATATCAAGAGCTTGGAATAGTAGACTCAAAAAAAAGAAGGAATGTGCCTTCAAAAAGGACAAAGGAAAGCTTGGCAATGCAAACTGTTACCATTATGGTGAAAAGTGACAGCTCAAAACTGATTGTCCAAAGCTCAAAGGATCACAGAAAAGGTTCACTGCCAAGAAGAAAGGAATTCTAGAAACATGGAGTGACCCTGAAAATGAGAAAGAAGGTTCAGAAACTCAGGACAAGCTAGAAGATGTGGCAAACTTGTGCTTCATGGCTGACTATTTTTGAAAAAGGAACTGAGGTAAAATAATCTTCTAAACTTGAACTTTCTTATAATGAGCTTTTAAAATTATATGATGAGTTGCTGAAAAACTCTCAAACATTAACTTATTATTTCTGTCCCCAAAAAAGCATCAGAAAATATCTTCAGAACTTGAGAAAGTGAAAACAAATTATGATAATATAAGGCTAAAAATGGAAGAACTCAAAGGAGAAAACAAGTTTTTAAATGTAAAAGCCTTAGAAACTAAAGTTCTTGAAAAGGATTAGAAAGTCCAAAAGGAGTTTTCTAAACTTCAAAGAACTTCAAACCTTTTCAAATTTGATCTTGAAACAATGCTAAATGGTCCAAGTTTCTGAACATGATGCATGGTGCTCAAAGACCATATTTTCAAAAGACAAGGATTGGTTATGAAAAAGAAATGGATGAGAAAGTTGCTGCAACTTCATCTTAGAAAGTAAAAGTTAAAACTACTTGTGTTTTCAATTATGAGAAGGGACATCTACTTGATAAATGGCTTATTATAAATAAGGCTAAGAAACAGGTCAGAAACCTCCTTGCTAAAGTAACTAACACAAAAAAGACCCAGAAAATATGGGCACCTAAAATGAAAACTACTCATGTAGTAGGAGTGTCTTAGGATACATGTTGAGAAAGACGACAAGTAGTACATAGATAGTGGTTGTTCCAGACATATGCCTTGGAAAAGAAAATGGTTTAGAAAGCTGAAGCCTAAGAACATAGGATTAGTGAAATTTGTAGATGGATGAAAGGCAAAGGTCATTGGTATTGGAAATATTGGTAAGGAGGATTTTCATGAAATTTTTGATATTATTTTAGTGAATGTTTGCTCACAGCCTACTAAACAATAGTCAATTTTGTAACCAAGGCTTTAATGTATTGTTTGAAGCTAAAGGTTGTTATGTGTTGAATCCAGTTTCTAGACAAGTAATACTTTCTGGTAAGAGACATGATAGCACTTATGTGTTATTCTTTGATGATCTCTTAGATCGTGATGTAAAATACCTAGCATGCTTTACGGATGATAAGTGACTATGGCATAAGAAACTTGGTCATACTCAAATGAAGCTAATTTCTGAGCTATCTCAGAAAAGCTTGTTAAAGGCCTTCCTAAGATCAGTTATAATAAGGATTTAACTTGTGATTTCTATGAAAAAAGAAAGAAAACCAAGACTTCTTTCTATAGTAGGAATATGGTTTCAACCACAAGACCACTTATCTTTTTGCATATGGATCTCTTTAGACCCACCAAGACTGTAAGTCTTACTGGAAAGAGATATTGCTTGGTTATTGTGGTTTACTTCACTAGATTCACATGGGTTATGTTCATAGCTTCTAAGGATGAGGATTTTCAAAAATTCAAAGCTTTTGCAAAATGTGTTACAAATGAGAAAAGGATTCAAATTGCTTCCATTAGGTTAGATCATAAGGGAGAATTTGAAAATCACATTTTTGAAAACTTTTGTGAAATCCATGGCATTTCTCACGAATTCTTTTATCTTAGAACTCCTCAACAAAATGGGGTAGCTAAAGTGAAAAATAAAAATCTACAAGAAATGGCTAGAACCATGCTTTTAGAAAGTGGTTTATCAAAAGATTTCTAGACAGAGGCTGTGAACACCACTTGCTACATTTAGAATAGAGTTTTCTTAAGATTAATCCTCAAGAAAACACCTTATAAGTTATTGAAAAGAAGAAAACCCAACATATCAGGTTTTCATATCTTTAGATCTAAGTGTTTAATTCTTAACACAAAGGGCAAGCTAGCAAAGTTTGATCCCAAGCTGATAATGGTGTTTTGTTAGGGTTCTCTTCAATTTCTAAAGCTTACAGGGTCTATAATAAAAGAACTTTGTATGTTGAAGAAACAATACACATCAAGTTCAAGGAATACAAGAAGGATCTTGCCCAAGATATAGCTAGTCTTGAACAAGATCTTGAAAATCTAGGCATTAAGGAGTTTTCAAAAAGCAAATGCAAGGTTTCTCAATCTTGAAAAAGTAAACTCGAGACAGCTTGATCTTCATAAATTTATCTCAAAACTCCCAAGCCTTTAGAAAGTGATATTCTGAAGAAAGATGCACTTTCTAAGCATGATGCACAACCTTCTAAAGATCAAAATGATGCTGTAAAACAAGATATGCGTAGAGACTATAAAGGAGATTTTGATCTCAAGGCAGTTTCTCATAATCAGGTGTTTGGTGACATTTCTAAAGGTGTGAGGCCAAGATTACCCATTAGAAATGAAATAAATTGTTCCTTCTTGTCCATATTTGAACCAAAAAGTGTTGTGGAAGCTCTTAATGATAAAAGCTATGTTGAAGCTAAGTAAGAAGAACTTAACTAGTTTGAGAAAAGCAAAGTATAGTGATAAGTGCTATTTGCATCTCCTTTTTTTTTCATCTATAGCACTAGCAATTTGCATGGGTTTGGTGTGATAAACATCATCATTTGGCTAAGAATTACCACTATCCTAAATTTTCATTTCATACAAGTTTGCTCTTAAATCATGCATAATTGTGGAGGAATTAAGACTTGTTGTCTTTATGCTTTCAGTTTCACAATTTGAGCTAAGCTTATATAGAAAAGGGGCCTAGAAGCATAGAAGAAATGAATAAGTTATTCCTTGAAATAGGGCACCTCACATGGTGAGCTCTCAACTGGTGAGCTCTCAAAGAAAAAGCTGCTTTGCTTGGCAAGATTACTTACCTTCGCTGGAAAAATCACCAAGTTCCAAAGATTACCTTTGAAAAGAAGACCTCACTTGGCGAGAAAAATTGTCTCACTTGGTAAGAACTTGGGTTATCAGGAAAATAAATAAATTTTGCAGTTGTACCCCTATGTCTTTGTCCTTTTTTGGTAATACTAGGAATAAAATAGTCAACTTAAGAATTTCAAAGGGGGCTAGACTTTTTTAGATTAAGTTTCAGGTTTTCTCATCTTTCTCTCTGCTTTCTCTTTCTAGAATTTTAGTTGTTTTTACATAAACTCTTGGAGTTGGTGATCACTAACTCCATTTTTTTATTAAGATTTCCTATTTTCTCCTTAATTCAGTTATTTTGTAACCCTTCTTCGTGGGGGTATTTCTTTTAACTAGTTCAAGGGATTCTTGATAGTTTGTAATAAGTTTGAGGTTGAATCTTGATGAGTTTTTGGTTTCTCTATCCCCTTTTCTGAAGTTTTCTACAATTTCTATGTTAAGCTCACATGATATTGCATGAACTTGCCTTAATCTTCATTTTGATATGATGATATTCATTATTGCTTGAGGAGTTATTAAGATAGTTAATATATTTATTAGCACCCTTGATAAACCTAAAGGAGTTTGAGTTAGTCATTTTATGGCTAGGTTGAGGTGATTGGTACTTGGGTTAATATATGTATGTTAAGGGTTAGGATTCTAGCTACTTGCATATTTATCTTAATCTATGCTACTTAATGGAATTGCTTTGTTGCTTGTATGATCATATAGGTAACTAAATCAACCAACCATCATGTGTTTGATAAAATGCCAACCTATGATAACATATTACTTACTTGAAATTATCCTTTGAGCTAGGATTTCTTTATTGTCAATTTTTATCTCAACTTATTCCTATTGCTCTTTGTGATACAAAACCACCCCAATACTTCAATTAATTATCGAGTCTTCCTAGAGATACAACCTTGGTTACACTATACTGCATTTTTAGTGAAATTGAGCTTTTTCATAAATTCTAATTTGTTGAGAGCGGTGACAACCATCATGGCATCTAGAAAGAAACCTAAAGGAAAATCCATTATTAGAATGAAGTGAGTGTTCAGAAACAAACTAGGTAAAGCTAAGAAAGTGATTAGAAACAAGGCAAGGCTTATGGCTTAAGGGTACAATCAACAAGAGGGTATTGACTATGAAACCTTTGCACCAGTAACAAGACTGAAAGCCATCAAAATGCTGTTAGCATTTGCTGCCTTCAAGGGTTTCACTCTCTATCAAATGGATATGAAGTCTACTTTCTAAAATGGCTTTCTTTCTAAAGAACTCTATGCAAAGCAGCCTCCAGGATTTGAGAATGAAACCCTTCTTAATCATGTTTTTAAGCTTAGAAAGGCACTTATGGTCTTAAACAAGCTCAAAGAACTTGGTATGATAGACTCAGTACCTTTTCTAAACTAATACAAAGTGAGTTTGAGATGAGCATGATGGGAGAGTTCAAGTTTTTTCTTAGATTTCAAATCAGACAACAAAACTCTAACCTATTAAAAGAAATATACTAAGGAGCTTCTTAAGAGATTCAATATGGATCAAGAAAAACCTATAAGCACTTCCATGTATCCTTCTCAAGTCATAGATATTGATGAGAATGATGAGAAAGTATCCAAAAGTAATTATGGAGGTATAATTAGCTCTTTACTTTATCTTATTGCAAGTAGGCTTGACATTTAATTAGGTTTTGGTATTTGAATTAGATTTCAATCTAACCCAAAATAATCACAGTTAAATACTGTCAAGAGAATCATGAGATATTTAGTAGGTTCTACTAATCTTGGCCTTTGGTACAAGAAAGGTACTTTTAGTGAGACTGTAGGGTATTATGATACTAATTATGCTAGACATAGAGTGGATAGAAAGAGCACAAGTGGTTATTGTTGTTTCTTTGGAGATTGCCTTATCACTTGGTCATGCAAAAAGCAAAATACTATTGCTTTCTTAACTACAAAAGCTGAATATGTTGCTACTATAAATTGTTACACTCAAATGCTATGGATTAGAAACTAACTTGAGGACTATCACTTGAGCTATACCAAAATCCCTATCCTCTATGATAATACAAATGCTATGAATCTTGTTAAGAATCATATTCAATACTCTAGATCCAATCACTGATGTTAAACATCATTTTATTAGAGATCATGTACAAAAAGGTGAATTAAGCTAAAGTTTGTGAATACAGAAGATCAAGTTTCTAATATATTCACTAAACCATTAGTTGAAGATCATTTTTATTATCTAAAAAACCTTTTAAACTTACAAAGTTTATGAAAAGCTCATATTTCATGCACCTCATTACTTTCTAAAGTCCCCAAGTGACTCTTATTTGAGACCTTTCATGGAATATTGCTTAAACAAGTTCATAAGCCAATTTCATAGGTTCAAAAAGAACTTGCTAAAACTCTTCAGAAAGTTCAAGACGAGTTCAAAAAGGAATGAAGATTAGAAGATAAGTTCAAAAAAATCTCACTGGTAAAAAGATCAAAAACTTGTTACAATTTCTGAAAGCTCAGAAACTATTGTTCAGAAAGTATCTTTTCAACTTTCTAACATGTTTAAATGGCCTACTCACCTATTTACCAAAACTTCCCTTTACCTCCATAACTTGCCCATAAACACTTAAGATAATATTCATTCAAGTACAACATCATCCTATAGTCATGATATCATACTCAAGAGTTGTTATTTATCAAATAGCGGAATTTTTTAACTATTTATAGCTAGTTTGATTGATTCGCAAGATAATTATGTCATATTTCTAATAAAATATATATAACAAGGGAACAAAACTTTCATTAAATACAAAGTCAAGTACAAAAATGAGCTCTTCTATAAGCTTTAATACATATTTGTTCACTATCATATATACATATTCCTATAACTAAGTACAACAGATACAATCTCAGACACTAAACTACTGCAATTGCAATTTCTCTTGTATAGCAGCCCTATGGTTATCTGGATCAACCTAGAAGAGACACAGAAATATAAACACATAAGGATGAGAATCTTAAAATTCTCAATAGGGTATCCCTAAAGTATATAATAATAACAAAAAAAAAAACCATGTCATCATTATCATCTCAGCTACTTTGGTTTATTAGAAAAATGTGAGCATGCAACATATATCAAAGGTTCATTTTAAAGTTCAAAAATCATTTTCCCAAAGTGGGTCTCTTTTATTATTCAAGCACTTAATATACACATGTCATACTACTTAACATCATAGTAATTCATTCTCAACTGTATGCGCCCTCAGTACATCGAAGGGGATCTCCTATAAATCATCCCTATCCTTCAATACCCTTGACATAATAAAGGGGATTTTTTCGAGCCATTAACATATTAAAGGGGATCTTTCCATGCCCTTGACATACTAAAGAGGATCTTCTCGTGCCTTTAACATACTAAAAGGTATTTTATTTTTCACTTAATACATATATCATCATCAAGCTCACATATACAGGCATCACATTACTATATGCATTAGCATAAATTTCTGAATTTCTAACATTTCAAACATATATATCATTCATGATTCCAATCTTGGCTTCATATAAGAGCATTTATCATGAGCACTCAGATTTACATATGTATAATATCATCTTCAAGCTCACATAGTATTCATGATATCAGTCCATTGACATTTAATCATCATTTCAGCATAATATCATGCTGCCTAGAAATTTTAGTCCTAAACAAAAATATGATTAAATTATTAAACATCATCAAAAATAACCAAAAAATGTTTTAGAGGTACATCAATGTATCAATGAGATCCTGTAAGAATTTCAAAGCATAAAATGGCCTCTAGCTATATTAATAAAATTCCACAATTTTGGAAGTTAATAGCTAGATATCTCAATTTTTTTTTACCCTGCCAAATGAACATATAAAGTCACACCAAAATTGAGTTGGACCTTAAGATATCCTCAACACCCTATAAAAATTTCAAAGGAAAATTCTTTGATTTGATATGGTAAAAAATTTAGACAAATTAAGAGCTTTAGAATTGGCTATCCAGTCATCAACATCACCAACAGTCTCGGTTTTATATTTTTTTTTAAATAGTAAAAGTCATTTTTCAGACCCAAAAAAAATATTGAAAATACCTTCCCATGTTAGCTTCATTATATAAAATTTTCATCTCAAGAAAACATCAACAAATACTTCAGAAAATTCAAGAATCTCATGCTGCTTATGAAAATCCAGGAATTCTAGCAACCTAGTTCTCAACTTGTTTTGCCAAAAAAGGTTTTCTAATATCATCCAATTACTCCACCTAATAAAACAAATCAAAATCTATATATTATCAACCAACATAATGAAATATTTTGGACCAAAACCAATCAAAAATTTTCAGAATAATTTTAAAAGAAAAAGGTCAAACAAAGCCCTACTTGTAAAGCTTTAGGGCTTCTAGCTCCAAGGATCTTCCAAGAATGGTTTTTCCTCACTTCAAGGCCTTCCAAACAGCACCTAACCCTTCTTAAATAGTGGAGTATGAGATATCAAGGTGAGAAATTGTGAGGAATTGAAATTCCAATCAGTTAGCTTTGTAGGTGGAGATGAGTAGAACAAGTTTTGTGAATGAAGCTTGAGATTTTAGTAACTTTGGGCTAGAGTTTTTGAAGCTTGAAGCTTGTTAATGGAAAGAACAATGGAGGGGCTGTGTTTTCTACCTTTGGCCGAAAATGAAGATAATGGAGTGATAAGGTTGGTTGTGTTGTGTTTATCCTGAGTTAATGGTAGTATTTATATGGTTTGAAGCTTTTCTTTCTTTTTTTTTGAAAATGAAATGAAATGAATGGCTAGGATTGATTCCTTAGTCAATGACTCATTTCAATCTACTTGTCTCAAGATAAGTGGTTAACTTTAACTTAGTGAGTAAGTAGCTCTTTTGGCGTTAAAATTGCACACCGAAATTCCATCGAATGGATAAGATATTGGCCCTTAGGGAAAATAATAATAAATGAAAGGTCAAAATTAAAACTTGCTTTTCAATTATCAATCTTTTCCCTCCACTTGGAAATATGTGATTGGTAGAGGTTATTTGCCACCAAGTAACTTTTACTGTGTTAAAAATTGCACACTAAAACTCTACTAAGCGGGTAAAACATTGTACCTGATAAACTTAAAATATCTTTACATGGACTCCATGCCTAATATTCTATGTGGGTAATAAGGGGCATCTATGTCACTTATTTTGCTACCAAACTTTATCTTTTTATATGAGTTTTACTAAGTTATTGGAATGATCAATTAGGATTTTAATTTATTCCTCATTGTGTGATTTTGATAGAATTGATGACTTTTGCATTGATTTTGGAATACTTATTGGATTAGAGCCTGTTGTGTTTAACCTGTCTCTTTAACTATGGTTTTTGTATACAAGAGCTTTGAATTGAGTGCAAAATGTCAAGAATAAGGCTAGGAACTCTCCATATGGAGCTTGCAGCAATGATCGATTTGAGGGAATTTAGGAGCTAAATAGAAGAGTTCTTAAGCTCATCTGAACACATTTACAAAAAATATTGTAATAAAAAATTTGTATCTCTCTGTATAGGGATTAGATTGAGATAAACAAAGATGATTTGAAAAGCTCAAAAGGTCTTCTAAAACTTTCATGTTCAGCTCAAAATCAGTTCTAAGAGCATCTTAGTAAAAAATGAGTTGCGAGATTAAAGGTTGCTAATGTTCTAATGCTGTCCAACTTGATCTCTAGTTTGTACTTTCAAAAATATCTAGAGCTCAAGATGTCCGATTGAGATGATATTAGTGGCACTGGAAAGCTCATTCAAGGGGCTAGAATCTCTATTTCTAGTACCAATGACAGATTCATATGTTTAAGGGGCCAAAATGACCAAATACTTGAAGACAACAATTCTGTCCAACGCTGCAGTACTAATTCAGTGCTGCAGGGATCGGATTGAGACAAATAAAGATGTTTTGAAAAGCTCAAGAGGTCATCTAAAACTTTCATATTCAACTCAAAACTAGTTCTAAGAGCATCTTAGTGAAAAATGAGTTGCAAGATTAAAGGTTACTAATGCTCTGGTATTATCCAACTTGACCTCCAATTAGTATTTTCACAAATATCTAGAGCTAAAGATGTCCGATTGAGGTTATATTCATGGCATTGGAAAGCTCATTCAAAGGGCTACAATCTCTATTTCTAGTACAAAGGATAGATTCGCATGTTTAAGGGGCCAGAATGACTAAATACATGAAGACATCAATTTTGTCTAGTGCTACAGCACTAATTTAGCGCTATAGGGATCAGATTGAGACAAATAAAGATGTTTTGAAAAGCTCAAAAGGTGCTCTAAAACTTTCATGTTTAGCTCAAAACCAGTTCTAAGAGCATTTTAGTGAAAAATGAATTGCAAGATTAAAGGTTGCTAATTTTCTGATGCTGTCCAACTTGACCTCCAGTTAGTATTTTCACAAATATCTAAAGCTAAAGATGTCTGATTGAGGTGATATTGGGGCATTGGAAAGCTTATTCAAAGGGCTACAATCTTTATTTCTAGTACCAAGGACAGATTCGCATGTTTAAGGGGCCAGAATGACTAAATACATGAAGACATCAATTTTGTCCAGTGCTATAGTGCTAATTTAGTGCTATAGGGATCGGATTGAGACAAATAAAGTTGTTTTGAAAAGCTCAAGAGGTCCTCTAAAACTTTCATATTCAGCTCAAAACCAGTTCTAAGAGCATCTCAATGGAAAAGAATTGCAAGATTAAAGATTGCTAATGTTCTGATGCTATCCAACTTGACCTCCAATTAGTATTTTCACAAATATCTAGAGCTAAAGATGTCTAATTAAGGTTATATTCATGGCATTGGAAATCATTCAAAGGGCTACAATCTCTATTTCTAGTACAAAGCACAGATTCGCATGTTTAAGGGCCAGAATGACTAAATACATGAAGACATCAATGTTGTCCAGTGCTCCAGCGCTAATTTAGCGCTATAGGGATCAGATTGAAACAAATAAAGATGTTTTGAAAAGCTCAAGAGGTCCTCTAAAACTTTCATGTTCAGCTCAAAACCAGTTCTAAGAGCATCTTAGTGAAAAATGAATTGCAAGATTAAAGGTTGCTAATTTTCTAATGCTGTTCAACTTGACCTCCAGTTAGTATTTTCACAAATATCTAAAGCTAAATATGTCTAATTGAGGTGATATTGGGGCACTGGAAAGCTTATTCAAAGGGCTACAATCTCTATTTCTAGTACCAAGGACAGATTTACATGTTTAAGGGGCCAGAATAACCAAATACATGAAGACATCAATTCTGTCCAGCACTACAGCACTAATTTAGTGCTGCAGCGCTCAACAGCACCCGAAAAATGATTTTAATCAGTGTAGCTCACTGTTGAGCATTGTGGAGTTCTGCAGTTCTCATGCGATAACGTAGAATAACTCATTTAATTAGTTTTTGGGCCCCACTTTGACCCATTTTAGAAAATAGTATTTAAAGGATTAACACAAACTGTTATCCTAGCTTTTTACTCAGTTTTATATCTACAATTTGGTAGCCACTTTCTTTCTCTACATCTTCTTCTCTACTCTTTTCTCTTAGAGATTCCATTAGTGAAGATGCTTTGTCTTGGAGATTGTGGCATGTATTATTACTATTATTTTCAAGTTATCTCTTATCTTCATTGTTATAATCCTCCAGAGATGGAGGAGTAAATTTCTTTACTAGTGTAAGGGTTTCTAGATGGATTGGATGATATTTGAGACCCTTTTTGATATTAAATGCATTGATTTTATTATTCTTCTGCAATTTCTATTCCTATAATTATTGTGGTAATTGCTATAATCTTTATTAGGATAACTAAATTGGCGATCATCGTTTAGAAAAACCCCTTGGGCATAAATTGATAGATCTATTGGTTTATGTTTGAGAGAGAATAATAGAAGTAACTTTTTGATTGGCAGTTAGGCTATAGAAATTGGTTTATTAAATTAATATGATTTCTAAATAAATTGAGATCTCATTGTATTAATTCTTAATTTTAATTGATTTAAATCTCATTCTTTAAAACCCCCTAATTTTCCCAACTAAGAGTTGAAGACTCCTTGAGAGATGACCTAAGCTGTGCCATTTACTATATTTTGGTGCAACTTAGCATTAAAATAAATTTCTAATTTGAGGAGGCAGGTGATAACCTCTGTCAAATTTTAGCACTGTTACTGGAGAGGCATTAAAACTTAGTTGTTTAATTTTATGTTTTTATTTTATTCCAGTTTTTATTTTATTCTATTTTTATTTATTTACTATTCTTTATTTCTTGCTATAATTCTATTCTGCAAAAAAAAAAGTATGTTCCCTTATATGAGGCGTTCCCTATCTGCTAGAAATTTGATACCTTTTGATTTTGAGATTGAGAAAACTTTTGAGAAAAATCAGATAAGGAAAACATCAACAAGCTGAACCATTTGAGCATTCTGATCCTCTATTTAGTGTTTCAAGAAATACTGGTAACATGGGAGATCAGAATAGGACACTTAGGGAGCTTACTGCCCTTGACTTTACCCAGCAACCTTTAGCAATTACATACCCTAAGCTTGACAATGACTTTGAGCTCAAGGGATACATGGCTCATGCTCTATCTAAGTTCCATGGGCTATCTAGAGAAGATCTCCACCAGCACTTGAAGAAGCTACACATGGTATGTTCTGGCATGAAACCTAATGGGGTAGAGGTGGGTGATGTTAAACTCAAAGCATTCCCCTTTTTCCCTAGACGGTGCTGCAGAAAATTGGTTCTTTAATTTGCCAGATCGTATTGTAAATAGTTGGATAAGGATGAACAGGCTTTTCCTAGAGAGGTATTTTCCCGCTTTTAGAGTCGCTTTTATCAGAAAATAGATCTCTAGAATCCGCTAGTCATATGAGGCTCTTCGTGAGTACTAGAACTATTTCAAGCTCCTCTATGCCAGCTACCCAAACCATCAAATTCCAAAGCAGCTCCTTCTCCAATACTTCTATGAAGGTCTTGTAGTTGCTGATAAGTGCATGATTGATTCTGCAAGTGGAGAGGCACTCTTGGATAAGACACTAGAAGAAGCTCATGCTTTGATTGAGAACATGGCTGCAAACTTTTAGCAATTTGGATCCAGGACAGCCACAAATACTAGGGGCCTTCATGAAGTGAGCCAAATAAACAATCCAGTGTTGACTCAGACCCTACAAGCACTCTCCGGGCACATGAAGCAATTGATGGTTAGTCAGGCAGCAACTCCAATAGTTATTAAGGTCTATGGCATATGTACTTCCAATAACCATTACACTGATATGTGTCCATCCCTACAAGATGAATCAACCATTGGGGTAGCAGCAACAAGCTCATTCCAGAATCCACCTCATCAGAATTAGGCAGGCCAGTTCTTTTTTGGGAACACATATAACTCCAACTAAAAGAATCACCCTAATTTGAAATGAGGAAATAACTCTCAACCATAGGGTCAACCTTCACAGCAAAAGTACTTGGCAGCTCATCAGCAGCAACCGACCCTCCCTGTACCTCCATCTTCAGATCCTACTATGACTGAGATGATAAAGATGATGATGGAGCAAATATAGGAAATCAAAAAAGAAAATGCCCAGCTAAGAGAGGAGGTGACTTAAATAAAGCAAAATCAGAGTCAGTAAACCTATCCTCTCAATTACCCTCTCAGACCGTGCCTAATCTAAGGGGAAATGTCTATGCAATCACCTTGAGGTCTGGGATGAAGAGGCAACAAGGCTTGCAGAAAAAGATCAAGAAGAGAAAACTAAGCTCGGAGATGTTTCTGGAAAGCACCACAGCATTCAAATAGTGCTATAGCACTCAGCCTAGACAGAAGAAGCAACCCAAAAGAATTCTACAAAGCATCATAGCACTCAGACAATTCTGCAGTGCTCAACAGAGGGCATCAGAGATGAGAACTTCACTTCTCCATTGCCATTCCCTCAAAGGATCCAGCCAAAGAAATCTTCTACATCAGAATTGGATCTAGAAACTTAGGAAACCTTCAAAAGGGTGCAAGTGAACATACCCCTATTGGATGCAATCAAACAAATTCCTAAGTATGCAAATTTTTTTAAGGATCTGTGCACCAAAAGGAGAAAGATAAAGAATAGTGGGGAAGAAAAGGTGACCATGAAGGTAAACGGCTCCTCCATTATCAAGCCGAGTAATCTACCACCCAAGTATAAGGATCTGAGCAAATCTACTGTCCCTTGCACTATTGGGAACTTGCAATCACAAAGGCCCTGGTTGATCTTGGAGCTGGCATTAATGTTATGCCTAAGTTTCTCTACCAATCATTGAATTTTGGAGAGCTGAAGCCAACTGGGTTACAAATTCAACTGGCAAATCGTAGCATCACAAGAACAGAGGGAGTATTAGAAGATGTCCTAGTATAAGTAAATGATTTAATATTCCCTGTTGATTTTTATGTGCTTGAGATGGAGAATGATACTAATGCCAACCAGCATACATTGATCTTAGGTTGACCATTTTTGAAAACTGCTAGAATCGTAATTGATGTTTATGCTGGCGCATTATCCATGGAGTATAGGGACATAAAGGTCGAATTTTGTTTATCTGATACAATGAAGCACCCCATGAGGAACACTCCATGTTTGGCATTGATATCATTGACTCTTTAGTTGATAGTGCTTGTGGAAATATGCTCTGTGAGGATCCAGATCCTCTCTTCTCCACTTTTTTCTTCTTCCATGGGATATGATGCATCTATTGTTTTAGAATGTCCCAAGTTTTCAAATACAGATACACTATCCAGGCATCAGTCATCAGTTTGCCAAGTGCTCTATGACCAGTCCATATTAAGTAAGAAGCCTTGTAAGGGGGAAGTGGATCTTGCTGCATGAGCCCTAAGCAAAAATGATGGCTGGAAGGCTGAAGTCTAGAGGGAAGGGATCATTCTTGGTCACCCATGTGAACTTTCATGATGCAATTAAGTTGGAAAATTCCAAGATGATTCGGTGTGACATTGAAGTGCACCAGCTAATACACCTCCCTGAGGACCCCACGGATTTAATGGCTCAAACGTCCTACCTATGGGTTAAAGCTACACACCCTCAGGAGAGTCTTGACCATCCAACTTAGTGATGTTAAAATCCAAAGTGTTGGGTGGGACACAACCCATCGTGAGTTTTTTCTTCACTCTTCCCTTTTATTTTTCTGTATTTTATTTATTTTCATTTTAGTTTTGAGACTTGCATCATATTTATTTTTATTTGCATTTTACACCTTCACTTTGGCATCTTAGAGGTTACATGCATAGGCTTACACCATATGTGCCTTATTGACTTACTTGGCATTACCTTTATTTTGTATTGCATAATTGGTATATTCATTGTGTTAATTGGATTGAGTACATGCACTTTTACCTATGAGATTTTGAGCTTTTCTGATTGGATTATCATGTGCCATCCTTATTTATTCAGGTGTGTTTCCTACTTTGGATTTGTATTCTAGAACTTGCTTAGGGTCTTGCTTGAAAATATGTTTCCATATGCATGCTTGAATATGATTAAGGTATTTTCCTTGTTTTTAGCCTCTTGCCATATAGCCAACCTTTGCGTGTTACCATTATTTAGCCCTTTTGATCCTTATTGCTCATTCTTTTGTTTTAGCACATCCTTAGCCAAAAGTGGAAAATCACGAAATATCCTAACCTTTTAGGCTTAGGAAAGTATTTGTGCAATCTTATATGTGTTTGAGTATAAGTGCGAAGGAGAGCATGAGGACGTGTCCTAAATTAAGTGTGGCAGAGGAACAATATATACAAAAATAAATTCAGCAACTGGTACACACACAAAAAAAATTTCTAGAAAAGATTGAGTTAAAGGTGTGCCACAATGCAAAAAGAAAGGCCTATAATTATGTTAAGCAAAAAATGCACATTACAGACGAAAAGTAAATGTTCATTGGCGAATAAAGAGAATACAAGCTATGCAAAAATGGATTTCACTTATTTTCTTAGCTGGAATGTGCCCTCAATCTCTTTTTGACACAGGGCTGAGCATTCTAGAAGTGAAATAATTACCCTTGCAAGGTTGATGAACTTGCCTTTGTGGTGGCGTAGAGTGAAAGACCTCGCAATGGAAATGAAAGAAGGACCTGTACTGCTTAGAAAGAGTTCACCCTTAGGCACTTGTGCTTTTGGTGTATGCATTTGCTTTCCTTTGACTTGAGGTTCATCTTCATTGGCCTATATTTTTATTCACCTTCACCCAAGCCCCATTATAACCAAAGGTAAGTCATCTTGATTCAGTATGCATGTGTATGAGACAAAATAGAGAATAAGACCTATAGCAAGCTTATGGTAATATATTTTCATTTGAGGTGATTGAATATTAATCATAACCCAAAACACTTGAGTGAATAAGGGGCAAACACTGACCTTGGAAGGATTTTTGTACTTCATTTGTGCATCATATGTGGATTCAACCTTGTGTGCTATGTTGTTGTTGATGCCTTACTTGTTAAAATTCTCTTAATTTTGGTGTGAAAGCTTACTATTGTGCCTCTAGGTTAATTGGATTGGTGTATTGTCACTTATTTTCATGCATCATGCATTTTAGGTTAGGAGTCTAGTGTAGTCCTTGTTTACTGCTTCTCATCCATGCTTTGGTTTGATCTTAGTTTCATATAAGGACATGTGAAAGCTTAAGTATGGGGGAGTTTGATAAAGGGTATTTATGCCCCTTATCTTACTACCATACCTTAGCTTTTTGCATAAGTTTTATTGAGTTATTTGAATAATTAATTAGGATTTTGATTTATTCCTCATTGTGTGATTATGATGGAATTGATGACTTTTGCATTGATTTTGGAATAATTATTGGATTAAAGCCTGTTACATTTAACCTACCTCTCTGCATGGAATTTGTAACAATGATCAATTTGGGAGAATTTGGAAACTAAATAGAAGAGTTCTTGAGCTTACTTGAGCACATTTGCAAAAAGTATTGTAATAGAAAATTTGTATCTCTCTACAGGGATTAGATTAAGACAAATAAAAATGTTTTGGAAAGCTCAAGAAGTCCTTTAGAACTTTCATGTTCAACTCAAAACCCAGTTCAAAGAGCATCTTGGTAAAAATCGAGTTGTAGGATTAAAGGTTGCTAATGTTTTGGTATTGTCCAACTTGACCTTCAGTTAGTATTTTCGCAATATCTGAAGCTACAAATGTCCAATTGAGGTGATTTTGTAGCATTGGAAATCTCATTCAAAGGACTACAAACTCTATTTCTAGTACCAATGACAAATTCGCACGTTTAAGGGGCCAAAATGATCAAAAACGTGAAGACATCAATTCCGTCCAGTACTGCAGTGCTAAATGAGCGCTACGCTCACCAGAACCCAAAAAATGATTTTAATTAGCATAGCTCACTGCTGAGCACTATAACACTCTGGAATGATGTAAAACAGCTTATTTAATCAGTTTTTGGGCCCCACTTTGACCCATTTTAGAGAGCAGTATTTAAGGGATTGACACAGACTTTTACCTTAGCTTTTTACTCAGTTTTAGATCTATAATTAGGCAGCCACTTTCTCTCTCTACATTTTCTTCTCTATTCTTCTCTCTTTTAGAGATTCCATTAGTGAAGGTATTTTGTCCTAGAGATTATGGCAAGGATTATTGCTATCATTTTCAGGTTTTCTCTTATCTTCATTGTTGTAATCCTTCAGAGATAGAGGAGTACATTTCCTTACTAGTGTCAGGATTTCTAGATGGATTGGAATGATGTTTGAAACCCTTTGTGATATTAAATGCATTGGTTTTCTTAGTGTTCTGCAGTTTCTATTCCTATAATTATTTTGGTGATTGTTATAATCTTTATTGAGATAACTAAATTGGCGATCGTTATTTAGAGAAACCCTTTGGACATAAATTGATAGATCTATTAGTTTTTGAAGAAGAACATTAGAATTAACTTTCCGATTGGTGGTTAGGCTATAGCAATTGGTTCATTAAATTAATGTGATTTCTAAATAAATTGAGATCTCGTTACTATTAATTCTTAATTTTAATTGCTTTAAATCTCATTCTTTAAAACCCTCAATTTTCCCAACTAAAAGTTGAAGCCTCCTTGAGAGACGACCTAGGTTATGCCCTTTACTATATTTTTGGTGTAACTTAGCATTAAAATAAATTTCTAATTTGAGGAGGTAGGTGACAACCTTCGTCAGTAGGTCCCCTACCTAATACTCTATCTCGGTCCTCGACTCTAGTTCTCCTAGTCCTGGAAACCTTTGGCCCCGATTTTATGGTTACTATTCATCCACGAGCTCAAAAATCACTATTCACGCTGGCCTGCAATGTTTTTTTCAACTCGTCCGTCGTGCAGTCCTCATAATTGCTACATCTGTCAGATTTTTGAAATTCTCACTAATAAACTTCAAATTAATTTTAAAATAATTTTTTTTGGGTGTCACACTTAGTCTTTTTGTCTTTTACCTTTAACACTTTTCATAACCTCCTTCTTCCACATAAACTCTTACCTCTCTCACAAGCTTTCTCAACTTTCTTTTCTTAAGCAAAACTCATATATCTTATACCTTCTTTTACCTTTTAGAATCTATGGCTGAAGGAAAGCCCTTGTTGTTCAGAAGGAAAAAGATAGGCTTCCACATGTATGATGATCCACAAATATAGGATTTCTATAAGGAAAACTTCTCAAAGAAAAGTTCCCCCAAGGAAAACTTTAAGATAAGACCTTATTGATCAAGTTCTCATTCTCAAAGAAGTTTTCACTATTCAAGGATGGGAGGACTTTTTAGTGATTTCAGAAAGGGTCTTTCCAGGAATGGTTACAACATTTTACTTTTAGTTGGATGGGACTATAAAAACCCCAATCTCTTCAATGATTAAAGGGTATGGGTTGGACATTACCCCCTCTAATTTGGCAAAGATAATCAACGCTCCCTACAGTGGCATTGTTTATTTGCCCCATGAAGGATGCACTCACCAAATGGGTGTCAATGAAGGTGATATCTCCAGATACTTGACTGATTCCATTATGCATAAGCCTTGAGAAATTACTACTGCTATGCTTAACTCAAAAGTTAGAATAGTATTTTCTGTGTTTCAATTCACCATATTACCTAGGCTAGGTAGCATAGATGTATTAATGAGAATGGATTGTACGCTTCTGTACTGTCTATTAATCAAGAAAAAGGTGAACTTGCAAAGACTGATCATGAACTATATGTTTAATGTAACACCCTAAAAATTATTTAAAAATTAATTTGAGCTTTATTAGACAAATCCAATGAATTTGTAAAAAAAAAATTGAATAGTAACCTACGGGCTCCGTGGGCTCGTCAGGACAGTCGAAACCCTAAAATCGAGGTTCAGAGATGCCCAAAACTAAGAAATTATAGGATTGATATTAGAAATAGTAAAGAATGAGGATTTTATACCTGGAAAATAATTTGGATAATGTTTGATTATCCGAGTACGGTATTTTACCCATTTAGTAAGATTTTGATGTGCAATTTTTAACACCAAAAGCTAATTTAATCTTTATAAAATAAATGAGCTTATCCATTTATATCAAATGAATGACCAAGATTCAATATTGAATTACAAGATTCAATATTGAATTACAAGATTCAATCTTAGCCATCCATTTTACTTCCTTTGATTAAGAATTATCCAACTACATATATTATTATATTCCCACATTAATTATAAGATAAATACAATCTCTTTTCTTCTCCAAGAAGCCATATCATTCTCGGCCATAACTAGCAAGGAAACAGCCAACTTCCTCTCCATTTTCTTTAAGCACTAAACTTGAGTCAAATGCCTAAACACTTAGCCTAGACTTGATAAAACCACAAACTTCCTTCACTAAAGTTTTTCCTCTCATCGATACCTACAATTCTAACATATTAGAATTTGAATCCATCACATTTTCCACCTTGAGAGATCACACTTCACTGCCTAAGGAAGGATTTGATGTTGATTTGGTGGCCTGAAGTGAGCAAGATCACTCTTGGAACATCCTTGAAGCTAACATCCTTAAAGCTATCAAAGTAGGGCTTTTTAAAACTCTTTTACATTCAACTCTATTTTTATGATTTGCCTACTGATTTGGTTAAATATTTTTGGTTGAATTGGTTGATTATATATTGATATTTATGTGTTAATTTTGGTGGAGTGGTTTGATGTTGTGAAAAATGATTTTTATCAAAGAGAATTTGACACATGCTGCTGGATTTTCAAATTTCAACAAGACAGGGTTTGTTTGCGAATTTCTAGTTCAACTGTAGTCATTTTTATGAGCTATAAAAATTATATATGGAATCTAACATATTTTGAAAACTCTGAGAATTTTCGAGGTACATGATAAGGACTTTTACTTCCTGAGAAAAATCATGAACCGAAGTTATAACTGTGTTGCATGAGATGTTAACTCTAAAGCTGTGAATTTTGCTAATTTTGTTATTATAGTAAATGTTCTTCCTTTGAAAGTTTTACAAGGAGTTGATAACATATTGAAATATAACCATGATTTTTATTATGAGTTGATTTAATCATTTTCTAAGGTTAAAAATTATGAGAATCCAGTTCTGAGCTTAGATTAGGTGGCCTCTGACCACCAAATTTGTTGAATTTTGTTATCACAATTAGAGGCCTCTAATTGCTCTAAAATTTTTAGAGAACTTTAGGACACATTGAGGTGTCTTAGGGAATTTTTATAACCCTTGGAATGGATTTTTGATATGCAAAATAAATTGTACTCCTTGGATATGAATTCTGCCAACATACTGTATTTGTGCTGAAAATGAATTGATGCTTTAAATTGATGGAATAATGACCTTTGGCTCAAGTATGATATATATGAGTGCATGCTAGTGACTTCAAGGAATGGTTTGAGGCATGATTGGAATCATATTGTGAATGAATGTGTATATGTGCCTTATGCATGCATTTGAAAAAGAAAAGTGAATGATATACACATGTGGCAAAAGAGAAAATATGAACTTTAATTGTGCATGTTCTGACATATGGAGAAAATATAAACAAGACTTAGAGTGAATGAGGGAACGGCAAATATAAGAACTTCCCCGAGATAGTATAAGTGTGCATATTCTGACATATGGAGAAAACAGAAACAAGACTTAGATTGAATTGAGGGGAAGGAAAAAATAAGAACATCCCTCGAGATATTGTGAGTCGGTAGACGTACCGGTTAGAAATAGAACTGTGTGTGATTCAAAAATGGAAAAAAATGAAGTTTGATGATCACGTATAGGATTAAGCTCATCCTAATAAGCAGTCTATTTCCCTTTTTGGTGTTATCCGCTATAAATATCATTTGGTATAAATTTTATACACTAAGTCTTTCTTATGTCAATGAAGAGAGTAAGTTACACTGAATTGAGTTTTATAGCATGATATAAGCTAAGTCTTTCTTATGTCAATAAAAAGAGAAAAACACACTAGATTAAGTTCCTCCACCACGAACAAAAAAGCATAATTTATTATTATTTCTGCATATAATTTTACTCAATAATGCTTGTAAGAATGAAATTTTTACTTATGTTTTGGTTGTTATTTTTGAATTAGCTGCTGAGGATGATTTACTAGATCTTTCAACATTACAATATATTTCCATTAAGTGATTAATCATTAAAAACTACCCACTTTAGAAGTATGATTTGGAACCTTAAAAATGAACCATTGTTATGACATGACACTCTTTTTCTAATAAACCAAAGTGGCTGGGGCGATGACGATTACATTATGACTGAGTTTTAGGAGTGGCCCTACTGAGAATTATATAATTCTCATCCCTATGTGTTTTGTGGTCCTATGTCACTTTCAGGTTGATCTAGAGAATGACGAGGCTACTATGGGAAAGAACTCGACATTGCAGTAGTTGATATTTTAGTTCACCGTATTTAGTTGGAGTCATATGTATGTAAATACAATGGAGATTGTGTATGTATTAAAATTCATAGTAGAGCTTCCGTATGTAATTGACTTTATATTAAATAAATATTTTGTATCCTTGTTGTATATTTCAATCGAATTACGCTAGTTATTACACAAACCTATCGAATTTGCTATAGTTATTTAAGAAAGGTCCGCTAATTTATAAGTAACAACTCTCGAGTCCGACATCATGACCTAAGGATGACATTTTACTTGGGAGGATGTTACAGTTAGTGCCACAGCTAAAGAGAAAAGCAAAATTGATATTGTTCTATATAGGATGTTGTTGACCAAAATCTTTCAGAATTAATGTTGGGTACATATTGGCTGATGAATGGTATGAATATATGGTGGGGACTAAGTTTACAATCAGCTAATTCAAGCCAATAAGGAGAACAAAGAAGGGAGCTCAGAAAGCAAGTCCTAAGAAAGCTAGCCCATGGAAAGGAAAGAAAGAAAAAAAAGAAGAAAAAAATAAAAGGAAAAAGCAACCAAAATAAAAACAAGAAAAGTGGAAGAAAAAGCTTGTTCATCCCTCATTGAAGAAGAAGACTTTAAGGAAACTTAATCAAAAAATGGGCCTATTGTAATACTCTAAAAATTATTTGAAAATTAATTTGAGCTTTACTAATCATAATTTCAAAAATCTGGCAGCTTCAATAATGACGAGGACGGTCCAAAAAATTCGTAAAAAAAAAAATATAAGTAGTAACTTGTGTACCCGTCGGGACAGTTAAAACCCTAGAATCGAGACCCGGAATACCCAAAACTGAGGGTTAAGGTTAGAAATGAAGTTTTATACCTGGAATTAAATTTCAGGCAATATCAAATCATCTGGGTACGGTGTTTTACCCATTCGAAAAAATTTCGGTGTATGATTTCTAACACCGAAAGATAGTTTAATCTTTTAAAAAGGATAATGTCTATTCATTTAAACCAAGTGAATAGTTAAGAT
This sequence comes from Dalbergia cochinchinensis, assembly GCA_031216125.1. Classification (NCBI taxonomy): domain Eukaryota; kingdom Viridiplantae; phylum Streptophyta; class Magnoliopsida; order Fabales; family Fabaceae; genus Dalbergia; species Dalbergia cochinchinensis. The sequence goes on from CM062377.1 coordinate 54,511,923, forward strand.
TCAATTTTGAATAACAAGATCAAATCCTAGCTATCCATCTTATTTTTCTTTTGGAAAGAATTAGATTTCATATTGGATAATTCTTACTATCTAATATAATATCATTAAAAGCTACAAAACCTTATCTTTTGGAAGCATCATTCTTAGCTAGCCACATGAACCATCAGCCTCCATTCTTGCTTCACAAAGAACATCACATAACTTGATTCAAACCTCTAAATCCTTACCTAGACTTGCAAAAAACCATAAACTTCCTTCATAAAACTTGTTCCACTCATCACAATCTACAAAACTAACCAATTAAAATTCCAATTTTTCACCTTTTCTCACTTGGAGATATCATCCTTTACTACCTAAGGAAGAGTTTTTTGTTGGTTTAGAGGCTTTAAAGTGAAGGAAATCATCCTTGGATCACCTTTGGAGCCAAGATCCCTAAAGCCACCAAAATAGGGTTCTTAAACCTTTTTGTTTCCAAATCTATTTTCTAATATTTTCTAATTCTATTGTTTGATTACACATATATATAGATGTATTTTCTTTGGTGGAGTGATGTGGTATTGTGGAGAAATGATTTTGTCAAAAGGAGTTTTAGAACACCTTACTGGAATTTCGATTTTTGTATAGGCAGTATTTGTTCACAAATTTTCTAGCATAATTGTGCATATTTTTATGAGCTAGAAAAAATATATTTTCAAGTTAACATCCTAAGGCAACTCTAAGAATTTTGTGGTACATGATAAAGACTCTAACTGTTTTTAAAAAAATCAAAAACCGAAAGTGTACCTATGCTGCCTGAACTGTTGGAACTGAAGCTGCGAATTTGTCTAATTTTTTTACCATAGCAAATAATTGATTTTTTCTTTGAAAGTTTTACAAGGTATTAGAGACATCTTAAGGTTTTACTAGGATTTTTATTTTGAATTTTCTGGGTTCATTTCCTAGGGTTAAAAATGATGAACTTTGGGTTCTGAGCTGAGATTAAGTGGTTTCTAACCACCAAATTTGTAGAATTTTGTTAACATATGGAACCTTGTGGACATATTGAGGTTTCATTGAGAATTTTTATAGCCTCTGAATTTATTATTTGATATGCAAATACATTTGTGCTACAATGGTATGAAATCTGCCCAATTGTTGGAAATGAACCCAAGACTTAAATTGATAATATAGTGGCATTTTGGTTCTAGTATGACATGAATACTTTATGTTAAATATTTAGCTATGTGACTTTTGATATATAAATGCATGATAGAGGAAATAAAACTTGGTGTATGAGGCATGATTGAAATCACAGTGTCAATGAATGCCTATATGTGTTCTATGCATGCATTGGAAAAAGAAAAGTGAAAGATATATTGAATTAAGTTCTATAGCCATAAGTAAAAATTATATCCTCTTTCACTTGTCAAGGGCAAATAAAGAAACATAAGATCCTTTTCAATTTGTTGAGGGCAAATAGAGATAGATGAAATTCTTTTGACTTGTGGAGAGCAAATAAAGAGGGATGAGATCATTTCGAATTATAGAGGGAAAATAAAGATAGATGAGATCCTCTTCGATTTATCAAGGGCAATTAAAGATAATTTTCCTGCATTTAGCATATACATATTTGTATGATTAAGAATCATTTTAATTGACATTATTTACTATGATTATGAGCTTATGATAAATGTGTACAAAGTGATTAATTTTTAAAAACAACCTACTTCGAAAGTATGGTTTGGAACTTTAAACCATTATTATAAACTGCATGATCACCTTTTTCTTAATAAACTGAAGTGGTTGGGACAAGGAGGATGACATTATGATGGTGTATTTGGGGAAACATCCTACTGAGAAGTTATATAATTCTCACCCTTGTGTGTTTGTGTTCCCACATCATCTCCAGGTTGATCCAGAGAACAAGGAGGCTACTACATGAAAGGAATCAGATTTTTAGTAGTTTAGTAGTGGAGTCTTGTATCTGTTGTACTTAGTTATACATATACATCTGCAAATATAGTAGAGAACAGATGTGTAGTAAAGCTCATAACGAGCTTCCTTTGGTACTTGGCTTGTAATCAATAAATGTTTTGTTTCTTTATTATATATCTTACTAGAGTCACGAGCTAGTTACTTCACAAATTGATCCATCTTGCTATAGGTAATTAAGAAAGATCTACTAATTTATAAGCAACTACTCTTAAGTGTAATGTCATGACTTACGGATGATGTTGTACTTGGGAAGATGTTACACCTATTAGAAACTTGGAGAGAAGAACCAAGAATGTGGGTTTTGAGCAAAGGCAAAAAGTGGAATAAGTCACTTCAAAAAGTGAAAAGCATCAAGGGAGACCTGACAAACTCCTCATAAGTAGATAAGAGATAGAATGGAAGTTTAGAAATCTTCCTAAGGGTGTGTTTGGAGGATCACTTGTTTTGAAGGAATAATTGGTTTCAAAACAAGATAGTGTAGTGGTAAAAAGTGATTCTACATTCTCTAATAATGAGAAAATTGAAGAGATCATTAAAGAAAGCAAAACTCTGCAAGAAAAGAGAAAAATGGAGGAGGCTCAGAAATCTCAGCAAGCAAAAGGAATTTCGAGCTCCAACAAAAGTCAAATTGTTGCAGTTTCTGAACCCTTTCTAGTGATCAATGAGCAACCGTCAAGCCCAATTTCTGAGCATTTGGCTACACCACTTTTCCTATTTCTGCTACTACTCGTAGATCCAAACCACCCTCTGAGACAACTTTAGAATTTAGTTTAGAAAGTTCTCTAGAACCACCAGTTGATCTCAGTGTTGTGATTGAGAAAGTAATCCAACAGTCCAAGGAGCCTCAGAAGTCACTTTCTGAAGGTAATGAGGATCATATGTCCTTGAATCAGATACTCAAATTTGTCTCAAAGGATATGGAGTAAGAAAGTTCTCATTGTGAGCGGAAGGGCATAGAACTCAACTTATACATGATAGAGCTTTCTTCTGCTTTGGATCCCATAATTGAAGAAGCAGAAGAACTTGAAAAGCCAAAAATTTCAAATTCTACTATTATTCTAAAAAGAATGCCTCAACCTTAACCATCCCTCAGAATCAATTCTTAGGAAGAACAAGAAGAAGCTTCAAAAACTGAAGTAGAGCCTATTACTGAACCTGTTGCTAAGGTTAAAAAGGAAGCATCTTAAAAAACCTCAAGGTTCTGGTGACACAGTTCATTTGAACTTATCTGATGAAGAAGCTGATGTAGAAGACTTATAGAGACTCAACTCCTCCTACACAATCAAAGAGACTTAGCTACAAGATTGGATAGAGTTAAGGCCACTAATAAGGATCTTGGAGCTTAAATAAGAAAATATGAGGATCTATTGCTTCAGATTCTTAATGAGCTTAAGGGTCTTAAAAAGGATGGCCACTAATGGTGTAACTTTATGTACTCTTTTTGCTAATGACAAAAGTGTACCGCCCCGATTTTTTCTGTCTGAAAGAAATGACCAAAATGCTCCTGAGGTTATTTCCAGACCGGAATTCGAGGATAGCCGGCCCGGCAGTCTTCAAAGGGTCAACTCAATGTTTAAAGGGTAATGGATGATCCTTGAGTGTTTTCAGAAACGAAAACCCTGTTTTCTGCAGTTTCGGGTCAGAATGACCAAAATACTCCTATAGCGTTTTTACGCGGGTAAAGGTGCCGTTGAGCCCAAAACTTTCCCCGAAGGTTTAAAATAAAGTTTTTATGTGTTTAAAAGTGTCTGTTTAAGTCCTAGTGATCCCGGGCAGTCTTTGTGCAAAATTACGATTTTGCCCCGGGATAGTGTCGTTTGAGTTTAATGACGTAATTAAGCAAACCTAAGCAATATTAGGCTCTAATTGAAGATTAATCAATTTTCATAATTGATCTAGAGTCAAAATGAGTTAATAAAATTAATTAGGACCTAAAATTGCTTAGATTAAACCTAAATCTCTTTTTAAAACTTAAGATTCCTAGTCTTGGAATCTTAAATAGTGTTTTCTCTCTCCAATTTCCCTAAATCAAGGAATTGTGTTGGCATTGGATTCCTTGTTAATGGAGTTTGATTCCATTAATTTAGCAAGACCACCTCCTAAACCTAGTCTTACAAGCCTCTAATTAACCATTACCTCACCTAAAAACTTTCCTATAAATTCCTAATCTTAAACATAATCTAAAACACACCTAAACACACTTTTAAACCACAATTAAATGGAATAAATCCCTCCCCCATGGCTGATGCATTTCGGCCACATCATGTAAAGTTTTATCACATGTTTTAAATTTTAAACACTCCTTGAGCCATGCTTTGAGCCATGCCTTGAGCCATACCTCACCATGCCTCAAGATCACAACATCTCACCTCATGGACCTCATGGGCTGCTTGCCTTGGCTGAAACTCTGCTTTCCCTTTTGCACCTTTCATTTGTTTCATTTCTCTATAAATAGCACACTTGAGTAAACTTGAAATACCTTTAGTTCATTTGCTAAGTTTAAAGCACTCAAAGCTTTTCCTTTTCTCTCAAAGATCAAGAGTTCTTCTTCTTCATCTTCTTCATCCTCTTCAACATCATTTCACTTGGTAGAGACTTTGTTTTAAATGTTTTGGCCATTAAGGTTCTTGTTTAAGTTATATGCTTTATAGTTTCTCTTGAATCTTTTAGAACTTCTTTCTTCCTCTTTGTTTCTTCTTCCATTTTCGGCCATGCGCCTTTAGTGAGCTTGGAAATGAGAGCTTGATGGTGGGGATTGCATGATGATGTTCATCACTTGAGCAACCCCTAAAGCTTGATCTTAGTTCTTGAGGAAAAAGTGTTTTTAGTTTCTTTCTTTCTATCTTGGAAATCTTACTTTGATATTGTTCTAAAATAAGTGTATGAACTCAATGATAAGGACACACGATCTTGGTGTTAATACATGATCAAGATTATGGTCTCTAGAGTTTTAAAATGGTTCTTTTCTTGTTCATGGCTTCGACCTCATTTTCCTTTTTCTTTCTCCAAAAATTCGGCCATCCTTGGTGGTTCAACATGGAAGCTTGATGATGAGAGTTTCTATATGATGACCATGTGTTCATCACAATGAGACCTCTAGAGCTTGAGTTTTAATAAGAATGTTATTTGTGATTTTTCTTCAAGGAATGATGTTTTGTTTACTAGCTTGTTGTGATAAATTCAGGTTAAGGCTTATGTTCCTTCAAAGTCTTGTAAGAGCTCTAGTAAAGATATAAAAATGAACTTGCATATTTATATTTCTAGCACCTCATATTTATATTTCAAGCTCTTACATCTCATATTTACTTTCCTATGTCATCACTAAACTCTAAAGATTAAAGAAAAAGACTTGCATTATCACGTTTAAGTTTCAAGCCTTGCATTGTACGTTTATATTTTAAGTCATCACTTAAAGAACTTAAAGATTTAAAATGAGAGCTTGCATATCACCTAATTAATCTCGAAACCTTTCTATTTCGGCCTTAAAGTCGATTGTTGCTGGGCCTAGAGCACTAAAATAAAGAATTGAACTTGCATATTTACTTTCAAGTTTCGCATATCTACTTTCTGCCTTGCATATTTAATTTCAAGTTCTTGCATTCCATATTTACTTTAAAGCTCTCACTTTACTTTATAATGAAGAAAAAAATGGAATGCATAGCACATTTATATTTTGTCATCACTTAAAGAACCTAGAGCTCAAAGATTTGCCCTCATTATCTCAAGTTAAAGTTTGATTATGGAAACATCGCCAAGGATGTAAATTCGGCTATGTGATGTTGATAAACTCAAAATGAGTTCTATCTAGTTGCAAGGGCCAACAGTCTTTGTTCAAAAGTTTTCCTGTGTTTTTAAGAGCTCTATAAGGTCATGATCAACAAGATTTGTGAATTAAATCTCTTCCGAGAGTGTTTTAAAATAGTTGCTGCCCCATGATTATTCTTAGCCTCTTTTACAAGATAAAATGCTTTGCAAAAAGGTTTTCAAAATCCTAAGACGATTCAAGGAGAAACTAGTAACTCATGCTTGTTAGAAATGAAATTTTATGCAAGATATGTATATGCATGAATTGCTCCACATATGACATTTTTGCTGCTATATGATAATGTTTTGACATGTTAGAATGTGTGAAATTTATATGCGTTGAGGTAGGAACCTTTCTATGCATGTTAGAAAAGAAACTAGTTTAACAGAAAAATCGTAAAGTCAAGTTTTAGCATAGTTTCGACCCATCTATTTTTGGTTTCTGCCCAAACTATTTTAGTGTGATAATAATCAGATTAGGATTGTTTAATTATGAAAAACTTGGTAACATTTGATGTAGGATTAAATTTTAGCACCTATAGAGAAACTAGCAACTAGAGAACCGTAAAAATGCAATTCTAGAACTCTTAGAACATTTAATTTTCTGATTCTATACAGCACCCTTATAACGTAGTAAACATGATTTATAAATAGTTCAAAGGCTTAGGAATACCTCATAATTGGTTTTGATTTAATTTATAGCGCCTTAGGCGAAGACGAAACCGAGAAAGGGCCTAGAACGTAAGTTCTAGAACCCCATAACCATAAAGATGTGATTCTGCCCTAAGAGTATGATGCTGGCCAAATTTATTAATGAACATATATGCTAGTAAGAATTATTAGTTGTGAATCATTAGGTGCATAAGCGGTTAATAGAGAACGATAGAATAACTGCATCTCAAGTTTAAGGCCCATAAGGGTTAAAGCATAAGATACCGTAAGTTCAAGAATATAATGAATTTTCATGGTATACAAGGATGTATGTTTTATTTGAGAATGATCATGTCAACGTATGAAATTATGATTGAGGGTACATGTTCTATTATTTACGTGGCATAAAGCAAATTTGGAGGAAATCCGGCGTGCTGCTGTTATGCTACCGAATTTCCAACAAATTTGGGGACTTTGAAACATTTTTGAAAAACCTATGAGATTTCTTTAAAAGAGATTAGGTACTAAGATGTGTTCTTGGATGACATCGATTCGGCCAAGCACCTCCAAGAACTCATGTGACATTGGTACCAAGATGTATTCTTGGGTGACACCAGTTTGGCCGAGCACCCCCAAGAAAATGCCCCCTAAGCCCGTACTAGAAAGTCGGGATTTATTTATGATACGCTTATCAGTAAGGGATAAGTAAGAACTAGTGAGGACTAGTTAGGTATGAGCTCATAACCTAGAGATGTGACACGTTCTGGGTGACACCAGTTCGGCTGAGCACCCCCAGAACGAATGTCCTTTTAGGGTGGCCTATGAGAAAGTAAAGTATGATGATTATGTCACAAAGTTTTCCCACCTGAGATTTCAATTGCCACTTTATGCCACTATTATGATGTCACTTGATGTTATGATGAATATTCTTGCATTAAGTAGTGCCATGCATACATTTTTTAATATGTTGCATCCATGACATTAAGAATCATTCTAAAATAAACGGGCCTTGGCTAACTATGTTTTAAAGCTTAAAAACGAACTTGATGCATGCTCACTTATTTTATACACTAAACCCAAGGTTCCTGAGGACGTAGATAATGACACCTAGATAGGAGGTTGCCCTACTGAGATTCTAGCAAGATTCTCACTCCCCCTATCTTTTCTTTCCATCATGTCTTCAGATGGCGATGTTCGTATTGTTCATTGATACCCCCACCTGGGAGATGCATTACAACCCGGAGCACCGGTCATATCATTTTGAAGGGAGCTGCACACTCCGAGTGTTTATGTTTTTGGGATGCCCCTTTTCTTACCCTGTACATAGCCATCGATTTTCTCCAACTTCCCCGTATGGCGACGATATGGTTTTTGAGCGAGCGCGGACGCATAACAAGAGGGTACTCCGCACGTACTTTGATAAGTCTGCCGCCCGTGATTTTCTTGACTATGTCCCCCGATCGAGACATTCGTAGACCGACCCATCAAAGGATCCACCCACCCATCCATACTCCGAGAGCTCTGACCCTACTCCCCCGTTGAGGGTAGAAGGTAGTGAGGAGACGGTCACACAGCCGAGACTGGCTCAGAGGCAGTCCATGCGTCCCCGTCGAGGAGCTCATGTTCAGTCGCAGTGAGTACCCATTCCGGATGCGCTTCGCCCATGGATCGGTTATGTCTCGCCCTATCCGAACTACCAGCAGTAAAGGTACTCAAGGAGGGATAGTATACACACCACACGTAGATTAGGATAGATTTCTTTTGTTCAGAAAAGTTATCCATTTTAGGTGCACTAGGGTGTGGGCGTTCTCTTTTTATGTTTCCATGTATTTCCATTTCAGTTGTATTTGTCCTATGTTGTACTAAACTAAGTCCCGCCTTTCTTGGGTGGGTATAATATATATTCACTTATGTAGTTTGTTTTATTATGTTGTGCAATTACATGTTTTATGACCGGATGTTCATGATGTGTTTATTTGGATTTGTGTTTTATTCCTTTCATGCTTCATCGTTCGTCACGTCGCGCGGCTTTTATTTTGCCTTTACATTTCAAAAAAAAAAAATACCTATATTTTTCGCTAAGTATTTTAAAGTAAAAAGGAAACTATGACGTAATAGACTAATGATTAACCTAAATATTTTCTAGAGTATTGGGTTAAAAATTAGGATGTTACAAAAAGAGGGAGAAATCATGAAGAAAAAGCTTTTGCATAACAGTCAAAGAAGTCACTTCTTAAGGGGAAGCTTCAGAAAAAGCGTCAGTTTTCTCATGCATATCATAATCTTTTGCATGCTTTTTCTATTCAAGTTTATGTCATATCTCTTTGAACTATTTTATGATTTCCTTTATCAATATCATATTTCATTGTGCATTATGTATTTTTGCTCTTGGAATGAAATTTATGTTTCCGTATTCAATTTGGATATACTATGCTGAATACTTTGCTTCTATTACAAGACTGTATCACAAAAGGTTATCATATTTGATATATCTTACATATGTTAGTTTTTGATACAACTTATGAGAAACTTAACAAAATTTTGATTCACAACAAGAAACTTTAAGAAAGTTCTATGCCTGAAAAGTCTAAGTTGTAAGTAGAATTTTACTAAGTTACTAAAAGAAAGTTCCTTCAAGTTTCTAACCCTTAAAGAAATAGTCTTTCAATTATTCTCCAAAAATTTTTCTCAAAATTTGATTTGTCATCATGTAAAAGGAAGAGATTGTTAGCTCTAGAACCCTTGAGAAAGCTATGACAGCTTAATTTTTGAATGGCACTAAAGCAAATTTTGTTAAAATATTTTGTAGAAAGAACTAATGAGTTGCTTGAATTTCTTTAATACGTAATAGAAATTTTCTCAT